>LR215990.1:25013277-26351093 GCA_000469805.3 Hymenolepis microstoma
TCCAACGCCAAACAGGCAGGCCGATAAGGTCGCGAACGGTATTTACCGATTCCCAGCTGTCTTATTTAGAGGAAAGGTTCAGTGAAAGCAACTATATCTCCACAGTCCAATGCCATGAAATCGCAACCCTACTAGGGTTGCCTGATCCGGTGGTACGTTTGCTTTCCCATCTCTTACTACTTATAGTAACGGAGGGACAACGTTTATTCCTGGAGGGATGTTTTGCCGAAAGCCACTTTCCAAGTAGGCACTTCATCCATAGCATTTTGAGGATTTTGTCATTCCACTCATAACCCCTAGCTAAGGCTCGCGTGTGACTTAAGAGTTGAGAAGGAGAACGATCTCCGAGTTCACATTGCGATAAAGGTTGTCCTAAACGATTCTCTCGAATCACCGATAAACGCCTGATGATCGCTTGCTTGAGCCGGTCATAGGAGTTGTTGTCCGTCTGCGTGGATGTTAGTTACTTAAATAGGGTAACGATGGCGTTCGGAAGGACGTCAACAGCATACTGGAAACAAATTCCTCGCTTGGTTACACTTTTTGGTAGAAGAAGTATCATTTCAAATTGCGTAAACCAGGAATCTTGGTTTTCTAGATCGAAGTTGACTGGTGAGGGTTTTGCTATCGAAAAATAATCGCAGTGCCAGGGAGAAACCGCTTCTCTACTGAGTGGATAAAATCAGGCTTAATTGATCAGGGTCACGTCAGGGTCACAAATTGATAGCAGATCTACCTATCCTTTTAAGCCTCTGGCAGATCCTTCTAGTCAGTAAAGCTATCACGATGATAGAGAGAAGGAAGACGTGCTGCAAGCGAAACGCATATTACGAATTATGAAATGAGCAAACATGACTAGCAATCAATTAATTCTAGAAAAAACTTTGAGTGAACATTAATAGCGAAATAACCGAGCACTGCGCTGCACGTACGGCCGCACACTCCAAAATATTTGGTCGCGCATTTTATCGTGTGGGGATTGCGTATGCCATGGGTTTCGGATATTCTTAATATTGTTAATTTTCACCTCGGCTTTGCTTATTGGTATATATATACATATACATATGTGTAAAGGTTTAGGTTTAGGAGTGAGGTAAGAGCACGGGTTCGTTGGACGATGAGAGATGGAAAGGATGTAAAAGATGAAGGAGGTGTAGCAGAAGAAATGTATTGAAGGAGAGAAGTCAGTATTGAGGGAGGAAAATCTTGAATTTTATAAGGAACGTGTAAATTGAGGTGCTTCATACATTGATAATTAGAAAAAATGTAGGAGCCAGCGTGAGAGCAATAATTAGTTAGAGGGATGTAAATTTATTGAATTGTAGCATTCTTGAAGGGGGGATGAACCAAATGATCCAAATGTTTCAATCCGGAGAAACAAATGCTTCCTTTAATGCCAATCTATTTGAGTAGTAAATCTGTAAAAGCTCAACTTTGGCGAAAGTGTAGTGAACATATACCACGATTTATTACGAATTCGCGCACAAGATGAAAATATGAGTCAGATCTTGTTCACTAGCTTTAGAAATCAATAATTCATCAGGACTTGAAGAGGCGAAGTCTATCTATGCACATATCTTTCCTATTAAATTCTACATTTTCTTGAAATATGCACAAAAAGTAGGAATATTTTGCAAGCACAATCAAACAGAATCAGGTTGCTTTATTTTTCATTGTTGGACATTGCCAATTCACATTCTTCAAGTTTTCTTTCACATTTATTACTTAGCCAAACAAATCATTAAAAGTCAGAATGCATAAATCCTAATTTGGTAGAGGCATATATAGTAATCAATATGTCGAGATTATGCGTGGAGAAATGTGTGAAATAGAAAGAGATGCTTGAGGCAAAATATTTTCCAATTACACTTGAAATAACCCTACTCGCAGGTGAATTCGCTTCAATTCATTTTACACGGGGAAAATCAATATATGGAGTGCATAACGTGATCTTGGCTGAACGTAGAAATCTCATGCGCGCTAGAACATTCTAGAATGAGCGTGTGTGGTCGTGAGTGTAGAGACGTCTCTCAGGTAATCAATAATCAATGGCCACGGCATGTGCAGCACAGCCAAAATGGGATATGATGATTAAGCTCCGTGTCATTAATAAACACAGGCCAAATAAACGTGTTCCATGCCATACGTCCATTTCTTCCACAGTCTTGAGGGGATCTTGATTATAGAGATTAATGAGGAGAAGTCAAGGCTGCTAATGCGACTATTAATAACACTTTGTTTAGTTGAGGCTATCTCGGGCTGTAAAGCACCGGTAGTCTTGATCGATGTAGGGAGAAAGATTTCACCAATTTATTGCACTTTTAAAACTATGCCTGCTTCACTATTCAATGTGAAATTGTATGTCATCCAAAGCTTCATATTAATGAATAGGAAATTAGCAAAACTTATTTCAATAAATTCGAGTATTAGGAAAGTATTGATTGAAGTCTCAATCATGAAAGCCGACGTGGGTCTTCTCTTGGGGATTGGAATGAGTTGAACTTAGTGATCTTAGTGAGCTTATGATTCAAAAACCTTTCCCAAAATCGGAAGAAAAAAATTCTTTCGACTGGGACGATCACAAGAAGGGGAGCAATGAATGAATTCGGAAAAAGAAAAGAAGAGGTATTTGACACATCAGCAACTCCATTCGAGAAGGCGGAGTTATGAAATGAGCCCAATTACAAGAAAAACTGCTTATTCAATATGACGGAGTTTAGCCCTTGTCGTAAAATGTATCCAGTTTCCCTATGGAAGGAGGTCTAAGTCAGTCAAAACGCGTTCAATCTGTCGTCTTATTGGTTGCTTCTACGTAGTTCTCGAAGTTTTGTGAGTACAAAATTGACAATATGTCGTCATCCCATCACACTTTATGTATATTTTATTGGTGTTCAAATAACTTAAATTCACTTCTTCTCCACCTAGGACCCGTAGTCACCACTGATAATACGGAAAATTGATATGCCACTCTAACAAGATAAAACATTGACATTCCACGTCTTTATTATTTCATGATGCAGAAAACGATGGTTGAACATGATTCACGCGTATTCAGTAAGCAAAAATCCCATCCCAGATAATGGAATTTGACAATCAAATACCTCACTATCTTAACTATCCAGGTTACCAACCGACACATTCAGCTCAACTATGGTTAAGTTTGTACTTTATTAGCAAACATCAAAGATGCAAATAATATTCCGAATCATTTCTTTCGTAACTATTGCCTTTGGAGTGGATTGCCACACCAATAAGCCTCCACGCTTCCTCAGTAATCTCATGGAAAGGCGTACGAAGTTAGCTAAGCTACCTCAATGATATGGAGAAAAGAGAGGTTATGATGTAGGATACCTTTATTGAGGTTGTGTATATGTGTGGGAATTTCAATTTTCTCAATGAACAGTTTGTCAATTCACCAAAAATATTCACACGAGATGCAGCATAATGACGTATCAATCAATGAAGCCTCAAGCAATCACATAGCAGTTAATAATTTTGCCGTTCTGAACGCCCTTCCCAAATTCTGTTTGTGTATGAAGGCGCACCAACAATTCGCACAGAGATACAGGGAGTAAAAGGTATAGAGCTAGAGTCATCAGCGGAATTCTGTTGACAATATATCGATAAAATTAAGTAATAACATGTTTCCAAATGACATTGAAGAAAGACAAGGTGCGCCACCAACTCTGCAGAATACCAGCATAGTTGTGAACAGATCTCCAGGAACACGTATAGTAACCAATAATAATAACTACTGGAACGCCCCTTCCGACGCTCCGTCAAGCCGTCCCTGTAGGTGTTTCATTTCTGTTTACCGTACCTTCTAATATTTTATATAATAAAATAAATAACTCCACGTCCACTTCTTCCACTGAGAAATCTGAATTCCATCACAGCAGCGAGGAATAAACAGGCGAGAGGGAGAATAGTTTTAACGCATTGTCAACGTTCATTCCTGGAGCGATGTTTCGCCGAAAGCCACTTTCCAATTAGACACTTCATCCAGAACCTTTTGAGGATTTTGTCATTCCACTCATAACCCCTAGCAAAGGCTCGCGTGTGACTTAAGACTTGAGAAGGCGAACGATCTCCGAGTTCACCTTGCGAAAAAGGTTGATCTAACCGTTTCTCTCGGGTCAACAATAAACGCCTGATGATCACTTGCTTTAGCCGGTCATAGGAGTTGTTGTTCGGCTGCGTGGATGTTGGTTCTTTAAATTGGGTAACGATGGCGTTCAGAAGGGCGGCAAGAGCGTGCTGGAATCCAATTACTCGCTTGGTTACGCTTCTTGGTCGAAAGAGAATCATTTCAAATTGCGCAAACAAGGAAAAGTGGTTTTGTGGATCGAAATAGGAAAGGGGGTTGAGGGTGGAGGGGGAGGGGGCAAGGGGGAGGGCACACAGAAGGAATTCAGCGAATTCAGCTTCTTTAGACATTTTGAAGAAGTAGGAGTGGACGAATGTAGAGTCGAAGAAATGGAGATTGTTCGAGAAGGAGGAGGAGGAGGATCACCAAGTGAGTTGTGCAATCGAAAAAAATTGCAGTGTTAGGGAGAAATCGCTTCTCTACTGAGTGGATAAAGTCAGGCTTAGGCGATCACGTCAAGGTCACAAATTGATAGCAGATCTAGATATCCTTTTAAGCCTCGACTATGCTCAGAAACCACTGACAGATCTTCCTAGTCAGTAAAGCCATCACGGTGATAGAGAGAAGAAAGAGGGGTTGCAAGCGATTCGCATATTGCAAATTATGAAATCGACAAACATGATTAGTTCTCAAGAAATTCTAGAAAAAACTTTGAGTTAACATTAATAGTGAAATAACCGAGCACTGCGCTGCACGTACGGCCGCACACTCCAAAATATTCGGTCGCGTATTTTATCGTGTGGGGATTGCGTATGCCACGGGTTCCAGATATTTTTAAATATTGTCAATTATAACCTCGGCTTTGGTTAGTGTGTGTATATAGTTAGTATATATATATATATATATAGGCTTGGATTTAGAATTAGGATTAGGATTAAGTTTCATACCCCTCAACCGAACTAAATATCTTGTCAAGAATAGGAGATAACAACCGTCTTTTTGGTGAGAGAAGACCGAGAGTGAAGTAATACGCTTTTTGAAAGGAGAGAAGTCCGAACTGAGGGAGGAAAATCTTGAATTTGATAAGGAACGTGTAGAACGAGGTGCTTCACACGTTGAAAATTAGAAAAAATATAGGAGATAGCGTGAGTGAATTTGTTAGATCGAGGGATGTAAATTTATCAAATTACCGCATTCCCGAAAGGGTGATGAACCAAATGATCCCAATGTTTCAATCCGGAGAAACAAATGCTTCCTTTGATGCCAATCTATTTGAGTAGTAAATCTGTTAAAACTCAACTTTGGTGAAAGTGTAGTGGGCATCCACCTCGATTTGTTACAAATTCGCGCAAAAGATGAAAATATGAGTTAGACCTTGTTCACTAGCTTTTTGAATTAATAATTCACCAGGACTGGATAGTTAGACATTGCTAATTCACATTTATTACTAAGCCAAACAGATCATTAAATGTCAAAATGAATAAATCGGAATTCAGTAGAGGCATATATGGTAATCAATACGCCGGGATTATGCGTGGAGAAATGAGTGAAGTAGAAAGAGATGCCTGGGGCAAAATATTTTCCAATTACACTTGAAATAACCCTACTCGCAGGTGAATTCGCTTCAATTCATTTTACACGGGGAAAATCAATATATGGAGTGCATAACGTGATCTTGGCTGAAAGTAGAAATCTCACGCGCGCTAGAACATTCTAGAATGAGCGTGGGTGCTCGTGAGTGTAGAGACGTCTCTCAGGTAATCAATAATCAATGGCCACGGCATGTGCAGCACAGCCAAAGTGGGATAAGATGACTAAGCTCGTGTCATTAATACACACAGCCCAAATAAACGTGTTCCATGCCATACGTCCATTTCTTCCACAGTCTTGAGGGGATCTTGATTATAGAGATTAATGAGGAGAAATCAAGGCTACTAATGCGACTATTAATAACACTTTGTTTAGTTGAGGCTATCTCGGGCTGTAAAGCACCGGTAGTCTTGATCGATGTAGGGAGAAAGATTTCACCAATTTATTGCACTTTTAAAACTATGCCTGCTTCACTATTCAATGTGAAATTGGAAGTCATCAGGTACTGATGGCTTTTGGAATAAAATAAATTTCTCCCTATCCACTTCTTTCAATGAAATATCGAAAAATTCCTCCACAGCACCGAGGAATTGACACTCGAGACGGAGAACAATTTTTACGGAGGGCAACGTTCATTCCTGGAAGGATGGTTTGCTCAAAGTCACAAATTTGAATTTAAATTATACTTGAGTTAATGTTTTGTTTTTGGCAGATTTTGTTGAATGAGTAAAACTTGTTGTCGAACCCAATTCATTGCCTGCCAGAGTCGAATAGCTCACTCAAAACCCCATGCAGATGAAGGTGTGCTTTTCTCGTCTGTCGTTCGGATTACAAAGTGACTTCTGTTGTGTAGTAGCTCTTAATACTCTTAATCGTGAAATTGGTTTTCTTGCAAGAAGCTGTACTTAATGAGCCTTACTACTGTCTGATCTTTCTATGGACGAGGGAGGAATTTGTGTTGAGAATAGGTTGACTTCATTATCAAAACTGCGAGTGTCAATTCGCGTTGTTCAAACGAAGATGATCAAGGAGAAGTAGAAGAAGAAGTACCTTTCACTAGTAGCAACTAGAGCGAAGGGTTAGATTTTCAATTAGGGCCAAACTTATGCTTCCTTTGAAGATGAAGGGAGATAGAGCGCATATATTTAAAAAGCCAGAATAATAAGTGCAATCTTATTGATTTTAATTATTGCAGTCATAGGACTTTGTTTTTCTCGATATACATGGAATTTGAGTAAAATCGGAAGATACTTTAAGTTTCAGATAGTCCTCAACTCATTCAGATTTCGAAATCGTCACCTCTAATTTTGTTGGTATTATTCAATGCTTTCATTTCTAAGGTTCAAATTCCAATATTCTACTGGGTACTGAGTCCTGATGTCAGCATGATGTTTCAAAATTGATATCGACTCTTTGCCAAGAGCTTCTAGTAGATGTTAACAAAGCCCACTAAATTTCGCCACAAAACTTTGTGCTCAATTCAAAGTTTATGGAATCAAAGTTACCCGAGGAATATCTTATAATCTTTTTTCAAACTACTTTCTGAGAGGTCATTCATGAAATTAAACTAGAAGAACATGCTTGAAAGTTCTCTTTTCCGGACTTTCATGAAAATGTCTCTCCGAGAACCATGTATTAATTATAGTAATTTAAGAGCTTCATAAGTATCCCTTGAAAGTCAGCAACAAAGGTTCTTGTAGACAATCTATTCTTAATCAAACTAGCCCTAAACATCTTCACTTAAGATGAGTAACTGGAAATATTAAAACTATAGAAAGCCCATTTATGCGCAATGTGAAATAGGGTAAAATCAGCGTCTCAGATAGTATAAATAATTAGTTCAATTTGGCGATAGAAGTGATAACATGATCTTAAAATTAAAATGGCAGTTGGCAAAGGAAGATGCAGGCTTTCAACATTGCATCTACCCAAGACAAGGGAAGATAAGAATTTCCTTCACGTTGTCTGATAATTCACTTTTGGTTGGCGATTACTTTCCCCAATTACCATTTTTGTAAACAGTCAGGATTAACTTTCCCTACTCTTAAAAAACATATCGAATACGTTTGACATTAAATGCGAGTGCGAGTTTACAAAAGGAATGTGATTTCAAGTGGAGGTGAAATATTTTTAATAATTAACAAAACTATGCAATTTTTTACAATTGGATACAAAAAAGGAACATAATTTATATTCTTCAGCATCCCCAACTGCTTATATTTGTTGAAAATAAATACCACTTATTTAAAATCATTTAAAAAAAACATTAATCAGAACCGGAAGGTAATTATTGTTTTAATTATAGCAAAGTCAAACACACAAACATCTCCAATACCCCCATTATATCAAGTTATAGAAAATGGGACACCAAATGCAACTCTGCCTCTACCAGGGACCCCTCTAGGACAGGCACCACAGTCAATCTTAGGTCAGAGCCTACCTGGTTAGTCTCTAACATTCCAATGCGTAAAAATGTACGCACAATTCGTAATATGTACGTAATATGTAAAGGCGGTTTAGACATTTAATTAGTGTCGTCAAAAGTAGAGATTTGTTAATTCTAAAATTTTTATTTACAGAGCTGCGAAAATTCGCTTTGAAGCTTAAACTTTCCTCAATTCCTAAAAATTGTCTCCAAGAGTTTTTATATTTGTTTCTTTTTGTGAAATCAAGCAGATCTCGATGACCTGAAATTATTTCTACCACACGGCAGACGTTAATCCAATTTAACTTATCCAAATTATTCAGTTGTGGTGGGCATTCCCATAGTTTTAAAATTTATTTCTGAATTTGAAGCAAGTAGTTGATTTAACCCACTAATTTAATTTCTTTCACAAATTCTGACACGATGGCTCCAATGTAGTACTTAGATTTGTCAAGAATGGTTGAGTGAGCGAGTAACTGGCGTGAATGTTTCAAGGGTTCAGTTAGATCATTTCAAAAAAATGTGGAAATCGTGGACAGGGTTAAAAGCTCAAACGTTAACGGTTATCTACTTTACCAACCGACACATTCAGCTCAACTATGGTTAAGTTTGTACTTTATTAGCAAACATCAAAGATGCAAAAAATTATATTCCGAATCATTTCTTTCGTAATTATTGCCTTTGGAGTGGATTTCCACACCAATAAGCCTCCACGCTTCCTCAGTAATCTCATGGAAAGGCGTTCGATGTTAGCTAGGCGACCTCAATGATGTAGAGAAAAGAGACAGGATAGGGTGTAGGATACCTTTATTGAGTTTACCGTATCTTTTATTATTTTATACAATAAAATAAATTACTCCATGTCCACTTCTTCCAATGAAAACTCGAAAAATTCCCCTACAGCACCGAGGAATAGACAGGCGAGAGGGAGAAGAGTTTTTACGTAGGGGCAAGGTTCATTCCTGGAGGGATGTTTTGCACAAAGTCACTATATTTCCAGACAACGCGGATAAGAGATCGCAACTATACTGGGTCTGCCTGAGGAGGTGATACGTTTTCTTTCCCGTCTCATACTATTTATAGTCAGTTCAGCTCTACAAATAAAAGCTTTAATTTCCAAAATTCACCCCTCAACAGCTAGCATATCTAGAGGAGCGGTTTGGCCAAAACAATTATATCTCCCCACTGGAAGCGCAGGAATTTGAAACCCTACTGGGGTTGCCAAACCAAGTAGTACGTTTTCATTCCTGTCTCTTGCTATAAAAGCTTTAATTTCCAAAATGTAGGTAAGACGCTGGTTCCAAAGCCGGTAATACAGACACAAGATAGAATCCAGTCAGGTCTCTCCTTTTATTTGTGACTGGAGAATTTTATGCGCTGGTTCCAAACGTGGCGGCATAAGGAGAGATTGTCAATTGGTTGTTTGTCGCATATACGGTGAGATGGGTGAACTGAAGAAAGCACTCTTCTGCAGAACGCGCGTGTTAACGCCGACTTCAGGACCAGTGGTGTTTGATTCTGAGATAGCACTGTCAAACTTGGGGTAGTTGCAGCCTGGCTGACATTTCTTGGTGTTGTCTCCGTATGTTCTGTGATAGAAACATATTTTGCAACGGTGTTTTGATAGACTACGGGGTCTCTTTGGAGACGTAGGGCATTGTTTGCCGTAGCAGGAAGAAACGGCTGGTACGAGCTATTCGCGTCAGGATCAGAAACTTGTGTGGCAGATCTTCCTAGTCGGAGAGGCTAACGCGATAATAGAGAGAAGGAAGATGTGCTGCAAGCGTAAAGTTTATCGCAAATTATGAAATCGACAAACATGATTAGCAATCAAATAATTCCACAAAATACTTTGAGTGAATATTAATAGCGAAATATCCGAGCACTGCGCTGCAAGTACGGCCAACTAAATCCAACACATTCCAATCTCTTAGTACAGACCTACTTTGGGTTTCATGATTGAGACCTCAATTAATACTTTGGGGATACTCGAATTTATAGAAATAAGTCTTTGCCAACTTCTTATTCATTAGTCTGCAGCTTCTGATGACCCCCAATTTCACTTTGAATAGTGAAGCAGGCATAATTTTAAAAGTGAAATAAATTGGTGAAATCTTTCTCCCTACATCGATCAAGACTACCGGTGCTTTACAGCCCGAGATAGCCTCAACTAAACAAAGTGTTATTAATAGTCGCATTAGTAGCCTTGACTTCTCCTCATTAATCTCTATAATCAAGATCCCTCAAAACTGTGGAAGAAATGGACGTATGGCATGGAACACGTTTATTTGGGCTGTGTGTATTAATGACACGAGCTTAGTCATCTATCCCACTTTGGCTGTGCTGCACATGCCGTGGCCATTGATTATTGATTACCTGAGAGACGTCTCTACACTCACGAGCACCCACGCTCATTCTAGAATGTTCTAGCGCGCGTGAGATTTCTACTTTCAGCCAAGATCACGTTATGCACTCCATATATTGATTTTCCCCGTGTAAAATGAATTGAAGCGAATTCACCTGCGAGTAGGGTTATTTCAAGTGTAATTGGAAAATATTTTGCCTCAAGCATCTCTTTCTATTTCACACATTTCTCCACGCATAATCTCGACATATTGATTACTATATATGCCTCTACCAAATTAGGATTTATGCATTCTGACTTTTAATGATTTGTTTGGCTAAGTAATAAATGTGAAAGAAAACTTGAAGAATGTGAATTGGCAATGTCCAACAATGAAAAATAAAGCAACCTGATTCTGTTTGATTGTGCTTGCAAAATATTCCTAATTTTTGTGCATATTTCAAGAAAATGTAGAATTTAATAGGAAAATATGTGCATAGATAGACTTCGCCTCTTCAAGTCCTGATGAATTATTAATTTCTAAAGGTAGTGGAGAAGCTCCAACTCATATTTTCATCTTTTGCGCGAATTGGTAACAAATCAAGGTGGATGTCCACTAAACTTTCGCCAAAGTTGAGTTTTAACAGATTTTGCTACTCAAATAGATTGGCATAAAAATGGGCATTTGTTCCTCCGCATTGAAACCTTCGGATTATTCGGTCCATCCCTCTTTCGAAAATGCGTTAATTCAATAAATTTACATCCCTCTGCCTAATAAATGCACTCACCCTAGCTCTTACATTTTTTTAATTGTCAATGTATGAAGCACCTCGATTTACACGTTCCTTATCAAATTCAAGATTTTCCTCTCTCAGTACTGACTTCTCTCCTTCCACACATTTCTTCTCCTACACCTCCTTCATCTTTTGCATCCTTTCCATCTCTCACTGTCCAACGAATCCGAGCTCTTACCTCACTCTAGATCTCCCCTTGTTACCTCCTATTCTTGATAAGATATTTAGTTCGGTTGAGGGCTATGAAACCTTATCCTATTCCTAAACCTAAACCTTTACACACTGCTAACCAAATCCGGGGTTGAAATTAACACAATTTAAAATATCCGAAAGCCGTAGCATAAGCAATCCGCATACGATAAAGTGCACCACCAAACATTTTGGAGTGTGCGGCCGTACGTGCAGCGCAGTGCTCGGTTATTTCGCTATTAATGTTCACTCAAAGTTTTTTCTAGAATTAATTGATTGCTAGTCATGTTTGCTCATTTCATAATTCGTAATATGCGTTTCGCTTGCAGCACGTCTTCCTTCTCTCTATCATCGTGATAGCTTTACTGACTAGAAGGATCTGCCAGAGGCTTAAAAGGATAGGTAGATCTGCTATCAATTTGTGACCCTGACGTGACCCTGATCAATTAAGCCTGATTTTATCCACTCAGTAGAGAAGCGGTTTCTCCCTGGCACTGCGATTATTTTTCGATAGCAAAACCCTCACCAGTCAACTTCGATCTAGAAAACCAAGATTCCTGGTTTACGCAATTTGAAATGATACTTCTTCTACCAAAAAGTGTAACCAAGCGAGGAATTTGTTTCCAGTATGCTGTTGACGTCCTTCCGAACGCCATCGTTACCCTATTTAAGTAACTAACATCCACGCAGACGGACAACAACTCCTATGACCGGCTCAAGCAAGCGATCATCAGGCGTTTATCGGTGATTCGAGAGAATCGTTTAGGACAACCTTTATCGCAATGTGAACTCGGAGATCGTTCTCCTTCTCAACTCTTAAGTCACACGCGAGCCTTAGCTAGGGGTTATGAGTGGAATGACAAAATCCTCAAAATGCTATGGATGAAGTGCCTACTTGGAAAGTGGCTTTCGGCAAAACATCCCTCCAGGAATAAACGTTGTCCCTCCGTTACTATAAGTAGTAAGAGATGGGAAAGCAAACGTACCACCGGATCAGGCAACCCTAGTAGGGTTGCGATTTCATGGCATTGGACTGTGGAGATATAGTTGCTTTCACTGAACCTTTCCTCTAAATAAGACAGCTGGGAATCGGTAAATACCGTTCGCGACCTTATCGGCCTGCCTGTTTGTGCTGTTGGAGGAGTTTACATTTTTCAGTGGAAGATGTGGACATGGAGCAATTTATTTTATTGTATAAAATATTACAAAGTACAGTAAACTCAATAAATGTATCCTTCATCATACCTTCTCTTTTCTCTATATCGGGCGATTTTCCATAAATCAATCAATAACTCGAATTGCTCGATTGGCAGCGAGAGAACATTTAGATTTATTGACCTACTGCTACTATATAAGTAAACGTGATTCTATTTTTTCACTATCCATTTTTATGTTTCGAATAAACCTGCGCATTAAGTTTCTTGAAAGCAGATTAAAATCGCGTTTTTTACTAGGTGGAGGAAAGAAGAACTTGAAAGATTTATTGCTAATCATCATATCGACCATTTTTAAGCGACAAGAGGGGGTAATGCGTTGCCGGTATTCAATTAAATTATGCTCGAAAAATCTTCCGAGAGCTTTCGCATTATTCTTGTAATCAAAACACCCGGAAGCTATAACGGCAACCAATTAACTTGGATTGAAGCTAAGCTCGTAATATTCGGTTGACCTAGACCCGTCCATCGAACTATTACCTTTTCATGTGTACAGAACATACTCTAAGAGAAAACCATATCGATTTGCTGCTAAAGCGGAAAACCACTCGAGTTGGAGTTCTAGTTAAATAAAACTGCAGGCTTTTTAATAGTGGAAGAAGGTCTAAATATGCTATATAAAAGTCGTGCAAATGATGGGCCAAATTTAAAGGTTAAAAGGTGTTATAGTGTTTCACATAGTACCCTAAAAATAAGTAACACTTTAATTCCATTTCAAAAATTCGCAATTTCTAATTAGTCTTGCTAATAAAAGCAGCTGTGTACCTGCATATCTCTTTTTATATAAGAATTTCCCGAATTCGAGGGAGATAGCAATTCAAGTTTCTTAATTATTCGTTTGCGATACCACATTCTTAAATTCCATTTATTGAGTTAACACGAATTGACTCTTTTTAATCTTCAAAATACCTGGGGTTCGAATAAATGAGTATGAAGTTGGTGACAAGCTGAAGAGGTGATAAATCGTAGTGCGCACTTACAGTTACAGGAAGTCAGATTAGAAAGAATTCCAGAGTCACTGTGACTTATCGCACCTCCATATGAGATGACTGCAAAATGAAAGAGGTCCTTGAACAAACACTGGATACAACAGGAAAGGCGTTAAAAGAAATAATACGCTTGGCACGTTAAAGGCAAATACTTGCCACTTGCTCAAAATATTAAACCTTACTTGATATTATAAGCGTAATAAAAAACACATTGTCTATAAAAATTAATTTAACTTTTCGATAATTTCGAACACTAGGCCAATTTTAGACAGACGCATTTTGATGTTACTCAGAAGTTTATATCACAATGGTAGTTCCATTTCGTCAATGATACATTGACAAGTTCATATCAAATGCGAAAATCCTTTTTCAAAGTAGTGCCACGCTCAATGTAAATCACTTGAATAGGTGTAAACAATCTTAATGGGCCATTATATCATTAACATTTTAATAAAATGTAACAACGTCTTAGTAACTATTAAAAAAACATTTATTTGTTTTAAGCAGTGATTGAGGTATTTTGATTCTATGGGAGCTTTGGCTTTTATATTTGTTAAAAATCAAATCTCTGAAGTATTTTCATGATCCATTAGGAAAATACTAGATATTTGCTTTTCTAATATAATTTGTGGATGGAAACGTTTTTCATATGTTTTCTATATTAGTATTGCCAAAATAAAGGATGTCTTAAATGAATATGGCTAAGCACTATAAAAATTTCCTAAAATGCCTATCGAATTAACAAATCCATTTTGCCTCCAAGTTAGAAGAAATTTATGGATCCACTACCCTTGAGCAATTTGATTTCAACATAATTTCTTCAATTTCTTTCACCATATTCTCTTTTACAAATCCATTGAACAACGAACCCACTGAGCAATTATGTTGAAATGTTCAGTCCTATAAGTACGTCAAATTTGTGTGGATGTTAGTAATCTCATTAATCATTAATCATGTTTCGCACTCGGAAAGGCACCTCAGAAGAAATATATTCAAAACATAAAGGAATAATCATATGCTGGCCATGGTGACTTAAGTTAAGAATAATCATCAGGATAGAAGCAAACAACATTGAGTACGTGAAATTCTTGCGAATGGCAAAGCCTGTAGAACGGTGACACGGTGAATGATGAAAAATCCTTGACTTCACATTGCCGAGCATTTACTTACGAACAACAGCCATATATATCATTAAACAAAAACACCTCTCCTCACTAGACACGATGAATGCAACATCAACTTTCGGAATCACTTACTTTCCACCAATCTGGTGAAGAACCAGGCCAATGTGCCGGATCCAAGCAGTCACAACTTGTTTAAAGGATGATGAGAAGGGATTAATAAAAAGAGAATGACTTTTATTCGTTCAAGTAGGAATTGTGATTTGAATGACGTGGCGACAACGAAGCAATGAATCACTCAATCAATCAAACAGTCAATCACTGAAAATGGATTAACTATTGATTTGTGTTACCACATCTATGTCACCAAGCCTGGAGTGGATACATGCAGTATAATTTGGCCGATTGTCATAGGACCCTCTGACTGCATGCTTTGCACGCACTCTTTTCTATCACTAGGAACCTGTTCGTGTGCATTTCTCCTTCACCCTTCCGCTTTTCCATCCAATTAGCCAGCTATGGATCATAAGAAATTAGACGCTGTAGTCTCCAAAGACATTCACGAGATCACTGCGAGAAGAATAAATCGATAAGCAATATTGTGACTCTTCGTGACAGATTGCATCTTCTTACTTACTTACTCACTTACTTACTTCAATTTCCAACAGAAGGAACACATTGTTATGGGAAGTGGAAAAGTAGTATGGAACTACATTGGTCTTTGGAGAATCGGGTTAGAAAATATACTGAATCATTACTGCATTCCTTAAAGTAAAATCTGACGAAGTAAGGTGAGCAAAGAGTAATTTCTAAATGCGATGCACCTTTACAGATATCTGAGTTCAATTTCATTGGAGATCTGGGTAAGATACTCCTGGCCCAAAATCTCTTCTAAAACACTCACTTTCAAACAAGCTCCAACACACCATGCGAAACCAGAGCCACATTCACAACTAAGTACACTTTCAGCATTTAGTGGGAAATATTATTAATCCCATTTTAAGCACGCATTTCTCCAGGTGTGCCTAATTGACCACTAGATGTTGTCAGGCCTTCCAAGATCTCAATTAAATGTTGCAATTATTTATAGTTAGAAATCTGCACTGAGTGGGGCCACAGCTTCAGCTCGTTTCCTACTTATCAAATTGTAGGATTTGCACACTTACTGTCACATTAGATGGAGCAATAACTCGCATCACTTGGTACTACTAATGAATGACAGTAGTGAAAAGGGAGATTTCTGATGGTTCTTTGCAAACGATATTTTTCATATTCCACCATTTTGTACCCAAGTACAAGTTAAAAGATGCGCCGATATGTGGCATTTGAAAGTTGAATTTATTGAATTTGAAGCACGTGTTAGCAGCATACGCAAGAATTACCGATTTTAAAAAATTGAATTCATTTGACTGCAGTTTCGTTGACAAATTTGTGACCGAATAGGACAAAATGAATGCTCGAAAACCTAGGAATATTAAGACCATTGCTACCAACACCACAGCTGCCACTGGTGTTTCTGCTCAATATAGAAAAAATATGAAAAATATTTCCATTCACAAAATATATTAGAAAACAAAATATCTAGTTTTTTCCGAACGGATCCTGAAAATACCTTGAATAACTGATTTTTAACAAATATAAAAGCCAAATCACCCGTAAAATCAAAATACATCAATCGCTGCTTAAAAAGAATATCTATTTTTTACTAGTTATTAAAAAGTTGTTAGATTTTATTGAAGTGTTAATAATATAATGGCCCATTAAGATTGTTTACACCTATTCAAGTGATTTACATTGAGCGCGGCACTACTTTGAAAAAGGATTTTCGCATTTGATATGAACTTGTCAATGTATCATTGACGAAATGGAACTACCATTGTGATATAAACTTCTGAGTAACATCAAAATGCGTCTGTCTAAAATTGGCCTAGTGTTCGAAATTATCGAAAAGTTAAATTAATTTTTATAGACAATGTGTTTTTTATTACGCTTATAATATCAAGTAAGGTTTAATATTTTGAGCAAGTGGCAAGTATTTGCCTTTAACGTGCCAAGCGTATTATTTCTTTTAACGCCTTTCCTGTTGTATCCAGTGTTTGTTCAAGGACCTCTTTCATTTTGCAGTCATCTCATATGGAGGTGCGATAAGTCACAGTGACTCTGGAATTCTTTCTAATCTGACTTCCTGTAACTGTAAGTGCGCACTACGATTTATCACCTCTTCAGCTTGTCACCAACTTCATACTCATTTATTCGAACCCCAGGTATTTTGAAGATTAAAAAGAGTCAATTCGTGTTAACTCAATAAATGGAATTTAAGAATGTGGTATCGCAAACGAATAATTAAGAAACTTGAATTACTATCTCCCTCGAATTCGGGAAATTCTTATATAAAAAGAGATATGCAGGTACACAGCCGCTTTTATTAGCAAGACTAATTAGAAATTGCGAATTTTTGAAATGGAATTAAAGTGTTACTTATTTTTAGGGTACTATGTGAAACACTATAACACCTTTTAACCTTTAAATTTGGCCCATCATTTGCACGACTTTTATATAGCATATTTACACCTTCTTCCACTATTAAAAAGCCTGCAGTTTTATTTAACTAAAACTCCAACTCGAGTGGTTTTCCGCTTTAGCAGCAAATCGATATGGTTTTCTCTTAGAGTATGTTCTATACACCTGAAAAGGTGATATTCCGATGGATGGGTCTAGGTCAACCAAATATTACGAGTTTAGCATTGATAGTAGCATGCACATATTCGCACACGATGCGACACTCGACAGTGGCCCAGCGTTGCCACACCGTTGTTGAGCTCGGTACCACGCCACTGCACCCACATCGGTGGACACACTGTTGACACAGATAGCTGGATTACCCACAGCAAATGCAGGCCAACAGAAGGCGTGGTAGAATAAGAATTCCTCATAAGTGCATCTCCATTATATCTGTCTTCAACCCAAGTTAATTGGTTGCCGTTATAGCCCTCGGAAGATTTTTCGAGAATAATTTAAATGAATACTGGCAACGCATTACCCCCTCTTGTCGCTTAAAAATGGTCGATATGATGATTAGCAATAAATCTTTCAAGTTCTTCTTTCCTCCACCTAGTAAAAAACGCGATTTTAATCTGCTTTCAAGAAACTTAATGCGCAGGTTTATTCGAAACATAAAAATGGATAGTGAAAAAATAGAATCACGTTTACTTATATAGTAGCAGTAGGTCAATAAATCTAAATGTTCTCTCGCTGCCAATCGAGCAATTCGAGTTATTGATTGATTTATGGAAAATCGCCCGATATAGAGAAAAGAGAAGGTATGATGAAGGATACATTTATTGAGTTTACTGTACTTTGTAATATTTTATACAATAAAATAAATTGCTCCATGTCCACATCTTCCACTGAAAAATGTAAACTCCTCCAACAGCACAAACAGGCAGGCCGATAAGGTCGCGAACGGTATTTACCGATTCCCAGCTGTCTTATTTAGAGGAAAGGTTCAGTGAAAGCAACTATATCTCCACAGTCCAATGCCATGAAATCGCAACCCTACTAGGGTTGCCTGATCCGGTGGTACGTTTGCTTTCCCATCTCTTACTACTTATAGTAACGGAGGGACAACGTTTATTCCTGGAGGGATGTTTTGCCGAAAGCCACTTTCCAAGTAGGCACTTCATCCATAGCATTTTGAGGATTTTGTCATTCCACTCATAACCCCTAGCTAAGGCTCGCGTGTGACTTAAGAGTTGAGAAGGAGAACGATCTCCGAGTTCACATTGCGATAAAGGTTGTCCTAAACGATTCTCTCGAATCACCGATAAACGCCTGATGATCGCTTGCTTGAGCCGGTCATAGGAGTTGTTGTCCGTCTGCGTGGATGTTAGTTACTTAAATAGGGTAACGATGGCGTTCGGAAGGACGTCAACAGCATACTGGAAACAAATTCCTCGCTTGGTTACACTTTTTGGTAGAAGAAGTATCATTTCAAATTGCGTAAACCAGGAATCTTGGTTTTCTAGATCGAAGTTGACTGGTGAGGGTTTTGCTATCGAAAAATAATCGCAGTGCCAGGGAGAAACCGCTTCTCTACTGAGTGGATAAAATCAGGCTTAATTGATCAGGGTCACGTCAGGGTCACAAATTGATAGCAGATCTACCTATCCTTTTAAGCCTCTGGCAGATCCTTCTAGTCAGTAAAGCTATCACGATGATAGAGAGAAGGAAGACGTGCTGCAAGCGAAACGCATATTACGAATTATGAAATGAGCAAACATGACTAGCAATCAATTAATTCTAGAAAAAACTTTGAGTGAACATTAATAGCGAAATAACCGAGCACTGCGCTGCACGTACGGCCGCACACTCCAAAATGTTTGGTGGTGCACTTTATCGTATGCGGATTGCTTATGCTACGGCTTTCGGATATTTTAAATTGTGTTAATTTCAACCCCGGATTTGGTTAGCAGTGTGTAAAGGTTTAGGTTTAGGAATAGGATAAGGTTTCATAGCCCTCAACCGAACTAAATATCTTATCAAGAATAGGAGGTAACAAGGGGAGATCTAGAGTGAGGTAAGAGCTCGGATTCGTTGGACAGTGAGAGATGGAAAGGATGCAAAAGATGAAGGAGGTGTAGGAGAAGAAATGTGTGGAAGGAAAGAAGTCAGTACTGAGAGAGGAAAATCTTGAATTTGATAAGGAACGTGTAAATCGAGGTGCTTCATACATTGACAATTAAAAAAATGTAAGAGCTAGGGTGAGTGCATTTATTAGGCAGAGGGATGTAAATTTATTGAATTAACGCATTTTCGAAAGAGGGATGGACCGAATAATCCGAAGGTTTCAATGCGGAGGAACAAATGCCCATTTTTATGCCAATCTATTTGAGTAGCAAAATCTGTTAAAACTCAACTTTGGCGAAAGTTTAGTGGACATCCACCTTGATTTGTTACCAATTCGCGCAAAAGATGAAAATATGAGTTGGAGCTTCTCCACTACCTTTAGAAATTAATAATTCATCAGGACTTGAAGAGGCGAAGTCTATCTATGCACATATTTTTCCTATTAAATTCTACATTTTCTTGAAATATGCACAAAAATTAGGAATATTTTGCAAGCACAATCAAACAGAATCAGGTTGCTTTATTTTTCATTGTTGGACATTGCCAATTCACATTCTTCAAGTTTTCTTTCACATTTATTACTTAGCCAAACAAATCATTAAAAGTCAGAATGCATAAATCCTAATTTGGTAGAGGCATATATAGTAATCAATATGTCGAGATTATGCGTGGAGAAATGTGTGAAATAGAAAGAGATGCTTGAGGCAAAATATTTTCCAATTACACTTGAAATAACCCTACTTGCAGGTGAATTCGCTTCAATTCATTTTACACGGGGAAAATCAATATATGGAGTGCATAACGTGATCTTGGCTGAAAGTAGAAATCTCACGCGCGCTAGAACATTCTAGAATGAGCGTGGGTGCTCGTGAGTGTAGAGACGTCTCTCAGGTAATCAATAATCAATGGCCACGGCATGTGCAGCACAGCCAAAGTGGGATAAGATGACTAAGCTCGTGTCATTAATACACACAGCCCAAATAAACGTGTTCCATGCCATACGTCCATTTCTTCCACAGTTTTGAGGTGATCTTGATTATAGAGATTAATGAGGAGAAGTCAAGGCTACTAATGCGACTATTAATAACACTTTGTTTAGTTGAGGCTATCTCGGGCTGTAAAGCACCGGTAGTCTTGATCGATGTAGGGAGAAAGATTTCACCAATTTATTTCACTTTTAAAATTATGCCTGCTTCACTATTCAAAGTGAAATTGGGGGTCATCAGAAGCTGCAGACTAATGAATAAGAAGTTGGCAAAGACTTATTTCTATAAATTCGAGTATCCCCAAAGTATTAATTGAGGTCTCAATCATGAAACCCAAAGTAGGTCTGTACTAAGAGATTGGAATGTGTTGGATTTAGTTGGCCGTACTTGCAGCGCAGTGCTCGGATATTTCGCTATTAATATTCACTCAAAGTATTTTGTGGAATTATTTGATTGCTAATCATGTTTGTCGATTTCATAATTTGCGATAAACTTTACGCTTGCAGCACATCTTCCTTCTCTCTATTATCGCGTTAGCCTCTCCGACTAGGAAGATCTGCCACACAAGTTTCTGATCCTGACGCGAATAGCTCGTACCAGCCGTTTCTTCCTGCTACGGCAAACAATGCCCTACGTCTCCAAAGAGACCCCGTAGTCTATCAAAACACCGTTGCAAAATATGTTTCTATCACAGAACATACGGAGACAACACCAAGAAATGTCAGCCAGGCTGCAACTACCCCAAGTTTGACAGTGCTATCTCAGAATCAAACACCACTGGTCCTGAAGTCGGCGTTAACACGCGCGTTCTGCAGAAGAGTGCTTTCTTCAGTTCACCCATCTCACCGTATATGCGACAAACAACCAATTGACAATCTCTCCTTATGCCGCCACGTTTGGAACCAGCGCATAAAATTCTCCAGTCACAAATAAAAGGAGAGACCTGACTGGATTCTATCTTGTGTCTGTATTACCGGCTTTGGAACCAGCGTCTTACCTACATTTTGGAAATTAAAGCTTTTATAGCAAGAGACGGGAATGAAAACGTACTACTTGGTTTGGCAACCCCAGTAGGGTTTCAAATTCCTGCGCTTCCAGTGGGGAGATATAATTGTTTTGGCCAAACCGCTCCTCTAGATATGCTAGCTGTTGAGGGGTGAATTTTGGAAATTAAAGCTTTTATTTGTAGAGCTGAACTGACTATAAATAGTATGAGACGGGAAAGAAAACGTATCACCTCCTCAGGCAGACCCAGTATAGTTGCGATCTCTTATCCGCGTTGTCTGGAAATATAGTGACTTTGTGCAAAACATCCCTCCAGGAATGAACCTTGCCCCTACGTAAAAACTCTTCTCCCTCTCGCCTGTCTATTCCTCGGTGCTGTAGGGGAATTTTTCGAGTTTTCATTGGAAGAAGTGGACATGGAGTAATTTATTTTATTGTATAAAATAATAAAAGATACGGTAAACTCAATAAAGGTATCCTACACCCTATCCTGTCTCTTTTCTCTACATCATTGAGGTCGCCTAGCTAACATCGAACGCCTTTCCATGAGATTACTGAGGAAGCGTGGAGGCTTATTGGTGTGGAAATCCACTCCAAAGGCAATAATTACGAAAGAAATGATTCGGAATATAATTTTTTGCATCTTTGATGTTTGCTAATAAAGTACAAACTTAACCATAGTTGAGCTGAATGTGTCGGTTGGTAAAGTAGATAACCGTTAACGTTTGAGCTTTTAACCCTGTCCACGATTTCCACATTTTTTTGAAATGATCTAACTGAACCCTTGAAACATTCACGCCAGTTACTCGCTCACTCAACCATTCTTGACAAATCTAAGTACTACATTGGAGCCATCGTGTCAGAATTTGTGAAAGAAATTAAATTAGTGGGTTAAATCAACTACTTGCTTCAAATTCAGAAATAAATTTTAAAACTATGGGAATGCCCACCACAACTGAATAATTTGGATAAGTTAAATTGGATTAACGTCTGCCGTGTGGTAGAAATAATTTCAGGTCATCGAGATCTGCTTGATTTCACAAAAAGAAACAAATATAAAAACTCTTGGAGACAATTTTTAGGAATTGAGGAAAGTTTAAGCTTCAAAGCGAATTTTCGCAGCTCTGTAAATAAAAATTTTAGAATTAACAAATCTCTACTTTTGACGACACTAATTAAATGTCTAAACCGCCTTTACATATTACGTACATATTACGAATTGTGCGTACATTTTTACGCATTGGAATGTTAGAGACTAACCAGGTAGGCTCTGACCTAAGATTGACTGTGGTGCCTGTCCTAGAGGGGTCCCTGGTAGAGGCAGAGTTGCATTTGGTGTCCCATTTTCTATAACTTGATATAATGGGGGTATTGGAGATGTTTGTGTGTTTGACTTTGCTATAATTAAAACAATAATTACCTTCCGGTTCTGATTAATGTTTTTTTTAAATGATTTTAAATAAGTGGTATTTATTTTCAACAAATATAAGCAGTTGGGGATGCTGAAGAATATAAATTATGTTCCTTTTTTGTATCCAATTGTAAAAAATTGCATAGTTTTGTTAATTATTAAAAATATTTCACCTCCACTTGAAATCACATTCCTTTTGTAAACTCGCACTCGCATTTAATGTCAAACGTATTCGATATGTTTTTTAAGAGTAGGGAAAGTTAATCCTGACTGTTTACAAAAATGGTAATTGGGGAAAGTAATCGCCAACCAAAAGTGAATTATCAGACAACGTGAAGGAAATTCTTATCTTCCCTTGTCTTGGGTAGATGCAATGTTGAAAGCCTGCATCTTCCTTTGCCAACTGCCATTTTAATTTTAAGATCATGTTATCACTTCTATCGCCAAATTGAACTAATTATTTATACTATCTGAGACGCTGATTTTACCCTATTTCACATTGCGCATAAATGGGCTTTCTATAGTTTTAATATTTCCAGTTACTCATCTTAAGTGAAGATGTTTAGGGCTAGTTTGATTAAGAATAGATTGTCTACAAGAACCTTTGTTGCTGACTTTCAAGGGATACTTATGAAGCTCTTAAATTACTATAATTAATACATGGTTCTCGGAGAGACATTTTCATGAAAGTCCGGAAAAGAGAACTTTCAAGCATGTTCTTCTAGTTTAATTTCATGAATGACCTCTCAGAAAGTAGTTTGAAAAAAGATTATAAGATATTCCTCGGGTAACTTTGATTCCATAAACTTTGAATTGAGCACAAAGTTTTGTGGCGAAATTTAGTGGGCTTTGTTAACATCTACTAGAAGCTCTTGGCAAAGAGTCGATATCAATTTTGAAACATCATGCTGACATCAGGACTCAGTACCCAGTAGAATATTGGAATTTGAACCTTAGAAATGAAAGCATTGAATAATACCAACAAAATTAGAGGTGACGATTTCGAAATCTGAATGAGTTGAGGACTATCTGAAACTTAAAGTATCTTCCGATTTTACTCAAATTCCATGTATATCGAGAAAAACAAAGTCCTATGACTGCAATAATTAAAATCAATAAGATTGCACTTATTATTCTGGCTTTTTAAATATATGCGCTCTATCTCCCTTCATCTTCAAAGGAAGCATAAGTTTGGCCCTAATTGAAAATCTAACCCTTCGCTCTAGTTGCTACTAGTGAAAGGTACTTCTTCTTCTACTTCTCCTTGATCATCTTCGTTTGAACAACGCGAATTGACACTCGCAGTTTTGATAATGAAGTCAACCTATTCTCAACACAAATTCCTCCCTCGTCCATAGAAAGATCAGACAGTAGTAAGGCTCATTAAGTACAGCTTCTTGCAAGAAAACCAATTTCACGATTAAGAGTATTAAGAGCTACTACACAACAGAAGTCACTTTGTAATCCGAACGACAGACGAGAAAAGCACACCTTCATCTGCATGGGGTTTTGAGTGAGCTATTCGACTCTGGCAGGCAATGAATTGGGTTCGACAACAAGTTTTACTCATTCAACAAAATCTGCCAAAAACAAAACATTAACTCAAGTATAATTTAAATTCAAATTTGTGACTTTGAGCAAACCATCCTTCCAGGAATGAACGTTGCCCTCCGTAAAAATTGTTCTCCGTCTCGAGTGTCAATTCCTCGGTGCTGTGGAGGAATTTTTCGATATTTCATTGAAAGAAGTGGATAGGGAGAAATTTATTTTATTCCAAAAGCCATCAGTACCTGATGACTTCCAATTTCACATTGAATAGTGAAGCAGGCATAGTTTTAAAAGTGCAATAAATTGGTGAAATCTTTCTCCCTACATCGATCAAGACTACCGGTGCTTTACAGCCCGAGATAGCCTCAACTAAACAAAGTGTTATTAATAGTCGCATTAGTAGCCTTGATTTCTCCTCATTAATCTCTATAATCAAGATCCCCTCAAGACTGTGGAAGAAATGGACGTATGGCATGGAACACGTTTATTTGGGCTGTGTGTATTAATGACACGAGCTTAGTCATCTTATCCCACTTTGGCTGTGCTGCACATGCCGTGGCCATTGATTATTGATTACCTGAGAGACGTCTCTACACTCACGAGCACCCACGCTCATTCTAGAATGTTCTAGCGCGCGTGAGATTTCTACTTTCAGCCAAGATCACGTTATGCACTCCATATATTGATTTTCCCCGTGTAAAATGAATTGAAGCGAATTCACCTGCGAGTAGGGTTATTTCAAGTGTAATTGGAAAATATTTTGCCCCAGGCATCTCTTTCTACTTCACTCATTTCTCCACGCATAATCCCGGCGTATTGATTACCATATATGCCTCTACTGAATTCCGATTTATTCATTTTGACATTTAATGATCTGTTTGGCTTAGTAATAAATGTGAATTAGCAATGTCTAACTATCCAGTCCTGGTGAATTATTAATTCAAAAAGCTAGTGAACAAGGTCTAACTCATATTTTCATCTTTTGCGCGAATTTGTAACAAATCGAGGTGGATGCCCACTACACTTTCACCAAAGTTGAGTTTTAACAGATTTACTACTCAAATAGATTGGCATCAAAGGAAGCATTTGTTTCTCCGGATTGAAACATTGGGATCATTTGGTTCATCACCCTTTCGGGAATGCGGTAATTTGATAAATTTACATCCCTCGATCTAACAAATTCACTCACGCTATCTCCTATATTTTTTCTAATTTTCAACGTGTGAAGCACCTCGTTCTACACGTTCCTTATCAAATTCAAGATTTTCCTCCCTCAGTTCGGACTTCTCTCCTTTCAAAAAGCGTATTACTTCACTCTCGGTCTTCTCTCACCAAAAAAGACGGTTGTTATCTCCTATTCTTGACAAGATATTTAGTTCGGTTGAGGGGTATGAAACTTAATCCTAATCCTAATTCTAAATCCAAGCCTATATATATATATATATATATATATACTAACTATATACACACACTAACCAAAGCCGAGGTTATAATTGACAATATTTAAAAATATCTGGAACCCGTGGCATACGCAATCCCCACACGATAAAATACGCGACCGAATATTTTGGAGTGTGCGGCCGTACGTGCAGCGCAGTGCTCGGTTATTTCACTATTAATGTTAACTCAAAGTTTTTTCTAGAATTTCTTGAGAACTAATCATGTTTGTCGATTTCATAATTTGCAATATGCGAATCGCTTGCAACCCCTCTTTCTTCTCTCTATCACCGTGATGGCTTTACTGACTAGGAAGATCTGTCAGTGGTTTCTGAGCATAGTCGAGGCTTAAAAGGATATCTAGATCTGCTATCAATTTGTGACCTTGACGTGATCGCCTAAGCCTGACTTTATCCACTCAGTAGAGAAGCGATTTCTCCCTAACACTGCAATTTTTTTCGATTGCACAACTCACTTGGTGATCCTCCTCCTCCTCCTTCTCGAACAATCTCCATTTCTTCGACTCTACATTCGTCCACTCCTACTTCTTCAAAATGTCTAAAGAAGCTGAATTCGCTGAATTCCTTCTGTGTGCCCTCCCCCTTGCCCCCTCCCCCTCCACCCTCAACCCCCTTTCCTATTTCGATCCACAAAACCACTTTTCCTTGTTTGCGCAATTTGAAATGATTCTCTTTCGACCAAGAAGCGTAACCAAGCGAGTAATTGGATTCCAGCACGCTCTTGCCGCCCTTCTGAACGCCATCGTTACCCAATTTAAAGAACCAACATCCACGCAGCCGAACAACAACTCCTATGACCGGCTAAAGCAAGTGATCATCAGGCGTTTATTGTTGACCCGAGAGAAACGGTTAGATCAACCTTTTTCGCAAGGTGAACTCGGAGATCGTTCGCCTTCTCAAGTCTTAAGTCACACGCGAGCCTTTGCTAGGGGTTATGAGTGGAATGACAAAATCCTCAAAAGGTTCTGGATGAAGTGTCTAATTGGAAAGTGGCTTTCGGCGAAACATCGCTCCAGGAATGAACGTTGACAATGCGTTAAAACTATTCTCCCTCTCGCCTGTTTATTCCTCGCTGCTGTGATGGAATTCAGATTTCTCAGTGGAAGAAGTGGACGTGGAGTTATTTATTTTATTATATAAAATATTAGAAGGTACGGTAAACAGAAATGAAACACCTACAGGGACGGCTTGACGGAGCGTCGGAAGGGGCGTTCCAGTAGTTATTATTATTGGTTACTATACGTGTTCCTGGAGATCTGTTCACAACTATGCTGGTATTCTGCAGAGTTGGTGGCGCACCTTGTCTTTCTTCAATGTCATTTGGAAACATGTTATTACTTAATTTTATCGATATATTGTCAACAGAATTCCGCTGATGACTCTAGCTCTATACCTTTTACTCCCTGTATCTCTGTGCGAATTGTTGGTGCGCCTTCATACACAAACAGAATTTGGGAAGGGCGTTCAGAACGGCAAAATTATTAACTGCTATGTGATTGCTTGAGGCTTCATTGATTGATACGTCATTATGCTGCATCTCCGTGTGAATATTTTTGGTGAATTGACAAACTGTTCATTGAGAAAATTGAAATTCCCACACATATACACAACCTCAATAAAGGTATCCTACATCATAACCTCTCTTTTCTCCATATCATTGAGGTAGCTTAGCTAACTTCGTACGCCTTTCCATGAGATTACTGAGGAAGCGTGGAGGCTTATTGGTGTGGCAATCCACTCCAAAGGCAATAGTTACGAAAGAAATGATTCGGAATATTATTTGCATCTTTGATGTTTGCTAATAAAGTACAAACTTAACCATAGTTGAGCTGAATGTGTCGGTTGGTAACCTGGATAGTTAAGATAGTGAGGTATTTGATTGTCAAATTCCATTATCTGGGATGGGATTTTTGCTTACTGAATACGCGTGAATCATGTTCAACCATCGTTTTCTGCATCATGAAATAATAAAGACGTGGAATGTCAATGTTTTATCTTGTTAGAGTGGCATATCAATTTTCCGTATTATCAGTGGTGACTACGGGTCCTAGGTGGAGAAGAAGTGAATTTAAGTTATTTGAACACCAATAAAATATACATAAAGTGTGATGGGATGACGACATATTGTCAATTTTGTACTCACAAAACTTCGAGAACTACGTAGAAGCAACCAATAAGACGACAGATTGAACGCGTTTTGACTGACTTAGACCTCCTTCCATAGGGAAACTGGATACATTTTACGACAAGGGCTAAACTCCGTCATATTGAATAAGCAGTTTTTCTTGTAATTGGGCTCATTTCATAACTCCGCCTTCTCGAATGGAGTTGCTGATGTGTCAAATACCTCTTCTTTTCTTTTTCCGAATTCATTCATTGCTCCCCTTCTTGTGATCGTCCCAGTCGAAAGAATTTTTTTCTTCCGATTTTGGGAAAGGTTTTTGAATCATAAGCTCACTAAGATCACTAAGTTCAACTCATTCCAATCCCCAAGAGAAGACCCACGTCGGCTTTCATGATTGAGACTTCAATCAATACTTTCCTAATACTCGAATTTATTGAAATAAGTTTTGCTAATTTCCTATTCATTAATATGAAGCTTTGGATGACATACAATTTCACATTGAATAGTGAAGCAGGCATAGTTTTAAAAGTGCAATAAATTGGTGAAATCTTTCTCCCTACATCGATCAAGACTACCGGTGCTTTACAGCCCGAGATAGCCTCAACTAAACAAAATGTTATTAATAGTCGCATTAGCAGCCTTGACTTCTCCTCATTAATCTCTATAATCAAGATCCCCTCAAGACTGTGGAAGAAATGGACGTATGGCATGGAACACGTTTATTTGGCCTGTGTTTATTAATGACACGGAGCTTAATCATCATATCCCATTTTGGCTGTGCTGCACATGCCGTGGCCATTGATTATTGATTACCTGAGAGACGTCTCTACACTCACGACCACACACGCTCATTCTAGAATGTTCTAGCGCGCATGAGATTTCTACGTTCAGCCAAGATCACGTTATGCACTCCATATATTGATTTTCCCCGTGTAAAATGAATTGAAGCGAATTCACCTGCAAGTAGGGTTATTTCAAGTGTAATTGGAAAATATTTTGCCTCAAGCATCTCTTTCTATTTCGCACATTTCTCCACGCATAATCTCGACATATTGATTACTATATATGCCTCTACCAAATTAGGATTTATGCATTCTGACTTTTAATGATTTGTTTGGCTAAGTAATAAATGTGAAAGAAAACTTGAAGAATGTGAATTGGCAATGTCCAACAATGAAAAATAAAGCAACCTGATTCTGTTTGATTGTGCTTGCAAAATATTCCTACTTTTTGTGCATATTTCAAGAAAATGTAGAATTTAATAGGAAAGATATGTGCATAGATAGACTTCGCCTCTTCAAGTCCTGATGAATTATTGATTTCTAAAGCTAGTGAACAAGATCTGACTCATATTTTCATCTTGTGCGCGAATTCGTAATAAATCGTGGTATATGTTCACTACACTTTCGCCAAAGTTGAGCTTTTACAGATTTACTACTCAAATAGATTGGCATTAAAGGAAGCATTTGTTTCTCCGGATTGAAACATTTGGATCATTTGGTTCATCCCCCCTTCAAGAATGCTACAATTCAATAAATTTACATCCCTCTAACTAATTATTGCTCTCACGCTGGCTCCTACATTTTTTCTAATTATCAATGTATGAAGCACCTCAATTTACACGTTCCTTATAAAATTCAAGATTTTCCTCCCTCAATACTGACTTCTCTCCTTCAATACATTTCTTCTGCTACACCTCCTTCATCTTTTACATCCTTTCCATCTCTCATCGTCCAACGAACCCGTGCTCTTACCTCACTCCTAAACCTAAACCTTTACACATATGTATATGTATATATATACCAATAAGCAAAGCCGAGGTGAAAATTAACAATATTAAGAATATCCGAAACCCATGGCATACGCAATCCCCACACGATAAAATGCGCGACCAAATATTTTGGAGTGTGCGGCCGTACGTGCAGCGCAGTGCTCGGTTATTTCGCTATTAATGTTCACTCAAAGTTTTTTCTAGAATTAATTGATTGCTAGTCATGTTTGCTCATTTCATAATTCGTAATATGCGTTTCGCTTGCAGCACGTCTTCCTTCTCTCTATCATCGTGATAGCTTTACTGACTAGAAGGATCTGCCAGAGGCTTAAAAGGATAGGTAGATCTGCTATCAATTTGTGACCCTGACGTGACCCTGATCAATTAAGCCTGATTTTATCCACTCAGTAGAGAAGCGGTTTCTCCCTGGCACTGCGATTATTTTTCGATAGCAAAACCCTCACCAGTCAACTTCGATCTAGAAAACCAAGATTCCTGGTTTACGCAATTTGAAATGATACTTCTTCTACCAAAAAGTGTAACCAAGCGAGGAATTTGTTTCCAGTATGCTGTTGACGTCCTTCCGAACGCCATCGTTACCCTATTTAAGTAACTAACATCCACGCAGACGGACAACAACTCCTATGACCGGCTCAAGCAAGCGATCATCAGGCGTTTATCGGTGATTCGAGAGAATCGTTTAGGACAACCTTTATCGCAATGTGAACTCGGAGATCGTTCTCCTTCTCAACTCTTAAGTCACACGCGAGCCTTAGCTAGGGGTTATGAGTGGAATGACAAAATCCTCAAAATGCTATGGATGAAGTGCCTACTTGGAAAGTGGCTTTCGGCAAAACATCCCTCCAGGAATAAACGTTGTCCCTCCGTTACTATAAGTAGTAAGAGATGGGAAAGCAAACGTACCACCGGATCAGGCAACCCTAGTAGGGTTGCGATTTCATGGCATTGGACTGTGGAGATATAGTTGCTTTCACTGAACCTTTCCTCTAAATAAGACAGCTGGGAATCGGTAAATACCGTTCGCGACCTTATCGGCCTGCCTGTTTGTGCTGTTGGAGGAGTTTACATTTTTCAGTGGAAGATGTGGACATGGAGCAATTTATTTTATTGTATAAAATATTACAAAGTACAGTAAACTCAATAAATGTATCCTTCATCATACCTTCTCTTTTCTCTATATCGGGCGATTTTCCATAAATCAATCAATAACTCGAATTGCTCGATTGGCAGCGAGAGAACATTTAGATTTATTGACCTACTGCTACTATATAAGTAAACGTGATTCTATTTTTTCACTATCCATTTTTATGTTTCGAATAAACCTGCGCATTAAGTTTCTTGAAAGCAGATTAAAATCGCGTTTTTTACTAGGTGGAGGAAAGAAGAACTTGAAAGATTTATTGCTAATCATCATATCGACCATTTTTAAGCGACAAGAGGGGGTAATGCGTTGCCAGTATTCATTTAAATTATTCTCGAAAAATCTTCCGAGGGCTATAACGGCAACCAATTAACTTGGGTTGAAGACAGATATAATGGAGATGCACTTATGAGGAATTCTTATTCTACCACGCCTTCTGTTGGCCTGCATTTGCTGTGGGTAATCCAGCTATCTGTGTCAACAGTGTGTCCACCGATGTGGGTGCAGTGGCGTGGTACCGAGCTCAACAACGGTGTGGCAACGCTGGGCCACTGTCGAGTGTCGCATCGTGTGCGAATATGTGCATGCTACTATCAATGCTAAACTCGTAATATTTGGTTGACCTAGACCCATCCATCGGAATATCACCTTTTCAGGTGTATAGAACATACTCTAAGAGAAAACCATATCGATTTGCTGCTAAAGCGGAAAACCACTCGAGTTGGAGTTTTAGTTAAATAAAACTGCAGGCTTTTTAATAGTGGAAGAAGGTGTAAATATGCTATATAAAAGTCGTGCAAATGATGGGCCAAATTTAAAGGTTAAAAGGTGTTATAGTGTTTCACATAGTACCCTAAAAATAAGTAACACTTTAATTCCATTTCAAAAATTCGCAATTTCTAATTAGTCTTGCTAATAAAAGCGGCTGTGTACCTGCATATCTCTTTTTATATAAGAATTTCCCGAATTCGAGGGAGATAGTAATTCAAGTTTCTTAATTATTCGTTTGCGATACCACATTCTTAAATTCCATTTATTGAGTTAACACGAATTGACTCTTTTTAATCTTCAAAATACCTGGGGTTCGAATAAATGAGCATGAAGTTGGTGACAAGCTGAAGAGGTGATGAATCGTAGTGCGCACTTACAGTTACAGGAAGTCAGATTAGAAAGAATTCCAGAGTCACTGTGACTTATCGCACCTCCATATGAGATGACTGCAAAATGAAAGAGGTCCTTGAACAAACACTGGATACAACAGGAAAGGCGTTAAAAGAAATAATACGCTTGGCACGTTAAAGGCAAATACTTGCCACTTGCTCAAAATATTAAACCTTACTTGATATTATAAGCGTAATAAAAAACACATTGTCTATAAAAATTAATTTAACTTTTCGATAATTTCGAACACTAGGCCAATTTTAGACAGACGCATTTTGATGTTACTCAGAAGTTTATATCACAATGGTAGTTCCATTTCGTCAATGATACATTGACAAGTTCATATCAAATGCGAAAATCCTTTTTCAAAGTAGTGCCGCGCTCAATGTAAATCACTTGAATAGGTGTAAACAATCTTAATGGGCCATTATATTATTAACACTTCAATAAAATCTAACAACTTTTTAATAACTAGTAAAAAATAGATATTCTTTTTAAGCAGCGATTGATGTATTTTGATTTTACGGGTGATTTGGCTTTTATATTTGTTAAAAATCAGTTATTCAAGGTATTTTCAGGATCCGTTCGGAAAAAACTAGATATTTTGTTTTCTAATATATTTTGTGAATGAAAATATTTTTCATATTTTTTCTATATTGAGCAGCAACACCAGTGGCAGCTGTGGTGTTGGTAGCAATGGTCTTAATATTCCTAGGTTTTCGAGCATTCATTTTGTCCTATTCGGTCACAAATTTGTCAACGAAACTGCAGTCAAATGAATTCAATTTTTTAAAATCGGTAATTCTTGCGTATGCTGCTAACACGTGCTTCAAATTCAATAAATTCAACTTTCAAATGCCACATATCGGCGCATCTTTTAACTTGTACTTGGGTACAAAATGGTGGAATATGAAAAATATCGTTTGCAAAGAACCATCAGAAATCTCCCTTTTCACTACTGTCATTCATTAGTAGTACCAAGTGATGCGAGTTATTGCTCCATCTAATGTGACAGTAAGTGTGCAAATCCTACAATTTGATAAGTAGGAAACGAGCTGAAGCTGTGGCCCCACTCAGTGCAGATTTCTAACTATAAATAATTGCAACATTTAATTGAGATCTTGGAAGGCCTGACAACATCTAGTGGTCAATTAGGCACACCTGGAGAAATGCGTGCTTAAAATGGGATTAATAATATTTCCCACTAAATGCTGAAAGTGTGCTTAGTTGTGAATGTGGCTCTGGTTTCGCATGGTGTGTTGGAGCTTGTTTGAAAGTGAGTGTTTTAGAAGAGATTTTGGGCCAGGAGTATCTTACCCAGATCTCCAATGAAATTGAACTCAGATATCTGTAAAGGTGCATCGCATTTAGAAATTACTCTTTGCTCACCTTACTTCGTCAGATTTTACTTTAAGGAATGCAGTAATGATTCAGTATATTTTCTAACCCGATTCTCCAAAGACCAATGTAGTTCCATACTACTTTTCCACTTCCCATAACAATGTGTTCCTTCTGTTGGAAATTGAAGTAAGTAAGTGAGTAAGTAAGTAAGAAGATGCAATCTGTCACGAAGAGCCACAATATTGCTTATCGATTTATTCTTCTCGCAGTGATCTCGTGAATGTCTTTGGAGACTACAGCGTCTAATTTCTTATGATCCATAGCTGGCTAATTGGATGGAAAAGCGGAAGGGTGAAGGAGAAATGCACACGAACAGGTTCCTAGTGATAGAAAAGAGTGCGTGCAAAGCATGCAGTCAGAGGGTCCTATGACAATCGGCCAAATTATACTGCATGTATCCACTCCAGGCTTGGTGACATAGATGTGGTAACACAAATCAATAGTTAATCCATTTTCAGTGATTGACTGTTTGATTGATTGAGTGATTCATTGCTTCGTTGTCGCCACGTCATTCAAATCACAATTCCTACTTGAACGAATAAAAGTCATTCTCTTTTTATTAATCCCTTCTCATCATCCTTTAAACAAGTTGTGACTGCTTGGATCCGGCACATTGGCCTGGTTCTTCACCAGATTGGTGGAAAGTAAGTGATTCCGAAAGTTGATGTTGCATTCATCGTGTCTAGTGAGGAGAGGTGTTTTTGTTTAATGATATATATGGCTGTTGTTCGTAAGTAAATGCTCGGCAATGTGAAGTCAAGGATTTTTCATCATTCACCGTGTCACCGTTCTACAGGCTTTGCCATTCGCAAGAATTTCACGTACTCAATGTTGTTTGCTTCTATCCTGATGATTATTCTTAACTTAAGTCACCATGGCCAGCATATGATTATTCCTTTATGTTTTGAATATATTTCTTCTGAGGTGCCTTTCCGAGTGCGAAACATGATTAATGATTAATGAGATTACTAACATCCACACAAATTTGACGTACTTATAGGACTGAACATTTCAACATAATTGCTCAGTGGGTTCGTTGTTCAATGGATTTGTAAAAGAGAATATGGTGAAAGAAATTGAAGAAATTATGTTGAAATCAAATTGCTCAAGGGTAGTGGATCCATAAATTTCTTCTAACTTGGAGGCAAAATGGATTTGTTAATTCGATAGGCATTTTAGGAAATTTTTATAGTGCTTAGCCATATTCATTTAAGACATCCTTTATTTTGGCAATACTAATATAGAAAACATATGAAAAACGTTTCCATCCACAAATTATATTAGAAAAGCAAATATCTAGTATTTTCCTAATGGATCATGAAAATACTTCAGAGATTTGATTTTTAACAAATATAAAAGCCAAAGCTCCCATAGAATCAAAATACCTCAATCACTGCTTAAAACAAATAAATGTTTTTTAATAGTTACTAAGACGTTGTTACATTTTATTAAAATGTTAATGATATAATGGCCCATTAAGATTGTTTACACCTATTCAAGTGATTTACATTGAGCGCGGCACTACTTTGAAAAAGGATTTTCGCATTTGATATGAACTTGTCAATGTATCATTGACGAAATGGAACTACCATTGTGATATAAACTTCTGAGTAACATCAAAATGCGTCTGTCTAAAATTGGCCTAGTGTTCGAAATTATCGAAAAGTTAAATTAATTTTTATAGACAATGTGTTTTTTATTACGCTTATAATATCAAGTAAGGTTTAATATTTTGAGCAAGTGGCAAGTATTTGCCTTTAACGTGCCAAGCGTATTATTTCTTTTAACGCCTTTCCTGTTGTATCCAGTGTTTGTTCAAGGACCTCTTTCATTTTGCAGTCATCTCATATGGAGGTGCGATAAGTCACAGTGACTCTGGAATTCTTTCTAATCTGACTTCCTGTAACTGTAAGTGCGCACTACGATTTATCACCTCTTCAGCTTGTCACCAACTTCATACTCATTTATTCGAACCCCAGGTATTTTGAAGATTAAAAAGAGTCAATTCGTGTTAACTCAATAAATGGAATTTAAGAATGTGGTATCGCAAACGAATAATTAAGAAACTTGAATTACTATCTCCCTCGAATTCGGGAAATTCTTATATAAAAAGAGATATGCAGGTACACAGCCGCTTTTATTAGCAAGACTAATTAGAAATTGCGAATTTTTGAAATGGAATTAAAGTGTTACTTATTTTTAGGGTACTATGTGAAACACTATAACACCTTTTAACCTTTAAATTTGGCCCATCATTTGCACGACTTTTATATAGCATATTTACACCTTCTTCCACTATTAAAAAGCCTGCAGTTTTATTTAACTAAAACTCCAACTCGAGTGGTTTTCCGCTTTAGCAGCAAATCGATATGGTTTTCTCTTAGAGTATGTTCTATACACCTGAAAAGGTGATATTCCGATGGATGGGTCTAGGTCAACCAAATATTACGAGTTTAGCATTGATAGTAGCATGCACATATTCGCACACGATGCGACACTCGACAGTGGCCCAGCGTTGCCACACCGTTGTTGAGCTCGGTACCACGCCACTGCACCCACATCGGTGGACACACTGTTGACACAGATAGCTGGATTACCCACAGCAAATGCAGGCCAACAGAAGGCGTGGTAGAATAAGAATTCCTCATAAGTGCATCTCCATTATATCTGTCTTCAACCCAAGTTAATTGGTTGCCGTTATAGCCCTCGGAAGATTTTTCGAGAATAATTTAAATGAATACTGGCAACGCATTACCCCCTCTTGTCGCTTAAAAATGGTCGATATGATGATTAGCAATAAATCTTTCAAGTTCTTCTTTCCTCCACCTAGTAAAAAACGCGATTTTAATCTGCTTTCAAGAAACTTAATGCGCAGGTTTATTCGAAACATAAAATGGATAGTGAAAAAATAGAATCACGTTTACTTATATAGTAGCAGTAGGTCAATAAATCTAAATGTTCTCTCGCTGCCAATCGAGCAATTCGAGTTATTGATTGATTTATGGAAAATCGCCCGATATAGAGAAAAGAGAAGGTATGATGAAGGATACATTTATTGAGTTTACTGTACTTTGTAATATTTTATACAATAAAATAAATTGCTCCATGTCCACATCTTCCACTGAAAAATGTAAACTCCTCCAACAGCACAAACAGGCAGGCCGATAAGGTCGCGAACGGTATTTACCGATTCCCAGCTGTCTTATTTAGAGGAAAGGTTCAGTGAAAGCAACTATATCTCCACAGTCCAATGCCATGAAATCGCAACCCTACTAGGGTTGCCTGATCCGGTGGTACGTTTGCTTTCCCATCTCTTACTACTTATAGTAACGGAGGGACAACGTTTATTCCTGGAGGGATGTTTTGCCGAAAGCCACTTTCCAAGTAGGCACTTCATCCATAGCATTTTGAGGATTTTGTCATTCCACTCATAACCCCTAGCTAAGGCTCGCGTGTGACTTAAGAGTTGAGAAGGAGAACGATCTCCGAGTTCACATTGCGATAAAGGTTGTCCTAAACGATTCTCTCGAATCACCGATAAACGCCTGATGATCGCTTGCTTGAGCCGGTCATAGGAGTTGTTGTCCGTCTGCGTGGATGTTAGTTACTTAAATAGGGTAACGATGGCGTTCGGAAGGACGTCAACAGCATACTGGAAACAAATTCCTCGCTTGGTTACACTTTTTGGTAGAAGAAGTATCATTTCAAATTGCGTAAACCAGGAATCTTGGTTTTCTAGATCGAAGTTGACTGGTGAGGGTTTTGCTATCGAAAAATAATCGCAGTGCCAGGGAGAAACCGCTTCTCTACTGAGTGGATAAAATCAGGCTTAATTGATCAGGGTCACGTCAGGGTCACAAATTGATAGCAGATCTACCTATCCTTTTAAGCCTCTGGCAGATCCTTCTAGTCAGTAAAGCTATCACGATGATAGAGAGAAGGAAGACGTGCTGCAAGCGAAACGCATATTACGAATTATGAAATGAGCAAACATGACTAGCAATCAATTAATTCTAGAAAAAACTTTGAGTGAACATTAATAGCGAAATAACCGAGCACTGCGCTGCACGTACGGCCGCACACTCCAAAATATTTGGTCGCGCATTTTATCGTGTGGGGATTGCGTATGCCATGGGTTTCGGATATTCTTAATATTGTTAATTTTCACCTCGGCTTTGCTTATTGGTATATATATACATATACATATGTGTAAAGGTTTAGGTTTAGGAGTGAGGTAAGAGCACGGGTTCGTTGGACGATGAGAGATGGAAAGGATGTAAAAGATGAAGGAGGTGTAGCAGAAGAAATGTATTGAAGGAGAGAAGTCAGTATTGAGGGAGGAAAATCTTGAATTTTATAAGGAACGTGTAAATTGAGGTGCTTCATACATTGATAATTAGAAAAAATGTAGGAGCCAGCGTGAGAGCAATAATTAGTTAGAGGGATGTAAATTTATTGAATTGTAGCATTCTTGAAGGGGGGATGAACCAAATGATCCAAATGTTTCAATCCGGAGAAACAAATGCTTCCTTTAATGCCAATCTATTTGAGTAGTAAATCTGTAAAAGCTCAACTTTGGCGAAAGTGTAGTGAACATATACCACGATTTATTACGAATTCGCGCACAAGATGAAAATATGAGTCAGATCTTGTTCACTAGCTTTAGAAATCAATAATTCATCAGGACTTGAAGAGGCGAAGTCTATCTATGCACATATCTTTCCTATTAAATTCTACATTTTCTTGAAATATGCACAAAAATTAGGAATATTTTGCAAGCACAATCAAACAGGATCAGGTTGCTTTATTTTTCATTGTTGGACATTGCCAATTCACATTCTTCAAGTTTTCTTTCACATTTATTACTTAGCCAAACAAATCATTAAAAGTCAGAATGCATAAATCCTAATTTGGTAGAGGCATATATAGTAATCAATATGTCGAGATTATGCGTGGAGAAATGTGTGAAATAGAAAGAGATGCTTGAGGCAAAATATTTTCCAATTACACTTGAAATAACCCTACTCGCAGGTGAATTCGCTTCAATTCATTTTACACGGGGAAAATCAATATATGGAGTGCATAACGTGATCTTGGCTGAACGTAGAAATCTCATGCGCGCTAGAACATTCTAGAATGAGCGTGGGTGCTCGTGAGTGTAGAGACGTCTCTCAGGTAATCAATAATCAATGGCCACGGCATGTGCAGCACAGCCAAAATGGGATATGATGATTAAGCTCCGTGTCATTAATAAACACAGGCCAAATAAACGTGTTCCATGCCATACGTCCATTTCTTCCACAGTCTTGAGGGGATCTTGATTATAGAGATTAATGAGGAGAAGTCAAGGCTACTAATGCGACTATTAATAACACTTTGTTTAGTTGAGGCTATCTCGGGCTGTAAAGCACCGGTAGTCTTGATCGATGTAGGGAGAAAGATTTCACCAATTTATTGCACTTTTAAAACTATGCCTGCTTCACTATTCAATGTGAAATTGTATGTCATCCAAAGCTTCATATTAATGAATAGGAAATTAGCAAAACTTATTTCAATAAATTCGAGTATTAGGAAAGTATTGATTGAAGTCTCAATCATGAAAGCCGACGTGGGTCTTCTCTTGGGGATTGGAATGAGTTGAACTTAGTGATCTTAGTGAGCTTATGATTCAAAAACCTTTCCCAAAATCGGAAGAAAAAAATTCTTTCGACTGGGACGATCACAAGAAGGGGAGCAATGAATGAATTCGGAAAAAGAAAAGAAGAGGTATTTGACACATCAGCAACTCCATTCGAGAAGGCGGAGTTATGAAATGAGCCCAATTACAAGAAAAACTGCTTATTCAATATGACGGAGTTTAGCCCTTGTCGTAAAATGTATCCAGTTTCCCTATGGAAGGAGGTCTAAGTCAGTCAAAACGCGTTCAATCTGTCGTCTTATTGGTTGCTTCTACGTAGTTCTCGAAGTTTTGTGAGTACAAAATTGACAATATGTCGTCATCCCATCACACTTTATGTATATTTTATTGGTGTTCAAATAACTTAAATTCACTTCTTCTCCACCTAGGACCCGTAGTCACCACTGATAATACGGAAAATTGATATGCCACTCTAACAAGATAAAACATTGACATTCCACGTCTTTATTATTTCATGATGCAGAAAACGATGGTTGAACATGATTCACGCGTATTCAGTAAGCAAAAATCCCATCCCAGATAATGGAATTTGACAATCAAATACCTCACTATCTTAACTATCCAGGTTACCAACCGACACATTCAGCTCAACTATGGTTAAGTTTGTACTTTATTAGCAAACATCAAAGATGCAAATAATATTCCGAATCATTTCTTTCGTAACTATTGCCTTTGGAGTGGATTGCCACACCAATAAGCCTCCACGCTTCCTCAGTAATCTCATGGAAAGGCGTACGAAGTTAGCTAAGCTACCTCAATGATATGGAGAAAAGAGAGGTTATGATGTAGGATACCTTTATTGAGGTTGTGTATATGTGTGGGAATTTCAATTTTCTCAATGAACAGTTTGTCAATTCACCAAAAATATTCACACGAAGATGCAGCATAATGACGTATCAATCAATGAAGCCTCAAGCAATCACATAGCAGTTAATAATTTTGCCGTTCTGAACGCCCTTCCCAAATTCTGTTTGTGTATGAAGGCGCACCAACAATTCGCACAGAGATACAGGGAGTAAAAGGTATAGAGCTAGAGTCATCAGCGGAATTCTGTTGACAATATATCGATAAAATTAAGTAATAACATGTTTCCAAATGACATTGAAGAAAGACAAGGTGCGCCACCAACTCTGCAGAATACCAGCATAGTTGTGAACAGATCTCCAGGAACACGTATAGTAACCAATAATAATAACTACTGGAACGCCCCTTCCGACGCTCCGTCAAGCCGTCCCTGTAGGTGTTTCATTTCTGTTTACCGTACCTTCTAATATTTTATATAATAAAATAAATAACTCCACGTCCACTTCTTCCACTGAGAAATCTGAATTCCATCACAGCAGCGAGGAATAAACAGGCGAGAGGGAGAATAGTTTTAACGCATTGTCAACGTTCATTCCTGGAGCGATGTTTCGCCGAAAGCCACTTTCCAATTAGACACTTCATCCAGAACCTTTTGAGGATTTTGTCATTCCACTCATAACCCCTAGCAAAGGCTCGCGTGTGACTTAAGACTTGAGAAGGCGAACGATCTCCGAGTTCACCTTGCGAAAAAGGTTGATCTAACCGTTTCTCTCGGGTCAACAATAAACGCCTGATGATCACTTGCTTTAGCCGGTCATAGGAGTTGTTGTTCGGCTGCGTGGATGTTGGTTCTTTAAATTGGGTAACGATGGCGTTCAGAAGGGCGGCAAGAGCGTGCTGGAATCCAATTACTCGCTTGGTTACGCTTCTTGGTCGAAAGAGAATCATTTCAAATTGCGCAAACAAGGAAAAGTGGTTTTGTGGATCGAAATAGGAAAGGGGGTTGAGGGTGGAGGGGGAGGGGGCAAGGGGGAGGGCACACAGAAGGAATTCAGCGAATTCAGCTTCTTTAGACATTTTGAAGAAGTAGGAGTGGACGAATGTAGAGTCGAAGAAATGGAGATTGTTCGAGAAGGAGGAGGAGGAGGATCACCAAGTGAGTTGTGCAATCGAAAAAAATTGCAGTGTTAGGGAGAAATCGCTTCTCTACTGAGTGGATAAAGTCAGGCTTAGGCGATCACGTCAAGGTCACAAATTGATAGCAGATCTAGATATCCTTTTAAGCCTCGACTATGCTCAGAAACCACTGACAGATCTTCCTAGTCAGTAAAGCCATCACGGTGATAGAGAGAAGAAAGAGGGGTTGCAAGCGATTCGCATATTGCAAATTATGAAATCGACAAACATGATTAGTTCTCAAGAAATTCTAGAAAAAACTTTGAGTTAACATTAATAGTGAAATAACCGAGCACTGCGCTGCACGTACGGCCGCACACTCCAAAATATTCGGTCGCGTATTTTATCGTGTGGGGATTGCGTATGCCACGGGTTCCAGATATTTTTAAATATTGTCAATTATAACCTCGGCTTTGGTTAGTGTGTGTATATAGTTAGTATATATATATATATATATATATAGGCTTGGATTTAGAATTAGGATTAGGATTAAGTTTCATACCCCTCAACCGAACTAAATATCTTGTCAAGAATAGGAGATAACAACCGTCTTTTTGGTGAGAGAAGACCGAGAGTGAAGTAATACGCTTTTTGAAAGGAGAGAAGTCCGAACTGAGGGAGGAAAATCTTGAATTTGATAAGGAACGTGTAGAACGAGGTGCTTCACACGTTGAAAATTAGAAAAAATATAGGAGATAGCGTGAGTGAATTTGTTAGATCGAGGGATGTAAATTTATCAAATTACCGCATTCCCGAAAGGGTGATGAACCAAATGATCCCAATGTTTCAATCCGGAGAAACAAATGCTTCCTTTGATGCCAATCTATTTGAGTAGTAAATCTGTTAAAACTCAACTTTGGTGAAAGTGTAGTGGGCATCCACCTCGATTTGTTACAAATTCGCGCAAAAGATGAAAATATGAGTTAGACCTTGTTCACTAGCTTTTTGAATTAATAATTCACCAGGACTGGATAGTTAGACATTGCTAATTCACATTTATTACTAAGCCAAACAGATCATTAAATGTCAAAATGAATAAATCGGAATTCAGTAGAGGCATATATGGTAATCAATACGCCGGGATTATGCGTGGAGAAATGAGTGAAATAGAAAGAGATGCCTGGGGCAAAATATTTTCCAATTACACTTGAAATAACCCTACTCGCAGGTGAATTCGCTTCAATTCATTTTACACGGGGAAAATCAATATATGGAGTGCATAACGTGATCTTGGCTGAAAGTAGAAATCTCACGCGCGCTAGAACATTCTAGAATGAGCGTGGGTGCTCGTGAGTGTAGAGACGTCTCTCAGGTAATCAATAATCAATGGCCACGGCATGTGCAGCACAGCCAAAGTGGGATAAGATGACTAAGCTCGTGTCATTAATACACACAGCCCAAATAAACGTGTTCCATGCCATACGTCCGTTTCTTCCACAGTTTTGAGGGGACCTTGATTATAGAGATTAATGAGGAGAAGTCAAGGCTACTAATGCGACTATTAATAACACTTTGTTTAGTTGAGGCTATCTCGGGCTGTAAAGCACCGGTAGTCTTGATCGATGTATGGAGAAAGATTTCACCAATTTATTGCACTTTTAAAACTATGCCTGCTTCACTATTCAATGTGAAATTGGAAGTCATCAGGTACTGATGGCTTTTGGAATAAAATAAATTTCTCCCTATCCACTTCTTTCAATGAAATATCGAAAAATTCCTCCACAGCACCGAGGAATTGACACTCGAGACGGAGAACAATTTTTACGGAGGGCAACGTTCATTCCTGGAAGGATGGTTTGCTCAAAGTCACAAATTTGAATTTAAATTATACTTGAGTTAATGTTTTGTTTTTGGCAGATTTTGTTGAATGAGTAAAACTTGTTGTCGAACCCAATTCATTGCCTGCCAGAGTCGAATAGCTCACTCAAAACCCCATGCAGATGAAGGTGTGCTTTTCTCGTCTGTCGTTCGGATTACAAAGTGACTTCTGTTGTGTAGTAGCTCTTAATACTCTTAATCGTGAAATTGGTTTTCTTGCAAGAAGCTGTACTTAATGAGCCTTACTACTGTCTGATCTTTCTATGGACGAGGGAGGAATTTGTGTTGAGAATAGGTTGACTTCATTATCAAAACTGCGAGTGTCAATTCGCGTTGTTCAAACGAAGATGATCAAGGAGAAGTAGAAGAAGAAGTACCTTTCACTAGTAGCAACTAGAGCGAAGGGTTAGATTTTCAATTAGGGCCAAACTTATGCTTCCTTTGAAGATGAAGGGAGATAGAGCGCATATATTTAAAAAGCCAGAATAATAAGTGCAATCTTATTGATTTTAATTATTGCAGTCATAGGACTTTGTTTTTCTCGATATACATGGAATTTGAGTAAAATCGGAAGATACTTTAAGTTTCAGATAGTCCTCAACTCATTCAGATTTCGAAATCGTCACCTCTAATTTTGTTGGTATTATTCAATGCTTTCATTTCTAAGGTTCAAATTCCAATATTCTACTGGGTACTGAGTCCTGATGTCAGCATGATGTTTCAAAATTGATATCGACTCTTTGCCAAGAGCTTCTAGTAGATGTTAACAAAGCCCACTAAATTTCGCCACAAAACTTTGTGCTCAATTCAAAGTTTATGGAATCAAAGTTACCCGAGGAATATCTTATAATCTTTTTTCAAACTACTTTCTGAGAGGTCATTCATGAAATTAAACTAGAAGAACATGCTTGAAAGTTCTCTTTTCCGGACTTTCATGAAAATGTCTCTCCGAGAACCATGTATTAATTATAGTAATTTAAGAGCTTCATAAGTATCCCTTGAAAGTCAGCAACAAAGGTTCTTGTAGACAATCTATTCTTAATCAAACTAGCCCTAAACATCTTCACTTAAGATGAGTAACTGGAAATATTAAAACTATAGAAAGCCCATTTATGCGCAATGTGAAATAGGGTAAAATCAGCGTCTCAGATAGTATAAATAATTAGTTCAATTTGGCGATAGAAGTGATAACATGATCTTAAAATTAAAATGGCAGTTGGCAAAGGAAGATGCAGGCTTTCAACACTGCATCTACCCAAGACAAGGGAAGATAAGAATTTCCTTCACGTTGTCTGATAATTCACTTTTGGTTGGCGATTACTTTCCCCAATTACCATTTTTATAAACAGTCAGGATTAACTTTCCCTACTCTTAAAAAACATATCGAATACGTTTGACATTAAATGCGAGTGCGAGTTTACAAAAGGAATGTGATTTCAAGTGGAGGTGAAATATTTTTAATAATTAACAAAACTATGCAATTTTTTACAATTGGATACAAAAAAGGAACATAATTTATATTCTTCAGCATCCCCAACTGCTTATATTTGTTGAAAATAAATACCACTTATTTAAAATCATTTAAAAAAAACATTAATCAGAACCGGAAGGTAATTATTGTTTTAATTATAGCAAAGTCAAACACACAAACATCTCCAATACCCCCATTATATCAAGTTATAGAAAATGGGACACCAAATGCAACTCTGCCTCTACCAGGGACCCCTCTAGGACAGGCACCACAGTCAATCTTAGGTCAGAGCCTACCTGGTTAGTCTCTAACATTCCAATGCGTAAAAATGTACGCACAATTCGTAATATGTACGTAATATGTAAAGGCGGTTTAGACATTTAATTAGTGTCGTCAAAAGTAGAGATTTGTTAATTCTAAAATTTTTATTTACAGAGCTGCGAAAATTCGCTTTGAAGCTTAAACTTTCCTCAATTCCTAAAAATTGTCTCCAAGAGTTTTTATATTTGTTTCTTTTTGTGAAATCAAGCAGATCTCGATGACCTGAAATTATTTCTACCACACGGCAGACGTTAATCCAATTTAACTTATCCAAATTATTCAGTTGTGGTGGGCATTCCCATAGTTTTAAAATTTATTTCTGAATTTGAAGCAAGTAGTTGATTTAACCCACTAATTTAATTTCTTTCACAAATTCTGACACGATGGCTCCAATGTAGTACTTAGATTTGTCAAGAATGGTTGAGTGAGCGAGTAACTGGCGTGAATGTTTCAAGGGTTCAGTTAGATCATTTCAAAAAAATGTGGAAATCGTGGACAGGGTTAAAAGCTCAAACGTTAACGGTTATCTACTTTACCAACCGACACATTCAGCTCAACTATGGTTAAGTTTGTACTTTATTAGCAAACATCAAAGATGCAAAAAATTATATTCCGAATCATTTCTTTCGTAATTATTGCCTTTGGAGTGGATTTCCACACCAATAAGCCTCCACGCTTCCTCAGTAATCTCATGGAAAGGCGTTCGATGTTAGCTAGGCGACCTCAATGATGTAGAGAAAAGAGACAGGATAGGGTGTAGGATACCTTTATTGAGTTTACCGTATCTTTTATTATTTTATACAATAAAATAAATTACTCCATGTCCACTTCTTCCAATGAAAACTCGAAAAATTCCCCTACAGCACCGAGGAATAGACAGGCGAGAGGGAGAAGAGTTTTTACGTAGGGGCAAGGTTCATTCCTGGAGGGATGTTTTGCACAAAGTCACTATATTTCCAGACAACGCGGATAAGAGATCGCAACTATACTGGGTCTGCCTGAGGAGGTGATACGTTTTCTTTCCCGTCTCATACTATTTATAGTCAGTTCAGCTCTACAAATAAAAGCTTTAATTTCCAAAATTCACCCCTCAACAGCTAGCATATCTAGAGGAGCGGTTTGGCCAAAACAATTATATCTCCCCACTGGAAGCGCAGGAATTTGAAACCCTACTGGGGTTGCCAAACCAAGTAGTACGTTTTCATTCCTGTCTCTTGCTATAAAAGCTTTAATTTCCAAAATGTAGGTAAGACGCTGGTTCCAAAGCCGGTAATACAGACACAAGATAGAATCCAGTCAGGTCTCTCCTTTTATTTGTGACTGGAGAATTTTATGCGCTGGTTCCAAACGTGGCGGCATAAGGGGAGATTGTCAATTGGTTGTTTGTCGCATATACGGTGAGATGGGTGAACTGAAGAAAGCACTCTTCTGCTGAACGCGCGTGTTAACGCCGACTTCAGGACCAGTGGTGTTTGATTCTGAGATAGCACTGTCAAACTTGGGGTAGTTGCAGCCTGGCTGACATTTCTTGGTGTTGTCTCCGTATGTTCTGTGATAGAAACATATTTTGCAACGGTGTTTTGATAGACTACGGGGTCTCTTTGGAGACGTAGGGCATTGTTTGCCGTAGCAGGAAGAAACGGCTGGTACGAGCTATTCGCGTCAGGATCAGAAACTTGTGTGGCAGATCTTCCTAGTCGGAGAGGCTAACGCGATAATAGAGAGAAGGAAGATGTGCTGCAAGCGTAAAGTTTATCGCAAATTATGAAATCGACAAACATGATTAGCAATCAAATAATTCCACAAAATACTTTGAGTGAATATTAATAGCGAAATATCCGAGCACTGCGCTGCAAGTACGGCCAACTAAATCCAACACATTCCAATCTCTTAGTACAGACCTACTTTGGGTTTCATGATTGAGACCTCAATTAATACTTTGGGGATACTCGAATTTATAGAAATAAGTCTTTGCCAACTTCTTATTCATTAGTCTGCAGCTTCTGATGACCCCCAATTTCACTTTGAATAGTGAAGCAGGCATAATTTTAAAAGTGAAATAAATTGGTGAAATCTTTCTCCCTACATCGATCAAGACTACCGGTGCTTTACAGCCCGAGATAGCCTCAACTAAACAAAGTGTTATTAATAGTCGCATTAGTAGCCTTGACTTCTCCTCATTAATCTCTATAATCAAGATCCCCTCAAGACTGTGGAAGAAATGGACGTATGGCATGGAACACGTTTATTTGGGCTGTGTGTATTAATGACACGGAGCTTAGTCATCATATCCCATTTTGGCTGTGCTGCACATGCCGTGGCCATTGATTATTGATTACCTGAGAGACGTCTCTACACTCACGAGCACCCACGCTCATTCTAGAATGTTCTAGCGCGCGTGAGATTTCTACTTTCAGCCAAGATCACGTTATGCACTCCATATATTGATTTTCCCCGTGTAAAATGAATTGAAGCGAATTCACCTGCGAGTAGGGTTATTTCAAGTGTAATTGGAAAATATTTTGCCTCAAGCATCTCTTTCTATTTCACACATTTCTCCACGCATAATCTCGACATATTGATTACTATATATGCCTCTACCAAATTAGGATTTATGCATTCTGACTTTTAATGATTTGTTTGGCTAAGTAATAAATGTGAAAGAAAACTTGAAGAATGTGAATTGGCAATGTCCAACAATGAAAAATAAAGCAACCTGATTCTGTTTGATTGTGCTTGCAAAATATTCCTAATTTTTGTGCATATTTCAAGAAAATGTAGAATTTAATAGGAAAGATATGTGCATAGATAGACTTCGCCTCTTCAAGTCCTGATGAATTATTGATTTCTAAAGCTAGTGAACAAGATCTGACTCATATTTTCATCTTTTGCGCGAATTGGTAACAAATCAAGGTGGATGTCCACTAAACTTTCGCCAAAGTTGAGTTTTAACAGATTTTGCTACTCAAATAGATTGGCATAAAAATGGGCATTTGTTCCTCCGCATTGAAACCTTCGGATTATTCGGTCCATCCCTCTTTCGAAAATGCGTTAATTCAATAAATTTACATCCCTCTGCCTAATAAATGCACTCACCCTAGCTCTTACATTTTTTTAATTGTCAATGTATGAAGCACCTCGATTTACACGTTCCTTATCAAATTCAAGATTTTCCTCTCTCAGTACTGACTTCTCTCCTTCCACACATTTCTTCTCCTACACCTCCTTCATCTTTTGCATCCTTTCCATCTCTCACTGTCCAACGAATCCGAGCTCTTACCTCACTCTAGATCTCCCCTTGTTACCTCCTATTCTTGATAAGATATTTAGTTCGGTTGAGGGCTATGAAACCTTATCCTATTCCTAAACCTAAACCTTTACACACTGCTAACCAAATCCGGGGTTGAAATTAACACAATTTAAAATATCCGAAAGCCGTAGCATAAGCAATCCGCATACGATAAAGTGCACCACCAAACATTTTGGAGTGTGCGGCCGTACGTGCAGCGCAGTGCTCGGTTATTTCGCTATTAATGTTCACTCAAAGTTTTTTCTAGAATTAATTGATTGCTAGTCATGTTTGCTCATTTCATAATTCGTAATATGCGTTTCGCTTGCAGCACGTCTTCCTTCTCTCTATCATCGTGATAGCTTTACTGACTAGAAGGATCTGCCAGAGGCTTAAAAGGATAGCTAGATCTGCTACCAATTTGTGACCCTGACGTGATCGCCTAAGCCTGACTTTATCCACTCAGTAGAGAAGCGGTTTCTCCCTGGCACTACGATTGTTTTTTCGATCGCACAACTCACTTTGTGATCCTTGTTGGTAGCTTGTAAAATTTACAATTACCATTCCTTCTGCTTGAATGCTATTACTAATACATATAGTAAAACCAGCACCACAGCAATTATCCAAATTCTCCTAATTGTGGCGATAAAATTAGGGATGTAAAAGCGCCAAATCGACTCCCTTTTGGCTCGTGCCCTTCTGTTTTGGAACCATCGCTCCACCTATATGTTGGAAATTAAAGCTTTTATTTGTAACATTGAATGGTCTATAAGTAGTAAGAGACTGGAAAGAAAACGTACCATCTCCTCAGGCAGACCCAGTGTAGTTGCGATCTCTCGTCGGCGTTATCTGGAGACATACCGACTTTGAGCAAAACATACTTCCAGGAGTGAACGTTGCCCCTCCGTAAAAATTGTTCACCGTCTCGTCTGTCTATTCCTCGGTGCTGTGGGAGAATTTTTCAGTGGAAGAATTGGATATGGAGTAATTTATTTTATTGTATAAAATATTACAAAGTACAGTAAACTCAATAAATGTATCCTTCATCATACCTTCTCTTTTCTCTATATCGGGCGATTTTCCATAAATCAATCAATAACTCGAATTGCTCGATTGGCAGCGAGAGAACATTTAGATTTATTGACCTACTGCTACTATATAAGTAAACGTGATTCTATTTTTTCACTATCCATTTTTATGTTTCGAATAAACCTGCGCATTAAGTTTCTTGAAAGCAGATTAAAATCGCGTTTTTTACTAGGTGGAGGGAAGAAGAACTTGAAAGATTTATTGCTAATCATTATATCGACCATTTTTAAGCGACAAGAGGGGGTAATGCGTTGCTGGTATTCAATTAAATTATGCTCGAAAAATCTTCCGAGAGCTTTCGCATTATTCTTGTAATCAAAACACCCGGAAGCTATAACGGCAACCAATTAACTTGGATTGAAGCTAAACTCGTAATATTCGGTTGACCCAGACCCATCCATCGGAATATCACCTTTTCAGGTGTATAGAACATACTCTAAGAGAAAACCATATCGATTTGCTGCTAAAGCGGAAAACCACTCGAGTTGGGGGTTTTAGTTAAATAAAACTGCAGGCTTTTTAATAGTGGAAGAAGGTCTAAATATGCTATATAAAAGTCGTGCAAATGATGGGCCAAATTTAAAGGTTAAAAGGTGTTATAGTGTTTCACATAGTACCCTAAAAATAAGTAACACTTTAATTCCATTTCAAAAATTCGCAATTTCTAATTAGTCTTGCTAATAAAAGCGGCTGTGTACCTGCATATCTCTTTTTATATAAGAATTTTCCGAATTCGAGGGAGGTAGCAATTCAAGTTTCTTAATTATTCGTTTGCGATACCGCATTCTTAAATTCCATTTATTGAGTTAACACGAATTGACTCTTTTTAATCTTCAAAATACCTGGGGTTCGAATAAATGAGTATGAAGTTGGTGACAAGCTGAAGAGGTGATAAATCGTAGTGCGCACTTACAGTTACAGGAAGTCAGATTAGAAAGAATTCCAGAGTCACTGTGACTTAGTGCACCTCCATATGAGATGACTGCAAAATGAGAGAGGTCCTTGAACAAACACTGGATACAACAGGAAAGGCGTTAAAAGAAATAATACGCTTGGCACGTTAAAGGCAAATACTTGCCACTTGCTCAAAATATTAAACCTTACTTGATATTATAAGCGTAATAAAAAACACATTGTCTATAAAAATTAATTTAACTTTTCGATAATTTCGAACACTAGGCCAATTTTAGACAGACACATTTTGATGTTACTCAGAAGTTTATATCACAATGGTTGTTCTATTTCGTCAATGATATATTGACAAGTTCATATCAAATGCGAAAATAATTTTTCAAAGTAGTGCCACGCTCAATGTAAATCACTTGAATAGGTGTAAACAATCTTAATGGGCCATTATATCATTAACATTTTAATAAAATGTAACAACGTCTTAGTAACTATTAAAAAACATTTATTTGTTTTAAGCAGTGATTGAGGTATTTTGATTCTATGGGAGCTTTGGCTTTTATATTTGTTAAAAATCAAATCTCTGAAGTATTTTCATGATCCATTAGGAAAATACTAGATATTTGCTTTTCTAATATAATTTGTGGATGGAAACGTTTTTCATATGTTTTCTATATTAGTATTGCCAAAATAAAGGATGTCTTAAATGAATATGGCTAAGCACTATAAAAATTTCCTAAAATGCCTATCGAATTAACAAATCCATTTTGCCTTCAAGTTAGAAGAAATTTATGGATCCACTACCCTTGAGCAATTTGATTTCAACATAATTTCTTCAATTTCTTTCACCATATTCTCTTTTACAAATCCATTGAACAACGAACCCACTGAGCAATTATGTTGAAATGTTCAGTCCTATAAGTACGTCAAATTTGTGTGGATGTTAGTAATCTCATTAATCATTAATCATGTTTCGCACTCGGAAAGGCACCTCAGAAGAAATATATTCAAAACATAAAGGAATAATCATATGCTGGCCATGGTGACTTAAGTTAAGAATAATCATCAGGATAGAAGCAAACAACATTGAGTACGTGAAATTCTTGCGAATGGCAAAGCCTGTAGAACGGTGACACGGTGAATGATGAAAAATCCTTGACTTCACATTGCCGAGCATTTACTTACGAACAACAGCCATATATATCATTAAACAAAAACACCTCTCCTCACTAGACACGATGAATGCAACATCAACTTTCGGAATCACTTACTTTCCACCAATCTGGTGAAGAACCAGGCCAATGTGCCGGATCCAAGCAGTCACAACTTGTTTAAAGGATGATGAGAAGGGATTAATAAAAAGAGAATGACTTTTATTCGTTCAAGTAGGAATTGTGATTTGAATGACGTGGCGACAACGAAGCAATGAATCACTCAATCAATCAAACAGTCAATCACTGAAAATGGATTAACTATTGATTTGTGTTACCACATCTATGTCACCAAGCCTGGAGTGGATACATGCAGTATAATTTGGCCGATTGTCATAGGACCCTCTGACTGCATGCTTTGCACGCACTCTTTTCTATCACTAGGAACCTGTTCGTGTGCATTTCTCCTTCACCCTTCCGCTTTTCCATCCAATTAGCCAGCTATGGATCATAAGAAATTAGACGCTGTAGTCTCCAAAGACATTCACGAGATCACTGCGAGAAGAATAAATCGATAAGCAATATTGTGGCTCTTCGTGACAGATTGCATCTTCTTACTTACTTACTCACTTACTTACTTCAATTTCCAACAGAAGGAACACATTGTTATGGGAAGTGGAAAAGTAGTATGGAACTACATTGGTCTTTGGAGAATCGGGTTAGAAAATATACTGAATCATTACTGCATTCCTTAAAGTAAAATCTGACGAAGTAAGGTGAGCAAAGAGTAATTTCTAAATGCGATGCACCTTTACAGATATCCGAGTTCAATTTCATTGGAGATCTGGGTAAGATACTCCTGGCCCAAAATCTCTTCTAAAACACTCACTTTCAAACAAGCTCCAACACACCATGCGAAACCAGAGCCACATTCACAACTAAGTACACTTTCAGCATTTAGTGGGAAATATTATTAATCCCATTTTAAGCACGCATTTCTCCAGGTGTGCCTAATTGACCACTAGATGTTGTCAGGCCTTCCAAGATCTCAATTAAATGTTGCAATTATTTATAGTTAGAAATCTGCACTGAGTGGGGCCACAGCTTCAGCTCGTTTCCTACTTATCAAATTGTAGGATTTGCACACTTACTGTCACATTAGATGGAGCAATAACTCGCATCACTTGGTACTACTAATGAATGACAGTAGTGAAAAGGGAGATTTCTGATGGTTCTTTGCAAACGATATTTTTCATATTCCACCATTTTGTACCCAAGTACAAGTTAAAAGATGCGCCGATATGTGGCATTTGAAAGTTGAATTTATTGAATTTGAAGCACGTGTTAGCAGCATACGCAAGAATTACCGATTTTAAAAAATTGAATTCATTTGACTGCAGTTTCGTTGACAAATTTGTGACCGAATAGGACAAAATGAATGCTCGAAAACCTAGGAATATTAAGACCATTGCTACCAACACCACAGCTGCCACTGGTGTTGCTGCTCAAGGTGATGCTGCGATTTCTGGTGGTAGAGTAGACGTAGAAGCAGTGAAGAAGGTGGTGCGTTTTAACGATGTGGTGGAAGTCTTTCATTTCGAGAAAACGTCCAAGTGCTTGATGTTGATGCAGACCAAATACGCTGAGTTGCTTGGAGACGCTGACGACAGAAGCATCTGTCGAGCCACTCGCCTCACCGGCTGCACAACACGTCTCAACGTGTCCGCCACAAGACGCAACAAGAAAGGTGAACTGTGCTTTGTGGTGACTGTGGAAGGCAGGCGGGACTCGGACGTGCAACGATTCAAGAGGCTAATAGGTGACAAGTTTCCTGACATCTTCTTCACTCGTGCTTAACACTATGCCCACAACGTGTTATCAACTCGAATATCTTGTAAATAAAACTGATTATCAATTCCCAAACTGATTCTACTTCGTCAATGTCGTCTTTTTCTTCTTCTTTCTTTTCTTCATCGACACTTCACCTGATCCGGCAGCTTGTGCAGGCAGATATTACGGAATAGCAGGAGTGCAGGTTGGAATAAGACAATATCATCAGCTCATTCATCTAACCACGATGTGTGAATTCGAAGCCGCACAGGCAATATTTAACAGGTCGATAGTAAGTTCTTCTCCTTGTTCGTGCCCTCTCCATTGAGTGTGGAGACACGACGGGGAGATGGCCGGACTGCAAGGGATTCAGAGCTGCTGAAGACAGCTAAGAGAGGGACAGAGATGTCGTGAGGTGAATAACGATATAGGGAGTTGGAACTACTCACTAATGAGTCCTTTAATTCCCTGCCAAATCCTCGAATATCCAGTGATTCTCTTGCTTCTCTCCCCTCCTCATCCACCATCCACCATCCACCAGCCATGTGACCAAGAGAATAAATGAGAAGCAAGTGTGCCAAAGTCCGAAAGACTCGGTGGTAGGGCTTTGGAGCCATACTACACCGACGAAGTAAGAGGGAAGGGGAGAACGGAGAATGAAGGGAAGAAGCTACATGAGGAGGTGCACGAAACTGCTTACGAGTGCCGCTGCTCTGTCACTGCACTAATTGCTGCTGTGCCACCTCCTTTTACTGCTGCTGGCGCTGCCGCTGCCGCCTCCTCTAACCACCGATCTCAATCGCCTGATTGAAATGCTTCTTGTTCGAATTGTTATTGAATTATATGAATCTTAATCTATCTGCTTCTTCTTCTTCTTCTTTTTCTCCCTCCTGTACTCTAATTTGCTTCACTGCTAGAGTGAATTTATCGAGTTTAGCTTGAGGTGGACATTGTAGCTAATCTCCAATGGCAATGCAATAGAACAATTCACAATGTGAGAGTTGTCGAGGAAGCATAGTTGGGTAAGAGTAATATAGGGCAAGTGAAAGTGCCGTAACTTGGGCTTTGAGTTGGTGCGAGAATCTGCTTAGGTCAGTGAGTCAGGAGGGTGAACCAGAAGAGAGCTCGTTTACTGATCCGGTGTCAGAAGGTAAGACAAAGTATTTGCGGGGCTTGTACATTACATCTCCATATCAAGAAGAAGAAGTATGAGAAGAAGGAGAAGGAGAAGGAGAAGAAGAAGGGCAAACTCGCGTTAAGTTCTTAAGCAATCTATCCGTGCGTTGATGCCGGCTAATATTACAGTGAAGTGGAAGATGGGAGTGAGGTTGTATGCCATTTGAGAGCATCAGGAGGAGGAGGTTTGTGATATGCAGGCATTTTTACTATGAACCTCTTCCAACAGGAGTTAAGTCAAATATTGTTCACCTTTTGCATCGAATACGCTTCCTCCGATTTTAGAGAAATAGATGTCTTCAATGCCACAGCAACGCAAATAGGTATTTACTTAATTTTGGGAAGCAATTGAAATGAGTTGACAATGAAAAGACAAAAAGAGTCTTTTTTGATGGGATGTTTGCAATTGGGCTATAATCTCTTTTTATTAAACTAGTGGTTCAATTTCTTTTCTAACAATGGGGAACTCCTCTAATTCCAATTATTCAGAACATTATAACGCACAAGTCGTCTGACTCGACAAGTAGCTAGCGGAGGTTGGATTTGGATGCTAACTTGACATTCGATAGTCCCTAATTAGTCTCTTAGAGCATATGAATTGTTAAATAAACATTACATTGAAAATGCATGCATCTATTAAACAATGGCATTTTGAACGTGCTTTTTCCGATTGACCCTTGGATGGAAAAGACGCGTTCCACAGATTTTTTTTTCTTTTGTACTTTGGGCTGTTTTCTTTCGGTTAGTTGTAATTCAATTCACTTTTGCGTCCCTAATTTATTAGTAATTATTAAAAAACAGAGCGTCGTTGTTTATGCAACTTCAGTTAACGCTTTATTTTCGCCGGGTTGTGCTGAATGAGTAACATGTGTTGCTTTCCAGAATCCAATAGCCCGCTCAAATCCCCATGAAGATACTTAACGAAGACGTACTTTTCTCATCTTCCATTCGGATAACAAAGTGACTTCTACTATCCTTAAGCGTGAAACTGTGTTCTTGTAAAAGTCCCACCTAATGATTCCTACTATTGTCTTATCTTTCTATTGATGATAGAGAAATTGGTGTGGAGAATGAGTTAATTTCAGTTTCAAAAACGTGAGTGTCAATCCGTGTTGCCTCGACAAACAGTATCAAGGAGAAGAAGAAGTGGCTGTTGCAGCTGCCAAAAATACATCGGAATTGCAGAACTCTGTTGACTTACTGGAGCAATCGAAAGGCACGAAGAGGTGGCAAGAATGATTCATACAGTGTATGGTCTTTGGATGTTTAGTGAGCTTGCCATCTGGATGCTCTCAATGATGCACGAAGTCGATTACTTATCATCAAGAATTGAGTTGATTGTGTCCAAATGGTTGCCTAATTCTGAATTTTAAGTTGGGAACCTCACAAAACACGCATTGCAGGGATTTACTAGTTTCGTGGACTACCATTAAGACAATTGATATTATTAAAGGCGCAGATAAGGGCGAATTTTAGTAATCCAAAATTCGCAGTGAAAGAGGCTGAAGACAAACTCCACACAAAGCGCATATAGGTGGCTAGATTCTGCATTATGCCAGTCTGTTACCGGGTGGAGTTTCAAAATTGATTTTGATGGAGAAGACACAAATTGCACTTTTATTTCAATCAACGTCCTCAGTAGCCTGTGTTCTTATTCCAGCTTTTGGCGTTTCATTATTACAAATTGCTATCATTTGGAGAGGTCATGAGTTAGTAAACTCGCGCTCTCTCTCTCTCCCTCTCCCTCTGCGATTGCTAAATAACTGAATATACTCAGAATGTAGCACATAAAGAGGATGGTAGGTGGACTAGTGAAAATGCAGGGTTTGTGTCTATTATTGGCAGAGATGGATAGAAATGTGACTTAGTCGGCCTCCTGGTTCAAGCAATGCAGTTATTTGTGCGGACTTCTCGCTTCCTAATCGTTCACCATTGGCAACACAGGCAAAGTTACTACAAATTCACTTGATGATTGACTATCCCATAAAAATACTGTAACTCAGTGTCAGTTAAAGAAGGTGTTTTTTTTCACCAGTTTAACCAGTTGGACCTGAAGTTCATCTCGAAGTTCATCACCTTTCGTACATTCTGTCACACTTTGGTTTCAATTCGCTTCTCAAGTTCCATCGGGCATACTTGAACTTGAAGTGCTGATGATCTCTGCAGCAGTGCCAGCACAACTAATCGACAATTATTGCCTTAAAATTGTGATTTTTTGTGTCGAGTGGGAGAGTAAGGATATGGTGATTGGCTTCAGTAGGACTTAATTCTTCCATCACAACAGAGAATGTCTATAAAACCAAAGGCGTATTGGTAAGCACGCAATAGTGGGTCGTGTGGAAAGTACTGTAGACGACAATGATGGAGGATGACATTTTACCTCCAGTCGGAAATCCGAGTCAGACAGGAGATATTGTAGATGTAGGTGAATATAAGTGGATATTCGAGTGGTGCCTGGGACAACCTACACAAATTGCAAACAGAAAGAAATGTCTTATAAAATGTGCAAAAGACAGGAGGGGAAATAAAGAACATGAGGAAATAACTTGCCACTTCATATAGATCGGAGGGAAGACGTGATGAGTCTTAAAGAAGATGCATGCGCTAAAGGTTAGCTGAAGTATTGTGCCTTCTACCCGGCATCACATTTCCATAGGATCAATTAGCCTTGACATGATAGATTAGTCTCAATGTATCAGTAACAAAAGGTGCATCAATCTAAATTGCAGGAATCAGGACTAGGTGGTAAATTTCCTCTAGTGTGTGGGACTACCGAGATATATTGAGAAGTGTGTCAGAACAACCTACCAAGTGGTATGGCCGCCTATCACATGCGATTGGATCAACTACTGATAAACAAAGTAGTAGTGCGAATTACTTTGAAATACTTGTATCGAGAGAATTCTAATAGAGAATAAGCTTGATTTTGTTCTCCTGTAAACTTCTAGCCTATATATGCTTCCTTCAAAGCTAGGATATCAAAAAGAGACATCTTTTCTCATAAAGAGAAAGTGATATTCCGTTTTTCTTCACGTTGACCGAAATTGGCTACTGAGGTTGAGGTGTGTACCGATGAGCTCTCATGACTCTGAAAATTACGTCATCAAGGCACTATTGAGAAAGTCGTATTTCAGCAAGACAACTGTCAATAGGTCTCATTCAGTGAATTAAAGCAGATAAGCCAATGAATATATCTGGAGATCTCAGCTTCAGACCTTTTAGTTTGACTCTGCACTGCAGGTTTATTCTTTCATTACTTTGAAACCTCTTCACTCCATTTCAGGTATAACTCAACCTATCGTGCTTCACCTGACCTCTATTTAAATAGTGAATCAATCTTTGTTTGCCTATAAGATATTCAAAGGTAGTGACGAAATGTTCTATTGAAATTATAATCGATGTGGGTTACGAACCATTCCACCATCACTATGAATCCTTATACCAAACGCTCTCAACAGTGGCAATTTCAACATATTGAATTGAGTTAAAACATGCTGTGTCCATTTCGTAGTGCAATATCAGCCACCACATATGCTACTGACTAATATTACTCACAGCAACAGATCATCCACATAATTGCAAAATTGTTCACCTCACTTTAAAACTACTCCAAGAGCGTTCACACTGCACTGTATATCTATATCGTTATACGATATCATACTGTCTCACGATTTCGTCTACTCCTATGGAATGCTTAAACGTAGTGGAAAATAATTTGAGGCAAATTCATCACAGAGAGACAGCGAGCCTTCTTGAAAACAGCTACATATTCCAACTACTACTGCTTCGGTCTGCATTAACAACTGAGTTTGCTTTGGTTTCGTGAAATCTAAGTTGGTTTCTATGACGATTTCATCAGCCTTGGTCTGTGGACCAACTTGACATTCAATTACCTAGGTGCAATCATCCAAACTTCTTCACCGCTAACGACGGAAACATTCGCTGTGACAAAATGACTACTTTCTTTCACACATATATTCCCTAATGCCCCCGGTCCCTCATTTAGATACCTTCTTTGTTCTCATTTATCCTCCATTTTTTTAGTATTAATTATTATTAATTAACACCTTAAGCCAGGAATTTGATGGACCACCGTTTTATTCCAAGAAGTGTAACTGACCATCAAGCAGGATTTTAATGGGTTGAACTGGAAGTAGGCAAGTATGAAAGCACTAACGAGAATTACTAGAGACAGAAATAGTCATTGTGTCAAGGTGATCCCATGTTAGTTCGAATTTACTCACATTTCCACACTACAACAAGGAGTGGAAGGACGTATGATTGGGTAGTCAACCAATTAATATGAAATTAGAATCAAAATTTTTAGAATAGAAGTTGGTTCTTTTTATTAAGATTCCATTGCACTTTTAAAGCTGGAAAGCAGCTAATTTTTTCAGGAGAAATTACCATAAGGGTGGAGAGGACAGGACTGCGGGGTTCATGAGGAGACTGAGAGCAACACCAAGGTAAGTTTACATGAGTTTCTGTTTTACTTCTTTTCACCAGGACGTTGATATCAATTACTTGGCTAAATGTACTAACGGTTTCTCTGGCTCTGATCTTATGAAGGTTTGCAAACGGGATTGAATGCAAGCTATTCGCGAATCAATTAAAGCTGATTTTAGGGCAGAGAAGGAGCGTCAGATTAGCCTCTCTGCAATGGAAGCTGAGAGTGATCCCGTGCCAGAAATTACTCGAAATCACTGTGAAGAATCTATGCGATTTGCACGCCGGCCCATGACTTTCAATGATATTTGGGAGTACGGGATTTTCGCTTAAACTCTGCAACAATCTCGTTGTATTGGTGCCAGTGTTGGCAACTTCCGACTTCCTAATGAGTCTGAAAGTGAGAGCTCTAATTCTAACAACAATCCGAGCTCTCCCTACAATCAAGGAAATCCGGATGAGGACTTTTACTTATAAGTTCTCGCTCGCCCTCTCTATCATCATAACATTTTCCCCTATCATTCACTTCTATTGGCTATTACTTCCCTCGGTTGTATTAATCTCGCATTATTCGTCTCTCGAGTATCCCCTTACTCAGTTGGATCCTCTTGTCATTGTCTGAGTCACAGTAACTTAAATTAGTCAATGAGATGGAGTTTTGGCATTGAAGGGGATAATCAAGTGAAAATTATTTCTTTTACTCAACGAAAGTGGTAGTTTCTAGAAGAGTTGGAGGTGATGGTTATCCCTGCTTTGAGGTTCACCCTTAATTTCTACCATAGCTGATTTGGGAGGTCACTCGGCTAATTAGCTAAAGTAGAACATTGATCAGACTGCCCTTGATCAAATAACAGTTATTAAATTTTATGGTTGCTTAAGCTAACCTAAAGCTGCCCTGATGCAATTAAATTTATTTAAAAGCATTCAGTGTTCTGCTAAAATTATTAATTGTTTTACTTACCTAAACACCTTATCGATTCTTCGCCTTGTGTTCACTTTCATTGAATATGGGTTTTCACTCCATTAGACCCTCTTCTAATATTAATATGTTATGGTTGGCTTGTCGATTTATCGATTCTTTTTCAGATACGACACATGATTTTTTATTCATTCAGGAAATCATATAATTGGTCTATTGGGTTTATCGGATACTACTTCGCTGAAATTATCTCTCTTCAATGGATGGAAATATGACCTCATTAAAAGACTATATTTCTGTAAGAGGCTACGAATAAAGGTTCAAAATAAAGAAACAGAACTGCTAAAAACCAGAACACCAGGATTAGTTATATTAATATTCATAAGAAGTCCCGACTTTATCAAAATGGCATGATCAATCATTCCATTAAATTGACAGGTCAAGAGCCCTCAAATGAATTAATCCAATGATCCAATGTCTAAATAATGAACTTTGAGTTTTTGAATATTAAAAAAACAATTATAATCCACATAATCAGCATCATCATTGCCAACAGTACTACAACTAAATTTTACAACTTTGTTAATTCGCGTAAGCAATCAAAATTGATCAATAGAATGTCGAATTAACGATAAAGGGGAGGTGATTAAAAAGAGAGGGAGAGCAGTGTCTAGGCCATTGAGCGAGGTGAGTGAAGTTAAATTGAGACCGAGCAACATCTGGAGAGTACGGTGGGTGAGGTGAAATTTCCCATTTCAACGTTTCGAGATATTTTTCCCCATCACTTTGGCAACGTGAAGAGATCTAACATTATCATGCTTTTAAATAATCTTATCGTGTCTATCGTTGTATTGTGACTGTTTTCCCTGTAAAGCACAGCTCAGGCTCACTCATCAATTGCGTTCTATAACGCTCACCTGTGATGAATTCAAACGGTTTCAGAAGCTTATAATAAATTACGCCAAACTTGCCCCAGCAGCTTAGCAAATCGTGACTTTTGAATCATGGATATTTGTCGGCCGAGGTGTTGACGTAGCATTATGACCACAGGGCAAACTCCATGATTTTCCGCTTTGCTTTAGTTATTGGTTAGGGTTAATGTAATGTGCCACCATTTTTCGTTCCCAGTAACAATACGATGGAGAAATCCCTTTCGCGTTTGTCTTTCCACCAGCTCTTCACAAGCAAAAAAATGTCGCTTCACATCTCTCGCTTGGTTTTAACTCGTGGGGAACCCAATATTCTTCTTTCTCAATCATTCCTAACTGTTACAGTCTTTTTTAAATTGCTTTCTCGCTGATACCTAACCAATGACTCTGATAATTCTTCTTGAGTCAGACACGAGCCTTCCCTAAGAATCGCTCGCCTTCAATTCTGCATCTTCAACAACTTTTTCACCTCCAACACTATGCCAGCACCACTTCGACAGCAAAATTGCCACTCTTAAAATATTGGAACCATTCCGACACGTTCTGTCACGAACAGCCGTTTTACCATAAGTGTCTGAAATAATCCGACGAGCCTCAACAAGTCTGCTGAATTTTTCCTATTGAAGCAGAAAAAAGCAGTGCTTCCCCCAAATTACAAGAATTTGGTTTAAATTCGAAAATACATAATCAAATATTTTATAATTATGCGAACACAAATTAAGTTATATTAAAGTAGGGTTATATTTACAAATTTTACAACAAAGTGTTCGACATCCGAATACTGCCACCATCTTTTGGAAAACGGCAGAAGCAAAGTTGTAGACCTAATACATTCTGAGAAATATTCGCAAGTCCGAATCGAAGGTTCTCCAAATGGCTCACTACTGTACACGATTACATGAACTGAAACCATTTTGACACGTTTCCATAACACGCAATTACCATATCTACGAAGATTAGAAAACTTTTCTCACATATGATTAACCATTTAAATAGAATCTGTAAGAATTTGGCAATACTTGAGTAGGTTATGTTTTATTTAGGCAAGCAAATTGAACAAAATTTCATTTCAAAGCTTGATTTCATTTATACTGAATAAGCTCCATATCAGAAGGCGAGGAATAGCGTAAACAGGGATAAGCCAGAAATTACTTTGTTTTGTGTGAATCATTTACCATCCCTCCCAGCCAACGGTTGCGATGTTCATTGCGACGTGCTTTTGTCTGATTGGTCATTGAAGTCCGATCTTGAGCTTTATTTATGTGTGGAGTGGCGCGAACAGCACACAGCTACCACTCATGGTTTCAATACGTAATATGCTGTAATATAGTGAAACTAGTTTTTTTAAATAACAATCTAAATATGGTTATTAATCGTCTAATTGAATTATCCATTTTATATGCTTTTTGTGTGGAGACATTAATACGAAGTGGGAGTAGGTCTGTTGAATTCCATATCAGTAATATATTGTTGAACAGATTCTGCTTCCAAGTGATATCGAATGAATTGCTCCAAAATTGGAACCCAAATTAGATTTCGACACACACACCCCCACACCGAATTTCAAGGTTAAAAGCAATGTATTTCCATGTACTTTATTCTGATTGGATAAGTCGGCCTATGTTCATTTATTTATCAACTAGAATGATCCTGTGGTGCATAAAAAAAGACGGAAATTGGACTTATTTCCTAAACTGGTATGTAGGATGACTAAAGTGTAATTCCTTATTTACCTACCGCTTTCCTCAATTGGTTACCACGTAATACATCCACGCTTGATGGGTTTCTCCTCTTCACAATGATTATTTAGCTATCGTTATCTTAGAATGCAGATAAGTTTATTTATTTTGTGAAGGTCTACCTGGCTGGCAAATAATTTTGGTGATAGGTGCTTTGGATTTAATGATAGAGGCCTCTCACTTTTCGCTGTGTTCTCAGCATCCTCAATGGAAGGTTTGGAAGATTTGCCTTCACCATATACTTGGCTGTTACCCCTGAAACTTTCGAAGGGAAATAATTAAAGACAACTATAAGAATTATTTGAAAGTTGCCGGTGAGTATGAATTATTATGACTTGAATTGCACTGGAGTCCATTCTGAGAGACGTTAATGTTATTCCTGAACGGTTTAAAGTATCGATTTTTAAACAGAACGTTTGGAAGAACGCATTCTTTTCATACTTGAAATTGAGCTGCAAATTTTCATAATTTCACGTTGATTTGCTTGTCGTTCGGAAAAGAGATCAGTGGAAAGGTGCTCACTTTAAGAACAGTTTTTGGTCATCAATTGAGATTTTCTAATTTTTTGACCAAAAAATTTAACCTCTATCCCAAAATAAGAAGGATAGTGGAGGATGGTATATTTATCTAGTGGGTAAAGATGGTAAGTGATACTACGTCAGAGATTTCGTAGCTTTCCAGTTACATGTCTCCGAAGTCTATCTACTCATTTGTTAATTAATGTGATGTTTGACGTAAAATATGCAGTGTACTTTATTTTAGCTAATTTACACTGTGATTCTAGTTTTACCACACTTTCTATTATTCTAATTACTATTTACGTAGTGCCTGATATCATCTAAGCTATCTTAACAGAACGTAAGGGGAGTGAATGAATATCGAAAGCAGATTAACTGAGAAGGCCTTTCTAAGCACTCTCACACCCTACAGCATGTTTGAGTGCATAGGAGATTCCATCTATGCACACTCTTAATATAAATCTTCATCAATTTCCCACTTTTCGAGGGAGAATTAATTGATATTTTATTTTTGCATAGTTCTTCATCTCATTATCACGACCACTTTTTAAGAAACTAGTAAGAGAGGAATGGTCTTTTCAATTTCCCATACTTGCTCTTTTATTTACTCATAAGAAAATTGATATTTTTAAAGGTGTACGATAATAACTGTTGAATCAGTGGAGAACATTTACCTTCAGGAGTCGTAGGGAGCCTCTATGATCTAATTCAGAAAGCAATTTCCAAGAATACTTTTGCCTTGAGGAGTTCTAAATTAGCAGTAAATAGGGGTTGATTAGCAACTCGTCCATTCATGTGGATTTTTGATGTCATAGATCTTACCTCGTCGTCTTGGTTGAATAGCAACTCGAACACTTTTCCCCCATCAGCTACAAATAAGAGGAAATATTATCAGATTTGGCTATTACTTTACTGTAACTGACCTTGAGTGGAGCCTGGTGAATTCTGTTTTTTTCTAGCACATGTTACCTTAATTCAATTATCTGCTCTTACTGAACACAATTTCAATGAATTAAATTGAGCAAATGTATGCAAATGAACTGCTCTGAAGTGCGCCACTTCCAATAGTGAAGTTGTCGACTTAGAATTAGAAAATCACTAAATTTTTCTTATTCCACTTCATCGTACTCTCTAATTTAAGAAGAGCAATTTCTTATACAACAAAAATTTCTCATTTCTTTTAAAAAAAATAACAAAATGAAATAATAATTTGAACTCACTTCCGAACAAAAGGCTTCCTTCGAAAGTGATCATCGAATATGGACGAAAAGAGGTTTCAGTCAAATCGGTCCACTGAGGAGGTCCTTCAGTAAATATGGACAACATCTCCACAGAAGAAGTTGACATTGCCAAATCACCAGCAACATATATTTTTCCATTCAGAAATTCTGCTGATGGACCGTACCTCTTATTAAGCATAGAAGCGATTTCACACCAACTGCCTGCATACCCTAGAGGCGATGAATTTGTCAAATAGATTTCCGCATTTTCGACAACAATATGTCTATCATCTTCGCATTTTATGAATCCACCAACAACAATCTCACCAACTCCGGGTATATGTGCCGCTCCTGTGGATGACCTTGGAGTTGGCATTTGGGGCAGTTGCCTCCACCTAAATTTTGATAATATGAAAAATGGGAGTGCTACTTAGTGTTTCGTTAACGGCGATCCATACATAATTTGAAGCTTGAAATCAGGTAAGGTCTAGTATCTGTATACATGCATTCTGGTACACACCACTACTAAAACCTTGCCAATCTGAATGATCAAACAGCTGTCAATCCGATATTTGGAGGATCTTCCAATGACAGTTAAAAGTGGAAATTTTCATCCAAAAGGCACTGTAACATGAGTACTTTGTTGAGTAATTTTGCCAATGCATTCGTTTTCGATTGAAATGAGTTATATACTGAACAACAGTGTTTCATGAAAATCAATATCTTATATTAGAGATGAAGTATAAATGAGCGAGTAGTTTCAGAATTCTTGAGAACTGAAAAGATGTGTGAAAAGTCTCATCAGATATCATAATATTGGCAATAACAATCAAGTGAATGTAAGTCATTCTCCAACCTACATTCAGACACGCTCAAATAAATGCAGAAAATGTATTGACAATTCAAATGGATCCACACCTCAATCCAGACAAAATATCTCGGAGTGCGTATAAGGTGCGTATAATAAGTGCTTACGTATTAGTTGCAGGTGTGAATTCCTCACAAGAGTCTAAAATTGTGTGACTTTGCACATTATGTCCACCGAAAACTAAAATTGAATGATCTCGGGCCACTGCCGAATGACCATTTCTCTCATTAATCATTGGTTGGAGTGCAGTCACCTCACCATTCAGTGGATTAATTCTTTCGACAATTGATGTACTTTTATCAGAGTCACTTCGGCCACCCAGAGTATAAACGCTACCTACAGGGAATAAAATTAAGTAATTGGAAGTAAACGGTTGAAATTGGTTCAAACCATCCAAAGCAACTGTGCAGCTCCCCAATCGTAGTATGAATGGAAAACATAACTTTTCCCCTCCACTTAGTTCAGGCACTGCCTCCAAAATACCACTTCTTGAAGCTTCTTTATACCCATGAACATAAATTAGCGTTTTCGTACTGCAACAGCAAAATAATGTATTATGTTTCTCACGTCATGTGTTTGAGTCAAACACGAAAGTACCTTTTCCTTGCAGATTCAGTCGATTTAATAAACGTGTCTAGAAATTTTCTCCTAAATGACTAAATATTCAATAAGGGAATTGTGACAGTACCTTCCATTTTCAGATAAATTGAAATACGATCCACTTATTGTCGTTTCAATTATCAATTCTCTCGGCAGTTTATTCATGCTTATCAACTCAAGAAGACGAAGGAGGTTCTTTTCGCGCTCAATATGTTCATCAGTTAAGGACGAGGCATGAAACCATGTGCGGAGTGCCTTAAATTTGGTTGCTTCGTTTCTATCACATATCCAGGGACTTTGCAATAAGAGTTGAAATTGTTCAACTCCTACGTGTTGGAAGAAACGCTGACTGGAGGCCAATCTCTCAAAATCACTTGCTATCCTTGGTATGCATGCGCCAATGAGATCGTTGTTTGAAGTGACATTTCCCGCTAACCAAACTTCCATCAGGTTAAGTCGATCCAATCTATAAAACAATGACATCATCAGATTTTGGTAGATGAATGTATCTTGTTATATCCCTTGCAGTAACTCTTATTCTACCACCCATTGTATACATCAATAATTGCCTTTTCGGTTGGAAACCAGCTTCACTAAAATTTCACGCATATTTATTGATTTTTTAAATTTTCTGACATTCCAGAAGTGCTCATTAACCACTGTTCCACTATCGCAGACACAAACACACACACCCACACATATTTTATGTTTATTTTGGATAGGTTAAACGAACCTTGTTTTAATGAAATCCGTTGTCCAGTTAATGAGTTTGTTGCAGCCAAGATTGTGAGCCATCAGGTATATCCCCAAAACGTTTTCAGCATTTATGATTATTTCACCGGTGTAGGCGAAGTCGACGACTGCCATGACAATACTGATAAGATTAATAATGTAGTTAAGACAAATGACCTACTCATGTGGAAAACGACTCCAATTTGAGAAGTTGGATTGTCCATTTTTCAAGATACTGTTCTTAATTCCTGGAAATCGTGCACAAAGAACAAGTTTATGGGCAGGGATAATAGTGCCTCCTTTGGTCTAGAATTAAAACATTTGCACCTTCTAGGGAAATATGCATTTACAAGTATTGGCAAATCAATAAAAGCCGATTCTTGTCGGAATATATTGAACCTATTTGCATATTTAGAGAGGAGGTCTTCATCAAAATGTCGGATCTCAGGTGTAATCTGCATGTTTGATAAAGTAATAGAAATACAGTATGAGGAAGGATGCTCTTAGAATGAGAAAGTGGCAACCTTTGGGGAGTACCTGCGTCACTGGAATTGCACACACGCTTTTGTAGCCAATTAAATTTCAACAAATACACTACAGTTGACTCAAGAGATATGTTTTTTAGCTTTTGAAGAGAATGGAACACAATTTGCTTTTACGTCATAAGAAGCTCGATAATTATTTGCACAAAGAGTGCTATTTTATAACCGAATTTGACATCTTGAAGCACGAAATGTGTGTTTGTATGAAAGAGAATATGATTTGAATCCATAGATGCCAATGTGCTTGATCTCGTTGGTTTAGCCTTGCCTTATATACTACTCTTCGCACAAATTCATCAAATTAATACAAATGGTCTTGTTTCTGCTCCTGATTGATTAAATCGGGTGAAGTATAAATCAATCGTGGGCTCTTCACGATTTATTGACATTTTGAATTCCGCCATCCAAACAAGATTAAACCAAGCACTTGAGCACTCGATCATTCTGGTGAGTATGCGGTCTTGAATACAGAGGCCTTCTCAGCTAACCAGATATTAGTATCTAATCAAGCTATGTTAACTGTATTCACTTATTAGTCATGTTTTACGAAAGCATAACTTCAATAATCAATATACTCCCTGTGCGTTTGCTTCTTCAATGCCATTGACATATCTTAACTCATTCCGAGAGCCTTTCCATACTAGGTTATAGTGCCACAAATATTAACAAGGATAAGTCAAGGCAATTTCGAATTTAACCAGCATTCATCTTTGCGCTAAATGGCTTCTGGTGACAGGACACGAATCTTTGATGACAACATTAAAGAGAGAAAAACAATATTTTCTTCAAATCCAATATCCATCCCATCCCCCAAGCCGAGTCACAATTGAATCTTCGCCAACTTCTTGTATTTACGTGGCATTATTGAGCTCTCGAACTAGTAGCTATCTTCGTGGCTAAGTAGGTTATAACACGTTGATATCAAGTACTTGACTGGTCTTACGGAGATTTGCCAACGAGATGTCAAGCAAGCTATTTGCGAATCAATTAAAGGTGAGGTTAGGGCAGGGAAGGAGAGTCAGATTAACCCCCCTTTCTTTCATTATAATTATCCGTTTTTAAGGAAGCACTTTATTTCAGTAAGGGAGGAGTAGCATTTTTACTTCAAATTCTTTCTGGAAATAGACATTTTTAACCTTGTACAGCCATTTTATAACATAAGTTTGTTTTCAAGAGGGAAGAGACAGTAACAACTGTTGATCAGACGATAGAAATTGAATCAGTGAAGATCATTTACCTTCAGGAGTCGTAAGTTTATTATAGGATCTAAGTCAGCAATTATTTTCCATGAATTCTTTTGACTTGAGGAGTTCTAAATTTGGCGTAAAGGAGGCTTGATTAGCAACTCGTTCTTCCATGGAGATTAAATGTCATAAACTCACCTCGTCGTCATGGTTGAATTGCAACTCATATATTCTCCCATCATTAGCTACAATTAAGAGAAAATATCATCAGATTTGACTATTATTTTATTACAACTGATCTTGAGTGGAGTCTAATGAGTGCTGTTATGCTAAAACATTTTCCCTTAATTTAACTATCTGATCTTCGATTTAGGATAGAAGAAATTGATAAACCACTCAATTTAACGAATTAATCAATATGCTCAAAGCAAAATAGGAAAATAGGTCAAAATAGAAGACTATAAGGTAAAATAAAGATACAAATAACCACAACTTGATGAGTTCCAACCTAGCCAATTGGCTCATTTTTCACACGATTATCGATTAGAAAAATTGGGATTGCTATTAATAAATTATAATTGGACAAATGTATGCAAATGCCTTGCTCTGAACTGTGCTATTTCCAATAACAAATGATAACTATTATATAACCTGTCATTTGATATAAATAAATATTCAGTGCCTATAGATAGGGTTTTATCCAAGAGGAGAGCAATCTTGTCGCTTTATTTCATTTTAATCTTACAATGGTTGAGAATTCAAGTTATTTTTTATGATATTATAAAGGTGGCAGTTTTAACGCAAAGGGCATGAGAGAGATCAAAGTTGCGATACCTCTATGCAGTCACTTATAAAATCATGGCTATCAAGACCAAGGCCGATACATCAGTAGAGGTCGAAATATCATTCATTATGTCTGCTGCAGTCTGTAGTGAGGATAAGCACCGCACTCGAGCATTCTGGAGGGTATGCAGTCGTGTGTACAAAGGACTTCTCAGCTAACCAGATATTAGTGCTCACTCAAGCTATGTTAGCTGTATTCAATTATCGTTTATCGTGAGCAATAATAAATGATAAACAATGAATAAATAATAAACAATATACTCTTTGCACGTTTGCTTTCAAATTTGACCAGTATTCTTCTTTGCATTAAATTGTTACTGGCATCAGGACATAGTTTGAGAAGTGTCCTTTTCTTCAAATCGAATATCCATCCCATCACGTAAGCCGAGTCACAATTGACTCTTCGCCAACTTCTTCCATCCACTTCGTGGAATGTAACTGGAATAATCCACTAATAATTGCTAAAACCGATCAAAACAGTTGCGCACAAACTTTTCATTCATTATGTTTGCTGCAGTCTGTAGTGATGATAAGAGTTGTGTGTTCTGCCATACATATGTCGGAAAACTTTTCAGAGCTCTATTTCTGTTTCAGTAGGGTTTTTTCACCAGCACGAATGCTTTTAGCTCATAGCCGCTGGAATTGCAGTGTGCGTACACATTTCTTCAACCCATTGCAGCCTCGGTTGATTCATTCTCCCATTCAAGCACTAAAGCACCCAATCGCTACACAACTTTTGGAACCAACTATTACCCCTTGGTTAATAATGATTGCACGTATATAATTACTTTCAAAATCCATACGCACAGATTGGCATACACGCGAGACAACTTGCCACATTAACACGCATCATTGTCGTAAGCCAAATTCATAAATCAATACTTACTTACATGCACACATTACAATATCTTACTTACTTACTTGCAGGCAAAGTCACTGGAAGTGCATTCACCCATACAGCATCACCACCACCACTATTTCACTACCACATGAGGCTAGAAATATGTTGTCTCGGTAGATCTTTTACCCACTGTGTTCAAGATGCGTGTGTATTTCTGGGCAGCACACAACAGTAACATTAATAGAGAAGAAGAATTCCTCTATTTAATAAAATTTCAACAATCAATGCACATTAAGTCAAGTCAATATTTCTCCAAAGTGTGCTTATAGTGACAACAATGCAAAAGTGACTAAAGTATGTAATTTGCAATTAAAATTCTGTAACTCTTCTGTTCAGTGAGTACTAAAGACTTCCGTTTAGCAGGATATATCAGTGGAATTTATTAGCATCTCTTCAGCTCAGGTCATTCTCTTTTCTCCTCAAGTACGCAAATAAAGAAACGCTGCCCCTTACAGCTGTATGTGTCAAAATCAATGTTATTTTAAACTAAGGCAATAACCCAGCAACCGAAATAATTTCATACAAGAATTATGGCTGACATATTATTTCAATAACATGAATTTACATTATCTAACGAATTATTCGAACTACATTAATAAATTTATTAAAGTAAATCACTTAGTGAGCATGGTATGTTAATAGTAATGAAGTTTAATAGGCATGTATTTGCGATGGAAATGGTAATTACTTTTCCTATCGTGACATCAGGAAAAACATCGCACATGACTCTCCCCGTCGGTCCGACAATCGCCCCAGATGTCAAGCTAGAAAGATTCACGGACACACTCGAAGCCCATCCTCTTTCCCCTCTTCCTCATATCCGTCTTCAACGTACATTTGTTGATATAGTAGGCCCTATTCCCTCATCAAACTATTTCACTTGGATTTCAACATTCGATGTGCCATCCGTAATCACAATTGAGAGAGGATCATAATCCACTCCTGCCTGTTTCTCTAAACAAGTTATGTTCTGTGTATGACATTCGAGCCACAGCCTATCACCCAGATGCCAGTGATATTTAGAACGATTTCTTCAACAGCCTATATCAGCTATAAGTGTAATTTCATCACGATTAGGTCGGTCAGAACGTCTTCAAATTACCCTAAATGCAATTAGAAACATCATTGAGGAAGATCTTGGATGCAGTCCATCAAAACTTGTCTTATGCACAACTCTTAGATTGAGTGATTTTACATCTGCATTCATTTTCCCTTGGCCTGAGCTAACTGTTGCCCATTAGTGTCCTATGCACACCAATGTACTTCTACTGATGACGAAAGATAAATGAAAACTCTCATCGGATATTATAACATTGCCAATATCAATCAAGTGAATGTCATTAATCTCGAAACAAAAGCAGTCACACTCACGTAAATGCAGAAAATAAAATCAAAATTTAGAGCGATTCAGACATCACTCTAGACAAAACATCCGACAAAACTCCCGTCTAAGGTGAGTATAAAATGCCTAAGTTTTAGCTGCCTCCAAGAATTCTTCACAAGAGTCTAAAATTGTGTTTTATGTGCATTGAATCTACCAAAACAGAAATTGCGTGATCTTGAGCCATTGTCGAATGTTCAGCTCTCCTCTCAATCATTGGTTAGAGTACAGTCACTTCACCATTCAGTGGATTAATTTTTCCGACTCTTGATGTACTGTTATAAGTGTCTCTTTGTGGTAATTTCTCTTGAACAAGTTCAACTGCTTCCCAGCTTTGAAAGTTCAATGGAATCATAGTTTAATTCTACTTTCATATTCATGGTCGACATTCCAATCACATGTCCTTCCACTCCCTGTTGTTGTGTGAACAAATGCGCAAATTTGAGGTACTGTGAAGCAATCTTGACACACTGACTACTTCTATCTCCAATAGATCCGATTACTGCATCAACACTTGTCTACTTCCAGTTCAACCAATTAAAATGGTGCTTTTGAAACAAAACGGTGGTCAATAAAATAACTAGCTTAAGGTGCCAATTATTAATGAAAATGCTTTAGACAAAGCAAAAGAGTACTTAAAAGGTGAAAGATAAATGAGGAGTAGGAAGGTATATACATGGGCGAGAGGAGTCATTAAGAAATATATGCGTGTAGAAAAGTAGGCATTTTGTCACAATGAATGTTTCCGTCGTCAGCAACTAGGAAGTGTGAATGATTACAACGAGGTAATTAAAGTATCATTGGTCTACGGAACTATGATGATGACATCGTCATAGTAACCGACTTGGAATTCACGAAATCAAAGTGTAGTAATTCAAATGGCTAAACTCAGGGACCAAAAGAGTAGAGATTGCAATACGTAGCTGTTATCAGAAAGGCTCGCCGTTTCATTGCAAATGCCCTGTCTCAAATGATTTCCTGCTACATTATGGATTCAATGAAACGGTGCAACGGTGCGATATCGAATAACGATATAGATACGCATTGAATAGTGATTCAATTTTTAAGGTATTTTTAAGTTGAAGTGAGCGATTTTGCAATTGTGAGTATGATCTTTTGTTTTAATGATCTTTTTTTTAATTTTGCTTAAATATTACATTTCTTTACCAAATATTTTCAACAAATGGCCCTTTTTACTCTCCCTCTCTCTCTCAACCCAGTCAATCATGTCATGCACTCGTAGTGAATACCTTGTAAATGCAACTGAAAGGAGATGGACTTTGGTGCCAGAGGAAGAAGGTATCACATAAGGTGAGATGATTAATAAACAGGGTTTACTACTTTGCATTAAAAAGATATATATATTAGAACAAAGTGGAAGTTTGATAAACGTGAAGCCCATGACAGGCCGGAGGGAAACAGTAGTCGGAATTTTAGTCGTAGGAGTTACATTAGCGCTTTAAACACCAAAATGACGACAAATCAAATTAGAATTTAAATTAACCGTAATACGGGTCACATCAACATGTTTCAACTAAAATCAACTTGCAAGAGGGCTATATTATCAAACAAATTACACCCTCATTTTAACGGAAATGGACATTTGAATACAGAACGAATTGGAAGCTTGATAAACTCACTGAATAACACCTAATGACGACTGACATGTTGAAATAGGAATTTTTAAATAGTCACTGGTGACGTAGTTGTCCTACTCAAAGCAGTCATCATTAGCCTCTGCTGCAACCCGTGCCATGGAACCTAGTACAAGTTGACTTTGCACTTCCACAGAGATGGTCTCATAAATAGCTTTAATTCTGTCCTTTCATTGATTCGCCTTAGTAGTTCGACACTGCCTCTCTAGCTGGTGCCTAATAAACGCAAAATAGCACACTAAGCTAAGATCTAGGTGAAATGGATGAGCTCCAAGCCAAATATGCATTTGGATTACAACTCTCCATTGTTATCCAGAGCATAGCAACAATTTAAACATCTGAATTTCACTCGATATCCTCTCACACATAACGAAAGCATCAATTAACCCTCAAAAGAGGAAGTTACACAACCGATAACTATTGCAGTTTGAAAAAATTAGTGAGCATGACTCGAAGTGTGTCCGTTGCACTGCAAGAAACACAGAGCTTCCTATTTCTGCTTGTTGCGTATTTGATTGAGGGCAAATTTTTCCTCTCGGAAAAGAACCAGGTTATGCTTTATCGGTTTCTTCGCCATTGTCAAACCATTTTCAAGGGACCATTTTGTGAGAAGTTAACCTCTGAGATAAAATGCGCTGTCGTCTTCAGCCGTCCCGTAAATATCATCTTCATCACAAGAACCTTCTAATTCGAATAAATTTAAGTCTATTCTATATTGGTATTCTTTCAATACAAGTATTTCAAAGTAATGTGCACGCGCCAAAAGTGAATTATTCGTGAAAACAGACATGTAACAACCTTGCAGTACTCCGACGTCTATCTGCTCACACATCACGCAATGTGTTGTTTGAAGCAAAATATACACTGTACTTTATTAAAGCAAATTTACATTGAGATTCTAGTTCTAGATTCGCTATGTTTTCTATTATTCAAATTACTATATATTTGCTTTAATAACTCGTGCCATGGTACACCTATGTCGAATTGCCTCGCGTATAAGGCTTTTCCAGGCTTTTCTCGTGCCCACCCAGACAGACGTGTAGGTGCGGATGTACTACTTGTTGCATGGCGAGCAAGTAAGAATGTGAGGATTGAGACCTCTCACCCGCCCACCAATCACTGATCCTCGTATTGCTTAGCAAACTCTTCATTGTATGTTTGACAGGCACCTTAAAATCTCAAATGAACTCTTTCCATACTGTATGTCTGTTACCTCTATATTGTTGAGACGATCTTGCCAAAGAGCTTGCCAACCATAAGTCAAGACTCGTTAATTTAGCAATCGTCTACAAGCTGGACATTATGCCACATGAATATTAGGGTTTATCGGAGAGATGGTGTTACTTTTGGACACAAATCTCATCTGAAAGAGGAAAAAGAAGATGATGATGAAGAAGAAGAAGAAAGCACGGACGAAAATTTCACAAAATTTTACAGAACGAAACTGCTAGTTTAAGGACGAAACGACATTTCTATTTAGTTTGAGAAGGGAAATATAGACAGGCAATTGAGCTGAGCCAGATTCGAGTTCAATCAGTAAATCGGGCTTTGTTTTAACGTCTTTCATCTTTCTTTCAATCTATTTACCCTCGACTAACCAGACTTAGATCAACAGCTCAGTGGGCTTTAAATAGAAGGAGTGTAAATTCACACCTGTATGAAGATGGAACGTTTGAATAAAGTTATAAACGAGTGTGCTCCGATGATCTCCCATGACTCTAACTTCTAACAACATCACCAGTGCCTTATTGATAAAATCATATTTCAACAAGGCAGTTGTCAATAGGTGTTCATCATTGAGTGTAAACATACAAACCATTGAACACATCAGGAATTCACATCTTCACACCTAGTTTGTCGCTTCACTTCGGGTTTATTCTTCCATTACTGCAACACCTCTTCATTCCATTGTACGCATAACTGAGCCAGTAAGAGAGGAAAGAGACATGTTTAACCTTTTACAGTTATTATTTAACGCAGTTCGAGATCCATATGGCAAATGTTAATATTTCCAACTGTAGGAAGTGATATTGTGTAAAGCAAATCCGAAAATGATATGGTGTATAATTTTGATATTTTTTGCTGAGAGTGCCGAAACCTGCAATTAACCCCTTCCCCAGCCATCCTTCATTATTTGTGGTAATTTCTTTTGATCAAATTTAGCTGCATCCCATCTTTGCCATTTCATTGGAATCTCCGCCACTATGGAAAAATTAATTGTCGGGGAAACCCGCCACTTTCCTGATTAAAATTACTCGTTTGTAAGTACTGAACATCCCAAACAAGCACCTGCAGTCCGACTCCAAATATTGAGAGAAGTGAGACTCAGAGACCTAGACACTGCTGTCTGTCCTTTTGATCACCTAGCCTCAATAATTTAATTGAGATGCTATTGATCAATTTTGGTCGCTTACCTGAATTGGCAAAAATGCCAAATTTAGTTGTATCTCTGTTGGCAATGCTGATAGGTTGTCTCGGTAGTACTTTTATGTACTGTTTTCTAGACGTATCCACTACAATGGGGCTTAGCTCATGTATTACTGCTAGGCTAAATTTAAAGTTGTGAGAACAGAGAGCGAATTAAGCGTAGCAGGTTTATTGCATCCATTGCAAATCGCAAAACATGCATTATAATAATATAGTTATATTTTGTTTATTTATTTATTTAATTCATTTTCTTTGCTTAGTTAAAGAAGTCTTTTGCACTTGCAAGGCAATCGATAGAAAAATAACCCATTCCAGAACGTTCTAGCGCAATTTTCTGAAAAGTGTCAAATATATAATCAGTTTAGATGACAAAAAGCATATATCATCTTTTCAAATGAGACTTCAATTACCTGGGTGTAATTATCTCATAAAAGTGCCTTCCTTAATGAATTTGTATTTATTTTGAAGAAAATGTGATTATTTGTAAATTCAAAATCAAATTCAGACGAAAAACGGCTAACCTGACATGAGGCCAGGTCGTTAGAGCTATGCTTTCGTTTCAGTGATTGGCCTAATCCATGCAAATAAACTGCTAGTTGGTGTGGTGGAATGACGTAATAGAATTGAGTTAAGGTCTTAGCTTTCCAGCCAACATTCTTCTCCTCATCTCTCCCTCTGCCTTTATCTGCACTCCCAAATCTCTCTCTCTCCCTCTCTCCCTCATATACTTCCCTCTTCCCCTCTCAAGTACTAAGGCACACCTTATTGGTCATGAGAAATATCACTACTGAATTAGTATAATCCGGCTGAAATATTGACCATGATAACATATTGAGAGGTATTCTTCAGCAAAAGAACGCCTCGGAAACTCTACGAGCCAATGGGAAGGTATAATAGATATATCTATTTCGACACAACACATCTACAGCTGAAAACAGAAGTAGCCGTTGCCACACAACCTCCAATTTTCTTCCTTTCTATTACTTTAGGCTCAGAGTAATTACTTCTAACGATGTTCCATTTGAAAACATTTTTCATAAAAGTCTGATGATATTTACGATTTCTGCACCCTTTAGAAGTGTCCAGATAGGATTAAATGATCGGATTGTACACTACAATGAAGTCGCAATTACTAAATACAGTAGAAAGCTAATTCATTGACCTGATATTCAAATGTCCTTATGAAGTCATCATTTCAACGAATGGTCCGTAAATGAACAGAATGCAAATTTTGAAGTTCTATTTCAAAAGACTCACATGGAAAACATATAAATTTATAAAAGATGGCAAATTAAAAATGGTAGCGATAATCTGCTGAGTTATTTGAGTAGTAGAATGAGTTAGAACTTGGTGTATTATTGTGGATTTGAAGAATCGAACTGCATCTTCTTAGCCCACGTTTCTGGTGTCATGAGAATGGAGACGGCAACATCATAGCGAATACTTGTTGGCGCAACCTCTTCTAACGTTCTCCATGTTTGTGTGGCATCTTCATCTCCTGACGCACTGCCGTCAAATGAGATAAGTGGTTTCTCCTTCGATTCAGTTTCGTTATGTCTTCGGCAAATGGGAGCAGTTCTCCTCTCCATTAGGTCTGAAGCGGAAGATTGTTCAAACTCAATCTTTGCTATTTGTCCATCCACGCTGAGAATTCCAACCTCTGAATCCCTTGAGGAAACAATATCCGTCAAAAGTGATGAGTTAGATGGTCTCAGAATTGTTGTGTGTGAAATTCTGCTCACTTCGTATTCCTTTATCATCCTCTGTATTATTGAATTTCCTGTTACCTCTGAATCGATTGCTTTTTCCCTACCTGTCCATATGCATCTTTGAGGGCGTTGACTACGTCGATTATGTCCTGAATCTCATCATTGGCTGGAGCTACTTCCACTCGAACTGGAGATTAAATTGCCTGAATGAATTCATCCACTCTCATACTATGCTTATATCAATCAGAACTGTCACTAATTCTCTACGTTAGAGAATTCTGGCGAAGTTGAGAATAAAGTCTTATCTCCACTTCTCGTCTTGCCCACAGCATTCTCATTTGCTAATACAATCTCCACAATCTCCATGCCATCTGTAAGGTAATCGCTTTCTAAAATATTGTATTACCCCTCAACATTGAATACAAATGAGCTTGTTCTCCATCAGACCGATCTACTTCTCTGCAAATTTGTGCGCAGGCATCAGAAATTTCGTGAACTCTGTTATCTCTCACTGCTGCTACTGCTCCTCCTCCTCCTCCTCCTCCTCCTCTCAGAAGACTTGATGTGCTTATACGAGTCGATGAGGAGCGATCACCTGATATTATTTCATTACGACAAATGACTCATCTCGAGACCACTAAGTGACTTCTTAGAGATTCAAATAAACCACTTAACCGTTTATCTGATTCCCAAGCAAAGAAACGTCGTCAAATTGTTGATCTTCTTGACATATAATTTCACCTACTCTAAAGCCAAGAACTTCTTTGTCCTCATTATTCAGCACGAGAAAGGTCAATTGCTTTTGGAGTAACACGAACTCCGACTTGAGAAATGGCGTTACTTGACAATCTTAGAATTTGAGGTTGTACATCAGCTGTTCTCGCTTGATCATTTATTCTCAATTCAGAGATATCGACAAAAACGAGATTGTGATTCTCTTGAACGTATTGAACTTCCCTGCTCATTGTGACGTGAAGAATTTGGCTTCGTAGGTCATTTGTGTTGGCGCTTCTCTTTAGAATGGCAGCATTTCCACCCCACACTTTACCTTCATCTTCCCCATCTTTTACAACCTCACCGACGAATGTTGCTCCATTAGCTTTAGACCGAGTATGCGAGGTATCAATATGTTTGGAGACTTTACCATAATAGGAAGACGACTGAGTCTCACTTGATGACGCCTCATATCGTAATCTTAAAAGAATTCTTAACCGATGTCTGCATACGAAACTGCTCAACCTCCGATCTAGACAAGTATCCAACGGACGCGCTAAAGATTTAGAGTCATGTGAGTCACTTGCATATTTCAAGGAAAGTAAACTAACTTCTCATAATTGCATGGAGAAAAGCGTATTTCATTAAAATATCGATTTATTTCGCTTTCATCGTCTTTCGTCATTGCCATAGGAACTATAATACCATCACTTCCCACCCACTCACCCTCCCCCCTTCCCCCACCCACGTCCAAATCGTGTTTATGCAACCAAAAGTACTTGTATTAATAGAGAACAGTTGAGCTTTTTAATTTGTTGAGTATGCAATCTTAATACGATTGAGCTAGGCAATTGCATGCGAAAATTCTGGAGGTTGTGCGGTTGCGTGTGCAGACGGATTCTCGGATAATCACCTATTAGTGTTCATTCAAGTTATGTTAAAGGCATTCAAATAATAAGCATGTTTGCTCTGAGGATACATAGAGATTACGTACTCATCCTTGAAGCATTTCCATTCTGGGATATATTGTCATAGAGATTTGTGTGAATAAGTCAAGGCGTATTCATGTAGCAATTCGCTACAAATTTCTCCCAATCCTTCCTGTTTAGAGCTGCCTTATGATATGCCAATTAGTAAAACGCTTTGCACCGATATTAGGTCATATAAACCACGGAACTCGGCTTGTGTAATTAAGTTCAGCATTAGTCAGTCAAGATGTGTCTTTCAAAAGTTGACTTTGCATGTAACATTACCACACTTGTTAAATATCTCCTTTATTCCTTCGCTTAAAGACTTTGAATCCGTAGAAGAATGACCCTTTGTCGAGGTGAAAGAACCTTGAATGACTTAAGGAAATCTCTTTCACTATTATATTCAGTACAATCGAAGGCGTCAAGATTCACATGGAATCAAGAAGCTACATGTGCTCTTTCTCTCTATTTATAGAAAAAGATTGATACCAAGCCCTTGAGAATTTTCTGATCTCCATTTTTTGTCTCTTCGATTCCATGCTAACTTTATTTCGCAGTGGCAAGTTAATCCATCACTGACAACCCCTGAAATATTAGTTTTAAGATGGAACTGTCAGTAGCTAAAAAACTGAGACATGTATACATGTTAAATCAAGCAATAGAGGTATTGCCGACAAATCCAAAATGATGAATTATATTACTTAATTTCGGCTGATTGAAGAATGATAACAAATCAGCTATTTGGGCTGGCCTCGAAAGATTTTGAGGTGTCTGTGCTGGCAACTTCAGATTTTCCAATGTGTCTGGAAGTGCGGGCTCTAATTCTAACCCCAACCCCAACTCTCCCTACAATCATACACTCATAAGTTCTCACCTTCTTTTTCATGTCCCACTCTCCCTCTCTATCATAACCTTTTCTTCTGCCCGTCACCTCTCTTGTAGTCATTGCTACCTTTTCGTCAGCTCTCATTTTAATTGGTTAACTTAATCTTGCACGTGACAGGATTAGATTGCTCTTATTCGTACCTCGAGTCTTCCTTTACTCAGCTGGATCCTCGTGTCATTGTCTAGGTCACAGTAACTTAGATTAATTAATGAGATGTTTTGTTGCCATTGAAGGGGGTAATCAAGTGAAAATTATTTCTAGTGGTAGATACTAGAAGAGCTGGAGTTGATGGTTATCATTGCTTTGACCTTCGCTCTTAATTTAGATGGTTAAATTTCATTATTGCTTTGGCTTTCAGAGGTTTAGACTTAGTTAAGCTTGAGCTCAAGCTAACCTAAAGCTGCCCTGATGCAATTGAATTTATTTAAATTCATCCAATGTTCTATTAAAATTATCATTTTTGTACTTACTTAAACACCTTATCGATTTTTCGCCTTGTTTCCACTTCATTTGATTTGGATTTTCAGCCCATAAGAACCTCCCCTAATATTGATTTTTAATGGCTGAGTTGTCGATTTATCAATTCATTTCAGAGGCGACACATGACTTGTTATTTAATTAGGAAATCCTATAAATGACCTACTGGGACTATCAGTTACTACTTAGCTGAAAGTGGATGAAAATATAACCCCATGAAGAGACCTAATTCCTGAATAGAGATTCGAAATGAAGAAACAGAACAGGATTAGTTTTACTCATATCATAAGAAGTCCCAACGTAGTCAAAATATTAGGTCTACAACTTTGTACCCGCCGTTTTCCAAAAAGATGGCGGTAGTAGTCGGTAGTAATTGAAATAAATTAATCACAGATTTCGAGAACTTTGTTTTCACATTTGCAAATATAGCTCTGCTTTGATATAACTTGATTTGAGTTTGCATGATAATAAAATTTATAATTAAATATGTCCGAATTTAAACCGAATTCTCCTAATCTCGGAAAGTATTTCTTTTTTATTTCAATATGAAAAGTTCTGCAGACTGGCTGAGGTTCACCGGATTTGTAATTTTGTCGTCGAAGTGGTGCTAGCATGATGGTCGATTGTAAAAAGTTGTTCAAGATGGAGGTGAGCGATTCTTAGTGAAGACTCGTTCACACTCAAGAAGAATTATCAGAATCATTAGGTATCAGTGGACAAGCAATTTCAAAACACTTGAAACAGTTGGGAATAAATGGGGAAGAATGAAATCGGATACCACACGAGTTGAAACCAGAAGATGTGGCGAGACGTTTGTTTCCTTGTAAACAGCTGCTGGTGAGGCAAACACGAGAGGGATTTTTTTAACTTATTGTTAGTGGGGTCGAAAAACGGGTACATTACAATAATCCCAAGCACAGAAAACCATAGGGATTGCCGGTCGTACTGCTACATCGGCACCTCGGCCGAATATCCATTGCTCAAAAGTCGTCCTGCATTGCGTTAGGTGGGAGGTCTAGATTAATGTAATTTATTTTGAGCTTCTGAAACCGTCTGTCTGAAAACATCACAGGTAAGCACACAATTGATGCGCCTGAGCCGTTCTCTACAGGAGGCTGGAAAACGGCCTTCGTACAAGGAGAGACACGATAATGTTATTTTACAGCTTGATAATGCTAGACCTCACGAGATGGGTCAGAGTGATGAAAAAATATCTCGAAACGTTGAAGTGATAAATTTTATCTCACCCGCCACCGTACTCTCCAGATTTTGCTGCGTCTGCTGGTTTTCACCGCACTCACCTATTTCGCTCAATGGCACACGGCCTGGCTCACCAGCACTTCAGCTCATATGAAGAAGTGAAACATTACATCAACTCATGGATCTTATCGAAAGATGACAGACTTGTTCGGCGTGGGATTCACTTGCTGCCCGAGTGATGGGCCAAAGTGGTAGCAACCGATGAGCAATACTTTGAAAATTAATGTATGTAATCGTTCTGTTGTAATAAAGCGTCAAATCAAAAATTTAAATCGGGAGCAAGGTTGCAGACCTAGTAGAATGATTTATTTGTGTATAAACGAAGACGGACGTTGAATATATTCCCTAAACTGGTACGTAGGATGACTAAAGTGTAATTCCTTATTACACTATTGGTTTTCTCAGTTGTTTAACGCATAGTGCATCCACTCTTACATTGGCTTTACCTCTTCCAAATGATCAAAACCCTATATAATATCCATTATCAAATGATTACTTATTTACGCTTTAAACGAGTGTCGTGGTACACCCCCAACGAGTTGCCACATGTATAAGGCTTTTCTAGGCACAAATGACCATTTCTGCCCAAATGCTCATCTATGCAACAACTCCTGATATCAGCTAAGCTATCTCAACACATAATACATTCACTCTTACATTGACCTTTCCCTCTTCCAAATGATCATTTGGCTAGCGTCATTCCAGTATGCTCATGGTAATTATAAGGCATGTTTTTTAGGGCGGAATTCTGCCTTGCTAGCAAATAATTGTGGTGATAGGTGCTTCAGTGATGAACTTCTGAAGGTCAGTGTAAGAGAGATGAAGCTTCTAAGTTTCGCTTTGGATTTAATGAAAGAGGCCTCTCACTATTCACAATGTTCGCAGTGTCCTAAATGGAATGCTCAGAAGAATGGGGTTCTCAATATTGGTACTGAATTTGTAGAACTGGAATCTCCTCCCTCACCCTCCTCCCTATCGGAAACTTTTAATAGGGAATAATTAAAGACAATCACTTGAAATGTATCGGTAATTATGAGATAATATGCCTCGAATTGCACTTGAGTCCATTCTGAGAAGTGTTATTGTCGTTTCTGCACGGTTTAAAGTATCGATTTTTGAACAAAGCTTATAGTCGAGTACATTCTTTTTATACTTGAAATTGAGCTGCACATTTTCATATGTTGACATACATTTCGTTCAGAAAAGAAATCAATGGACAGTAGCTCACTTTAGGTACCATTTTTGATCATCCTCAGTGCTATTTATTTTCGTAAGTTGACATTGAATATATCATTGAAGCTTATGAGAGGAATATACTCAGTAATTGAAGTTAACTAATTTTTTGATCAAATTCGATCTCACGCTAAGAGGATTAGTGGAAGAGGGAATATTTATCAAGAGGAAAGAGATGATACAACATCAGAAGTTTTGTAGCTATCCAGATATATGAAAAATCGACGTGTAACGACTTTTCTGTACACCGACGTCTCTCTACTCATTTACCATTCAATTTACTTAATATAATATTCTAACGAATTTACACTGTGATTCAAGATCCTATATATTTTCTATTATTTACACTTTTAGCGAGTGGCACAGTACACTTCTTGCGAGTTGCCACAAGTATAAGACTTTCTAGACACATACGACCATTTCTGCCCAAATGCTCATCTATACAACAGCTCCTGATATCAGCTAAGCTATCTCAACAGAACGTACAGTGAGTGTAATATTTCTTGCAAACATGATTGTTAAGTAAATATGTTCAACACAATTTTTTTGAACATTTAAAACTGATTAGATGAGAAGGCCTCTCTACACACGATCACACCCTCCAGAATGTTCGAGTGCCCAATGAGACTCCTTCTCTGGACACACTGTGAGTACAAATCTTCCTTAATTTCTCAATTTTCGAGAGAGGAATAATGTATTTTTCATTTCGCGTATTTATTTCTTTCTTTATAATCATCACTCTTTAGGGAAACACGTTATTTCATTAAGGAAGTATTAGCATTTTCACTTCAGGTCCTTTCTGCTTTATTTTAAGCTTTTACAGTCATTTTTTAACTTCAGTTCCTTTCCAGTAACAAATAGTGATCGAACAATAGAAATTCAATCATTGGGGAATATTCACATTCAGGAGTCGTAGGCCGTCTGTACGATCTAATTCACAAATCAATTTCCAAGTACACTTTTGCCGTGAGGAGTTCTAAATTAGCAGTAAATAGGGCTTGATTAACAAATCGTTTTTCATGGGGTTTCAATGTCATAAAACTCACCTCATCGTCTTGGTTGAATTTTAACTCATATATTTTTCCATCAAAGGCTACAATCAAGAGGAAATAGTATCAGATTTGACTTTTAATTTATCATAATTGACCCTGAGTGGAGTCTGGTGAATATGATTACTCTATAACGTATTATCTAAATTCAATTAATTTTAGTTAGGGAAAATTGAATTACCACTCAAGTTAACGAATTAATGAATATGCTCAAAGCATCATTGAACGAACTCACTATAGAATATGTAACATTAAAGATTTTAAAGTAAAGTAACGATTCAAATGACAATTTCCATCAAAATGGCAATAACATGATGAATTCCAACGTAACACATTGGCCAATTTTTTACAGGATTATCTGATTACAGAATGAAAAAATTATAATTGAATGAAATTATAATGAAATTTTCGACTTGGAAACTCACAGTATTTTGCTTATTCTAATTCCACCTTTTCACTTATTTGAGATGTGCAATGAGGAAGAGTGATATCGGAAACATCGTCGTTCTCAATGTTTGTTTATATAATGAATGAGTAAGACTGCTTTCCTCTTGCAGAAAATGAATCTCATTTATTTTACCAAGCTGTAGTATTTGAAAATTATATCTCTTATGATAAAATTCGATCTTGTCAAGATGTGTTGTCTCTGGGAATTTTGGGCATTGATTAGCCGTTTCTAGAATAGGAAATTCTCCAGCAAAATTAGTGAGGAATGTGAATGAATCATTTCTGATTTAAAATCGTCTAGTAATCTTTCTTTCTATTGATCAACATTAGCCAATGCAGAATGTACCAGTGATCTGGATTGCCTTGAACAAATGCAACACTGATCAGTTTACATTTTTAATGAAAAATTTAACTATTCTGTTAGGACTGCACTATTCAAATTCGGTTAATCATAAAATCAGATTTAGAAAATTCGATGGTATTTAAATTGACTCTTTTAGAATAATTAGTTTCTATATCGTTGCATGAAAGGAAATCTTATGCAAACAGAAGTGACCATGGAATTGTATTTTTAAAAACCAGTTGTTAAGACATTGTTTTACTCCGTTCAGTAATTTAAAAAATGACTTCGTGACCTCAGTTTTTCATATCGATCACCGTTCCTTCAAATCACTACTTGTGAAAATTTGACTCCATTGTAGACACATCACAACTTCTTACACTAGAAAAATCTCATTTCTTTCAAAAAATAATATCACTAACATTAAACTTAACTCACTCCCAAACAAAAGACTTCCTTCGAAAGAGATCATCGAACTTGGCCAAAAAGAGTTATCAGTCAATTCGGTCCATTGTGGAGGTCCTTCACTAATTACGGACAATATCTCAACAGAAGAAGCTAAATGATCCCCATCACCAGTAACGTATACTTTTCCATTCAAAAATTCTGCTGATGGATATATCCTCGAATTAAGCATAGGAGCGATTTCGCAACAACTGCCTGCATACCCTAGAGGTGATGAATTTGTCAAATAGATTTCTGCTTTGGCGACATTAACACATCCACCATTTTGGGTTTTTGTTCTCCCACCAACAACTATCTCACCTACACCGGGTATATGTGCCGCTCCTGTCTGAAATCTAGGCGTTGGCATTAGTGGCAGTTTCCTCCAACTGAATTTAAAAAATATGAAAAATGGGAGTGATACTGAATGTTTCGTTGCCGACGAAGCTACGGGCAAGACGAGAAGTGGGGATAAGCCTTTATTCTCAACTTCACCAGAATTCTCTAACGTAGAGAATTATTGACAGTTATGAGTAATATAAGCATAGTATGAGAGTGGATGAATTCATTCAGGAGATTTAATCTCCAGTTCAAGTAGAAGTGGCTCAAGCCAATGATGAGATTCAGGACATAATCGACGTAGTCAACGCCCTCAAAGATGCACATGAACATGTAGGGATAAAAAGCAATCTATTCAGAGGTAACAGGAAATTCAATAATACAGAGGATGATAAAGGAATACGAAGTGAGCAGAATTTCACACACAACAATTCTGAGACCATCTAACTCATCACTTTTGACGGATATTGTTTCCTCAAGGGATTCAGAGGTTGGAATTCTCAGCGTGGATGGACAAATAGCAAAGATTGAGTTTGAACAATCTTCCGCTTCAGACCTAATGGAGAGGAGAACTGCTCCCATTTGCCGAAGACGTAACGGAACCGAATCGAAGGAGAAACCACTTATCTCATTTGTCAGCAGTGTGTCAGGAGATGAAGATGCCACACAAACATGGAGAACGTTAGAAGAGGTTGCGCCAACAAGTATTCGCTATGATGTTGCCGTCTCCATTCTCATGACACCAGAAACGTGGGCTAAGAAGATGCAGTTCGATTCTTCAAATCTACGATAACACACCAAGTCCTAACTCGTTCTACTACTCAAATAACTCAGTAGATTTTTCGCTATCATTTTTAATTTGCCATCTTTTATAAATTTATATGTTTTCCTTGTGAGTCTTTTGAAATAGAACTTCAAAATTTGCATTCTGTTCATTTACGGACCATTCGTTGAAATGATGACTTCATAAGGACATTTGAATATCAGGTCAATGAATTAGCCTTCTACTGTGTCTAGTAATTGCGACTTCATTGTAGTGTACACGCCGGTCAATTAATTCTACCTGGACCCTTTTAAAGAGTGCAGAAATCGTAAATATCATCAGACTTTTATGAATAATATTTTCATATGGAACATCGTTAGAGGTAATTACTCAGAGCCGAAAGGAATAGGAAGGAAGAAAATTGGAGGCTGCGTGGCAACCGGCCACTTCTGTTTTCAGCTGTTAATGTGCTGTGTCGAAATAGATATATCTATTCTAGTTTCCCATTGGTCTGTAGGGACTCCAAGGTATTCTATTTCTGTCAAACACCTCTCAATACGTTGCCGTGGTCAATTAATCAGATGTGATGCCTTCCTTGACCGATATGATGTATCAACAGCATAACGTAGTCCATGAGTGGGGAGATAGGGTATTAGGTGAGAGAGAGAGAGAGAATGAGTTGGGAGTACAGTTAAGGGTGTAGGAAGAGATGAGAAACACTTTACAGAATTCCATTGTCCCTTTCCACCACACAAACTACAAGTTCATTTGTATCGATTATGCCAATCACTGAAACGAGAGCATTGCTCTAGTGACCTAGCTTCATGTCAGGTTAGCAGTTTTTCGTCTGAATTTGATTTTGAATTTTTAAATAAGCACATGCCGTTGCTTCGACCATATTAATCTAGTTGATAAATAGTGTGGTTAGTCAAATTTTTCTACTCAAAATGTAGGAGCAGGTAATTGATTTTGGGCAACATGTCTTAGAAAGACAGCACTCAAAATTCTCCACTCAAGGTCAGTTATAATGAAGAAATATTCCAATCTAATAATATTTATCTTAATTTTGCTTAATGATCCACGAAAATACGAGTTGCTATTCAACCTAGACAACCGGGTAAATTCTATGACATTGAAACCTTATGAAAGGACAAGTTGCTAATCAGGCCCTATTTACTGCTAATTTAGAACTCCTCTAGAAAAAATTATTTGCGGAAATTGAGAAATAAGTTGATTTCATCATTTCCAAACTAAAGATGCTAGTCGATATCGGTGTAAAAAAGCAATCTACGTGCTGTTTGCGGTACGCAATAGAAGTTCTTAGCGGAATAAATTCCTACTTTACTATGCAGCAAGTGGTGCTGGTCACTATGCTTTGTGCCATCAGCCAATGCAGCACTCTAAAGCTGTGTAGTTCAAGCGTATGCGGAACAGCAAAAACATTGATAGAGTGCTTGCTAACGGTGTCACAACAATCTATCCACTGATGGTGTGGCAGTGGCGTTGTACTTAGCACATCAACAGTGTGGCAGTACCGGACTACTGTTCTCTGTGTGTGAGTGTGTGTGTGTGTTCCAATCCACATATAACCTAGATATACTCGCGTATCTGTTGCTTGCATCAGATATGCGTGTCCATATCCAAAGATGTGGAGTAGCGCATGTGACTTTGCAGTGCACCAGCGGTGTGCTATGAGACTCGTGTGCGAGGCCAAAGAAGTTTCGATGGTGACAGCGCTTGCTTTGTCTGTTGCATAATCGGCTTCTTTTTCCTCATGGCCATAAAATTCGCTGTCTTCTTTAGCCATCCCGTAAATATCATCCTCATCGCAAGAACCCACAAAGTTGTTTCTCTACCATCGTCGATCACGGTTTTTTCGATTCCTTCGTATTCTCATAACTTAAGCAGTATTGCGCTCATTTTTACTGGATTCCATTTTTTGGTCATGTGTGATGTCGGAATCTTTTAGTAAGGTAAGAGGAATTTGATAGAAGAGCAAAGAGGAATCAATTAGGAATAGGGATAATGTTGCCCATGTTTATGAGAAAACAAAGAAATCGAAAGTACCGTGCTTAAGGTTCGTGTGATGAAGAAATTATTTACGAGGCAGCTGAAGTCGGTAGTGCATTTGATAAACATGAGGAGAAAGAGGTCGGTTATGCAACAGAGGCTTCCTTTATCACAAGTGATCTGCTTACTGAAAGGGCAACACTGTTAATATATATGTGTATATATATGTGTTAATATATAATGTGTAATAAATAAAAATAAAATAGGAATATATGAGAACAGCTTAATAACATTTAATGAATGTAGGAATTCAAGAATGCATGATACGATTGTCGAGTATATTTCCGCCTTTTACTACATAGCTTCTATCGCAACTAAGGAATCAACGTTTTACCAATAAAGCTGCATGAAATTTAACCCAGTTCATCCGTCTAAAGCGCTTTATGTCTTCCAGTAAATAATATATGCCTCCTCTCAAATCATTTGATCTCTCTCTTTTCTCCTTGAAATAAAAGGCAATGCTTTCGAAGTGCAGTTCAGAAATAGGAGCTGAAGAGATGCTAATAAATTCCACTGACATATCGTCCGTCAACGAAAAATGTATAACGCCGGAAGTATTTAGTGCCCAATGAGCATAAAAGTTACAGAATTTTGATTGCAAATTACTTGCTTTAGTCAATTCTGCAATGTTATCACTATTAACATACTTTAAGGAAATTTTGATTTGGTTTAATGTGCATTGATTGTTGAAATTTTAATAAAAAGGGGAATTCTACATCTCTGCTAATGGAAAAGAAGAAAATTTTTATGTTAATGCTGATGATGATGATGATAATAGTAATATTGCAATTTGCCAAATAAAAAACTGAATTTTATTCATTCAGAAAGCCCTCCCATTGAAGTTAATTTTCAGTTAAGTTAGGCCAGTAGGATACACAAATGAACGCAGTGCAGCAACGTACCCAAATGTTGATATGAGAGAGAGGGTAGAGAGGAATTAGTATTGTTCCATGGCCTACGCTCGAGCAAGTACTCCAGCACTGGTTTTTAGCTCTTCCGCATACGCTTGAACTGCACAGCTTTAGAGCGCTGCATAGGCTGGCGCACCGCCGAGTCGTCAGCCCCACCAGCTTTAAATTAGGTATGGAGTTAGCTCGTTCACAATAAACACGAGTAGAATGAGCAGTACAACATGCATCAAATTGTGTCCATAGGTAGATAATCATAAAAGTAGCTAATCTCTGAAGGATAGTTAATTTTACTCAATATCCTCTCACACGTAACGAAAGCATCAAACAAAGTCAATGGAAGTGCATTCACTCATACAACACCACCACCACCGCTATTTCACTACTGCATGAGGCAAGAAATATGTTGTCTCGTAGTACTTTTACTCACTAGTTTCAAGATGCGTGTGTATTTCTGGACAGTACACAACAGTAACATTAGTAGAGAAGAGGAATTCCTCTATTTAATAAAATTTCAACAATCAATGCACATTAAGTCAAATCAATATTTCTCTAAAATGTTCTTATAGTGACAACAATGCAAAATTGACTAAAGTATGTAATTTGCAATTAAAATTCTGTAACTCTTCTTTTCAGTGGGCACTAAGTACTTCCGTCGCTATATATATCCCGTTGAGGGAGGATATGTCAATGGAATTTATTAGCATCTCTTCAGCTCCTATTTCTGAGATGCACTTCGAAAGCATTGCCTTTTATTTCAAGGCTTCTATGAGACATTGCATGGTGAGTGATTCGTTCAGGAAACAATTCATTAGAGCATCTTTCAATGACTCATTCAGATCCACATTACATATATCCTTTTCAGTGGGTTTAAATCGTTCGGGTGTGGGAGTATTAGATAATGAAGGAGAAACATTGTGTATATATGAGAAGTTTAGAAAATCTGAGTCATCGAGCAAATAATTTAGCGAGTCAAGGGAATTTTTATTAAATTAAGTCGAATGGGATTTAACTGGCTTTTGGTGGGGATAATGAATAATGAATAAATAGGCTTTGACAAAACATTTAGAAATCTTTAATGCACATAATTTGAATATCATATTAGTGTGATACTTCCGACGAATCACTTTGTGAATCGCTTTTGACGGCTAAATGATTGGTGTGCATGTGTTTTAGATCACGTTTTCAGCAACTCAGACAAGATTGTAGAGCTGTTCCCTTTTCTCTTTCGTCAGGGCCATTGCCCGAAAGGAAACATCAGTTGTATAATCTAATTCATCGCCCTCACGGACATCAGATGCACTCTCGTCTTCAGTCGCCTCGTAAATATCATCTTCATCACAAGAAACATCAAATTTGTTTCTGCACCTTCAGCAAGCAAGCAATCACTGATCCTCGTATTGCTCTTCACTGTATGTTTGACAGGCACCTAAAAATTTCAAATGAACCCTTTTCATACTGTACGTCTGTTACCTCTATATTGTTGAGGGGATCTTCCCAAAGAGATTGCCTACCCTAAGTCTAGGCTTGCTAGTGTAGCAACCGGCCACAAGCTGGACATTATGCCGTATGAATATTGGGGGTTGTCAGAGAGATAATGTCACCTTTGGACACAAATCACACGTAAAAGATGAGGAAGAGGAAGAAAAGACAGACACAAGATCCACAAAATGTTACAGAACGAAACTGCTAGTTGTTTTAAGAACGAAACGGCATTTCTAGTTAGATTAGGAAGGGAACTATAGGCAGGTAATTGAGTTGAGCCAGATTCGAGTTCAATCACTATAGCGTGCTTTGTCGTAACATCTTTCGCCTCTAATAAGTCTACTTACTCTCGACTAACCACAGGCTTAGATCAACAGCTCAGTGGGCTCTTAATAGAAGGAGTCTAACCTCACACCGATATGAAGATTGAACGTTAGAATAAAGTAACGAACGAGTGTGCACCGACGAGCTCCCATGACTAACTTCTAACAACCTCACCAGTGCATTATTGATAAAATCATATTTGAACAAGGCAGTTGTCAATAGGTGTTCATCATTGAGTGTAAACATACAAACCATTGAACACATTAAGAATTCTCATCTTCTAGTTTGTCGCTTCACTTCACCTCTTCATTAAATTGTATGCATAACTGAGCCAGCAAGAGAGGAAATACACATTTTTAACCTTTTACAGTTATTATTAAACGCAGTATATATAAGATGTATATGTATAATGTTGATACCTTTTGCTGAGAGTACCGAAACCTGCACTTGACGACTCCCCCTCCTCCGCAGCCATCTTTCATTATTTGTTGTAATTTCTCTTGATCAAATTTAGTTGCTTCCCATCTTTGACATTTCAATGGAATCTCCGCCATTCAGAAAAAATTATTTGTCTGGGAAAACCGCTACTTTCCTGATTACAATTACTGAACCCTCTACTATTCTGATTAAAATTACTCGTTTATAAGTCCTGAACAGCCCAAACAGGTATCTGCAGTTTGATTCAAATTATTGAATGAAGTAAGACTCTGGGACCTAGACACTGCTGTCTGTCCTTTTGATCACTTACCCTCAATCATGTAATTGACATGCTATTGATCAATTTTGGTCGCTTACCCGAATTGGCAAAAATGCCAAATTTAGCTGTATCTCTGTTGGCAATGCTGATATGTTGTCTCGGTAGTACTTTTATTTGCTGTTTTCTAGACGTATCCACAACAATGGGGCTATGTTCGTGTATTTCTGCTAGGCTAAATTTAAAGTTGTGAGAACAGAGAGCGAATTAAGCGTAGCAGGTTTATTGTATCCATTGCAACTTGCAAAACATACATTATAATAATATATTTATATTTAATTTATTTATTTATTTAATTCATTTTCTTTGCTTAGTTAAAGAAGTATTTTGCCCACACAAGGCAATCGATAGCAACACATTCCAGAACGTTCCAGCGCAAGAGAATCTACGAAAAGCGAAAAGAAATCTACCAGGAACCTAAGCTTTAATCGATGAAAGTTAGAAGCTTTGGATGTGATGCGGTGTATTATGATCTCTATGAGCCAGTGTTCTATAGCAGTGGCGTTGAGATTAAAGTCCACAGATTTAATGCGCAAACATGGATTTGTTTAGAATTCTTTCATCATCCTTCCGAGAAGGGAATTGGGTTGTCCTGAAATATCCTCCTTATTCTTCTACGAAGTAAATGCCTAATTTCCCTAAGTCTGTGGACCAACTATTTTTATGATTTTAATTTAAATTAGATTGCAAAGAAGCAATTTTCTGAAAATTGTCAAATATATAATCAATTTTAGATGATAAGAAACATATATCATCTTTGGTTCGTGGACCAATGTGACTTCAATTGCCTCGGTGTAATTATCTCAAAAGCACTTTAATGAATTTGTATTTATTTCGAAGAACATGTGATTTTTGTAAAGTCAAAATCAAATTCAGACGAAAAACGGCTAACCTGACATGAGACCAGGTCGTTAGAGCTATGCTCTTGTTTCACTGATTGGCATAATCGATACAAGTAAACTGGCAGTTAGCGTGGTGGAATGACGTAATGGAATTGAGTTAAGGTCTTAGCTTCCCAGCCAACATTCTTCTTCTCATCTCTCCATATGCCTTTATCTGCACCCCCAACTCTCTCTCCCTCTCATTCTCTCCCTCATTTCCTTCCCTATCCTCCTCTAAAGTACTAAGTTACACTATTGATACACCTTATTGGTCAAGGTAAATATCACTTCTGAAAAAGTATAAGCCGGTTGAAATATTGACCATGATAACATATTTAGAGGTATTCTTCAGCAACAGAACGGCTTGGAAACTCTACGAGCCAATGAGAACTAGAATACATACATTTATTTTAACACAAGATCAGTATTAACTTACTGTTAAATATGTAAAAAATTGAAGTTTATACTATATAATAATGACACGATTTGATGAGATCCACTTTGGCCCACTGGCTAATTTTTCACACGATTATCGATTGGGTGTATATTGACAATACTGAGTACACTATCAATATATTATAATTGGACAAATGTAAGCAAATGCTTTGCTCTGATCTGCGACATTTCCAATAACAAAATTATCCACTTAGAATTAGAAACTCATAATGTTCTTCTTATTTCTATTTCACGTTTTCAGTTGCTTGAGATGTGCGGTAGGGAAGAGTTTGTCTATATAATGAGTGAGTAGGGCTGTGTTCCACCCTGCACACAAAGTAATTCCATTTATTTCACTCCAGGATGAAGAGTAATTCGTAATTCGTTGACATAAAAGCCAAAACAAAAGAACAACGGTTTCTATAATTTTTATTGTCAAAAGAGAAATGCCACTCTCAAGCATCTTCTTTAATAGGCATTCACAATTCCACCAATTACGTGGCCACTCCCAGCATGACATCTTGACGAGGTAGAAGCCTTGAATAATATATTTAATCTCCACAGCCATACCACCGAATTTTCAATATCAAATTCTATGAGTAATTGCATTTGATTTAACTTTCAAATTACGAAAGACACCCATACCCCTTCATCAGAAGGAGCAAAGAAGTTACAAGCGCCACATCTCAAGTAAGTAAAAAGTTTAATTCCAATTCGTTTACAAATATTTGTCCAATTAGAATTTAGTCACTATCAATATGAGCAACAACCTCATTGGCCATATGGTGAAACTAGTCAAGAAAATGGGGCATATAGTGGCAAGAAGCAGAAAAGTGAAAAGTCTCAAAATGACAAGCATATTAACTTGTTGATAGGATGCGGCATCTTAAAAATGAGCTTGAGCAATAGCATAGAGCTGAGCAATATACTCCCAACAGTTATTGACAATCTCTGTCAAGGCCTGAAGTGAAAAAAATGGAATTCAAACCATATAAAAACTCTAAGGACGGAAAAGGCGGTGATTTTAACCCACTTTATTTGCGAAAACAGCTGGAGTAGCAGTGCTTGGTGAGCTTGCTGCTATCGCATCTTCAGTTACCTTGCTTGTTAGTTCCTTAAATGAGGTGAAAAACGATTGAGTGGAAGTATGTCAACGCCAATAAAAATGAATTCTCAATTACTGAAGAAAGAGGAATTACTCATTTGGTTGTTGTCAGTTATCACTTGCATATTTAAAGGAAAATAAACCAATTTCTCATAATTGCATGGAGAAAGACGTATTTAATTAAAATATCGAATTATTTCACTTTCATCGTCTTTCGTCATTGCCATAGCACCCAAGTTCAAATCGGGTGTCTACATCCAAAAGTACTTTTATTAATAGAGAACAGTTGAAATTTTTTTGATTTGCTGAGTTCGCAATCTTAATGCGATTGAGCTATTCAATCGCGTGCGAAAATTCAGGAGGTTGTGCGGTCGTGTGTGCAGAGGAATTCTCGGATAATAACCTTTTAGTGTTCATTCAAGTTATCTTAAAGGTATTCAAATAATAAGCATGTTTGCTCTGAGGATACATAGAGATTACATTATCACCCCCGGAGCATTTCCACACTGGGATGTTTTGTCATACAGATTTGTGAGGATAAGTCAAGGCGTATTCATGCAGCAATTATCTACAAATTTCTCTCAATTCTTCCTGTTTAGAGCTGCCTTTATGATAGGCCAATTAGAAAAACGCTTTGTACCGATATTAGGCCACATAAACCCCGGAACTCAGCTTGTGTAATTAAGTTCGATATCAGTCAGTCAAGATGTGCCTTTCAAAATTTGACTTTGCATATAACATTACCACACTTGTTAAATATCTCCTTTATTCCTTCGCTTAAAGACTTTGAATCCGTAGAATAATGGCCCTTTGTCAAGGTGGAAGCACCTTGAATGACTTGAGGAAATCTCTTTCAATATTGTATTCATCTGTCAATGCATTACTTATCATAATGTGCTTTTCTCTGTAACGTTGCTTTTAATTCTCATCCTGTGAACGCCTAAGTCAACTAAAGGGGTAATGATAACTGTCATAAAGCCTGTCATTTGGTTTAAATAATTACTAAGTCGTCTGCGTGTTTGGGTAAATTGCTGCTCGGTTTCCACTAGTAGTTATTCTTGGATAATAAAATTGGAAACTACGTGAATAAATTTGAAACTCACATCAAAGATACCATGTTAAAGATCGGCATGTCCTCAGAGAAATTGTTCAAGTCGAAGTCTTTCCTCATTCAACGCGAAAAGGTGTACTTCAACGCGAAGATCCCTTGAAACTTGCTTTTAATTTATAAAAAAGTAAAGTTTTGCTTATATGTCATGAAATATGTCATCCCAAATGGACAGTTTTCTATCTGTTTCGTTAACTGCACCGAAAATGACAAAATTCTTCTGAAAATATCCTTAACAGAATATATGACTAAATCCTTGAGCGGATTTAATATTGCATGATCTTAACACTTCCAATGAATTTTTATCCTAAGTAAATACCATTTTATTCAAAAAGTTAAACTGCCAAATTCATCTGGGACTTGGTAAAATTTGATAACTATTTGGAATTTCCTACGGCTCATCTCTCATTTTCTAATTGTTCTCGCTTCTGTAACTAGAATGCTCTTTCACTCTATTTACCAAGTACTTGAGAATTTTCTGACCTCCATTTTTTGTCTCTTTGAATCCATGCTAACTTTAGTTCTCAGTGGCAAGTTAATCAATCACTGGCAACCCCTGAAATATTAGTTTTAAGATGGAACGGTCAGTAGCTAAAAAACTGAGACATGTTTACAAGTTAACTCAAGCAATAGAGGTATTGCCGACAAGTCCAAAATGATTAATTACATTACTTAATTTCGGCTGATTGAAGAATGATAACAAATCAGCTATTTGGGCTGGCCTCGAAAGATTTTGAGGTGTCTGTGCTGGCAACTTCAGATTTCCCAATGTTTCTGGAAGTTCGGGCTCTATTTCTCACCCCAAACCTAACCTCAACTCTCTTTACAATCAAGGAAACGTGGATGAGTACCTGTACTTATAAGTTCTCGCCCTTTTTCCATGTTCCACTCTCCCTCTCTATCATCATAACCTTTTCTTCTCCCCGTCACCTCTCTTATAGTCATCGCTTACTTTTCGTCGGCTATCATTTTCCTTGCACGTTGCAAGATTAGATGCCTCTTAATCTTCTCTCGAGTCTTCCCTTACTCAGTTGGATCCTCGTGTCATTGTCTGGGTCACAGTAACTTAAATTAGTCAAAAGTATGGTTTGTTGCCATTGAAGGGAATAATCAAGTGAAAACTACTTCTCCCACTGAACGAAAGTAGAAGTTTCTAGAAGAACTGGAGTTGATGCTTAACCTCGCTCGTAGCTTCGTCCTTCATTTCTACCATAGCTGCTTTAGAAGGTCAAATTTTACGATTGCTTTGGCTTTCAGCGATTTAGACTTAGTACAGCTTGAGCTCAAGCTAACCTAAAGCTGCCCTGATGCAATTGAATTTATTTAACTGCATCCAACGTTCTGATAAAATTACCATTTTTTACTTACCTAAACACCTTATTGATTTTTTGCTTTGTTTCCGCTTCATTTGATTTGGACTTTCAGCCCATAAGAACCTCCCCTAATATTGATTTGTAATGACTGGATTGTCGATTTATCAATTCATTTCAGAGGCGACACACGATTTGTTATTCAATTAGGAAATCCTATAAATGACCTACTGGGATTACCGGTTACTACTTAGCTGGAAGTACCTCTCTTCAGTGGATGAAAATATAACCCCATGAAGAGACCAATTTCCTGAATAGAGTTTGAAATGAAGAAACAGAACAGGATTAGTTTTACTCATATCATAAGAAGTCCCAACGTAGTCAAAATATTAGGTCTACAACTTTGTACCCGCCGTTTTCCAAAAAGATGGCGGTAGTAGTCGGTAGTAATTGAAATATATTAACCACAGATTTCGAGAACTTTGTTTACACTTTACAAATATAGCCCTACTTTGATATAACTTAATTTGAGTTTGCATGATAACAACATTTTTAATTAAATGTGTCCGAATTTAAACTGAATTCTCGTAATTTCGGAAAGTATTAGTTTTTTATTTCAATATGAAAAATTCTGCAGACTGGCTGAGGCTCACCGGATTATCTCATATACTTATGGTGAAATGGCTATCAGTGATAGAACCTGTTGGGAATGGTTCCAACGTTTTAAGATTGGTAATTTTGCTGACATGATGGTCGACGGTAAAAATTTGTTCAAGATGCAGAATTGGAGGCGAGCGATTCTTAGTGAAGACTCGTTCATATTCAAGAAGAATTATCAGAATCATTAGGTATCAGTGAGGAAGCAATTTCAAAACTCTTGAAACGGTTGGGAATAATTGGGAAAGAAGGACATCGGATACCACACGAGTTGAAACCAGAAGATGTGGGGCGACGTTTGTTTGCTTGTGAACAGCTGCTGGAGATGCAAACACGAGAGAGATTTCTTTGTAGTATTGTTAGTGGGGTCGAAAAACGGGTACATTACAATAATCCCAAGCACAGAAAACCGTAGGGACTGCCGGTCGTACTGCTACATCAGCACCTCGGCCGAATATCCATTGCTCAAATGTCGTCATGCTTTGTGTTTGGTGGGAGGACTAGCGTAACGTAATTTATTATGAGCTGTCTGAAAACATCATAGGTAAGCATTATAGAACGCAATTGATGTGCTTGAGTCGTGCTCTACAGGAGGCTGAAGAATGGCCACCGTTCAAGGAGGGGCACGATAATATTATTTTACATTGCTAGACCTCACGAGATGGGCCAAAGTAGTGAAAAAACATCTCGAAACGTTGAAATGGGAAATTTGATCTCACCCTCCACCGTACTCTCCAGATGTTGCTCCGTCTGCTGGTTTTCACCTCACTCACCAACTTCGCTCAATGAGACACGGCCTGGCTCACCAGCACTTCAGCTCATATGAAGAAGAGAAAAATTATATCAACTCATGGATCTTATCGGAAGCTGACAGACTTGTTCGGCGTGGGATTCACCTGCTGCCCGAGAGATGGGCCAAAGTGGTAAAAACTTAATGTATGTAATCGTTTTGTTGTAATAAAGCCTCAAATCAAAAAGTCAAGGCGGAGCAAAGTTGTAGACCTATTAGAATGAATTGTTTGTGCATAAACGAAGACCGACGTTGGACATATTCCCTAAACTGGTACGTGGGATGACTAAAGTGTAATTCCTTATTTCATTACCGGTTTTCTCACTTGCTTAACACATAATACATCCACTCTTACATAGGCTTTTCCCTCTTCCAAATGATCATTTGGCTATCGTTATCATAGAATGCTCATGGTAAGCAAATAAGTTTATTTTTTAGGTGGAAACCTGCATAGCTAGCAAATAATTGTGATCACAGGTGCTTCTGTGATAAACACATGTAGGTTTAATGAAAGCGGCCTCTCTCTATTCACTATGTTCGCAGTGTCCTAAATGGAATACTCAGAAGAATAGGCTTTTAATATCTATTTGGCTGTTTTATTACGGAATCATATTTCTGACTGGACAAATGTTTAATTAGAATCTCTACCCTACCACCCACCCCCCGCCCCCGCCTTCAACTGAAACATTCAACAATATATAATTAAAGACAACTATGTTAGTCATTTGAAAGTTACAGCATTAATGAGGTATTATGCCTCGAATTGCACTGAAGTCCATTCTGAGAAGTGTTACTGTCATTCCTGGACGATTTAAAGTATCGATTTTTAGACAAAAATTTCGGTCGAGTACATTCTTTTTGTATTTGAAATTGAGCTGCAAATTTTTGTAAAAGAAATCAATGGACAGGAGATCACTTTGAGTTTATCTTCAGTTCAAAAGGGTACATTTATCTAGAGAAAAGAGACGATAAAAATGCTATTACGTCCAAGATTTTGTAGCTGAAGAGATAAATTAAAAATCGAAAATTAACGAATTTGCTGTACTTCGACGTCTATCTACTCATGAATCATTCAATGTGTTGTTTGACGCAAAGCATACTCTAGTAATAGGACTGAAGAAGACTTATAACTAGAGCAATTCTTCACTATTGAGAAGATAAATATCCTAATATATAATTCGAAATGGGATATAGCTGACCTACGTTGGTGACCTTGGATTCTTTACTGGTCTCCTTCCATAACAAATTCTGAGTATAAAGTCACAAATAGAGAGTTTGGTAACTGAATAATGAACCCACGAGTGTGCTCAATCGAATGCAACGGAATTATTCTTTCCGGCTTCCTAACAGAACAGGTCCTTGAATCACAGCCACTTTGTACTCTACTAGAGTAGACGAACTCGAGTATACCAGTGTAAATCTTCATATCCATCTACTTATATAGGACTCTTACAAAATTCGCCTTATTTCAGTGCTATCGCAAGATGAAAAATGTCATTTCGCCTCAGCATAGCTAACGAGGGGGATATCTAACAGCCAACCGAGTTCTTTAGACAGCCGGGTTAGTTTAAATTAAATGCGAGAAGTTTGGCCTGTTCCATTTAAGTGTTTATAGCTGCAACGATAGAGAAATGAATCAGAACAGTTTTCCCAAACATTCCATTAAATCTAAAATAGACTCAACTAGCTCTGACTGTAACAAAAAATGAAAACCAAATTTGGTAAAAGAACTCTTTCACTATTTGAATGCTATCAGCCGGAAGTATACCTCTTAGGAAAGATTTGGATAATTTAGAGATTTCAGAATTCAAATATATTAATATTCATGACAACTTGAATTAAAACTTTTGGCATTGCCATAGCCAACTATAGTATGGGCCAAATCTAGAACTTCACCTAACAACAGTGTCTACATTCTTCAATGGTAGTTGATTGACTCCCAGTACACAGCACCGATTTAGAAACCAAAATGTGATAGTCGGCAAGCGAAAACGCAATTGGTTTCTACCAAGTCTAGTTTCCTCAAGGAATTGGGAATGGTAACGGGAATTGGCCCTCTTATGAATTTTCAATTTTACGACATAAGAGTGTCTCTTAGTGATTCTTGATTGGTTTTACGGTGGAGAGTAGAGTTGGGGGAAGGAGAGAGGGAATTAGAGAGGGAGTGAGGGAGGGGGGACTATGTTGCATCACCCGATACGTACGAAAATGTTATTTTAATTGTTTTCTAGTTTGGCGCTTTTACACCATTTTAGTTCGAGTGTCATACCAACGATAATTGATAAGTGAATGTGATGGCATCACTTTATTGTTCATTTAATTATTAGATTTAAGTGATTTGCCTTCGAGGTTAGTGGTTATAAGTTCAATTCCAATAGCCACGTCTAGTGGTATGGTTAAGTCTGGCTAATAAATGCGTTTCTGAATTTGAGCTCCTCACCAACGAAATTTTAAGAGTTGTCAGTGTAATTCCACCTTCTATTACATTAATCTTTTAGCATACAGAGGAATCAATGAGTTCGACGAAGGCTGTATCAGCTTCATCATCCTCTATCTTGTCAAATTCAATCGATAAATTGAAACCTCTGGATTTTTAAGTCTGTGGGCAACCGAGTAACTTATTAAGTGGTGTCAATCTTCTATAAGTCAGAAATGCGATATGAACCAAAGTTTATAACCTGATCTTTCAATGCTAATTCGAGTTATTATTACTTTGGAAAACTATAACTTTCCTTTTTAGAAACCATTGGCAATCAGTGAGACTCTATCTAATGAATTAATTACCCTAAACCTGAGATTTGAATCTCAATCTCAACTAGGAAGGCGTTTCTAATTTCCAACCTAAGCGGAGATGCATCACATTGGAACCACCACTGTGTCCCCACTCTATTTGTCAGTAGGCATTCTACATTCGTTTGAGGTGAACCGCTCGATATTAAGCACGTGACCTCTGATTATGCAGACGAACACACTAATCACTTTACAAGAGACTCACATATAACCAAATAAAGCCTCATTTTCTTGTCTTTATTCCCTAGTTACTTACATCAAAAACACTCGATCCATTGTTGACTTAAGAGAGTAAATATCAAACATTGCTAAGTTCAGATTTTGTTGGGGCAATCACAATTGGAGGTGTCGATTCTTCCATTTGAGGACTTTGTAGGTTCTTGCACTGTCGATAGAATCTTTACTTTCTCCTTGAAACGGTTTGATTCGATGGTCCTCTATTTTGGGCTGGTGTGTCGCCGTATTCAATTCCTGAGTCTTTTAGCGATGAAATGTCTGTCATTTCCAGAAATTTTGGTTTATTTCTGGTGTTTATATGGTCTCCATGTGAATCACGCTTAAAGCATCTCTCCACAATTCGATAGTTCGATAATTTTCGCATCAACTTGATATGCAATGAGTGCCTGAATACGAATTTCCATTCAGATGGATGGAACAAGAGTCTTGACCAAACATTGAGCCAATTTCATTTCAGTTGGTACGTTGCATTCAGTATTTCCTGGTTTCCATGAGTTAAGGTTGTCTAACTTTAATAGAAATCGACTTTTCAAATTTTGTCTTTCACATAGAACGAAAATATGTAAGTGATGTATCATGATTAATAGTTGAAAGCATGCTGACAGTGATAGACGGTTTAACTGCCTATCGAAACCACGAAAACCCATTACACCACAAAAGAGTGGCCACATTACCACAAATGGAGCACACAAGCACGCACGCACACACGCTTACCGTTCAGTTCCTCTTATAGACAATTCTATGTGTATTTGCTCGGCGTATGCGTTCAAATTAGCATCTAAGCATGCACTAATGCAGTTGAGCTTCATTCATTCATATAGGCTCTCGGTATTTTGGCTTCTTTATGGATTAGGTAGATCATGTCTCACGTCTTTAAATAAATAGCCGTTCTTCTTTTTCACCTATCCATTTAAAATCAACTTTTTACGCGAACAATTTGGTATTCATTTTTAACAGCTGATGATTTGTGATTGCGAAGCTTGGTCGAATTCAAGATGTCAATGATAGTTTGGCATATTATTTATTGATAGTAACGCCATGAATCAAGAACGAAAAAAAATTGGCCTTAGAGCGAAACGAGGAAAAGTGGGAATTGGAACAAAACAATTTTCTGAACCCCAGTTAAAAATAATAATACTAGTCAAAAAATAGCCGCAAAACACTAGCGATTCACAGGTCTTTAACAACAGCCATCTTCTAAGTGCTCTGTTTTGTGATTATGAAGATTCAATCCAACAGTTTGGGAAAGTGGATGGCAACCTATTTCTTTTTTCGGACATAATCATTTAATTTTTAACCCAATAAATGCACTTAGTTACATTTGTAGTGTTGTTATATGGAGAAGAAAATAAGTAACAATGGATCGCTTTAATAAGCAAGGCTAAAATGGAAAATGTGAGAGACTTTAATAAATTGATTCATGCTAGCTAACTTGAACTCATCTAAATTAGAGCTCGTATCGTCCTTTAATCCCTGACTGTGCGACTGATTGTACTTAAGAGAAATTTTCGATTTACATATCATATAAGGTTAAATTTGCAAAGAAATGTTTTATGTTAGGTTAATATTTGTACTTTTGGAAAGAGTTAAAAAATGGAGGCTAAACGCCACGGTGATACCTCCACTAGAGACGGAGCTTGCAACCAACACCATGAGCACCGGCTATGAAAGCCACTTGCGTCTGTCTTTTAATATTATCAACTTCAATGAATCAGTGGCGGATTTGGAAAAGCAGATATTCGCAAATTAACTGGGCTATACTTTCTTGCCTCAAATTAATAACTTACGGCAGAGTTAATGAAAGTTTGGACTCTTGTATTTTGACAATGTGGTTAGCCATAATAATATGAGAGACGAGAGAAATTGAAATTGGCGTTGTGAGCCAGTGGTTGTCGAAATAGTAGTGTGCTGTGCTGTAACAGGTTGTTTTGATTGAAAGGATTGCTTCATAATTTCAACTAGTATTCAATCGTATTTAGACCGCTTATCAACAGAAGATGACGTCATTGCGTGAGCTGACCATTCGGAGAATGGTGGTAACGTCAGCGTCACGTGACTAAAATTGCAGTTCGATTAAAACAAAGGAAAAAATTATAAGCGAACAGATTCAGTTGCGGCATATTGTTCGACGAGTTAAGTCTAGCTTACTCAACTCGTTGACTTCTCGGGTTCAATGTTGACCAGTTCACCAAAGGAGTTGACCTTACCAAAGAGCATCACCGAAAGCCCCTGTACCTTACAGGAACGCCTAATTTCGTTCTAGGCTCCAACTCGTCTGTATCTAACGGTGCGTGGAGAACCACTCCATTTCCTCAATATGCCAACTTATAGGGAAGTGAAGTATGCCATTGTTAACTTATCCAAATACTCCAATGCATTGGATAAGACGAATAAAGCCAGTGACCAGGCTGGGTTGGCAACAACTTGGCCATCATCTTTGATTTACGCAGTAAGTGCCTGGGAGTTCAGGTCTCTGAACACGTAGGCCATCTATGCAAAGATTTCATGATTGGACGTAATATTTTCTTAAATTTACTCACTTCAATTCGATTCGAGTTGAGTTGAGTTGATAGCAGTTATAAAACTAATTAAATTTTTTTCCATCCTTTTTATATTTTACAAATAAGGGTGCGCGATAGACTTACCTCCCCGTGGGGGACCCTGGCAACCTATACTCATACTTTAAACCAGTATTTGAGGTCAAACTACCTTTGTCTGTCCCTCTTTTACATCTGTGAATCACTCTTCTGTTCCCCATCTCGACATTTTTTTGTGACTTTGATGTTCCTCTCCACTGTGAAGCCCGAAGTCAATTAAAGGGCTAATGATAACCCCCTTAAAGAAGGCCATTTGATATATTTTACAAATAACTCAATACAGAGAGAGGGAGGAGAGGGCGTTCACGGCTGGAGCAATTTGTCATGGTGGAAATTATTTTAATTAGCTTTATAACCGCTATCAACTCAACTTAGCTCGAATCAAATTGAAGTGAGTAAATTTAAGCTAATATTACGTCCAATCATGAAATCTTTGCATAGATGGTCTATGTATTACTATCCGCTAATTTATGCATTATTGGGCAAATTGGGAACAATGAGAAATTTGGTAAATTGGAAGCGAAATTGGTGTTGGAATGGGCATGCCTACGTGTGTGTTATGATTTTATACGAGTTGTGGGTAGTGTTTGGTTGATGTGGTTGGGTAGGTGGATGTATACTAAAATGGTGAAATGGACTTTGGATAAATGAGGTAAATTTTGAAAAATGAGGAATTGATGATTTTTGTACGAAATGTTCTCTTCGTTGACGACAATTAATATTGTTTCTTTTTTTGCTATTTATCACAAACTTTTCGCTAATTAGAAGGTTAGTAGTTAATGACTCCACATTTATACATGGTTTAATAAACATTTCGTTAAAACTCAGCTTCCATTTCCTCCTTCCTCACTCCCAATCCTTGTCACCTCTTCTTCATCATCTGGTTTTGTTGAAAATGTGAGGTGCGTGGGTGTGTGACGTTTTTAATATGTATTTCTTTGTGATAGCCTTCGTATACTGAACTATGAAGTGAATGACATAATTGGGGCTTTCAACCATAGGGAAATGATGTAGAAATAAAGTTGATGGGTGTTAACTGTCAATGATGTGAAAATACCTTCACTAATATTTGGGTTGTTCAGGATAAATTTGTCACTTCCATTGGGATAAAGACAGGTAATTTAAGACTTCAACATTCGAAAGATTTAGAAGAGCTTTAGTAGACAAGACAGTTTACCATTTTCAGTGAGTCTTACTCAAAACAATCACCATTAGTATCAGCTGCAACCCGCTCTGATTTGGCACTTCCCTAGAGGAGGTCTCATATACAGCTTTAATTCTGTTCATTCATTAGTTTGCTTTTGTAGTCCTGGCATCACCTCTCTAGGTGGTGCCCTAAAATGCATTTTACTCAAGCAACTTCATTTTCATTATAACAAACAGTACTCGATTATTTAAATGACTTCTTCCTGTCTCATCACTGCCTGATCTGATTATTCGCAACGGCAGGTGTAGAAATATGACAGAACGAAATTCCACAGATTTTCAATACAGTTCACTTAATGATTGTTCACGAATCACTAGGTCACAACGAGCCAAAATACCTGTGTAAACGACTCAGCTGTGAGTACTCCTGATTTCCAGAAAACTCCTCTCGAACTTTGAATGTTAGCGTCACTACCAAGAACTACTCACTCGAAGTCGAATTGCAAATAGGTGCGTTTAATAACGACCGGTCCGATTTCGCATGAAGAGGACCTATAGACTTTGCTTTAAAATTGTAGTCTCACACCAAGTTCCACATTTAGTTGAATCGATCTCAATGGGAAATATTCTATGTCCTACCAAAATCGCTGCCTCATCTATGCTTTCCGAGTGTTCAGGAGTTCATATTACTTCTGTAGGTGGTCTGTCAGAAATCGTAATTAGATTGGACCAAGGAGAGTACAAAGCGGAGGTACAAGGAGATATTAGACCATGCTGGTAACTACTAAAAAATAAAGTTATTTGCTTACCATGAGTATTCTGAGAATACATTAGCCAAATAATCATATGGAAGAGGAAAAACCAATCTAAAAGTGAGTGCATTATGAGTTAAACAAATTAGAAGACCAAAAGTGAAATGAAGAATTGCACTTTAGTCATCCTACACACCAGTTTAAGGAATGTGTCCAATGTCAGTCTTTGTTTATGCACAAATGGGTCATTCTAGATGCCAAATTGATGAAATTAGGTCAACTTATCCAATCAGAATAAATCATACAGAAATACACTAAACCGACCTGTATTTAACCTTGAAATTCTCTTTGTGTGTGTTTAAATCTTATTTGGGTTCCATTTTTTGGAGCATATCACTCAATATCACTGGCAAAACGCATGGAAACTGAATCTAATCAACAATATATTACTGATATAGAATTTAAAAGACCTACTACCACATTTTATTAATGTCTCCACACAATTAAATTAAACGTCCAATAACTCTGTTTGGGCTGTCATTTCAAAAACTACTCTCATCATATTACAGCATATTACGCGTTGAAGCCATGAGTGGCAGAAGTGTGCTCTTTAAGCCATTCCTCGCTTAAATAAAGCTCAAGGTCTGACTTGGATGACCAATCAGACTAAAGTAAGTCGCAATGAACTTGGCAACCGCTGACTTGAGGTGTAGGTAAAGTGCTCACCAAAAACAGAGTAATTTCTGGCTTATTCCAGTTTATGTTAGTCCTCGCCTTTTGGTTTAGTGCTTATTTAGCATAGATGGAAGGAAGCTTTGAAATGGAATTTTGTTCAACTAGTTTGATTAAATAAAACAGAACCCACCTAAATATTGCCAAATCGTTGCAAATTATATTTAAATGATGAATCATATTATCAGAATAGTTATCCAATTGCAGATATTTAATTTTAAATAAGAGCACAATATAACTAGCAGTTCCCTTAACATTTCGTGGATCTTTTGTCTGCCCCTCTTCTTCTTCTTTCACCTGAGCTTTGTGTCCACATGAACATGAAGTCTCCGATAATTCCTAATATTCATGTGGATTAATGTTCAGCTTGCAGCCAATTGATACGTCAGCAAGCCTTAACTTATGCTCAGTAATCTCTACGGCAAGATCGCCTCAAAAATACAGAGGAAGTAGACGTACAAGTGCCTGTCATAGAGCTTTGTCATTAAAACTTGTAGTCGATGTCTGTTATTGAATGTATCTTTTTGCCAGGATGTTCAATTAAACTTCAATTGTTATCGTAAGATAATCAATAACCTATATATTTAATGCAGCAATGTTGCCAGAAACTCGACTAAATGTTTAAAACTAATAACCATATAATAATTTTTTATCTACTAAAGTATTTCCAGTTTATTTTAAAATAGTTATGTTTTTATGCCGAGTGCAGCAGATTGCTACACGAATAAGTCTTGGCGTATTCTCAGTAGTTGCTATGCCAAAGATCCCTTCAACATTGTGCAAGAAACAGATGTCTAGAATGGAAGACACTTATTTGTGTTATGCGTGTCTGACCCAGATTTAAGTCATAAAAATGCAATTGAAGATTTGTTAAACTATAAATCAGTGTTAATTGAGTGACTCGAAGAGTGTGCACTGCACTGTATGAACCACGATAATTTTTTTATCGAATGGCATGCTTTATGCTAGTGATCATTAACCCTTTAGTCGACTTCGAGTTTCACAGAGGGAAGGAACCTCAAAGTCAATACAAGTGGAGAGGAGTAACAGAAGATTGATTCACAGATATAAACGAGACAGACACAGAGGTAGAGAAACAGGTAAGATGAGTTGAGTACTGGGGAAGTGGTGGAATGTGACACGCATTCGAACATATCATGCTAGTTTTAAGTCTTTTACCATATGAGTATACATTGCCCAGGGTGCACAACGTGGAGGTATGTATCTCGCGCATCCATTCCACGTTCATTAATTGTAACTTAAATTATTGTTTAACCGAATTTGACATCCTGAAACATGACCTTGTCAGTCTGAAATCCATGCTCTAACTGTCGACTTAAGCTTTCTAAATTCTACTTTCTACGCCTTCGTGTGGATATTGTAACCTCCTTACCACCATAGTTAACTCCTCTTTCCGACATTAATATGATTACTGCAACGTCTTCTTTCACTTAGCTAAGGTGCTAGTCGATATCGGTGAGAAAAAGCAATCTACGTGCTGTCTTCGGTACGCAGTAGTAGTTCTGAGCAAATAAACTCCTGCCCTACTATGCAGTAGGTGGTGCTGGCCACTATGCTTTGTGCCATCAGCCAATGCAGCACTCTAAAGCTGTGTAGTTCAAGCGTATGCGGAACAGCAAAAACATTGATAGAGTGCTTGCTAACGGTGTCACAACAATCTATCCACTGATGGTGTGGCAGTGGCGTTGTACTTAGCACATCAACAGTGTGGCAGTACCGGACTACTGTTCTCTGTGTGTGAGTGTGTGTGTGTGTTCCAATCCACATATAACCTAGATATACTCGCGTATCTGTTGCTTGCATCAGATATGCGTGTCCATATCCAAAGATGTGGAGTAGCGCATGTGACTTTGCAGTGCACCAGCGGTGTGCTATGAGACTCGTGTGCGAGGCCAAAGAAGTTTCGATGGTGATATCTGTTGCAAAATCGACTTCTTATTCCTCATGGCCATAAAATGACCTGTCGTCTTCAGCCATCCTGTAAATATCATCTTCATCAAAAGAACCCTCAAATTTGCTCCTCTACCATCGTCGATCACGGTTCTTTCGATTCCTTCATATTCTCATAACTTAAGCAGTATTACACTCATTTTTACTTGATTCCACTGTTTGGTCATGTGTGATGTCGGAGTCTTTTAGTGAGGTAAAAGAAATTTGGTAGAAGAGCAAAGAGGAATCAAGTAGGAATAGGAGCAATGTTGTCCAGGTTTATGAGAAAACAAAGAAATCGAAAGTATCGTGCTTTAGGGTTCTTGCGATGAATAAATTATTTACGAGGCACCGGGAGTCAGTAGTGCATTTGATAACTATGAGGAGAAAGAAGTCGGTTACGCAGCAGATGCTTCCTTTATTGCAAGTGATCTGTTTACTGCAAGGGCAATAAATCTCCGAATTTAATTTTTCCTCCCTGCTATCAGCGTTCATGTGCTTCAAACTAGGTTCTTCTACAACGATACCAAATTGCTTCGCTTCACCTTCAAAGTGGTCACTTTCTCTAACTTATGAATCGGAAGGATAATCCATTTCATTATTTTAAGGTCATAAAACGCCATAAACTAAATTCTAATCATTTAACGTTTATTGAAGGGAGTAAAGTCTTTCAATTTCACATTCTTTGACCCTTTGGCCATATTGAAGGCAGCATGTCAGTTTTGTTGAAGAAGAAGAACCAGGATAGAAAACATGGACACTTGTAGCAGTGAGGGAGAATTAAATTCAGAAAGAGACGTGTTCAAATCTTGCAAATATATATTGACTCCATGTCATATTCCACCACTTCCGCAGAACTCACCTTACCATTTTCTCTATCTTTGCGTCTGCCTCTTTTAAATCTGTGAGTCACTCTTCTGGCCACCTTCTTGACCTTTAGAGACTTTGATGTTCATCCTGTCTGTGAAGCCCGAGGCCAACAAAATGGCTAATGATAACTATCATATCTACTCATGCACAGTATCTTTTAGCTTCTCTGTCTTTATCACTGCAGAAAGTACCAGTGATCTAGAGTGCCTTGCACAAATAGCATTGTCTTCGTTTTGTTATGAAGCCTTCAAACAATTCTCCTGTCAAGACTTCAAATGCGCTCAAAATTGGATTTAGAAAATTAGGTGGTATTGGAACTGACTCTTTTAAGAAAATTTCTTTCTACCCTGTAACATACTTAAAACTACGTATAACGCTAAGAAGGACCTCTGATGTTAATTGGTGAATATTAGATTGTATCCAGGACCATGGGAGATGTACTGTAAGGAATCCAGTTGTCAAGACTTTACTTTACTCATTGCAGTAATTTCAAAATTGATTTTGTGATATCAGATCTTCAAATTGATCACCGTTCCTTCAATTCACGATTTGTAAAAAGTTAACACTTCACAACTTCTTACACTAGGAAAATTCCATTTCCTTCAAAAAATAATAATAATAGAATTAAACGTGACTCGCTCCCAAAGAAAAGTCTTCCTCCGAAAGAGGTCATATAATGTGGACTAAAGTGGTTTTAATCACTACGGTCCACTGGAGAGGTCCTTCAGTAAGTATGGACAACATCTCAATAGGAGAATTAAAATGCAAAATATAACCAGAAGAAACTGAATATGCCAAAGTACCAGTGAAGTATACTTTTCCATTCAAAAATTCTGCTGATGGAAATCTCCTCGAAGTAAGCATAGGAGCGATTTCACACCAACTGCCTGCATACTCAAGAGGTGATGAATTTGCATTCGAAGCAGTTTTATCCACCTAAATTTTAAAAATAGGTTTCATTATCGGTGTCCCATATAGTGGAGCTTGAAATCAGGTAGGGTCTAATATTTGCATATGTACATGCTAGTGCCACCACTATTAAAATCTTGCCAATCTGATTTATCAAATAGCTCTCAATCCGATATTCGGAAGATCCTCTATTGTCAGTTGTAAATGGAATCTTCTATTCAAAAGGCACTGTAACGTGAATACTTTGATGGGCGATTTTAATTCTGCATTCATTTTCCCTTGGCCCGAGCCAAATGTTGCCCAGCATTGTCCTATCCTAGAGGTACGCTCAAAAACTAACTTCTGTTTTTAATTCCTAATGTAAAATATCTGTATGTTCGTCTTAAATCTTTTCTGTTACATCTGTCCACACAGGTAGCAAAGAGCCACTAACACTAATAACAACTTAGGAGGCCTTTTAAATTCCAGAAGGAAGTGATATTGTGCAACCCAAGTCCGAAGAAAACAAATGATGTAGACTTTTTGATACCTCTAGTAAAAGATTGAAATTAGTTCGTTCCAACCATCTAAAGCAACTGTGCGGCTCATGTCTCGAAGTACTAATGAGAAAGATAAATTTCTTCCTCCACTTCTTTCAGAAACTGCCTCCAAAACACCACGATCTGAATCGTCATCACGCCAACTATCGCTTTTAATCATATAAGAAGAAAGTAACATTTTCGATCTGCATTTTCAGTAATGGAATTGAGAGTGTACCTTACATTTTCAGATAAATTGAAACACGAACCATTTTGTTATTACCTCTTGCGGCAATTTATTCATACCGATCAACTCAAGGAGAGGATGGAAGTTCTTTTCGTTTTTAATATGTTCGTCAGTTAAAGATGAGGCATTTAACCATGTGCAGAGAGTCGTAAATTTTGCTGCCTCGTTTCCACCACCTACCCATGGACCTTGTAGTAAGCTAGTTGTTTAACTCCTACGCGTTGGAAGAAGCGCTGACTAGAGGCTAATCTCTCAAATCACATGCTATCCTTGGTATGCACACGCCAAAGTGATCGTTGTTTGAAGTGACATTTGCTGCTGACCAAACATCCATCAAATTAAGTCTGCAAAACAACTACATCAAGTGCATGAGGTAAAATGTCAAAGACATCAGACCGTTTGCAGAGGTATGGTATCTTGTTATATTCCATGCAGGAAACTCTAATTCTACCATCCATCTTTTACACCAATATTTGCCTTTGCGTTCGAAAACACACCTTACTAAAATTCCACACAAATTTATTGATTTTAAAAACCTGTGACATTCAGGAAGTACACATTAGTCACTGTTCCACAGGTACACACCCACACGCACACTCTTCATGTTTATTTTGATTAGGATAAACGAACCCTGTCCTCATGAAATCCGTTGTCCAGTTAATGAGTTTGTTGCAGCCAAGATTGTGAGCCATCAGGTATATCCCCAAAACGTTTCCAGCATTTATGGTTATTTCACCAGTGTAGGCGAAGTTGACGAGTGCCAAAATAATACTAAAGATGTAATTAAGACAGTGGAAATACTCATGTACAAAACGACCCCAATTTGAGAGGTTTAGCTAGCAAGTATGACAGCAGTTGGAGAAGTGTTCTGATTATCTCTAATGACCCTTTGAGAATTAATAGTCCTTGCACTCTTAAAATGTGTAAATATTCAAAATTTCGATTTTTCTACCAAGGTCTTAAATCAGCTTTGGGGTTCAAAGTGGGTGAAGTATCGTTAGAACTAAGATGTAGAAGGGTATATTTATCAAGTGGGCAAAGACGGCAAGTCCGAGATATGTGAAAAATGCCTGTTGAAGTACAGACAAATTTCTTCAGGTTATTGAGACAAGAACCGAAGATAGGTAATTAAGTTGAGCCAGATTCGAGCTCGGTCAGTATAGCATTCTTTTTGTAAGATTTCTCATCTCTTATCAGTCCATTTACTCTTAACTAATCACAGACTTAGATCAACAGTCCAAATTGCTCTGAATTGAGGGAGCCTAATCACACCCCAGGAGATAGATTGAAAGCTAGAATAATGTCACAACTGGAACGCTTTCACTTAGAAAATAGGCACAAATCCAAGCTAATGAATTCAAAAGGAAAGATTCGTAGTATTCTTCAGTCACTACTTATTTAAAAATCAACTCCTCCATCTTTTCCTATCGTATTTCACTCGTTTGGCGTTCCACTCCTTCGGACTCTCTCTCATGACTTTTTGCCTTGTCATGGGAATTTATACTGATTTACCTCTCAAATGAAGAATTACCTCAGACCAGAAACTTCAACGATCAGACAAGGTTCTCTATTTTACAATCATCGGTACACCTTTAACTTTCCAACAATGAGTCATTTCGTGATGGCTTACTTAGTGATTGGGACGATGGCCCCAATGGCTAGTTCTCCTAGCTGGCATCATTTTAATAATAAACAGTCGTAACTTCCGAACAATAAAGTATCTCAGATCTCCCTGGCTACATTCAAGAGGTCAATCTTCATATGATTGCGTGATTAAACGGAGGCAGTTGGCAGTGGTTAACGAATGGACGCACTTATTTATCTTCTTTCGAGCTGTTAGCAATATGTAAGCTGTTTGATTTGGCCTCGATAGCACATATTGGTGGGTATATTGTCCTATCAGTTGGAAAATCGAGTCGGTTCTCGCTGGTGGCACAGTGGATAATGTATTCGTCCGTGGTGTTTGAGATGTTTGGTTAAATGCAAGTAGGGCTTGAAATCTTTCAATTTAGTTAGCAAAGAGGTTGGCAAACTGTGAGTCTATGTATGTTGCAATCCTTTTGCCAAACAGTCTGCAATATGTAAGCGGTTTGATTTGGTCTCGATTTGGTTGAATGCAAGAAGGGCATGAAATGGTCGACTACACAAGCTCAATTTAGATAGCAAAGAGGTTGGCGAACTTTGATTCTTACCATGTTTCAACCCTTTTCCCAAAGGTGAGTGTTGGAGAGGCATTTAAGTGATTTGGTTCAATTTCTTAATGTGGCCACTTTGCTAAACTTAAACACATTAAGAAAACCTGTTTTATGCTCTAAATAGGTGTTGGTACCTATCCTTTGTTCCACACTCGCCTTAATAAAACCAAAATTAGCGTGGTTAATTTAGATCAATATTCAATGGAGTAATTACTCGCTCAATTGCCACCGACTACTGTTTGTCAACTAACAATCGACATCTTTGAACTGACTTTATTTGTGTCTATTAAGATGTGAAGAAAATGAAAGAAGAATATCTCAGGTGCCCTTAGAAAATCTTTGTGATTTTAACTGATGAATTTTGATCGTGTAGTAAGCAAAAAAGGTGGATTTTCTAGGTGGATACCTGCCTGGCTGGCAAATAATTGTGGTAATAATTGCATTTCAATTAATGAAATTAGTTAATGAGATTATACACAAGGGATTATTTATCATATAAATATTATATATATATATATATATATATATATCTGGTTTACGAGGAAGAAGTTTTTCACCAAAACCAGACACGCGTACTTTGTGGGGACACAACTCAGCATGACCAATACAGAATCGATGATCAACACCAACCACGATCATCCAAGGTCAATTCCAACTGCACGATTTTCCGGCCAATCAATGATCCAAGTTACTATGAGGTCAGCGTGTCACAGAGTGTATATAATTACTAAGTCTCCACGTCCACACACACAGCACACTCCGCCATCTTGTCACGGCGAATAAACCTCTCTTCTCCCATCTCGCCTCTTTTCTGACTTTGCAGTAGCGTAGCTACTTTAGTGGGAACCAACAACCAGAACATTCTGTCACCGAGGTTTCTGAGTACAGTCAGGCTTAGTTAGGTAGCAAATCCGCAACAACTTGAAGGGGAATAAGACATTCAACGGTATTTCTTGCCGAAATTAGTTAGAGCGGTTAGACATTTCCCTTACTTGCTCTGCTTCAACAAATGGCAATCTCGTGACTTTTGAGCTTTGATTTCTGCTCCGTCGACACACACAAAGAGGAAAGCAATTGTTGTTTCTCTTGCCTCCAATTCTTATTCATTTCGACTTTTCGTAAAGAAAGAGACATCCTTCACTTACTTTTGATCAGGTTTGTATTATACTTCCTCTTGATTCAGTAGTTGGTTTGCACAATTAGTTTAACTTTGAAGCGTGGAAGTAATTTTGAAATACTTATATCGATAGAATTCTAATAGAGAATAAAGTCGATTTTAATCTTCTGTTAACTTCTAGCTCATATATACTTCCTTCTTGTCGAGAATTGCAAAATATGAATATAAATTCTCATGAAGAGAAAGTGGAACTCTGCTCCTTTTCACGTTGGCCGAAGTTGACTAGTGGGTTTGCAGGCGTGCACCGATGAGCTCCCATGACTCTGACAACAACTCCACCAGTGCAGTATAGAGAAAATCATATTTCAACAAGGCAGTTGTCAATACAAACCAGTGAATACATCTGGAGTTCCCAGCTTCACATCTTCTAGTTGGGTTTGTTCGTTCACCATTCACTCCATTTTACGTATAATTGAACTTAGCGTGCTTCAATTATAGCGGTGCAATCATCCACACTTCTGTGCTGCTGACGACGGAGAAATTCACTGTGACAAAATGACTATTTTCTTTCACGCATACATTCCCTAATGCCCGGTCATCCATTTATATGCATTCTTCGTTCTCATTTATCCTTCACCTTTATAGTACTCTTCTGCCTTTTCTAAAGCATTCCCATTATTAATTAGCATCTTGAGCCAAGCATTTTATGGATCATCGTTTTATTTCACAAGGTGTTACCGACCATCAAGCAAGATTATAATGGGTTGAACTGGAAGTAGGCAAGTATGGAAGGTGATCCCATGTTGGTTAGAATTTAAGCACTTTTGAACTACAATAAGGAGTGGAAGAACTCCTGATCGGGTAGTCGACGCTGAATATGAAAATAGAAGGAAAATTTTAGAATGAAAGTTGATGATTTAATTTTATTATTACTTTTGAAAGTAAATGGGATTTTTCCAGTGTTATAAATCGTGATGTGTCTACTGTGTGACATGTCATCGCATGAGCGCATAGTGTGACTTGAAGGTGGCGCCGCTCAACTTCGCATACGGATTGAGTGCGAGGACACACAGCCAATGCCCAATCAAAAGCCTCCGCTCGCTTTAGTTAATCCGCCATGTTGAATATCTAAGCGTCCTCCCTTGTTACACTCAACGCCATGCACGTCTAGAATAAACGCGTCCCCTGGATACCGCTGTCTCTTCTTAGATTTGCAATAGCTTAGCTATTTCTGGAGGGTCTTACGAACTAGGAGAACTCTGCCACTGAGGTTTCTGAATATAGTCAGGCTTAGCTAGTTTGCTAATCCACTACACTACAATGAGGTCAACTTTTTACAAATCGTAAATTGAAGGAACAGTGGTCAATATGCAGATCTGAGGTCATAAAGTCAATTTTTCAATAACTGGAGTGAAGTAAGTAATGTCTTGACAACCGGATTCCTAAGAGTACACTTTCATGGTCTTTTCTGTTTGCTCACGATTGCCTCCTTGAAACTCGATGCAATTTAAAAATTCTCCTTTAAGGAACAGTGATCTTTCGGAGTTTTATATGTGGTTTCAAGCACGTTATACGGCAGAAATAAATCTTCTTAAAAGAGTCAACTCAAATGTCTTCTAATTTTCTAAGTATAATTTTATGGGCATTTGAATTTCAATCGTGGTGACTAAACAGGAGAATTGACTGAATTCTCTATTGGAAAATGAAGACTGATTAATGGTTATGCTGTTATTACAGTGCAGAAGTAGTAGTTCAAGACACTCCTGATCATCAGCACTTCTAGTATTAACCAATGTTAACCAGTGGAAAGGTGGTTTATTTGAAAAGTTCAAATCGAAGAAGATTCCTTCGCATCCATCACTGTTTTGCCGCAAGATTTCGCATATTGGTAACAGCTAATCAGTGCTCAAAAGTCACTAAGACAACACATCTTGACGAGGTAGAAGCCTGGAATAATAGATTTAATTTCCACAGCCATACCACCGAATTTTCAATATCAAATTCTATGAGTAATTGCATTTGATTTGACTTTCAAATTACGAAAGACAGCCATACTCATTCAACAGAAGGAGCAAAGAAGTTACAAGCGCCACATCTCAAGTAAGTAAAAAGTTGAATTCCAATACGAAAGCTACAGTGAGTTTGCAATTTTAAATGGACAATTTCGTTAATGGAAGTGCACAATTTAGAGCACCTCGTTTACAAATATTTGTCCAATTAGAATTTAGTCAGCAATGCCGATACTTGTAATTTAACCAATGAGCGAAGTTGACAAAAGGTAAAAGTATAACATTATTTCAACATCTTCAAGAATTTTATGAACTCATCAAGTTATTGATAGTTTGAATGGAACAGTCACTCGTCTATTTATTTATGTAACTCCACGAACTTCAATATATGCATATTTTATAGTAATTTCATACCAATGATGTTTTACGCATATTGACCAATCCGTTAAATTGAGTGGTTAAACAATTTTCCTTATCCAGATAATTGAAATTCGATAAGATTTTTTAGCATAACAGCACTCATTAGACTTCACTCAAGGTCAATTATAATAAAGTAATAGTCAAATCTAATAATATTTTCTCTTAATTGTGGCCGATAATGGTAGAATATATGAGTTGTAATTCAAACAAGACGACGAGGTAAGTTTTGTGACATTGAAAACTCATGAAAAGAAGAGTTGCTAATCAAGCCCTATTTACTGCTAATTTAAAAGTCCTCAAGGCAAAAGTATTCTTGGAAATTAATTTTTGGATTAGATTATATAGACGACCTATGACTCCTGAAGGTAAATGATCTCCAATGATTCATTTTCTATCGTCTGCTCTTCCCTCTTGGAATCGAACTAACTTCATAAAATGACTGAAAAGGATCTATTTCCTTGTGAGTAAATAGAGCAGAGGGAATGATTAATTAAAATGTTATTCCACCCCTACTGAAATAAAAATAATGAGTATAATGAATAAAGAACTATAGAAATTGAAAAATCAATTATTTTTTATTTCTTAAATTTAGAAATCAAGAAGGATTTACATTGAGAATGTGCAGGGAAGGAATCTCATGCGCTTCCGAACATTCTGGAGGGTGTGATCGAGCGTAGAGAGGCCTTCTCACCTAAACCGCTTTCGATATTCATTCAATTTTCTTATAAACTCTACACTCGCCATAAATATCTAGTGAGATAGCTTAGCTGTTACCAGAAGCCGCTACATAGAGGAACATTTGGCCAGAAATGATCAATTGTGTCTAGAAAAGCCTTATACGTGAGACAGTTCGCTACAGGCGTACTATGACACTCGTTGATAAAGTAAATAAGTATTTATATTAATAATTTAAAATATACGGAATCTAGAATCTCAGTGTAAATTCGCTTTCATAAGGTACATTGTATATTTTACTTCAAACAGCACATTGAATGATTCATGAGTTGATAGACGTCGGAATACAGCAAAGTTGTTTCATTTCGATTAGTTATTTTTTATGGTAATAACACTTAAATGCTTTTATCGCGAGTATTGTAACTTCAACCGCATATATACTTCATTTGTGTCGAGAATTGCAAAACATGGATATAAATTCTCATAAAGGGAAAGTGCAATTCTGTTCACCTTCACGTTGACCTAGATTTCTAGTGGGGTTGTTGGTGTGCTCCGATGACCACCCTACTCTTATTGAATGCTTAAAAGTAGTAAAAATAATTTGAGGCAAAAAAATATGCGAAAAAATCTACATATTCCAACTCCGATTGTTTTGGTCTATATTACCACCTGGGTACGACAATCTCAACGACTCCACTTTGAGCACCAAGTTGGTTACCATGACGACGTCATCATCTTTGGTCCGTGGGAAAATGAGACATTCAATTATCTTGGTGCAATCATTCACACTCCTTTACTGCCGACGACGGAAAAATTCAATGTGACAAAATGGCTATTTTCTTTAAAGCATATGTATATATACATATTATAACAAACACACTGCCTGATTTAAATGACTTCTTCCTGCCTCATCACTGCCTGATCTGAGTAGTCACAACGGCAGGTGTAGAAATGTGACAGTACAGAGTCACACAGATTTCCACCACACTTCACTTAACGACCTTTCTCAAATCACTAGGTCACATCGAGCCAAAATAATTGTGCAAACGCCTCAACTGTGAGTACTCCTAATTTCCAGAACCCTCCTCCACTCGAACTTTGAACTCATTCAAAGTCGAGTTGCAACTAGATGCATTTAAAAAGGCCGGTCTGGTTTCGCATCAAGAGGACCTATGGACTTTGCCTTAAAAGTGATTGGAAGAGAAAAGTGGCAATTGGGGTTGCAGTTGGTGAATTGGACACCAATATTTCGAATGAGGCAAGGCATAACTTCACTCATGACTGCTAGATTTACCCTCCAATAAATTCGCGTTAATTATGTGGACTAGTTTAAAGAAAGAGAAGGATTGATCTGCACATGTTTGGAGGATTGTTGTGACGCCTACGCCATGATTGTAGCTACCGAGCAGATTGATAGTAGAAGTCATCCAATTAGTCGATATCGAAGTTACCCCTTCACTGAATTCAATTCAAATGTGCACAGTTGTGATACCAACTTGGTTTCTCCAACAGGAATTGGGAGTAATGACTTGGAGGTAATAAAGATGTTCTACTTTATGTTGGGGGAGCACTTAACGTGTGCAGACATAGTAGTCGACTATACCAATAAGAGGTTTGCGAGAAGACGAATAAAGCCAGTGTATCGAAGAGGCTGTACGTACTTTTGCTGAATATCTCATGGTGCAATTGCATTGTCAACTTACAATTCTTAAAAATGTCAACCGTCGGAATTTGTTCCTAATACTTGTGAATGAAGTAATCACCGAGATGTTGAGAGTTTAATAACCAATTGATTCATTTCATGTATTATTGATCATCTGAATATTATGCTCTACGAATAACCAATGCAGCATATTGAGAATATTTAACCGTAACAGAATGTTTGTGCTAGTTGAACCCTACTTCCCACACTGGCTTATCAAGTTTAATCTCCTTTAAGAGTTTTGAATGACCTATTTGATTAAATGAATGCCTCCGAGGAATCACCGCATCTCAATGCGTACTTGATGGGTGGCAAAGCGCTCTAGTCGGCTAACAATTGGTTTTAATTTGAAACCACGTTGGCAAATGAAGAGCTATGAAGTCAATACTTGGGCAGTTACGGTGTGCACGGCAGCCAGAGAATGAATCTTTGTGTTACTTATTTAGAGTTCTAGGGCGCACGCCTTTTTAAATTACATTCACCTAGGCCCTCTGCACAATTGAGAGCCATATTTTAGGTGGAAATTCAATAAAAGCAGTGAATAGGCAGTGAGTCTGCAGAAGGTCAGGAAATATAAGAAAAGGGTAATTGATTCAAACATGAAGAAGAGTTTTATTGCTTCTCATAGATTAAAGAGGATTATCTGAAATATCAAAGTGTATTGAAGTTTTTCTATAATGTTTGGATGTTGAAATAGAGTTTGTAGCGGATTAGCTACCTTAATATGCCTTGACTATTCTCAGAAACTCTATGGCAGAATCTCCTAGTTGGTAAGTCTCGCAGAAGAAAAGAAACAGACGTATACCGTGGAACACGTCTATTTAGTGTTGCGTGCTGGAGTGCTAGCGTACTGTGCGTTGTGTGTTCATGACGTGGAACTTAGTCATTATATACACTTTATGGTATGGTGACCTCATATGACTTGGGTCATTGATTGGTCGGGTAATCGTGTACTGGAATTGACCATTGATTGATCGTATTGCCATTGGTCATTGATTGGTCGAGAGGCTCCTGCATTTGTCATGCTAAAGTTGTGTTCCCACAAGTTTCAACAACTACTCAAAATATCAGCTTTATTGAATAGCCTACCAGTTTGACAGTCTATGGTCATGTATTATGTGAAAATATAGCCACGTTTAATATATGGTCACAAAATGACACCATTTCAAGTTAAAAATGGGATACTCTAACTTAAAGCACTGGCAGAAAGAGCGAACACGTTTTAATCAGGCTAATTAGGGTGAGGTCAGAGCCTCAATAGATGATTTACTAAGACTTATGGTCCCATATTCACCACAAACTTAATGCTACTTATTTGATAACAGTAGAAAGTATTGAAAACAATGGATAAGTTAAGCGTAATGCTCATCGGTGCACGACCAGCGATGAGAATGCTCAACCACACTGCCTATTTCTGGTTAAAACGGAGAATATTAGAGTGATAGTTGCACAGTAAAGACATTTCACGATTAGAAGGAATTTTGCACTTGTTTGGATAAATTTTGCCATAGTTGGCAAATGTAGTTTACTCATGGTGAGCAAATGGTGGCCGCATTTATTGGACATGCGTAGCGGTTTTAGTCAAGAATGACACCTCAATTTGCGCCTAAAATTGATCCACATCCACTAATCCAGATTGGCTCTTACGCTGGAAAGCACATGTCACTATGCCACGTCATTTCTTTTCACGTTCAAACATGCCTATGAGGAGAAACCGGAGGTAACACGAGATCTCAACTCATACATGCTTGCTTCTACTCATAGGAAAGTTTGGTCATGAAATTTGGAATCAATATTTAGGCAATTTTTGAGAGGAATGGTGAAATACCATGGTTAATATTTATCTGCATTCTACCATTTCTTACCTAACGGTAAATGCCCGTTAAGACTATCAATGCACTCCACCACTCTGTGCCCAAAATGAACCCACGTAGTGATCTACTGCTTCGCACTAGACAGCTAATTTGTCTCAGTAATATTTACAAAATGGATCTTACGTACACCCTCGATCCCTCTGAGCACGAGTCTTTATTTATGTTCAAAACACGAAAGTGCCAGCCAAACGCGTAAATTCCTTCACCAATAACAATTCCCAACCCCTCTCCTCACACTCACCCCCTCTGTAATTAACTTATAATAAAGTATACGCCACAGTGTTGACTAGATTTCAAGTTTAGTAAACTCGGCTAAATTTAGAAGGAGATCCCATCTGCTTGATCACGGCCGAAAGAAGAGTCTAGTGAATCAAAGGGATATGACGACAAAATGTTCAATTAAATCAACTGGTCAATATATTTTGCATATCTCAGATAAAAATTCGATCACAGAAATCCTGGGATCAAATGGAGGAATGGAATATTCCAAGAGATTGCAAAGTGAAGTGCATCAGCAAAGAAGAGAATGGAACAGTATCCTCCACCACCACCCCTCACCCACCCCCAGTTCCTGTTTACTTACTTATTGGACTTGCCTCCAATTTCATTCCTAAGACCAAATAATAACTAGCTCTCATCGTCACTACCTCCCTATATGGACCAATTAACATGACTATAACTGCGTATTGCAGTTTCGAAAACAAAACATACCCAGCAATCAAGCCCAATTTGCAAAAAATTTCTCCTTTCATTGAGTGCATAAATGGAAGAAATCCTGTTCTCAAAATTCTGTCAATTTTTAAACAACGAATGCGTTTACTAAAAAAAAATATCCAAAATTGTACAAATTAGATCAAAACACTCAAATTCTGATTTATGTCGAGTCAAGATGGTTTCTTGCATCAGCATTTGATTTGACATCAGCCTAAAATACAAAACAACCGATTTTGTATAAAAGCGTAAAATGGCATTGAATATCACAAACTCCATTCAAATAGCCAACTAGAAATCCACCCATAATTTGAGTGGCTGGCACATTGACATTGTAACAAAGCGAATAGCAAACAACTCGACCAATTAAAAGCAGACTCTACTGAGTACATTCTACTAATAAAGATTCTTTTCAAGAAAATAACCAACTCACTTGACGAGTAGGTTCTGGAATGCGGTGAATAGAACAACGTAGTGTTATTTCAGTAGCAGTTTCGAGTGTCACCAAATGACCCGGCGATACAAAAACTGGATTTTTCGAGTTTGAATTCACAAGAGCCTAGAAGTAAAGAAATACGCAAACATTTACACTTACCACACCATCCACAGTTCCTTCCGGTCCGTAAAGGTCGAGTTTTTGGCCTTTCCGAAGTAAACTCACTCTCTACATTAGTTAAAATAAACTATACTTCCCAAGATTGCGTGTTTGTGTAGCTTCGATGATTTTGCTCACCTCTAGTACCAATTTCTTCTGTTGAGGTCCGTTTGAATCCAGTGGGAAGCCATTTGCTGCGTTGTCAAGAATGGGGAGATTTTTTGCCACTCCAAAGGTAGGTTCACCAAGTTTGACGCCAAGATGGCAGGCTGCACCGAATCGACGTGGGTGGAGTGTCCCATTACAATCTACCATCCAAATGTCAGGAGCTGGGACTTCCGGATATTTCTTCTTGAATGCTGCAATCGCTTCGATAAAAGAGGGAACTTCTCGAAAAGCGAGAAAACCAGGAATGTAAGGCACATCAACATCCACTTTGAAACTGTCAACGATTAGGGTTTCACACTAAATATAGATACAAATAACATTAGCTATTGCGCTAGGGCTTTTAAAAGGTCTCATGCATATTAGTAGATGGTTTTAACTATGGTATCCAGTTGCTTGCACTGCATGTCCTACGCAAGTCTTTACAACCCTAACTGCAAAGCGTTGATTTAATATAAAGTGCTTATCGTATTAAGCAAAACACGCACAACTGTCAATTACACTGATTCCTCACATACTGCGCTGACACTCTCTGCTCTTCCCACATTTCAATTGCTATGGGAATCGATCATTCCAGAAGCAAGAGCACAGATCGATAGAGACCACAGAGAGCTGAAAAATGCCACAAACTCTATAATTTAGTCTAAAGCGACAAAAGAAATTGCTGGATAAAATTTGTGTAACAAGCACATGACAAGTTGCACGATCTACCTTCATGTGATATCGATACAGAGCTTATCAATACTACTGGTATCAAAAACTTCTAGCGAATATGAATAAACCGAATTACGACATACAGAGAGTTACTAAACTGTTAAAGTACGATGCAGAAACGAAATAAATTACCTGTTTATTTAAAGCTGCATTTCCAATTTTCACAATGGAAACACCAACGAAGGCAGCTGAATCCGTCTTGTGATATGAAATATCAAGACCTCCGACACATAAAGTGCCATTATTTAATTTCTCCAAAATAGTATCTCTATCTTTTAGTATAGAACATCTTCGTAACTCTATCTGTTCTCTACTAAATAGAATATTGGTGGAAGACAAAAGGTGACATACCGAATCCAATCTTCTTCAAGTTCATTTACTATGGATGTCATAGATATTCTTGAAACAAAATAGACATATTAGGTGAAGTTAAAATTGGCCAAAGCTTCGAGAGCGCATTTTGGGAGTATGTGACGCTATCAAGGTCAATAAAAGAAGCTTCGTGAAAGCTAAAACACTCGGGTAATTACGGTCTTCCTATCGATCCGGAATACAGATCGAGCGCCGTGTGTGCAAAGCTCTCCTCGACTAATCCAGAACTCACTTACTATTCATGTCTACAGTTGTCCATAATACGCAACAAACGTTCTTAACTCAGAATGTTCGGTGTTCTCGCCACTTTGAAAGTAGACAACCTAATACTTAGAGAAAACTTTTGTGCTAGAAGCTTTCTCAACTTGAATATTGCTATTTAGACTTCAAGAAGGATTATCAAAGTTCGGCAAAGTGCTTACTTGCGAGGTATCAGCTAAATATTCGATGGTACACTAGAAATGAATAAAATCCAATGAATAAAACTAACACTTGAAATAAAAATCCGAAGAGTTTTTTTGCGAATAGCGATCTTTTTAGAGGATAAATTTACACAAGCATTTAAAAGGTGAGCAAATTCTGACTTACACACAAACTTACAAAACAAGAATAAGATGACAGCAAATATGAATGGAATGTTCACATGTACAAGGTCAAACAAGAAATTGACTGAATACACCTTAAAAATGTAAAATATGCAAATATACATTAACTTAAATCTCACAACCGACAAGAAGCTTTGGATTTGTCAAAAATTTCTAAATCCCACTATTATATATTTTAAAGTTCCATAAAACCAAAAATTATTATAGTAATATCCACGTAACATTTATTCACATGTATTTAATAAAGCTCTTGTAACTACATCGACTTAATTTTACCATATTTGATGAATGGGTTCAAAATGATCCATAAGCTAAAGTTATCTTTTGATTATAAACATTATTAACGCCAGAGAAAATTACTCAGACGACCAATAATAAATAAAATGAATCAACTGATCACTAAACTCTCAGCATCTCTGTGATTACTTCATTCACAAATATTAGAACCAAATCTCAACCGCTGAAATTTTTAAGAATTGTAAGTTGATAATGCAATTGCACCATGAGATATTCAGCAAAAGTACGTACAGCCTCTTCGATACACTGGCTTTATTCGTCTTCTCGCAAACCTCTTATTGGTATAGTCGACTACTATATCTGCACACGTTAAGTGCTCCCCCAACATAAAGTAGAACACCTTTATTACCTCCAAGTCATTACTCCCAATTTCTGTTGGAGAAACCAAGTTGGTATCACAACTGTGCACATTTGAATTGAATTCAGTGAAGAGATAACTTCCTTATCGAATTATTGAAAGACTTGTGCTAACTAACTCTAACTCTATTTCCGATCGATAGGAGGGCCGTAATTACACGAGTACTTTAGCTTTCGTGAAGCACGATAAATGCGCAACCGAACGTTTTGAAGTGTGCGGCCGTACGCGCAGATCATTGCTCAGATAATTTGCCATTAATGTTCACTAAAATTAAGCTAGATTTATTTGTTAACTAATAATTCTTGTCGATATCAAAGTTTGCAATAAACATTTCACTTACAGCACGTCTCGCTCCTCTCTATCATCGCGATAATATTTCCGATTAGGAAAATCTGCCATGAAGATTTTTGAGTTTCACAGATTCTAATGACTGCATTCTTTAATAAAGATTCGTTTCAATAAAATAACCAACTCAATTGATGAGTCGGCTCTGGAATTCGATGGATGGAGAAGTAGAGTAATTTCAACAGCCGTTTCGAGAGTCACCAAATGATCCGGCGAAACAAAAGTGAATTCTTCGTGGGCAAACTCACAAGAGCCTAAAATTAAAGAAATAAGCAAATATTTACCCTTACCGCACCATCCACAGTCTCTTCCGGACCGAAGAGGTTGAGCCTTTGACCTTTCTAAAGCAATCTTGTGCTCTAAATTAGTTAAAATGAACTATATTTTTCTCAAAGCGGCGTGCTTGTAGCTTCGATGAGTTTGCTCACCTCTAGAAGTATTTTCCTTTGTTGCGACACGTTTGAGCCTGGGGAAGGAGGAGGTGGTTGGTAAGAAACCTATATGCTCCTTTGTCAAGATAAAGGAGATTCTTAGCGACTCCAAATGTTGGCACCATAAGTCTGACACCAAAATGGCAGGCTGCGCAAAAACAATGTGGATGGAGCGTCCCATTGCAGCCTACCATCCAAATTTCAGGAGCTGGGATATTCGGATATTTTTTTTTGAACGCTGCAATAGCTTCAATGCAGCAGGATACTTCACGAAACGTTTTGTCGTCATATCCCTTTGATTCACTAGACTCTTCTTTCGGCCGTGATCAAGCAGATGGGATCTCCTTCTAAATTTAGCCGAGTTTACTAAACTTGAAATCTAGTCAACACTGTGGCGTATACTTTATTATAAGTTAATTACAGAGGGGGTGAGTGTGAGGAGAGGGGTTGGGAATTGTTATTGGTGAAGGAATTTACGCGTTTGGCTGGCACTTTCGTGTTTTGAACATAAATAAAGACTCGTGCTCAGAGGGATCGAGGGTGTACGTAAGATCCATTTTGTAAATATTACTGAGACAAATTAGCTGTCTAGTGCGAAGCAGTAGATCACTACGTGGGTTCATTTTGGGCACAGAGTGGTGGAGTGCATTGATAGTCTTAACGGGCATTTACCGTTAGGTAAGAAATGGTAGAATGCAGATAAATATTAACCATGGTATTTCACCATTCCTCTCAAAAATTGCCTAAATATTGATTCCAAATTTCATGACCAAACTTTCCTATGAGTAGAAGCAAGCATGTATGAGTTGAGATCTCGTGTTACCTCCGGTTTCTCCTCATAGGCATGTTTGAACGTGAAAAGAAATGACGTGGCATAGTGACATGTGCTTTCCAGCGTAAGAGCCAATCTGGATTAGTGGATGTGGATCAATTTTAGGCGCAAATTGAGGTGTCATTCTTGACTAAAACCGCTACGCATGTCCAATAAATGCTGCCACCATTTGCTCACCATGAGTAAACTACATTTGCCAACTATGGCAAAATTTATCCAAACAAGTGCAAAATTCCTTCTAATCGTGAAATGTCTTTACTGTGCAACTATCACTCTAATATTCTCCGTTTTAACCAGAAATAGGCAGTGTGGTTGAGCATTCTCATCGCTGGTCGTGCACCGATGAGCATTACGCTTAACTTATCCATTGTTTTCAATACTTTCTACTGTTATCAAATAAGTAGCATTAAGTTTGTGGTGAATATGGGACCATAAGTCTTAGTAAATCATCTATTGAGGCTCTGACCTCACCCTAATTAGCCTGATTAAAACGTGTTCGCTCTTTCTGCCAGTGCTTTAAGTTAGAGTATCCCATTTTTAACTTGAAATGGTGTCATTTTGTGACCATATATTAAACGTGGCTATATTTTCACATAATACATGACCATAGACTGTCAAACTGGTAGGCTATTCAATAAAGCTGATATTTTGAGTAGTTGTTGAAACTTGTGGGAACACAACTTTAGCATGACAAATGCAGGAGCCTCTCGACCAATCAATGACCAATGGCAATACGATCAATCAATGGTCAATTCCAGTACACGATTACCCGACCAATCAATGACCCAAGTCATATGAGGTCACCATACCATAAAGTGTATATAATGACTAAGTTCCACGTCATGAACACACAACGCACAGTACGCTAGCACTCCAGCACGCAACACTAAATAGACGTGTTCCACGGTATACGTCTGTTTCTTTTCTTCTGCGAGACTTACCAACTAGGAGATTCTGCCATAGAGTTTCTGAGAATAGTCAAGGCATATTAAGGTAGCTAATCCGCTACAAACTCTATTTCAACATCCAAACATTATAGAAAAACTTCAATACACTTTGATATTTCAGATAATCCTCTTTAATCTATGAGAAGCAATAAAACTCTTCTTCATGTTTGAATCAATTACCCTTTTCTTATATTTCCTGACCTTCTGCAGACTCACTGCCTATTCACTGCTTTTATTGAATTTCCACCTAAAATATGGCTCTCAATTGTGCAGAGGGCCTAGGTGAATGTAATTTAAAAAGGCGTGCGCCCTAGAACTCTAAATAAGTAACACAAAGATTCATTCTCTGGCTGCCGTGCACACCGTAACTGCCCAAGTATTGACTTCATAGCTCTTCATTTGCCAACGTGGTTTCAAATTAAAACCAATTGTTAGCCGACTAGAGCGCTTTGCCACCCATCAAGTACGCATTGAGATGCGGTGATTCCTCGGAGGCATTCATTTAATCAAATAGGTCATTCAAAACTCTTAAAGGAGATTAAACTTGATAAGCCAGTGTGGGAAGTAGGGTTCAACTAGCACAAACATTCTGTTACGGTTAAATATTCTCAATATGCTGCATTGGTTATTCGTAGAGCATAATATTCAGATGATCAATAATACATGAAATGAATCAATTGGTTATTAAACTCTCAACATCTCGGTGATTACTTCATTCACAAGTATTAGGAACAAATTCCGACGGTTGACATTTTTAAGAATTGTAAGTTGACAATGCAATTGCACCATGAGATATTCAGCAAAAGTACGTACAGCCTCTTCGATACACTGGCTTTATTCGTCTTCTCGCAAACCTCTTATTGGTATAGTCGACTACTATGTCTGCACACGTTAAGTGCTCCCCCAACATAAAGTAGAACATCTTTATTACCTCCAAGTCATTACTCCCAATTCCTGTTGGAGAAACCAAGTTGGTATCACAACTGTGCACATTTGAATTGAATTCAGTGAAGGGGTAACTTCGATATCGACTAATTGGATGACTTCTACTATCAATCTGCTCGGTAGCTACAATCATGGCGTAGGCGTCACAACAATCCTCCAAACATGTGCAGATCAATCCTTCTCTTTCTTTAAACTAGTCCACATAATTAACGCGAATTTATTGGAGGGTAAATCTAGCAGTCATGAGTGAAGTTATGCCTTGCCTCATTCGAAATATTGGTGTCCAATTCACCAACTGCAACCCCAATTGCCACTTTTCTCTTCCAATCACTTTTAAGGCAAAGTCCATAGGTCCTCTTGATGCGAAACCAGACCGGCCTTTTTAAATGCATCTAGTTGCAACTCGACTTTGAATGAGTTCAAAGTTCGAGTGGAGGAGGGTTCTGGAAATTAGGAGTACTCACAGTTGAGGCGTTTGCACAATTATTTTGGCTCGATGTGACCTAGTGATTTGAGAAAGGTCGTTAAGTGAAGTGTGGTGGAAATCTGTGTGACTCTGTACTGTCACATTTCTACACCTGCCGTTGTGACTACTCAGATCAGGCAGTGATGAGGCAGGAAGAAGTCATTTAAATCAGGCAGTGTGTTTGTTATAATGAAAATGAATTGGCTTATGCATAGTAGTGAGTGATTGGCTGTCTGGCAAGCCAATGATGGCTTGAAGGGTGGTCTTGCGTAGTCAGATATGAGTATAGAGACGAAAAAATCGATAAGCCAGTGGATGGTGGATGACGCCTGTGAGTTACGATGAGGTGTGCTCGGTTTTCCAGCAGAGTGACTTTCCTTTCATTGATGTAGAGCGTGAGAGTAGAATCGGAGCAGGTTATTGTTGCAACTTTTAGATAGGGCAATGTCCATTCAACTGCTCATCCTTCCCTCCAACATGATTAAGTATGTTACTCTTTCCTTATTTTGCATGCGCTTCGAACGTAACTTGCCAAAACGCGTACGATATAATTATGCGGGTATGAACTTATTAAATTCATGCAACATGGGAAATACTTGAACAGGAGGAATGAATAATTTTATCTTGAAAAATCGTGGCTTTGGATCAAGAGCTTAGACCTTCCTACATCTTGAATTGTCTCGATTGTCTCCAGTTTTCAAAGAGTCATATTTTTCCATTTCTTTAGGCATATTTTTATAGGCAATCCGATTTCAGTTGCTTAGATAGCTTTTTTCAAGGCCGGGTACGTTGAACATCAGCATAATCAATCAGTGCGCTTATAGACAAAATGACTTATCATTATTTTACCCATCAATCTTATCTTAAGTTGTATTCATTTGCTTATTCATTTTGTATAGGAGACTCCAATTTTTTAAGTTTTTCCCTACGGGCAAGCAAAAATACAAGGAGCTTCTAGGGCATCAGTCTGGAAGCTCTTTTCGTTTGTTGATTAACCAGGTGGTCTTGTGATACTAACCGACCCTTTTATCCCTCCTAAATACAATAACTCGATCCTAATAAATCACACATCAGAAATCCATATCACAGCGCTACAGAGAAATGGAAGATTAATTTGATCTTCTGTACCAGTTCTTTAAAATTTGGTAACATTTGTGAGGAATACTGTTCCAATAAAGTGCATGTGTCCATAAGGTCTCTTATTGTAACATGTTCACTCAGATGCCACTACAATTCTGTAAACATCACACAACAGAACCATTCACTTATACCGTATATGGTGACTATATTGACAATCCCGATCAAACAAGATTGCAAAGGCGGAATGTACAGCTATTCCAAACCACCGCGACATGCGTACGCACTGGCCAGGCTTGAACAAGCTTCAACGCCTATTTTTCTATCCACACGCTCATACGTTGTTATAGCAACGCCACGTCCATCTACCAATAATCTCTCAATACAAACTGAAATACGCGAGCGCCATGAACCAATGGAATACGTGCGCACAGCTTTTTACACTCGAAGCAAGCTAGAGTCATCAGCTTCACATATACCCATTGAGTGTGTGTTTGTTTGCGTGTCTGTCTCACTCTACACAAAATTTTGCATGAGTCCCACGCCAATTGCAAACTTATCATGCGTAGAATTTGTAAATATAGCGTTTTTTGTCTTTCCCAACTCTTGTGTCTCTAGCTTACTCATTCAGCGTGGCTGTATCGATAAAATATGAAATTAGTGAGATTTGTTCATTTTTACTTCCCTATTTTGGAATCTTCTCGAATCATCCATTATGATAAATTAATTAGACAAGGCTGTTTTTACAGAATCGGGAGCCGATGAGGTTTTAATTGCAGGAATTGAGGAAATAGGCGCACTAGATTACCCGCCTGGGGTCCCTTGACGTACCTAAGCTCCCTAGGTAGGACCGTACACTAAACGGGAGAAGAACCGCCTGATGTTTCGCGACTCATTAAGTTCAACTTAACACGTTCTTAGACGAATGCTTGATTGAACTCTGCTCTTGAATCAATCTGTCACCTCTGGCCACGTATGCTTTAGCCTAAGATACCACAGACCGTGCCAGGCCGATTGTAAATACTACTAAAAGAGCGTTTTTCCAAGTTCATTGTCCTATCAAATCCTAATTAGAAAAGTGCTAAATATGTTCAAAACTCGATGCAGATGGCCACTTACGGAGAAATCAAAAATTACGTCGGCGACCGTAAATCAAGAAACCGCCCTAGCACAAAACCACAGTATCCAATGGACGCTAGCAGACTCAACCCCACCCCACTCACGAAAAAATGGAATAATATTTCAGATATGGTTACCCGATTTCCCAAACCGCTAAAACGCCACCTGCACTGCTAGCCGTTGAAGCCCCCCCCACTCGGCGGTTACCGACAGCCTAAACTATCGACCGCATCAGAACTGCACAGGGTACTATAATCATAAGGACCTCGATTTTATCGGTCATTGTAAATTTTGGTTAAAAATATTGAATGATTATCTAAGCAATACACAAATCCGTGAATAAATACGCAGAATCGAGTCAATGAAAAAACAAGAAACCTCAACCCAATACTACATCAACCAAATCCAAGATCACCACAGACAGCCCATCTATCGAAAGATAATATCGCTGACCAACAAATATTCCGAAAACGGATTCCTTATGGCACCAACTTACGTAAGAAGACGATGTATCATGAAACCGCGTTGGCACAACATTTTAGTGGGAGAAAACGTTAGATGTCGACCCAGGGATACTTCACCCAGTATTAAGTGTGCTAGGCATTCATAAAAACGAGAATCTGTACAAAAGCACGATACACAGAGTTTATGAGAAAAAAGTGGTGGTATAGAAAGGAGTAGACGGGGGTAAAAGAACACCAATATTACACAACCCTACCCATGCACTCAGTGTTTTAGAGACAGTGAAATGCACAATTATTGTAGTCTGTCACACAGCATGCGCGAGCAGGAGATGGGAAAGAAAAAACGGCGTCCTTCTGAGTTACTCTTTATCATCGGCGTCATCGCCCTCGACATCATCATAACCCTCCTGATCAGCGTCGTCGTCCACCTCTTCCTCATCTTCTTCTTGACTATCTTCCTCGTCTAAAAGATCCTCATCTACCTCTTCGTCGGTATCAGGCTCAGGATTCAAGAAATATTGGAGAGGATTAGGCCAGAGTTCGTCCTTGATGTAATCCCCAATGACATCTCCTACCGCATTGCATTCAAACTCAAACCAAGTGAAGAAACCGGATCGTCCTTGTAATTCATCCTCCTCACCAGGCTTTTTACCGTTATCAGGACTGTCGAACAAGCACATGCCCGGTTTCCAGTTGATTTTGGTGGCGGTAACAATGGGCTCACCCTTCGCGCCGACATGATATTCACGAGTGAGGCAATCATTGGTGAACCAATCATTTTCATCAAAGAACTAAAAATGAAACTCAAATTTTTCTATTACAACTTACGAAATTAATTTTGTATCCAGATGTAATATCTTCGAATTCCTGGACCTCAACGGCTCGCAAGAAAGCAAGAACTTTCTGATCTTCCCCGGTCACTAGTCTGCGCATATGCCTATGATTGATAAAGACACTCTGCCAAAAAGTGGGGATATTGGCAAGAAGTCGAGCACGATGTTCATAGTGCGGTTTGCGGAGTTTGTTGTACTTTTGTTCGACCTTAAGAATTTCAACACTGGCCTTTTTGTTTAGGCTGTCGATCGCTTCTTGGACTGCGTCTACGCTCTCCAAGACAGCATGATCAACATCTTTAATGAAAAAACTTATGTGTTAACACAAATTAACAAGTAAAATAACAACAAAAACCCAAAACACGTACTAGGTGCAGCATCAGGAATATCGTTTTCAGTGCGAGCCTTCTTAGGTTGAGAAGCCATATCCACTTGAAACTGAAGCCGGAACCGCAAGATATTCAAAACTCCTCTAATTTCAAACAAAGGACTTTATATACTTTGGGATTAATTAAACTTAGAATTTGAAAACAACATATAAAATAAATAAGCATTATTTGTTTATTTTTTTCGGTAAATGTCTTTCGACGCAGACTCTTTGTTAATTGACGATATTTGTTGGTAAATCATATATGAAATGATCGCTTATTTCAATTGATTACAGAAACCAAAAAACCTTCATAATTTGTAAATGTATTATTTCCTATTTTGTGCTTATTTAAATTTTTCTTTAAGAGCGCCGTTGATATTACTGCTTTGAAAATTACTATCTTAACTTTCAATTAAATCGCTCGTTTTTTTTTCCAATATTCCAACCCATATAGGTCTACATTATACGCATGTTTTTAAAATAAGTCTCCTTGTGAATTTGTTCATGCACTTTTATTTCTTGACATTTTTGTGGATTTTATTACTGTCTCAAATTCAATTCGCACTATTTATGTTGTGTATCTAATAGAAGGACGCGTTAGGAAAATATTAGATAAAATATAGCTTTGATGACTTGAGTGCTTTCTCGAAATATCTAGTAAGAAATGTCTTAACCCCATTTACGTGGGTAAATGTAATCATTTCAATGGGAAAAATGTATAGATATTTTCATATATTGAGTCCAGAAATACATTAAAATTCGAGATGATTTACAAATTAGCTAATTAATGATAAATAAAAGGTTCGGTTATATATTCAAGTCGATCGGAAATGGTACGGATTTGTTTTCGTTATTTATTAGATATTTATTAACCATGAACCAAATGATCGTTCCATGTTAGCTTATGATAAGGGGTTATTTTATTTTACTGATAGGGTGAAAAAATCTGCTATGTCTAAAGTTAGTTTTATTTCGAAAGTTTTTAGTAAAATACGAAATAATGTTACTAGTTGGACTCCCTTTCATTTCATAGTCACAACAATTGAAGGATTTGTTCAACCAGATTTTATATTATTCTCCTATCTGCATAATTGCTCTAACAGACTATTATAAGTGAATACGCTTTTGGTTACCTTTTCCAAGAGGCATTTGTAATTAATTGAAAATATGAAAAATGCTCACGATGAGAACGCAATTACAGGACAGAATTCCTGTTAGAAAGCCTTTATATTTCCACTTAGCTGTATCAAATATATCTAAAATACAAGATTTTTTACTTGGTTTGTCAGATGCATTGGTAGATTGATTGGGAGTTTATTTCGGGACTAATGAAGCCCTATAGTTTTAGTTTCGGCTATCTAGTTCTAAGTCTCGATGTTCATGTATGGTAAGTTTATATGCCCTAAATACTACTTTACTTGCTATCACATTGTATGTAATATTGATAACAGCACATATTTCTAAATGAAGGTTTTTATTTCTATCAAATTAATGCTGTTCATGGTTGTTAAAGTAAGGACATCTTTGTGGTATAAATCTATTAAAACTATTTGTCAGAGTCATGTTATTTTGTCAATTCGGTAATTCAAAACTCTTTATGAGGTCTCGTTGCACCCTTAAATTTAATGAGCTCTATTTAGCGAAATATTATTTGTTATACGAATTTTGGTACTTAAGCAAAAGCATCTAGTTTTGAACAAAGAAACATCTCACATTTTAACATTCTCCTGCTGCAATTTTGCGTATAACACTCATAATCTTTGATTTTGTAGAAGTGTATTTTGAGTGTACAGAATAGGCACACCCAACCTAGACATTTTCATTTGAATCCTATTAATAATTTCCAGACTCAGTTAGGAAAGTGCTTAGAGTCTCATTTTGGGTAGGGAGTGATATCATGCAACTATCCTATCAACAGGAGCCTTCTTAAAACCTTTTATGTAATCCAGACTGCACCAATGCGATTGGCCATTTCACCTACTGGATGTGTATCGATGATAATCGAACCCAGAACCTCTAATATTGCAAACGTGCGTGGTGACCAGTGCAACACTGACATTCAGTTAACGCTCTTAAATTATTTCATAATGATTATTACCTTACAATAGTAAAGGTCTAATTAGAAGGCTGTTATTCCTTTAAAAAGCTTTATTTGTTCCAGAAAACCTGTATGAACTAATTCCCATTTGAACGTCATATTCACTTGGACCGGGTTCGGAAGTAAAGTAGTATCTAAAGGGGTTAGGCCAAAGTTCTTCCTTGATATAAACACCAATAATGTCTCCTACAGCTTCGCGTTCGAACTGAAGCCAAGAGAAGAAACCGGATCGATTTGAGAAACCTTCTTCATTTACGTCCCTTCCATTGTCAAACAGACACATTCCATTATTCCATCTCATTGTCGGTACGTTGACAACAGATTTGCCTTTCTCTTTGAATAGGTACTCCCGAGTGAGGCAATGGTTGGTGAACCATCTGTTTTCAAGGAAGTACTAGGGAGAGAAACGATCAACCAGATTATGTCAACTTACAAAGTTAATTCTGTACCCAGATGAGGAGTTTTCAAACTCCTCTACCTCAACAGCTTGCAAGAAAGCGAGAACTTCTTTATCGTCTTTGGTGACAATCTTTCGGATGACGCTATGATTAATGAAGACGACCTGCCAGAAATTCGGGATCTCGGCAATAATTTCGGTGCGAATATTATATTGGCGTTTGGTGAGGCTTGCATACATTTTTTTAACTTTGCGAATTTCACTGCGCGCCTCTTGGTCTAACTCTCTTATTATGCGTTGGGTGCAATTGACGCGGTCTATAATCCGAACAATTTGAGCATAGATACACAAAATCATGGCTCGAACAAAAAAGCATACCAATTATTAAATTATCTGAAGAAGTGTCCTCACTATATTGATCAGCCATATGCACTCGAGAACGGAGTCTAAGCTATGTTGAACTTGTAATATTGAATACGAGCTTTAGTCAATTTTAATCGAATTAAGGTAAGAAATGTTTACCATTTGAGGAAAAGTATTTTGAATTTTTACATATTTTCCCTATCATTTAAAAAAGACGTTTTAAAAAAAGACACTTTCCGATTCAAGTCCCTAAATTTAACAAACTAGTTAATTTTGATACTCCTCACCAAAAAAATGTTGCCAGTAGTGAGTACTTGGCGTTGTCCTAAAATACAAGAACTACGATAGGAAGACGACTTAATAAAGTTAAATCTCCACTCACCGAGCGTGGAACCTGTCTGGAGGCTAATAGGACAAAGCAAGAGTTAATTATAAAAAAATTATAAAATGCATCCAAAGATTTAATTTTCTCTGGAATAGACATGGATACCTCCTTTCACAATCCCTTCTCAGTTCTAAAAATTGGTCCATGATGCATACGAACAATCAACAAGGAAATTAAGCTCTGAGAAGTGGTTCTCTCACCTTGAAACGACTTTAGACATTCATTTTTCCCTCTATTGAGCTCTATTCAACCGCATTTGTAATACATTTTACCGAGCAAAAGTAATGAACAATTTTCAATTCATGGATTTATTACAAGCTTATTTCAAGATATGAAAGACTGGACGATGTTCAAGCAAACAAATTTAGTCTACCTTCATTTCTATTAATAAAGCATAATAATTTAATGAACTTTAGGGATGAAATCAAAAGTCCTTTGAGTGAATTTTCCCCTGTACTCTTCCAATGTACTTATTCACTGTTGGGAAAAGTGCACAAAAAAGACTAGATGCCCGAAAACTTGCGATGCTCTCAGGACTAGTAGTCTCCTCATGTATCCCAATTTGTGGTAACGGAGTTACTGTGCCTGGAAATGGGTGAACTTTGACTACTTTGATCTCCTCCTAAAAGTACAATTTGCAGACTGACTTCCGAGCCGCTTGCCCCAGCTCATGTCACCATTTTCTCACTCTCTTGCATGCATCTACTTTTCTCAATAGACAATTTCCACCCCTTAATGACACCTAGTTTCCACCTAGATAAAGCCACAAATATTAGACCCAAGGAAGAAGGTGGAAGACCTCCAACAATTTTTTTCTGTCACGTTAATAAATTCGTCGATATCAACTGAAATATATGTTAAATTATTGGATACTCGGGTAGCCAATAACCTCCATGAAAGTTGCTTTGATGGTGGTCTTCTATACCCAGGTTCGATCGTAGAAATCAAACAAACGACAACCCACCGTGGTACAAAGGATGAAGCTTGTGCATGGAAGTACGTGATTCGTGATCTTAACGGTTAAATGTTGACAGACTAGAGGGGCGGTGGTTCGAAAAACACAATTTTAGGATTTCCAATCTATCTGTAATCAAAATGCCCACTCTCCTGCAATCCTCAATCTTATGACACAACCCTGATAAGAGGAAGCCAAAGGCAACTCAAACTTCATTATTGATTTTGTTGTCCACAAAATTTATTGACTAAGGATAATTCAGAAGAAAAATGGAAAGGCGATTCCAGTTCTTACCTCCAGTACGAATTACTATATCAGTCTAACCAATTTCTGGCAAACGAGAGCTCAAGAAGTTCTTCACGTCATTCATTTCCTAAATGCAGAGAAATATCAACGGAAGTTAGATCTTTCAAAAACGATCACTCGTAGAAATTAGATCATGAGCCCACCTTATCCGAAGAAAAGTGACCCATCTTCGGATACGCATTGAAACTGCAATCATTGAAACCAAACTGCTTCATAATTGAACTGCTTAATTCACCAAGTTCATAAGGGACCACCGGATCTTCTAGGCCGTGACATTGGAAAACTGGGAGCGAACGGTTTGCAGATACAGCCTGCAGATTAAGGAAAAGCACAAAAGCATAAATAACAATTCAATAGATTGAAATTCACATAAAATCACTCCTAGAGATGAAATAAATCCACCTTAACTTTATAACTAGGGTGAGCGATAGACTTACCTCCGCGTAGTACACCCTGGGCAACGTATACTCATATGGCAAAGTCTATAAATCGGCAGTTGACTTCAAACTACCATGACCCCACTGTATGCCATATTTGACCACTTCCACAGTACTCACCTTACCTTACCTTTTTCTCTACCTTTGTGTCTGTCTCTTCTACATATATGAATCACTCTTCTGTTCCCCCTCTCGACTTTGTTCCTCCTCTCTATGAATCCCGAAGTCAACTAAATGGCTAATGACAACTACCATAGAGCCTGCCATGTGATATAAATAATTTAATATTTGTCAACACACATATATTGAAGGGAAGGGCCAACAGTACAGGGTTTTATACTGACCAAGAGAGTGGGTAATGGAAGGCAAATGTCTAGGTAAAGGTGACCCCGGAATGTAATCGCTCCCTTCAAGATGAGTGTTGTGGCTTTATCAAGTCTCATTAAATCCACTTGATCAACAAAAGATGATATAATGATTTCCGTATTATCAATGCAATCTAAACATATATAGAGATGCGTAACTGAAAACTTCAAAGTTGCCAAATCAAATGAATAAGGGTAAATACTTTAATTCTATTTGAAAATAGTTCTCAAGACAATTGTACTGATTTTCATACACCCTGTGACTTGAATTCTCCTATGGCTTCATTCAGCTCTACGTAGTCTGAAGCCTGAAGAAAGCTACATCTGAAGTTGGGCGAGTTTAAGGAATGGGTGGTTGCACCTCCCGCATCTTCTAGTTGGAAAAGCTTTAGCCAATATCAGCTGATATTTGCACATTGCAAATCAGCATTAACTTCCAATTTAACAGAGCACACTGAGTTGCGTTCACTCCAGATGAGGATCGAATTGCACCATCTTTCAACGGGCTCGGGAATTATTTTATTATTATTCCCACTAATCAAATTTAATGACTCACTGATGATATCTTTATATGTTCGATCGATCTTCAGCATTTGCTCTACGGACAAAGAATTCGACAATTCGTCAGTTTGAGAAACAATGATTCTATCATCCTCAAAGGTTAAAAAATTCCACATATGTAAGTTCCAAAATCATCCCCTCTAAGGTCGCATAAAAGTAAGCTGTTGAAACGGCCTATAAAGAACAGATACTACTATCGCAATGCACCACGAACTTATAATAAATAAATCCAATCTTAATAGATTAATTTAATTTAAATGACGGCAAGGGCCTACGATACGGAGTCTTTTATTGAAATACCAGAAAAAATGAAAAAAAATCTGTAAAACCTTTGGAACTGCAGTCCCCTGACATTTGAACTTGAGTGATCAAGGCTCATTCCATTCCATTAGAAAATATATGCTTTAAGCCAATATGATTAGTGAGACTATAACGTATTTCCTTAAATAACGTTTAAATTTCTCAAGACCTCTAGGAAAATGTTTCCTATTGCTCATATTACGAAGTAAGGAAGCAAATCTATAACTTTCTAATGAGAAAAATCACATTCTGCCACCCAAAATTCGACAGGTTTTGACCAGTGGTCTGAACCAATGAGTGTCAAGTCTGTGACCTCTGGCTTAGAGGAGATGTACGTTGATCGTTCCGCCACCGATGCCTATAAATATTTCTAATACGTATAGTAGGTAACACAAATGTAGCAATACGTACCGTAGTTCTGCTAAGGAACTTTGAATGCAGAGGGAGCCAGGAACTAAGAGCGACAAGACCACCAAGTCTAGGTTCCGAATTCGTCAACGCGTAGTAGTACGCAGCACTTCCTCCTTGTGAAAATCCACCTACCACAATACGCTCCGGTGAAATATTTGCATTCTTCTCCGCTTCTACGAATTTGCCCACTGAAGTGAAGTAGAAAAGACGAAGCAATATACGGCAATGTGACAAATAACGCCTATCGTTAGAGCACTTTTATAAACGCTAGTTTTCACTGACCACATAAAGAGGTTTACGCCGGAGAAGTTGCCAACATTTTTATGCCACTTAAACTTGTAGCGATATGCTCTCTTTTCTTAACATCCCAATTCGCCTTTCTTATTTCTATTTCATTGTACTTAATGATCAAGTTGTCGCGTCTTTTACACATCTCACGGCACCCTTCGTTTAATTATCCTACTCATGGAGTTGAAAATATTCGACTCTATCCATCATCACATTCATGAAACGATTGTACCAAAACCACCATCCTTTAGCTCCAGTCTTTGTTCCTGTTGAAAAATATAGTCCGGGAACTCTGCTATGTTAAATACATCGTTGCCAGTCTTATCTACCCGCTGTAAAATAATTCGATGTGGCATGACTGACCACGGAATGAAATGAGACTGATCAACAAGTTCGGAATATGGTGGACTTAAGCACAGATACATCTGTGAGCCCATTGACGGGGATTGACTACCATAAGGTGAACTCCTTCGGTTATGGGAATCTGGACACCTAAGTCATGTAAGATTTAAGCTTTTCAAACTCCATTACTTATTAATGAACCCCCCACCCCCTTCAAACCCAGTCTCGATTCAAACCTAATAGGTCGATGCTTTCCATGAGAAAATGAAATTTTATACTAGAAAAACGATGGGCCGACTGGTGGACAAATAAAGACTCGAAAATATATGATTAGGCTTCCTAGCACCAACGAATTGCATAAGGGCACAAAAATCTCACAACTGATTTAACTTCTTTTAATGCAAAAAAAGTTACTTTGGAAATTTTACGCTAACTCGATTTTTGAGCTACAACTTGAAAAGAATAAAAACCAATAAGACAACATAAAGCTGCTTTAGGAATCATTAATTTTGTAATAAACCATAAATATGCAGGAAAAACTCAAGTTATGATCCATAACTAGTTTGAACAGAATTAAAAAAAGAAGGGAGATGACAATATGTAGGCCCTTATCCAAATTAATTACGTTGCGCTCTCGGATTTGTAAAAATAGCAGAATGTAACTTGGGGTTTCGTCAAAATAAATTTGCTGAGGAAATGATCACATGAGCAGCAAAATTATCCAATGACAAAGCTCTGAAGTATGTCACATGAATAAAGCGATAAGGACAATAATGATCAAGTTCTCAAAGAGAGTTCTATTAAATTATAGCTCATACCTACATAGAGGGTCGTTGTGAGACGACTGGTTCGAGGTTTTAATTAGGCAAAATAATTGATGAACTCACATTCGTTGGCAGCTCTGATAATACCGGTTTCATCTTGTCTTGCATTAGGGCTGAGGCCGAAAAGATCATACCTGGAAGCATAAATAAATACCAAATTAAAAATTCAATCTAAGGTACAAATGAAAAGAAATGAAGAACTTTTACCAAGCCGGCATCACCATCCCAAAATTTAGAGTGACTGGTATCTCCTTTCTGATAATAGTAAGTAAAAATTAAGAATAAAAAGACAAATTACGCATTGGGGCAAATGACTTTGCAATGAGGTGGCACAACATTGCGGAGAATACTGGCCCAACCAGCTCTAGGAAAGATAATAATTAAGAATATTATAAAACATACCCATTATCTCCCAATCCATGAAGGAAAATCAACTTTTAAAAAGTAAAATGTGTATCAATTATGCGTAACCTCGATCAAATAATACAAATCAATCAATTATATATTCTCATAAGTATATTTATTACGGAAAGGACACAAGTCAATCAAGTAGGTTATAGAAGCAATGTACCGTTGCGGTCTGTTTGACTTTTGCCTCAATTACTTCTGCGGTTAATAGCGCCATCTCTAAAGCGACTAGCAGGATTGGAAATAGTGAGCTGAACGTCGCGGTATTTAGGGGCTTATATAAACGCCCGATGTTTTTAATAAAGAACAGGATTCATTATTGAAAGTTAACAATATAATTAAGTTAGATAAAATACATATTCATCATTACTTACAATTATCTTTTTGTCGAATGTTGAATCTATGGTATAAAATCGCAAACAGAATTTGCTTGTCTTAAATTCTTGTTGATGATTCAAAGTCAGTTTTAAATTAATCTTTCTTCATATTTGTACTTAAATTCGACCAAAATTCGATTTAAAATCAACAATAGTAATTATCAACTCCATTGTAATACAACTGATCATTTACCTGGACAGTTTGAGTTAAGCTACATTAACATAAGCGTAAAAAGCAAACAAATGATCTCGTCTTTTGTCGCTATTAACTCAATTTATTTTGACCTAACGAAGATCCAAATTCGCTTTATAGTTCATTTTAAAAAACAAATAAACGCCATAATATGTTTTTAAGATCTCCCATGACGTTATGTATCTTAAAAACTCAAACGGTCCGGAGTCGGCATATTTAGATAGCGGTAGACAATTTTGTTGACCCGAATGTAAAGGCTCCTAATTAATATATTCCGAGATATTTGCATCTCATTGAGAATAACTGTTAGTACGATGTGACTGTTTTGTCTAGACCCAAATACACTCAATTCGCTTACTTCCAATAGTTAAATTGAGAAGCATCCTCTAGCAATCTTCGCTTTTGAAGTCCCAAAATATTATGATAAATACAATATTTTTGGCCCTAAACCCATCTGCCTAGCAGGAATATATATGAGATTATAACAAATCTGTCCGGCTCCCAGATATTTAGGACTAATGCATCTTACAATCATTTTGAATGTTAAAGCCTTAATAGCGCCAATGACGGATGCTCGTGTAAAAAATCCAAAATCGGCGCACTTTTTTAAATCATGTCCTACTTTATTTGCAAAAAAGAAATTATTGAAGCATCACGACACGGCAAGAAACAAAACTATACAAGAACATTTAATATTATAAATACATGGAAAAAATCACATATTTACAAAAAAAATCGAGACATTTACTCGACAGAATCCCTTCCGTGATGACGATGATGACGCTTTGATTTTTTTCGCTGAATTGAGGGAAAAAGAAACTACCTGATTGATTAAATTATGGCATAGAAAGAAATGGTACAATAAAACGCTAACGCACACTTTTTTCCGACACTTTTAGAGAACTTCGACTCCTAACACGATCATGCCGTTTCTATAATAAAAATGACTAACGTTTGTATCAATCCTTCATGTTCCCATTTAAGTGAACCATAATAAGAAATTTATAACCCACTTTGTCTTCAGAAGAACGATGACGGCAGCGGTACTCTGACTGTTTCTCCTTTTTCTTTTCACTCTTGATCTTCTTACTTTTCTTCTCCTTCTTCGGTAGTGAACACTCTGCCTTTCCACCCACCTCATCGACATCAGAGCCAGAAGAAATCAATTCAAGTGGATCCACGCCAGCTTGAGCGAAACATGTGCTCGCCAAATGGCCTGTAGATTTTTAATTAATAGTAATACACTATGTGAGCAAGTTAAATAGTACAACTAGATCATCAGAACGCACCTTTGACTCCACACCGCTTACACACAGTGTTCAACTCAGCTCCCAAACGAATCGGACTCTGGGCACGCACGGGACCTTGTTTTCTCCTCTCCATTTGCCTAATGATTGCAAGTAGCAAATTTCAAGATAACATGACATCTCAGCAGTGTCTCATAAAAGGGTTATAGGCCAAATCCTTCTAATGTAAGTCAGATTTCAATATGACAAGTTAGAGACATACACAGAGCAATAACACAACGATTAAGACGACTGTATCAGTAAAGAAGAACCTTATGGCATCAGAACGTAAATGGAATGAGACTCTCTTCCCGCAGACCTGTTTCATCGCTTTTGAAGTATTTAATTATTGCCTAACCCCAAATGCCTTCTGATGAGATGGAAGAACTACTACAAGTTGTTTTTTGCCTTCAAATAGCAATAAAGAGTGCATTGTTAGCATGGCCCTACCTTTAATAAAGAAAAGCGGAGTATTGGTGCAGAGAACGGTTTCACAAAGCATACTTCAAAACAGCCAATTTTCCAATTCCAAGGTGGGAAAGAGGTAGGAGTTGGGCTGGTATAATGCGAAAACTTTTTTTAGTTGAAGTAAAAAATTAGCACGGATAATGACTTTGCTAACATAACATTCAAGACAGACCGATCAATATCTTTCTACACAATGAAGACCTCAATCAGGAGAGAGTTCGAGACTTTAAGAAGCAACGGACTTAAAGCCCGAGCAAAGGAGAACCAGTGGACACCGGCACTCTCCAACATAGCCGACTGACCTAGACTCGAAGCTGTTTTATAATTTAGATTGCGTACCGGACACGATTGCCTGGCGAGATAGGAGTATACGCCCAACCAACATGCCCCCTATGTGACCTTCAGGAGGAAATGGAGAAGACCCATCTGATACGGTGTCCAGCCCTAGATACAACGACAGAAACCCAGAGATACTGAGAAGCCAGAAGTCAACTAATGGGCTGACGATAAATATCCTAAAGTCTGCCATTTGATATTTAAGACATCTCATGTCTGCTGCTACTGAAAACCACCTAGAATCATTTTGTTTTCCAAATCATTTTGAGAAAAAAAAGTGAAATGAAGCGGGAACACAGATCATGCTTGATTAAAAGATAACTTTATACTTAATGGCAGAAAATATTTGCTAAATTTAAATATTGTGGCGTTGATGCTTAAAATTATTTTTTTGTTTTAACACAGTTTACTAATAGTCGTGGATCTAACATGTCAGTGTAAAATATAAACACAATATTAACTTAAAAGCCATACTAGTATTTTTGCAATAGCATATTCCACTCCACGGGATTTATTAACTAACACAAATTCTCTTAAAACATGAGCCCAGAACCGATTTCCATGTATCAGAAACATTACAAAAGTGTTTCTTTAAGATGATTTATATCGATGATGTTGTGATCTTTGGCAAATAATCTACGATAGGTATTAATGTCCATTCAAGTTACCTTAAATTCAATCAAATACTAATCGTGCTTGCTGAGGACATAAATTCAATAAACCTTATACTCGCTATACGTCTACTTCTACCTAATTCCGGGAGCCTACCCATACTAGGATATTTTGCCATAGGGATTACTGAGGATAAGTCAAGGCTGATTCATGTAGCAGTCCACTACAAGACTTTTGTTTAGGTATTCCTCTGTACATCAATAGATTTTAACCGCCTTTGATGATGAAATAGTGATGTAAAAACTTCTATGAGAAATTGTGCGATATAAGAGCCATGGCCCATAAGGAAATAACATGAACATACGCGATAATGAGATTATTCGGATCCCTATCTTCTCCCGTTGTTTGATTTACCACTTTCATACTCAGACCCAGTTTGCCATCCTGAAATTCACGAAAACAGCAAATTGGGTGTAAGAAAAACGACTTAATGACAAATAATTGCTATAAATTAATGTTTCAAAATTTCCTGAGAAGCATATAAAATTTAGCAATTGTTTAATAGTCATATTGTACATGTTTAATAAACTTATTATACATCTTATGTTGACAGATTTATCAATTATTACCATAACGTGTGCATATGAAACCAATTAGCCACAAAGTAGGTGACTCAAGGGAATAATCTACCTTGTCACTGATTATCTTGACGAATACAGTTTCGCCAACTTCCAGGACATCGGAAACATTCTCCACAGAATGGTTGGAAATGGCTGAACAATGGAGGAGGCCTTGTCTGTCCGTATTCTCAAGACTCACGAACGCTCCGTATTCTTTTATACTAACTATCTTGGGGAAGAAAAAGAGAAAATTCCAACTTTCAGTTAGTAAATATATAAACGAAAATAAAGAGGGCTGTCCATGAGAAGTTCGATAATTTTATGACGAAAGATGCCATATTAACCATCGATGAGGCAGCAATATTAAGAGCACACCATAAGGAATATTTTGAGGTGATGACAATTGCCATTATTGGAAGTGAAATGGAGGATATTAATTAGTGAGTCCCAACTTTACCACAACGCAGATGATTTATTAATGATGTACAGAACGTGACAAAGACCTCCCAAGACAATATGAATAGAGTCAAGATCAGAAATTTCAGCAGCCTCAATGCTCCAAAAATCCCCCAAAGAAAACGGTTACAGGCGTATGATACTCTGTGATTCTATTTTATTGCAGCAAACCCAAACCTCCGAATCGAACCACTAGATTTCTGACCAGGAAAGTAGAGCACGTCAATTCAACGAGCATTATTTAATTCCTTGACTCTTATTACTTTCATTCCTTATTCAATTTGTTAGCCAATATTTTAAGTTCCAAAATCTCAAATAATAATGCGTGCTACGTAATCATTTGGATTATGAAAATGGATACACTCACTACTCACCACTATTTTCTTTGTAAAGGATAAAAAATCGTGCATAAAGTAGACGGATATATATGGAAAATAAAATTATAAACCCGTGTCAAGTGAAATTAACAATTTTGTAGTAGGGATGATAGGACGAGAACTCACCTTGCCTCGAACGACCGAATAAAGCTTTACAGACATGACTACAAATTAAAATTACACAATTTAGGCAGAGAAATCCGAATAATAAAATCAGAAGACAGATCTGGGAGTACAGTATATTTTATTAAATGAGCTTCAAAATGCCTATTTACATCCCTTATTTGCATCCATTATTTTCTGTCGAATGGCAGTCGCTTGTTCTGATGCTCGATTAATAATCTGTTGAATGATTCCACTCTCTTTGCTATCATTGCCACCACCGACTTTAATATGCTGCCAGAGTGGAGAACAAAAAGCACCTCCAATCAATGAGAAATCCACAATTCTCTTTTGAGAATCGAGAACAATGTAACAGGGACTCGCATCTGTATCCCAGAGCTGGAATTCCATTTTAGAAGGTTGCGAAATTAACACGTGGGTAGTTTCAGGAGGGCTCTGGGGAACAACTGCAAAGGTGAGAGCTACTGGCCTTTCTGAAATGGTTAATTTAATAATTTCACTGGGTTCTTTCTCTTCGAACTCCACTTTAAGAGAGGTGGGAGCAGATTTGGCTACATCTTGAGGCAAAGTAACGGAAATTAGACGCGGCCATGTGGCCGTTTCCAAAGCAGCAACTGCGGACGCTAAACAGGCATCGAGAAGACATCCATTGTCTAGCAAGATTCCTACATCAACATGAAGTATATAGACAGCAGTTGGGATCGTTTTGTCCCCTTCAGAGTAAATTTGAAGCTGACTACGTGCATCAGGAATAACGATATTAGACAACAACCACTCCAATTGAACGGAAAGAGCTTGTAACTCCTTCGAGGGACCCTGGTTAATGCGTTGACCTCGATAGGCTAGCCCTAGATACTCAACATTGCAAATTAGGTACGAGATAGATTCATCGGGTTCACAAGGTAGAACTTTAACTTTAATACCACAAATAACTCTGGTGTCGCCGACACTAACCATAGCTGAGCCCACGGCAGTTTTGATAACGTTCGTAGCGCAAGTGAAGTCAGCAAATTTATCGTAAGCAGCATCACTCAAACGAAGCCTGCGGTTGAAAAACTGTTCAAACAGACATATAGGCTTTAGAAGGCCAAAATCACCCATTGCAAGAAAATTACTAGAACAGAAGAAAGAGGAACAAATGACAGATTAGGGCAATATTAGAAACTTAAATATAAAACGAGGGAAGACTAATATAAGGGTTCTTTCCATATTCAATTCTTAGCACGACTGTGATAATGAAGCATTAGAAATTAATTCCAAAACACTTCCGTAAACACTTAAATAGGTGAAAAAAGTAATTTATGCAGCTCAGTAGTGCTAACTTAGTAAGATCTTTCAATTTTGAAACAAGGAATAAGAATGAAAAAAGGCAGCATTACTCTCAGGCTATATTGCCCAAATTTAGTGTCAGGGTTAAGCAAGCTTTCAGCAGGCTAATTATTAACGCCAGATTTATTTTACCATAAATATCAAATTTGTGATAATTCCTATGAGGTTAATAGAACTATACGGATTGGTTTAATTTTAATTCTTTAGTTTGTTATAACAGTCAATTTTGTCACAAACGTTAGGTGAGTTGGAGATTATATTGTTTGACGAGTTCGATTGTGTAAAAATGTGGAGCTTTGTACACACAGTCTATAACTGATTAAAAATTTATTATCTAAATTTATTATCAAAATATTTAAACAATTAAACATAGGTAACGAGTGAAACGACAGATTTGTTGCAAAGTTATTAACAAAAAGCTAATTAACACTCTTAATCGTTTAATGAAAACCTCATTTTAATTATGTCAGCTTAGTTAATCATTTGAAAGTGTATAAAATTCTTCATAGACAGAGGTGTAGAATTGCATTTCCTTTAATAATAAGAACTTCCACCAATGTGAGTAGAAATATAACTATTTGTTTAATCTCTACCTGTATGTTTTGGTCTACTCAAAGATTCTGAAAAGAATTACTTATAATAATAGATTATAATTATGCAACTACTGATCAATACCTAAGATAATGGTTGAAGCAAAATCTTCTGCCTTATTTGTTACTAAGTATTTGTAAAAAAAATCTCTTTATTTCTTGTGAATATTTGGATCTATGGAGATAAAGATCTTCCAGCTTTATAAATTCCATTAAAGGTTATACATAGTCATTTATTTTTAATCAATCGTTCCTTATTTGGAGGCTATGGCTGATTATTAATGTCTCATAAAATTTCCTTAAATTGTATTGCGCATTGTGTTTCACACCGCTGTGAATATAACCGCTTTCAAGAAGACGAACAAATACGTGTGCTTTAGGAATTGATGCGTGCATTACATATCCAAGTGAGGCGTGTTACTGAAGCCTTCTCAGCTAATCAACGATTAGTATTCATTCAGATTTGAGTTATATGTACCCGCTTATTGATCATGTTTAACGGTTGGCCATGTTTGTAATAAACACTTTTCACTCAATGCATTCAATTTTCTCAGCACGGTTGAGGCGATTTTGCACATGGTTATTGATGCAGAGTTATAATCACGAAGCCAAGGAGTTAGGTTATACGTGTTTATGAAATGAGAATTGTGTAATTTCCTACGCATTTTGGGAAGGTCATCCATTGTCAATCAGCAGGAAGTTTGAGTCAGGCCTTGACAGCAGTGACCTTCAGCATCGCGCTGTGGAAAGTCAACGTATATAGATCGGCTGATATGATCAATCAAAGGAGAGGCTCGTACTACCTCGCAATATTCATTATAACAAAAGGTGAAATATTAATCAGAGGATATATTTAGACAACCGAAATAAGTTCTTTATAAAACATAAAAGTCATAGAGTCTATACACTTTCCAAAAATAAGCTTGGTTTGGCCTCTGTTAAATTACTAAGAAGGCCCATTCCAGTTTGAGTACTTGGACGGTTAATGGAGTCAGTTTCCATACTTTAGCAGAACACTCACTAGTTATATTCTCCTATAAGTAGTCGTGTTGAAAATTTACCTGAGCGACTTTAGATTACTTTTGCCTCTGATGTCTTCTTCGCCCTAAGCTTAAATTAAATATAACCTAGAATAAACATGCATAGGAATTTGGGATCACTAAACTTTCATGTTTGTACTCAATGTAACATCGAAGCGCTGATGCTTTCGCATCTTGGTTGAAATCTTGTAAAGTAAATACTTTTGAAGCAACGTCTTCATAAGAAGTAATTGTAAAATCAATAGATGATCAAATGCGTATGATGGTTTATGCTTTCAAGCTCATAATGCTTACTGAGAACCAGATCAAATATGGGATTTTTAATTATAAAATTGGTGATGAAAATTTTCAGCACATAACCCAGTTTTCTAATACTCGCACAAACCTGTGCGAAAGCGAGCTTTTTGAAAGAGCAATACACCGTTTAATAAGTTCAATACCCAAATATGAGGGTGGGGGTGGGGGGGGGGGGGGGCAGAGGGAGGATGGGTGGGCCGGAATTCAAAGTAAATGAAAGTATACCTTTATTTACATATTAATAAGAATCAATCATGGCATTCCTTACCGAATGCACCAGAAGGTAATTTTTTGTAAAATTACATGTATCGTAAATTCGGCAGCTTTCTATTACACTACCAGTTTTATTTTTTTCATTGAGAAAATTTAAAATTTATTCTTACTTCCAATTCTTTAAATTGATATTTGACTAATGGATATATAAAACATTTGCACAGCCAAACCTAATATAGCATCGCAGATAGTTCTGCCATCAAGTATAACATTTCCCAGAACCAATAATGTGTTCCGTGTGAATTTCTATTCAAAACGTCCCTTAAAAGGTCTGCTCAATAACTAAACACTTGTTTATTTTATTTCGAAAACATGAGGTCAGGCACATGAATGACATTCATGGAATTTAGCTATCCAGACAAAACCATGTGAATAAAGGGGTATTCAGCATTAACAGACCGTTATTGAAGGTATTACAATTTAAGAATGTAAAAAAATGAAGCGGAAAACCGAGCATCCCTGAGTAAATAACATATCAGTAATCACTGAACATCTCAGGAAAACATTCGCTCTAGTCTAGGCGGCAGTTCATAAAAGCCGAATTTTGGATCCCAGTTGGCAAATACTGCTCAACCAGATTGTAAAAAAACAAATGAAGTAAGACTATGATGAAAACAATAAATACACATATACTGACTAAACCTCAATAATCCCGTTTGTGATAACGAAACACGCAACTCTCAGGAACTCTTTGAATGACACCTCCGAATGCCTTACCACTTTGCTTCCGTATTCCTCTGCGGTAGATTAGCCAAGAGAATCCATGCATCTATAAGTATTCACTTGATCCCAGACTAATGAATTGGTTTTTATGGCACTCGAGAATAGAATCATAAATGATAATAAGAAATTCATGGTTTTCAGAAGACCTTATAACTTTTCCGAATTCAGCTTCTATTCTTCGACCTTTTAGAATTAGATACGATGTGAATCATTAGCAAATCTTATACCACTGTAATTAATTTACTTAAAGGATAATTTTATACCTAGTAGCAGAGAATATTAACTGGTTTTATTAAAAGAAATATTATTATAATTGCCCTAAAGGCATTGGCATCGTTTGTAATTTTGAATAGGAAATTGTGATTTTAAAAATAGATTAATGTAAATGTGATGCCGTCCACTGCTTTTAATCAGATAAAACTGGTAGAACATATGTACGAGTATCCAATGTCTGCAAGTTAAATTATATTAAAATATTATTACATTTGCGGATTATGAGAATACCTTAAATATGAATCTGAAGATATAACGCCTCTAACCGTGGTAATGCTATTTTGGCATCTAGAAATGTTCCAATTTCCCTGCAATTGAGAATGATAAAGTGATCATAAGAGCTAAAAATATATTTGCAACCGTCTCGTATGTATTTGTAATGTGGTTATGAGATAAAATTTATACTGAATTAATTAAGAAATGAACACATGCTCATTCAATATTATTTTGAAATATAATGATTGGGAACTGCTACAATGATAATTTCTTTGATTTGATTCATACTATCGTATGGTATATTTATAAATACTACACATCATTTTAGGACATAGATTACAAAGAATCAATAATTTTAAATTAAAAATGTAAGTATTACTCTTTCAATAATGTTATTAAATAAGAAGAAGAGAATTTATGATAAATTTAAACAACGGTAGTCAGCTGTAATTTCGGGTCTTGATTCAAATTTCCTTTGACTGTGGAGTTTTGGTTACTCTCCGTTGTTCTGGGTTTTACTTAAAACTCCTACTGGTACAAAATATCGAGAAGATGTCTATTCCATCTTCTCAAGCAGCTGAAATATTGCCAAGCGTAAGAGCCGGTACGGTAGCTGATGAAGTCAATGGGGTCCGTACCAAAAACCTGGGTAAACGCGACGTCGAAATGGTCCGATTAATCGGCCAGTATTTGTGTGACAAAGGCTACAAGTAGGATTTTGCTTTCTTCAATTAATAAAATGTTTTAGTCGCGCTTATAATGAATTGGCCGAGGATACTGGTATTGTGCTTGAACACCAATCGGCCACTGATCTTCGAAATGCTATCTTGGAAGGGCGATGGGATGATGTAGGATGAAGAATTTTTCTTATTTACTTTTCTAGACCGAAGTAGCTGTTAATGCTCTTGCAGAATCTATTGGGAATGCGTCCGTTCTTCAGCACATTCGGTTCCTTCTTCTAGAACAGCAGTACCTTGAACTACTTGAAGAGGATGACCCTGTTCCAGCTCTCAAGCTTCTTCGCTCTCATATTACACCTCTTAAACCCGACAATAAGCGCTTATATAACTTAACAGAGTAGGCTATTACTGAAAATTCGCCTAGATGTCTTAGGAAATCTCTCTTATATCACCTTTCATCTTTTAGATGCCTTATGTGTCGAAGCAGAGAAGACTTATACCGTCAAGCTGGTGGTTGGGATGGCAAGGATGGTCAGAGTCGGACGCATCTCGTCGAATCCATTCAGCGATTTATGCCTGCTCAAACTATGCTACCTCCTAGTCGATTGGAGACCATTGTAGCTGAATCAGTTCGTTCTCAACTTGCAAGTTGTCTCTTCCACTTGGAACCTGTTGCCTGGAATTCTCCCATAGATGATATTTCAATTCTCCAACCGCATGCCTGTTCTATGTATGAGACCGTTACTCCTTTCCCCCCTATTCAAACAGCAGTCTAATTTAGTACTACTTCTGGTTTTAGAATGGACTTCCCCGTCTTTCCGGTTCAAAAGATTGAACATCGTGACTCAGAGTTGTACTTTTCTGTCTTTTCACCTGACGGCAATTACTTAGCTGTTGGTGGAAAGGAAAACAATGTGGATCTTTTCAAGGTTGATAATACGAGGAATACAATAACCCATAATCGTTGCCTCTCAATCGAATCCTCTATACACCATATTTGCTGGTCTCCCGATTCGAAGAAGTAAGTCCCAATCATCGGGTAGGGGGGTGGTCTCATTTAAACCAGTTTTAGTTCAATTTTGGTGTTGGAGTGGGTAACTTTGTACTTTATTTAACTAACTACGAATATTTGGCGAATGCTGCTCATCCTCCGGTGATTGAGTAGGTCTCAACTTGCCTGTTAGTAGTACTTTATGAATTTAAGGTACCCAAGGAGGTAAGAAATGAGGCAATTCACATATCGCCTATCGATATGGTAGTGTAGGTGCGTTGTTTGCGTGCTTGTGTATCAAGCACACTTGGCGCATGCAGTAGCACTGCCTAATACCTATTATCCTTCTCCTCTGTTTCTAGAATTGCAGTATGCTGTGGCTCTCGCCCCGGTCCAATTGTCGTCTTCGATGTCGCTAGTAGACGCAAAATCTGCCAAAAGCACGAAAAAGCTGACGATGTTTACATCACGGCAACGTTCTTTGCAGACAGTCGTAAACTCGCCTTTGGTGGCCTAAAGGGTGGCTGCTTCTACATTATCGTAAGCACAGCTTGTGTTTATCTCATTTTTATTATTATCGGGTCTGCTGTTTTCACCTCATCCGTACACATAGAGGTCAATTTGAACTCTTATTCATTTGCATTTTTATGGCCCTATTCTGGACGCATTTATATCAATTCACCATATGCCAGATTAGAAATCATGGACTCTAGATCCCATGATGCATCTTTTATGATTTGAATAATCGCAGGTGCAATTTTCAGTCTCTGTGTTCTAATTAAATTTAAAATATGCTAACGTTTCTGCTTCCCTTCACACCCTTATCTCTCGTATAAGTTAAATGAATCCTTAATTAATGTTACTTCAGCTTTTAGGGTTTTAAGACCGCACCAATTAATTGTTTGGGAAATCATTTAAGTACAGCAAGAAAAATTCTACTTCACCTCTCTGTGAATAAGGGTAGTAAATAAAAATAATTTTCGTTGTTTACAATTTTGTCTTGGGTCTACTTAATTTGTTCAAGGGGAGGGGGATGGATGGTTAGGGAGATCCACAGCCTCATTTCCCATGATTTCTGGGCTAGTATTGCTGCTTGCTCTCACTTAATGAGTTTTCTGCTTCATATCCTAATGTATTTTGGATTTCGAGATTTTCTGTGTGTTATGTAATCTTGAAAAATCTTTCCTTGCCAGGAGCAACTATTTAATTCTGGATTTATACAAATTTTATTACAGCACCATTTTCCCATTGATCTCCTGACCTGATATGAAGTTGTCCTTTTGGCGCTTTACTGCTCCAACTTCTAAATTTGGTTTCACAAGTGTCAAAATAAGGCAGTTTTTAAAAGAATACAAGATTTTTAACTTCTGTGTAAGTCTTGACTTATCGGTTTTGGTGGTCAATCGCATTGGTTACTTTACCTCAACAAGAGAGGTGGTATAATTTGAGTTTCTCTACCTTATGACTCTTTCCCTCTGCCAAAGCCTTTGATTGACATGCGACAATTTTTTTACTATAAAGCCGTTAGTGCAATGAAATTTTTTTCGAAATATTTGCCCAATGCACGCTTTACTGGCACTCGAACTGGGGCGAAAACTAAATTCGTGTTACTTGCCCCATTACTTATTAAAATCCCCATTTCGCAGCTTATGCTCTCCCCAAATCATTAATTTATTATGATATCGTAGGGCCAAATAAGGACATGACATTAGCATGTCCTCTACTGGCCTATATCACAGCTGGGGTGATGAAAAAGCAGTAGAAAATTGAAATTATCTTTCGTAATGGCAGAAGAATCGTAATTCAAAAAAAAATCGTAAAATGCCAATCGTAAGCCATTCATTTGGTAAAGGAAGGACATATGAAACACCTATCAAGGGGAAATACCTACTAATTATAATTTTACCTTGAAATTCTTGTTTTTTAGCTAGAAGCTGAGGTATGCGTCATATTAAGATGGCAATTCTCGCTTCTTCAATCATTTCATTTCTCCTCTAGTTCAAGGCACTATGCTTATTAATTGTCCTTATCCTTTTTAGGATACCGAAGATGATGGTCGAGTGTTATTCAGTCACGATTACTGTCGTGTACAATGCATGGTCGCTTTTATTCCTCCTCCTTCCAGCTTCGGGTTTCTCATCCCCGCTCCATTGGATTTGGACCCTAACGCTAGTAGGTGTCCTCCAACTACTAACACTCCTATCAACGCTTCGAGTTTCGATCACACAGGACTTATTCATACCCTGGATCAGCTTCTTATTGTTGATCACATGTATCGTGTTCGCCTCTTTCGCTTTGGCTACACTCTCCCTCCTGCAAACTGCGGCGACTCAAATGCGGTTTCCACCAATGCAGCAGGAATGGAGCAGGCGGCGGCCGATGCAGCATCCTCAGCAGCTATGACAACTGGTATGTGGACTACTGCTACTGCTGCTGCCAGTCAGGGAGGGGCAGGAGGTGTAACTCCCATCATTATGGCTCTCCAAACTGCTCTCTTTCCCCATCAACAACACAGGGCTCAGCTCAGGGCTGGAGGTGGTGGTCTACCCCCACCGCCGATTCGTCAGTCCACTTCGGACTCTAGTTTTGGTATTGGGGTAGGATTTGGGTCGTCTAGGCTCCAGACACCCGCTGCCATTCCTTCTGCTGCTTCTGCTAGTACCCCTGGCTCTCTTGTTGGTATGCGATGGGCTTGTTTGGGGCCTGTCTGATCTCTTTTTGTTGGTGAACGCTAGAGAAATACGAGTGGTTATTGTGCAATAACCAAACTCAAATGCAGTAGAGATTATAACGTAATGTGGTATAAAGTCTGGGGTAGTGGCTCGACTTTGTCTGAGTCGATGGGGGGGGGGGGGGGGGGGGTTAAAACGGAAGCGTTTCCATTCAGAACTGAAACGAGAATGCCGCGATCTTAAATGAAACTCTAATTCGTCATCTTGACTTAGATCATTATTCTTTCATCGGTATTGCCATGTAAGTTATAAGCAATAACGCAGTGAGGTAGGAAAGGGGACGGGGAGCTTAAGGCCCTATAGAGACCAAAGTGAAAAGTACGTGGTTATTAGATTGATGAGTAATTGGTAAGCATTTTCATTCCAATGGGCGCTTCGTTGGTGGTCAAGTCTTCTGCTATTGTATCTAATTTGTTTACTAGGTCTTCCTGGACAAGTGCTGGTGCAGATCCAACCGAACCCGGGTTTTACTCTCCATTCCTTGGTACCAAGTGGTAGCAATGTTCTAGGTAGTGTTCCTAATCTCATGGCGGCTCAAATTGGTGCCCCTGGCTATAGCCTTGAATCGCTCTCTACTTTCCCAACCATCGTGTCCTCCATACCCGGTTTAATGCATCAATACTATATGCGTTATGCAGGTATGCCTTCTTCCTCTGCCGGACCTCGGGCCAGCACAAGTGCCGGTCCTCCTGGCGCTAGCTCAACTGGGAGCTCAATACGGGTTGGCGCTTCTCTCGGGTAAGTGTTTATAATAACTATTAATTTCATTGGAATAACACGCTGGTAATCCATGAGCAGCATAAATCGACATCGTAGTGGTCATGGTTCACGTCTGTCGAGTCAAAGGTTGGAGGTGGGCTAATTGGTCTGACTCCTTGGGGATAAGGTCAATCACTGCGCCATCGGAGTTGGTGAATATGACCCTTCACTTTTTTGCGCTCTAAGAGTGCATGTCGGCCAAGTTTACGATTACGAGATTGGTGATTATAGATGTCCAACAGCAATACTTAATTTTGGAGTGCAGATTGTTCCTAAGTGGGTCTGGAATACCTCCACCTCTCCACTGAAGTCAGATTTCAGCACATTCGCTTAATAGGCTCCAGGTTTGCCTTAATTTCATCGGTATTGTGTGATTTCATAGCCCCCGCTCGCTTGTTGTGGGCGTTAGCAATGGGGCCCCCAACCCAAGGTAAGAACTTGCTCGCTTCAGCTCTAATTTGTGCGCATGTTATTTCTACCAGTATTTCCTATCTTCTACCGCTTATCCGCAATTCGACGCTAGTTGTTACCCTTAGACAGTGATGGTGCGTTAATTATTTTCTATATCTGGACGTTTTTCAGCCACGCAACAGTGGGCACTTGTTGCGTGATTTGGTTCGGAACTATGCCGATTTCTCGTTAATCCTATTGATTTTTGACGATGTAGTTGGATTTTGTCACAATTTCGTCCAGTAACATATCACCCTTATGTCAGTCACTATATCTATTGCTCTGCCTGTGTGTTTTAATAATATCTGGCGTCGAGTAGATACTGGGTAGGTAGGTAAGTAAAGAAGCCAAAATAATCCATTTTTGACAAGAATATAGCAGCTTAAGTATTTGCCCTAGACGACCAAATTAGCACTGTATGTGAATATTGCATTACCTGATAATAGTGCGAATGGGAGCAAAATTTGGATCTAAAGTGCGCCAATCTCGAAATTTAAGTACTTTGTCTTATACAAAATTCTCAGACCGTCTACTGTTACTTGACTCATAGCAACTAATAAGTGAATGTGAGTGTCATTATTTTTTTCATTACCGTTTGCCATTTAATGCAGCAGCCAACCGTCTGGCTATTATATGTGGCTATGCTCTTCTCTTGAATCCTCATATGTTTGTGAGCACTGCGTAGTCTACTACCGTTGTCCAGAACTTTATCAAACTGTGATGAATCTAAATGCAAATTTCAATGTTGTTCCTGAACAATTTTTGACTTTGTTTTGCAGCAATTTACCAGTCCCTCGACATCTCATAATACCGATCGGGTACTTCCGCGCTACCATATTACTATTTTAATATTCGCAAGTAGGATCTAACGCCCACATTTTCGCTGTAGCTATCACGTTCAATCTGGTCAAATTTCTAGGTAAATAATTGGCCATTTTTACTTATGTTTGTTACTTTTATTTACCCTATTTTGCGTCGCTGTTGAAGTGATCAAGAAAACGCTGAGTTTTTCCCTCTCTGATTTTTATTATAATGGCTATACAGTAACCAAAACTTAATTTTTTCCCCACTCCAACAGCCAGGCAAATGGGTATTTCACGCTATTCTGCTGATATTTGACGCCAAGGTAGCATCTAACCCCCCTTTCACCTTGTAGTGCAGCCCCACAATTTCCTCCAATACCTGGGTAAATAATAAAATTTTCTCCTCCCTTCTTTAAATATATGTCATTTCCTTAGTTGAACAGTCAATTAGTAGGGTATTTTGTATTGCTAAATTCGAGTCTTTATAATTATGAGAAGCATCTTACTCTCTATTCTCCGCTTTTTTTCTGTTTTATAATCGGCAGTGATTTGAATTGACTATTTATTCTAATGTGTAGCCACCAGATACCTCAAAACGTCCAACCTTTTCCTCTAATGATGTATATAACACTTAAGCGCTCTCTCTGTAAGCTATTTGCTTGCCTCTTAAGGACGAAATCATTGCTATGTCAACGAATTCAACGGTGTGTTTGGGCTCTTTCCTCTCACTGAAAATGCTTACTTTTCCTCATTCGCCATCAGCTCTAATGTTGTTGTTTAATTGAATATTGAATATTGCATAACAAAACTACTGAGAACCCATTTTGCTATTTAGTTCACAAATGGAACTAATGAATATCGTGTAAGAGTACTATTTTGTATTTGGTGATTTGTAATATCTAGTACTCTATTCATAGGAGGGATGTACTCTCTCCTCTTTCTTTATGAATGTGACTTCTCTTGATAGTTGGGTGCTGTAGATTCCTCCCTTAAACAAATGGGTGCTGAAATCAACTCACCCATAAAAGTGTTGCTTGTCTCTATTTTGCAATTGAAGCCACTTGCTAAAATCGAATAAGCAGTATTATGTTGACCAGACCTTATTCACCCGCTTTCAGATCCTCAATGGCGACAGGACTTGCCGAAGGTGGTGCAGGCGGTGGTACAGACTCTGACACCGCTGAAGTTTCTGCAAACACAGAGGTGTCCAATGTGGGTGCTACCCAAACACCCCCAGGTGGTCCTCCAAGTCCTGCTACCCAAGGTCAGGGCTACTCTCTAATGCAACAAGTGACCTTGATCAAGGAGATCCATCCCATTCAATCCATTGTCCTTTCACCCTCTTGCAAACGCCTGCTTGTTGCACTCAATGGAAAAGTTGGTTTCGATACTGCTTAATGGCCTATTATAAATATTATTTTGGTGATTGTCGGTTTTCCTCTTTAGGGTCTAGTTTTGTGGGATTTGGAAGCCCAAGGCATTATACAACGATTCTATGGGCATCAGCAGATTTCACAAAAGCTCTGCTACTCTTTCTGTGGAGCTAACGAGGACTTTATTTGCTGTGGAAGTGAAAGTAGGCTCAATTTGATCCTTTAAAGTAACTGCTTCCTTTATTTAGATGGTCTGGTGCATATCTGGCGTGTTGGAGCTGCACGAACCGGTCGACCAGTTCACTCTATGATGTCGGCGTCAAGCAGCGAAATTCCAGTCACTGGCGTTCATTGGAACCCGGTTAATCCCTCCATGATTGCATCGGTCAATGATGAGGGAGATATTCATATCTGGGCTCCAGCAAGTAAGGTTTGAGTTCAGACGTGTTCGACTTTCTATGGGGTTTTCAGTTACGTTCTTGAATGAAACAGAGTTTAGAAAGCTTCTAGATGTTTTTAGATATCTCGACTTTAAAGTAGGTCTGTTACAGGCTCTGGAAGTGGCAATAAAACCTGGCTTTGGTAGTAACTCCTATCTTCATTTCCTTTTTTAAGAGTATTGAGTTTCAAGCTGAGTGTTACCTTGAAAGCAATTGGATGCCAATCGCACTAACTATTGGTCTTTGAGAACGAAGATTTCAGGTTAACTTGCGCCTTTTTCAACCACAGACAATTTTTTTCGCTTGATAGCAAATGATCCTTTTCTTGACGTTATTTCTACCTTTTAGCTATATAACTGTTAGTTGATTTAGCCTCTAGCCAGGTAAGCTTTCAGAGCGTACACTTTAACCCAGTTAAGCTAACATTCGGTTTGTCCTAATCGTTTCATCTATCAGATTTGTATATTTGAATGCACCTGACTAAACTGTGGATCACTATCATAGAGTTGCTAAATTACGATTACATCGCACGGTTAGCGCTTCATATTGCTACCTGGAATGTTCGCAATAGCCCTATAAATTCTGGGGTATCTAAAACTCTTTCCGAGCTAAAGTTAGGAGATGCGAGAACAGGGAGGGAGGTGTAACTGAATGGGGTCCTATTTGAGTTAGTACAGAGGAAAAGAAGTGTTTTTGAATTCCTTTGACTTTAAGAGACAACTTACCATCGATGGAGAAACGCTCTCTTACATGTGAAGGTAGAGACAATGTGGCCTCGAAAGCTGCGTAAGGAACATGACGGGTATACTGTTAGCTCTATTTATCTCTTAGATGACAAAGTTCTGCAATTCTTATCTTAGATTTGTGATTTGGGCTAACTCAGCTATCTCAACTTGTTTTTTTCTTTTAGAATTCTCCAGTCACTTGTGAGAATTGTCGATCTCACGGACTCCATGAATCAATGTTTAATCGTATCAAATCATAATCCCTCTTGTCCTTTCTCTTCTCACTTCCCCTCTTCACTCATCTCTACCTGTCTGTTTTGCATTTTTGGATACACGTAGTTGTCTGCCTTCGCTGCTCATTCTGACGTCAATAAATCAATCAATCAGCCCATCTTCTGGCGGTCGGGTTTTCAGGCTCTCAAGTTTTGCTGTCTTTATATATAAGCAATCAAGAAACGTTACTCAAAGGGATGGTCCCAGTGTGCCGTTTTGTTGTGATTTCCATACTCTACTACATACGTCCTAACTATGGCTGTCTTTCATTGGTATTGCTTGGCTCGCGTCCTGGTTGATTGGTTTATTGATTAGTGTGTGTGTGGAACTTTTTTTCTTTTTAATGCTATGGTAATATTCCTATTATTACTACTTCTAACCAATATGTAATCTTGCACTTTCCGGCAATCCCCCTCCATCTCTGTCAGCCCATTTTCCCATTCTCTACCCCATATGACCACTACTATTATTGTTAACTATGGTAACATCACATTTTTGGCTCTTTGTTTATTCACGCTCTATTGAATCTCCGAATCTTCAGCATTCTTTAAGGATTTGACGTTATACCCAAAACTTGATGCGCCTTCTTTCTACCTTGAGAGTTGATTTCGGATGTGTTTGTTGAACTTGCCTAGTTACGAAGACTCAGTTATAGAATTAGGTAGAATCCCTAAATGGAACAATGCACTTTTGACTTGTGAATAGAAATAACGTCGTAGTCATCACAGTATCGTTAGACGCCTAATGGTGGAGAAGTCCTATAAAGTAATAAGAAAACTAGATAGGGAAGGAGCCGGACTGAAAATGCTATGAAATATGGGACATCATTGAGAATGACGGTTGGGTTGGAAAATATCAGTATTTTTCGTTTTTGAGTGCTTTTTTCAGGAGGTCGTTATTTTTGCAAAGCCGACTTTCTCAAACTTCAACTTTGGATAAAATCATTAGGCTTGAGCAGCGCAACAAATTTCACTTGCAGTGGAAATATCGATGACTCATCTGAGTTAATTAGTTGCTTCCTATTTACTTAACGTACGATTAACTACCAGTAAAATCATAACCCAAATAAACATATTTCAGGTCATCCGCTCTGTCTCATCGATATTGTTGAGGTCACTTAGCAAATTTCGGAAGCAGCTTCATACAAAGGGAAATTGGCATAGGATTTGCTGGGGTTTAGTTAAGCCTTATTTGCGCAAAGCGGAAACGTGTTTTTCAATTTGAATAATTAGATGCGCATGAATGAACTTCGTAGACAGAACTGCAAGTGCTTGTTTAGATGCTGTCAAACAGATGCTCACTTGTTTTAGTGTTCTACCGCTGTCGTATCCCACAAAATGAACTGAGCGTGTATTGACTTTTGCTTTTCAACTCCAGTTAAATTAAATTACTTACTATCTTTTTTCTCCATCATATTGTTCTAATATAAATATCGACTAGACAATAAAACGCACCTTGTTAATTGGAAAATTGACAGTTCATTCTGTAAAATAGGCACATTAACGTGTGTTAACGTTCTTATTTTACGATTTCTCACAATTGCTTAGTGCTTTACAAACTTTTGTGGGAATTAATCACTTTCATAGGATAAAGAAGATTAATAGATAGAGATCTACGAGAATTATAATCATCTGGGCCACATTGATATTATTGATTTATTGCCATGGCAATGCATAAGATTTTTTTCAATGTTTAAATTAAAGGTAGTATTTATGATAAGAAACAGCAAGCAAATTACATAAGGCATGAAGTGGGTAGATAAAATTCGCAATATTAAGAGTGTCATGACTGATTGATTTGGTTCTGTGATTGATCACGCCATCTGGGTTAAAATGAATCGTCTTGCTGACAAGGGCAAGTGAGTTGAATAAGCAGCGATTTTACATTTGCTCCTGAATTCTCTCAAGGCTAATTTGGAGATTTTCCAAAATTGAGCCATTTTAGTTAATAACGGCTCCTACCATCTCTTCTTGCTATCCCCAGCGACAGTCCAAAAGAAGAAGGATAACCTGTAACTCAAACGACACTTATTTATATATATATATATATTATAGCTTTTCGCTTTAAATTTGATTGGCCGCCTGGTTTAGTCAAAAGTTAAAGCTGTGGTGAGCTTACATTCCCAAACAAGGTCATGAAAACGATAAATAGGTGAACGAGATATGAACCCTGTGAACTTCATTCGGAGTCACCCAAAAGTATTCGATTCGACCTCGTAGCAATAGGATCTTCATTCTTTCCGAGTGAAGCATTTGATGGTACGTTCGTTTGACATGAGCTATGTATTCCGACTCTCTAAAACACAGTCAAACGAATTATTGATTTATGCTTTATAACAGGAGGATATAATCTATATTAATAATAATAATATAGACACCAAATTGGAAACAATGCAGGACAGTAATAAGCAATCCAATATTACGCTTATTTTTGGCGGAATTGCACACTTAAAATAAAAGGTGCAAGAGGTGTTATATGCATGAGACTGGTAAGAAGGGAAATGGAGATAATTAATGGTAGCCAAGTCTGGGAATCCTTAATTGATTCATCAATACCTACTCTGTACTGTTTCTCGTACATATTTTAGGCCTGATTACTCGTGAACTGAATTATCGATCAGTTGGTTTGGAACGGTGCTTTATTTGCATGTATCCAAAGTCAGACGATTAGCCAAATACGTCCATTGAGGTTAGAGTATGAAGTCTGTGTCTTATGCATCCCATGGGTTTGCTAATTACTCCTAACCACAAGAGGAATTCTCGAGAACATTATATGTTGTCTAAGTTTAAGACAGGAATCCACTTCAAATATCATGGATTTCTACGATGATAGCCTCATAAGCAATCTCAGTATTGTGCCATCATTGGCTAATTAGGCATCCGGGTATTTCTCGCCTATCATAATCATTATAAGCAAATGCTTTTATTAAAAATGCCGTTCATTTGAATTACAGTTCTTCTTGCTTATGCTAACTGAGTTTTAGGACCTCAAGCCAGGTTATTTTACCAGTGGATAACAAGTGATATAACAGACCCCGCCTAGTTTACACCAGCTTCCCAATGTAATGTCAATAATAAGCAAGCCTTTACCAAAGTTGCTACCTTTTCAAATATCTGCATTTTTAATTCTTGCGCTATTTGAAGTGCAATTCTCCCACGTTAAGAATTATTCATTCAGGCACGTTTTCGGCCAGTTTGAGTGTTATCGGTTTTGTTTTGTCTAAACACATCAGTCTCAATTTATGCTAGAGTAGAAACAAACAGCTGTCACAATTGTATCTTCTATAGTCTCAGCCGTGTTGCTGATTCTTAAAGTAAATTTGAGTGAAAAATTAGGCTTCATTCAATGTCGCCGTAAGTGGGATTTGCATCAAGTAATAATAGGAATTCACAATTGCATGCCACTGACTCCAGCAACTTTCTTATCAATATTGTTCCTCAAATGCCCTCTTATTAAGCTCAAATTATCACTCATTATAAGGAAAAAGGGCAAATATGGTAAATTACCGTAACATAATGCTTAAATCGTTCAAAAAAGTGCACAATTCTGTTCACTGAGCATCTTTGAACTTGGAATCCTGAATAACTCTTCTCTTCGCATTCTATTGACAGAATGTCAGCTCTGCGGAAAAGTTGACACAATCACTCTTTATTACTGCACTCTGGTCAAGACGAAAATAGGCATAGTAGTTGTAAATTGCGAGTAAAAGTGCGCGTGCCACAGAAACTAATGTATGCGCCTTGAATTCAGGGTAATACGCACTTCGTTGCGTGATGAGTTAGCGTATTGGCAGGAATTTATTATACCAGGGTCAACAGTGGTGACTTATACTCCCACCAATAGCTAGTTTTTGGACCAAAACAATTTGGTTGTATGAAAATGTGTTCATCTTTGCGTTTCCATAGACTCGACTAATCTTCCATGCATAACTCGGATTAATGATTGCCTATTTTACAGGTCCATTCTTGTACTTAGCTAATATTATGCATTATTAGGGCATAGTTTGAATTAGAAACTCGCAGTATACTCCACAAATATAATTCAGACACCACTTGATTGACAAATAAAGCGATTACGCAGTGTCACAAGAGGGCAGTACGCGAGCAGATTAAAGACCGATGTGTTCTGCGCGTGCCTCACGTGTGTGTCTGTGATTGGAAATACAAGGTCAGATTATATGAGTCACTCAGTTAAGGATGCTAGTGAGTCAGAGCATAAATGCACTTTTAGATGAAACCAGTTGGTTATTAAATAGGGATAATCAATAAATTCGTCTAGACTTGATAGGGACATAAAGACATCATTGGGGCCTTGTGGATGCAAAACTAATGTATCTTCACAGAGGATGCGATTAGAAAATAATAACGTAAACGCATGAAGTTATTTTCCAGTACTCATCAAATTACTAAATAACTCCAGCCTTATTGAGATTGAGCCAATTGAAGACGCAAGTGAGCTTTTATATATGTAGTGCTGAAAATTCACAAAGGAACACTAGGATTCGTTTTTGAACTGACAGGATCTTAAACACACAAAAAACAGTTATAATGCCACAACCAAGGTTAGTTCAGAAGGAATTTTGCCACTTATCAGAAGAAAATTCCATCATGTGAATAGCTTTCTGACTGGAAACTTGCTCTAGCCTCCTAAATTACCAAATTAATAGACAAAATATTTAAAATCTTATCCTATAATCATATTTCCACCTCAGCAGGAATTCCTTTAAAGTAACCAAATATTATTTTGTAAAATTCATCCGAACACCCGTATAATAATTCATTCCCCTCCTGTACCTGAGCGTGACTCTGTGCGCCTGCCTACCGATCTCTGTGTGCGAAGTACCATTAGTGCGCATTCCGCATTATAGATACAGACTGCGAGCGTCGTGATTCTATCTCACGCATTCTTTATGCTATTTGATTCTCTCGATTTTGTTCCGTGGGTCTGAATATCGCATAAGTTCAAACATCGCCACTAGTGAAGCTTTGGCGGATATAATTCAAAGTACTGCGTCTGGTGATTATTCAAAATGCTTTATGAGCAGTTTTTATTGCAAATAAGCCTCAGATTGTTTTAATTCGTTTGGTTAAAAAAAGAAAGCGTGGATCTGGAAGTACATTGATTTCACGGAATCAATTGTATCAGTTCTCTCGTATTAATTACAAGGGTGTAGTAGTCAGCTTATATTACGCGTGTTTCTTTCTTCCTAGTAGATAGGGGAAGGCCTTAAACTTCGAATGTTCCAGAAGAAACGGCATGAAAACCGAACACTTGATATTGTCTTACGCTAAACCAACGCCAGATCCTCTGGTTCAACAAATCAGTGGATTTTGCCATGGCAACTACGTTGATATCCCAGGTGATGCTGAGGGTAGACTGCTGTTACGGGGGTCTGAAAAGGCTGTAAATGAAAAGCTGGAAGGTTTCCTTCATCCCAGGAAAATTTCGAACCTTTCTTATGTCTCTTCGAGTTCTTTAATGAACCTCAGAAATGGCTAATTAAATTTACCTAACCAAAGAGTTTGATAAAGTCTGGATGATCTATGCTAGACACATCAAGAGTGAAGTTAACGACTTGTACGCCCCTTTAAGGGAACTTGTCAAATTTTTGCCAGTTTTTAGTGATCTTTGGGAACTTCATCAAATTGACATCTATTGTCGAAACCTTAGAATGTTGGAAGAAAGTGATCAAGCGAGGTTAGATGATACTGTTAACGAATGCATAAACTTGGAAATCAAGTGCCATGATAGTGCCATGAATCAGCAGAATTCAGGTGGGCGCAATTAGGCCAATAGACATTTTAGTGAGGGTGTGTCCCGGAATGTATATCTTCTCCATAAAACTAAGTGCTCTGATGATTTGAATGAGTATTGAAATAATTTGTGCTTTGCTCAATTTTGACATACATATCTCATAGCTGCGGCTTGTGCGCTGAACGAAGGTATAAGAAAGTATGTGTTGAACTTAGACAAATTTCAGAATGGTGAGGGTCGCCCATGAAGTTGAGAAAAGGGTTAGTTAAATGTTAGAACCAATAAGCAGCTCGAAGAGAAATATGAAGCCAAATGAAGCAATCTTTACAGATGGGTCTCAACAACGAGCAGAAAGAAGTTGAAGAGCAGGAAGCAGCAACCTGATCTAGTTTCTGCGTTGGCTATCAAATCAAAAGTGAAGGATATTGGGAAGACAGAGAATGGAGATCTCCTTTGAAATCGATAGAAAATGCAGTCTAATATTCCAGGAATCTGAAACGAGCGTCCAAACTAGGCGAAATCATAAATACAATTTCTAAGAAAAGGGGAACAGAGCAATATCAAGCTCCATACGAGAACTTCTGAATGTCTGTTCATCTAAGGCCTGATGGAAAAGCACCTCCGGAAATACTAATGGGAAGAAGAAACAGACCGAAGCTGTGAATAGGAATAAATTGTCTAGAAGGGATACGTATTCATTAGAAGTACTTCAAGAAAACCGAATAAGAAGCTCTACAAGGGAGACACTACTTATAGAAGGAAAGATCTTAAAGAGAAAGTATAATGCAGATCAATTAATAATATTCGCACTTGACGAAACTGCTACTTCATTTATTTTTGCAGTTTCATTGCAAAAATTTATGACGCTTACATTGTTTATGCTAGTTAAGATAAATTATGCTATAATAAACATAATTCGAGTAGAACTGCTATAAATTTTCACTATAACATCAAGAAACTGTGTTTCACCTTTTTCTGTTTAGGATGCAGTCTAATAGGTCGTAAAATAGTGTAATTTCCAAATGTGTTAGAGGCGAGCTGTCAATCTTGCTGGTTAGAAATGAAACACCATAAGCCTGCATGTGGAGTGAACCAATGAGGAAGCTGAGCTTTGAGCTCAGTACGGTCATTGACTAGATTAGACCCATTGGTCATTGGTCGCTGTTACTCGTGTTGGAAGATTTGTAGACAAGGGCAAGATGGCTGCTACCACCCACAATTTGTTATTTTTGTCAGTCTTGATTCTGACGTATCTTCCGTCTTCATACCACCTTATGTATGTTCGCTTTATGATTAATTGTCTTGTCAATAGGCTGCGCTTCAATAAAGAGCTGTATAGACCGCCCTTTCGCTAGCATGATTAAACACTTACAGTCGGTGAAAATTGAATCAGTTTGGCTCAAATCAACAAAAAGTACTGATTACTAGTTTGAAAAAAATTATCTATCTTATGGAAGTTTGTGAAAATTGCATTAATGATGACGTAATAATCAAATTTCTAAATTGCGTTCAATCATTCAGCTAATGTGCCGGGATTTGGTCACTTCAAAACTCTATTTACGACTTAATCAAGCGGGTGATGTCTCCTTTGTTTATTAGGGTTTTCGAGGAAAATGTAAAAAATCCAAGCATTGTTGGCAATAAAATGATAAAAAGGTATGTGCAGTAGGAAACCTACGCTTTTCGACTAACGTTGGTTCCTAAAGAGTTAACTGCATGAGGATAGTTTATCTCGAAAGTAACCGGGATTGAGTGACATATAGTGACTAATAAGTCGTATTATAGAACAATGGCTGAAGGCCAGGAGAGGACCAAACAAAAGAGACGTATCTTCGGTCAAGGACTGCAAAACTTGTGCGCCAAGTCGTACGTCATGAATGGCACATAAATACATTGCGCTTATTTAAACTACTTTTAAGTAATGGGAAAGCTGTAAATCGTACCAAAACATGGCTGCTGTAAGAATTCACAGTCATTCTTTTCCATAAGGTACATCGAATCACATCGGTGTTTTGAGAGGGGAAAAAAATATGCTTTGCCACTGGAGTGGGCAGACGTTTCACTGATAATTTATTTCGCCTGCGGAAGAAATGCCATAATCAGATGACCTGATGTTTATTGCCAGAGCAGTCATTTAAGATAGAGTTCTAGCAAGGCTTTTACGAGAATAGATCGAATTATTGCAATTTGAAGAAGATCTAGTTCTAAAATGGCTTGGTACCAATCACAGCTACAATTATTCAGATCGAGCAAATATGAGTAAAATATCTTCCAGGAAACTGACTGTTAATGAAGTTATCGATGAACTGCTCTCGCAGATTTGAGTACGTGGGGTTTAGTTCGCTGTCAAGTGAATTAAATGACAAATGTCATTTCCAATTACCAAGATATAAACTTGGTAAAAAGGGAGAATGCTACTCACCGAATTCTGCTAAATGTTAATGAAAGGGTCATTTATTTACTATTTATCATTTTTCCAAAGCAGAGCAACTAGTAACAAAATGCTTTTCAGATATACTTATTATAGTTAGTCATCTATTTCTACCACCAACATAGATGACTAACTAACTAACATAGAAGGGATACTACCTTCGATATTCTATTGCCAGTCATTCTATTTGCTGCATAAATTCCTTGTCAATTGGAATTTCTGCTGATTTATAGCTGCAGATATTAATTCATAACCAGCGATCTGAGAAATGACTAGTTCTCCATTACTGTATTCACGGGCGGTCCATTAATAGAGATATTCGTGTACATGTTCAGACGTGCATAACTACACAGATGCCGATTACTATCCGGAGATAACTTTAACGAGAGGTGGGTGAAGTCTTACCATGGTAATTTGCCGTAGACCCTTAAACTCTGAAGTGTAGCCGATTAATGTACGAATAAGCCATAACTTATTCCTAGTAAGCTCTATGGCATAGTTCTCGAAATTATTTAAATTGACTCATCGATATAGAGGAAGCAGACATATGATGTGAAATGCATCGATTTATATTATGCGTTGATTTCAATTTTGGCTATTTCAACTACGCCGTGAGTACTGCTTACTGACCTCATTGGCTCCCCAACCCGATCGGCATCACGGACGCATGTTCTAGAATGTTTCAGCGCACATGAGATTGCTCACTTTAATCGTGTTAGGATTGTGTACTCCATAGAGGTCAAAATTACGTTAGTCATTCATTAGCTGTTGCAAGTAAATAAGGGATATTTATCGATGAGCTCTAATTAACTGGAGCGAGTCTTAAATGAGACATCGATGTTTCTACTGTAAGTGAAATTTGTTCAAGAAAGTTGAGTTTGCAAAATTAACGGTTTTTCTAAACGAAATACTCAAGAATGAGTCCAAATGATAAATATTTTACTATAGGTATGACGTTGAAGGCTAATGATAGATAATATATAGACTTTATTATAGGAGATTTGACTTAAATCAACCACTAAGTCCGAAATATTTCAGTTGACATACTTGATCTATAAGTGCAAGTTGTCTAGGAAACTTTAGATATTTAACAAATTTGTTACTAAAGATAGGTGTACTTTGAAAGTTCTGTTCTTGAAAATGCAGATTGTTATTAATATGAACTCGGAATTGTTCCCACATCTCTTTTAACTATTCAAAATTTTGAAAATTTAACAGAGTACTTTGAAAACGTTTTAAACTGGACTCTGAAACAGTTATATTAGACATAATTTTAGCATTAACTGACATTTTCTTAGTCCGATAATACACTAATCTGCTTTAATCCGTGCACCAGTTGAATAAAGTTTGGAAATTTTCATTTTGCATGAAAATCCATTAAATAAAGAATGAGTTATGATTACACATTGTTGATACTGCAATTGAATTTCGCATTAAATCAAACATTTCACCCAGAACAAATTGGGCAAAAAGATAATATTTTAATGAATTTCGAACACATAATAGCTGTTTTAAAATGAAAATAAAATTTTATGCAATTAAAATAAAGCGAATATTTTAACAGTGGGTGGAATTTAGTTTTAATTAATCAGAAATCCACTTAGAATCTCATGGCTAAATACTGGCTCCCAGATTGCTCTGATTCGTCAAATCTTGTGGTCGGATTGGGGTAGTTTCGCTGTTCATATTTGTACGTTTTTGAGTGCTAAGTTCGTTAACTTAACCTTTAACTGCGAAAATATTATTGATTGGTAATAGCCAAGGTTTTCTTTCCTTTTACCAGCAATTAACTCGATGTATCGACGATTTTAACCTTTAATAAAATATTCTCTTTCACCAATTTTAGCATTGCTATGGCACAAGTTCCCTATGCTCCTGGTTAGTGATATTATTTAATTACTGTAATCGCATATCTGATCGTAGGTCAAACAACGGTTGTTATTCAGCAAGCAACGCAGTTGACTGACAACAGTCAGCAAATGTTTTGTCCAAGATGCAACCGAATCGTGATGACTAAAACCGATAGCAAAGTTGGCAATGCAACATGGCTTGCCTCCTGCCTTATTTTCTTTCTTGGGTGAGACTTCATTTCTAAATAGCATATGTTAATCTACTTGTTTTTAAATTGAAACAATTTTAATCTTTATAGTGGTCCACTTCTGTGCTGCCTGATTCCATTCTGCTGTAGAAAGTGTAAGAATATCGAGCACCAATGTCCAAATTGTGGTTATGAGTTAGGTCTCTATAAACGCATTTGATGTAATAGTTCGGACCTTTTATTTTCTTTTGTTCTTTTCTCCTTGTTTGCTTCTTTTTGCCGCCATGTATCATGCGTTTTGACAATCAAAATTATATTAAATACACGTGCTTATTATAAAAAGTTTTGTTCAAAGTAATTTGCTGTCTATTTGGTTTCTATTATGATACTCTTCATAGGATTAATTAGTTATATTTTAGGCTGATACATCCTCAAATCAAATGAATGAATCAGTGTTGAATTTCGAATACAACTCTCAACTTTTTAAGTTGAACCTTCCTCATTATGACCGCTTACATTGATTTTAACAATTTTCTGAAATTGGCAATTAACCAGTTTGGGCAAGAGGTACCCAAAGCAGTAACCTTTTCCAAGTTTAAGAGAGGGTCTTAATAAGAAATTCTGTCAAAGCAAGCTTGAAGATGGGGGCTTGATATTCTGAGAAGTGAATCTCTATCGTTATTTTTTTATAGGTTCTTTCAATTCCCCTCAGAAGTAAGAAACAGATAGCTCTTGGGTTGCAAGGGAAAATTTGAAAACTGTATGTACAGTCTGCCGGAAATAAAAGGGATCCCTTGTAAATAAATAAAGGAAACGTAATATAATATGTTAGTTTTAAAGTAATAAAATCAGAATATTAGGTGACATCGCTCGAGTGCTCAATATCTCTTTCAGTTTGATGAGGACATGGATATCTTTTTTCTTGGCCTTCCTATGTGTATATTTTTCATTATACACCTTGGCGGTATTGAAAGCAAACTAATTGTTGCCGTTGAAGCAGATTTAAAAAAAAGTTCATTTTATTTGACGCAAGTTGATTTAATCGAGAGACCTGATATCCCTTTTATGGCCTAGAATATGTTCAATTTATAGATTGAAGCTGAAAATGAACTTGTAGAAATTTGTAGTAAGAGCGGAATCGACTGTCGATATTTTGTAAGCTCTTTTTTTTAACTAAATCGCTTTACTCATTACACCCCAACATGGCTAACGCTCTTTACTATGATTGCGAATCGACAGCCTATTTTTCAAAATGTCATAACGCAATCTATAAGAATACACATGAGGGAGGGAGGCATTAATAGAGGATTTAGAAATTTGCATTTGCACTATGGAAGTAAAAACGTCTGAATGCGAAGCACAAATCAATAGGTGGGCGTGCACTGGAACGAAGGTAGCATTGCCTGTATGTGGATGTAGTAAGCACTTTGTCAGCCTCAATAAAGGTTGTTACTTTTAACTTGGTAGTAACCAGCACCTAAGCGGACCAAGATGCGAGGGCGGTGGCATTAGGTAGAACATAGGATTTAGACAATAAAAATGCCATGCTGTGGAAAGGGTAAGGACACTTGTGGCAAGTCTGTTGCCTTCTCCCATCATCTTTTTACCCTCAAATATCCTTTCATTCTATCTTGCCCTGGCTTTAAGATGTCAAATCCTTATTAAGACCACGTTATCTACTGCATTTTCCTATTGATAAATCAGATACTCATGGAAAATTATTTACCTCTCCCCATATTGATGGTTTTTTTACTTTTAGGTTCCAGTCAATAAGAGCATTTGCGGGAAAAAGCAGTTGGAGGAAATTGTCTTTTTAGCAATTAAATTTAAATTACAACATTATCCAGTAAAGGAGGAAATGGATGGGCCAATCAGGGTATGCTTTGAAATCGGAATGTCATTAAGTTCAAGTGACATCGGGCTCCCTATTTTCTCACAATGGTCATAGTTCCCTGTGCATTATCCGAGTGATCCAGAGTTACATTTTCATGAATTAATTTCCGCCTCTCAGATTGAGTTAATGTGCGGAATATTCAAAACTTTCTGACCATTTGATGTTACCGTATGGTCTGTCCTCCCACACGAGTTTATTTATAGCTTTCTAAAGCCAAAATTAGCCATATAAAACCCAAAAGATATTCTGATGAGAGTATTATTGCTTTAATTAAACACCTGTACTTAATAACAAGCCTCCTTTGAGATGCGAGAATAAATTAGATAGATAATATAAAAATATCCGGAAATGCATAATTCACCCATCTGTAAATAAGAGCAAAAGGTTAGAGAAACTGATAAATTACTAATGACGTGGTATTTTCATCTAGCAAGATGCAAACACCACCGCACTCCAATCTAACCGGAATGCATTCCTGGTGTCCATATAAAAATCGATACACACGATTTAACACTGAGGCGCGTATTTGTAAGAAAGTGTACAAGTGAGGGAAATATGGGAACTTGCTTAACCAATTGTACTAATTTTTACCCAATATCACCGCCTAAGGACGATATTTGTGGCCACATTCTTTTCAACTTTTTTGAATTTAGAAACTACTTCGTGCATTTTTTTAAATTCCAAAATACGAAACCGTAGTTTTTAATGACAGGCTAGAATTAATCGGCGTGGAAAGTCATGTTGCAAAAGTGTCCATTAAAATGACCAAGTATCAAGTATATTCAATTACGATAAGTTAAGGTCGGAGTTTAAGGAACGAGATAAGAGGAGGTGGGAGGGGATGAATTCGTCTATAAAAAATTAAGACTTACGAAATTTACAGAAACACCTTTCTTTAATTACTTGCGTTATGATTTGACATAGGTTATTACTTAAAACGGACCATTGCTCGACAGTCACACTTGACACTCGTTTTGTTCCAAAAGATTGGAAGATACATCGGGCACGTTGATAATGACGAAGTAGAGGTAGGTTAAGCAGGCAACCTCACCAGTATTTGTTAGCTCGCTTACCAGGATAAGCGTACAATGGATCAATGGAAGGTGAATCCTTTGATGTGCAACATTACAATCTCATGCTGCTTGAGACCGAAGTGGCAACTGTGGCAAGCTGGTTGCTTCCTCTCAATATTATAACCCTTAATGTTCCTAAAACCCCTTCATGGTCTCATAGATCTCTATTCGCAATATATTGTTCAATACAGTTAATGTTGCAATATAAAACTTTATTTAGATCACATCTCCTACAGCATCTCTATAAAATCTTGCAAAATATCTTAAGATCGGTTGAATGATAAGCTTTATTATCTAGCTTTTCAAATCGGACTTGAAAAAGAAAGATATTCTCTGATATCTACTCAGGTAAGAAGGCCACAGTTTACTACCTAACTTGTCAACCAAAAATTACCACTGCGGTTAATCATTAATATAACTGGTTATGCACTGACGGTGGTTGGCAGATGTATGTGTTTACTTGTGAGATAACGAAGATCAGTTAACACTCCTCCATTATTCATTAGTGTGAATAAAAATTTTCATCTTTTTTTTACAACGAAATAAATAAACAAAATACGAAGTTACAGAAGGACTGTAGAGGAGGTATTGATTGGAGACAACCTTTCTCCAATAAAAGTATATCACATTAAGGGAAGCGATTGTTTCATTACCTCTTCCATTTGCGCGCTGGTTTTAGAGTTGTAGTTTTCGCCCAACATTTCACCAATTGACGAAGGTTAAAGAGATATTGTCACAAGAAGTACCTGGGCAACATATACTCATATGGCAAAAAAGTCTATAAACTGGCAGTTGACTTCAAACTACCATGACCCACTTGAGTGTATGTCATATTCCACCACTTCCACAGTACTCAACTTACCTTTTCTCTACCTTTGTGTGTCTCTCTCTCTTACATTTGTAAATCACTCTTCTGTTTCCCCTCTTGACGTTTTGTGACTTTGATGTTCCTCCCTCTGTGAAGCCCGAAGTCAACTAAAGGGCAAATGATAACTATCATAAAGCCTGCCATTTGATATAAATAAATATTGTCACAGGGAGTACTTGAAGAATGCCTTTACAATAATATTAATTGACAACAGAATTTCATAAGGGGAACGCTTGAGGATCCTGTCCTTTTAGTCATCGGACTGCATACAACTGAAAAGTTCGGTGAAAGCCAAATGTTCAAATAGTGATAAATCTATTTTCCATATATTTCTTATTTGCATTGATCGCAGCACTACGGGGTACATTAATTAGTATCGCAGATGGGATAAAGTGCTTTGCAAACATCTTAGTTTTAAGAAATATAAACCTGAAACAAAGTGTATTTTTCTAACAGAACATTAAGAATGTATAGCGTGGTTTAGTTGGTCATCTAAAAAAATGATGTATATATGGCGTTATAGTTCCTCAAACAACCAGAAGATCAAAGCGAAAGAAATGCGAAACATCAATCAAACTCATTGATAATGTACCCAGGTGAGAATGCAAATTAAAATCGATAAATTGAATTGAAATTCCGCTCACAGAGTAAAATTATGGATGCTTGCCTTCGACTATTTATTTGTATTGCGCATTTGTCTTTATGCTTGGGAGTTGCCAAATTCCATACCACGAAACGATGGGGACACTTAAACAGGTGCACTGCAAAGGCTCGAGTTGTAATAAATTTTAACAGCAATTTATCAACTGATGCCAAAATTTGGGCCAGAACAGCATATTAGTTATGCATTCAAGTGAAAGCCTAATTTTCTTTCCCTAAATTTGACCATCAATGCAGGTAATTCGCAGTTCTATAAATGTAAGCTTAATCACCACGCGAATTTATACATGCTGTAGCAGATTAGCTGCCCAAATAGGCCTTGACGAATGGTTTGTTATCATTAAGGCCAATCCATTATTAGCTGACTCAGAACAAAGAATAAAGTTGCCGGGTTCGATTCCTGATCGGGAAAGAAGAGAAGCAGTTTTATCTCTATCAAAGCCTTTCATGCAAACATAAAATAACCATCGATTATGCGCTAATGCTTCCCACCTACGCGTTTTCATCAACTACGCAGCAAGTTTATTTTAAAAGGGCGGATCGAAAAACGACAAAAGCAAATGAGAGAGACTTGTAAAAGATGGCGGAAGTTATTTTATGTAATATCATATACATAACTGAGAAATAAAAAAATATATATAAATCAAATATATTTAAAATAACTAAGGTAATTTCATGCCTAGTACAACATGTATCGGTGATTTATTGATGCAATTAAAAATGGTCTTTCTAAAAACGCTTAACAAGCATTAGAATTTAACGATATCTATATTTGGAGTTGCAGTTTCCAATATTTTCCTTAAATTTAAAAATTCTCTGCGGTATTTGCTTATATAAATGGTAATTGTAGTTCGAATATGAAAGCTTATTTTTTTACGTTTGATTTTACTGTTGATAAGAATACCGAAAAAACTGCTTCCGATATTTCAACTTAGGTGTGCAAAAGCCACAACGGAGTTTGAAGTTGACATAAATAAGCTTTGATCAAACCTCAGTAACCCTTTCCGACAAAATCCTCCAGTATGGAACTTGTGGGAACACAACTTTTGTATAAAAAATGCAGAAGCCACTCGACCAATCAATGACCAATAGCAATACGATCAATCAATGGTCAATTCCAGTACACGATTACCCGACCGATCAATGACCAAAGTCATATGAAGTCACCATACCATAAAGTGTATACAATGACCAAGTTCTACGTCATATATACACATCACGCCTGCACGCTTGCCCGCCAGCACGCCATACGTGTTTCACGGTATACGTCTATTTCTTCTATAGCTTTGCGGTAACTTAGCAACTAGAATAAACTGCCATAGAGGTTTCTGAGAATAGTCAAGCCTTATTCAGGTTGCTGATCTGCTACGAAATATCAAGGCCGCATATTCCAGAATGTTCTATCGTGGAGGTAGCGTTTTGAGCTCCTCAAGGTAAGTGAAGAACGCAATCGCGTGAAGGTACAATGAGTTAATTTTAAGTGAACAGCCTAATCGAATCGACTAGTGACGCAGAACGGTATTCAATAATCAAATGAAATAGACCACTTGCCAAATATTGTAGAAGAAATTTCTAGCGTTATCATCATTAATAGTAGTCTACTAAAAGAAACTTCATCTGAAAATGTATAAAAAAGCCCTGTTTAATAGCGAGCATCGAAGCTAAACTTGTTTAAGAAGGCTACGACTTCAATTCATGAAATATTTGTATCGTTATTTTATACAAAAAAATATTTCGCGTTATTGAACAAGATTTGATTTTTGCTCAAATAAAACTCAGCTGAATCTCAAAAATCATTCGCAGATGTCAGTTCTCACTTCATCATTGCACCTTCGTTCCTACTGTACGTGGTCATTCCAAAGATCGAAGCGGTCGAAAATAATCCGTTAAACGTTTTAAACACATACTCAAAAGCAGTTAAACCAAAAGTAGCAGACTCTTCAAGGTCGAAAGTTGGAATGAAATCGTATAGAATAATGATCAACGTGCCTACAAATTCAAGATCAAGGAAATTAAGAGGAAAATGGCGAGAGACAGATTCGAATATTTTTAACAGCTGAGTCGATTGTTAACAAATATGTTCACCAAATTCTTTTATCAGGCAAAAAATTCAGATCTAGACAGTAAAATATGTTGATTTTATCCCGAATTAATGATTATTATCTTTTTGTTTCCTGCTCATTCGAAAAGATTGTTTCTTATCAATTTAAAACGCCCACGCTCACTTGAATTTTCATTGCCTCATTCCAATTTTTTTTGTTTGAAACGTCCAGAAAGCCTAAAGCAGCACGATCTTTCGAATTAAAGTTAAGATTTACAATAGATTTTCCGATTTCATTGCTTTCGTATTAGGACCTGGGAAACGAAATCTCGCTGTCATATCACTCGCTGACAAGGTAGCTTCTATTTCAGCCCACATCAAGCTTTCCTGTATTATATCACTCCCGCTCTCGCACTATTACCTCTGTAAGGTTTATTCAAACGATGAAATTCAGCTTTACTGACTGAAAATTGCAAAGATATTGATGTTAGTGTTTCCTCAAGTTTCCGTCGAATAATAAATTAAAGTTTTGGAAAAAATGTCAGCATGCCATTATTATCGGACCAGCAAACTGGAATGACAATGCCTAAAGTAATCCCTTGGGCATATTTCCCAGTGGACACCATGACAACCTCATTACTTAGGCGATTGGTAACTTCTTTCAGAGAGCGTTATAGCTAGAAAAATACCTCTCTGACAATTCATATATTGTGTGGCAAAATGAAATGAAATAAAATTTTGTTTAAAATAACGGGGATTATCCATATTAGTCAAAGTTGTTAGCTAATAATATTTTTTTATTTATAAATTCAACTTGCGATATAATGGTCAGAAAATCTGACCTACAAAGTCCTAACTTTTGGGCAAAAAAGTAGGATGAATTTCAAAGTTCTTTTTCACAGTTAACTTGGATTTTTGTTAATTTATGCATTTGTCAAGGTTATCCAACTGGAACCTTCCAAGATTGAACATGTATACCAATACAGGATGATTTGTGCACCCTTGTATTCTAAAAGACTTAAAACATTCAAAAATCGATTAGATGAAACGGATTTTATATAATTTTTTTAATGATGATCCCTTCGAATTTCACTGTCCTTGGGCGAGCTCCTATGTAGTGAACTTTAACAATTTTACAGACATGATGATATTTGAACTTTGTATGGTTTTCTTCCGGTTCCTATTTTTATCTGATGTGTGTAACGCAGTCAATTGTTGCTGGCTATCCGCAATGCAGAGGCTAGTGAGAATCGGTAACTTACCTCTGTGCTCTGGGGTGGAATGCAGTGATTACACTCAACTTACACAAGTGTTCGAATGTAAAGATAATTTCGTAAAATAGCCTCATGCTTTAAAAATTTATTCAAAGCCGAGTGAAAGAAGGATCTTGGAATTTAGCCCTTAAAATGAACAAGGTTATTCAGGACACTGGAAGACTGTCCTTGAATGGTTTGGGAACAGTCACCACAATGATGCCATCAATTATTTTGATGACAGCCAGTGTCTTGGGTATACACTCTGAACGACTCCTATTAACCTAGACGAGTCAAATGCATATTTTGCTGCACAGCGAATTCGATAGGTTGGGTATTATTATGAACTGCCAAACCCTTCCATCTCCTCTGCTTATCAATTTTAGCCATTGAATTAAGTTAAGTCAATGAATGATTTGTGTAAATGAGTTCGCAATTCATGAGTTCTGTCTTGGCAGGTGCGTACAGTGGACGATACTCTGTCGGTTGATAATAAGATTTATGGAACTACTTAACACGAGGCAGAAAATCGTATTTTTTATTTATACTACACAATTCATTGTTATGACACACCGAAAATCATATTAAACAGTATAGGGAAGAGGAGATTTTTATAGGTAGTGAACTTATGAACAAACGTCAGTGCATCGTGTCAAAGCTATCAAAATTCGATTAGATAGTGATTTCATGCCTACACTGTCCAATTGATTAAATAGAGTTTTTGGTCAAGCCATCTTGTAGGGTTTTTATTATCTTAAAGGAAAAAAGATCTAACTAACTAAGAACAAACAGGTTTTTGCGTTAGTCACTATTGTGGTATACTTATAATTATGCTGGGGGAATTTAGTATGCCATCTTTAAGCCAGAAGCCTCTTCTGAGAGAAATTAATTACCGATAATTCAAATAATAACACTTACATAAACAAAGAAATGAAAATCGTGAGCTAGAGAGTCGTTTGCCGAAATCCATTACATAGACATCAAGAGACCCGGGGTGCGCGATAGACTTACTTCCATGTGGTGCGCCCTGGACAACGTATACTCATACGGCAAAAGATTCCATATAACGGCAGTTGACTTCTGACTTCAAACTACCATGACCCCACTGTATGCCATATTCGATCACTTCCACAGTATTCATCTTACCATATCTTTTTCTCTACCTTTGCCTCTCTCTTTTACACCTCGGAATCACTCTCCTGAACCTCCTCTTGACTTTTTGTGATTTTGTTGTTCCTCTCCTCTGTGAAGCCCGAAATCAACTAAAGGGCTAATGATAACTATCATAAAGCCTGCCTGATATAGATAAATAAACATCAAGAGAAAATGATTTGGTGGAAAATGTGGAGTGTACCACGATATCAAGTCCGATCAAATGAGTTTCATGAAAGCCAGAACATCATGATTGCAGTGTCCTCTCAGCCACTCGGCAATCAATAGTTACTGCAATGTAGGCCAACACTAAGTGCAGTTATTGCTCAATCCTCGTGAGAGTTCACATAGGTGCATCAAGGACTACTCACTCTATGCGTTCTGCTTCTTCACTACTATTGACGTACCTTAGATAATTTCCAGAGTAAATTCATACCAGGCGATTTTGCCAGATTATTGTTAGGGTTTAGCAAGGATTTATTTAAGTAGCATTCCCTACAAACACGGCAATGCCAATAAGAATTAACAATCTTTTGTTAATGAAATAAAAATTTTTCAAGAAATAGCAGAATCCATGCACTAATATAAATTCTCTATATATTTAAAATCTTTTCAGTAAAATCGAAAGGTCAATGTTTATACGACCCAGGAATTGATTAAACTGTACTAATATTGATCATTTATTGTTTTAACTTAAAGGTTAGCTCTAATCTTCAAACACCTTTTCCTTGGATATTTTAGATTCAAAAAGAAGAACTGTGTAACTAACTGCTGAATGTGGGTACACTAGAGTTGGCAATTCATTATCACTGGAGTGAAGTTTGGGCCATCCTAGGATTCAAGGTTAGTAACTACACATAGCGAAGATCCCTGTTAACTCCACAAAGCTCTAAATGTGCCTCAAAACGAAAGTTACGTAGGTGCTACAATACACGTACAACTTAGAGGTCATCAAATGAAAGCACAATCTTTCTTACCTAATGCTTTTCCAACATCACAAGACAGAAGTGGTACAGAAGGTGAGATGCACCCATGAGTACTCACCATCTCCTAACTCCTTCGATGTGATCTGAGTGAAACATCTCCACCACTAAGCTCTATTGATTAGCTCTATTATCTACCTCAGTTCTTTAAGCACACTTGCAATTTTTTACTTCACGGTAGAGTTGCTAGCATAAATTGGCCTCATTTCTATTTTTCAATGGAGTGAATAGCTATTTTCGTGAAAGTGTTGTGAATAAAGTTGAATAAATGGTGAAACAATCAATAGGCGGCTTCAGGAGCTGCTAAAAATTAGGAAAATAGAAAATTGGAGTAATTCGATAAACAATTTAAACTATAGTTCACAAGATTACTTCAAAGGCAAAACGATTGCCACATTGTCGCCTCTTTGCACAATTTTATGAGTAAAAAATGGAGTTAGGGTCAATTTGTCTGCTAGTTACCAGTCAATGGAGTACATAAATCCTCCACTTGATCCTATTAGATTAGCCGCAAACGGCAATAACTTGACCTGCGTTTCTTTGACCAACAAAATGCTACGTCATCATAGACTTACACGCCCTAAGCATGACAGAAAATTGCTATTCACCTCAACTCTATCTATTTCGGTATGCAGTTTTATTCCAGGTTTTTTTCATTCTACTATGGCGTCGCATCCGAGGTTTAATGGGATATGATAGAAGGTAAGCTCCTTGAATTCGATTTACTAACTTCGTTGGGATTAATTAAGACTACACTGAGCTTGTTGCATGCACAACAACAATAAGAGTTGGAGTCATTGATGTTTGGAACCGTAACTTCAAGACGGCATCAAACAAAATACCAGCTTTTAGTTGTGGAGGACATCTAAGCAGCGTACGTGCTTGATGATTTCAGCAAGCGTATCAGAGAGGGTAATCTAGTTCCCTTCCGTAATATAAAGCTCGTATGCAGTTCGATTTTCAATCTTGCAATTCGTTATATGCTATTTTTGAGATAGTGAAAATCTTGATGGGATAATTTCACATTTTCATAGTCAGTACGCCGATAGCTTAACCAGAATTGGTTAAAACGCAAGTTCTCCTTGCAATATCCGAACCATAGTAGACTTTAATCCGAAATATGTAAAGTACACCAGAGTTCATCTTAATTCATCAATGAGTTAATCAATATTTTAGTACTAATGAAGAGAGGATATGTATTCAATACTTATGTTGATTGTGGCTAATTGTATTTTCACCTTGACAAGTAGCTTTTTCCAGCCAAACGCCATTGTTTTATTTACTTCTGACGGCAACAACACTATTCCTCCTCCTCCCAAAGAGGGAGTTTGCCAGCCTAAAGGTTTGTGGTAGTCTGTTGCATTGTGTATTTTCACTTCACTTTCAGTAGAGAAAAGCCAATAACACCAGGCGTGACTCAGATGATCGTTCCCCATCGCACACCTTTTAATTATGCATGAAGTAAGTAAGGGTGGTTTTCTATTTGAATCTTATGCAAAATAATGAAAATTTTGATAGAGAAATGGGTTAGAAAAGGAGAAATATTTGACAGAGGTCACACCTTGAATTAACAAGCAGAATTTGCTGTTCACAAGGCATAACCAAACCTCGGAGACACATTATTCACGGGAATAAAGGTTCATAGTGTCTCAAATAGAATAGTTAATAGAATGAAACAGTTTTATTTGAAATTTTAATCGTTGAGGTGAGATGGTGGCTTCTGGCTCCTTCCTTATCCTTTCTGGAAATTCGTATATGTAAGATGTTCTCCAATAACTACTCACCCTAAATCCTCCCTTACGTCACAAATTCACCTCCTTCATCATGCCCCACCCACCCCGCATAATTTTTATTCATGCATCTTTCTTATCCAGCGTTCCTATTGGTTATTTAATAGCCTCTATCTCTACTACCATATAAAAGGAGACTGTCAACACTCAATTCATAGCAATCACTCTAATAAGGGAAAAAATCAATGAATTTCTCCTTTCCTTCTACAAGGTAGGTACTAAGTTAGATATCAAAGGCGGGTTTAATACGTCAATTCAAATCGTCCCTCCCATTCGCACGTGTTAGATTCATAAAAATGAAATGGCTTCCGTTATTTATGAGTACTCCCATCAATTGAATATACTTATAGATACAACAAGATGAATTTGGAAGCATTGAATTAGAATTTTGGAGATAAGTACTTCATATTTTCCACACCATTACTAACGATATAGTCAAGTCATATTAGTGGCAGTATTGTTAATAAAAAATTCAGCTGTATAAAAGTGGCATGAATTGAATACGCAAGGAAGTATTGCGCCATCGGAAAGGCATTTACCCGTCCAAATGCTTGAAATTCCTTTCTTGCAATTTTAGCATTTGTTCTAACTTGATTTATTAATTGTTTCTTTACACCAACTAATCCATAAAGAAAATTTCTCTTCTTAACACTGATTAGTCACGTTTATCCTTCCAATCAACTAAACGAGCTTTTTATCACTATTGCTAAGGCCAAGTCCACAATAGCTGAGTCGAGTTGACGGAAGATATTGCGTGGCCGGTGTTATGAGAGGCTCACAGTTTACCACTCCTACAATCGACTAAAATTTACCACGACGGACGGTCAGTACATCACTGAAATTTTGCGGAGGCTTGTCGATCACTTGTCGTAACCACTATCAGACAGGTTATAACGATATTGCAAATTATAAACCACCTGAATACTAGCCGAATTTCAACTTAACCTAACAGCTACCATCGTCATCTTGCTCATTTCTCCAATTAAATTGAATTATATTTTAAATAGTGGGTCATACCTACAAAGAATATCAGTTTGCAAGGTCGTTTCAAGCGTGCTTATCTAATCATCGCCATTTTGGAGTGGTATTTCACACAGTCATCTTTGCAAATACTTAAATGAGCTTATTAGAGATGAAAGTTAAAAAAGCACCACTACTTAAGGGTTTTTATTTTTACTAAGCCAATATAAGTACAATTAATCGAAGTTTCTTATATGCAAGACCAAAACCGTTGCAGATAATGTACAATTGCATTAATCAGTTAGACCGATTATTACCATCGTCAAATATATTACATATATTGTGGTTAGTCTAATTTTTCAACTCTTTATTTAAAGATGGAGTGCCTAGACCTCTAAAACAGCGCCATTATAAAACAGCGATTTTCATCGCTTTGATACCTGTAAGAAGACTCTAAGTTTACTACAAATACCCTGTTTAAAGGTGAAAATCTTCCAAACCTAAAATAGGAGATAGTAAGAGAACTACGTGATCAGATATGTATTTGATAGATATAATAATGAGAATGGACTTCAACAAAGGGAGTCGCGTCTTCCCCCCAATGGAGTCTATGTCGTTGAAAGAACTTATAATGGATATTTCAGTGACCGTCGGGATATCGATGATAGTTCAGCGTGAATGATAGGTTTGGTGCTCGAAAGATTCCACAAGTTCACAAAATGGTGTCCATCCCAATTTAACCTCGATCTTCTTTAATCACCTTGACCTTAAATAATTATTCCCACTTGTAACCTGATGCATTTGGTTTGACTAAATTCAAATCAGACAATCCAGAAGCTCAACGAAAGCAATTGAACTTAAAGTTGGTATTAATTCAGCAGTAAATTACAACTTATACTTTCCATATTTACCAAAAGATAGCGGGCCAATTCAATTAATGCGACACAACAAATCTGGTAACTTTAATCAGTAGGTCAAATAAGAGTATTGAGTGATCTTTTTCTTAAATACATATATACCGGTCACACAAAAGGGGCAGAAGAACCTGAGGAGAGCTCAGAGACAGAAACAAAGAGAACAAATTGATCCAGTGTAAAGTGGTGGATAGAAGGACAGACGACTTATATTCGAGAATAGGTGCCCAAACGTCGGTTACAAACCGGACAGAAGTGGTCCACATCCTTACAAGATGGACAACAGAACGGTAGAAGACAGCAGCAAAAAACACCTCTGCAAAAAAATAATAATAGGACATACAGTTACTCATCTCATTCCACTCAAAAAATCACAAAAGTGCATAATGTGAAAGTTCACTTCTTGGACAGCAAACACCGCACGACAGGAGTAAGTCTGAATAGGAATGGAGACAATAAACCTAATTTCTAAAATGGTCTCGAATTACAACTAGTAGCATATTTCAGCAGTGCTAAAGTAAACTTCATTCAAACAATCCGATGACCATCGGGATATCGATGAGAGTTCAGCGTGATTGATGGGTTTGGTGTTCGAAAGATTCCATTGCTCACAAAATGGTGCCCATCCTATGAAATAAAGGATTACCTACTTTCTGGACAGCTCACAGAACACTAAATCAATGGAGAAATGTACACAGGGAAGATGATGAACTGACTGAACTATTATTGAAGCCTATAAACTCACATGGGGAAATCAAAAAGTGTTCGACTGACTCAGGCAAATATTTACGAAAGTAAAAAGCATTTCGCGATGTGACGAAAGCAGGACGCTTAATCCTATTTATTAAATATGTGGTTTCGGATACATCACAGAACTGCTAATGATCGCCCTCATTGTCATTTGAGTTTTTATCAGTTAGTTCCTCATTGATAATAGAAATACCCTTATTGTCAAAGTACAGGTTCCACTCTTTTTCCATCCAATTCTCAATACCTCTTTATTCTACTTCCATAACACTCATTTTCAAGAACGATCTGGCATAAGCCATTAGCTTATAGAAAGACCATTAGTTTTGACAGAGAACCGATCTAAGGCTAGCACCATCCGACATTTAGAGTGACTATACTGTTAAGATTGGGCCAATTTAACTCTTTAACGCCCTGCCGGACAGAAAAGTTCCCTTTAAAAGTAAGCCCCATTGGTACTGGACTAGTAACAGAAAGCGCTATTGCCGTTTGAAACATGCTCAGTACGTGTCTATAGCCTTCGCCTGATACCACCAAAACTCATCTTGTCGGCGGCATCAGTCTGCTGTGAGACAGGCGTGAGTACGGTTGGATGCATTTTTCAAAAAATAACTCGGCCGTTAAAGGGTTAAATAGCAAAAAGATGCAAATTGCCAATCAATCAACGGACTCCCCAAGGTCATATGAAAATAGGGTCGTTGTGGAGTTAAATGCAAGTATATCCCATTTGCCTGAAGGAGAGAATTAATTGAAGCTAAACGGAAATCGAATGGACAAAACGCTGCCCCATTCTTTTTCATTCACCTACATTCCAGTTTTAATTTTAAATAATAATTGTTAAGTTTTTTCAGGGACAGTATACTATATATTTGTTATAAAAGACAAAAAATCTTTCCAAGCTAATTAAATTAGCCAATATTCTCGCGCTATTTAATTTAAACAGACTTCTTCATAACGCTTATTTAAAAAGCGTGACTTAATGTCAAATTCAGGTTTGGTCATGTTGAAATAATTAGATACCCTGAGATAGGAACCACAGATTATGACAAAAATCTTGATGTCTATCACCAATGGAAGTTCAAAGCTGGTCATCTCTGTACAGCCTGTTACTTTGATATGAATTTTAACTAATCATTAACCGAATGAATCAAAAATAAAAAAATTCAAATCAGACAGTCCAGAAGCTCAACGAAAGCAATTGAATTTAAAGTTGGTATTAAATCAGCAGTAAATCACAACTTATTGTTTCCATATTTACCAAAAGATAGCGGGCCAATTCAATTAATGCGACACAACAAATCTGGTAACTTTAATCAGTAAGTCAAATAAGAGTATTGAGTGATCTTTTTCTTAAATACATATATACCAGTCGCACAAAAGGGGCAGAAGAATCGAGAGAGGAGCTCAGAGGCACAAACAAGGAGAATAAAAGCGATCCGGAAATATAGAAAGCTGATTTTCACCGGTGTAAAGTGGTGGATAGAAGGACAGACGACTTATATTCGAGAATAGGTGCCCAAACGTCGGTTACAAACCGGACAGAGGTGATCCACATCCTTACAAGATGGACAACAGAACGGGAGTAGACAGCAACCAAAGAAACCTCTGCAAAAAGAAAACAATAACAGAACATACAATTACTCACCTCATTCAACTCAGAAAATCACAAAAGTGCATAATGTGAAAGTTCACTTCTTGGACAGTCAACACTACCCGACTGGAGTAACATTGAATTGGAATAGAGACAAAAGTCTAATTACTAAAAAGGTCATGATTTGCAACTAGCTGCATATTTCAGCAGTGCTAAAGTAGACTTCGTTCAAACAATCCAGGTCTTCGCTAATTACGAATTTGAGAATGTAAAACAAAACGGACCAATAAAGCTATAATTTAGAAAATTTAAGTACTCATGAAAAATAAATGCATAATCAAGTCACACATCAAATGGAAAACCGGTGAGTAAACTGACATAATAACAACTTCGCATTTTCACCCTACCAATTAGTTACTACGTTCACCGAACTTCTGGATTTATCTGTGTTTCTGTTTGTGCGTGCTCTCAAAGATGAAAACGTCGTCTTTAAACTAGTGTTTACTAAAATTCAACACGGATTCGACAAAAAACGTAAAAAAATAAAGAGCAAAAATTAAACAAAATTCTGAATACAAAATGATATGCTATGTGAGTTCAGATGTATGATTTAGAGGAATACACAAATGAGGGTAATGGGGAGGATGGCAAACGATAACTGATCGGCGAGATCATATGCGAGAGTACTTTCCAAGAGATGAATTGCAATGGGGGCACCTATGATAAACATCCTTATTGCAATTGCAGCAAAAGGGGATAATACAACATCCGAAAAAGCCACTAAAAAGGGAGAGGCAAAACAAAACACATTTTCATTCTCCTCTACTTCAGACAAGTCCGGACTTCAATCTAACGCTCGAGAGCAGTTACACCAAGCAAGCGACCAAGCAGGGTGAAATTAGAGATCGTGCCAGAATTATGTGAAGGGGAAGCGCGGCAACTTACCCTAGAATACAGATTAGAGCCACTAGGAGCCATGTAAGGAGACCTGACTCATAGCTAACGTTTGTCAAAACCTCTCGCTGACAATTGGTGCAGTAGAAACGAGAAGGACCAGGTCCAAGAGTATTGGCTGCGTATACGATCGTAGCTGAAGCACAAAATGGGCAATATTCAGAATGATGATGCCTTATTTGAAGTCCTTCATTTATTAACCAATCATGCATTTACTTTAGTAGGTAGGCGCGCTTAAAGTATCACGAGATATAGTGGAAAAAAAATTAAATTATACAAATCGACTATACAACAACAACAACAACTAAACTGCATCTTTTCTAACACTAATAGCAAGTATCGAAAAAGAACCACGGGAAAGAAATGTAAAATAAGGACTAAGACATATCAACACGAAGGTCCATGATGAGATCAGTGAAATAAATTTACCCCAAATAGTTTTCTGCAGTGATGTCAAATCTCAATTTCTAGGTTTTATTCATGGCTAAGTATTTCCAATTGCACAACATCTAACAAGCACTGAAAGTTTGCTGAGTTGCAGTTAGGAAGACCTTAAATTGATTGTCGATATTCACTTGAATATTTCTCTTTAATTAGCCTAACGTCTGAAAGGTCAATTTGGAGCGGAGCTATACTCACTAATTTAATCAAATTATGCAGATTTCAATCCTACAGTTCAGATTATTACAAATAGAATCTCCAAAGTACAGATAGCAACAATAGTTGCTGAAAGTTGAAACATTTGCTAGGTAATCATAAAATAGTATATACTCCACAAATGAATCTGGTGGAAATTTTGAGGATTACTATAATCAGGAAGCAATTTAAAAAATCCACTCACTTGGCTGTTGAATTACGGGAGGGGGTACGCAACCGCCTGAAATAAAAGAGAACGACAATAAGAGTAGTTTTGATTTGAACTGTTTTGCTTGAGTGGTTATATGTATATACTGAGAAGTGAGGTCATTTCGAGAGGGAGATTAGGTCACAGTAATTAGAGAAAATTTCAACTTACATGCAACTTACGATGAATTTAAGCGAAAAAACAATCCTTTAAGCGATTAGGAGTATTTATGGGTCTCCCTAATATGGTCCATCGCATAAACGTTCCAAGCGTAAAAACGATAATACACATCGTTCGAGGACACTCAGGACATAAAAACCAAATCAGACAAACTTGATGGTCAGGTCAGGACCCCAGAGTGATCAAAACATCAGCCCGAGGACGTCAAGTGACATGTGATACTTGACGCTAGGCACAATAATCAGCTCACCTCATCAGCAATCCCATTTAAAGTTGAACGAGGCTCTTAAAGGAATAAATTTGTCCATAGCGATTTTAAACCAGGTACATCTAAGTGATAACGATTTGTGATAGAGATATCACAATTTTAGGTATTTGCCATGTTATCAGAGTGGCCTGAAAAGGTTCAGAAGGGGATTAGAAAGGCGTTAACTAATCCGTTAGAAATGTCATCTTCATTCTACTGAGGGATAAATATTCTAATCAACAACTTCAATGAGCTACTGTTCTCCATCAATCAATGCTTACGTAGTGACAAAAAAGATTGGAGATGAGTGTTTGTGCTTTAAATTTAGCCGTTAATTGGAGGCATCTTTCCAGCCATCTCAACTGTTCTACCGACACCTGTAACTTGACTAACTCCCTCAAAACGTATTTGAATATGCAATTGTTCTGGAATTTATTAAAATGAGCATACAATGCATAGATTATCCAGTAGATGATGCCAACCGTAGGATGAATCACGAAAAGGTAAATCTCAAATTGCATACGATTTTGACCTCCAGTATGTCAAAATAATTAAAGCATTAAGCTAGATACGCATGAATGCGAAAAAGCTCTTATATTGAAACGATATAAGTCATTTAGAAGTGCAAACAAGGCTAAAAATGTGGTATTCAGATCACATTAAGAGAGTAATAAATACACTTCATAACACCTACGCATCCATTTAATTCCAAGTCAGCTGAGTTTCAAGTATGAGTAAAACGACGTACATCAACCACACAAGTTAACTCATTGGTCTGTAATCTCCCAACGGATAGACTACGATTTTTATTGATCACTCACCTGACCAATAAAGAGGCAGAACAGTCAGCTCCACCCAACGTACCAGCTTTGTAAGTGCTTACTTCTGCTCCCCAAGATAATAATTCCTATTTCTAGCTAAAAAATAATATCCAATACAACTGGATATAGAAACAAATTTCAACTTCGCAAGCTTAGAAATTCCTGTGAATGAGGAACCGTCAATCACAACTGAAACACCTGAGGTAATTAGCATATTATAATCAGAAAGTTAAAAAATATAGATTTCTTGTTCACCTTAGGCAAACACCGTGCATGAAAGGTGCATTTCTGATTGTAAAAAATCTACTTTTATTAGTATGGTTTGTAGGCCATTTTCTTTGATCGAATGGACCAATGGATCGAGCTTCAGCCCTCACACATTGGATTGACAATTATATAGATATAATGGTCTAAGCATTTCGTCAGTCAATCGCCTCGAATACAGCACTGTGTGATTAATCGAAGCTTTAGGAAAGGCCTTTATTTAGTTAACTCTCCCATGAAAAAGGCTAGAAAGTACTTTTAAACTAAGATTAATCAAGTACCAAGTAGGTGAGAATTTAAATATGCATATTTATTTTCTTAATACAAACACCGCCGATTGAACTACAGGCCTTCTCTCTCTCCTGGCTTTAGAACCAAGTATTTTTAGCTCCATCAACAACACAATCAGTAGTCACATTTTTAATCTCAACTCTTAAGACAAACACCGAAATGCACCTTTCATGACAAAGGCGTGGGCACAAGTATTTACATTTACGACATACTAGTGAACAATATACACCTGAAATTTCCTCTTTAAAAGAGTGTGAAGTGACATCCATTGTGTTTCAGGTGGCCTCTTTATTTGATATGCGTCTTGTGCTCCGTTTTTGGTCTAGGTTAGAAAGGCCACCACAATAAAACCATTCGATGATGAACTTCTCCTTAACGTCTTTTACAATACAGTCTCGAAAGCACAGACCTGTGTGCACATACCGAAGAGAAACGTAGTTAGCACCCCTCTTGACTACTGAGTGTGGGTACACTAAAGTTAGCAATTCATTATCACTAGAGTGAAGTTTGGGCCATCCTAGGATTCAAGGTTAGTAACTACACATAGCGAAGATCCCTGTTAACTCCACAAAGCTCTAAATGTGCCTCAAAACGAAAGTTACGTAGGTGCTACAATACACGTACAACTTAGAGGTCATCAAATGAAAGCACAATCTTTCTTACCTAATGCTTTTCCAACATCACAAGACAGAAGTGGTACAGAAGGTGAGATGCACCCATGAGTACTCACCATCTCCTAACTCCTTCGATGTGATCTGAGTGAAACATCTCCACCACTAAGCTCTATTGATTAGCTCTATTATCTACCTCAGTTCTTTAAGCACACTTGCAATTTTTTACTTCACGGTAGAGTTGCTTGCATAAATTGGCCTCATTTCTATTTTTCAATGGAGTGAATAGCTATTTTCGTGAAAGTGTTGTCAGGTGTGACTTAAATTCAATAAACGGTAGACCAATAGACACTGGTTCCTACACTTAACTCTCGGTCTTTTGATTTTTTGGAAATGCTTGAGCGTCCTTTTAGGCATTAAGATGTTCGTTAATTTTACAAGGGAATATCTCAAGACTTGGCTTGATGGTGCTTCTAAAGTTCTATAACGGATTCCAAATTTTCAATAAAAGAAAAATCCTGATTAAATGTGAAAACTGAAAGTACTAAGGCTCTTGACTATAACAGAATTAACAAAGGCAAACTTGAAGCTATGCTAAGAAACATAACAAAACAGGTTCTACCAAACTCAAGGTAGGTTTGATTTTCGAAGAATTAGATAAATTGCTATATAAAAGAAAATTCTAAGACCCCGAGTAGGTATTATTCAAATGATATGAACAAATTCTAGTAACGCAAGGTTTCGAAAATAGAAGTATATTCACCTGGCGGATGCGCTGAAGGGCCCTGAGGATATCCAGGACCTTGTGGTGGGTATCCAGGAGCAGGTGGTGGGTATCCAGGAGCTGGTGGTGGGTATCCAGGCGCAGGTCCATATCCAGGGGGTTGAGGATAACCTATAAACATTAAAAACGCAAATAAATACAGGTTATTAAGTAAACAAAGGACATTTATTGAAAAGCTGTTATATAAGAGCTTATTCTAAGAAATCAAAAAGTGATCTGAACTACACACAATATTTTAGCGAAAAGTGGATTAGTCAAAACACACAAATGAACAAAGTTGTTTAATCAGGTGATGATTTTTGTTCCATCTGTACATTTCCTAATACCAAGTTAAAGGCTTAGAAAGATGAAAAATAACATACCAGGAGGCATAGGATAAGGTGGTGCACTTTCCGTGTACGGAGGAGGCTGACCTAGATCCTTTTCTGACGGTGCTGAAGTGTAACCAAAGATAATTAAAGAAAATGATTAAAATATAGTAAATAAAAGATACAAAGATTCTGCCAATTTTATTTACGTTGCGGCGACATTTACGCGAAGAAGAGAATTCCAATTAAAACTTCGCCAGTTGATGAACAGCTATAACGAATTAAAACCCCTGATTTAAATACTAAACATTTTCAATAGACATATGCGTCAATATTATTAAAATTTCAAATATAAATTTCCTGAATATTTTAAAATTAGTAAGAATGATTTGTGTTGCATCTGCTTTGTATTGCTTGGAAAATTTAATGCGATTATTGGTAAACCGCAGGGCCATATGAAATTTAGGTAAAGTGATTTAAAAATCAACCTTAAGTTATAAAAATAGACCTCAAAATTGAATATCAATATTATTTTTATGCAATTTTGTTCCGCCCAACGAATAAACGTTTTATGCAAAGTTATTTATTTTGCCTCTTTTAATACCCTTCCGTTCGGACGAGTTTATCTACGTTACGGTTGATAATGTCTTAAAATATAATAAAAAATCTTAATTCACAAATGTAAGTTCTTTTGGCAAGCTGGTTTGGATCGTTCTTGTTGCCGTCAGGTTATACCAGCTGTCAGTGTAACTTGGATTGAAATAAGTCGGTAAAGACATGCTACTGAATATTACAGCAAATAATTTAATTACAGCAATTTGATTTCTTCCACCAATCTCATTTAAAATTTATTTTATAATTAAGTAAAGCTAGAGAGAAATTATAAGTCAGATCTCGCTTCATTCTGTTTGTTGTGGGACAATTGGAGTTACTGATCAGAATAGAAATGACGCCGGTGAACATATTTTACAACTTCGCAGTTTGAAAACATATTAATAGTCACTCAATAATAAAAAATAGCAGTGAATTTAAATGAATTAAAACGTAGTTTAAATTACCAAAAATCAATAGTTACTACTTGACTCATTCACCAGTTCTTAAAAACTCAAAAATTGGAACGGCTTTAAAGCGTTCTCATCCTTAAAACAGATATTATTCTTTAATATTTTTTTCACCAAATCTAGAGGATACTGCCACAAAATTTGCAGACAATATAGAAAACTATTATCAATAAATAAACGAGTACACGAGATAGTTTTGCTCTATTTTCTATCCTTTATAAATAGCTGTCGTTAATTCACCGCTAGCGTTGTAATAATTACCCTACATTGTTTGCAGTAAAATCTGCTCAACTTGCTATCATTACCTTTAGACATGAATGACATCTCGCATTAAATACTTGTACGTCAACTTAACATTTTTATCACCAAACTGGGATGGCTTTCTTGCCCATGTCGGAACAGTTCCGGCGACACAAGTAGCCTGACTTCTTCCTCCAAATATGGCGTGCTTAGGCCAAAGTATGGGCATCTTAATGCATTACAGATGGAAATATAAGTAAGTTATCTAAATTAATTTCACCTTGAGAACAATGTAGTACATATCTCCTCTTGATTTAAAGGGTCGAATATATTATGCCTATAATTTTTCAAATATTATTAGGAGTTTCTTTTGGGTGCCCATGTGTTCTGTGGACTGGAACCGCATCGTTTGAATCGGTCAGGTTACTCGGACACCCGAAGAGTAGTTAGATGGCTGTGAAGTCATCTAATTCACTAAAAAATAGATAAGACTTGTATACGAAACGTTTCTAGGTTTGGTGGCGAATATGTCCGGTCGTCGATGCAGGTACGCAGCTAACTATATCCAAATACGCATATACTCAATGTGTTGGTTTACCGAGGAATTGTTGTTGAGATCTTACCGGCAACTTGTCGTTCCTCTTTACCAAATGTTGAGTGACACTGGTTGTCTATGTCACATCCAGTTCAAATATGAGATTTGAGATTCATGACGACCCTTTTATTTAGTTATAATATTTACAAGTAACTACGCATTCCTTCCATGGGACCTGAAAGGTTCTACCGTATTTCTTTAGGGCGCACCAAGGCCTGTTAAATAGTAGAATATATTAAAATAATTTTCATGAAGATGCATTTCTTATATATATTCCTGTGCTTCTAAAGTTACATGATATAAATTTCATTCCTGTATACATCGATTGTAACTATCATTTTGGCATAGCTAGCAATCTTACCACCCTCATAATAAAATTATCGATATTCGTCTCAAAACAAATGGGATAGGGCGAGAGAACCGTTGGTAAGACGTTTATACTAAGTACCAGTATGGAAGAGAATGTGGTATGTGCTTATAAGATTATTCATATAAAGGTGGAGCACACTTTTAAGTGAAAAGTTAGCTGTCCGAGAATAAAACGCTAAACTTCGGCATTTATTCGACAGCTGAGAAGTAATACATCAAAGCCCATACAAACGTAAGCAGGACAAGTTATAATATCTAAAATGCGATATTGACGAGTATGAGGAAAAGAAAAATCACAACTTTTTGATAAAATGAGTGACACTGAGAATAAGAGAATCCCCGTGGTAAAAATGAATGTTCCGATTACTATAAGATTCAATACATCTGAGAAGAAAAAAGAAATAGGCACGAAATCAACGAACAATCTGCCAAAGAACTGACTTGGGCCCGTTCAGTCTGAATTGCAGTGAAATAAGAGAAATAGTTATATAGAGCATGAAGGCTATAGGTAGATAAATATACCTAAAGTTAAGATGTAAAGATCCAAGTTAGGACTTCTACATAATTGAAGTGCAAGTAAAACATTATTGGAAGGAAATCAAGAACGGAAAACCAATTTGATTAATCATATAATTTAGGCATTTCAAATAGCATTATAAGGGTAATAAAGTAAAAGCGACATATTTTGTTCATCAGACACTTTTACAATTTAAAGTGATTCAATAAAATACCAAATTTCTAAATAATAAATCAAAATAAATTATTTGAGAAATCCTGATTATGTAGAATTAAATAAGAAATCTATTTAATATCGGTCTATCTTAAAACTAACTTCTTACTTAAGATTGTTTGCGACCTTGTTTCAGAATACTTTAGAATCTCCCTTGGGAAGATATTGAAGTTACTTTCTTGATTTTGTACCAAATGAACGAAACTGGTTTGTGTTGGCTTTAATAATTCATGTAAATTTTAGAATTAGCAAAAGTCCGCAAATATCTTCATGCAATTCAACGCAACTATTCCAAGCGCTGCGATAGTTGCAGTCGAAACCGTTTAAATAAGTTGGTGGCTATAACTGACAGTAAGCTTTTTGAAGAAATAGTTGTACGGACATACCAATATGAGGAATATTCAGTAAAGAAGGTAAATTAGCCTAATAATCTGATATTTTTCTTTGTTTACATCTTCCTATGTTGTCAATCTTCATTTGTTTTTTAATTTTGCATTTATCCTTCAACAAATTTTTGGATTTTGATAATTGGCTTTAATCATTTTCATAGAAACCATGTTTAATTCACATTTTTTACAATTTCGGAATACTCTTAGCGTTTACCCACTAATTATTGATAAACTTACCCGTTATTTATTCAGTTCATCGTAAAATGTAATTATCTAAATGATCATTCGTATGATATAGTGACGATGAACAAAGCGTATCCAAATACTTAATGTACTAATATTGCCGCAACTATAGTTTCAAAAATTTTGCCCCTGACTTCACCTCTCTTTATAGCTGGGCAGAGTAAAGAAATGCAAAATTTCGATCGCCCATGTACATAATTTGTGCACTCCAATGCACTAAACAACGTTAGCCACCAAACGCGAAGGTACCTAAATAACTTACATTTCAAAATCTAAAAAAACATAATTAAGAGTAAATTACTGATTTATTTGGGTGACAAGTGACACGATCCACGCAGTTATCTTCCACTATTTGTACTATAAATTTATTTATGGTTAGATGGTACGAAGCCACACGTTATGCTGAATAGGTTGTTCTACCTATTATCCCAATAGACTTTAATCATTCTTAGAAGCGAATAAAGCGTCGAGAACTCGAGCCAGAAACTCTGACTGCTCTACAATGCAAGGAATACGAGTTTACAAGCCGGATTAATTGCATAGAAGTTCCTTCAGATGCTAGCATCCGCAAAGTGACAATAACGGACCCCGGTTCAGAAGTTCTCAAGGACTTGCGTCGTCGTTCATCTCGTCGACGAAGAAGCAGTTCAACTCGAAGTTCTACTGATAAGCCACTTAACTGGAAGGACATTGGTGTCAGATTTGGTCAGGATACGACAATGGGTGATGGTTTGTACATAGATAAAGTTAAAGATGAAAATCCGGGAATAGGGTAAGTTCAAAATTTAAATGATCGCCTCTAGCTCACTAAAATGAACTGTTCTTAAAAATCCACCTGATATTACAGAAATTTAATGCGAGGAGACCAGATTTTAGCCATCGAGGGAATAGTTTTCGATGGTCTGACCCTAGATAAGTTGAATCAGGAAGGGGAAGTAGTCGATAACGAATTCAGATCAGTTCCAGTTGCGGTGGCGACGTACTATGAAATTGCGACAAGTATTTTGGATTGTTGGATAACCAACAAGTGGCCGGGGGCGGTTAGGGACAACAATAAGAGACCAGAACTTCGTTTTACCATTGCTCGTCGAGATTTTGATGTGGAATCTATTTCACAAGTGCCTGAACCTGAGTACGCATCAATTCGCTATGGGGCAAGGAGATCTCGTCAAACGTCTCATAAAAACCAGGTACGATGTGATGAAATTTAACAATTTTTCCTAAAGTTAAAATTACTTCTCACTGGGATTATCGAGATTTATTTAAAGAGATTTAACATTTCTTACTTTCATTTAAGCAGATGTAAGTTAATCTAGATTCAAGGTATACAAATGTGCATTCAGTTTTCCTATCATAAATGAATTACTTTTTAAGAAATACAATTTGAACTGGCGCCAAAACGTTGCTTAAGTCTTCTTTCCTGAATCTGAGGGCTTAATATCTACTCACAATTAGAATTTAAGTGCCTTTAGTCAGATCTTCACAACAGTTTTAAAATCTTAAATAAAATAAATGAATTTAATTCCTTTCAACTTATGAGGGTGTTATTTAGAAGGACCTTTTAGTGCCGTCTATTTAAAAGATGATAACCAGACCTATTTTGTTCAGGAATTTAATGAATATTTTCTTTAGGCGCCTTTTTATAGACTCATTGTTTAAACAAGTTTGCTAAATTCAAATCTGATAAGTGAAGAAAAGAAAACTGAACTTTGATTTTTTCACTTTTTTCGGCGAAAAATTCAATTAAGACCATAGTGAACAAAGTGCAAATTGGCAGGACGATTGGCAAACTCAAACACTCGCTAAATTAGAAGTGTATGCTGTCTGAATACAAGTGATACTAAAGGTCATGCAAATGCACTGCTAAAACTTCTAGTCATTGTGCAGTTAGTCTAAAATCAGGAATTCCTTAATCCTTTAACGCCCTGCAGGACCGTACGATTCTCCTTCAAAATCAGCTCCATTGGTACTAGACTAGCAACAGAAAGCGCTATTGCCTTTTGAAACATGTTCAATACGTGTCTATAGCCTTCGTCCGATACCACCAAAACTTACCACGTCGGCGGCATCAGTCTGCTGGGAGACAGGCGTGAGTACGGCTGGGTGCATTTTCAACAAATAACTCGGGCGTTAAAGGGTTAAGTAATCCAGAAGGGAATGAAACGTGGGATTTGAATAAGATCAGAACCTCGAAAGTTTTACTAGATTTTGATGCTGAAGACATTGAGTTACACGCTTTCTCACATGGACCATACTTCACAAATATTCTAGAGCAAAGTGTTAATGATTTGATCTTTAGCGTAAATAATACCATTGAAGTCGCATTAAACACTGCAGTGTTCACCGTATTTCTTATATGCTGAACGCAGTTAGATTAATTCACAAATCGCTAGTGCTATTCAAAACGTTTCCCTTAATACTCCGTTGGCCTGAAATGAGCTTTTTCAAGGTTAAGGAAGTTAAGCTCTCAATGCTTATTGAAATTAAAAACGCTTGAATTTAAAGTCCCTAATCTAATTAGATGTGATACTGACAAAGTAGCTGATAAGTTATATTTTAACGAAAATTCACTGCTCGTATTATCACCCCGACATGGGTAAGCCTCTGAATGTAGAGATAAAATAACAAAGATTAATGAGTTAGGGATGGGGAAACGGGCCTTGGAGTCAACTTCTACTCTGTGATTGGTTGGGTACGGACCAATGTGCTTCATATTCTAATGCTTCCCAATCGAAACTTGTGGGCTTGTTTGGTAGTATCATGTGTTATTTCTTTTTCCTTGCTTTTCAGTTATATTGACTGTACTTTTTATTGAAAAAAATAATGAGTTTTATTGAATAATTATTAAATATTTTACTGTATGAAACGTAGGAAGAAAATATGTGTGAAGTGTTGTTTGAAATAGTAAATAAAGCAGTATGAATCGGGTCATTTTTCTTTCCAAATCCCTTTTCTTCAGAACCGTAAACCATATCCAAAGGCTTTATTTGCAAATGTTTCGATAAATTTTGTGGTAACTATTTCCAGTTTTTATGCTAACAGCTTCTTTTGACCTTGATTTACAAATTTAGTTAAAGGGAAATTGGTTAGAGAGGAATTTAAGTAATGTATTGTAAAAAAGTAAACTGGTCTTGAAGTTGCCAGAGAAGGTGTTTAAACAAGGTGAAGAAAAAAGTGGTTCAATTTTAGAGTGAAACGCGAAGTAGGTAGTGATTTCAAGTACTTAGAAGCCTTAGCTCATCTGAATTCTCAAAGTGTAGAGTCACTCCCTTTTCCTATCAGAGATATGATTAACTGCGTAATATTCGGGAGTTAGCCACATTTTCCTGCCGAGTAATTGTCCACGATCTTTAAAATTATTGGTAAGTTGATTTAATAGGATGGCTAATCGAGCTACATCGATCTGTTAGTGTCCTCTTATGATTGACAGTAAGCAGCTTGAACTAACAAACGCGCTCATTCAAACATAACTGAGTTCAACAGGGCTTACCTAAGGTGATAAAAAAAGAATGGCACTTCGAGAACGTGCGTCGGTATTGGCCTACTATTTTTTTTCCTTTAGTACTCAGAAACGTTCGCTATAACTTCCTCTTGTTAATTTTGACAATCGATGGTTCAAAGACTTAATTCGACAATTGATGGCAGTATCGCGAAGTTGGATGCCAACTAAAGTTTGTCTCATTTTAATAACCTTTGAAGGTCGTATAGTCTATTAGAGGAATAAATGATGAATATTAGGATGCAGGACATGAAGAGAGTATTAGTTGTGAGGGAGGGGAGAGAGAGGCGATCTTGTATCATCACAATCTTCTACCTAGAGCAGAAGCCATGACGATATACATGTCATAATCTAGTCATTAACCACACTGACCTTTCATTTTCAGCTGCTCTGTGTTCGCATTGCTCTGTTAGAACCGCTATGGATTTACTTTCGACAAATTGTGAGAGGTAGGAGGGAGGGGATTGATAATCGGCCTCTTCCTTTCTTTACTGCCTCTTCTCCGAAGTGCTAACGCTTATTGGGATTCCTTACTTTCTTAATTTTAATAGACATGACTCAGACTCTTTGTGAGCATAGTTTAACTAGCTCCTCATACTGACCCCATGTAAGTGAGACGCGTTTTTTAAAGAGACTCTGTTGCGGATTCATAGGACATAACACATATGTATGTCGCAAAAGGGAGACCTCTGGTTATTCAAAATATTCACAAGTTTTTATTTTTGATATAACGTTTTAACGCCGTTTTCATACAATTTCGCACTAAAATGGATTTCTCTGTCTTTACCAAGCTACTTTTTTTTCATGACTGTTAGTTTCATAATATTTCAGGAACCAGAAGAGGATTATGTCGAGATAGAGCTGATTGACTTTCCTAAAACTCGTTCAGGCGTTGGAGCCTTCCTAACTCCCGGACCAAACGGTATAGGTGCTCGCGTTGAAGGTCTAGCAAAAGGCGAACTAGCCGAAGAGGTGAGTTCTTCAGGATTTTATCAATTTGATCATGTTCACATTCGCAGCCACAACACTGTTCATCTTACAGTTGTCAACCATTTACCACATCGTCATGATTTAGGTTTTTTTTTCTACGCATATTATTACCTTCAATTTTATAACCCAGACTAGATAACTGATTGGTTGAGTTATCATGACACTAGCACATTCTTTTCTACAATCTGCGATGAAGGATGTACGCCTGCCATTCCATTTGCCAGAGCGGATATTTTCTCACAGTATCATAGTGATTATCGTATGCTCTATTTTCGTAAACTACCAATCAACCTCATATATGTCAGCGTATTTTGCTGTCTAATTGGTTTACCACAACAAACTAAGGTATGCGATTTTCGGAGTGACCGCTGAAGTGTTAATAATTGGAGTGGCATTTATTTTTTAAAGAAAATAAAATATGAAATACAACATGCGACATTATACAAGGGTGTTCTTAACAAATCAAGTGGAATAATAACTCTTTTTTTGGAAGAATTCTTTTGAGAAAAAGTTATGAAAATGAATTTTTTTTTCGATAGCTATGATGCACGGTTTGCCTCAAGTTGATATGAATAGTCTGAAGTTGACTCAGACATTGTGAGGTACTCAAAATACAAATTGCTTTGTTGGTTAACAAAGATTAAGTTTAGAAATATGAGTCTCCTCCATATTTATTAATGCTTAATCCGTTAACACCCTTAGGACCGTACGATCCTTCTTCAAAATCAGCTCCATTGGTACTAGACTAGCAACAAAAGGCGATATTGCTGTTTGAAACATGTTTAATACGTCTATAGTCTTCGCCTGATGCCACCAAAACTCATCATATCTGCGGCATCAGTCTGTTGTGAGACAGACGTGAGTGCGATTGGGTGCATTTTTTCAAAAAATAATTCGGGGCGTTATAGGGTTGAAGGACAAACACCACTGGATAGAAAATAGTCTTGTCCAAACTAACTGTCGGTCTGTCAGGAGCGGCGTGCACTCACTTTATGATAAGGGCGAAGGGTACTGTGAGGGCCACCTATGAGAATAGCTCATTCCATGGCAGTTAGTAGGCCCTATGGCCTTGAACTTTGGTTATCGTCGGCTTGTAAGTCTGGAAGAAGCAAGAGCAAACGGTGATATTCACTTTCCCTAAAATATATACAAAATTATGAAAAAATAATTGACATGGTTCATCAAAATGACAAAAAAACCCGATTTGCATTCTAATAGATTTATGAGAAATGAGCAATTTATGAGAATTGGAGCATTCAACTCTTAGTCGTGAATTTCCACAGAGATCAAGTTGCAATTGGCCCCCTTCTTTGCTTGAGGTATTTTAAAAATCTTCCATCCTTGGTTTGACGAGTTTTCTTCTTAACAAAATAAATATGCCATTTGAGTTGATTAAAATATCGGGAAAGGTGCTCATCTGAGCATACACTTACGACACCCATCTGGTTACACCCAGTGGTCCGGAAGAATATAAGTTTGTCTCCTGTGGGACTCTATGATGATATCCTCTGGAAAAGTCTTCCCCAGATTTGCTTTGAAGTCACATGAACTCCAGAACTTTCCTATGTGTGTGTGTTTGAATATATGAATGATTGCTAGGCAGTAGGCATCGTGGGAAATCTCTAGAATTTAATACATTTTGTTCCCAAACAAGAGATGAAATCAAAACAAAAATAATAACTGCAATTAAATACTTTATATTTGTCGCGGAAGAAGTGAATAGTTAATGCATTTAAATGAAGGGACTTCACGTGAAAGGTTCGATGTTCAACTGGTGTTAACCAAAGCAGCAAATAAAGAAAATACGAATTTCAACCATGAGATAATAGGAGAACATGCAAAACTGCAAAATATTTCTTGAAGAGTTAGATCTTGACATCTTATTCCTTTTTTCGAAAGTATTGGTCTATGTAACTGTTCATGAGAGATGACGACCATTTATTCCAATGCGCAATTGTTTCTCTCAGGACTTTCAGACCTCCTTTGTGATTCGATTTAGGGGATTCACTTGTATCTTCTTGTAGGTCTGTACATGAGCTCAGTGGAGTTCATTCCGGGTGAATTATACTACACATACACACGTGATCCTAGATAGGAAATATCGTCTCTCAATTTTGCTTATTTAAATTTTATTTTGCTAATTCTAGACATTGAAGTGCTAGTAAAAAAGTACCGTTTAAACGAAAAATGAAATTTACATTTCGAGGAGATATAGATTTTTACTAATTTTATTTTAATTAATTTTATATTTAATCTTTTGGAAATTATACAAAATATCAGGATGACAGTAATTAAATCAACAAGGATTTCTTGACAATGTTCATTCTTAATTCTTTGAGAATGCCACATCTAATTGGATTTTCAGCGGCATATATATTTATATATATTTAAATTCAAATTTGAAAAATCTCATGAAATGTATTAATTTGTTGTGTCCAAATTCCATGTCATTACCTACAGATTCCACGGGAACACCGTGAATATTATCTCAAGTTCTCAAACTTCGTTATTACCTTAACGGATAATGTTTAGAGTTTAACACATTACAGTCTGACAGCCAATGAGGTTTCAGAGGAATGTCTCTCGGTCTAATGAGTTATTGATTAATTTCCAAATATTAACAAATTTAGCTAAATAAAAAGTATGCCTAATTTGATTAAAGTAGATTTGACTAAATTAGAGTTTTTTTTAATTTTAAATTGCCATTTAGATAGCGCGAAAAACTGAGTTCAAACAGAGATTGAATAATTAAATTTGTTAAGTCACAACCACCTTTTAACAACTTGTCAATCATTCTAGAACGTTGTTAGGAAGGTCCCAGATATCTCACCTGTATAAATTGCGTTTGCCATGGTTAGAGTTAATTAATTGATTAGTCAAATTGAAATTAGAGGAATTTAACATTTAACGTTTAATTCTAAGCCCATTATTTTAGTTTAACAAAACCATTGATGCGTTAAAGCAAATAATATTGAGATAAATTTTTCCTTTGAACGAAAGGTCTTTCCATGTATATTATTCGGACGAATGAGGTGAAAGGAAGGGGAATTTATTGAGATTTAATTCTTGAAATTAAGATTTCAAACATGATTTCCTCAGTGGTCAGGTCGCCTATTTGGGTTAAAGCTTTAGTTCTTAAAATACTGCGTGAACACTCGTTTCCAGCTTTATTTTGAAAAGATAAATCGATGAAAAAATGTACAGCAAATATTGATTTTTCAACTATCAGAGATGCTTCATTAAAACGAAAAGATTGATTGGTGTGAAATCAACCAAAATGTTACACACATTTAATTAACAAATGTTGTTGAATTATTTCAAATTTTTATGAGAATTTCAAATGAATCAGCTCCTCCAAAAATCTAATAAAATACGTTGGTATTTTTAAGCTTTAAAACTTAAAATAATCAAACTTAACAGATCCTTTAAATATACTCAACCTTTGCGACTGAAATTGAGTTAATTACTCCAAACTCAATTTCGTTTACTTACTATTTACCACCAATATTACCATCAAGACAAAGTCACTGTATGAAACCTATAGGATCCTAGATTTTCCTTAATTTCACAAAGATAGTCACAACTCTCTATAAACTAAAATTTCGTCTCATTCGTTTCCTCCGAAGCACAATTTTTTGTGAGAAATCACTTATTGGTTGTCAACTTCAATTCTTCCCGTCTCTCGAAAATTGTTCAGGCAGTGGTTGATGTTGTCTCATGAGAAACAATGCATCTAAACAGATTCCCCCTTTAGACGGACTTTACACCCAAATCCATAATTTACATAGACGCCACAATTGAATCTTTTAAAAGTGGTTTATTTTGAAATAAACGTCGATGGAGGGCTTTGGTTTCCGTGAGAGTCCCTAAAAACATCGTTCTTGTGATTTTCGGAATCTTTATGTTGGAACCCAGCTTTCAAGTGAATCAAACGATGAGAAATGGCCAGGTTTAATTAATTGGTTGGCGTAACTTCCACCTTAAAATCAGCAGAACCGTTCCTAGGCGATTATGTGATTTTCAAATGCTATACAACGAAGAGAAACTAGTTTCTAAAATAGGCGATTAATTGAATAGATACAAATGTTGACTTTTTACTAGTGTATTTCAAAATTACTCTCCAACCGAATGAGATCTTACAGGTATTCTACGTCATGAAATCCAAAATGATACAATTTCGGACAAAGCATTACAATTTACTCACCATTATGGATGTAAGGGGGAGAATTCATTAATAACATGGAGGAGGTTCTTCTCGTTACTCTAGCTTTCACCCAATCCCTATCAACGATTATTGGACTAATATAATAATTTTTTTAAAATCACAGATCATACTCCCAATAATAACAATAATAATAAAAGATAGAAATAATTGAAATGATGGAACTTGCTTGAAATTTCTCCAAAAGAAAACAAATTTGTTATTTGTTGTTCATTTTGAAATAAACTGACACTATTGTTAATATTATTAATGTTAAATTTATGTGTACTTTTTTTCTCGTTAAAACACGGAAAAGTTTAAAGCCAATGCAAATTTATCGGTGCAAATGCATATTATATCAAAAATTATTTAAATTTTCACCAGTGACAGCTGATGACTTGCAAGCATCGAATAGGTATACACCTGAGTCCATGCTAGTTCTGTCAAAATAGATCAATGGTAGTATTATCAACGAGGTTTACTTGTAATCACCAGTGTAATTAAGTATGCTAATATATGCGCCCAATACACCTTCTTACCGTTAGTCCACGAACACTGCCATTTTACTAATATCATTTTCTTTCTGAGTAAGTCGGAGGTAGGTTCTTAGCTGTTGCCTAATTTTGTTAAAGCTTGCAATCATTGGAAACGGATATTGTAATTCAGTTTGGACATATCTTCAAAACGCACTCCTCATGTATGTCTTTTCTTATTTGAGCTACAATTAAATTTTAAGTTGTCAAGTCGTAAAAAGGTAATTGCAACTTGCTATACACCACCTATTATGGAGTATTTGCAATGAATTCAACCTCAAAGTTCTTTCTACTGACTGGTAACTTAATATCGATTAAGTAATTGCATGAAACTATTAGTCATACTCAGGTGTAACAAATTGACAGTAATTTTTTTTTCAAATCTATGGAGATTAAAGTGTGTCCATCCAAGAAGGGCTAGACCACTTAAATATGGAGTGAAAAAGCTCTCTTCAAGGTGGGATTTAAAGTGACTTTTAATCACTCATTTTCACCTTATTGTTTGTAAAATTTAAATTTATGTCTATTCTCCTATTTGTTGCAATTAAAAAAGGTACCTTTTCAAAACATCCGTTTGTGTTGATGCTCTATCACTCGATTTTAATACAATTAATTTATTAATTTGTTACCTATAAGTGCCTTACTTACAGTTCGTTTCAACTTCACTTCACCATCAAGCAATTCAATTCCTTAAACGCACAGATTCAACAAAAAAAAGCAGATGAAAGAAACTTCAAGAATGTGCTTTTTATAATATTGTTTAGGCATGTGGGGAAGGCCTAAATCTAGAATTTGGTATAAATAGAGCACGCCAAACTATTGATCCCCTTGAAGTTAAATTAATGAGGAAATTGGATGATTATTTTCTTATTTTCTGTTGCAAGTTGGATAAATTGAAAACAAAGCAGTCTCGAGAAATCTTTTCTTTTATGGTTTGAGTATTCACTAAATTGTCGTCGTCACTGTACCCAAAAGTAAAAGACGGGAGACTGACTTAATATGTTTACTCATGTCAGGTGATTTTAGAATTGCGCCTTTGAGCAAGTTTGGCAATTCTTTACACAGCTCTAGAAGAAATTAGAAGGCATACTTCCAGATCTACCCATAAGACATGATGAGGAGTGGGTGAGTATTGATGAGACGGTGTTTTAGAGAGTCGTTCTCAAATTGTTATATTTGGCTCGGGCATAGCGATCTGTTTTGTTTGTCTGAAGCGTCAGAGGCCACGCTTAGATATTTTCTTGCGAAATTCAATGGAGGCAAAAGCTAACTGTTCTGACGAGAATGGAACTGGCTGAACTGTGATACTTTGTCAAAGTGTTTTCAGAATGATGTCTGCCTTTTGTTACCCAGTGCCTTACAAAGCTTTCGTTGGCTTGGATTCGCTCAAAGTTACGTGATTCAATCCTTTTTAAGGGAGGTTTTAGAATCAATTAAATTAAGTAGGAGCAATATTTTTCGGGACTAATTTTATTAAGACCCCAAAAATGGCATTGATTAGCTATCTGAATCATGATTAAGATGAATTTCGGTTATCATCCATTCTCGTTGCCATCAGGGGGTTTAAAATTTGTAGGGAAATATAGTGTGCATGAACACTTTTAAATCATCCGGAACAAGGTGTTAAATATAACTTTAAAACGTTTATCTTGAACATCTTGTCTGGGTTTTCTTTACTTAAACATACTTTACAATTTATTTATTTGGCATAAAAGTAACTTACAAGTAAACTAAACAAGGTTCCATTTTAATCGATTGAAGGACGGACGATTACAAGTGGATGACAACATTCTGTACATCAATGAGACTCCTGTTATGAACAAGTCTTTCAAGGAAGTTCTTGAAGTCTATCGTCAGGTGTCAGCAAGTGCCGTGAATGGCCAAACACCACCCCGTGAATCCTCTCTTCAACCGATCCGATTAATCGTTTCACGACCAGTGAGCAGTGAACAAAACAAAAATCAATCCCGAATAGTATCAGCACGTTCCATTACTGTACCACAAAGCTCCGTTCTTAAAGAGGCCGCTAAACTGGCCGCTGAAAAAAGCGAGGAGAGTGTAAGATAATTAAAAATGGAACCTCTACTCACAAATAATCAGTACACACTTTTTTTCATATCCATTGATTAATGTTTATATCGAAATTGTTATGCTGTAGAAAAGCCTAATTTGTAAATAATTTTCACCTACCGTTTTTAGAAGAGCGTTACTTGTGCATCTGACTCAAATCCTGATGTGGCCGTCTTTGCTGAAGGTTAGTTGATGTATAAATTACAATTGTGTAACAATTCTTTGTTTGTGAATGGGCTTTAATGACAATAGAGACATAGAGAAATCGAGGTGGTATAGCCAAAGGCGGAACTAAATTCCTCAGCTAACAAGTTCCGAGTACCGAGAAAAAACTCCCTACGTGAAACTTAGAGAGTTATCTGATGATATGATACCATGAACTGTTATCGACTCAAGGGGGCCATATTTAATTGACTTCATTTTGATTTAGCCCCCGAGAATGCCTTCTTTATTCATCTCAACCAACATCCTGCTGAAAGTGAGTGCTATTTTGTCATTTTCTGTCGGATTGTAAATTTTTCCCTTGGCGTTGTTAATTAATTACTGCTAATACTTGAAATTTAATTCTGCCAAACTACTGCAGTGTCTTTTATGCACGGGCCAGTTGGAATGCCTTTTGCCGCTTTTCGTGAGTGTCTTTCAATTCTAATCAACTTTTGGTGAAAAAGTCAATCCAATCAACCCCTCTAACTTAACGCCTCTCATTTTAACCAAATTTTGCTTAAATTGATCAATGCAAACAATAATCCACTTTGAGGTCTTAGTCAGCTCATTTAACAAAATATAATTAGAATTTTTTGTATAAGATATACATTGGAGAGGACTTTATACAACTCTTAAATATAAATATATATTTACTTGAAATTGATGGAAAAGAGATGGAGTGAAGTCCAAGATAAATACCACTTCTATCTCCCTTTCTTTACAATCTTTTCAATTCAAAGTTGTTTTTTTATTGATTTAAAAATAATTTGGGGCCAATAAGAGAGAAATTTACTGGGCACGTTGGTCTACATGGGTGTAGATTTGCACTTAGAAGATTGTTCCTTCAAAGTCTGTTAATATAAAGGCGAAATTACTTAATGGAATCATTCTGAACTTCATTTCCCCACAGCTGCTGTTTGGAACGAATTATGTTCACGAAGGTCTATCTTTTTTAGCTTCAAAAAGCTATCGTACAATTTCAGTTAGCCTGAGAGCTCTTAACAGGAAGGTAAACAGATAGTAGAAAGTTTGAATTTGAACCGCGTAACGTTAGCTTGGTGGATGATTCAGAATTCACCATTCAGTCGTCATAAATCGTTCCCTGTAGTATGACTGACACTTGCGCACAATATTTAGCGCATATTTAACGGTCTTTAATAAAAAACAACCAGTCTTATCCCTCCAATTTATATTGCTTTCAATAATCGAGAAGACAACAGGTGAATACGATTTGCTATAGTTTTGGAAATTCTATGTTATAAAAAAGACTCGTGATTTCATCAGAATACCATGGAAATTTGTATTAAAGTAGTGGCGTTATTTCTGGATTTTCTTTATTGTAACAATAATTGAAATAAATTATATTATTTTGTTTCTGACCTGAGTGACAAAAGTATTCTTTTTAACATCATTTGTTTAATTCATTGATAACTGCTATTTTATAGCCCCTCAAAGTTTTCCTGCGCATTGTAAATGACGCGAAAGGGAATGCGGCATGCAATAAGACTCACGGATTGCTTGCAATTTTTGCCATGATATTGATAAACGAAGTAAATTTTCAGATCTCTGCCCCGTAATCGTCTGACCAAAATTGATTTTTAATTAATTGAATCCATTAATTATTCCCCATTTTTATTCACAATCAAAGGGAATAAATTACCTCAAATCTCACTCGTTAGCTCAGTCGCCGTGGGCTGCTTTTCCAAGCGATATCTTTCAATTACTGAAGTACAGCTTTCGTTTTCTTTCAATGCTTCGAACATCAGATAGTTCCTGCGTCAAAGTGTAACCGTAGTATTTCCCTCAATCATTAGTATTTAAGTAGTATACAGTGAAAAAAGAAGGATATAGTTCTCAATCACTGCGTGTTTTCGATGAAAAATATAAATTTCGCAATTTGCTTAAAATGTATTTTCTTTCATCTCACTTCTCATAGAGTAGCTACCAATTTGTTATCACAAAATGCCTTTTATTTACAAATAGTGCGAAATTTTAATGAAACAAATTAATGAGATTTGCAACTTTTTTTAATTACTTAATTCTAGTGGACCCCTCAAGCCTCATCTTCATGCCCACCGACTTTGACAACAGCGATAGTGGAGGTAAGGTCGTTTTACTTAAAATAGACTAACTTCAAGAGGTTAGTGATGCGCAGAACTCACCTAGCATATGCAAATGATGAACACTAAAGAACAGAGAACTTAGTGCCACACGATCTTGTGAAAGGCAAAATGTAAAAATGTGCAATCCAGTTAACAATTTTGGTACTAACAGGACGTTTAGAAGAATTTTCAAATCCTGTGCATTATTGAAGTGGAAGTTTTAGTTATTTTTTAAATATTTCTTGTTCATGGTGGCTAAATACAGCCAGAGCATTAAATATTTATAAATTGTACAAAAGAAGCTCATTTTGCATTTCAAATTAAAATTTGAGCACATATTCAATCAGGATACCGCGACTACTTTTACTTTCTATAGAAATATAAAACGGTAGTATGACTCGATCATTGAAATTGCTACTTTCCCAATTTTTTTCAGCACCAGGAACAAATGAAATTGATCGCAGAGTAGTAATTGAAGAAGTTGTTTCCGGTAACTTATTTGCCATTTCAAACGCAGCTTTTTAACTGAACGATCGGTACTTATTTTTTTTCTAGGCGAGGCCTCCGAAAGCGAAGTCATTAATGAAATTGATGGAGAAGGTAACACTACTCTCGGCTACCTTTGAATTAAAAAAAAAAATTTTATTGATAATTTTACTGGTTATAACAAATAATTTCTTAATTAAACAATTAAATTTACATGATACATTGCTGCAATTTCACATGAAAAGAATTTGATTTACTGAAAAATTCTAATGACAAGAGTACTGAAAAGTTTTGATAACTGAATTAAATTTTTTATTAAAGTAAACCATTAGGGCAATAATAAGTTCTTGAATTAAAATTTTCTTCGACATGAATTTTACTAATTTTAATAAATATTGAATTTTTTACCTGCACAGAACAAAAGACAAACGGACTCGAACGTGGCGTGGTTATTGAGAAAACTGCAACCGGTAAATTCGAATTAGAGCTTTAAACACTTTGTCGTAAATTTACTTTCAGATGGGCCACTTGACACAAGGGTTATTAGTAAAGCTGATTTAGAAGGTAAAAAACACATTTGGCAGATTGAGATAGTAAGGAAGTGTATTATTCCAACTCTAAATCTTCTTGAAAAATGGGATTGTATGACATTTAAAAGCCAAAAGTATTCTTATCCTTTAATTAGATGCAATATCAAAGTTGGTGATCACCTCAGAGCCCACTAAATTGAGTGGTTCAGATGGTATGGAGAATTGTGTACTTTTTTTTCAAAAAAATTAATTAAATTATCAATGATTTATTTGTGTACTTTGTTCGAAGTTCACCTTTCACAAATACTGAAAACACGATTCAGTAGACTATAGCTATTTGCAAGCCTATTTGCTCTAGACTACAAAGCTTAGAGATCTTGGACTTGTTGTACGTTCAGTGACCTGAAAGCCCAAGTTACTCGCTTAATTATCATTGCTAGAGAGCAGAGGAAGGTAGAAGAACATGAGTATGTCAGGAAACGCCTTTCCACTTAGTCTTGAAGGATGACAAGTCACAGAGAAAATGCAGAGATTTTACGCAATGGACGACCTAAAGGGCAATTGACTGAACGATATTTGTTATTAGGTCGAAAGTTTCTAATAAACAATTCCTCGCTGAAACCTTTCGAGGTCTTAATAGAAGTGTACTAAGCAGAATTACAAATGACTAGAAACCGTTTAATGAGAAATGCGTAGATTTTCATTAATCTTTATAAAATGGCGAATCATTTTCCAATAACGATTTTTTGGCATGATAATATTCATTTATTTTATTTTGACCAAAATTATGGCATATAAGTGACCACTTTCTTTATTTAGGAAAAATAGACGCTGAACCCGCGGAAACTGTTGAATATATTTTTTCCAAATCGGGTTCGTCATAAACATTAATTTACATTTTGGCCATTATTTAAAATTGTATTACTTAATTGTTTGGATTTAATGGGGTGAAATTATAAATTAAAATGTCATGTTTCCTACTTGGGTTTAGGAGTTCAAGACCAACAAATGGATGAAATGGAAGACGCTTATATAAACTCCGGTATGTAAAATCGGGTGATTAAAACACAAAATGAACAAATTGGAAAGTTATTACACCAAAGATTTGATAATGAATAATTGAAAAAAAGATTCAATATATATATATATATACATATTTATGACAACTCCTTTTTAATAAACTTCTAACTTATGCATTTTACCTTGAAGTATTTACATAATAACAGCAATCTTTGGATAAAATAATTGGATAAAATAAAATGATTTTCTTTTTCCCAATTAAGTCTGATTACTTGAGACATCAATTAATGGAATTAGATTAAATATTTGTTCCTCCGTGCATAAATATATGACAAATATTGATTTATTATTATTTTTTTACATAAAGATATAGATGATGATGATGATAAACCAATCCAGTCTTCAATATCAAACGAACGCTATCTTGCTTACCCTGCACAGAGCGCCAGCTTCAAATCTGGTAATTCAATTGTCTACAAACTTGCCTTCTCTTAATTATTTTATCATAATGATACTATTATCACCATCATCATTTCAGAAAAGAACTCATCGGATCAGATTCTAAGCGATGAAAAGCGAAGACTTCTAATTAATCACTGGAGGAGCACTTTGGATGACGACAGTGAAATAATAGTAAATTTATTTGTTTATTTAAAATACCCCCCCTCTCCACGTTTTTAAGAATGTGAACTTCTCATTAGAGGATGCTAAAATTGTACTTGGAATGTAGTTTATGGCCAACAAAACATCATAGTTCTGGACTAATACCAATCGATTATACCTGTCATGGTCATTACACGACATATATGAAACATAAAACTTTTTTCTTGTGGGGGGAGGGGGGTGGGAGGCGGGCGAGGGGGTGGGCGAGAGGGGGGGGGACACCTCTACTATTGACATAATAGATATAAACCGAATTGAGTAATTTGACTCAATAGACTATCTATTGAGTCTTTTTATCTAATTAAGGATTGGTTAAGAAGAGAATAAGGGAGGGTGATAAATCACATTTTTTATTGCACTCCATTAAAGCATGCTTGTCTAGACACCGATTTATGGTAGCATTTTGTAGGCCACACACGAAAAACTGCTTACGCATAAGAACGTAGATATGGCAACATAAATTTTCTCAAGATGTGTATTTACGAAATAGGGCATTTCGCTGCTTTTATCTCCTAAAAGATTGAATTTATTTAATAATTATTGCGCCTAATAAAATAACCAAAGAAAGTTAAAATTTTAAACTGTGTGAATCATTTGAAATCGGTTGACAAAAAATTCCGAGATGATGATAAAACGGAAGAGGTCAAGAAATTGCAGAAAGCAATGTCGGGGGATATCAAAGACTTCCTCACGCCTTATTTCAACTTTGGATTTGGGCTATAAATGTTTGCCAAATTGGTAGTTTACTTTCCGAAATCCAAATTTTGCGATTCTCCTCCTGGATGTTAGATGACGCTTCTTGGCAATATTCAGAGCCTATTGTCCCGTGTTTTTCGTTTATTTATTCCAGAAGGGTGGGGTCCTATCACTTTATTATGATTCTTGTCCAATGGTTGAGAAGACAAAATGTTCTTATATTATTCGGCAGCCTACGGCAAGGAGGTAGGTAGAAATTTTCAGTCGGCTGAGTAGATTTCAACTAAATATTAATCGAAATTTTGATTTTTTCATTATAAATATTTTAACTAAGTTATATTCGTAAATAAATGCATTGTCGGAGTTAACCCCTCCCTCCTCCCTCTCCTTTTTAAATTTAAACGGATTTGAGCAATTAAATAAGTTGATCGTGAGTGGTCACTAATTACAAGCTAAGGCAATGCAGTTCGAAACATTCTGTTTATTTATGTTTGAATTTAAAAAAATATAGATAGGGGAATATCAACTTCCAGAGGAGAACACACCTCTGGGAATTTCTGTTGAAACTGTGGCAAGCGTCGACATGAAAGGCGATCAGTTGGACTTCAGACATCGTATCGTCAGCTTGAAGGAGGACGGTGTGATCGCCAAACAAACTGAGCTTCAAAGAGAAGACGAAATTCTTGAGGTAATTATATATTTAATCGAATACTCGCCCTCACACCTCCCCTCCTCACTTCCCACCCTTTAGTTTTAAATAATTGCAAGTAAACTTGGCATATATAACACTTTAAATCACTTCATTTCATACTTGAGGTGAAACGTCCAAACTTTCAAATCCCCAAATGTTCTGCTGATTGTAATATGTATAAGTGAATTCGATTTGAAGGGAACTTTGAAAAAAATAATTTAAGTCGATTGCAATTTGAAAATTCTTCCCTAAATTATATTTTTTTACTTTTACTACAATTTCTACTAATAAAAACAGACTGAGTTCATAAATCGGAGAAAGACGGATCTTTGGTGAGTTCTCGTGAGAATAGCTGAAACAAAGCGCCTAAGTAACGCAGCATTTATGAGCGTTCTTGATTATTATAATGAGTATGAATTAAATGAGTGGGCAAAATTCATCCATGGCTATTCCTGCCTTTACCCATATGTCAAATATGGAGCGAGGTGTATATTGTGGAGGGGGAATTAGTGAGCTTTATTGGATGAGCAAGAGGAACTTGGCAAGAATCGTTCTAGATGCCGATTGCAAGTCAAATATTCGATAATTTAATAATCAGAGGTATGCCGTGACGTTATAAGCCGTTTGGCATTTATACGAGACGGCACGGGTTTACATTCCGACCAGATTGACCTCACGGAGATATTAATGAATTGGAAATACTAATCTTCAACTTCATAACTGTTAGGTCAGCATTTAGACAGACACGCTTGAAGCCAGTTAAATCTGACTCTGGTTACGAGGGGTGGTTCATTTTATTTGAGATAAATTAATTACTCTCTATTTGCCTTTCGGATAAATACAATTCCAGTTACATAGGCTCCTTATCAGCATCTGTGAGGAATAGTAATATATCTTTAAATATTACTATTGTTTCCTTAACTTTATAATAACTAAATCGTGAAAATGTGAATATTCAGGTAGATTTTCAAAAATAGCTGATTATAACTGGCATGCGTTTAACAAGACATTTTCAACAAAAACATACACTGTAATGAGTGAGCCAATCAAAAGGGAGGGAGATTTATATATATGTGAGATATCGATCTGAGTTATTGGGACGATTAATAAACATACATTAAGCTGCCAATAAAAGACCTAAATTTGGCATTTATTTGCGTCTAGTCTTTTATCTGACATGTTAATGGATTGCAAATATGATTTCTTGACGCTAGGACCCCTTCATTTGCACGACATACCGATAACCGACTCCAAAGTCCCATCAAGCTACTTATATTTATTTTTGTTTAAATTATGATATATGTAAAAAAACAGCAAATATCGTGGACATGAACGCATTCATACATGTATTGAGCCAATTGTAAAAACTGATCTTCAGATAAGGCAAACTGAATTCAATGAAAGGGCAAAGCTCAATGCCTCGAGAATTCAAGCTATGTATCACAGGGCATCACATAATTGAAACTTCTAGAAATGTTTTCCATTGTCATGCCAATAAATCAGCGTGCAATGCAATGGCTGCAAGTGTTAGAAGGTGATAAAATTTAACAGAAAAACTCAAAAACTGAGTACTGGATAATGAAAAAGGGTAATTAAGGCATTCGTTTAATATGCAATTAATTTGAAGGGGAATAGTAGCATAACAGACCTGATATAAAAACATTCAAGTTTGTTAATGAGTAGAAAATTTCATTTTTTTCCCAATTTCTTTCGAGTTAATGTAGACAAAGTTCAAAACCCTTTGCCAGCAAATTTTTTTGTTCTCTGACTGGTTATAAATAATTGAATTCCGAAGATTTTTTGCCGCAAAGTTCAGTTGTTGTGGTGGATTAAGAGCTGAGTGCATGCATAAAGTTTGAGGGAGGTTTCCACAATTAAAAACCATTTAGAAATAATTCTTCAATCACCAGCGATGAATAGAAGTCTGTCTTCTGATTAAAACTAAGAAAATTGAATCACATTGCTCTTTTCTTTTCATTTTGCAGGTAAGTGGAGTAGTAGTGATGGGCAAAGACAGCTATTACTTCACTGATACCCTCCGACAGCCAAGAACCTCCGGTTACCTCATCTGTAGTCGACCTCTTCATCCTAAGTCGTACAAGGCTTCGAGTTTCAATTCCGACAAAATGGGTACCATTTATGAGGCGCTTAGTGGAGAAAGTACTCAAATCGACTCTGTGTCTTTTGAGTCACATGGTGAAACAGCGTTTACTCCGGACAGTAAAATCTCCAATATTAGACAGAAACTTGAAGTTTCTCCAAGAGAATTTCTCCTGGAATCTCCCAGATTAGAGTCCCTACCAGATAGGGTGAGCACTAGTCACAGTGGGAGTGCCTTTATTTCAAGATATAGCATTTCGAATAATAAGAAGTTAGCTTGTTTTAACAGCTTAGCAGTCTTTGTGATCTCCGCATTGTTGGGTCTATACGAACACTTCTATAGAAACACTGGATAGGAACAGGGTCTGTAGCGCAATATTTTTACTAAGAAGGAAAAAAGATGACATAGTGGGAATTGCAAAGGTACTTGGGAAGCAAGTAAGAGTGCATGATAAATGAAAAAGCTAAAGTGAATTTCCAAGGTGTAGACATTGGCTGATAGCGAGTAAAGGCCCTTCTAAAATGAAAATGTGAGTGGTACAACCATTCATTCCTTAAATTCGCCCAACTTCAAATGCAAATTTCTTCCGTCTTCAGGAAACTTAAAGTTGAGACTTGGAACACGTGACCATGTTGCTTCAAGTGAAATTGCTTATCTGATTGTTCTCACTTATCCTGAACACTATTCACCAATAGGAATAAGCTTTGCGTGACCTGGATGAGCGTTAACGACAACGATGCACAAAGTTTCGAGAAAAATATCATATTTTACTTTTCCATACTTGGCAATTGCATTATTTAGAGCAGTACACTTCGTATCCAATGCTTGAAATTTTGTAGATTAAAGGTTTCATAGGCTGAGAATGAGTCATTGGTAGAATGGAGTGGAGGCTGAACAGCTGACTAAAATCAACTTTGGGGAGAAGAATGAGTCATATTTAGACTGGTGTTATTTTTCAAAACGCCAGAAAGAAAAAAAAGAAGAAAATTGATAATCAGTTGAAGGAAATCAATACCCTTTATCATTAGCCTCCCCCAGAGAACATAATCTCCCCTAAGATCGTAAATCAAGAAAAGCAGAGATTCCTAGTGCTGCCAAAAGGTCTATTTAGCTATAATATCAGCTGACATTTAGTTCATTTCCTCTCTTTGCCTAGGTGGTAGTGCAACCGCATAGTGGACGTAAAATGTCGGGGAAGAGAGGAAATCCCTGCTATAAATCCCCAAATTCTACTGACTATTTGCCCAACTATGCCGATGATTCCATGGAGATTGTTGTTTCCAAGAGTAAAGGCGAACTGATTGGTAAGAACACAATGAACACTTGGTTGGAAAGTTAGCTATTAAAAGCAATTACGTCTATGATAATAAGAGTTCTACATGTTTTCTAGAAAAATATGTTAAAGTATCATTAAAATAAATACATTGTCAGGAAATGTGCTAAAAAATAGAATTTTATCATAATTCACACCATAATAATTTAGACTGAAGTCGGATAAAGACTTTCAGATTTATACAGAAAAGATCGTTTTCGTTGTTAAAGATTTGCTGTCATTAATTGGCGTGTGTCTTTTATTTAAATTTAGGTTTCAATCATGCATTTTTATGCTCTCTGCAAAACGCTGACTTTATTACATTAGATTTAATGGTTTTCTACAAGATTTATGTGAGTGTACACGCCATTAGAATTCAATTTGATAAGTAGAAATTAACAAAGGAAGGTAAGTCAGTTTATAGTAGGCTAGATTTCTCAAAATGTGATGTTAATCCAGAAATCAAATCTTGTAGTTTCAATAAGATCAACAGGAGAGAGAGACCGTTTGAGCAGGGTATGACCAGTTGTATTTCCCAAGAAATTTTTGGAATAATTTAAATTAACGTATCTGTTGAGTCAAGAAACCAATCTTGGTAGCAGTGTTAAATGGGAGTACTGGGTTGACGGGGTGCGTGTCACAAAGTGAACTTAGAGAGCAATATATATGTTGCTAGGGTCACTAAATTGCTATTATTTATCGAACACGATGAGCAATTAATAAATAATATCTAAACACAGCACTTAGTCAACTCATCATTGCCTAAACGTGTCCAAGGTTATCTCACCGACTAATTAATATTCATTTGATTTAGCACTATTCCTGTCATATTACTGAATACAATCTCTTGGAGACTCAAAGTAACCCCTCACACTACTCTATCGTAATAACTTAGTATTGTTTGACTTAGCATGCTCCAAATTAGCTGTTTTTCTTTGCGTATTCGACACTTTATTGCTGCTTTTTGTTAACTCTCAGGAATAACCCTAGGCTCTAGGGACGAGGCCAACTGCGGTTTCGTCGTGACCGATATCGCCACCAACGGTGCTCTCTATAGGACTTTGCATTCAGTACCTAAATATCGTGATGTTCGATTCAGTCCTGGTGATGTAATCACCGAACTGAATGGAAAATCACTTCGTGATGCCACCTTATTTGGAGTGCAAAGCCTTCTTTGGGGCCTCTTTTCCGTTGAAGGATATGTTAGGTTAGTTTATCTTACTACTACTCATGTTATCAAAGTAATAGCGCTGGTATTTTTTGTGGATGCGAATATCAAGGTTATAGCGCAAATCAGGGATAATTGGATTGCCTAATACAACGATCGCACTCTAAGATGGGGTCTATTAACATTCCAGATTTGCAAATTGGAAGCCGTTTAACTTTACATATACAGAAAGCAAAATGACTATTGCATTGTTGCATAGCACTAGAGTTGCATGCAATCAGTTGAAGGACAGTTACTTTTGTCAGTGGTTTTGATATAATAAAAATATTCAACCTTTTCTCGGGGAATAAGCGTTAATCGAGCAGAATGAATTATATGAAGCGGAATTTTACCAAAAGGCGATTGGAAAGAACTGTCATGTTTAATTGATAGAAACACGTTATTGACTGTGTCTAGATAACGATTCCTATTGATATAGCCATGGTGAAATACGTTTGCGTGTAAATAACTGTTGCATTTAAGGACATTGTATGTGAGCTTATTTTGGAGAGGAATCTTACCTTGAATCTCTTTTCATCACTGCTTTGAGACGCAATATTAACAAGTGAAGAATCGGAGATCAACTTTAATTATCGACTTTAAGCGCAAAATAAAGTCCATTCATAGGCGTTCCCAATATTTTAAGCTGTTTATTGATTTCTTATTACCAAATTTGGCGCACTAAAACATGCTCATACACTTGGGAGCTTCCATGTTTACCTTTTGGAAGTAGGCGATGGCTTCACGGGTAATTCCTAATTAGTGGGCTTCTCATACCACCTTTAGAGGTCAATGTTTAACCATAGCGGTGATTGAAGTTGAACTTTTTAAAGGATAAACCCATTTATTCATGCTTGTACTTTTATTTGGTTTCCAGTATTAATTTATAGCCATCATACGTGCACTTTTTCTCTTAAATTCTGTTATTCCAGAAGGCTTGTCTATTTGATATGTTCTCGAATTTTCTCCATGCTTTCTCTAGTTTTGAAGCTTTGATAAATATCTTAATTTCCTTAGACATTTACCCGCATTTGGAAAATTGAATTTGGAGGAAAATTGAAGAAGAGGAATTTTATGGAATCTAATTTATGGATATGTCTTCGGAATCCTTATCTCCTTTGAACTTTCTCAAAAGACCTGTACTTCAATTAATGCATGATTATGAGATCGAGAGTTGGCGTCTCTCATAGTTTTGCATTGAAGGGGTAATTACTTGATTTAGGCTATAATTCAACAATTTTTAAAAGGTTAATTGTATTGATTTTCTTCACTAACTTAACAATAACTAAATAAAGAGTAGATCTTATTTAATTCATATACAATTTCAAGGTTTCACAAATTACTTAACTTCTTTCGGCTTTGAATTAAGACTTCACTAGTCTATTAATTGGGACCGGTCACTTTGTCTTATTCCAAGATTTGAATTAGGGGTTTCTGAGTGGATTCCTGTTCATGACGCATTGATTTTACAGACATTTTGATCAGCTTTGATGATTGTCTAAACATTTTTACAATTGCTAAGCTTCCAGGTTGGTTTTAGCCCAATAGAGTTCAGTCGACTCACATTTGGAGCGTATATACTGTCGTGGACAGTAAATATCCATCTATTTAGGTAGCTTTTATATTATGATAGTTAAATGAAGACCAAGTTTCGTTGAAGTGAATCAATTTCTGTTCCCCCCTTTCTCCCTTTCCGATTGGACCGGATTGAAATTTGTTCACCCTTGAAGTCAGCTGCTCTAAATCAACTGCTGATGAAATAGGTCCTATTTCAAGGCCGAATCGCATGAATATCCGTATGAGCTAATTCTAGACAACAAATGGTCAGGTGTTTTTGATACCGCTTAAATTTACTGCGACCAATACTGAGGATAATGCATCAGCAGACTTTCCATTTCGTTCTTTCGTTTGTTGGGTCAACGCCCATAGATAATTGTAAATTCAGGTACATTAGCAGCGCAGTTGCATCAGAGGCAGTTGGCAAGCAGTCGCTCTCCCTCTCCCCCTCTCTCTCTCTCTGGCTCTGGCTCTCCGAAGGTAATATATTTTAACCAATTTTCTTCATCTGACCTTCAGTGAGGAAATTTTTCCCGTCTGTGTGATCTACATTTTATGAACTGAATTCAAACGCTAACTGGTGGGTTATGCAAACGTGCATTTCTCTTTCTTAAAACTCTGCGTTATGTTTCAGTCATAGTCAATAGTCAAATTACTTACTATGAGTTTTACTAAATGGCATACTAATAATGAAATTTGATTCACCGTAAGTAGTTAAAAGTTATAAAGTTAAAGAGATAAAAGGGAAATAATTTAATTTTATCCATCCAAAAAATGTAATTATAGCATTAATTTCCAGTTTTATTAGTTCCTCCTAACATTTTCTTGAGGAAAACCTAATTAGTGGGGATTCTTAAAGCCTATTTGAAGTAACTTTATGCTTTCAATGTAGTAGGTTTTTAAGCATTATTCGCCTTAAATTAATGTCAGCTTACCACTTTCTTGCCATGGAAACATTTTAGATTTGATAATTTGATAAAGAATCACAGGTACTTCAGTCGAATGCTTTGATTAAGTTGGCCACGATGTCAAAATTTGTAGCCATTTACAGATTCCCAATTTAAGATCTCCTTCATCTCCTTTCTCTATAAATCTTACAAATCCTTCAACATTCGGATTCATTCATTTTGTTTAAGTGGAGTCTACTTGCGTAGGTAAAATTTTCAAAAATAGAAAGAAGCCGAAATGGTTATGAATATTGACAATTTTTCTTCTGAATGGTTATCATAACCCACAACAATGAGAAAAAATCGATATGGTTTCTTTGTGGGGAAACAAATTGAGCACAGGCAGCCGAAGCTCAAAGAGGGTAAAGAGTCACCTTTTTATGACTTTGAAGCTCGCTGGTTCACGTTCCAACGTTGTCTCTCGGAGTATTGATTGAAAGACGATCCATGATTTCCTATGCTCATGAATCGGTTGTTTACTTAGGGTGATCAACCTTCTGAGTGATAATACTACTTAATTACTAGCTTATCTTATCTAGTAGCGGTAGAACTGCGAACACTGATAGGAATGGACATTTTAAAATGGTCCCATTAGAACAACTATAATTCAGCAGAAATTTAAAGCAGTAGTGGGGCACAAATCCCAAACTTATAACTTTGTAATTCCCTATTAAAATTGGTAATTTGATTGTAGCTTTTGAGAAATTGAAAAACATGGCCAAGAATACAGGCAATAAGTTTACGTTTCAGTTCGCCGAATTCGTAAAATGTGTTGGATTGCCAATTTCCTCTTAAGAAATAGAAAAATAACTCGAAGTTCATCAATAATTATTTAATCGATAAATACACGAGTGATGATTGGTGCTTAATGGCCAAATAACTAAAATCATAGGTCAGCTACTTCCCTATAAATTCATTTACATCCGAGTAGGCGAATGAGTCCAGGGGAAGGCATATTAAACTTACTTACTGGATTGCACACAATGGAAAGTGTTTTCATAACATAATTAGCTTGAATATATTTTTTTAAATACTTAAATCAGTTTTGAAACCATCATGGACATTTATGTAAACGATTTCTGTGATTCAGAATCATTGCGTGATAGCAAATTGAAAAAGAACTATCTTAGGAAGAAATATTAGTTGACGCTATTTTGGAGCAATTAAGGGAACTATTTGATTGATAGTGAAAAGAGCCTGTGAGGAACCTTCATTTGGTTGGTTGGTCTTGACACCACAAGTGCCTACACAACGAGGTCGATAACTAATGTACATTTATGGTAGCCAATGTTTCAACTTATGAATTAGATCCTTTCCTTGATTCCAATGGTCAAATCCTTGCTAGTTTACCATCTGAACATGACGTTCCTGACTTCCCCTCCTCCCCACCCGTCAGTTAAGGCCCATCACTGTAAGCTATTTCAAGCCACATAATACTCGTTGGTCGACTTCAATATGGGCTAGCTATCTATAAGTATACCTCCCTGGCACAATCCCATTTTGTTCTAAAACAACGCAGCACATTTAACCAATCACCTTTATTCAGACTTTGTTCTATTCGGACTTCTAATTAAGTGGAACTGGGATGGGGGTTTACCATTTATTAGGCTTCATGGTTAGCAGTTTAAAAAGTCAACCATCTCATTCTGTAGTTGGCATTTAACTGGTTACTGATTTTGTTTTACCGCCAAAAGATGGCACGAAAGGTGCTTGCAGATGTTATCTCTAAAACTGGTTGCTTACTATAGTTATGGGGAAAATAATAAAACAGTTAATATAAACTTATTGATTTTTTCAGCCTTAAGTTTAAATCTAAGTCCACTTCGAGATTTCAAACCGGATATCAAGTTGGGGTAGTAGAAGAGACACCAATAAGTGTTACAGAATCCCCTGGCACTGTAAGCCCGAGAAAATCTCCAGTCCACCTCACATCAGACCGTCCTCAACAACCTTCCACAGGATCTTACTCAGTCTCGGTCAGAAATAAGAAAAGTCCCAACGATCAAATTTCTCCTACGTTGGTGTCTTTCGGAACTATGTCAAATGGAAAATACTCATCCGAAGCCTTGAATAAAAACCAGTAAGTTATGCGCTACAGTTCTGGCTATTTATAATGTTCCAGTTGCAAATATACTTTCAGTATAAATAGGGCATTGCAATGCGGTGTGATGAATTATGATGTAAACTCACTATTTTTTACTGCAATTTTCTCTAAAAGTCCGCTTGTTGTCACAAACACACAAGACTAAACAAACAAACAAACACAGCAAAATAAAATTTTGAAGAGATAATCTCCACCTGATGTCAATATTGGCTATTGACGAGCTACGAGAAGAGAAACGCGACTTGAGGCTAAGGGGAACTCTAAGGTCCTCGTGTCGATATTGAATTTATAGACTCTCCTCTTTTCACATATGTAGTCGAGCATTCGATTATTAAGAAGGAACAGAATAGTATCAGTCGAGAGTGAGGTTAGAACTTTCGGAAAATAGTTTTAACTGAAGGTCACTTTATTGTTCTAGACTAATTAGGCAAACTTTGTCGTCTTTTTGCTTTTGCTGGGTGTATCACGATTCACTATCTCAACATTCAATGTACAAATTAGTATAGAGGCAGACGGACTCCATTCAGGAGTTCCTTGTTTTAATAATCTGTACTCTTCCAGACTGAACCATTGTGGCTATCCATTCGTATACTTAGATATTCAGCAATGCGTATCGACCTCGTTATCAAGATCAGTAAGTCTATTTCTCAATTTAAATTGTTCAGAGTTACTTGACGAGTAAAAAGAGCCGAATGCCTGATTATTCTAATCAAGTACATCGGTATATTCTGATAGTCAACAAAAAAGGATGTTAAAATGACAATATATTTGGTCAGTAGAAATGCATTTTAAAGCCCGGCTAGGTTATTTTTCTTATTGAAATTCTCATACAAAGCTGTTGAACCTCCTGAAGACTGAAAGAAGGCAATATCTTTTCCAACTGAAACACATCTGAGTGAGACATCGAGCGCAAAAGATGTCAAACATAGTGAAGAGGAAATGAGAGAAGTCAAATTTGAAGAGCAGAGAGTGAGTGAAAAGTGGTTTGTCACACCGAGAGACCACATTAAGAGAACAGGGTCGAGTTCTGTCAACAATCTGTAAAAACGAACTATGTGGGGGTTGGGAAAAGCAGGAGCCTAATGGTTCACCGGATAAAAATTTTGAGGTACTGCAGCCAAACACTGCTCATTAGGGGTTAGTCAAAATCACTGCCACTAGCAAAGAGGATTTGCTTTTTTGCCCATTTGGATTCGCTACAGAAAATATTGTTTCCCCAAGACGCCTGAACATTTCAAATTAAGTAGGAAAAAGAAAATCTTATCGACAATTTTCAAAATTTAAAACGACATTCATCTTGGCTTGATTTTAACCTCGACCTCAATGTTTACGCATTTATTGTGCATTTTCTCCCTCTCTCCCACCTCCGAGAGGCATGAAGCAGTTAAAAATATATTGAAAAGCATTTGTTTTGTACAGCATAATTTGCTTGTCTAAGCAGGATTTGTGTTAGTTGTGGGGTTTATGTAATTTTCACATTCAAAAATTTGAACTAAATATGGACAGGAGTTGAATCATTTTACTGCCTTTAGATGACTTTTTGTTAATTTTATTATTCGTGGAATTAAAAATGAGGAGTAAGAGAATGTGTTTTGTTTTTCACTATAAACTCATATCTGATGACTACACTATTTTGGCCAAACACAATGTTAAATAAAATTACCAAGCATTCTTTGGAAGCAGAGCCACGGAGCTGAAATAGGTGATCTTTAATAATTAATTGATTGGGTATTTGACTCTGAATGGTTGTCAGTGATCGGCGCTGTGGGAATGAAACGTATCAACCACTTCGATAGTTGGCTTCTGTCTGCTACACTTTTGATCAGTCGAAATAGTCAAAGATACGTATCATGTCAAAAGGTTTGATTTAGAAGTGCAACTCGGGAATTCGAACATTTTGTTCTTAGAAAGGTGGATTTCCATATACACATTTTTGCCTGAGTAAACATTACAGTTTAAGGTACTTGAGGGCTCTCTCAACGCTTTGAGGGTTATTGTACGAAGGTAGATGAAACTTACGATATGTTAAAGAATGCATTTCTTGCGTCTTTGAAATTACAGTTTTAACATTTTTAAGTATTTATACCCACCTATTTGGCAAACAGCTCACTTTGAGGTTTTGTATCGTATGCTTATTTCTTAGTTTCTAACAACCTTTATACCAAAACGTAAGCATTTTTTTAAAAATCCTCCAGATATATTTTTCTTTTAACGCGTGATTTATCTTATTAAATTAACTTATTTGACCATGGCTATTGGCAATTTTTCGCAAGATTCTCTCATTCATAATTTGCAATAAAACCTTATATGTTTTAGAAAAACCAAAATTTATGTAGGATCTTTTGAAAATGAGTAATTTGTGGCGAATGTTCGGATCATATTATTTAGATCGTACCTCAGGCAGTTACTAGAGGCGAAGTATTAATATCATTCTCGCATTTGTCACAAACATATGTGTGACGGATAGGGGGTTATTGCGCAGGTAGTGATCCAGTTGTCGAAGAAACGTGGAAACGTCGACACCTGTCTGAACATTTATTTATTTGAGCCAATTAGCTTGGATTATTAACGATTATGTAGGGCTGATCCTACTTGTTGTAAAATTTTTGATCCAATGTAATCACGGCAGCTTTTCACTCATTGTTTTAGGCTTAGATAAGCAGACCAATGCTCTAATATGCTCATCAAATATCTCTGGATTATAGGAAACAAATAATTCTTCATTAAGAAAAAGAGTATTTACTGTGGAATGGGTTCTTCAAATGACTGCTAAATCCATTAGTAAATAAGAATCCCCCTCTCCCACAACTACGTTGAAAGAAGGATAGTTTACTCTGATAAAAGGGGATTTTACGCCACTCACAACCACCGCAGGCAACATGGTAATATCGAATCATGACAACTGCATAATTTGGGCTGTTGAGTGATAAAAAGTAGATGGGTGATTGAAATATCTCATATCCACGTCAATTTTACCCATTTCTAATCTATAGTACAAAGTTGCGTGATGTAATATTAATTACATTACACATTTTTTACTGGCTAATTAGGAACTACTTATTTAAATGCAATAATAAAAAAAGTCTCCGTGTCATAGACTGTCATATATTTTTAAAAGGAATTAGTAATTTCTTTAAACCATTTCATTGACAGTTCTGTCGGATACTGGAGATGGAGTAATGAGTGAAACTTGAGTGAACATTAACTAAATTTCAATTTCCATTCGAGAGGACATTAAAAACCTTAAATTTAATGCTTTAATAAATTAATAAATTATATATATATATGTTGCTACATATTAATGATTTGCAACTATAAACTTACATGAAACAAAATTTTAAAATCAGAACTAATTTATAGAGACAATGCAGAGGAATGGTAAGTTCCGTAAAGGTATTTTGTCAAAATTTGGCACGATTAATGAAAAATTTACATGGATTCGAAATCAGTTCTATTAGTCTTGAAAAGTTGTGATTAAATTACCGGAGACCTATTGATTTGTGCTTATGAAATTTGATTTCATTTCTCAATTGCACCGAATTAAAAACAAATGAATTAGATTTTTATATTAAATTCCATGACTACTACACTTTGAATACGGTTGTCAATTGATTATTCACTTACACTGTATAAGCCCAAATCGATTTTATGGTATGACTTTACAATTTCTTTAACTTTATTCATTTAATATACTTTGGCCAAAAAAGACCTGGGATCCACCAACTGCTAACACACCTGACTGACAGGACAGTTGACTGGAAGAATGAGAGATAAAATTAACAAATCTAATTGTACTAATTAATCTTGGTGAATTAGGGCATGTGTGCAGTTTTTGAGAATACTGTTCACATCAATAATCTCCAGTTTATGACTAATTGATCCAAACTGAAGTCACCAGCCTCTGCAAAATCAAGCAGGGTTAGGGTCATGAGTTTTCTTGTATAGCTCTAAATCACAGAATTTAATTTACATAAGGTTGTTTGATTCACATTTCTCTTCAGAACAGTGAAGCCTGTTCAGTTTGCAGAAATTTATTGACAAATTGCAAATCTGCGTGAGCACTTCTATGACACCTCTTTCTGCATGAAGATTTGCACTTCTGTTAATTTTCAGAAGTTTATAACCACCTCAGTTTGAGCATATTTGGTACAAAATGTCACCATTTTTCCAAAGTAGTTTGCACTGTATTCGCCAGAATGTATATTTAAACACCACACTTGAATATATATTTCTTCAGGAAACCAACTCAAGGTTATATAAGGCAAATGGTTGAACACTATTCCCAGATCATCAGAAATGCCTAAGTATCCCACCTGAAAATCGTAAGCATACTCAATGTGGACAGTGTGTTAGATATGCAACCACTAAAATACTAAAAAAAGTTTTTTTTCTATTCTTCTTCTTTTATATGTTGTCTTGTCATTTCCTGTCCTGCCAACATCAACGTTGTCTACCTCTCCATTCCACCAGTTTTCGATTTCTCTGATGGATTCAAGGACAGTTTGACGCACATTCTCAATTTCGTCTCCATGTTTCCGTTATTCGTATCTACAGACATACTGTTGTCAACTTCTTTTCAGTGTTCCTTTTTCCTAATTCATAAATATCAATTAAAGATGGCTGTGACTTCAAATTGTTTTTCTTATTGCATCCTATTTGAATTGGTACACTTTTAATTGAATAAATTTTCGTCAAGTAGAGTTAATTATTAATATTTAATTGTGAAAATTGTCAATTTGAATCTATGATAAATGCAGATATAGCATTTCCAGCCTTTTCTATTTGAAGGCCTACATTTTTGAAGAAAATAAAAATTAATTAATTAAAGCATTCTAATTGTAACTACCGGTTGAAGAAATGAGTAATTTTTATTGTATTAGTATAATATTCACACTAACAATTAGCCTTTTAACATGAATTGTTCCAAATTGATTTCGCCCAATATAATGGAATTGACAAAAGATATAATTAAACCGATATAAATTTACTGGTAATAAAAAAATTTTGCTATATTAAAAATTTTATTTTTTTCAAAAAAGGTAATTTCAAGTTTATTATTCTGGATAAATTCTATATTTTTTAATTTAAAAGTTTTTTAAAATAAAATAAATCAGTGTAGCGGATTAGGTACCTTAATAAGCCTTGACTGTTCTCAGAAACCTCAATGACAAATCTCCTAGTTGGTAAGTCTCCCAGAACAGAAGAAATAGACGTATACCGTGGATACGTTTATTTAGTACGGCGTGCTGTGTAATGGTTGTGCATGGCGTGAAAATTAGTCATTATAAACACTTTATGGTATGATGACCTCATATAACTTGGGTCATTGATTGGTCGAGTAACCGTGTGCTAGAATTGACTATTGATTGATCGTATTGATATTGGTTATTGATTCTGCATTAGTCCTGCTAAAGTTGTGTCCCACACCAGCATATCTTGTAAGTAATTCGATTATCATAAAATGTTTAACTAATGAACATTTTAAAAAATGCAATTTGGAGAGGGAGGCCTTTAGCCCGCAATAACACATTTATTTATTATTTATAATAATTTCTTTGCATTTTAGACTTCAGGTCTTATTTTATTATCTTAAATCTACTTGACAAATTCGAATTGATTAAATCACTTTAACCAGATATGTCGCCAAACATTAAATGATAAAGGAATTACTTGGTATTACTCCACGCTTTTGGCTACAGAAGCGTTAAAATTATTAAGAACAAGCGCGTGCCATCCATGACTATTACCTCTAGTAATTACCATAGTTCTAGTGACATCTTCAGTCTCGGAATTGCAAAATGGGTGGTTGATAAAAGAACTAGCCGGTTATATGGAACATTACTTATTATTAAGTTTTTAGGGAGAGATTTAGAGTGAAATTCGATTATGATATTAATAGTCAATTAACAATTGAACCACCAAGAAAGTGTCACCATTCGAACTGATGAAGATTGACCGTGTATTAGACGCTGATCTTAAACCTCATCTGCGCCTAAAATGATTTTACCAACCTTGATTAATCAGCGGTGAAAAGGAGATCTACGTGTTTGAGCCTCGAATTTCTTCCTTATTTCCATACCATAACTAATGAGTCTTAATTTCTTAAAAATTGTTTAAATTTATGGTGTTTCTTTTAAGGTCCTATTAATAGAACATTTTCCAAATAAAAAAATTAAATATTCGAAACGAGTTCACAGTCAAAAATTGACGAAATCAAGTCAAACTTATACTTATTCAATAATCTGAGCATAAAATGTTAAATTTAATTGCCATTTTTAAAAATGGCATCTTAATTTCGCATTACTAAGCATTCCTTCTGTGTAAATTGAATGAAACTTTGTTGGCAAAAAATTGGACGAGGGTTCCATTTAGACGAAATATTGCTATTTGCTAGAGACTCTCAAAATTAATTCCATTTTCTGACCTACCGTTAAGTAGAACTAAGTTTGACAGTATTTATGAACTACCAATTATTTTAAAGTATTGTACGATAAATAAAATAAAAGTTAGAAAAATATATTGCAAATATTTGGCAATGCTTTGCTAATTTTGACGAGAATTTCTCGAAAAAGTACCACAAGTCGGCCAAATTATGTCCATAACTGGGAAAAAAATTAAAATTACAATTGAATATTTTTATTAAGAACAATCTATCAGAATTAAACAGATCAAAACCAGATGACAGAACTCATATGGGATGTCAATAACCCTCTCGGGTATGAATAAATTACATATATATAATTTTTATAAACTTTACAATTTTTCAGCCGATAGTAATACATTCTTAGTATTGCGTTTTAGTAAGAGAGGTAATATGGAGTAAAATACGATGTAACGGCTTCTATGGCATATTTAATGAGAAAAGAGACTTGAAAGCAGTGGCTTATCCACAGTTTCAAATACGACTGTGACTGTTAAGTGATATACTGGTTTTCAAATGCAATTGAACCATTTATTTTCCATTTGAGGCTTGGTGGTGGCGCCACATCAATCTTCGCAATTTCAGGGTTTTTAACGTACATGCACGAAAATTGCACTTATTTCACTCCAATACGCACCTTAGAGGAGATTTTACTATTTTTTGTAACCTTCAGGAAAAGCGAATATTAAGGAGGTGTCAAGATCCACAAATCAAAATGTAGAATTATTTTCGCACAGTAATACGATATTCGGGTTTTATTTACCTTGATGTCTCCTTCCTTCTATTCAACGCTATGTCATTCATAAATATGGATATATGCATCCGTTTATTAATAAGCATAGTGTAAAATATGATAATTATAAAAGGGCACGCATAACTACAGCATAAGCAAATATTTTCGTGAAAAAGTAGCGAGTTTTGGCCTAGGGGAATAGACCTAATTGAAGCTTTTCACAGTCAACAGAATATTGGGTGTTTCGTTTTGAATATTACTTTGATAGGCTTCGTATTGAGGAGGGTGAAATTCTGAAATGCATTGTTTTAATAATCTGTGTAGAACGTATAACAAGCGGAGCCCGGAAGTCTTAGTGGGCCAATGTTTCCGAGAAACGTTAATTTTGTTAATGTTGTAAAGGAATCGCTTCCTCTTCGAGAAATATTACCATTCAGTCGGTGGCTTTGCATTTCACTGTATGTTTGCACGTACCTATCTAAGGTGGGTATTTAAGGGTTTAGAGACTTCAATTAACACCTTGACTGTTTCAACCATGAGGGATAGTCTAGCCAAAGACTTGGCAATTTGATCAATTCGCTCTAGCCATTACCTTATTGAGCTATCTTTTTAATTCTCATCCAGATCAGACGACTCTGTGATAATGTCATTTTAATTATTATTCACCAAGGTTTGAAATATCTAATGCAATCAAAAAATTCGATCAATTTGAGCGATTTGAATTAATACATATCAAGTATTTAATTCAAATAAGACAATGCCTTTACGGTAACAAGCCAGAGTGATTTTATCAATCAATTTGAAACATTTTAATGAATATTATTTATCGTACTCCTTATTGTCATTAAGGCCCTAATTAACAACGTTTCTAATTCCAAATATCAAATTCATTTAAAAAATATTCACACAAGGCCTATGCATATCTGCTTGAAATAAAACTATTCAAATTTAACAAATTGTGGATATTTGGGCTTAAAAAATTAACTTTGCAAGTTAGAAGTCTCTAGACATTTGAAGCCATTTTTTTCGTTGATTGAATTTATATCTTATTTGCCGCAGATTTTTCAGTGTAAAAATTGTAGTACATTTCGTTGAAATGATTTTAAAATAAATGAAAGAGGACGGGGGCATCGTTTTCAGACAGAAGTGACCTCCTCTGCATTTCGCATTTGGTTCTATAAATATCTTGTTACTTCGCCATCCAAAGCAGTGAGAATACTAAGACGTCTGTACACGGACCTCAAAGGAGAAGAAACCCCCGGTATCGGAGTGAAGATCGTAAGGAAAGGACTAATCGCAGAAGAGACCGTACGGAAGTTCAGCCTCTACCTCGAATCGGTCATTCCTGCCAAGGAGATAGTGAATCATTCAACAAAAGCCATCCATCGCTTGTTACCTATAACACAACCTCAAATAGACAAAGGACAACCTCTCGACCACCAATTAACGCACGCAGAAGGCAATATGCTCCGAAGTCTTCTGCCACTTCTGGCCGCACTATGCAGGAGCGTTCAATATCCGTAGCTAAAGACTACGAAAAGAACTGGGGCAAACCATTCAGTGTAGCAATTAATCCAGGAGATGAACATCTGCCAATCAAAATTTTGAGTAGGTAGAGCTTGTGTTTTTAAATATTCAGTAAATTTTTACTTCTTTGTATTGCTTCCTCTGATCGAGTAGTGTTTCTGGATGACTGAGGATTATTATTTAATTTTTTTTAAATTACGTTCTAAATTATTTGTAACTTGTAATCGGTAGTTTGAGATTGAACTTTCTAGAAAGCAAATAGTGCTGACCAAATCGTGAAACTTGAGAGAAGACTGGCAAGGTTTTGAAAATTGTCCAAAATTGCTCATCTTTCACCTTTTTGAGCTGTCTTCAAACGTTTCAGTTGGAGAAACTTGATCGGCGACTTTTACTCAACCTTTTTGTGAGATCGCAGTTTAGGTCTGCTGGATCTAACAATAGCTAAATAAAACTGGCTCTCCTTCCTTTCACGTCATATCGTATCTTTTAATTTTCTCAATTCACTTTCATGCACTCTTTTTTCTCTATTTTTCTTTTATTTAAATTAAATTTTACTCAATCTCGATTAGGCTTTCTGGCGATTTGAAAATTGTTGTAGCCCCTAGCTAGATGGCAGCTCAATACCACAGATTCCATGCCTTCTCAGGAGATGTGCCATTCATAGCCCTCAGGTGGTCAAGTCCTATACACGTTTGCACCATTATTCAGGAAGAGCTTCTTCGGAGACCTTGCTAGTTAGAATGGTGGTGAATTATCTTCCAAACCCCAGTCTTATGACTAGATTTAGTTCTATTATTTTGATAAAGTAATCCGGTTTCAGCATTCTCACCTCACTGTGCGGTTAAGCTCGGAACTTGACAGCTATATTTTTGAAACATTTGAAGCCCAACTGTGAACAGTGTAAGGAAAACAGAAGTAGAGAATTCTTTAATGAAATGGTAAATCACAGATTTTATTGTTATAAATTTTAGAGAGTGAAGTCTTGCACAGCTTTCGGGTTCCTGGATTTATTGTTTGCGACTTGTGCACCTCCGTCTCAAAATTACCGTTGCGTGTCGGAGACCTCATTGTTAAAGTAAGCGTAAAGAGATCACAGCTTATTGTCACTAACAAACTAATTATTGGACTTAAAAAATGGCTAACAAATACATAAATTTAGGATTTTCGTGTATTCTTGATTTTAAACCAGAGAAATATGGGTGGTGAAGGAAAAATTTCCCTCAAATTCTTCTTGACCATTTTACCCGGTAATAACCCACACGTTTTTATTCGAAGGCCTATTTTTCATAAGTCACAAAGCGTTTTTAATATTAAATTAAGCAAGCTCTATAATATAGTTACAGTTCAGCCAATAAAATCAATCAATTAGCGAGAACTACTGATTGATTAATGCCAACTCGTCACTGAACCTTTTAAACATTTGTTCAGACCACTCGTCCTGATGCGAGAGTGCCTCCGTGTACCAAATTAGACTGCCTGCCAGTCTCTAGGCAATACATTGCGTGCATAAATTTCATAAATGAAAGCTACTCCTCTGTCATAATGTATGCGAAATTAAATCACCAGTGTCATAACAATGCAATTAGCATAAGAAGTAAATTTAGATAAACTATAAACATAGATACGCTAGTTGGTATTGCTTTAAACAAACCAGTAAGTGGGGGAAATTCAATTAGCTTTATTTAGTGTCTTTAATGCAACTGATAAGTGATTTGAATTTTCAGAAAATTATAGAAAAAAAGCATGATTAGTACTCGACTTTCATATCCGATATGGTTGATTATGCTTAGTCAGACAATAGACGAGGGTATCGGACTGCTAACTTCACCTTGCCTCTAATTAGCATACTGATGGCGAAGAGGTTCCAATTCTCGATATGGTATTCTTTTTAGTACCTTTTGTGTATCAAATACTTCCATTTTGCCTACACATTGTATTCTTATAAAGGGCACATTAGCGCACAGGTTAAAATCACAAAAGCAAATCAAGAAAATAGGCAGTTTAAATTTTGTATTTATTTAAATTGAAGCACTGACGGAACAAAGGGAATTGATCCTCGTGAGGATATACTACTTATATATAGTGCTAATGCTTTTGCTCTTAACTATCTTTCTAAGTGCAAAAATACTCATTTAGAAAGTATCACCCACAGTTGGTGGAAAAACAATACAAGCAGCTGTAATTCATATTTCGTATCGTGTCTTTTGCAGATGGATCAGGACGAGGCAAATGGAGGCACTGTACGTCTGCTCGTTAGGCGGTTCAAAAGATGTCCATCTGTACGTTTAAACTTTTAGGCTATTGCAATAAAATAGTTATTTAAACAAATGTACAGGTAATTACAATTTACAACAGAACGCAATAAGGACGTATTTGTGCAAGTTTCCCCATTAAAGTTCAGTGATAAAAAATTCTGAGCGATTCAATTGTTTCTGATGGCATATAATTTGAATTTCATAATTCTTAGGGTGCGCATTCATTTATGCTATATTAATATTTTTATAGATTAATAAATATTGTCAATGAAAGCTTAAAAAACTTACTAACAATGCGAATTCGTAAAATTCTAAATCTCCCCAAAATATAATATTAAACGCCCCTTTAACGATGATTTAATTTAACCTTTTAACCAAATAGGGAATTATCGAGTGACATTTTGACAGGATTTTAATGAAAAGTATAATCGAGAATTAGAAATCATCATCTACTTTCAGCTAAGCAGCAGTGATTCCGATCCAGAGAGTCTTGAAGGGCTACCAAGTGGAAAAAGGACCACCAAAGGGAGGAGAGCACATTCTCCGAATAAGGTAGTTGATTAATTGCGAATTAAAAGTTAGAATGTAATTGAAATTGGACCACTTTCCATTTTAAAAGAAAAGTCTTCACGTGTCAAAATTTTGACCAATCAATATTAGTTTACCAGCTAAAACAAATATTAACATTTTTATAGATCTTTATTTATTTATCATTATTAAATTTTGTAAAAAATTTTTAATTTTCAAATAGTTATTTTCTTCATAATAGTCTGCAAAAGTGCCAAAAAAATTTGGTCGAGTGAAAATGGAAAAAAATCGGAAATTTCACATTTTGTCAGCTGGTGCTGAATTGACATCAAAAATTCCAGTTGGAGGTTGTTGACAAATTTATTTAATATTTAATAAGACGTAAGCAAATGCAAATATCAATGAATTTAAAAGACAAGCGCACTTCACAAACGCCAGACATTGAGAACTTCTACATATGTGTAAATTGAATATTAATTCAAATATTTAAATATTGTATTACTTTTAAGGTCTTCAGGCGTTTTGAGCTTTACGCTTGAAGTACAAGAAAAACAGAAACGAGGTTTGCCAAATTATCATGAAATCTCCTATCGGTTTACGATTACAACTATGGTTATTTTAAAAATTACATTTAATTATTTATAAATAGTTAACAAGAAAAATGTTCGAAATTCTTAGCAAAATATTGCTTCTTCATTTACGTTAATTGAAATTAATTCTGCTGACATCAAAACTGTTTTTATTTAATGCTTAAAGGATCTGACTTTTGGTTTAATATTTTAAAATGATTTTTAAGTTAATAAAAAGTGTATTAAATTTAACTTTAAATATCAGGCAAAAGCTTTGAAAAGTATTTTTTTCGGCATTTTATTCATAACTTTGGAGTAAAAACGTATTATTTCAATAGAATCAGGCTATGCGCAGATTTGCCTCATTGGCAAAAGTCAGTCAAAAATGCCTAGAACTTATGCTTCTAGTGAAAGGTTCCATAATGGAAGAAAACATTTCTGATCAAGAAGTTATTGATCGGGCGATTCAGGTCATAACTCAAACTACTGAAGACCCAAGAGAAGACAACGACGTTCTTCAGGCTAAGAGGAAACTACTGAAATGTTTTCAAGAAATAACTCAGGATGGATTTACAAAGCTTTATGGCTTAAATATTAAAGCTGTTGATGAATTCAGGCAGATGAGCGGAATGAATGGTGATGGAAATTCATTTCACTTAGGTGAGTTCATAATTTACAGATAAATATATGTCCATATTTAATCTCAAGTCCGCTTTTCGTGCCCTAATTACTCAATAATCATATTATATCTCTAATGCTTGTTGGTAGGTGCGAACCCGAAATTCTCTGCCTTTAAAATATCGTATGCCTGAATGATCACGAAAATTTAAACTAACTCGTTACGGCCTTGAAGCCTATCAAAGTGTTTTTCGCAGTCTTTTATCAAGTAGTTGAGCTTACGACCCTTGGAATACTTTACATCACACACTTGTGCCTACGAAGCAGCCCTCAAACATAGGATCTTGTATTGATTTTTTTAACTATCCTAGCACATTATACTAACCAGGAATATTTTTGTTAATTGGTTTTGAATTCTTGTAGGTCACTTCTTTTGAGCGTTAAATGAGGATCATATTGGAACATGCATAACATTTTGTGAAATACGTACAAAACTCCAAAGGATTTATGAGAAAGCTCATACCGTCTAGCTTTTTTATGGATATTTTATTGTATTTGTTGTAACTGATAGAAAAATCATTTATATATTTGATGACAGGGGGAGCTCAGTCATTCTCAAGTCTGCATGTCTCAAATGCAGTTCATAATGCCATTTTACTTATTCATCCATAGTTAATAGACAGTGGCCGGTCCAAGGTCAGCGACTTTAAATATTCTACAAACTAGGTTACCTGTCACGTAAAAAAAGTTGTTTAATGCAATAATAGTAGGTGGGTCATTAGATTTATTTTCATATCTTTTACAATTTTGTGACTTCTTTGCTAAAACACTGTTTCGTAATACCGCTTAGAAGCTCTTCACATCGAGCTGGGATTGAATCTTAATTCAACTAATTCATTTACAGCAAAGAAATGATTTCATCATTCTGCTGCACCATTTCGGTGGAGTCATAAGTCGATTTTTTCAAATGTTTGCCATCATTGACACACGCTCATTTGACAATTTTGATTCCTATTGTTCCATGTTTTGCCGAGGCCTGGAAGCCTAAACACAGACATCTTATTTTCCCACAATCGCATTTGCATACTAGTATTTCTTTTAAAGATAAAAGCTTTGTTTCTGTGCACTACGTCTTCAAGCAGGGCATGAATTCTTCCGATGGCTACGGCGTCTCCACCAGTTAAATTGGTTCTTCTTTTACCTAAAAGGAGCGTAGAAGTGATGGATTATTTTCTGAATGGTTGCCAAACCATGCTGAGAGTGAAAAAGCTGTAGCGGGAAGTACAACGCAGAAGACTTTACAAGACTCCAGAGTGAACGCATTCTCATGGCGTGCCAATTAAAACCAATTAGATAGGTATACTAGAGGTCAGTTTCGCTTCCATGAAAGACCAACTTGTAAAAGAAATTTTTAATAAATATCCGTTTTTTGCCTCAAATAATGTCCGCTTATAAAATAATTTTCTCTCATTTTTGCTTTACACGATTTATATTACTATCTGTTTACCCTTAGAATAATTGATATTAAATTTGCGAATTTAAAAAAAAGTAAAATGAATTTTTCCTATTGGTGAAGTTATTTCTTTAGAAGAACAATGACTAGTTTAAGGAGTTTCTGAGGAAGAAAATTTTTTCGAATAACATTCAATGAGTTGCGTTTACAAATACCTTTTTAAATTGACAGATTCCAGAAGAGTGAATACATGCCCATTTCCACCAACCTCAGTTATCTACTAAGTAGAATTCCAAAGCCAAGTTAAATCAAAATGGTTAATCACATAGTTTGACCGATAGGTATGTAGAAAAAAGAAAAAAGCATTTTTATCCATACAAAAGAGAATAATTAATTGATTTTTGCCAAACGTAAGTTTAAAACTACTACAGATCTGCCATCTTAAAACCACAAATTACTGAATGTCACATGAGATTATCTTATCTTCTTAACCACCGGTTGAAAAGAATCCAATTGGCTTGCCAAAGCTGTCTATCAGAATTAAAACAAAGCCCTCAAGACGTGCTTGATATAACAAAGGAGCATTTACTGCAATCTAGGAGAAGAATCAAGAACCACTTATCGACTAAATATTGTAAAATTAATTTAAAAATGATTGAACTAAAAATGATGCTTTGATGCTTTTTTTTAGTAACTCAATCCAGTCATCAGTTATTATATCTGCTCTCGCTTATCTCAATTGAAATTTGTAATTTTTGTTTTATTGACTAGCGGTATCGATCATGTAGAAACTAAAATATAGTCACCTTTTAATTTGTATTTTATTGGCTAGCAATTGACCAATTATTTTTTTATTCAACACCTCTTCATCAAGTTCGAACTTTCGTTTATTTTTCGCTTACTGAGCTCCTTATTTCAAATATCAATTTAATAAAAAGATATTTTTTCGCTCTCCTATGTGGTAAGCGAGCTGATTAGAGTTTTGTCTTCTGAATAACTAATGAAAAAATTACTCGCGTCAAACAAAGACAAGCATACTTCAATTAAACTTGTTCTCAGGTCTGAGTGGAGCAGGTGAATATACAGTAGTTTTATTTTATGATTTTATGATTTATTCATCTTTGTTCTTTGTTTTTGACCGAATTGGCCGAAGGAAATTGGACCCATTCAAATTATTAAATTTCTGACGATTTTAAAGTTAAAGTTTAATTTTCCTGCTCTTCAAATAATAGTAGTAATAATAACTTATTATAATGAAATTATTTCTCCTGACTTATTAGTGACCTTGTGGTTGTCATAGTTTCCGTCTTAGAAATTTTTGATGATTTTAAAATTTGCCTTGTCTTCTCCTTACTCTCCCCTCCCCTGCTATTTCCACGAATATTTTTAGAATATTATCTGAAACCATGCTACCAATGAATAAAAATTGGTTCTAAATTTCACCTTAGCATATATGTTATTTTTAATTCCAGTGCTCAGAGTTGACTGAACACCAAATTAAGCTGTAGAGTCACTCATGATTTCTCGACATTGTAAGCCACTAAGCCCGTTGTAACTGCGGATAAGCTTGCATTTATGCCAATGTATAAGAACGCATTTGCATTTACGGAGTTTCATAAAAGTACTAAGTACGAGCAACCATGATGAGAACAGTGGTCATTCGCTAGATCAAGAAACATAGATACCTTCGTGTCACCGCTGAGTAAGAAAATTTTGGACATTGAGGGAAATTGATCGTTCTCTCCTACTCAATGCTCCTCATAATTCTTGGTTCTTTTTTTCATTTATTACAGATATTCCGTAATTCATTTTTTTCATAGTAACTTGTCTTATCTACAAAAATATTTCCTGATAAGGGCTTCATCCAATTTAAAACCTGATCTATCTCAAAGTGATTTAATTCGATCTTAACCATACTTTTAATTGCTGCCATAATAAATGCGAATCAATTTTTTCTCCACAACTAAGATGGGAAATACAGGCTATTCATTAAAAATTATTTATCCATTATCAATTTCTGCTTTGGAGTTCACAGTGATTTGATGCACGATTTTATATTTTATTTAAAATTGGGTCCTTGAAATCGTCAATCATAATAGTTTAGGTAGAATCGGCAGCCTTCACGCTGCAGTGGGTTTCATGTTTTTCTCTGCAGACGAAATTTTCAAAACTGAAATTAACTTATAGTGCGCGTTTTGATTTATTCTCCTTCAATATTTGTGCAGTAATGAACATAGAGATGCCCGCGACTCTAGTTTCATTTTTCTTTACCGTTTTTAATATTCAAAATTTCGGGGGAGGAATGGCTCTACAGCCCACTTACTTTCAGGAAAAAAGCATTCTTCCTTCCCTTTTAAAAAATTTGTTTCCTTCCGTACTCTTCATTTTGAAGTTTGATTATGCGCACATTGAAAAAACTAAAATCTTAATCTCAAGCAGCAAACCGGTAGATATACAAGACTTAAATTGCATTTTATCACTGTTGGTGCAAACAATTGTTTGAAAGCCTTCCTTCAAGGTCATGCAGATTCGATTTTGTATGGATTGGTTTTTTTTAATTGAGCTTGAAGTGTCATTAATATACTAAAATGTAATTCAATAAATTTTTAAAAAAATTAAAAATTTTTTGGTTCCTTTACAGATTGCATTTGTTATAATTGTAATTAGTTAAATAATAAAAAGTCGAATTAAATTAATTCAAATGAAAATTTATAATTCGAAATTGTTTAGTACTATAAGTTTGTATCGGAAGTATGATTTAGATAGGAAATGCATAATTTTTTAATAATAAAAAGTCGTTGATGGGAGGATAAGAAAAATTCGTGGATTTCAGCATAAAATCTAAAACTTCTGGTGAATTTTTGCATCGTTTATTATTTTTTTCCTTCAAAAGTTCCCTCCCCAAATTTCAGTCGTACTTAGTTTGGTTTACAGAATGGGGAATTGAAATCTTTCCTCAGACACTCCAATCCACTTTAAATTTGCCTGATTTTTGAAAAAATGCCCTCAAAACGACCAAGTTTGCTCCAATATGGTTAGCAATGCCGATTCTATGTTTTATAAAGAAGCTATTGATTCTAATAAAGACTAAAATTGTTTTATGTTACCTGCTTTCATGATCTCACCATAATAAAGTTTTGGTATAGTTTTGAGACGTTTAATTCAGCACCACTATTCCAGTCGAAGTCCCGCTTTCAACGTCTTTTGTCGGTATGTCCATGCGAGGACTGCAGCCTAGAATCGGAAAAGTGACTTAGTTATTTTTTTATAGAATCTTTTAGGAACCCCATATTCTCAAGAAAAGAAGGCGAAGACTACGACTTTTTGTTGGATACTAGAGTAGATTTTGATGGCCAGAAAAATTTCGTGATCATGAGACAATTTATTAAGGTATGAATCGAGTAAATTATTCAACCCTTTTATGGAAATTTGGGAGTCTAGGGTGTGAATACCTAAGAAAGAACAATGGTAACCCACTTTTTATAAAATTTCACCTAAATGGAGATCTTCATAAAAGATAAAACAGCTACTCTCACGAGATGCATACCACTTCAAAGTTATGTAGCGTTGCGATATTTTAAATAGATAAAGTTGGAAAATAAGCGCAAACGTGATTCATTGAAAATTTCCACTTTAACAGCGGTCGTATTTCAGGCCGAATGACATGTATTTCCACAAATGCAGTCCTGTTGAGAAAGCGATTTTTCTCAGTATGGTTGCCACTCTCGGGAGAATCTGAAAATACTCCATGCAACATCAACGTAAAAGGAAGCACTTAAATTTTCGTTGATAGTTCTGACATTTTGCCCCTATTTTAAGAAAGTAGTATTCAGCAGTTTCATTATGTGCTTCACAGGCACAAGTGATTTGAAAATTTGTGCCAACGGGATGTTTGTGTAATTGAATACACGTGGAACTAGGATGAATGCCAATTATGCGATAAAGTGATCATTTAACACTAAACATACTGTCTGGGATGCAATTAGGCAAAGGTTAGAGCTCGAAATGCCAGTATTTGTTGTAAAGAAATGCGGGGTATTGATATACCCCAGTATCGCATGCTAATGTCATCCACATGTATATTTCATTAGCTATAGCAAACTGTGATTCCAAACGCATTTTCTAGCTAGGAAATACTATTTTATTTCCTGTCATAGTACGTTAGCCATGACGGTCATGCCAGGAAGCCTTTTACGTCAACTTTGACGAAGTATTAGTCAAGACAAGGTGCTTTGATTAAATTTGTTGCCATGAAACAATTGTCACCTTACCTAGAAGAGTAATCAGAATTAGTATTCAATTGCCTGCCTCTATCACTCGACCCTCTTCCACCAAAAGGTTTAGTAAATGTTGCTACAACATATTGATTTTCAATCCATTCTTCTCAGTCACCCTTCCCTCCGCCAACCCAATTAACTTATAAGCCACCGTCTTCACAGAACTCAAAATGAAATTCTCTTATGATCTAATGGTTAATACCCTATTTAAAAACCTTCATACCATTAGTCATTAATTTTTACACCAATGATATTAGCTTGTCAACTCGTACCCACTTTAATTAACTTTTGAGTAGAAATATTTTCTTTTCTACCCATTTAAACGACATTTCACCTTCCTTGATTTAATTCCCACTTGTCTTAAAAGCGTGCAGTGGGTTTGAAACCTTCTGTGAATGGCTAGATTTAATCCCTAATTACAATTAGGATACTATTTCAGGAGACACTAGTTGGTTGCTTAAAGGGTAAATGAGCAGAGGAGAGCGGCAGATGGAGGGTCATAACGATTGTCAATTATGGATATCCTTTTTCATTAAAAGTTTCTTCCACCGGGCACATAACAAACAGTAAATTTGTCGACAAGTTGTTTTTGTGGCTAAATTTAGAATTAACGCCCACTGCTGCAATTTGCACTTGGCGCGACGAAATTTTGAAATGAAAATTCTCATGAAATGTTTCTATCTAACACTATCCACCGGAAGAATTGGACTTGCATAATTTGAGTTAACGTTTCCTTGCGATATCTTCTCCAGAGATTTGTTTTAAATTAGCATGAAAAGCATATAGAACGTTAAATTTCGACTGTAATGTATTTGTTTCGCAATATAACTGGGAAATAGAGCACTGCAATTGTATGAATTTACTTCTACCGTTATTATCACTGATTTTTTATCAATTTATTTAGTGAGACAGAAAAGGGGCTCGTATCTGAGATGCCATTTGGATAAGGAATACATTCATTTATTTATATCAAATGGCAGGCTTTATGATAGTTATCATCAGCCCTTTAGTTGACTTCGGGCTTCACAGAGGGGAGGGACATCAAAATCACAAAAAGTCGAGAGTGGGAACAGAAGAGTGATTCACTTGATGTAAAAGAGACAGATACAAAGATTTAGAAAAAGGTAAAGTGAGTTCTGTGGAAGTGGTCGAATATGGCATACAGTCGGGTCATGTTGGTTTGAAGTCAACTGTCGGTTTATAGACATTTGCCGTATGAGTATACGTTGTCCAGATTGTACCACGTGGAGGTAAGTCTATCGCGCAAACCGTGTGAGGGATACATGGTCACCCATATAAAATATTTACCTAGTGAAGGAGATGGTTGAAGTGGGAAAATGCGGTATTCATCCCTTCCCATTTGGCGAGAGCTCAATTGTAGCTCACTTTCTGAGGCAGTGGTCAAAAATGATCATGAATACCAGTTATCAGAAGCAAAGGTACTCATTCATCTGCACTTTCGAGCAAACATTAATTTCAAATTCGTTTGATTGTAGATTAAGTCGTTCACACCATAACCAACCTTTAAGTTGAATAGCTGTCTGTTGGCATGTTATCGAAATTATATCCTAGACAAATTTATGTCAGGATGTTTTAAAGTTCTTTTTTTTTGTAATCTGACTTGAGTCAAGACTAGCTTCAGTAATTTTAGAAATGTAACCGAAACAAATTTTGAGCAAGCATTTTTAAGACTTTGTTGGAGATTTTTGTTTCTATATTGCTTAATTTAAATCCTAATTTAAAGGCAAGGCAAAAGTTCCGATGATTCAATTTACCGGCAATGGTGATTGTTGACTAAAATACGTTTTTACTTATCCTTATTTCTTTAATAATAACTCTTAGCTGCCCCGCACAATTAAAAATTGTGATTATTTTAATATTATTATTATTATTTTATTTAATAATAGTATTAGTAACTGTCTAATAATACACAGCATTATCACTGTATGACGGGAAATTTGCGTCTAGAAGGTGAAAGAAAATTGAAAATGATTCCGCATAGGGGAGAAAAATACTACTCACAATCAATCAGAGTGAATCACATTAATCGAGAGAATAGATTCTGACCTTGCTCATAAAGCGGTGAGTCAAATACCAAAGATTGATTGCAACTGGCAGTATCGACTGGCACGTATAACTGAGATTTTTGACGTAGGACCCCTCAGATGCTATTTCACATATCGTCACATGATAGTTTAAATGGCCGCTAAATCAATTAAGAGGACTGCAGATAAAGGCTTTTAATTTTAATTCATTGCCCACATTTCGTATTCTGTTTATTAATTTTTCATTCGTGCGTTGCCTTCTAAGCGTGTTCACGAAATTCAGTCAGCATTTTTCCTCACAGCTTCATTAGAATGTTAAGTGATATGATCAAATCCTTTGTAAAAGCACAGTCAGTATTTGTAAGAACTATGCAAACAGATTAATATATATATTTTAATTCCGTCTTGTTGCTCTTTGATTTGATTATTATGTTTACGTTGTTGTAAGCAAAACATGGGAACATTTCAATGTTGGAATGAAGGTATTAAAATTGCTTTCTCAACGTATATTTAACTATCTTGAGATCCGCTGAGTTGAAAATCCTGATTCTCCTATTCATACTGTCTCGAAATGGAATAAGCTTTCAAGATATTAGGCGAGATCATGTTGTTTTCTCATCAGTGGATGAGAAAATATCGAACTAATAGGCAAGATCGACCATCATAGTCAAACACTGGACACCACAGAGATGAATGTGCTCAGTAATCCAGGGAGCAAATCATGACATTTGAATTTGATTAAATTTTGATAGCACTTCGATCAGGAATTCGTTCAAATTGCGGTTGGATGAAATAATAATAATAGGAATCACCAATAATATACGGTCTTTAATATTCAAGTCTTGGCATAAATGCAAATATGTGAAGTCAGCAGGTGATTTCGCTATTAAGGCAGGAGATCTGAGTTAAAAATCATTAAAAAAACGTTGCAACAGTCAGTCTTAGTTAAGACTTTATAGTTATTCCCATGATTTGTGTGAAATCATCTACCCCATTCGGGCATCAGTTCCACTCATATGAAACACACACCCGCATCTGATTGGCTTGGCTTTCGACCTAGATCAACGGCGTCCAAGCTTACTCTCGATTGGTCACCTAGGGTTCCAATCAGTTCACACCAATGGAGGCGCGCGGACAGGTGTGTGTTTGGGTTAACGCGTGCACACCTGACGTGTTCACCGCCCCATTGCATTCTCTCTGCACAAATATCAATTCAATCAAATACTTAGCTAATCAGACAGCTGTGGTTAATTATCTTTCTTATGAAAACAAGTTGTCGGTCTGTCAGAACTGACGTGTGCAATCCTGCCTAATGGATGCACTAAATTGATAATTGAGATTAGTATAATGATAGCGGACAACGTCCCCGAATCTCCCAAGCCTCAAACATCACTTTCGGATGTAGCAGAAATCCGTCATGAAGGAAGAAAAACGACGCCGAATTCAATTATGGAATGTTCGCAGAATGGGCAAAAAATTCTAAAATTAATCCACCCTGAAAAAGATAAAACCGACGAAAATTCGTGCTATATTCCTGTCAATGAAGATGAGTTCGGTATGATTAATTATTTAATTTTTTTTGAATTTAGCATGAAATTTGTTCATTTTTCTATTGTTTGATTATGTTCCTTTAACAGTTTTTAATTTTTAATCTTTGTTTTCCATTTTCGAGGATGCAGTTTGTTTTGTTTTTCTTGCTAACATTAAAATGAAACAAACTTGAAGTAAATTTCAGCATAATGATGACCATTTGATCTGAATTAGGACAATTTCTTAAACCAATTAACTTGTGTCCTTAAGTGCCCTAACTTGACCTCAAACGAGAGTTGACCTTGGTAAGTGTTATTGATTTAAAACTTAAATAGTTGTGTTAGTTGCACGCTCCGATCAAATTTTTGGATTTATTTCGTTTGATTCTTCATCGTTTTAGTATTTGACACGCTTCAAAACATATTTGTTTTAATGATAGTGGGTAGAAGAATACTGAATATCATCGATTCAATATGTAATTTCAAGTTCAATTTCAATGCTAAAGCGTCTAGATAGTTTGGACTGCATTTATTTTCCTGAATTCTCTCTCAAGAGGTTGTTGAATTATTAATGAGAAAAGAAAGTGTAATATGGTGTAATTTACAATCCCATTAAAATAACGCCATATTTTGTGTAAATTTCAAGACAGAGCGAAGTTCATATTTTAATACTTTTAAGAAATATCGTTGAAAGTCTCATTTTGCTCTGGATGCATTACTAAAATTTATGTGAAACATTATGGTCTTCATAAAATCTGCATTTATTGTTTATTTAATTTAAAGTTAAAGTTTTTATTCAAATTGGCGCTCAAACGTTTTTTTTCGGCAGCAAGTTCTTCGCTTTCTTTCTCACATCACTATGTAGGCCTGAAAACTGTTTGATTATTTGATAGAAGTTTTTTTCTGTTAGTTAATGCGGGAAATCAAAATCGCAATTTTCTGTCTATCACAAGGCCGACTTTTTTGGACTGAAAACCGATGTTGACAAATTTCGAATTTCCCCACCTCCCACGACCCCTCTCCTCCAATTAATCAGAGTTGTTTATCCTTTTCGTCCATTTAATTTTCACCAATTTGGGGAAAAAGGATTCACTCATCATTTTTATTTTACTTTGTATTCAATCAACATTTCCGTTGGTTTGAGCATTTACCGAACTTTGGAAATCCTACTTGAAAACATTACAACTTTTGAAATTCCAACATCAAAAGTTTCACTGGGGACTGTGAAGTTAGCTTTAAAGTTGTTTTATTTCGTTTTAATGAGCTCAATGGTAATGGATAAACTTGTTTCTACTATCTACTTCCACCCTTCTAATATTAAGACCCACTGTTCACTTTTTGATCCTTATTTTCAAACCACGTTTTCTGAGGATCACTTTTCCGTCTTCAAAACTCTCTTCTAGCCTGCATCTGTGAGCGCGTACGATTAAAAACATCGGAACACGCTCAAGGGACTAAGTTTCGAGCACTAATCTGATAGATTAATTATTTTAGTCAGTAAATACGAATTTAAAAATACCAGGTTTAGTTAAATCTCAAAGATATCGGTCATTAATGTAGCAGTTTGTAAGCCTGCCGAATTAGGGTTCTTGAAAGTGTTATCCATAGTCGCGCTAACTTAGAGACGACTAACTGAACGTTCTGAGTGAATTTCTCTGACTGCAATGAGTATTTGAAAACACCTTTGTTCTCACTAGACTAAGCAGACGGTTATCAATCGAAGTAGGTTAAGATTTCGTTGGTATATTAAGTTTTTCCTCAGTCAGCTTCGAAAAGCACGAGTCATATTCAAATATTAATTTAGAGATATAAATAAGCTTGCTACTGATCATGCACGCCATTGCAACATTTCTGTCTCTCTAACACCTCCTTTTTCTCCAGCATTAAAAATAGGTGCAAATAATCTCACTGGAGGGGAGTGAGGTCCTTGTTTGCGAATGAATTTGAAAGCATTGTTCTCATTTCTCTTAAGCGATCTTGTGATCTTACCAAACTTCGAATTCGATTACTTTTTGGATAGATATGGTCTTTCAATTGAGAGGAAGGAAGTGAAGTTTTGATATTTCGAATTCGGATGCTATATAGCACTTTCTTTCTAATAATTTCTTCTAAATTTGAAAAAAAAACATTTGAGGTTGAGGTTGGGGCGTTGAGCTTCATTTGAGTTGTGTTTTTAGTTCAGTTCGGATTGAATGGTAACTGGGACTTGATGAAAATGATTTTCTTAGCAACGACATAAACGACATTTTCATTAATTAAAATTGAATTTTCGCTTTGGAACCATTAGTATATTTAATTTGGTGTATTTTAAGGCCAACTTTATCCGCATAATTTATCATAACCTCATTTTCCAAAACCATTTCCATTTTATCCTTTGAGGTAAGCGCGCATCATAATTTGCAATAAGCTTGTAGTAAATTATGGTAAACTAAAATTAATAACTTAGCAGAATGTTTAACTACCTCAAACGTGAATTGCCATAGCATAAATAAAACCATCTCGGTTGCAACAGACCTGGAAAGGCGGAAATAACCGTTGAAATCAGAGGTATCCTGTGGAATGCAGGATAAATGCTTAATAGTTGATCATTGCCCCTCGAGAGTCTCATAAATTAGTATTATCAGGACTTGAGAATCCCATTCATAACCTTGATGCGATCGATCAATCAATTTGCTATTTATTGGAAGATTGGTGGTTCGTGGTCCACATCGAGTTTTCGGTTGGTGAAAGTACAAACAAATTCTTTGATAATTGAGGCCTGAGCAGTTGGTGAAAGCAACATTTTAGAGAAAATTCGCTCGCTTTACCCGTCAAATCAATTTCAGTTTAAATATGGTATTGATTTTGAAGAAGTATATACGGTTGTATAAAGGGTGTAGAAAATAATTTTAACTTAATTTAATCATTAATTAATACTAACTGTAAATAAATTAGAGGGCAAAATATTCATCTGGAAAATTCAATTTGCATAAATGCAGCAACATATCCAAAAGAGCTGAAAGTTCCTTCCTATCAACATGAAATTTTAAGATCGTAACGGATACGAACCGGGTAAGAGGTGCTTGGGTTACCATTTCTAGTTGATTAAGGTGAATGCTCTGCAATGTATTGTAATAGCCTTTCGCCTAATACATTTCTCAAGCTTTGATATAAAGTTCATATTTATGAAGATACTTCCTCCTCAATTTGGAGAGTTTTAATTAACTTTGAAATATTTAATTGAAAACATACATCTGAAAGTTGGACGAATTCGCAACGTTCCTGTATTGCGTCTATTTGCTAACTATAGTATAATTAATAGCAGTTTTCACACGTAATGGAAGATTTCGTCAATATTTCCTTTGATAATATTATATGAATATGGATATTATTAATATTAATAATAATAAGATTTCCAATTTACGTTTTCAGCTTACTGATTGATTAATAATCTAATTAGAAAAGAAGGTTGAAGATTGTTATGAAATTGCGGATTCGAATTCTGACAAGTTGTTGTCATGTAGCCACTCAACCACGTGATCTCGCCTCATAGATTGCGTACTCATTTCGAGCTTTTAACCATCCAAAGACGCATCTCTTAAAGTCACGCTTAGATTTGTGTATTTCTCACTGGCACTAAAATATTTACCACATTTTTGAGGTAATAAATCCCTGTTAACCTGGACTGCTTGTTGAACTGCGTAAACTACCTCTTTTCAGGTTAATGGCATAATATCAACGTCGGTTACCTAATTTGTAACTTTGCAAAGAAACATTTGAGCGTAATTGCAAGTGTTTAGAGTTAACGAATTTTCGATCATTTACCAATGCTGATAAATTAGTGATCGGATCTACTTGCGCGGTACTAATTAAAAAAAGGGAGAAATTTGAGGACAAGATCATAAAATCAAATATAACCTATTCCCGTTCTTTGCACTTCATAAAATTACTTCTCACTGAACCTATTTTTAATTCACTATTTTAATTTTTACATGACAATTTCTTTTCAAATGAAGTAAATCACTTAAATCAGTGATTGCTATATCAATGGATTCTTGAAATGCTTATTTGCAATCAATATTCTAATTCAGCGCAGTCCTCATTAGATATCTCAAAATATTTCCTGAAAAAGCATTTTTTTCGCTTGACCGAAAGATCCATAGCTCTGGTTCACAATCAGAGGAAAAAAATGGAATAAATAAGCCACTTTTATCAGCTGATATGAAGAGAATCCATAATCTTAATTCGCATCTTTGATAGAAGCACGGTTTCCAAATGAGACACTTCCCAAACCCATTAACATAAGTGCTACAAAATCGGATGGAAATTCAAGTTATGGTAGCCCGGATGTGCTACGTCTCGTACTGACTGCAATTACTCCAATACCACTGAATGTGAAGCAGTTGACATTGAGTTTGTGACTCCTTTGTAGTCATGATTTTATTCCCTGTCGACTTAAAATTGCTGGTTTTTTAAATTTTATTGCGTTAAATCGTCTTACTACCACTCTTCTTGCGTATTACCTATAACTCACCATTTGAATATGTCAAATTAAAACGTATTTCGAAATTTTCGGCCTTGGAAAGATACTTATATATTAATACTCTAAGAAAGTATATGACTTACTACAAATCATTTTTTATTTAATAAGAATTGCAATTTAACAGAAGAATTCAGTTATATTTCAACTGCGTAGCATATTCTGAGTTCGCTTTCACTTTATTATATGAAACTCAGATGGTTCGGGCGATAAACTTTTCTAGAAATACGAAATATTGAGCTGTTTGGTAATTACTAACGTTAAACTCTATTCCACATGTACTGCGTTTGTTTTCAAGATATGTGGGTTTTATTTATGCCTTCTCGAATTAGTAATATCATACAATAAAAAGAATTAAGAAATCTGATTATTTAGGGTTTCCTTTGTGGGGATAAATATTATTTGACATTTTTAATAATCACTAAACTTTACTATGATAATACACTTTTGGAATTTTATTAAATTTTTCTTCCAAAATTCTTGTGTTTTTTTTGCATTATGACATAATAATTAAAATTTAATTTTTTAATTGTTTATGAAATTATCTTTCAAGCATCATTTAATTTCAAACAAAATAATTTCAATAAAGTTATTTGGTGCCAGTTCAGTTACAATAGTCACCTATTTAAAAAAATCGTTTTCTTTTAATGACAATTGAATTCAACCGTACATACCAGAAAATTAACCATAAACCCACATTCTGGCATGTAAGATTAAATTTCCAAACATATTTAAGGAAGCGTGAATTCCAAACACAATTGCGTCAGTTACTTATTACGTCATAATTTGTCTAAAATCAATTTAACTCTAAATTCAAAAAACTCTAAACTCAATTCTGAATAGAGAAATTTTTAATAAGACTGAAGAGTATCAATCCATGTTGATGGAAAAATAAAGCTTTCAAGAAAGCAATCTTTACGCACCCACGTGTGCTTTAATTCACTGCTCTCAAATCACCTACAATTCTCAGACAACTTTGCTTGACACTACTGAAATGAAATTCAGCTTGGAGTGTATCAACATTTTTAATTCAATCTTATATAATTTGCACCACCACCATCATCCTCAAACTCACTCTTTCATATCGATAGCATGACGATGTAAGTAGACTTCCAGTTAAATTTAAATTGTTTTACTGGCAAAGCTGGCAGTGAATAGGCATAAAATGGATTTTCTACCCGGTTTAGAAAAAAAATTAAAAAATTTAATATTGTTATATCTCTAAACTTTATGAGTAACAAAGGATTCGGGCCAATTATAGCGTGATTTCATAAATTTCGTATATTATCTGTAATAGTTATAGGTCAATTTGTATTGATCGCGATATTTTTATCAAAAGTCTAACTTTCTCTAAATAACTGTTTTAAAGTTTTAAGCAGATGATCGATTTTTTAAGAACAAAAGTCGTATGTTTACTTCGTTTAATACCAATGTGTTATTATAATGAAAGAGCATTGAGCGTACGCTTTTGTCGCTACTAATGGACAACTATTCTGAAAATGTTCAGTTAACTCTTTTGCTTTAATTTGAAGGAATAAATGGCAGGGTCATGTTCAGACCCACTGTCCAAAGCCATCGAGTTGTCTAAAGTCCTGAGTATGACCACAGGTGCTGAATTGAAAAATGTTGAGAGGGTTACTCTCACATTGAAAAGGAATAAGCTATTGTTGAAATTCAAAAGTTCTATTGACATTTTTTTCATTTTGATTAAATATCAACATCAATATAGAGAGTCTTCCGTAAGATCTCAATTTGTAGCGTTGGATAATTTAAGGATGGATTTTTAAAATAAATCAACTATTGAACTTGACAATATTGATTGTGAATTTTTATGAATTATTAAATAACGGTACTCATATTCATAATTATTTTACTTTTCCCAAGCATTTCTTTAAAGTTTATTTGATGCACAGTCGAATATCATACGCAGAAATCGGCTTGTACCATCCTATTACCTAATTCAAGTGCGCTGGATCTTCTCACAATGAAACCATTTCCTTCTAAAATTTGGCTGCAACCAATGTGAACTTCTTACAGATGGTAATAGATTGCCCTGTTTTCGTTTTCAATAGTTATCCGATATTTTGTTCTCTGTCCTCTGGGTTCCGCATGCTTCTTTTCCAATAATTGGTCGCAGACGCTCAGTTTTATACCATTTATTTGACGCGAATGGAACGATTATCTTTTTGTAAGAGAAATGGGATTTGAGCTAGGATATGTGCATTTCAAAACGGGTCTTATTCAGGTAAGAAAATGAACTTTTAGAATATTCAGCTTTTGGAAAAAAAAAGAATTTTCACAAACTATTGTACAACTAGAAGTTCCTACTTAGCTTTGCATATTCAATATGATTAAGGTTAAAAGTTATTAACTATAATAGTAGGTGACTTCTAATAATTGAAGGTAAAAAACAACTTTTTTTCATTTAAAATAACTTTATTTTGATTTAAAAATGAAGAGCTTAAGGCAACGCAAAACACGCAGTTTTATTAAATTCGGTAATACAGTCACTCGTTATTATCTATTAACATTAAATTTAACTATCTTTTGGGAAAAATCAAAGTTTCTCATCTGTTAGGCCTTTTTTTTCGCCAATTACTAATGAGTAACGTGCTTTTTCACCTTAAAATAAATGCCCACTTTGAACTCAGTCATTAGTGCAAAAACTCTGCTGAATTCATTAACTTTACTCGAATCCTAAAATTCGCATTCTTGGAGGTCGCGTGATAGCTAAAGCATTCCATTTTATTGCAGTAGGAAATATGTAGGAATTTGATGTATTTGAAAACAATGTGGTTTGGTACTTAATTCTCCCAACACACCCACCCTTCCCCACCCATCCTCCTCCTCCTTCCTAACCAAGTATAATAATAGAGCATTTAAATTAAAGGGGAAAGTTGACTTTCGAATTCTTTCCATTTAAAGTATTAACTACGATACTTGAACAGTTCTTCATGTTTTTAGTCAGCGCAAAAATTGCACATATTTCTCCCAAACTGCCAGATTTTCCTTTGATACTTTAGCTCTCTCTCTCCCCCTCTCTCACCATATGCTGGGTTTTTTTTTTTAATCAGATGGGACAGAAACTGAATTTATATCAATCAGTAGACTTTCTTTCGAGTTTACTATTAATTCAATTAACAAAATATCCTGTTTCGTTTATTAATTTTTTTATGGTTGAGAAATACACATATGCATGTATTGATTTCCTATAAAATTTCTTTCCTAATATAGTTTGCTAATATTATGTATTGAATTATTTGTTCAATCATGACTAATCCTAAACTTTTACAATTCCCATACTCTGCACTTATAGCACTATGCCCACTTCCAATCAACTGTCTCTTTGATTGTGATGGTCGATCGCTTTCTCAGAAGGTTGGAGAGGGTGGATTGATCTTCCATGAGATTAAGCAATTCATATAATCTTAGCATACAAATGTCCCCTAAGTTTCATTCAATATGGATTCCAAAGAAAGCGAATTTCGAATTACTGATAATTCATCGTTTTACCAGTACTGTCTCCAATCGGTAGGTTTCTACAGTAATATGATCCAGCAAATCGTTCCAGAAGTCTAGCATTGCTTAATTATTATAATGTAATTATATTGGCAATATCAGTATAATTACTGTATCCAAACTGAAAATATTAATTCGAAGGTCATGGGTAAAATTTCAATATACGAGGCGTTTTAAACGCGCGGTCGATTTGAATTACAGATTTCGATTATATCTTTCTTTAATCCAAAGATTTAAGTAAATACTAATTTTTTATTTCCTCCCAATTACAAAAAAATGAAACATCATTTTGTTTAAAATTATCCCTGATTTGTAACTTTGATTAACTTTTTCGTAGTTCCGAAACATTTCCTCGCTTTGCTAATAATTTTAACAATTTAGTGCTAAAATTCCGCATTTATTAAGGTAGTGTGAAGGTTAACTTAGTAAGCTAATTTAATGGCTCACGAAGAGGTAACCCGCATTTTCAATCGAAATGTCATTAAAATGTCAAAATGATAATACAATTAATCTTCTTCAACCGCGCGTTAGTTGATAAAGCCTAACGACGGCACTTTGATTGTTTTTGCAAATACTTTTTTCTTATTTTACGATAAATACGTTAACTCACTTGATTAAGTTGGCCCCATACATATTAACATATTAACTTATTTTGACTTAAATTTTAATTGAAATTTAATCTCTTATTTTCCGAATAAAAGTAGCAAAGAATAAATCAGCGTTTGAATGCAGTTAAAGTACTGACAAAGCTATCGTTTTTAAAGATACTCTTCAACGAAAGTACGGCGAACTCTCCGGGGAGATTGTGATTGTGGAAATAACCATAAAGGAAATTCAGGAGATACTAGCCGCCAACAGGCAAAATTCTACAGTTTCACAGACACCCCGAAGTCCCTCTATTGTTCCTGTGACCTCCTTTCAAAAATCCTCCATTCCAGAAAACCAAGGAGCCCTTAAGAGCCTTGGAATATCCCTCTGTGGAAACAAGGATCTCAATCAAATGACTGTTTTAGTCTGTGGCCTCCGACCTGGAAGTATAGCTGAAGTGGATGGAAGAATTGCAGTTGGTGATCAATTACTCGAGGTAAGCCATTAAGGTAAAGATAAAGGCTCACTCTAATGGCAACGAATTTTTCCAGTTTTAATTAACATTAATGACTCGATGTACTTTTAATTACTGCTAATAACATTGGCAATCAATAATCATGATAATGAAACTGATGCAATTAATTTCCTCTTTTAGCTCAATGAACATGTTCTCTATGGACGAAGTCATCTTAACGCCGGTCCCATGATCCGATCGTGTCTTTTAAGTATCCTCCATCGATATTCGGGCAAAAAAGCCAAATCTTCTTCATCTCTGTGTTTTGTGATTTGTCGAAATCCCGAAAATATAGCAAATATGGCTGTTGCTCCTCTCTCATACGCCACTGTAAGTCAGTTCTTTTGTTGGATTGGCTAATTGGAATAACAGATGTTCAGCGTCTAATAAAACGTTGCAGTCGAGATATAATTCAGCAAGATTAATCGCCTAATTCTGTGTGCGTTTGTTGAAAATAATTATTAGATTAAATATATCCCTTGCGTTGACTGACGGGTGACGTCAGGTTCAATTAGCATAACCTGTTCATGGATTCCGTTATTACATCAAAACTTATTTACATCAATTTTTTCAAAATAAAATTGTCTTTGAAAGCACTATTTAAGTAGAACTCTTTGACCATTCAGCTATTGAAATTGGTATATTTACCAACCTCTTAACTATACTCATTCTGATAGGCGTGTTAATAATATCAAGTACCACTAAAAGTAGAATTATTATTATTAATTCATCTTCGGTTCGAAATATATTCTCACTGTTTCACGTTCAAAAATTCTTCTTTCTTAATTAATCCTACGAAATAACGATCAAATCCTTTTCGCCCCAATCTTCGATTCCTATTGGCGGTCTCCTCATTTTGGCGATAAATTATATTTTTCCTATACATCTCCTTCTCTAAGGATCGAAAAACCGCACTTTACATGACCTTAGCATCGCATAATTCACGGAGCAATGTTCACCCAGGGTGATAACGGTAATCACAATAGTGATTGAAGTAAATACAATTCAAATATATTACTCCTGACATTTTCCCGATGATTTGTCATTGTCTTCGCTGGAACATCCAATTGTAGTATGCTACTACTGCAAATAATTCGTTTCCCGAAGGTTTGTGTTAGACTAATGTGAGGAATAATTGATTTGTTGCACTCTGTGAGAGCTAACTTTAAATTTCCTTGGGCAATAATTTTGTACATTTGATCCTTTCTACTTAATTATTTTAATTGCTGCAAAATTTTTTTATTCCTTGGATGATATAACTTTCCAAGTCTACCAAATATTTATTAATTGTTCTTGAGGGAAAAATTTAGAAAGATAATGTTGGTCTTTTACTTTTCAACTTTCTAATTTCATAAGTGGTACAGTTGTTATTTAATTACAAGTTTATTGGAATATTTATTCTTATTTTTTTGCATTATCTGTATTTTATTACAGCATTAAAAAATGTATTGTTCAATTACTTTAAATATTTCACCAGTGTTCTCGCTGGTACTATCCACGTATCCATGTCAAATCGGAGTGCTGATAAGAGAAAACTACGCACCGCTACACGAAACAATGTTTTTAAAACTTTTGAAAACTAGTTAATTTAATCAAGTTAATTTTCATGCTGTAGAATTCTCAAAAGGTCAGTCGACGAAATAGTGCAGAAACTGGATCTGGAGTGGAATCCTCGTCATCCAAAAGTGCAACTGAACTACGCGGAAGTCTCATTGGTCGGTCAACTTTCGAAGAAGTTCATGCTACTAGGCTGCTTCGAGTGAGTTGAGTTGAATTGTTATTGGTGCTGTTATTACACAATAGGGATTAACATCACCAGAATTAGCATTCTTTAAAGAGGAGTAAATTTCATATCAAGTAGGCCTGTAATGTAAGGAATTTCAAGAGTGATTACAATTATTTTTTTAATGTGTCAAAATTGTTTCATTCTATAAATCTTTAATTTACTATTCGATTTTGACATTGTCGCCAACTTAGAATTCAATCTTTTTGTATTGACCGCTAATTGGAAAAAATGAGAATTTCGGTTTCCTGGATAAGAAAAATAGTCTGCAAATAAAGTCATTTACTGCGCATATTCTACCGAACTTAATTGAAACAAACCGCGGATGATAGTCAAATATACGCCTGTGATTATGTCTTTTTCACGTTTGTCAATTAGTTATATTTAAAATAGTCTAATGTGTCCACAGTCCTATGTTCATTATATGCCTTCCAACTCGTATGCATGCGCTTGACACCGAGACACTATGGAACACTTCATTTGACTAAACGATGGTATTTGTCTTCTCGATATCCTTTTTTCCTTCAACCTCCTTTTTGTACATAGAACAAAATTAGTGAGTGGGTAAATTTGGTTGTACCTTCAGCGCTCATCGTTTTTTGGCTCTCGTATTTATTTTCACTTAGATAGACTACCGTAACATCAAAGTGCGGTAAAATCAATCCGTGACAACATTTTTTTCTCAAATTCCCAGGGGCGCAATGGATTTGGCTTTGCGATAATGGACAAAAGCTTCACTAACGAACCAGGAATTTACATCAAACAGCTGGTGGAAAACAGTCCAGCCGCCTTGGTAAGTTCCCAGTCTAATTAAGCGGTGAAATTTTGAATAAATGCCTCAATTCACATTTTTCGATCTAGATTTTTTTTGCAAATTTACCGCAAACTTAGGTATCATAACCCCATATGCCTAGAAATGCCATTTTTATGAATTTACTAATAAAATTGAATTTATCTTCTAATAAATTTTGCTTTTATTATGCGTTTGGCGGATATTTATGGTTCTATGTTGGCATATAGATACAAGTAGAGTGCAAGAAAGCAAATAATCTCTCTTCCTCGTGAAATGTTCTCTGCGTAGCCGCTGGTTTTCGGTTTGTGTTAATAAATATCCGCCTGCTTATAGGTGGAAGTTCTCTTATCTCTATTAGTAGAGGCCAGCTACAGCATTTCTGCATCTCTCTTTCCACCAAAAAGCCATTCAAATGATCAATCGGGTGCTCATTCCTTTAATATTATACAATCAGTCTGTTAATAAAGGTAGCATGCGTGTGCTTGCCAAGCAAGCAAATGCATATGAAAGTAGAGACTTTTCTTGTCTTTACAGTGAGAAGATGATATACATCAAATTTGACGTCAATGTTGAGAAAGACATTCTGATCATGTGACGTTCCAATTATTCCGGTTTTTTGTTAGATTGCAATCGACTGGAAGTTTCCGAATGTCTCTTTTTAGGGTAGTTAGACTGGAAAGACACCGACCTCACTGATTGTAAAAGAGCTTCGAACTATTTTTTACGAGATTTCGCTCATAGTTTCCACTATTGTTTGTTTTATTCCTTTGCTTTGTTATTTTTTTAGATTTTGATCAAATTTCTTTCTTTTGTAAAACAATGAATAGGACTGGAAAGAATACCTGCTCATACGGGATGGTTCTGTTTTGAATAAGCTTTCAAACCAAAGAACGCTTTTCTATTTTTATCAGAATTGACTTAATAGTCATTTTATTGTCTGAAGTCACGGAAAACGCTAAAGGGACTTAAATAATTGAATAGGTAAGGCAACCTGACCAACTCCGTTTTGCAGTTATGCGAAAAGGTTATAGACGAACAGAATAGGGCACGAAATTATGGCGTATTGATATCGCTATCCGACATTCAGGGTCTGAATGAAGCAATATGCAATGTGTGACAATTCTTTAAGCTTATTTAAGCAGTTATAAAGTGATACTTTTAAAGTTCATATGGAGACGTGTTGTCAATCCAGCACTTAAGAAGAGAGTAGGTACCTTGAGCTACTCTGACAAGAAGCTCACATTCTTTTATCTCCGTTTTTAGCTAGAATTCACTAGAGAGTGTTGCCTATCCATATCATTGGCGTACATCTTGACCCCTGTTCCTATATCTTATAAGGTAAACTAAATGCAACGAATTGAGCAACGTCACACTGTAAAGTGTTATATTGATTACGACGTCTGCTGAGGGTAATTATCATCGTTTAACGAAAACAGAGATTTGTGAAGCCTACTTGGTGATAAAATTTCGACTTTCTCTCCTTTGCGTTGATTAAAAGTTATAGCTCACGAATTTCTATTGACAGATATGAAATCTTGACAAGTAAGGGAGTCTATATTTGAGAGGTCTCATGTTAAAAAATTTCAGCCAAACTACTTAAACTAAGTGTCTTTTTAATAATTCTTTCTCTGAAGATAGTCACAACGCATAAAATTCACCACTAAGACGCACGATTTGATGTCTAGTGGTTTGTATATATTGGCAAAATTTGCAAGATTCGTTACTTTTAAATACTGATTATCTAATCTAATCTAGTAATCAGACATTATGCAAGCTTTGAGCACCTTATTCTAACAGGATTCTTTTCTTTTAATTCTGCTCGCAAAGATTGCAAGTCTGTACGGTTTAAAAGCACTATAAAGGCCTGCCCCTACTGATACAGAAAGTCTAGTTTAAATTGCACTATAGCATATTTTGGAAAGGTTTTGCCACGTGATTAGACATGTGTTCTTCAGCAATGGAAAATTTCTTTCAATCCACACCTTGGCAACATTTGATGTTAGGTTGACTGCTGTTTTGAGAACTACTAAATAGCTATTATGCATAAATGTAAGAGATAAGTCCGTTTTTTAAACTAGCCTATGGTATTAATGAAATATGCAAGCAAAAATCACATCCGATATCTGAAAAATGAGCTTTATTTGTGCAAACGAATCGAACAGCTTATAAACAGTATTGAACGCATAAATTAAGAATTATGAAGATGTTTGTGGAAATTATTTGTCTTTGATTGCCTGCAATAGTCGTTAGTCAAGCTTATTATTACCACCACCAGGTGAAAGAATATGAATGGTAGAGCTTCCAAATTCTGGGAAGCAGAAGATGAAGGTATGTTGCTCAGTCAAGTCAAGGAAGAGTCGTCTATTATCTGAATTTCGAGTGCCCAAGGCCAGCAACGTTTCAGTTAAGATAACTTTACAACTTGAGACTCTACAAACTTTAGAGGTTAATTCTAGATTTCTGACTAGATCCTATCTACTCAAAATTTTGAATATTATTCTATACCTGTTGGCATTGTACTCACAGTCTTGAGAGTTGACCGACTAGTTGGTTGAATTGAAAGGTTGTTCGTGCTTATTCCAACTACTTACGCTTTAATGCTGCGGCTGTAATCTACTTACAATCATTCTTAATCATTTATCTTCTCAACCCGCTTGAGAGAGGATAAGTTATAGTCGCAAATCCGACCCTTTTTCGGTTAAAAACGGCCAATATGACGTCAATATTCTAGACAAACATTTGGTACAATGCATGGCACGAGCTATAAGAAGTGACATTGACATCTAAATCGCTCATTTAGGCTCCGAATTCTTAAATCAATCGAAGAATAAACTTATTAAACCCTTGTCGTTGTTCTCATCATTTTTTTGAGCCCCACATTCCTTATCACCTTTTAGACTTTTTGGTAGTCGATCTGCCTTACCTTTCACGGTTAGTAATTCAAGGGTTTTTTTTACATTTATGGGTGTTATAAAATTATATATTCCTTACAGTTATATCTAAGATGGAGATCGTTCATGTACGATAATTTATTACTGAAGAAATATTTTGGAGGCATTAATTTCAAGGGGAAACTATTTGGAAGGGGTACAATACGGTTTTTGGAGAATAAACTGGACTAATGCCAATGGAGGTTCAAAAATGTGCATGGTGGAATTAAGGTGAGAAATTTAGGCAACTTCAATGTTCCTGTGGAACGATGTGTCAGCGCTTAATGAGTGGTAGTCAAGCTACTTTTTTGACGGGGAAAACCAGCTTTTTTTGCTAGAATTACAATGAAAATGCTTCGGGCCATGCGTTTTCGGTTTGAACATATCAAAAGCCTCCTTCATCTTGAATTATATTCGCATTGATTGAGTCAGCTCAATTCATTGGTAACGCTAGATGCTTTTTAGTTGGTGAAATTTTAGATCAACGTAAAATTATGGATTTCATGCAGTGTCAAGTTGACATATTGTTGCTGGAAGAAGCGATTAACCGAAATAACTGAAAAATTATTGATTCCTTAATATACAGGCTCTAATAAATGTTGCTTGGAATGAAAGAAGCTTTTGAAAATAATCTTTGTGCATTGAAATTGTTGAAGTAAGTAGGCTGGCAATTCCAGAGCTGGTCTTTCCCTAGGCATCAGTAAAGAACTTTGATTAACAGGTCAGTTGAACGCGCAATAACTTATTCTAGAGCGTGAAACTCTACCTCATAAATGCAATTATGAGTCATAGTTTCGATTGAGGTTAACATGCTTTGTTGGTATAGGAAACTGGTTGTAGTGGCATTTCCTATCTCTTGGATGCCTATTCTTTGTTCAGAAAAGTTTAATTCGACTTTTTTCCATTATCAAACCTCTCGATGATTTTAAATCACGTTTTGGATGAGCCGCCGTCCAGAAGTTCACGAGAAGAACTACTGCCCTCTCTTCCACCCGTGTCTTCCTTTTATCCAATCTTTAGCTTTCACATTGTATGCCTAGAATGGTACACTGTATTCGCAATCGACTTCATAGGAAGGTCTTCATAATCCTTTTCGAATCAATTTTCTATTCATTAATTATTGTCCTGCCAGCTCAGCTATGTGTACTTCGTGTAAAAAACAATGCATTAGTCTCCAACGAAGACATTCCAAAGTCGAATGTATGCCGACTTTATTGATTTAATCAATGATGTAGCTCACATATCATTGGTCAACTCATACTTCAAGAGGTCGGAAGTAATTTCAATGAGTCAACAAAGACTATTGCAAACATCAGCGGAATTGACCGCATCTTCACGACTTATGATGTCTTAGTAACTGTGGTGTCAGACAGTGAAGCTTGATTATGCTCGTCACAACTCAAAGAAAAATGCCCTCAAAGACCCATTGATCCCATCGATGCACCTATATATTACTCACTACAAGCAAATAGTAAGTGCTATTCGTAGGTCTTTTCGGGAGGGCAGTGAGGTAGGAGCAGCGGCAAAAGTTCCTACTGATCTACAGGAAACTTTTTTTTAATTTATTCGTATAATTTTTAATAATTAAAATTATTCCACCGGAATTTCTTTTCAAAAGGTATTCATCGAACTAAGAGTTCACTCCTGAATTTTAGGACGGAACGCTTCGGGCCGGTGACCGAATTCTACGGGTTGACTGGCATGACGCTCTTCATGCACGCTATGATTCTGTCCTCGAGTGGTTGAGGTCTGCTCAGCATCAGGTAATCTATCAATTTATTTTAAAATATTCTACGGCAAGACATCATCCAACATTGGGGCAGGATTTCAGGAATAATATTCTAGTGTCAAGAGTCATACTTCACTCGGTCTTGGATTTAAGTAGTATAGTGTTTAGAATACGACTTTTAGTATTTCTCCATTAAACTATTAAGAGAACTTAGACCCGTGCTTTATTTACCGTCTGACTATGTAGATTGGCTGGCACCACCCATCTAATCAACGCAGTAGAGCTTACTAAAATTGAATTGAATTTTAATTTATTGATTTTGGTTGAGATTTTTATCCTAGTGAATACAAGTATGTTTTAAATTGTACAACCGTTTAGTCTCAACCAGCAATCATCAAGATAAATCATTAAATACGCTTTTAGAAGGAAAATTCTTTAACTTCTGACTATCTTTTTTAAATAATGATATGTACACTTTTTAAACCTAAAGTGAATTTTATTTCCAACTGGTTGATTCAATGTTATTCGAACTTTTGTAAATCTCTCTTAGTGAAAAAATTCACAGTTGCGTGTGGCAAAAGTTAGCGATCACAAGATCAATAATTATTGGCATGCATCCGGTAATATATGTGTAATTAACCGTGATGATTTATTCTGATCAGTGATAGCGTGAATTCTTAGTAAATATGCAAGCTTGATACATTCTCTCTACCCCTGTCTAGTGCTGTGGCCTCTTCTCCCAAAAATATTTAGATCGAATTTAAACCATTTAGTTAGTTATTCTACAAAATATGCTTGATTTGGTCTGTTGATGATTGAAAGTTATGAACGAATAAGCCTTGACTTATCGTCAGTAATCTCTATGGTCAAATATCTCAGTATAGAATTGCTATCTCAATGATATGGAAGAAGCAGACGTATGTCTAATATAGCGGATATTGAAATTATGCTCAAACAAGATTTGTATTTGAATGCATTGAGCCTAAAGTCAATGAACATTAATAGCTGACTAGCTGAGAAGTCCTCTAGAATGTTCGGTTGCGCAGTTTTATTGGGTTAGAAAGGCGTACTCCGAAAAAATACTAGAAAATTTGGCTAGTTTGCTTGCATTTTTACAATTCAAACGTCATCAAAAATAATCGATTAAAATAGATTGATTGTTGACAAATTATTTATTGATTTGTCTTAACTTTACTTTGTAATTTATTTGTTTCTTTTATTTGTAAATTATCTGCGTATTTATCTATAAAGATATCAATTTTTTAGTTTATTTCTATGTGGCCAAATTCGAACTGCGTGGTAGCAAAGTAGAAACTAATTATGTTGCTTTCGTGACATTTTGACAGAATATTGACGCTATTTTTGATAAGCAACTGTTCACATATCGAAATAAAAATAATAAGTTTGAAGTAATAAATTTAAACAAGCATGGGGAAAATTAATCTAACTTGTTCAGCTCAGTTTCTGATTGACTAATCTCTGATTAATTTTATGAAAATCATTTAAAAGCACTTGGGTTTGGCAAAGGGTTGCATTATCTGGACGGTCTGGTGGGAAATCTACATTCTGTCCTCCCACCTGGTTACCAGACTTCCTTTGTATAGTGGGTCATTCCGATCACCAGGAGTGCACTGATAAGCATCGAATCCATGTAACTTCTCACTCAAGAGAAAATTATCCCACCCCCCCCCCTGCCACCTTAGCGTCTAATTAGCCCGTGTTTTTGTGTCTTAATCACTCCAATCAGCCCCGAAGTCAGAAAATCAGTTAGAAACTGGGTATAACTACTCACTTTTTGGTACTATCAAGTGGATTCCCTGCACATGCGCAAGGGCTCAGATTTAAGACAGGTCAACAATATTTTGTCATTTCGCTTTTCAATCTCCTTTCGCTGGTTTCTCTGCAGGTCCGAATAGTTGTATCTCGAGTTCGACTTTTCACTGGAGATAATCGACCGGCTGAAGATGAGGAGCCCTATAAAATGGGTTTCAGGAAACGTCTTTCCGCACCACTGATATCCTCGCTCATCCATGCCTTTATGCATCCCTCTTCCTCCTCGACTTCCTCCAAGAAGTCATCTCTTCAATTAACCAACATGGAGGATACGACTGGATCATCATTCGAAGAAAATCGCGGTTCCGGTGGTACCAAACATAAAAGTAATCCTTATTATTTTTTTTTAAATTTCATTCTGGTATATCTAAAGTATGTCTGAATGCTATTTAAGGAAGCGAAGCCACTGAAAGCATATCATATGCTATACCATAGCATAGCATGTTATATCATATAGCTACGCACTTTGAATGGTCAATTTAATTGCTAAAAGAGAGAAGCAATTCCATCATTTCACAGTATTGAAAGATGTTAAAGATTGCACATATAGGGAGACTTTAGCCCTTAAATTATAAAGAAGAGATTGTACTTCAGAGTAATGCAAAACTAAACTTGAGCTCTTGAGCTTTAGGTTAGAAAAATCTCGGTGACTAGTTATATTTCTGATAATTGCAAAACATAAGTGAATTAGAAATGGGTTGTATAGGGACTGGAATGAATGTTGATATTACCATTGATTTATTAAATAAAGACGGGATCTACTGTAGCCACTCCCATTGGGCGCCATAGTTATCACATTTGTGGGCGCCTACAAAGTGATGAAACTTCAGACACGACACTGACTCATCACAATTTAAATTCGCTAGAGCAACGGTTGGAGAAGGGATTATCTAAAGCGCAGTTGAAGAGAAAACACAAATTGGGCATGTCAATGTGAAAATTCACTTCCAATAAAGTATATGATTGAAGGAACTTTTTTTCAACCTCATTCACCCTTAACTTGAATACCATCTCAGATAACTCAATCCATTTGTTTTTTTTCCATTTAGGCTCTCACAGACTAACAGAATCCGAGAATTTTGAATACCTATCCCCAGTAATCAACTCTGACAAAATCCGTCGTGCCTCATGCCCCGATACCGTGATTCCAGGATTTGCAAAACGCCTAGCGGTTAAGAATTTCCTTGGTGTGGTCCCAATGGCTAGTCTGACACAACTGGCCGGTCCGCCAATTCCAGTTCTGCCTTTGGGCGGTGCTTCGTTAGAGGGGAATGAGGGTAATGGTCCTACAAGTGGAACAACTTCACGAGGTCGATACGAAACAGCCCTAGAGAGGTTTGCAACCTCTTACCGAACACGTACACGGCATGGCAGAAATGGTATCGATAGGCGTAATGGCCATGAATCCCCCTCCACTCGACCCATTCTCCCCGGACAAAAGTCCCACATTCGAATCCGTAAAAATGCCTCCCTAAGTCTCGGTATCTCTCTCATCGGTGGCTGTGAAACCTCCCTTGTAAGTTATTTTTCTAATTTTACTATTTCGGGCTCAATTATCACATATCACTTCTGCTGTGAAATTAAAATGTCACCGATTTATGGCTTTTCAGCTCATGATTTCCTTGGTTCAATTTTAAAGCAATTGTTCCAATTATCTATCACATTACGGCCCGAAGTTCTGTATTTTTTGCAATTTATAGTTAACAGCAAGTCTGAATTTATGTTAAAGTGTTGGGGGTTGGGAATCCAGGAGACGTTAAGAGTACGATCGATGTGGTTAAGTGTTCTGCTACCATTAACTTTTGGGTCTGGATTGCACAATATTCTACAGTTAATGGGTTGTCTACATCTCGAAATTCAACTTTTGAGGCTCGTCATTTGGATTGTAGGGTAATTTCGTCTTCATACTATCTAATCCTGATTGACCGTTTAGGTAATTATGATTGACCTATCTCGTGTCTCTAATTTTTTATTTTAAGGATAAGAAAATATATATTTCCATCAGTGAGCTGATATAGGAAAATTCTCAACTATTTTTACCTTACTTCTCCTATGTAAAATATTTATCAATAGTTCCCTAGATATTTGGTTTTGTTGCCATAGAATACTTTTGTCAAACGCTAAATTGGTGTTAATTGTGGTAAATTTCAAGCCAACAAATTGTCGCTTCCTTTATAATAGGGAGTTCTTCAAGTGCATGAAATCTTTCCCGAAGGTGCCGTCGCCTTGGACGGTCGAATTCAACCCGGCGACCGACTGCTTGCAGTTAACGATGAGTCGCTTTCCAACCTTCCCTTTGCCGTTGCTGTCTCAACCATTGGAACAGCATTCTCAGGCCGAACTCCTCTGACAAGTGATGTCGATCTTTCCAAAGTTGTTGCTATTACTTCTCCGTCTCATCATGCAGACGATAAAAGCAGTGGAAGTATCTCATTCGTGGTTGAACGACCCGGATCTGGAGTTCAGACCAAATGGTACGATCAAGAAGTAACAGTGGATTTGGTGAAGAAACCTGGACGAGGACTGGGGTTATGCATTGTGGAACGTTCTGGTCCTCCCATCGTGACCCATAATGGAGTTTCTCCTGGTAATAATACTACAACGAATACTCCAGCATCACTTCCAAATATACTGCCTCTTCCATCTACCGAGAGATCTGGGCTGGGAGTTATTGTCTGCGATCTGGTAGGTCGAACAGCATAGGAAAAAACTCAGACAGGCCACCCAAGAGAGTGTCTCAGGGGCACATTAATGCATAAGTAACAAAGTGGAAAGAAATTATGATTAAAGTACATATAGAATCCTTAATGAATGTTAGTCATATCTTTGCCTCAAACTCGTGATTTGATCTACTAACTTTTCCGAGACAAAGGTTATTTGAATCTCATATTTAATTAAACTTCCTGAAACCAGCCGGAATATTGTTGGATTTAAAATTCCCTCCAGGGAGCTGTTTCGGTATCCGCATTTAATACGCCAGTTAATACGGATTTAAAGGTCGAATAAGTTATACAATTAAATTTATTGATTTTAAATATTGAGTGGTAACACCGTTCTCGGTCTGTTATTAAGGGTCGTGATCTTTTTAATAGGCTAAACCATAGCAGGATGACACAAGCTTAAATGAAATAGCTATTGTGTTGTATTATTTTCTTCTTTACGTCTAGATTAAAGGCAGCACGGCCCAACTGGACGGTCGAATAATGATCGGTGATCAGATTTTGGCGATCAACGATGTGGATGTAGAAAATGACTCCCAGGAAAATGTAGCCACCCTGCTAAAGGTTAGTTAATTTTCTGATCTTTAAGAAGACATTTTAGCTAATCGTTCGTAAAGTTCGTTTTGTCTGGTCCTCAGCGTTCGTTTGGGAGTCAGAAAATTTTTTTTTCGAAATTGTTGTAAGTTGAGACTGATTTCTGCCTCTAGCCAACATGTTGAACATATAGGTTGTGCATACATGTATACCTTGCATCCGGACGATAATAATTCAATTGGATGCTAGTAGGCTGTGGGGACCACAGACCATGTATTCCTAATTGGCATGTGAAACCGTGGCTTATTTGTAGGAATGTATGTGAACAGACAGAAGATTGGTATTTCGATAGAAATTATAAGAATTACGAAATTACATAAACAAAATTCACTGCTTAATGGTAATTGCTAACTAATATGGAATGGCTATTTCAATTAGAACTCCCAATTAATGTGATTAATTTAATCAACTCTATTCTCTTAAATTGGATCATATTTCTATTGAAAGAAAAAATGCCAATTGAATGACATGAATCACCATTCCGTTTTAATCCACAATTACCATTAAGCTATGAATTTTATCAACCCTGTTGCCAAAAGCATGAGTAATTGAAAACAATACGCTGACAAAGAGGTAAAAAATTGAAACTTCTCCTTTTATTTGATGAGAAAGTAAATACTTGAGATGGGAGAAGTAATTCAAGGTTGTCGAGTGTTCACGTGTTCAAGAAATGTAGGTACCGATGGGTAGAGCTCTCTACTGCTTCTAGGACATCACCAATTATTAAGCTATCAATTATAACACCTGAGCTGTTTCAACTTCCAACTGGTTCATGGCGCTAACTTGCCAAACCTACTGTATCCCAAGGTCAAAAGGGCATTTCCTGGACATTGTCTGTGTCCATGTAAGGCAGTATTCAAAGATTTTATTCTCAACTTGAGAGATCACTGCAAACATGTTAAGCAACGCATGGAGCACTGCTCGGGACTGAAAAATTCTTTCGCATATTTACTGACCTGAAGTTATTTGTTTAGGGATGGAAGTACTTAATACGAATTGGAAAAAAACACATGACCTTCTACTATTTTTGATGTCTCGAATTTGTATTCGTAAACCCCCTTTGGTAATGTATTTTAAACCCCAATTCTACAATCATAATACGCATAATATTAGGCGAATTTTTGCAAAACGATGGAGGGGTAGTGATGAGAAACGGTGTGATGGAAAATGTTATTTACACCGAAAGCAACAACGAGTCTTGGAGGAGCCATACGACCTTCAGTGTCTCTGCCCTTAGAGCTGCTGAGGATTATGTTAACCAATTAGCAAATGCTTTCGTGGATAAATATAATCCTCCCCTCCTACCTCCCCCACACACACTCAACGGCCATGCTAGTTGGTTTGCTTTGAAATCATGACACAAAAATCTGGTAGAGTAGATCAATGTATTCTCATTAACTATTCCCAATTGGCGCATATCTCTTCATGACGTGTGCTGACTCCATCTCATGAAAGCTGCAGTAATTAGTATATGTTGTTAATTACTTATCACAAAATTAATGTGGAAAGGGTGCAAGGAATTGTTTAAAACTCCGTTTAATTGAAGATATGAATTGTTGGTATCCAAAAACTCAACCATCCACTACTACCCACTTAAATGTACCAGATTGTCAAACTATATAACCTTCCTTATTTGGGAAATTTGTAAGCTTCGTTTAGCAAAAGAAATTTGTTTCTAAAATTAGAGCACTCTTGGCTCAGGACAAATATCTTCCAGTCCAATGTCTCTGAAAATGGTTCTTTAAAATCATTTGCGCTTAAGTTGACTTATGAAGGGAGGTAAAATTTCGAACACTTGATTCTTAAAAGTTAGATCCAACTATGGATAAAGAGGTTGTAAGTGCCAGCTAGGCGCTCGTTCTCTTTCGATTACATTATGAAAAAACAATTTAATTAGGAAAAAAATTATTCACTTCAATATTTTGAAAGCTTATTTTAGGGCTTTGTTGGGACAGTTAATAATAGCTTTTTCGACGCTCTTAACTCGAATTATTTTTCATGTTCTAACAAATTTTTCCCACTGCTTTCCCTTCTGTTGCGAGTCGAGTACCAATGGAGCTTATTTTGAATGTGGACCGTACGGTCCTGCAGGGCGTTAAAGGGTTAAGCACCATCCGCTCGGATCAAGCAAATATTTGCACATAATCTTATGTTTGTCTAAAGGGGATGACTTATATCCCAAGTGGCAATTTATTAAAAGCAAAATAGATGAACTTAGAAAGGCTTGAAATTGGTGATACATTAGTCTCCAACTGGTTAGGCAAGAGCTGTAGTGACGGCTTTCCCACAGGTGGTCTTGCATCCTCAGATGTGAACGTGGAAACCCAATCGATCCGATGATCCAGTGCACGGAGGATGAGAAGTTTGTGCTTCTCTTAGGTGTAACTAAAATACTCGATTAGACCTCCTAACAGATCCACCTATTTATTTTCCCTCAAATAACAAAAAAATATCTCTTAACTGATTTGTCAATTTGGCTGAAATCTGAAGTATTGAATCGTTGAATCAATTAAATTGATCACTTACGGGTTTTGCCTTCTTTGGTTAAAATAAGTTTTTTTCCCTCTATTTAATTGAAATAGACATCTAGATAAGCGTTGAGAGCAAGTTGAATAGACAGGTTCAAGGTGATTTGTCTCTGGCTACTTTGAGGGATGCTTCTCATTCTCACTTCTGGAATTAATTTAACTCTTCTCTATCTTTAACAATGGGTGTCCTCTTAATGTGGAATGTGACGATATTCATGTACATTGAATACTCTAAGCCAAATCAATAATACTTTTATGAGCATTTGAAATTCAGAAATATCAAAACAATTTAAAATTTCGGAGGTCTTTGCAAAAAATAATCATCAGTTCGCTTCATAAGTAGTTGGATATGCTTTGCATTTCAAAAAATTGCACAAATTGAAAAATGGTGCTTTAATGCTGACTCTCAATTTTACACTTCGAAATGTCCAGAAATTTGTTACCTGAAATCGATAAATTTTTTAAATTTCCTAGCACGGTGGTCTTTATGAGTACCATTGATCAGTTTGTTATATTGAATCTCACCGTTAAAGTACCACAACTTGGCTGAATAGCATGAGCGTCAGAATTTACTTGCTTTATCGGAATGTCAGCATCTCACATTTGACCTCAAATCGTTATTTATCCTTAGTTCATACATCCTATGGGCTTTTCGAACTGCCATAATATGGTCCTAAGTGAAGATTTATTCAGACTGCGAGTCCCATATCACACCAATCAACATAAACTCCACGCCGCTCCTAACACCTGGATGGTTCGTTTGAAAAAGAAAAATGTAAAACCTGCCATCAGTCGTCTAATCCATGCCAAGATCCCCTTCTGACTTGATATCTTTTTGAGGATGGGAAATGTATTTTTCTTTGTCCGCAGTCATTCTATAGACCAAATCAATTGAATTTGAAATTTTGTTTTGATAGACACCCCTGGTCATATTCTGGTGGATAATTTAGATTTATCTTGGAAGCGATTGGAATTTCACTACTTTCTTTCCATTGTATAAGTGGTTAATTATTTGTTTCTTTTAGACATCGCAAGGAACAGTCACGTTGCGGTTAGGTCGGCTCAAAAACCAACCAATACCAATCAACTCTATTGCCGCGGCTTTCAACATTGAACGGTAAAAATTCCAAGCCGGTGATGATTTTTGCTCCAAAACACGAAATATTGAGGTCAAATTTTCTTCCTTCTAAATTTAGCTCAATTAGAAATGCTCTTGTTGAGCCTTAATTTTCTAAGTTCGGTGTTTCTCAACAATTAACATGTCTCAGGCATTTTGATCGTCAGATGTGATTGGTTTTTTATAAAATATTTTAAACCGAAGAAATTATAGAATCATCTATTTTCTTCTACATCAAATGATTTTGTCTAAAAGTATTATGACTGTGAAATACTCTTTGACCATTGAAAGCTGATTTTCAAATCAATTCTTGACTAGACCTTAAGCGATCTTGCGGCTGTCCACAATTTTTGTCTGAATCAGGAAACGGATAATAAGTTTCATTGTTTCCCAACTTTCCATTCCCGTCTTCCAACATTAATAATATTGTGAATTTTCCCTGATAAACTAGTCATGCTGAATTTGGAATTTTGAAACACTTCTAATCAAAATCTTATTCACCGTAGTTGGGTGATTATGCTCCAGTGATTGGATTTAAAGAGTCCTAAGGTGAATTACATTCGACGGATTTGGAAACAGCTCAATCGATCATTTTAAAATCTCATGCATGTGATTAGAAAATGCCAAGGCATCTGCTGCGTTCATCAGATGAACTGCCAATTTGTCAATAGATGTGGATACTTATATCGTGTTCAAGAGCACCAGCGTTCAAACACCTGGGGTGAAATCCTTGTTGTTTATAATTTAATTATTTGAAAATGGGAGATTGAAAATGTCTTTTCATATGGCAAAAAAACATTAAACATATAATCAGTACCATATGTTATGGTCATTTTTTTAATATACATAAATACATATTCTCAGATGTGATTAAGGTAAGATAGAACTCAAATGCCTAGTCGCCAGAGTGTGAATTCTGTTCACAGAAGGTATTTTGAATTTCTTTTAAACCTTGGCAATACTGTGTTTTTCTTTCTTCCTTTAAACTTGGAAGATCTTACCTGAATATTTAAGCACCCACGGGGTGTTTTTTTCATTGGCAAAAGTGAACTGCTTAGTAGGAAACAAGAACCGGACATAATTCTTAGCAGTGGCCGAAAAAATGACTGTCGTTGATTTCATGCCTGAGGATATTAATATCCACCTCACATGTTCACTGTAATAAGAACACGTTTATGTTAAGCTTTCTATTCGTATCGCGAAATTAATTAAAGGAATATTGTCTCACTTTTGAGGTTAAATATTGCCTCCTAAGACAGTATCATACGTGAATTCAAAATTATAATTAATGTTCGCTGCAGTAGAATAGTTGTCTATTGGTTGATTGGATTCTTTTTCTAATTAAATGTGTAATTGCCTATATTATAATAAAGTGATTTAATAATTTCCTATTGATTTTTTGTGTGTATGTAAGAACAGTTTCCTCTTCGTTGTAGATAAGTAGTTGCAGTGGGAAGAGCAGCGAATAAGGAAAATTTATCTACAAGTTTCTTTCACAAACGCATCAAATGAATCAGAGAAGAGCATTCCATATTACTCTATTTTCAACCACCTATATTCCTTTAGGGAAAGCTGTCACAAAATGGCCAACTCAATATTGACCTCCCCCCCCCCTCCCCTCCCTATACATTGTCCTTCCTCCCACCTCCCACCTCACATATTTTCTCAAATGACTTCGAGCATGAAAAGAGAGTTCTAAATTGTAAAGTGACCATTAGGTCGAGGGTCAAGGGACCATTACCTGCTGCCTGCAAAATAATGGTTGTATATGAAGATTAATTAACATTATGTTTCAGAAATTAACCAATTTCTCATTTATTATCAAATTACTGCCGTGATTTCAAATTTTATTGAGTTAATTCTGTACTGCCTTAGCAAATTCGTTAGATCGTTTACGACAAATGAGTAAGCAGATAACTGCGTCGCGGGGTTACAAGAGTGGAGATAGAACAGACATTCGTTAAAGACTTTTATTAGTGAACAGCAGGAATTAGCAGTGAGGTAAATTGAAGACGAGTCAGAGTTGCAAGCCGTAACAAATCGGAAAAAGTGAACAAATTTTCACTGTGAAAAGGCAATTTGAATTGGTTTAGTAAACAAAAGAGGCACACGCGCAGCGCAATTGAAAACTCGCTTTTGAGTTTCCAATAGTCTTCGTTTAAAAGACAACTTCCATCTGCACATCCACGACTTCCGATTTCAAAATTTGCTGGTTGAATGGCTGATCAAGTTCTCACCCACGACCTCCAGTGAATACTGTTCGAGAGCTTGATTATGACAGTCGGTCTGATTATTGTAATCCCTTTGAAATCGGAAAAGCCGCTAGAAGTCAAGGAAGATGATTGTGCTATTACAGGGCCGCATGCTTTCGAATAAACTCGTGGGTTAGGTCAAATATTAAGGCTGGCACTTTCGGGCCAAATCAGTTCTGCAATAGAAAAAAAAAAGATACATTTCACTCTTTGATTACATTATAATAAATTCAGAAATTTGTCTTCGAATAGTACTTATTTCAAGACTTCAGTAAGAGTATTTATATGTGTTGTCTTAAACAATGCGAATGGTCTATGTTAGATACGATTGGCTTTATCAGGCAGGCATCTCACATGTTTTCTATTGGCTTGAAACATTTCCTAAATGTGTCATTTAATTTGCCGTCTCCACCTTATTCAGCATAGGAAGAAAAGGGTTTGCCAACAGAGGAATATATTTTGATTGGAATAAAATTGGATATATTTCCTTAAAGGGGATTTTCAAAACTAGGAGGGAACGTGATTCCTTACCATAGAGTATAAGAAGAAGAGAGTCGTTCCATTGGCAACCAATCAATCCCATCAATTACAAATTTACATAAACGTATGAATTTTTTCAACAAATGACGCTTCAGATGCAGATCGTCTTTTCTCATCCTAATGGTCTTAGATAACACATTGGGAATACAGATTAACACGGAAACTTCAACCGAATTCCAGCATTTTCATTATTAAGCCTTAATCAGAGTTCCTAATTTTGATTTACCTAGCTTCTGCAATCTCCAAATTTTGCCTCTTGGCTGTCTTGACTTTTGGATAGTGACGTCACAAATGAAGACGTTTTGTCTTTGCTTAGAATTAAATTTGAATTTCAAATTACATTTTGTGTGAAATTGCGCCGACAAATGACCACTCAATCTAGTCTTGATACTTGGTATTAAAACGCCTTCCAAAATGGCTGAAATTTCACTTATTTTGGAAAAAGCATATTTCTAAAGCGGCTTAAAACTCTCCATTGGCATTAGAGAAATTTTAAGCCGAAAATAAATAATTTCTTTAATGTTTGAAAAAATTTTATTTCTAACTAAAATGAGGGAGAAAACTATAATAGTTAGGAATAAGAATATTAAGAACGATTCTGGCAGTAGAGCGCCTGCTTTAAATTCACTCTTGTTTTAAATATATAATGCGAATTTTGCGCTTGATGGTGTTTCATCGTCGACAGCACAAAGCTAATGTTGGCAAACCTCATGATGAGCGCTAAACAATTTGACATTGATTTACTGCCCTGAATTTGCAGGCTCAAAAGTTAATAGAGGGGACTGTTAAACCGTTATGGCCTCGGATGTCATCGACCTCCGTTTTATCGATTCGTATCAAGATTTCCTCCGAATCTTATAGTTAAACCTAACAATGTCTCTTCTTCATCTGCAAATACCTGCTGTTACTTTGATGTGTTCAACAGAGAGACTCGTTTATTTTACAAGTTCTTCATGCCAAAATTCGCGCAGTTTACATTTTTATGTGATACGCCGACGAAGAAACTTTTGCGATTACATGACCATGCAAATGTTTGTTTGCAATATTTCAATTGCGAGTTTTATTGCAAAATTTTAAAGCCGAATTTAAGGGTATAAAACGCGATCTGGATTGTCCTCGTTGGCAAATCAATTGCGATCAGAAGATCAAATTTTATGAAGGAGGCGAGTGAAGAGTTGTGTGTGTGTGTGCCTAAAACTTGGCAGCATAACGCCACTTTTCTTCCGGAGATTAAAGCTATTGAAGCTAACTTCCATTGTGCATGGTCTGCATCTGTCAGTTTACACTCACTAATGCAGATGGCTGGTTACATTGGTTAATCCCATGTATTAATAACGGCAGTACAAAGGAAGCCTAATCAATCGTCAAACGTGAGTATAGGGACGAAAGACTAATCGAACCATCTAGTAGCTGGTTCCCTCCAAAGTTTCTCTCAGGATAGCTGGCGCTCATTGGTATAATCAGTTTTATCCGGTAAAGCGACTCGACTCGACTCGTGTGCGTGTGTGTAATAACTGCGCGAGTCGGGCGTTGACTGTGCAAGTGCCAAGTGGGCCATTTTTGATAAGTCAAACTGGCGCTGGGGGATGAACCAATCTTACACGCCTTTCTATGTGTAGCGTTATACACACTTTTTACGCTCTTTTACACACCTTTATCAATCGAATAGTGTGTTTAAATCAGCTGAGGGCATCCTCTCTTTTTTCTGGTAAATTCTTGGATAGACTTCAGAAAATTGACTTGGCAAAGTAATGCGACCCGGCTTCCCGTAAGGAGCATTGCGTGATTTGGCGAATGAACCCCATCTAGGACTCCGATGGCAACTCTTAAGAGCCACGATCACCCTTGTTTTTTACTGAAATTCAACTTCAGTTCACTTTGATTGCAGGATTAGCATTCAGCTTCCTTTGGAAATCATTATTATATTTTTAATGATAATAATTCTAAATACAATAGAATAAGATAATAATCAGCATATAGACCACTTACTGCTCATAAAGTAGCGGCCTGTCGAATAAGGATACTCGAATTTCGACGCTGTCGCTATCATTATTTGGATTAAAAGATGAAAATGAAAATGGCTCGACACTGACTGCATAGCGGTACCTCGTTCGCCATAGAACATTCCGAAATGTGCTGGCCTGTATTCAGAACCCTCTCAGCCAATCAGCAATCGTGATTATGCAACGTAAAGTGACATTGATTGTATTTAATGGCTGGTCATGTGAAAAGTTTGCAGACGTATGTAATAGTCGAACTCGAGGTCAGGCACCCAGTTTCCTACCTGCTAAGTTCGGGAACAATTTTATACCAGACGATTTTGCCAGAAGGGGTTGCTAAGATAAAGTCGAGGCTTATTTGTGCAGTAAACGCTACAGTCTGCACAATCTGGGCGAATTTCGGTTTTATGACTAATCCCATATTTCTCATTTCTTCTTATAATCATAAATCTGTGCAGTTTCGAAATATTTTGCTAGCACGCACTTGCTTACTTACACTGATAAATTAAATTACAAATTAATGGATATTAGACATTACAGAAAAAAAATATTTGTTTACTCAAAACTATTGCTCAAAAATGGTAAAATGTTTGAACGTTTGAATCCTCAAACTGTTTAAAATACAGTGACGCTTTATTGAGGACTGGATAAGAATTTATTAAGTCAAAGAGGTGAAAATGGTGAGGGTGTAGATTAGGGCGATGACATTGATGATGATAATGATGACGATGGCAGAATAAGATGCTGCCACTGAGGGGGAAGAGAGGGGGGGAGAGAGGTTGAGCTAAAAATGGATCCGCTAAAAGCCGTTCAGTTGAGCATGATTCAGTGCTATAAAGCGGATGACAACATTAGATAGCAAATCACGCACAACTGAATCCAAATAGGCGGATATGGTCTAAACAATCGCACTAACACCTGCTTACTCGTGCACATATCGTGCAATAGATTGGTCGATTTAATGCAGGATAAGAGAGTATTCTAAGTTTGTAGATATTGAAAAATACAACCACTTTCAATAATAATCACTTCAATTAAGCTGAACTCAATTGTGATAATGATAGTTCTGAGTCCGAGTAAGAAGAATGAGCTTAATCACCCAATGGAGGTTATTTTGACACTGAGATATTTGTATCCGTATATAGGGCAATATAGCTAATGATAAGGCAGCGAGGATACATTCTAGCCCACTACCATGTGAATTCAACTATCAAAGCCAGTCGCAACCTCTCAGTTTTCCCTCAGTCACCCAGGCCTCCAATCATTCAGCTCTGAAACAGGTCTTTTACGTTATTCCTTATTCCACATCCTGCTTTTGACCCTTTATCTCTCTTTCAGTCTTTTATTTTAATCTAATAGGTATTAGGGTCCTCACATTTTGAATTAGGCTTTTATGATTCAGCAATACCATGATATTTTAAAAAGATATCTTTTAGCCTGCATTAGTCAAACTCTTAAAGCAACTTGGCTTGTTGACTTAGCGCTATTGTAGCATTATTCCTTTGTTTGAGCATGGCTGAACAGTAATTAGATTATTTAATGTCCCGATGGCTTGCACAATTAGCAGAACCTGTGCACATTCTGCACGATAAATTCCTCTAATTGCAGATTTCTCACAGATTAATTTGGGCATAATTAATTAAGTCGCGAGATAAAGGCAAGCCAATGTTTTGCCATGCTTCATTTTAAGTGGAAAGAGACAATTTGAACCCCAAAGTGTTTACGCTAATTGGTTTTGTTTTATTTGTTGTGATGGTGCTCGAAGGAATAGCTATATTTATACCTGAAATTTTATAAATTGACCAGACGTTTGACATGAAGTGGAAAGCACTATACTCCCCCTCCAAATAAATCAAATATTTTTAAATTTATGTATTGGAGTAATTTGTGAATGTGTATTATCTTTCGCCCCTAAGATTTCGATTTCAATAAAATTAAATTAAAGTATTCTATAGCTATCGAGATTGTTTCCATTTAAACAACATTATTGTTCAACTCTATTTGTGAAGTTTAAAAATACTTAAAAGTGGATGTTTTTCAGATGTATAAACCAGAACTTTCAATCAGAATAGGTATTCTGTAATGCACTTCTGTCAAGCTAACCCCGTGCCTTTACAGAGGTCTGCTCGCTTAAGAAAAAACCATATTACAAAATCTGTCCTTTGTCATTTCAAATAAAATGAAAATATTTGAATGTCATGAACCTAATCTCACTTCCGAAAATTAAGTTCAAATGTCTGTTCTTAAGACTGAGGATATGATCTCTCATTCATGTAAGTAGGGAATTCTTCGTACCATGGAATGCATAGTTGCAATGGGACAAAATGCACTCGTTATAGAGCAAGCTGAAGGCCTCCTGCTTGAACTGCTCTTTTTTTCTTATCCCTAAGCAGGAAAATGTGAATTTTGTATCCTGTTCTACGCTTTCAAAAATGTTCGATTTCTCTTTTATTGATTATTTTAAAAATTGAATTTCACCAAAGTTTATTGGTTTCAAGGTTGGAAATGTTAAAAATTTCCAGCAAATATCATCCAAATCTCAGAAGTCAATAATAGCATGTATTTGCCTTTATGTTAGTACATTTTAAAAAATATGCAAATTTTCTGAAAAAAATCAACAACAAATTCTAAATTTATATATTTTTTAATAAAAATGAGTCAATTTCAGTTCGATAAGACCTCAACTCCAACCTTGCAATCATGCTTTGGAGAAAATTGGTGAAGTTTGTTTAAACCAGCATTATTGTTGAATTCGGGCAATTAGCGGCTATTTCGGGTGCATGATAGGGTTATAGCTGCTTTACCAAACAGCTCTCATTAAGAAGGGAGACAATTCGCGAAGGTGGGGTAAGGCGTATGTTACAACGTGGATAGAGGAGTTGGCGGAGGTGGGAGAAATTTGTCAATGTCTTGAAAAGACAAATTTAATTTATTCCTGTTCTAACCTAATTAATCACTCAAAATAACCCACAATTTGCCAGAACACAGTAATAACACTGAACCATAGCAATGGTAGTCATTATTCCTGAAATTCATCAAATTTTAATAACAATGTGAATTTTATGAATAATTAACAGTAAATTAATGATTTATTCTGTCTTGTATTAAGGAATTATTTATTTTAATTTTTCACTTCACTGTGCTCCCATGTTCAATTTTCAATTTCCAGTTTTCTTGTGAATAATAGCAAAATTCTATGCTTTCAAGTAAATAATAAAAAGAAAGGAGAAAAAACCGATTTACAATAGGATTTATTTTGAAAAAAATAATGCTATTTTTAGAATACTGCATTCCCGTTTGTAGATTTTATCTCTCGTCCACCTCTGTAGCTAGAACGACTGAAGACGAAAGGAGTGTCATGAAATCCGATTTTACAAGAGAAGTAGTATCTTGATAACTTCTTTCCCATTGAGGAGGAAAGCAGAATGTTCGGAAATGAGGGATTTGTAAGATAGGGAACCATGTCATCAACAATTCGCCAAATCAGGACATTTTAGTGTGAGTTGTTTGTGATGGGCAACCTAAGTATCCATTTCTGTTTAACACCGTGGATATCACCGATTAGTGATCATGACAACAATCTCTCGGAGTTCTAAACGAAATTTGTTTCCATGCTCAACATCGCTCACACTATTCTCACGCTTTGCAGGTTCTTACAATATCAAATAATTATAACCTATAACTTCTGCTGGGAGGCTAGAGTTACGATGCGATATGATGAGTTGAAAGAGGCTTGAGGTTTCTAATAGACTGTACCGAGCATACCATGGTATACAATTTTCGCCTATCAAAGAATAATGATGAAACCCTCTGCGCTTCTCACAAATTGTTTTCCACTGTCTCTGTAGTTCGTATGGGTAGTCATTTGATATAATCTCTTACCTGTAGGTAATTTGTTACTTAATTTCCACGCGTACTCGTAATACTTCCTCATAGCGAATTGGTAATACGGTTACATAGTTATTCATGAGAAGTCAGCAAATTTTCTCTTCTAATATCTCAGTTGCCCAATTGAATTACCACAAGTGCACTCAATCTTTTATTCAAGATAAGCTTCGGTGATTTAATAAGGTCATAATTACTAATTCTATATTTACGAATTAACTAGTCAAGGATTTTAGTCGCAAGCTTTGAATTATTAATAGTTTTTGATCTCGACCTCAGTTTGAAGTATGTTCGGAGCGGAAACAGCCCACTTTGAATAGTTGCTTACATGAAATGACTGCTTCTTTTGAAAGTCACCAGTTGACGGAAGGGAAAGCAAATCATATACTCCTAAAAATGTTACAGTTTGCACTGTCATATGGGGTGCACGATAGACTTACCTGCACGTGGTGCACCCTGGCAAAAAAAGTCTATAAACCGGCAGTTGATCTAAACTATCATGACGCCACTGTATGTCAAATTCGACCACTTCCACAGCAATCACCTTACCTTCTTCTCTACCTTTTTTTCTGCCTCTTTTAAAACTGTTCCCTTCTTCTTGACTTTTTGTGACTTTGGTATTCCTCCCCTACACGGAAAGATAAACGAACTTGTAGGAGAATTAATCATAAGAGTCTCGATCACTATAGTGGTATATCCATTACGCCTGAGAGGAATTCAAAAACTTTTCCTAACGGAATTCGTGAGTTGCACATTGAATATTTCGATTGTCATTCTTCAAAGCTCCTTCTTGGGAATCAAGTCATTTTAATGCTAATATACTGATGAGTGACCCATCTGAGTAGCATTTACATTACTGGCATGATTACCAGTTATTATATTGGGCAACCAAAATGAATTGTAATAATAACCTCTCTAACTGTGATTTAACTGCATTAATTAGCTAGTGATGAGGAAAAGTAATCTGACATACAGGATTTATCAAAAATTTACCGTTTATGAAAAATAATAAGCTTTAAAATGAAGTAGGTACTGTTTACAAAATTCAATTGGCTTGGGACTTATTCCCTCTTGGGAAATCTTATAAGTAAATAAGTGTATGCATTCGCATTACGAATTTCAATTTGAATGAAAATCGCTTCATTAGAAGGGCTTAAAACTAACAACCTTCGGGTTTATTAACTCTTGATGGGTTTGTATAGGATGCTCGCAAAAAAAATTTGAAAGCCACTTCAGGAAAGTGAATGGCAATTGCGCAATTAAATAGATTGAAAAGGAATGTAATAGCCAATGGAATTGGGCTACTGAGAGAAAGAATCTACCCTAAAAATAGCCGCCGGCCTTAATGCAGCCAGACCAGAGCTAGAGGATTTTACACTTTCCTTGGGAAGGGTCTCAAAAGTGCTTTAAATCTGTCAATTAACTAGACTTCCTCGACGTTATAGGCCATTGTTTTAAGATCTGGGAGGGAGGCGTTCGGAGGCCGAACACTGTGACTAATGTACTCGTAAAAATTGATTGACATTTTTTACTTTTCCCTCGGCTACGACCCGAGGAGTGTTCATTAGACTTTTCTAAGCCAGCCGTCTCTTGTGCTGTGTTGTGCTTCTGATCTTAGCAAAAATTTTTCACACCGGAAAAGAACCTGATTCTTCGAGCTTCACATCGCCCAGACGACAATTTTCAAGGTCCTTTGTGTAATACATTGGACTTTTCAACTCTTTTGTGACTAGAAGTAGAGAAGATCTTCGTTATGGACGAAACATTCAGTTAATTGTTTCGATAAAGTCCAATTTAGGCTATAATCGTACTCCAACACGTATTTCCTGTAGATTTTCAAGGAAATCTGCTGTGCTAGATTCTCTGTTACTTCCCTTCTCCTAATGGTCTCCATTACAATTTCTCAGTTCATGCTGAATTACTTCCAATTGATGAAATCAGGTACAAATCAAACTTCGATGAGTCAAATAAAAGTGTACCCGCTAACAAAGTGCGATGTGTAAGCCTTAGATACGAAGTTTACACAATCTCAATTTAAAACTGCAAAATAGTCAGACTGATGTGAAATTCAACATCCTCATTGTGGATTCTAACTCCACTGCACTTTATTATAATCTTCGAATGTAAATGAATCGAAAAGTGCCATGTTGAAAGACACAAAACGAATTGGGCAAACTCATTCATTCAATGTCCAATTTATTCCCCATTGAATGCGAAATCCGCATGCAAAATGGGAAAAAACTTAACTCAAGAAATGAAGTTTCGGGAGAAATGATATTTTATCCTATTTATTGCCACCTCGGTTTTACATGGTAGCGCATTCGATAGATTCACTCATGCCCCATCAATACAATCAGCCTTAAATGATTGTTAACCCATAAGAGCACATACAGGTAGTTAGTAGAATATCTCGAGGTTAAGCGATTAAAAGTGCATAATACCGCGCTAAAAAGCTCAATCCAGCAGAGAATATACTTTGGCTCAAGATGGAGAGTGGTAATCCAATCACGAAAAACCTTCATTGACATTAGGCATCAATACTTAAGTTATTAATGATTTGAATGCTTGCAGATGATAAGAGAATACAACAGACCCCGATTTGACATTGCCTGAACACGCCTGTTTTCCGCACCAAAGTTATAATCAAAACTCCGCAAAAAATGATAACCAACCGACGGTAACGTTTTACAAGTGGCATGTCACTTCTCCAGTATGCGGTGTTCTCCCACGTTCGCCAAGAGAGAAAAAAATGTTCTTTTAAAGATTGCAAACTTTTGATCTTTTTTTCCCACCTAAGAGTCGATGGCTCTTAGACCCTTAGCCAATAAAATCTGGACCGAATTAATCCCTAGCCGTACTAATTAAACGTAAAGGTCAGCAGCTTGCATCTGAATGCTAACCAGGTAATGATACCACCCACACATCCACAAATGTTTTGATTGAACATTTCATGTCATTAGTTTTTATTCTCCACGAGGTGTCCTAGAAACTGCTAAATATCCAAAGCCAAGGCCTTCATTCTCAGTTAAATGAAACAATCGTAACGGTATGTGAAAGAAAATACAGCACACACGCACACAAACTCAAAAATCGATAGGATTGTTCTTAAAAAACAGATTGGAATTCAAGACGGAGAGGGGTTAATAGATTGAAATGGTTAGAAGACAAAATCACAATCCGAAAAACGGCGAATAAGAAGGGAAGTGTGACATCAGACTAAATTTCTGCCTGTCCCACTACTTCCCAAAGGAATAGCTTTCATTTCAGTCCGCATACAAAGGAATTCACCCATCAGGGTCATTATGACAATCGACAAACCAATAGTCAACCACCAAGCAACTGAAACGGGGAAAGAAGAGCTATACAACGCGCAGAAGATAAAATGCCAAAAGTAGAGGGTACAAGTGAAGTCAAGACAGAGCTTAGTTCGTCGAACAAGTCGCCAAAGACCTAGAGCACACAAGACCGCAGATACAAGGAATACAGCAATCAGGCATCGTCCTTGACTATCCCGAAACTGAAGTTCACTATCATCTAGCAAGATGCGAAGACTTGTGTGCCATTTCGAGATAGGACTTACCAGAGTGCACAAGGCTCCCAAAGTCCCGTAGAAAAGACACTGCATGAAAATTATTTGTCCAGCGAGGAGATATGGGTCCCATTCACTACTGCGGAACCGCTGAGCCATCGTAGCTTACCTAAAATCAATCACAATAATAACTGAATAACCACGTTAAGTAAGCATACTCAGTGAGAAAAAGAAGACAGACGGGATATTCTACTAGCATTTATTCACACGGATTTGTCTAGAAATAAAGGGGAAAGGGAGGAGGAGTAATAATAAAGCTATTTGGCAATTCATTCAATTATCACGACAGCTCCAGCCGAGAATATTGGACGTCTAAAAGGCAAAAAAAGATGAAATTAAAGAAATAGGTTAAACAGTTGGGTAATAAAAATAGACGGCAACTCACGACGTGGCCTGCAGCAAATATTCCCTCCCGAAGCATATTAGAAATACCTTTGAGCTAAATTGGAAGAGGAAATAATGTAATCATTACTGTGGATCGGTAACAAGAAGATAACCAGTGTATTGGGTTGCTACCAAGTAGAAGGAGAATGAAGAATAGAAGATTCAAAACCGGGAAGGATCAAGGATGTTTCCCTCAAAAACTAATGGCTTATTCTAACTCTAACTTGTCTACAACTAAGATTGAAGAACTGACATATTGTATGGCCCTACTACAACATTTATATTTCTCAAGATTGGCCTTGATCCTAATAGCCAAAGAAATTTATGTTATTGGTACTCATGGCAAAGTCCAAGATATATCAACCAGTGAGAAAAATTTAATGAGAATTTAGAGGAATCAAGAAGACTTTAAGTCAGCTGATTTCCAGACACAACAGCTTTATAGTTGCATAATTTGACATTTGATTGGACAAATTTCAAATTATTGACATATTGACTGATCTCAGCTTTGCAATTTGCTCAATCTTATATTAACAATGAAAATATTGGCCATTACAACGCTTCACATATTTAATAGTCTTCTTCAAGCGAGGTTAGTTTAAATTATTTAGCAAAGTATAAAATTCATTCTGGGAAAACCCTGACGTATAGTATCATGCTTGAAATAGTTGAAAAGAGCATTGACTTAATGATGAATGAATGGGAACCGTCATTATAAGAGTGGGGAATTAGATCAAAGAACATAATAGTCGAAAAGGGCGACTTCATTAACGGAGAATAAAATTGAGAGAATAATTCATCAAATGAATATTTGTCTACCCTGTGTCCGCGAGACTAATATATTTATTGAACTCAACAAAGTGACCACTGCTATGCAAATTTGAATTTAAAAGAAGTACCGATTCGACAATCTGAACAATTGCCTAAGAGGTATCGCATTGAGATCAGAGAATCACAAAAGAAAATGCTCCACACATATGTATGACTCGAGTTCCTCATATGTCATAATCATTGCAGACAAGCACATTTGATGCAGTTCAAGAGACGAATCATGATATTCAAATTTTGGAATTGTACAACCCGAATCCTGAAATCAAATGCAGTAAGATTCATTGATACTCAGACTCGACTGCCAGTGGTGTCTTCTTTTCGATCCACTCCCCCGGGGCATTTCTCGCACTCCATGCTACTCGATGTCAATTATGTCCCGCAATCCAAGCTTGTCAATTTTTCTGATTTATTGTGACTACCAAAAGAATAATTATGGAACTGAAAGAAAATAAGCAGTGAACGTTCATGCAATGGACATAGTTGAGGACGGTGTTGACTTAATGACGGATGAATAAATAGGAAATGTCACTTATGAAGGGAGAAATAAGTGCTGACGGGAATATGCGAATAATGATCAACAACGATAGTTTCAAGCGTGTGCTCAGATGGAATTAAGAAAAATGCCAAATAGTGCCACACAACTCCTTCAGCGAGTCTTGACACTAACATCTCTTGCCAAGTAGGACAATACGCCACAGTAATAGGAAAAACGAATCACTCCAAATGACATGGACCATCAAGGCCAATCTGAAAAGACGAAAAGGACTGTAGCGTGTAACATTTGTGATAATAATCCACCAAAGAATCCACTTACAATTATAATTTGGATAGGTTGGAGGTTAAAATTGTGAGAGGGAGAGAGAGAAGCAATTTAAATGACACAAACTACTCCTAAAACAATCATTCTGAGCAATTATTATTCTTAGAGAAAACCTTGGTCTCAAAATACGATCAATTCGAGAATTTAAGAGATATAAATCTAATCAAAGGGACGTTGAACATAATGAAATCACACGCCCAGTGATCAAGGTACACGAGACTGCCAAGTCATTGGTTGAGATTGTTCCAATAGTTCTGTGTGTGGATGACTAACCGCCCAGACTAATTTCAGTCAGCAAGAGGTTTTAGCTTCAACATTGTGCCCACATTTACAATCGTAAATTACTGACAACAGAAATGAAAACGACAAGCAATCGAAAAGAAAATTAAGGCAGTTAAGACACCTGAGTGGCATTCCTTTTGACAGTGGAGAGAGAAATCAAAAGGAATCTGCAAACACAAAACATACCAAGAAGATTGCATTTAAAAGGATACCCACTGTAAACAAAACGATAATGAGAAAAGGAGCCAACGAATGTGCTATTAATAAAAATTCTACTCGATTGTAAGCATTCAACTGAAAAAAAAACATTTTCAAAAGCGAGAGAGGAATTTCAGATAATTTGACGACAACTTTCACTTATCTCTGCATCTGTCTTTATGAATAAGTCCTGCGCCTTGTCCAATTTTGAAACCTAAATTCCATACCTTGGCTCGTTCAGCCTCACTATTCTTAAGGTGTTTCCGATTTCACCAGCTGGAACGAAAAGAATAAGTAAGCGGCAAGTCCGGCCAGTCTTTAATTAGAACAGGAATTAGCTCAGTAAAACAGGGGACGAACCATGAAATTTGCATTTTTGAACGTGAACTACTCGTTAGGCACATAGCGCACAACTCCGAAATCAAAAGTCTAATGCAGTAAGACCCTTCGGAGCCTTGACGCTGTCCTCACGCAGCCCGATTATTAATTCATTTCACGTTAATGCTATTAAACCGATTTCAGTTGCTCTCACACAACAAAAAAATGGAAAAATCTTTCGGCCTTTAGGCGGGTTAGAGTTAAATAATAAAACTGTCAGTTGTGCGACTGTCAGACCGAGAAAATTTGCTGTCATGAGCGATTTCAGATCAAGAAAATACATATGAAGGTTAGCAGGAAGAGGGGATGGAAGAGAAATAACAATTAGGAGCAGTGAAAGATCGGAACACAAAAATCGGTGGGGATAGCTCTGACTGTGCGAGCGGACAATAGTAGAAACGTAAGAGGGTACTGGAAATGACCCTTTCGTTTCCCGTGAGATCAACATTTTAAGTGCTCTTCAATAACAAATATGAGCGCATATAATACGCCTCTTCTGCGCTCAAAACTGAAAGTGCAATTTAAACAACTCGTTATTGGCACTTAATGATCCCTGACATGTTAAAATCATCTTAGCTAGTTTCGGATAAATGCTTTTGCTATTAAAGGGAGGAATTTATCGAAATGGAGAGAGGTCAAGGACATAGTTTAGTATACAGGTCACGTATATGAATTCACACCCAAACCTAGGGATAAATTTCTAAAATGTGTGCTTTGGAATAGTTGAATAAATTGCATAGTGAATGATATTACCAGAAAGACAAGACGAAGTAATGAACTCAGAAATCGAATAATTTAAGGTCCCTCCGACGTTCTGACCCTACACTACACTACCACTTGATCTCTATTTTACTCTTTCCTTCTAAGAAGCCCATCCACGAGCCTATGAAATAGATTATGTAGAAAAGTCAAAGAAACTGCCAGAACAACGCTATTTATAAAACAATTTCATTCATGAGTTCAGACTTGGACATACCAAAATTGTATGAGATGTGCAAAAGTCCCTTCACGAGTCATTAATATATTCAAAACGATACATAGTGTAACAATTAAATGGATACTTATTTACGCGAGTAAGGGAATTTAACTGCGATAATTATGACATTTAAGCATAAAAAATGTGAAAAGCGCTCCATGACTGCTCACAACATAGAGGAAAATGAACATCTTTGCAAGCCATTAAATGCCATTTTATTACCTAATGGCAGCATTAATGAGAAAAACACCATCTAATGGCGAGAAGCAACTAAAAGTCTAAGAAATTATAAGAAAAAAACCGAAATGATTCTGTGAGAGACCTCAAGGCAACAAAGAGAGCCCCACTTCATTTGATGCAAATATTTACCGAATAAGTAGTTTGTGTTCCAAATTTTATCTTTTGTGATTGGTGCAAATTCTTCTCTTAGTGACAGGTTTTTATTCATGATGGTCGGTCTTTACGAGTGGAGAAACCCACGATCCTCTTATTACTCAGGCTAAAAAGTGTGTTTGACAATCCACAACACTTAACGTGCACTGATGGGATATTTATATTTCGTTACGCATGTTGGACACCGCAACACCAATACATTAATATCTCCAATCCATTTGGGAAATCATTGTTCAACATTCACCTTGAGTTTATGGACAATAGGGCCTTAATGTTGAGAACTTAAACTCAGAGTGAAGCTGACCAAACACGTGATTGAGCGTAAACCTATAAGCACTGAAAAGCCATCTTTGACATTTCAGCGCCACCGACGCTCATTCGCCATCGTAAATTTCCTTTAAGAAGTTCGATTTTATAACACGGATGAGTGTACTTATTTTCTCGGAAACTAAGCAACTTGTTTTTAATCCGACTGGATACCTTTCCCGAATACGCAAATTGTCTCTCTAGTCAATAGAAAATTTAGGTGCAAGAGGTATGAAAAAAAGGTGGGTCTCTCTCCCTCTCTCATTAAAGTTGCCTGAATGCATTAATTAAGATGACACGACATTTCTAGCGTGATGTTAGTGGTCAGAGGAATAATTAAAACCAACTTTATGAGATTCGTTGAAATGACCAAAATTAGCACAAACATTTGACCTGGATTCTAAAGTGTTGCACGCCAACTCTACTACCTAAGTGACCTCATTGCTAAATCAATGCACGTCGTAGAAGAGCACTTTTCTTTATATATAAAAAAGACCAGAAATGTATCAAATAAACTTTATCGTCTGATAAAGTACAAATAGCCGAAGCGCAGTGACGAGTACTATCTATCCCACTTTCGACTTGACGTAAAACACCGTTGAAAATTGTGAGGAAGACATCAAATAATGAATAAATAAAGAACACTTAGGACATCGAAGATTAAAAGTACGAGATCGGAAAGAGTCATGAACCATTTTACGAAAATGAGAACGAGCAAACGAGTTCGCATTTAATTTGCGCCTTCGAGCAAATGTAACGTAGGTGAAAAAAAATGACAATCGAATGAACACCTGTCTATTGATTATGAGACTCTGAAATGGAACCTTCTCTCTCCTGCTCCTGTGTTAAACGGTTGAGTCAAATGCCGTTACAACATAGTTCTTAAGAGAAAACTGATTTAATTATTTAGAATATATTAAATTCACTCCCAAGATAAATTTGGAGAGCGTTGTCCAACACTTACTTTCGATAGACGGGGTAGAAACATGAGGTTCTCAAATGAGAAATTGAGATTTCGTGAGCCTCTTTAAGACTTAAAACTGAGTTTACACTCATGAACTCCACGATTTGTCCACGCAAAAGTTTCCAGTGATAGACTCATGAAAAACCCATTCAAGTTTCCAGACTCCGGAGGCCAGAAAGAGATGGCTAAACCTTACGCAATGAGGACGACAATGCCAATAGCAGCAAGGGGAACACTTACGTTTATCCTCTCACATCCACAGTGATAATGTTGTGAAAGAACAACTACGCCACGCCCATAAATACTACCTACATTCTAGGTGGCACACAACTTCCGTTTGAAAAATCTGGAAACTACCAAGTGAAAGCGCTGTTAAAGATAGCTTTTGGAATGGTTAAAGGCTAATTCCAGAGTTTGTAATCCGTACAAACTAATTTAGGTGGGTGCTAAATACATCTATTTTGAGAGGTAAAAGTAAAGGACTTTAAGGGGAATTCCGCTAGTCACAAAAAAATATCTAGAGCCAATTTTATATTGACATCACACAATGATGCACCATGCTTTGCAAACAAAGAGAAATTTGTGTAATAGGTACTATGATACCATTTAAAATAAATATGCGCACTGGCATGTTGCTCTGATCCCCCCACCCCAAATAAAACCACCAGGCAGGAAGTGAATTCAGCCTCAACCCTTGGTAAAAACAGTTAACTTATCCCGCTCTCCTTCTCAAAACTCGATTAGGCGGGCAAATTTGGGGCACAAAGCATGATGAATTAATGCAAGAAATGCTACCATGTAGAGAACGCTAAGGTAGGAGAGGGAGAAAGTATACTAAGCTAATACTAACCACGTCACCAAAGGATACGAAGGAGATCAATGCGATGACAGAATGATCGGCATTAAGGGGTGTCAGTCTCAAAAATAGTAATATGAAATCGTTGTAAGACGGCAGAGCAAGTTACAATCGACAGGCGTGGGTAAGACGTCGACACCACTTCGAGAAATTTTTAATGAGCCTTTGACTAACCGAAGAAATATAGATAATAAAGGTGGTCGGATTAGCCCCTTTAGTTAAAAAATCAATTCTGAATTACCTCGTGATCAATTATCATACAAGAACTTACGTGTCAGATATTCAAAATGTGAAAAAAAAAGAGAGAAGCGAACGGAATCCAACTTTGACTGAAGTAACACTATTTTGTCATGCATCAACTTATTCTCCGCGCTGTCAACAATTCCTCTCTCATCAACTCTCTCAGATGCGGTTAGAAGATTGGCATTTTCCTTACCATAGCAGCAAAGAGATAATAAAAATAGGGCCAAAAGTGAAGGCCAGATAAAATAGAGACAATTAAATTACTCCCTCATTCATTTAAGTCGAAAGGAGGCTCTCACTACTAATGAAAATCGCCAAAAAAAGGAGACAAGCATATATCGGGTGCGGGATAGGCTTACCCCCACGTGGAGCACCCTGGGCAAAGTATACTCATGCGGCAAAAAAATTCTGTAAACCAACAGTTGACTTCAAACTACCGAGACCCGACCACATGTAATATTCTACCACTTCCACAGAACTCACTTTACCATTTTCTCTACCTTTGTGTCTGTCTTTTTTGCATCTGTGAATCACTCTTCTGTTCCCCTCCTCCTGACATTTTGTGACTGATATTCCTCCCCTCTGTGTAGCCCGAAGTCAACTGAAGGGTTAATGATAATTATCATAAAGCCTACTATTTAATATAAATAAATATATATTTCCTTCCCATCTCATATAATAACAACACAAACACCAATCAATTTCCTTTCCCTCTCGCCTTCCCCAATTAGGGAGGAAAATTCGACACGCAAACTTATCAGAAATGACAAGTGTTTTGACAGTGTAAATGATAATATTGACAGCTTTTGCCAAATGATCTCGAATAAGCAAAAAAATTCCATAAAGAAATTTCTTACTTGCTCAGTTATGGCTCCTCAACGGACCACTCAAATAAATAAGACCAGGTTATTTGAAATAAAATGGAGCAATTCACCATAGTGAAATAAATCAAGGTAATTGATTTCCACTCTTAAAAAATACTTGATCGATTCATTAACCATCAAAATTGCAATTTTCAATACGAAATTAGTAAACAACCTAATGAAATTGCATAAACATTATTCAACTGAAGCTGTTCCCTAACAGAAACCAAATGCTCCAATTTGAAAGTGAACAAAACAAAATTCGTGCAGAACGCAAGTACTTTCCATTGCACAAACAGTAGAGATGGAAGGCAGCAAGTGTGGGGTGTTAAAGTACACTGAACGATTATGCAAACATAAACGTTTAACAAAAGGTGGAAACAATTTTCAATTCTCTGAATATTCCATTTTGCAGAAGTTAGACTCACCTTGGCTTTCTTCATAGAACGGAGGTCGGTGATGCGACGATCAAGGAATTTCCAAGTCTCTTTGTGATCCGCAGATGTGTCTTGAATGTAGAAGAGTTCAGTAAGCTTGTAGACGTAAGCTAGACCCAACCGCTTAGCGTACCAGTTCATCTACAAAACGTGAAGATAAAACTATTAAAACACATTCCAGCAAATTTGCCCAAATTAGCACCGTACTCTGTAATCACAGGAAGGAAGAAAGTCTGTTAAACCTAAAATGACTACAAACAATGCTCAAAAAAGGGCCTGTTTGAACTGTAATAGCCACTGGGAAACTGGCCGAATCTTTGAGAGAAAAGACATCTGGTGTTCGATCAGGATATAAGAAGGGAATATTCACCGATCAAAGACAGTCAATGCGAATAGATAAAGGAAAGCCAAATTGCATGAGGTTTGAAGTTAAATAAACACAAAGATACATATGACTGTCAGTGGGGAAGCAGTAGCGCATCAACACTCGTTGATGTATATCTAGTGACTGGAAGTGCCCGATAGACTTACCTCCAAGTGGGACACCCTGGGAAAAGTATACTCATACGGCAAAAAATTCCATAAACCGGCAGTTGACTTCGAACTTCACAGAGGGGAGGAACATCAAAGTTACAAAAAATCAAGAGGAGGGGAACAGAAGAGCGCCTCACAGATGTAAAAGAGATAGAAACAAATATAGAGAGAAAGGTAAGGTGACGTGCGTACTGTGGAAGTGGTGGACTATGGCATACAGTCAGGTGGGTCAGTCAGTGGGGCTAAGGATAATTATCATAAAGCCTGCCATTTGAAAAAAAAATACCCAGTGACTGACAAAACAGGTTGATGAAATGTAACATGGGTGTTATACTAGTTCATCTGTGTGCCTTATTGTGGTAAAGAAGAGGTACTCTCATCTTGCAATGTATGAATGAATACTAAACATTTTGTAAGCCCTTTTTAATTGCTGTTCAGTTTTTCTAAATTGAATTTGCCTTCCGTTTTGCTTTTGCTTAAGTTTCGTTTCCTGTCTCTCAATGCCCATTTCCGCTTTTATGCCGAATATGATTAAGACGACAGGAGTATCACTTTCGTCAATTTACATAATTACTTCACAGACTGTTTTATTCTAAACTTCCGTAGATAATAAAATCAGAAAATTGACTGCATTCATAAACCATACTTTAAGGGATTGTGTCTCTATTCTCACACGCAAAAAATGCATGGAGCACAGCAAAGTAAAGTTACAATTTTAGAAGTGGAGAAAAGGAAGGAAGTAGATTAAGCAAATTGAAGAAGAATGAGTAGAAGATGGAACAGAGTTGATAAGGCGTCATCAACATAAAGTCAAAGTCTGTATTTCGAACGATGAAGCAATACGTTCGGGACCATCCCTGTCAACTTAATATGTAAGTGCATATTGTCTCAAGTACTTAGACAGTTAGATCAGACTACTCCTTCTCCCCCTTCCACCCCCCCCCCCCTCTTCATCGGGGCAGTCATTAATTATGTTCTCCTATAAATAGTCTCGTTAAAAAGTTAATAAGGGGTGTTAGAGTAATTGCACAGCTGTCTTGTCTTCTTCACCTCAGTCTGAGTGAACTTTAGTCTAGCAACACTCAGTGAAAGGCAATAAAATAGCAGCAGAGCTGCAACAGTATTCGAGCAAAGAAGAATCATGCTGGCATAAGTGAGCAATGCATAAATCTTAGAAGGGGAGTGAAGTTCGAGATTCGATAAGTAAGAAAAAGGAAGATAATCCTAAGCAATATAAGTTAATTAAGTACCGCAAACAAAAGAGCAGGGCAATAAATAGTTAGTCTTACTTTTCCCCTAAATTCGATTATTTAAACATCCTCACTCATCCATTCCTTTGATCCTCTAATCACCACTTCCCTTTGTGAACTAAACAATACTTACAACCCGCCTTCCAGTTAATATTGATCATCCAGGTAAATCCATTACGTGGGCGATCTGCACAACCGAATAAGACTTTTTTAAGAAAGCAGATATTAGTACTCTTGGGAGAGTTGTGAGAAAGTTGTGACTTAATGGATGTATGGCGTAACAGATAGCAATACAAACTAAGCTAAGCTGATAACTTTCAAAGCCCTATGGACCTCACAACCTAAATATCGGAAGGAGAGTGAGGTGCTGTAGAAGAATAAACCATAAGACAGCGGAGGGAGACCTTTCGCTTAGACAGTAGTAAGCTAAAAATGGAGGTATGTATCAGAGCAGAGCCCGGTAAAGCAGACAGTAAACAGCTTACAAATTGACCAATGCGTCATACAAAGAGGAGTAAGAAAGCTGATTTAAATTCATACGCAGCAAAATAAACCAAATCATTACAAAGATAAGAAACGGAATACAAATGATAGGATGTATGTTCCCTGTAGGTAAGAATAATAGAGCCATATCCCCATCAACTATGGCACTAAGTGGAGTTTTTCCCCCTCCATAGAGAGAACAAAAAAGGCCTCAAGAGAAAACAAAAAATAGAAACCTGCGTGGCTACGGAAGAGCGTAATAAAGAGAAGTTGATGAAAACAAATATGGGATATCGAATCAAGAATGTACATATGTTTAATATTAAATTAAAATTATTTCTTATGGCAACTAACGAGATATTTAGTGAGGAAATATAAACCACTGACATGACTTGACTACGCTCGAGACATTTTAATTAAGAGCTAATTGCTTTACAAATAAGAGTTCACTCAGTGTGAACCCAAATATTGATCTAATTTGATGACTGCCAAATATTTAGCAGAAAACTCTGGATCCGCAAAAAGTTTAAACAAGGCACCTATTTAGAAACCATATAAACGATGATTGAGATGAAACCAAATGAGAAATGCATGCAAAAAATTGATCCGATAACAAATAAACTTTTATGTTAATCAATATAAATTCAAGGAGAATATAAAGGGAAATAAAGACGATGCTAACAGAATATACTTACGTCAACTGAGCGATCGCCAGCTTGAGCCCAGATTTCATCAACCAGTTGAGCCTCAAGACCAATAGCAGCGGGAATATTTTGAGGAAGAGAGAGGATACCCATTGCTTGTCGCCACTGGGGTTGCACTTCATCATTAGCACGAAGTCGATATTCAATAGCACGACGGAGGAAAGCATCGGTCTCCTGCTGGGTCTTAAACGGAGGTGGGGCTTCAAACCCGAAACTGAACGATAAACAAACGCGGTACTTAATTCATTTAAGTAGGGAGAGATATATATATATTTTTTACGGTACTTAGTGAGCTGTGCCGCACTAAATCAATCGCTAATAGCCTTATCAACTCGCTCTGTTTATTAAAGATGAAAATAAATGGAAGTGGCATAACCAACTTTATATATATATATACTGAGTTGAAGTAGTACTTGTGATGTCCTGACTTCCTTACTTGGCTATCAATGGGGGGATTTTAGTCGCTACAATGTTAACAAATCATTTTGGAGACTTCATACCTAGGACGTTTGCAGTGGACTTAAAGCAAACCCACATCTAATATTCGACCATCCCCCCCCCCTCCCCCAAAATTTTCTAAGCCCTGATTTTCACACTGTATCAACAGTGATTCATCGGTTTCTTACTACGACTTATCAATCTATCCCTAGTCTCTTCCAGCCGTGTATAAGCCACCTCTCAGTGTACCAGTTGAAGCTCACGTCTTCTCTCTACTCTCCAACATTATAAAGCCATTTATTTGTCAAAAAGTACTGTTGATGTGTTGATACATGGTGAGTGTTATCACTCATCAAAATCGTTATTGAAGTGAATGCCAATTGAATGTAGATGTTTGCTATCAAGAAAAATTGTACAATTTGTTAACAATAAGGTGAAAAACTAAAGAGATCGAAAACAGCAGACGGTCCCTTAACTAATTGTATATTAATATTCTGCCTCCTTATCATTTGGCAATAGAAAGCATCCTTCTCAGCAGCATATAAAATGATAAAGGCTTGTCATTGTGTCATCAGCAATTTTAAAACAAAAATGCACTCGCCAAGTAACTAAATCGATCCTATCGTCTCATATTCAAAAAATTACTTGAGCAAAATAACTACAAAGAATATTGATTACCATGAATTTCCCTCTACAAAATTTGTTCGGCAAAATGTGCACAGTTGAAGGTAAATGCTCTTCACATTGACGCAAAGACCAAGAAGAACTGCCATGTAAGATGAAGGCCACAGGTTCCAGGATAGAATATTGAGATGTTGAAAACAATGTCTACATAATTTCTTTGCATAATATGGCTTTTAAATAATACCTAAGTGATGAATATTCCATTTAGTGAAAATTCATCACCTTTTAAAAAAAACGGGTCATCTCCACAACCACTCTGTTCAAGGTTACAATACAATTTTATTCAACAGGTAAATAAGAATTATTAGTTAGAGGGATTCAGATGACTCAAAAATATTACCCTTTAAAAAGTCATTTAACTTGTTTGCATTCATAAATGTAATACAAAGTAAAGCCACGTGAATAAAGCTAATTAACAGAACTTCATGTAAGATCACTCGCCTTCCCAATTATTAGAAGGGAAGAATTTTTATATCTCTAATTTAAACAGATAGACTCAACGGCAAAAAATTAGGTAAAAACTGCGTATAGATAGTTCCAGAACAAAATTTCGACGCACATTTCTGGAATAGATATAAAGTGTGCAACGTATTAAATAAACACATTAAAGCCCGGTGAAATCTAATGACTGTAAATGCTCTTGATATGAGAAGATGAAACATACAAACTAACGAACAAACCTATTAGGCTTGGCGGTCTTGTACATCTGTCCGTCAGAACCTGGGTCCTCCTTTCTCCACTTGGCAAGAACATCCGCGAGTCGATGATTTCTCGACTCATAGAAATAGAGAACTAGATCTACAGGTCCTCTGGGAAGAGCGACAGTGTGCAGACCGGGAGGGAGGTTAAGGTCAATACAGGCGGCTTCAAGAGCACTCCGGGACCAACCAAGAGTGCGGATGTGGGGAATCGCAGCCTCCATAGCTCGTTCACACAACTGCTCCAAAGCGACCTCATCTTCCCCGTAGGATGAGTAGCAATCGCTGTCTGAGTCGCTTTCAGTTCCAGTGTGGGATGAGTAGGGGATGGATGTTGATCCATCAATTGGACTTGAGCCAGAGGTCGAAAAGGCTAAAATTGAAGTACAATATCAGGTAAAAAGGAATGGGATAGCATCATAAAACTCACTGTAAGAACAGAAATTTTCAACTCTTAATATTCTTTAACATTAGACGAAGAAGGATTACTAATGTGATAGTACAGTTTGAACATTTAGGTTTTCAGCATACCCATTCTGTTAATTGGATTTCGAATCTTTCTAGCAGGTATAAAACCCGAAAAAGAAGTTGAATAACTGGGAAGGAGTCGACGTTGAGTTACTGAAAGAAATCCTCGATGCGTCCTTGATAAGGTGAAGGCATAAGTGAGGTACCTAAAGAAGACATTCGCTAAGTTCCCACAATCATTTACAAATAAGATAAACAACACATAGGAATTTTGTGTACTCACCGTTGAAGCCCAGGTAACATCATCTTTGGTATAAGAGATTATCTAAATTCAATCAACGACAAAAAATTAATCCTAAATCCTCATTACAAATTAGAAATGAATAAGAGTAGTCTAAAAGAGCAGAGGTGTTTATTATAAAATCAATGACAAAAAAAGGTCCTTTACAGAGGACAAATTTGCCATAAGCAATCGAAGATCAGTTAGGGTGAGCTCGCATTGCTCACGAGTTGGTGCATTAGGTGCAATCACGGATGGATCCAGATTGCCCTCATATTCAGACTTTGCTCGTTTATATTTGTTTGAAGTTATAATAACATCTTCACTAAGAGGCTCGAGGAATTTAGTTTCTAGGGTACTCCTTCCATTATCATCCGGCCTACTGAGTGCTAGAGCAATATCATGCATTATAGCCCTCAACTGCTCATCGAAGTCTCCATTCTTTATCCCATTGTAACGTGAAACTATATAAAAAGCGAAATTTAGAGCTGCATTCAACCAGCCCAGCTGATTTATTAAACTCTCGTTACAGCCAGGAAGAGGGTATATGAAGATCAGATCAAACATTCGGCGGAGATAATCAGGGTAATACGGTAGAATAACGCTGGATTCTCCTAATTTCTTCTCTTTGGATACCTTATCCTCCTTCCAGGAGCTCAAGTTAATGTGAAGAAAGTTTTTGAAGTTTACAATCATATGGGATCGAAAACCACTATGAAAAATTTTGGACGACTGATCGACTAGTTTGGCGTATAACTCACAGCGAGCTGTAATCGTCGCGGTAGAAAGAAGAGACTCGATTGAGGAGATACAGTTAATAATTTCAACAGGAAGTTTTGGACCCATAATAGGATATTTACAGAATGATTCCAGATTCTTAATAAGAAAAACCACCCGTTGTCGCCACCACGAAGAAGGATAACATTCCTTTAGATCTGAAGAGTTGCTTATTAAACCCTGCTGAACTCGTACCAACTGTTTAGTTTCAACTGGCGAAAGAGGATTGCCTTGAGCAAGCTTGTTGGTCAACTTTTCCACAAGCGGAATCGACATATATACAAACACCTCATATTTGTACCATTTTGTAAAAACACGTGGAAGAAAAGAATGAAATACCTTATTGGAAAGACATAAGTTCCAAACAAAGAGAAGAGCTGCATAGTTATCAGCAAACTCAAAAGGATGAGAATCAATATCTGTGAATATATAAGATAAATGGTAGGGTTCATAGCAGGCGGAATATATAGATGGAATAACTATCCTCAAAACTGAAAGGAAGGTTTCGAAAATTGGTATGCTATCCTTGTTAACATCTAGGAACTGAAGTGGCTCAGCAAAATAATACAGCACGTCATTAGCATAGGCTTCGACACATATATTGTCCAAATCTTGAGAAAACAAAGCCAATAGCATATTTCCGAAATCCATGAGCAACGTGGCAAAAATGCTACCATATTTGTAAAAGCGCGAGTTTTGAGTGGTCAATAAAATGTTGTGAATTTTCCTGCGTATAACGGCAAATAAGCTTTGTATGTCTGCAGTACTACTTAGTCCGATAGAAAGGGCACAGGACTCAATAAAGCTCATAGAAAATGAAAGAAGATGGAGAGACTCGCAATCATCTAATTCCCCTAGAGTAATCAGTAGAAACTCCTTCGAAGTTACATATCGCGAAAGACTCTGGATGTGCGATTTTGCGAAATCTCCAAAACCAGGAGGGTGTTTAGCAGACGAATCGGCAAACTGCCTTAGAAGCCAAGATAGTATATCCAGAATATTCTGGGAGTCAGGAGAACTATGCGACTCAATAATGTCGTGCAGAGCATTTAAGTCACATTCTTGTAGGCATTTTGACAAGTTATCATCAATTAATGGATCAAACAAAGGCGTCACTTTAACGCCAGTCATACGGCACACCCCTCAAGCAAGAACGAAACAACCAAGCGACCCGCGCTTAAAATCATATTTTTAAACAAAAATATTAAATCCGATAAAGTTTCGTTATTGCATAAATTGATTCAACTTTCTTCGCTGAATTTATTTTATTCATGATCAAAACACTCTTTAAAATATAACCATTCATAATACAAAGGGTTTTCTGATATTTATTCTTTTAATGTTTTTAGACATTTCCGAACATACTGTAATTCACCTTTCACGGTGCCATTCCATGAGTGCTTAAGTTAGAGTAATAACAATTCCGATAGCATCTCAAATATTTAATCTGAGGGAGAAAGTAGCAATTCATGCGGATAGTAATTCCACTATGAAGATAAAAACGAATAGACATAATTGACGGCATACTTGTATTGAAATTTAGCGTTTTATTCAACAAATGGGTTCGAATTTATCGGAGAGCTTTTATCTGTTTTATCCACTTGAGTGACTTGGCCAATTTCTTCAATAATAGTTAGAAGTCAACTTCGCTAATAATGTCAGTTGAACTAAGGCATCATACGTTTTCGATTAAAAAAATTCAGTCCTCATAGGTATAGCTAAACCTATGATATATATTTAAATGTAATATTTGACTAGTTCCAATCATCAATAATCGACGATTACTAAGCATGATGACCAGTACGTGTGTGGGCTTTGGGATCGCACACTGTATCTATTTTCTGAGAACTTATTATTTGCAAAAGCTAGCCGTTAATTGGCGTCTGTACCCTCTAGCACTCTTCAAATTAAATAGAGTTCAAGACTGCCACGAGAATGCATCAACAACTGAGGTCACATGCTGTGAGTGTGAGAGTAATTTGTATTTAATAGTCAAACACACACAGTTGATTAAGCCTGAAGACAAAAGTACCACCAAATTTTAATCTCACTATTCTATAGCCGACGAAAGTTTCGTCCCTAAAACACTATTCTTATCAATATTAATTATCATTTTCAGCCACTCATTTTCATAAAAATTTGATATATTTTATTTCATGTTTATACCATCTATACAAGTTCCTCCATTTCGGTGTTAAAGTGGTGTAGACTGGCATCACTTAGACGGAATAAGTCAAATCTTTCCTCTTGTTAGACTTCACTCCACCGAAGTCTAGGTTCAATTACTGACATCAGTGTATATTTTTGTGTGTATGCTCAGGAAACTGGACCACCTCAGATTCTGGTGTCCAGATCGTCAGATGTAGACTGGCGTCTGCTATCTATAAAATTTTCGCTTAATCGTTAATATCATTGATGAAAATATAACTAACACTTTTATATGGTAAGCTTTCCAAATTCATAAGTAATGATGAGTTCTCTTCGTTAATGAAAATAGTTAATGTTTGATTATCAAGAGGACTGTACTTCTTGTAAGACAAAGGTTAAAAGTTTGCTAAGTAGAATTTTGAACAACATATAATTGTGGAATATAACTTTTACAGCATAGAGGAACGCTCTCTTTCATTAAAATACAATAGTTCACCTTTGGATTCCATGTCTTAGTCACCATGAAATTATTTCGGTAAGTGTATTGTCCCTTTACAATTTATTTTAAATATAAAATACATACGTACCCTAAAATAAATACATTCTTCGAATGTAATGGTAAGTGAAGTACACAGCATTAACACTATCGAGCTAAATAATATCATGCACGCTCGAGAGTTCTGAAGAGTGCGGTCGTGCGTGCAGAGGACATCTCGGATAATCAACTCTTAATGTTCATTCATGGTATGTTAAGTGTATTGAACTATTCAATAACGAAACTTCAACAGACGCTATGCTCACTACAAGTCTGTTTTCCTCCAGGACAATTTCGGGAGCTTTTCCATATTAGGATATTCGTGTAACAATCCGCCATAAGTATGAGTAAATACCTCTATACGAGATATTTAGAACCAGACAGAGGAAAATTAGAATTTATAATTAGAATTATAAGCTCGTGTGCTCCTTCAATTTGTTGCAAAATTGATATATGAGTTTTATTATTTCATCTGCCTAGTACAACATTCGACATACGAATATAAAAATTATTTGATATTTAAATTTAACTACGAACTGTCAGATCTATTATAAAACAAGAGCTATAAATATATATTTCTAGACAAGGCTTTCCATTTGAAATTGTAAAACATCTTCATTGGTGATTCCCCCCTATTTAAGTATTTCAGTAAAGATTATTAAACGACTAAAGTAAATATCATGTCTTGGTTTGAATGATAAAATAATTATAAAGGAATTTTGAAATTGAAATGTAAGTATTCTGTTTAACCGAACTTACTCTTTTAACCATTATACGTCGGTTTAAAATACGTATGCAATCATACAATGAACAAACGAACTAAGAACTGAATATGTACAAGTCTCAAAAGCAAATTCAGATGATCTTCTGAATTCCAAATCTGCACGACTTCTTTATTAATTTATTTCATAAAAAGCTTGACTGAGTTTGTTTATACAGTTCAATTAGATGTTGTTGCTATCGCCTTATGGCAGCTATAAGGTCGAATCAAGATCAATGAACTGTGTCTGTTATGAAAATATTGAAATTAAAGAATTTATTTCACGAAGTCTATAAAAGACTAAAGCGCATTCAATTAATATGATTTTTGCTCCCCTTGTGCATATATATATTCTGCATTCTTTCTACCAAAATTATATTATTTTCAACACCGTTACCTAAAATTTATAACTTCTAACTAACCTAAATATTTTCAATAAATATTAGTATATACTCGTTCCCAATGAAGCAGAGGCGTTTGTTGAAGCTCTTAAATTTCAAGATTACGATTTATTTGGAACGGAGTCATGGTACAAGCAGCATGCTTATCTAGACAAATTGAACATGCAGGTAATAATCAGTTAGTAATTTATATTACAATAAGGCAGTTGCGTCAGCCCGATCAGGAACCGATGAATTTGTCAAGGAGTTTATTATTTCCCATCAAAAAGTTGGCTTTCTTGTCCGAGATCTTGTATCGACTGAGCTATGGCACCGGAATGCCTTTAATAAAGTTATAAAGAAAATCACAGAAAATATACCTACATTTCCTACATATGCGGTCCTTTATCACGAACTTATCATAACGAATTTACTAGAAACAATCAGTTATCATGTCGATGTGGTCGACAGCTTAAGTGATTGTGCAATTGACCTTTGTGATTGGTGCTATAGGGCTCTTTGTCGCTTGGTAGCAATGACAATCAGTGAGGAAAAGAAGGTTACCATTAGAAATCTAAAAGATCAGGTAATGCATTTTGATTTAATACTAACATCGAAAAAGGTGAAATCTTCAGAGTCTAGTCAGGAAGAATTGAAACGTCAAGCCTCAATAATAAACTTTGAGATTAGCATGAAGGCGATAGCACTGATTTGCCATTTAATCGGACATTGTTGCAGTGAGATTAATGGCGCATCAACCTCTCTTCCTTTGGGAGTTTCTCGAAGAATTCTGCACACCCACGATTTCCTCTGTTTACTTTGCAACATTCTGACACTAGCTCCCTGGTCCTGTCAAGAGGTCGATTCTTCAGGGTGTCGAACAAATTACCAGTGGCATGAGTCTGGCTGCTGGATCGCAGAAAACGATGAAAATAACTGGTCCTCTGTGACAAAGACAGAAGGACAGGTAAAACGTTATTATCCATTTGCGACTCTTAGATTTCACTTCTAAATGTTATACATAGACGGTGTTTTCAATTGACATAGGTTTGGTTGTCAATTTATCAGCTACTTTTCTCCGGTTTAATGCGAGAAATGAATTATGAGATTATTGGAAATAGTGTTAGGCGTCAGGCTCTACTTAGTTTGAGGGCACTCCTAACAGAAACTCGGCTTGATGTTATTCCTGTTCTTGGCCATTTACGGTGTTTCTTAGAAGAATATGCTATGTCTGAAAGCGCCGTCACAAATATTGCTCGTAGCTCTGGTCCTAAGTACTCTGCAGCAGCTGTCGCTCAACTCTGTCATATTGAAGACGTGGCTGAAATTCATGACGGAATCTTACAAAGGTTTGTGTTGTCCGTTGTTTAATAGTAATGACGTATTTAGATATAAAGGCAAATGGAAAGCGATCGCAGAGGAATTTATTTCCCATATTCAATCTCAAGATGGCTGCGAGGCGGCTCAGCGTGCTGCGTCGAACTGGGCAGATACATTTTCAGAGGAAAATGTTGGAGTCCTTTTTGGTGCTCAACCCGGGAATGTCACATCTGGTGAAGCCGATTCATTTGAGCATCCACTTCTTCGTGCTCCTAGGTGTGTTGTTTGTAAAGAAGTGGCCACTAAACGATGTTCAAGATGCAAACATGAATGGTACTGTCGTCGACAATGTCAAGTTGAGCATTGGCCACGACATAAAACGGCATGTGATATCCTTGTATCAGCGAATACTAATTAATATTTGTTACTTTTATTTACAAGTAGAATGTTTTCAATGTCATATAAAATAAATACTCCATGTGTATTATTCTATGTATACAATGATCAAATTTTTGCCGATTAAGCCAATTCGGTGCAGAAGATCTCGACGGAAGAAGACAAATGTTCTTAGGTAGTATTCGTTTCTCCTTATCAGACTCCGCTACCGCCAGGTAGAAAGACGTTTTAGACGACAGTAAAACACTTATTTCAAGGGAATCTGGTGAGGTGAAGAAAATTTCTATTTTGCGGTCGTTTTGGTAAGCATAGTTAATCGATATATATTAATTTTTAAAGAAGGAACTGCTCCTAATCTAGCATTGGCACTTTCCATGCGCAGTTAAATGCTATTAAAAACCCGTTAAGAGCTTAACAAACGAATTCAATCATTAGGCTTGCGTAATTTCACCATGTAGAAAACTACTGACATTCAAATGTTAATCAAAATTTTGATTAATAATAATACGATCAGAAAATAAAAGTAAATGGATGTGACATGATTAACCAATGAATCTCCATTTTGGAAAGCGGTAAAAATCGTTGGCTCATGGATCATGGAAGACGAAATTAGAGTACCATATATTGAAGTATGCACCTTAGGTAAAAATAAACAAAGTAGTGTATTCAGAAGTCAAATAAGGGTGTATTGGTAATGCTCTGTCATCTCTTACTTGAAATCTAATTGTTCCATTCATTGTTGAACTATTTCATTCAGAGACCTTTCCATGATCAAAACCTAAAGGCGGGTTTTTTTGTTGCTAGCACCTAGAGTAATGGTAGTAATAATAACGTAGACCAATCAATTAAATATTTATACCAGGTACTTATGAACTGAAAGCGACAACTTATTTCTAATACATAAAAAGTTAATGACCAAAATAGGATAGTAGTTCACTACTTACTGGGACACAAATAAGAAGTGATTAATTTTAACAAAAATAATTATCTCATACCAAAATGTGGGAAGGAACTATTGTCTTGAGCAGAATGACAAGCAAATGACAGTGGATTGGGGTAAAAATGGTTTAATTAATCATTCCAAGTGATTTCACAAACAAAATAAAAAGTGAGCACACACCAAGTCGTAAACTGTCTATAATGGCCAAGAAATTTCATTGAAAAGTCTTTGAAGATGAAACGCCGTAATTAGAAGAACGGTCACCAAAAACCTAATTTCTAGCCTTTTTTAAAACGAGTCAGACTAAGTGAGACTGTGAAAAAAAGCTGTTATACTTTTCTTCATCCTCCAATCTCTCAAACTTTGTTTTAAATTTTAACCGAGTTTTACCTGCTTATCCACCGCAAAAATTTCATAAATTGAAACGAGTGTAAAGCCCTAAAGACTTGGGACTAAACTTATTAAAATAATTAAATTAAAACTTCCAAACACACTACCATTGCTAAGTGACCTGACCAACGATGATTATGGGTATATTTATGTTCACTTTTTTATCGGGAAATTAAATAATAACGTGGGATTCTAATCAATAAGCCAATAATTCAATAATAATGTCACTAGTAGTCAACTATCACCACCTTTTTTTATAGGTTAGTTTCGATTACCAACATTTGTAAAATGATTCATTTTCGGAAGGTGATTATTAACTATTTAGATTTTTTCAGTTAGAAAAGTCTCTAATATCAGAGGGAATTGATAATTCTTTCAAATGACAATTACTCATGTCAGGAGGGACGGGGAAGGCGGGGAAGCTGGCAGAACTATAACTATTCCAATGTAATTATTTTCTTAATTTGGTACTATCAATACACATTAATCCTGGCAGGCGAAGATCAAATAAACCACTATTTGAAATTGGCTTTTAATTTTGAATGATCGATCAGACAGTACGCCAACCAATGAATGGACAATTTACCTCAGCATGTCTGAGCCTGAGATAATGATGCTGGGGTGGTTTCATAGCCACACCGGTGAGATGAAAATGATATAACTCTTTATGTACACAGTAGGACGTTGTTTCAACTTATACAACACAGGGAGTAATTAACATACCAGTCGACTTGGTGTCTAATACGCACTCCAATTATCGTGCCTCATAATTGATTCACGCGGTGGAGGAAGGCAATTCCCAAGACTATGCCCATTCTAAAAAATCCACACAGGTGAGTACATTAACCACTGACTCGTTTTAAATCAACCTCTAAAGAAGCGAACATATTTTTGTGCGATGAAATGTGTCTCATGATCTTTTTCATTAAAACAACCTTTCTTCTGATAATCAATCAAGTCACCCAGCAAAATGACCACAGTTATTATTCAAATTATGAGTATGGAATACTGATATTTTCGTGAAGCCAATGTAATGTATACAATAAAAGGACCATGAAATGTAAAGGCCGAACTCAAGGCTCTCAAGTTCTTCACTCTAAAATCGCTTTTGAGCCAAAGAATACTTATTTATTTATATCAAATGACAGACTTTAGGAACAGAGGAGAAGAACATCAAAATCACTAAGAGTCGAGAGGGGGAACAGAAGAGTGATTCATTGATGTAAAAGAGACAGACACAAAGGTAGAGAAAATGGTAAGGTTGAGTACTGCGGAAGTGGTCGAATATGAAATGTAGTCGGGTCATGGTAGTTTGAAGTCAACTGCCGATTTATAGAATTTTTTGCCGTATGAGTTTACGTTGGCCAGGGTGCATCACGTGGAGGTAAGTCTATTGAGTACTCCAACCAACGGATACTAAGAAGAAGGTAAAACAAAGCCCACACAAAATGTCAAGAAAGTCACCGGATGTTGACCCCACTACCTAGAAGCCTGAACCTCCTGTGTGAGGAACATCAAGCAAAAAAGAGTGTTATGCAAAACTGCATTATTTATGGCAATTGTCTCACAAAAAGAAAGGCATGCTTTTGTTCTACCGATGGGGTCATTATTCCATAAGAATAACGACCCAACCGACATCGGGTGCCCAATTTAGAGTTGATTCAAATTCAATAGAAGGCAAAGGTGGTTGAAATACAACACATCGGATTAAAGTTCTCAATGTTTAAAACCGACTTCAAAATATCACTGGGAAAGGAAAGTTACATATTCTTTTAAACTGAGAATTAAAGACCTAATAACTCCGAATTCATTGGACCAGATGTCTCTACCATCTTCTAAAATTTTTCCACCACTACAGTTATTTGTTCAAATCGTACAACGTTTATTTATAACTAAACGGACATCACATTGTGTCAAAAATTTATATTTCACTATATTTTTCTATTCAAATTATTCTGGAAACGACAGTTATGTGGATATGGAGTCCAAAATGAATAATAACGGCCCCTTAAGTTGGCTGGCATTATGGGGAACACAACTTTAGCATGACAAATGCAGAAGCCTCTCGATCAATCAATAACCAAAGCAAAGGCGATCAATCAATGGTCAATTCCAGTACACGATTACCTGACCAATCAATTACCAAAGTCATATGAGGTCACCATGCCATAAAGTGTGTATATTGTCTAGGACTCACGTCACATAAACACACTTCACGCTTACATGCCAGCACGCCATATTAAATAAACGTGTTTCACGGTATACGTCTATTTCTTCTACTCCGGGAGACTTACCAACTAGGAGAATCAGCTATAGAGATTTCTGCGTATATGTCAAGGCTTGCTAGTGTAGCAATCCACTACAGTATCTCCTTGATCACAGCTAAATTTTAGACACATAGATAGATATAATTAATGAAATAAAAAAATAAATAGTTAATAAAATTAAAAGCTTTGAATTATTTATCATAAATTAAATTAGCTAATCTGTATATTAACTCAAAAATTGCACAAAATTTAATTAAACTTTCAGACCTATCAATTACACATGTAACATTGCCAAATTCAAACCAATGAATTTTGAAAGCTAATTAATGTAAAATATAAATTATATAATTTAGTAAAATTAAACTTGGCTAATATTAGTCTAGAAAAATATAGTAATGATTATTGATTTTGGGTAGCAAAACCTAATTATCAATGTAAGTAAAATTAACAAAAAAGTGACCTTTAATCTCAATTATGGACGCGTTACTAAGCAATATTCTTCGATTGAGTGAGGTTTAATTCTATCTTACAATAATAAGCACAACCTCAGCCATCTCTATAGCAAAATACCCTTAAGAAATTAGCTAAGCTACCTAAACAATAACGGGATAGCAAAACGCATGTCGAGGAATGCATTTATTGCCGTTATGATTGACTGGCCCGGAGTTAATCATTACTTGTGGATTGGCTGGGAGGTCTCTGCACTCACGACCTCATCTGATTAACAGCACAGCCGTACGTTCTAGAATTTTCGAGTGTGCAGAAGGTTTCTTGGTTCAGGCTTACTAGCATTGTATTTGTAAGGCTATTCATTATTTCGGACAAAAGATGCCATGACTGGACAAGATTTTCAAGTTGGAAAGGAAGAATGTATAAAGTGAAATGATGCTATCATCATAAGTATTGAAAAATTGTCCTACTTTAGATTGCTACTTTATTAAGTGATAGAATATTGGAGCCTCTCTGGTGAGGAACCTGCATTCTACCACCCTCTTTACAAACCAGGCAACTCTTTCACCGGATGTGAAAAGATGGATATCGCACACACTTGACGCCTCACATTGCAGACGTGCAATTCAATCCCTGGTGGAGATGGCTGTTGGATGTGATGAGTTTTAAATGCAAAATTAACCCATGATAAATAAAATAATTGTTCATTATTTAAAAATGCCTTAAATGCCTAGTTACTTTGGCGTATATTGATGGAAAATCTTGAATTCGGTCATTTTGGAAAACAAAAAATTTCTCTTCCTATAAATAGATTGGTCTTTTCATGAAAACCAATAAATATGTCTCCGAATTCTAGAACCATGAAGTGCTTTAATTACTTCTCAGATTTTTTGCCAGGAGGAACATTTTATTTCAAAAAGGAAAAGAAACTAGCATTTCTGTAGGTGCAACAAGTACTCTCATTCGCAGGTTACGGAAGGTCGCTTTTCAGGTCTTTAGTCATTTTATAAAGCAAGTACGTATTTTTGACCATTCTGGAGACTGAAGTCTTAAAAACTGTGCGCGTACCTGTCTGTATCCCGCCGTCAGCTATAGACATCAAACCACTGCTATGTTTGATCAACATTTTCTATCATCGTCAAAATGGCTTTTGACTGACCACCCACATTGAATAGCATGCCTATAAGCTGTAGATATCTGCGGGATGAAATTACCACCAAACACCGAATATATCCATGGGAAGTTTGAAATTTTGAATACTAGGTTATGAAACAGTGATTTTCTGAGTTCAAGTGTTCTTCTTTCTTGTTTAAAATTGTGAAAAAAAAACATATTTTGCCTTTCAATAAGTGATAATAATTTTACCTCATAATTATTTCAGGTGAGATTATTATTGAATAAAAAGTATGGTAAAGTTCAAGTGTTGAAAACGATAAACTATCCATGCGAGCTATTTCCAAACTTCAATGTGATTTATCAACAACCCAATTCTAAAATATCCTAATTTCTTAAAATCTTCCGAGTGATGTTCCAAATTATCAAACAACAATTATTGTTTATGAATTATTTTTTAAACCTCATTCAAATACTCAAGTATCTTTGGCTGCTGCTCAGAGGGTATCGATTTAATAAATTAAATCAGATGAATATAACGAATGGATATGAAATATGGTGTAGATGCGTGTTTGAGTATTCAATAAAAAAGTTAAAAACTTGTCTTAAGAAAGAAAATATAAATTATTTTCGAGTTTATTTCCAAATGCAAATGATACCTTCAAAGACTTACAAGCCAACGAATTTGCCAATTAGGTATTTAAATACTGAATGATTCATAATGACATAAAATTTCCGCCGTCATTTAAATAAATATTAGGGGCACCAATAAGAAATCGCTCATTCATAAACAACATTAAAATGTTATTTATTATAAATTATGTATCTGATTATATATAACATAGCTTCCGTCAACGTTTACAAAAATTTTTCCTTGCTTTTTAAATTCTGTCATTTCCAATTTCAAAAATAAAACTTGCCTTTTGAAATACCTGTTCAAGAAATTTCATCTCCATTCAAATTCTTCTTGGTGTGTACTTCATGGATATGAAAATTTGAAAATCTAACAGGACGAGATCTGGCAGTTATGAGACTGAAGTTGTTTTAACTACCATCTTATGCACAATTTGAAAGAAATAAGATCTTAATTTTATTTCATTGAATGTACACGATTTTCTACTGCTAAAGCAGAAATTTTATACCATTATGAACCAAAACGGTACTTTAATGCCCATGTACTATGAAAGTAGTACGTTTTTCAGCCTATCAAAGTGCAGTTCATTTCAATTTTAAAATAAAGAAAGTGTTCGTTAATTTTATTATTTTAGGATAAATAAAGTAATTTCTGCAGTGAATAATTTCACTGGATTGGATATTTCTAGGTAATTCTCTAACATTGTAGCCTCCACGACTTCCACAATTTCAATTAAAAGGGCATTTACACTTCGCTTCATTTTAAATTATCAATTGATAACTTTTTGGGTCAATCTTAATTGTATATTATATCATATTAATATATTGATTATATTATATTATAAACTGTATTTTTCTTTCATTAAAAGTTTCTATCTTCGCATTTCTAAAGTATTTGGGACAGTTTGTGGGGACACAACTTCAGCCATCATAGACTAGGTTTCCTGTACACAGTTCACTCCGCCATCTTGTCACGGCGAATAAACCTCTCTTCTCCCATCTCGTCTCTTTCTTGACTCTGCAGTAGCGTAGCTACTTTAGTGGGAACTAACAACCAGGAGATTCTGTCACCGAGGTTTCTGAGTACATTCAGGTTTATTAAGGTAGCTAATCCGCTACAAGTTCCTAACCAACTCACATCCAGTCGATTGATTCTAATTAGCACTTCCAAAGAGAATTAGGGCCGTCTCTGTTGCTAAAACACGACTCAGTCCTACCCAAACGATTAATTAAAATAATTTGTTCAACATGCATTAACACTTTTGAGAAGGTTCGACCAAAACACTCTAACGGTAATTTTGCCAGACTGCACAGTTTCACAATCTTCCTCACTCGCTTCTACGGTCATTTTCACTCTTCATGGTTAGTAAAGCTTTCCGACTGGTAGTAACTCGTGGCTATCGTCTTGATATAGTTAAGATGAGTGTAAGACTTGCAGTCTTGAAGACTTGGTAGGAGAAAGAATATACCTTATTTTAACTATAATTTATGAAAGGCCACATTTATCAATGTGGTTTGAAAGTGTTTGCTCTAACTCAATAGTCACTGGGTTCTGGAGGTTTCGAAAATGGACTTATATGAAGACACTAGGAACAGTTTATGCTACTTGAACCTTATAAAATTGGGTAGAATGCGGAAAAGTAATTTTCCATAACCGAATTGGGCTCAAAACAGCAAAATGGCTCAGTACTCAATAAAATACCTTGAAGGTGAAATTTGGCCCAAAGTTACTCAAGAAAGCAACCCCCTCCAAGTTAAGTAAATTTTAACAAATATGCAAAATTTTAAGAATTACTGAACAAAAAATTTTTACTATTTTTATGGGATTAAATTTACTGATTAATATTTAACCCGTGACTTAAAGGGTTTAAATTGCGATGATAAAATTCAATTTCTTATTTTATAACAGACAAGCAGTCTTTTTAATTTATATGCACTTTTAAGATGGCATGTTGAAATAATGAGCTTTTATTGGAATTAAGGAGTTGCAACGAGAACAATAATCCTGTACTACAAAAATAGCACATTGTAGCGGATTAGCTACCTAACTAAGCCTGAATGTACTCAGAAACCTCAGTAACAAATTCTCCTAGAGGGTAAGTCTCCCAGAATAGAAGAAACAGACGTATACTATGAATACGTTTACTTGGTATGGCCTGCTGTATGCAAGCGTGATATGTATGTTGGCGCGCTAGCGTGCTGTGTAATGTCTGTATCTACGACGTGGAACTTAGTCATTATATACATTTTATGATATGATGACCTCATATAGCTTGGGTCATTGATTGGTCGGGTAATCGAATACTGGAATCGACTAATGATTGATCGTATTGACATAAGTCATTGATTGGTCGCGAGGCTTCTGCATTTGTCATGCTAAAGTTGTGTCCCCACAACATCAATAAATCGATTTTTCGATGATAATTGAATAGTCAATTTATGCATTATCAATATTATTAACATAATAAATAACAAATATATTATTATGTAAAAAACTTATTTCTTGATGAAATGTATTAAGCCTTTACAGATAATACAGGCCTTATTAGCAAACTTTGATGAACGTTTATTATTAACGAAAATGTTGGCATAAAATTAAAAATATTTTAGCCGAGTTTATCCTCAAATTAAGATTTTTGTGTTAGAGATCTGACGGCATTTAAAAGATATGCAATTCATTTTATTTTACATTTAGTCATATTTAAAATTGTCAAAACATCTGAACACCTTGAGGTCATTGATATATGCTCTTTCCAAATTCGCATTCCATTTTGGCATTCTATCAATTAGAAAATGATTCGACTATTAGTTAAATGACCTTTTAATTCAGTTTTTGACTTATGAACAGTTTAAAGCCTGAAATTGCTAGCCACTGTTAACTCATAAAAATTAGAATTATTTGTTAATGTCAATTAATCAACTCGTTTCTGCGATCAATAAATTTGTTACAAAATTTAAGCAGACAAAAGCGCTGTTTCTTTGAACTATCTTGTTTACTAACCTACTGAAATAAATCCGCTTCTGAATGCTCGGAAAAGATTTTTTCCCATTAATATAAAATATCTTCTTCAAGAGGCATATTGACGATCGTTTAGAGCTATTTTAAACTTCAAAACCATCCTATGATACCAGCATATGTTATGCACCTCGAGTTTATGTTTGGCCAACATTTAGAATACGAATTCCAGTAACCATTAGATTTCAAATACTATAAAAGTATGTAATACTTGAAAATAGTGAAATTCAGAGCAAATTTCGATGTCTTCTTTTGGAAAATTTGTGGTTTGGTGCAATTTTTATTTATATCCCTGAGAGTCTGATAGTATGGCAAGCTTTGTAACCGACCGTCTAGCTAATTGCTATGAAATTCATAAATTATAACTAAAAATTCCTATTTGGACAACATGAACTCGCAATTGAGCAGCCTTGCTTATGGACAAAAAGAGACATCAAAGGCCTGTAAACTCCCCCGTCAAAAAGTACATTGGTATTGATCACATACTAACCTATTTTTATAATTTCTGCAATCCGCAAACGGAATACATCAGTCATACTTTCCTAAAAGAGCAGTTTTTGACCCGAAATCTAATTCTGTCTGACGAACTCTCATATACTCTGCGTTTGACTATATGTCTGGGTGCAATCTAATTAGCCAAGTTATGGGTTTATATACATGGGAGTAGAAATGTCAGGGGGAATGATCTTGTAATCTACCACTAAAAATTCCTCCACCGTGGCTACTTATATCAATTATTTTAATAAATATAAAAGTAGTCATTGTAAAGTGGGCTTCCATCTGACTTCCCATTGTCGACCAATCTTATGCATAAGAGCCACTCCACAGAGTCCATAATATAATGACCGCATAAACTGTTGCTACACAAACCAATTATAAATAATTTACCAAGATCTGATGCAATGTGAACTGTGAGCGGTAGTTCATTGACCCTTATAAACATTTATAATTTACGCTAAGCAGCATACAAGCACAGTCCTTCCATCGATGGAAAAGGCAAGATCCTATGTGATGACAAAAGGCTTCTTATTGATAGTCGGGATGTAACCAGTCCAGTAAATCTGAAAATTTTAAAATCAATACAGACTAAAATTAAATTCTGTTGAAATGCATGGCAAAGTTGTTGGGTAGCTTAAAAGACCCTGGGATTTTCTAAGAAATTTTGCCAGTTTTAAGCACACTCAGGCAATGAAAAACGTCCCGAATCATCAAGCCATAATAAGACTCATTTCCTCACCACAATTGACCAGTTTATATTTTTCGCCATTTAAACTGTAGGAGAAGGGAGAAGGAAATTTATCGGAAAAATATATTTTTTCCTCCATGAATCAGAATTAGATATCGTAGTATTCAATGAGTACTAGGGACTGGCGATTTTTATTATATCAATTAATTTCTTTTCAGTTAAATCGAAGAATTCGACACTCATGTTGACTTCTGGTGCTGCTTTGTTGATCTTCTTTCAAAAGTCCCAAAATTTCTATTTGTGGAAATTTATTGATACCGAAAAAGCAACATCAAGTTAACAAGGTAACCCTTTTGAGTCTCAGACCTGAGTTCACTAAATTAGGTTAAGCAGCAATTGTTTCGTCTTCTAGATTGAAGTAACTCCTTGTCTATAATATTTAGTGATCAATGACCAGATTTAATTAATCGTCTTGAAGGTTAGCCTAATTTTTTCTTCTAGTGGTCGAGATGACAAATTGTAAGTTGTACTCACCCAAGGTTTCCAAATGAAAGTTCACGCTTTTCTTTATGAACTTGTCCACATGACCCTACTTACGCGAATTTTGGATAAGACAGTATTTGCTATTCTGCTAAGCTCGATTTTAGGAACCAAATCACTATAGTAAAATATCTTACCTTGACGTACATACACAGCAGGTAAGATAATCTTGCTTTCTCAACGGTTGCTGAAGCAAAGTGTCCATTGAGGTTCAATTCTTCATGATTAAGAAAACGTTTACTAATCACGGAAGAAATTAGGCGAGCAATCCATGGAATTTGAATTGCTAAGCATGGACTGTCCGTGTGATAAACATTGTCATATTCTAATTTCAAAAATCGCACGTTTTAAGGCAAAGTCTTCTCGGCAACTTATATACTTTCCAATATTACCATTCTTTGAACTTTTTGCCAACCAATTTCAGTCGTTACCACAATGAGAACTCTTCAAATGTTGCATTAGTATGGCTAAAGCCAGTTTGATTTGCACAATGAGATTACACGCTTAAGTAGCTTGCCGATGTCAAGTTCAAAATGAATTGACGAATTGTCAATTTACTTTAAGTGCAATCATGCAAAAAGCATTGAAGTACAAAGATATCTACTATGGAATTTAATTTAAAAATTTGCTTTCTAAATACGGTACCATTTGGACTAGCTTTTCATCATCTACCGCCCTCATTGCACACGATTTAATGCTTTTAAAGCAGACCATAACTTCCGAGGATAATTTTGCGTCCTTTAGAACTACTGTTTTCCCTAAATAACTAAAGCGAAATAAAGTCACATAATTGATTCTAATTCTAATTTCTTCATGAATATGTGTTTTTTAAATTATTATAACAAATATCAATGCTTCAGAGTTTGCCCACATATCCTTTCTGTTGACACATGCACGTATGTAAGGACAAAACCTTTATTAACAATATATTATAGACAGTAGAGAATGAATGCCAAAACTCTCGTTTAATTTGAATACGCCAATTGCATAATTATAAAGAGGGAAACAGAAAAAAATGGAATAAAGTGTGATTAACTGCATTATTATATAGGTAGGTTCAAGCAGTCAATTTTTATAAATTTATCGATACACTCCTGGAATATGGTTGTTTTTATATCTTTAATGGAAGGATATTATTGGTCAGGCAAAACCTAATCGTTTAATGATGGTTAATATCCATCAACTTTGACCTGGCATTGTTATGTGGCATCGATGATGCCTTCGCGTGTACAGCAGTGTACTATCTCGTTATCTAATCAGAAATAGAAGAAGTGACAGGATGTCCATTCGATAGAATAATAATAAAAATTAACACACGATGATGTTTTTTATAAAAGTTTTTTATATAAACTTTCAGAACTAGAGTCCTTGTAATTATATGTATAGAGGAAAAAAATTGTTAAATTATTTGGACTTCAGAAGAATAACATTCTGAATGGCAAATATAATTTCAAAATCAATGAAGAATTTTCATCACTCAAAAAATTGAAGGACTCTTAATGAATAATGTGTTGTTATTACTAGATACGCACGAGCTAGTAATAAAAATCTAGGCGAATTAATAAATTATTTTTTTTAATTATTTCATATATTTTATGCAAAATAGATTTTTTCGAAATTTAATCTTTTAAGCAGATACACTTGGACAGAGAGCAACGAGTATGAGCATTACCCAATCAAATTTGTGCATAACTAGAACACAACCGCAAATCTTTGTCAACCCTTCGTTAACTTAATTTATTGAAAGTGCAGTACTTCATGTCACAGCATATTAATATTTCATCAAGTAGAATGACATTCAATTTTCCCATAAACCGACATTTTGAAATAAAAATAAGTGTCTAATCCACATCAAAATTAAAAATTGTAATGCGGACTCTTCTCAGACTTGAAATTCACTTTATAGGTTTTAAGATTACTAATATACAAATTCACTCTTTTTTAAAAATGATTTTCATCTGAGTTGCAATTAAACAATTTTACAAAAGTTTGCAAATTTTAAAGAGATACGCTTTGACAAATGGCAAAGATTTAAACTTCACTTTTCAAAGCATTCATGCATATCTAAAATTGCGTTTCTCAGAGACCAAACTAGGTCTCTCAAATTCACAAATTTGCCAAATGGTCTAGTTTTGTTAATTTACTTAAATTTAAAAATAAATTAAATTTCGCTAAAGCTGGGAAATGTTATTTTGTATCACCATAAAGCACAAAAACTTTATTAGGCATTCTTAAAATGTGTTTTTTTATATTTTGTATTTTTTGACTTAATTTATATTCTTGAAAGATTTTTTATTTTAACAAATACATTTACCAAATTAGTGTATATCGTTAAAATATTATATGAAGAATACAAGATGGAATATCTACTTGAAGAACGGTTAAAGTGAGGCTCAGTAATCCAAGAGACAAATTTTGAAAAAATTGATTCTGAAGCACTGCACGGAAAATGACATTTATTTAAATATTCAACAATCCAAAATAAGATAATCAAATAAAATCGACCTCTTCTCTCGCTAAAATGATTTTTAAATTTAAAACATTTTCTTCATCGTCACGGGTTTTAAAACTATTAACCATATCCTATGAACTTCATTTCCATCGTATAAGGAATTCTGTTTAGTGTTCTCATTATCTCTACTTTGTAGATTGAGTAAAAATATATTTAAATGATATGTCTATTTAAGATACGGACGTTGAAAAAAAATTATTTTTTTAAATTTTCTTGAATTTGTTACTTTAAGAAAGCAATTTAAGTTGAATAAATGAACACTGATATGAAATAAGAACTAAAAGCCCAAATGTTACTTCACTTGTCCTGGGAATTCGTGTTTTATCATTCTCACCTACTGGGATAGGTCACTGTTTAATTTTTTGAAATTTAAATTCATACACTGCACGGGTTGATGCTATTTTTATCAAACACTTCGTTTAATTATGATGGTTTGTATCACCCCCTCAATTAAATCTCTTTTTCCAAACGTCGAGGAAACAACAGCATTTAGATTTAAATAAATCTCTGTTTAACATACTTTTACAGACACCAATCAAGTATTTGAGTAGAGAATGTAGCATAGATGCTTTGAAATGTGCTCTTGCATACTGTACTACCACAATTAGGAAAAGAAACGAAGTAGAAACCATGATCTTTTTGTACATAAGGGAAAATTGGGGAGACGATTCCAGTCCCAAAGTTAGCAAAAAATGACTGCTGGTGCGAAATTAAAACTTAACAGGAATTTAAAACATATGGACACACACGAAGAATGTGCGTTCGAATGCTTGCTTAAATCCCCTACAGTTCTTTTCACTAGGCTCTAATCAAATCTGCAAATTAATTATTAATTTTTCACCAAATCTGCAGTTGCTCATTTTACCTTCCCATTTTATTTACAACCCCATTTTGATCCTTTCTGGGAAGATTCTTTATTCCACAAGTATATCTTAAAGTTATATAGCGAGTTTGAAATATAATGTGATCGAAACTCAAATCTTGCTAATCTAGTGAAGGGAAACAGTTATCTATTGTTAGGAAGAACTTCTATTTCGTCTACTTAATCTTGGCTGTTCCAGGAAGCCAAGTAATTAGAAATTACCTCATCTGTGGGTATGAAACTTTAACATTAAGAAACCTTGAATTTAATTGTACATCTTATAAAAAATGTGACCTCATCAATACTTTGTCAGTGCAAACTTAGAAAATGTCTCGATTATCAGATTTCAATGTGGGCGTTTTCTTGACTCTGTTCCGGACGCGTTCACCCTTCCTCTCAATCAAGTACCTCCATTGATCAAAATGTGTAAAGGCAGTCATGCCACTATTGACAATAAAAGAAATTCTACAACCAGATGAGCCATTTAGATTTATGTCATGAAGAACCTAGGTTTAAATATTTAAATGATGCATTTCCCAAAATTTACATTTATCAAAACAAAAAAATTGAAAAGGTTGACAACCAGAGTGTTCTAGAGAGCTGGACTCAGTCTTGTCCTATTCCTGAAAATTTCTGGAGAATTTGACTAATTTTACTTGTCCTGACGTTTCTTTTGATTGATTGATGTGCAACAATTCGTTTCTCACCACTAGGCATTTTTTTTCAAAAACCTGACTTATACAAAATTTCAAGGATTATTAGCAAATTTTAACAAATTTTAGGACTTCAAAATATACTTCAGTTATTTTTTTCATTTTCGTTTACTGACATATTATTATAATATTAGTCGTAAAATGTCTGAAAATAATGCCTAGAGAAATAACTTTAAAGCAATCCAGTCTTAAAAATTAATAAATTTGTAAATATGTTAAATTAAATTAACTTTTTATTGGAATTTAATGTTCGGACACAGCGTGACGAAGTTATGTAAGAAGGTGGGAAAATCAAGACCAGTCAATTTTCCAAGCTCGTCGTAATTATTTCGAGTATAAGTACTCATTTTTCATCAATAACTTAAATAAACGCCGTGTTTTCAACCTTTGCATTAAGTGAACGATAAGTGAGAGGTCAGCATGTCCAAGAATTGTCACGTAGAGAAACATAAATTTGATCAAACCAGCCAATCGACTTCGTCGTAATTTATTTGCACTCTGTTTAAAGTAAATTGAAGCCCGTGCACGCTGTTTAATGGTTTATATCAAAATTTTCAATTTTCTCATACTTTCCCAAATTATACTTTTCCTCTCTTTCCACATTCCTCCCTGATTGACAAATACGTTAGTGGTCCAACTCCGGTTTCAACGAGCCCAGTTGCGTCCTTTTGCTCTTTAATAAAATACTTGCATTTGTTAATGTTCAGCTTGGCGGACCAGTTTAATTGACTTTCCAGTTTATGCTGTAAATAGATTATCGAAAGTCATTAAGCTATAGCCCTACAAATATCGCAATTCCGGAGAGGTGGAGATACTGCCTATGCATTGCTGTATAATCATTGATTTGCAAGTAACGCCTATCCGAAGATTGATATTTAACATAGATTCGCGACTATACAGCAACTTACACTTGTCTCAGCTTAAAAGTACAATGATTATCACTTTGGTACTGAAAAAAGAAACAGAAAAAAAGTTCAGGAATGGGATAAAAGTTTAAACCTCACAAAATTTCGATCAATACTCACCACTCTGCTGAGAAGCAAATTGATTGTCCCTGTGATATGTTTTTTATTTAAAATAGGAAAAATTTCAATAATGCATTCGGTTTTATAAGCAAAATTAAGATTATTCCTGAACCAACTATTCCTCCCTAATGTAAGGAAATTTGAATTCCGAATTAACTGAATTCATGATATTTTGTTAAATAATTGAAAGAACTGACTTTCTCATTTAGCGCTTTGTACATATCTCACTCAAGGAGTTGCCCATAAAGGAAGAAATTTCGAATTTTGAATTTAGGTTATTTTCACTCTGAGATAACATAGCATAATGAGAAGGAGATATACCGCATTTTCTGACTTTTTTTTAAAGTTCGTTTGAAATAGCGCCATAATGATTTATTACTTTAGAAATTGGTGATTTGATGAACGTAAGGAGTGATGATAAAATAACCATCAGATAGACACCAAAATACCATCCTTGGTTTTCATATTTAGGATTCAAACAATTCACCAAACACGTTGCCACGGTAAAGATTGGAAGTAAGCTATGTTTGCATTCTAACCCATCAGTACGAAATGCTCGTTATAACAAATACGCATGGAGGACCAACTAGACCTTTGGACTCCAGGTTTATTTAGCTAAAATATTGTTCCACCAGAGTCAGAAGTAGCCTTAGTGGCAAGATGATCTCCTGCTCTAATTTCTCTCCTACTATCTTTGCGGATTTTTTCTTATGAATACTTATTTCTTCAACACCTTTTCAGGTACATATTGGGAGCAGCTAGACCTAGCTGCAACGATTTAGCTTATTACCAAAAAAGGGAATCTGTCAGGCAGAAGCAGAAACAGACTTCAATATAACGAGCGGCACTTTGGAAAATAAAATTTCGCAAAATGAAGGCACCTTTTATTTATTAAAATTAATAAAATCCATACGTGCATTTTGAAAGTAAAAAAAGGGCTAAGAAATTTGATTTTAAAGGGCCTGAGGTCCTTATCAGAAAGTTTTGCGGTATAGTAAAAGACGGAATTTGATTGCATGAAACTCACATTAAAGTAAATTGGAATTATCTGACATTGTTAACAGAACAATATTTCCTGAAGTTCAATTTAAATGAAATATACAAAATTTGTGTCGAATCTGGGCAAACAAAATTTGGGAAGAGATTGAATGGCTGAAACCACGCACTCACCTTGAAGAGTACGCAAATGGGATTCAACAGCTTATTGGTTATTGTATTATTTAAATCTTAATCAAAGCCTCAATGAATTTGTTATTAATCGCAGTGTGTCAAAACATGCTCGTGTTGCCTTGAATTATTTTTATTATGTAATTCTTAATAGTTTTTTTTTCAGTGGTGACTAGTTTTGATTAATTGCTAGTGAAGTTTTGCTGGCCTTGAGAATTTTTGAATGTTAGCTATTCTTTAAATTGTTCTTATCATTTATCCCCTGTCATTTTACTGAGAACAGAAGGAGCCGTGTTTACGTGACATTTAAGCCGACTTTGTATGCATCATTCTCTCTCTCTCTCTCTCTCTCTCTCTCTATCAGATGTTTTGACAAATCTGTTATTTGTAGCGATTCAGGGCTCATGTGCCTTTAGCGGTTATTATGTTGTCTAAATAACTGAGAAGTTATTTTAGTGGGAAGCAAATCTTAATTGACCAAAGTGTTATAGACACGTTGTCGTGTACAGTTTTGAATATGAGAAAGTATTGAGTGAGGAGAATTAGCTATCTCCTCACGCAGACACAAGCATTTCCGAAAAAATAAAATGCCTGATTTTTGAAACAGAATTTATGTATTCACTATTGATAGGATTTTATATCTTGTGGGTAGGGAGTAATAGCTAAATTCCGTGGTGTGTGGTCCATATGGTATTTTTTCGGATTCATCTTGTGGCATCCAAGCTGCCAGTGTCTCACCAAATAAAAAACTCTCCTCAAGACACGCGACTTGGGTAGGATTCATATCTCCATGCAGAAATCTAAATGTATCAAATCCAAAAGATTTCAATACCACCCCGTTTGAGTGATTAATGACATATTTTAATAAATAGCTACTAAACCTTCATTAACTGAGAGTATGGGAGAAGCGTCACCACATAATAATTATAACCTGATCAGTTACAATTGAGTGCTTTTCCTGAACTCAAAAGAATTAGAACTGATTAAGAATATAGAATATTTCTAAATAGCAGAGGCAGAACATTGAGCTGTTAATCTGGATACCACAAGGATCTCGATTGCGTCCACAAAAAGGATCTCACAGTAGGATTGCGAGTTTATGCAATGTTTCGTGCATAGATACTTTGGCTCGGTGCTCCAATATTTGGAGTGTTCATAAGGCAGAAATGAGAGATGAAATTTTTAAGTCAACAGTGCTCACTCAAGGAGAACTCTTCGTTGCCTATATACTACATCTATTTAAAGTTTTTTTCATATTTACGTTAAAAAAACTGTAAAATGTCGATATTTAAATCCTAAAGTTGCAATGTTTTATTCAGATTTAAGATCTCTCCTCTTTCCTTAACACTTATCTTAATTTGGAAAAGATTTCATAATGAGTATATTTTCTAAATTAATTATATTCATTTCTACTGTTCATGTTCAGAGTTAGCGAATAGGTTTTTACGACTTTTTTCAATAACCTGGTTTGCTCTCTCAATCTCTATCCTATCATTCACACTCCGCCAATTAGTGGTCTGCTTCAATACTCATCCTGTTCAACTAACACAAGTAGGGCAATTTTCATCTTTTTTTCACACTACTGAATAACATTATTTAAAAAAAGAATGTGCAAACAATTTTTCCTAACACAATCATCGTGTAGGAAGTGCACTCCAGAGGAGTGAAGCGTCCAAACCAAGTTTTGATTTTAAGTAGACTGCTGGATTTTTATTTTGAGGAAGGATGAAGAAATTCAAATAATTCTCACCTGGAAATTAGAGATCATCCTACTCATGGTTAGAACGGGACGTCTTTAATTATAATAAACCTAATTTTAAAAATAAATTATGTGTGACGAATTCTGGTGGAAATCATCACACTTACTGTCCTCCACCTACTTTCCTGAACTGGTCTTTCCTGCCGCATTAACTTTCACCTTCTCATAATTTAAATATTTTCTTGAAATTTCAATCCACCTTCTTCGCATCACTGAACCCCACAGGCTTGTTAAGGTTCCACTTTCATCTCTCAGAACGGACGTCTTCACGTTGAAACTCACAAGCCAGAACAGCACTTAATTTCCAAAGTTGTTTAATGAGTACACATAGTGCACACTCATTCGAGCTTTCATGGGCGTCAGCATTTGATAAAAGCCGCTTTTTAAGTTACGGCTAATTATTAACTGGCATTCAGAATTATCCAACTCAACTAAGAATTTGAAAACATTTTAATTTAACTAGCCATTTCTTAACCATTCAAGACACTTTTCCACTCTAAAATCAATTGTTCAGTTAGATATTGCTATAGAAAAACCATGGTAATAAATTCAAACGAATAAGCAAAGCGGTAAAAGTCGTTTAAAGACCTTAGGCAAGTTTAATGAATTTTAAATTCAATTTATTTAGTTTTGAATTCAATATTATTTGTTAATTAATTATGAAATTTTTGCTTCTAAACCCAAGTGCAAATTTAATTGTTATTTTAATTTGTTTTATAAAATATTAATTAATTAAAATCATGAATGTAAAGTTATTATTTGTGGGTTTATTTTAATTTTGAGAACTTTGGAAAAATAAAAAAGTATCGAGAAGGGCGTGAAAAGATAAAAGAAATGCATTTTATCCATTTTAATTACAAATAAGGAGTCAAAACAATTTCAATTTTTTAAATTTCAAATTAAAAGATAATTGAATACTCGTGAAAATATGCATTGTTTATGCATTAATTAAAATTGACAACACAGTTGACTTTTAAAGAGCAGAAGAAGATAGCAGGAGACTAAAATAATGCGCTGAAATGTTGGATGATAGGCAATTGTACTTCTAGGATTACATAGATCGAGAGTGGTGAAGGAGTAGCTTAAGCTCTGTTTTACTGATTTTTCCATCTGAATTTTCATCCCATTGTTTTAATAAGAGGTCTCTGAATTCGTCCAAATCCTGGCTCATATAATTCTACAAGAAAACACAAATGTTCCAGAATTCTTTACTGATTCTCGTTAGTAAGAGATGAGATTTATTTTTACCGAGTTTTTATTTATTTTGACTATATCTGCGAAAATTTCTGCCCAAAATATGCCCAGTCGAGGGAGTTTTTCTCCTGACCTTTAAGCTCCTCACTTACCTATCAAACATTCAACATTTATATTTCGCGCGATTTGCATTATCCGAGCAACAAAGAGTTTAGAGAGCGTCAATTCTTCGGTTTGTCGCATTTTGTAACTCTCTTTCGTTCTTTCTTTCGTTCTTATCGTTTTTTTAAAAATATATTGTTTGCTAAAAACCGTTTTATTTTGTTTTAGAAATGCTACTCTGACCGTTTTTCGTGAAATGAATTTCAAATGTCAATTCGCTAAATGAAATAGAGTCTTAATACTCAACCAAAATCAAATAAGGGTCCCTTCAGAAAGACTAGAGACTACTCTTAATGCATTCAGCATTGAAGTCATTTAGGCATTATAAGTAAAACTCGTGAAGGAAAATAAACGCCGACATACTACGGAGGCAGAAAAACCCTTCTTATGCCATGAAACCTTAAAATGAGACAATTAACCGAAATCGATAAATTCCTCAACCTGTACTTTTTAGGTTAAATTGGTTTTCAGCTCTATCACTACTTGTTTACTATGCGACTGATTAAAATTTTTGGGTAATCTTGGACTGATTTTTTTTTCTTTTTATGCCTCATGTAATCTTTCAAAATATATTTAATCTAATCTTAGTTCACCTGATTATAGGAAGTTAATAGGAATGTTATATCCTTTCTTCTTAGGCATTTTCTCCAAATGATTTTTCTTTAGTGTTTGAGGATCAAATTCGACACCATTAATGAAAAGATTTCTCTGAGTGCATCGCAGTCAGGCCAAAAAAACATACCTTCTTGGCACTATCCAATAGGTCTTTGACAAGGCCTTCAAATTCCTCGTTTTCAATCACTCCATTGTGGTCCTAAATAAGAAAAAAATCCAAAATAATGCCTAAAGGTTGGCAATAATGATTACTTAAACAAATTTTAAATTTTATTTATATTTAAAATCTACAAGTACTAAAATTTTTTAACAGAGACAGCAGGTGCATTTGTTTTGATCGTCCACTGTAAGGTCTGAATAAGTAATTTGAATTTACTTGTGTTACCATGTGAAAACTTTAATTTAATTTTTCCAAACCAAGATCAAAGTGAACTTCACTTGCCTTTTGTTGGGAAAAAATTTACCATTGTGAGTAACTCGGTGGGAAATATTTTTCTATTTTTATTCTATCGATGTGCTAATTGAAAATAACCTTCTTAATTTAAAAATAATATTGTTATGCTTATATCGAATATTCCAAAATCGATTGGACGCTCTAATTATGTCTGTAAATAAATATTTCTTTTGAGTAATTAGGTGGCAACTCGAGAATTAGCAAGCATTAAATCGATAGATTATGGATTAATGAGGTAATTGATAATCACAGCTGAATGAGAATAATTACCCCCAATAGCGCTAAAGCCTTCATTAAAAATTAATGGAATTACATTTTTTCCTATGAAATAATTTTGTTGGACATAGATTCTGCTTTTCAAAGGATGATTAACGCCTTAGTTGAGAATTTTTTACTATCATTATATTGCACACATTTATCAACACTTATAATTATAAAAAATTCTTGATTTTTAAAATTTTATTTTCCCAAAATATCGTTAAAACACCAATTTGTATGCCATTAAGCGTTTACTGACTCACTTTAGACCGCTTGAACTTTTAGTGAGACCTACTACAATTTCCAGGTCTACAATTAAATCCGGCAATTCGTGAAAAATGCTTTCCAATTACATTTGTTCTACAACTTAAGATATGGGAAGTGTGAAGTCTTCAGATATTTCAATTTTTTGCTATAGCCTCTAGATTTAATTATAATTAATTATAGAAATCAATTGATGTGCATTTTAAGCCTTATTCCGACGTGAACAACCTCTGGAGTTGCCAGATTTGAGAAGTACAAAGTATCCTTTATATCACACGACAAGAGTCATAAAAGAATTTTGTTCAAAATGGGATGCAGAACTTCATTCTTCCTAATGTTAATGATATCACCAATAGATATATCTTCCAATTTTATTCTGCTGACACTTAAATTGCATAAAATAAACATCATGCATTCACATTCGCATTCTTAGCGTCAAATGAATCGGGTGAATCGAAAATAGGATATTCATGACTGAAGTGCTTTCAAAATAATGACAGATCCATACATTTTTGGGTTCGCATATTATTATTAATATTCTTAAGGTAAGCAGCCTTAAATATTGACTAAATGAGAGAAGAGGGGTATGAAAATTTGCTTCATTTGCTTTTCCGATTCGAATTGGGGGCATTTACCTACCGGGCAATCAGCTACAAAGTTCAAATTTAATTATATCTTTAACTAGAACACTCATTATAATCTCCAGTACATACTGAATGCTTTTTTTTACTTTGATGGTCAGTTTTGTCTCCAAAATCAGCTCATTTTTAAAGGTCGAGACAAAACTCGATCTCATGCAATCATAGCACGGTGGAACAAATGGAGTGATAAATGCCAAACCAAAGGAATTTGATGAAAATGTTACAATACCGACAGTTATGGAGTCCTTAGAGTGTTGTCAACAGAATGTGCCTAATTTTTTTCGATTAAGTAATTGATACGCGACTGTGTGTGTGTGAGATCAAACTCTATTAATCACGATGCACAATAATAAAATATGTATTAACTAACTATTTTCATTTGAACACCTAGTTTCGACCACGCATAAGCATCTAATATAGCTTTGGCTTGAAGGCATGCTTAAGGAGATATTTGTTGAACCACGTTAAAATTCACTATACGCTTCTTGAGGAGAATGAAGAAAGATATGATATAATTTGGCAATGTCTGCTTACTTGATCATAAAAATCGAAAATCTTGTCCAGTTCAGCCTCGGATATATCCTAAAATTGAGGTTATTATTGTAAAAACCTCTTACCTGTAGCGTATTGTTTGCGAGAATGTTGTTCTTGGTAGGAAGTAGCCTATAAAATGCAGATTTTTGTTAAAATAAAAGTGCCATGCTTACTTTGACATTTCGCAAATTTGTAAATGTCCATCCGAGTTCATATCGAAAAATCGCATCTAAAGTTAGAAGATCGGAACTAATGGTTAACGTAAAAGATATATATCAGGCGATAATTGTTTTTTACGAAAACAATATTTAATGTGAATTGGTCTTGACTGTTGTCCACTAATACCGCTTCATAATTAAGCTTACTTATTAAACATTAATTTTATGCTGATTTGTTGAACCTATGGTGACACTACGGGGTGTGTGATAAACTTACCTCCACGTGGAACACCCTGGGCAACGTATACTCATACGGTAAAAAAAGTCTATAAACCGTCAGTTGACTTCAAACGCCCATGACCCACCTGACTGTATGTCATATTCCACTACTTCCACAGTACTCATCTCACCTTACCTTCTTCTCTACCTTTGCGTTTGTCTCTGTCTTACATATGTGAATCACACTTCTGTTCCTCTCTCTCTCTCTCTCTCTCTCTCAACTTTTTGATGTGACTTTGATGTTTCTCCTCTCCATGAACCTGAAGTTAACTAAAGGGCTAATGATAAATATCATTAGGCCTGCAATTTGATATAAATAAATGATGACAATACTATCTCAGTTGATTTCTAACAGGAAATCATTGTTTCATTTAAACTCACAATAAGTGCAGCAAACTCCTGGATTTTTTCTTCAGTAACTGGAACGGACGTTTTGGCTAGGAGCTTTCGCAAGAATGCCTAAGAGGTAGTACATATTATTATTGAAGGTAATTTCACCTGTAATTCAGAGCTGTCCAGTAATCCATTACCATCAGAATCGAATTCCCGCCAAATCTAGAGGAATGTTTTTTTATAATAATCAAAGCAACGCACTAATATTACCTTCATAAATTCGAAACTTGAACTTATGTTCGACAATTTTCGGAATACCAGCAGAAAACGCTCCTCTTCATTAAGCAAATGGGAGATCTGAAAGGAAATTGCCAGCGCTTCTTTTTAATCAGATTAATTTTTAAAATTTTATTTGAGTTGGCTTGTATATTAATCATACGTCAGAAGACTGATTTAAACAGCTTGAATTTAGGAAATGTAAGTAAAATAAAACCAATATAGGGAGCAATGAAATGAATTTTACTTCTCATGAAAAAATATAACCTGAGATTTTTTCAGTCTAAGTTCTTCACTTTCATTTACTGATTTTCTAAAATTCTTCATTAAGCGCCTTTTACTATGATATGTTTCTGCTATACAAGACCACATATTATCTGGAGACAGAATCTTAAAATCATTATTAGTTTTGCCGCTGATGGTAATGATAGAATAAACGACAAAGCTGCAATATTAATAAATCACCCACGTTAAAATGTAAATGAATTAAATTAACCTATTTATTTAATTAAATCAAATTTTAAAATTATAATTGTAAATAAAATTATTTATTAACAGAATCTCCTGCTCACTGCACATTTATGGATCGTAGTAATGCGTATTTAATTTAGAAGATAAAACATTTTAAAAACGTACACTTTTAAGTTGATGCATAAGGCGCAGTTTAAATTTAATTAACCATAATTAGCAAGCTTGTCGGTCTTCAGACTAATTTTTAAATTGTGTTCAGACTGAAATATTACATTTCCATTATAACCAGGCATTTTTAGCAAAATATCTTCTCAAAAGTACTGCGTGGTGCATTTTGTACTACCAAATAGTATTTAATTCAAAAAAATAAAATAAATTTGAGTGTTCTCATCTTTTTTAACGTTTTAATTATTAGACATTATAACTAGAATAAGATCGGAAAATTGCTCTTTTATGAAACTAAACATCAACGAACCGCTTTTTCTGTAAAAAATTCGTTCCATAATGGACTTATGGCAGCCTATTGAAATAAAAATAAATAGTATCAAAAACAGTAATTTTTGAGTAAATTATCAATCACGATTTCATTCTTATTTCACAAGTATATGTTCTTATGATAATCCGCAATTAGCAATCAATAACAAACTGAACAAGATGCCAATCAGAAAAAAACTGTAAAATTACAATCTGAAATTCAAATAATTAGAATAAATTATGGAAAGGTGAAAGTTTTTTCCCCATTCCACACTCTTTCGATTGCTTAATTTTGCAAGTAAGAGTTATTTATCCAAGTTGTTCTATTGATAAAAGAATGCTAATAAGCTGAGTAATTATTTATCCAACGATCAATTTAAAGTGCGTGCCGAAACAAAAGTGAAATTACTTAAACAAGGGAATTTTAGTTGCACTCACAAATGATGATCATTTGATCATGAGAAAATAAGCAGACCGTCTTCTGGAGTACTTTTGTCAAGGTTTCGAGACAGCAACACAAAAGTACAATGAGCAATAACGTTTAAGGTGAGTATAGTTCAAGAAAAGAGACAAATTACAATGTTTATTAAAGTATTTTAATGAGTTCTTATTTCATTCACTTTAACTATTACAACAGCGGAACAACTTCAGCAGGACTAATTGATATCAATCTTGAGTAAATTTTTAACAATCATCATGGCAGAGCCAATAAAAACATATTTATGTAACAGTTAAAAAGGAAGTTGACTTAGAGATAATGACTGCGGGAAAAAAATTATATTTTTCATTACAGTTTAAGTACTAATGTGAAAATTCCTTCGGCACAGCAGATGAGTTTCCTAATAAAATTTACTTCATCTAATTTGATAGCATTCTCAAAGGTTTCACATATTTTGGAAATTGTAAATAATAATTTACCTCGTCAATTCCAATTTGATACGGCATTCCAGGATTTATAGATGCAGTGATGAGATCCGGAATAGATGTTCGGTTATAGTTCTGAAAGTGGGATATGTAGATATAAATGCTTAATAAAGTGTTTTGAACTTTAGTTAATGAAATATATTTATATAAGCAAATTGTTACATTACTAGCATTCATATAAAATAAATGAGAAATAACCGTTCAATGAGATGCAAGATAATTAGAATGCCTAAAGTCAGTTAAAGAATTTATGCCAAATTTTACAAGTTACAAGAATGGACGTTTTAGATGGACATACTCGTGGTCCAAAATTTAAATTTTAATGAGTTCTTGAATGCAAGTCCATTATACCAATGGTGCAGAAATTGAATTCTTGGGTCAAATTCTGAAAATTGGCCAAATCTATTGCATAATGACAAGTGAAAATACGAATTTTCTGAGTTTACCTTCATTTTGTTTGGATGAACCAAAGTTGTCATGTGAATTTTTATAGAACTATGTAACCGTAAATTATTTACTTTTCCAAAATAGAATGTCTGGCAAGACAATAAACGCACTTCAATTCGAGATAAATGAAAATGACTGATTGCCTCCAGTGCTCCAATGCAATAGGCATAATAAAATCTGACTTAGACCAGATTCGTCTTTTCTGCGATCTTTTCTCGTTGTGATCAATATATCTGGCAATTTGACATATGTGATATTTAGAATACGAAAATTATGATTTAGCTATCGAAATTTGGTCCAAACTCAAAATTGAAAAGGGTATTTCCAAAAATATTTTAATTACCCTCCAATCTTGCAATTAAATAAAATCAGTGAATTATAACAACTTTACGCATATATAAAATGCCCCTAAGATAATCGGAAAGACGGAAAGATTCGTAAATCTTGTTAGCTGCTTTAGCTATGATCAACCTCTTAAAAATTTCAAGTGGTGCACATCTCAATGTAAATGTTCTTTGAATTCTTTGGACTTCTCTTCAAGTAATTTGATTTCTGACACAATCTAATTGTCTCAATTAGTCGCCATGTTGTTTATTAGACTCTAAATTTGTAGCGCAATCTACTCATGTTCACTAAGAGGCATCATAAGTTTAAATTAGAAAATAAATGAAAAATATTAAGAATGACATACTGGGAAGACATTCTTGAGTATTTCGCCAAAAATGCGAACGAACAATTCGTATTCTTCATCAGTTAGAGCGCCATCGTCTAAAACCAAGCATGCACATATACACTAACACTAATCTCAGTTATTTAAACTTTTCATTTTATAATGAAAAAATCCTTATTTTGTATTAAAGATATAAAGAGGTGTGTTGTAATACAATTTGCTTGATAGCGAACCTATATCGGTTGAATATCTTTGATTAAATGCGCTTTCGCTTTGAAAAATAATCTTCCAATTACGTCAGGAAAAATTTTGCCAAAAAATTATAAGCGCAAGCGATCGGAACAACTTACGGTTAAGATCAAAGAAATCCCAAACGGCAAGAAGGTCAGTAGCGGAAAGCGAAACCGCTTTGCCAGTAATTGGTTCCAGCATCTTCTCCAATGTATGGATCAAAGCTTGCTTTGGCATTTCTTGAGACATTTTTTCTTGCGAGTCCTTTATTTTCTAATTGTGATTGGTTTAATAACGCAAGAGTGCAAGCAAGACTGAGATTCTGGTAGAGTTAAATAAATTGGAATTTTACGATTTAGTTGATGCGCTTCTATTGTCTTCAGATATCCGTTGTCGGTTTTTATCCAAAGCTCTGAGTCTTGGGAACAGAAAATATGGAGAGTTCTCATTGGCTGACTGAGAACATGTATCTAATTGGTGGATATCCTCGAGTATTTGATAGTTAACCAATTTCAATTTTGTTCATTTGTAAATGTCCCAATCAATAAAAAAAGCTACTTTGTTCTAGAACTTAAACTTTATGTTAATTAATAATTCCCGCATAACTAGATAAAATGGATATTTGCAAGTACAAATACATTATTATAACGAATAAACTACGTGTGGCGTAATTAGGTTGATAATAGTATCTATTACTATTAAAATCGGTAAAGGGAAAAGAATTCGCTACATTTCTGCCTTAAAATCCAAATCAATATAATTGTCACTTTAGTTATTTAATTCGTTTATGATTTTATCTTATTTTTAACTTAACTTGCAGTAATTTTTCATTTTCAGATAATTAATTTAAACAATCCATCTGTGGATTCCGATATATTCAGATATAGACTCAAAGGTATCTTCAAAGGTACAAACAAGGCCTAACTTACGAAAGGCATGTTAATAACGTGTCATCAAACCTGCATAACACTATCAGAAGTTAGGATAATGCAGTAAATAGAAGAAGAGACATTTACATAATTTTGTCTAGTGGAGAATGAAATTTTGCATAGAACACTTGAAAATTTTAAGTAAAATTTAATTATGTAGTTTATGATTTTTCACATCGATTTTTATTTAACTTAAGGTAATTAGCTTTCTCGTATTATAAATTTCTAGAAAAATGGAATGAGCTTTTACGGTTTGATATATACAACTACTAATTATAATATTATAATTCACATTAGGAAAAAATTGTAATTTTTTTGCACTATACAAGGAGTAAGCAAGAATATCTGAAAATCGATCAAAGAGCTTCGCGTTCCTAAAACTCTATTTGATGATTGGTCAAAGTGGAAGTTTTAATGTATTAGGCGCTACGCCTAATTGGCGATATGCAATACGTCCCGACCTGAGATATCTGATGAAGTTAAAGAAATGGAATTGGTGATCAAGCCTTTTAAATGAAAAACAATTCAACAATATTTTTTAAATTTGTTTCGATTTCTATTTTTCGTTTTTTTCAAATAAACGCTTGCAGTAGAATTTGTTACAGCAAAATTTAACTTTCTTTACTATGGAGTAATGAATTGATAAACGAAAACTTCTAAATTGGCCAAGTTTTTCAGTCTACAGACAGTCGATGACATTGATCAGGAGAAAAATATGTCATCCAAACTTCACATGTACCACTAAATGTGTTTAAGAGTAGTTAAAGTTAAATTAGACATTTTAAAGGGCATAAGTGGTAAGAAAAGAATTTTTAGAAACTTTTCCAAAATATCATACTGTTAATTTTGTTCTGAATTTTAGTACGTCAATGAATCTGGAAAAAAATCGTTTTTCTTATTCTCAGTTTAATTCAATTTCTTTGAAATATTAAAAAAGTTAGAGTTGCTTATTTCCAATTAAATTATCCTTATTATAAAAAGTGAGTCGGATTGCAAGTAATATGGTATATTATCGATTAAAGTCTGCATTTTTCATAGGAAGGTTATTCTAATTGGTTTCGATTCATTCTTTTTTTCGTCTTATTGTTAAAATTTCTTTCAACAATCATATGTGCAAATAAATATTTTTAATTCAAAAAACGCATTTATTAAAACGGTTAGTATTATGCTATTCTTTTATAAACTGCAATGCCTTCGCCTACTCCTACCAAAAAATGCCTTTTTTAATTTACCTTAAGCCTCAGAAAGAATCTGCAAGGTAGAGCTAAAACTTAACAGTTCTTTCATTAATTTCCTTTAAATGCAGGACAGTCCATAACCAAGAGGAGTGCTAGAAAACGCGTTCAAAGATTACTACGGGACTTATTACTGATAGTACAAGATTTATTTATACCAAATGGTAGGCTTTATGATAGTTATCATTAGCCCTTTAGTTGACATTGGGCTTCACAGAGGAGAAGAACATCAAAATGACAAAAGTCAAGAGGAGGGGAACAGAAGAGCGCCTCACAGATGTAAAAGAGACAAACACAAAGGTTGAGAAAATGGTAAGGCGAATTCTGTGGAAGTGGTGGAATATGACATACAGTAGTCGGATCATGGTAGCTTTAAGTCAACTGCCGGTTCATAGACTTTTTTGCCGTTCGAATATACGTTTTCCAGGGTGCACCACATGAATTTAAGTCAATCGCGCACCCCTAGTTCAAGATAATATGATTTGTTATCGGAGAATTCATCCATTTAATACTAAATATTAACTATTCAATTTGAATGATAAAAATTATTCATTTTGTAATTTTCTCATTAATTATACAAGATTGCTATGTATTTATAAATCAATTATCACTGAAATCTATTTTACTTAAACAGCCTTCACTTATACCGCGAATTTTACATTGATTAATTACAGCATTGTGTGTTGTATTACAATGAAATAAAAAAGGAATTAATATTGAAGACGGCGGGCTAACTTTCTTTTCGAGCGGAAATTATTTTCAATACGAGCATTTAATTAAAAGATTGCTACGCCTAGCCCCTTTCGTGATTCTAATCTTAAATTTTCGCAACAATAGCAGATGGTCCGATTTGTGGTATGGTATTGAAAATAGACCATTCAATTTAAAATCAAATTTAGTGATTGCCTGAATTTCTTTCGGAAATAAAAGGTGCTGTAAATGGCAAATAATTCTTTAATTTTTTATTTAAGTTTCAGGTTTTTAATGTGCAAAAAAGCTCAATTGCAACGTTTTCGATTTATAACAATTTAAAACCTCGCCTCACTTAAGTTTCCTCTAGGTATAGAATTATGTAGGTGGAAATCTGACACGACTTACCTTAAACTTGAATTAACTCTATAATTAATAATTAGATAAATATCAACAATTGCATCAACTGGAAGGCTTTGGACATATCAAAGTACTTGTTTATATAATACATAGGGTTTGTTATTTTTTTGATCTATAAAATAATAAATTATTCAAAACTAAAAAACAATGGGCGCAATTGAGCTACCGAATCTATGAATATTATTGAAGTGTATTGTTTGTAATAAAATATTAAGAGCACGTTCCAAACCGCCGTTTAGATAAAACCTATTTCGACTTTCTAGCTGATGAACATTTGTGGTGCTCAACTGTTGTCTAAGCGACTGTTTATTTCCTCAGATAGGCTTATCTAGTCCTTTTAGGGGTCCAGTTTCTATTGTAGTTTGTGTATTAGCAATACCGAAAAATATTTCCACCGCTTTTTATTGTGTAATTTGTCAAATTTTCTCATTGTTAATCTTCATTAATACACCAATAATTGTTTCTGTGTCGAAATTATAACCTGTAACGTTGATCGTACGAGCACCTTATCACTTTCGAGTATCAATATCATTTGAATATTCACATTGAAAATTTGCACCATTTTTCAGTGGTGGTTTTTAGTGAAAAAAAGGGATTGGATTATAATTTTGTAACTTTCATGCTAAATTCTTAGTGTTTTGTATCTAAAATTTCCATACAAATAGGAGATTTAGTTCAAGCCTACTTTATTTTTTGCAATAAGGAACTTTAGAATCTTCGTTGACATAAATAGGATGAATGTTCTCAATTGTATTATATTAATAAAGAACTTTAGTCTTTGGGGATAAAAAAAGATGTCGCTGATGCGAACATTGATTTTTAATTGGATAATTCTTGATAGGCCAAATTATCCACTTCCAGTAGTGTCTCGTTTGCATTTTGAACCACAATTCAGTGTAGCTTTCCTTCAAAATTCTTTTTCAAATCTGAGCATCAATGGATATAAGTAATCTCAAATATAGTAATTAATAAACGTATCGCAGTTAAGTGTGTGTGTTTGGACATCAGAGAAAAGTTGCTATTTTTTATGCAAAATTGCAAAAATTATGAAATGTATTGTGAAAATTTATTCGCAACATTGGTAAAAGCATTTAAATTAAATGCCTTAAGTATAGGCCAATACGAATTTTAGCAGAGCTAAAAATTTATTTCAATGGTGTATAAATAATTTTAAAAATGTCAGAAGGAAAAACCTTCTGTCAAAAAATTTTAATGTGGAAAAAAGATTTTTTTCTTAACGAAATTTTTATTAATGCAAACCTTTTCTTCATCTCCTCTAAATGCCAAATTGCAAAAGAATCCCCAAATGAATCCGTATGGCACGACCAACCATCCAATTAAATTAACCACTGAAGAAGTTCTAAATATGGCTGGATTTAATTTGTTCGAGATCTCATTATCACAATATACAAATAAACTTTGAATCATTCAGCGTAGAAAATATTTTAAAGACTTACCTAACAATACTTGTTAAAAAAAACTGAAACAAACTGAACCATCAATAGTTTGTAAAATATTTGGTATTGAAGCGATTGATAGATAATGACAACTTTACTTCACACCATTGAGTAATGCCCCGCTCTAAACAGATAAACAAGAATAATACAAATTTAATTTGAATTAATTGTTTTCACGTATGTGTCTTAATGTGCGTCAAGAATAATGAATAGCAGAATATTTCCATTGGTGGCCATTTCGTAATCACACATAAAATTGCCTGAAAACGTGTTTTTTTTCAAAAATGACCATTCCCTCATTTTTCGAATAAATTAATTAAAAGATTAATTCCCTTCATTTACCATATATTATACCTGCACATTTTAATCAAATTAGGATAAAGACTAAAAATGCCTCTGAATATTTAATAAAAAGAGCAAATTTTAGCCTTTTAGAATGGCAGGAATTTTCAAAAGCATATTAAAACGTCCACCTTCTGCTTAAAAAGGAAATTTAAAAATCATCAAAATTCGTTTTTACCATTATCTTCTCTGAAAGGAACCTTTATGGCGCTTAAAAGGGAATAAAGTCATTCTAATTAAATTTTCGGAAAATACTTCCTTTTGAATTATTTCCTCAATTATTTTAAACTTTTCGAGATTTAGGAATTATTATTTATAGCAATAGAAATGGCACTTCTTTGATACATTTCAATAATTCACTGGTTGAAATTCTCCCAATCTTCAGTTATAATAGTTAACATTAGCCCATGATCAATTATAAACAACTGAACTTTTCCAATAGTATTGTCAGAGGCCTGCTATGATCTGTCATGGCAACTGTTGATCATATTTGTAGTGTAATGTTAAAAGGCCTAAAATCCGGCGAAGTATTCCTCACCTTACTTAAATATAACGGTAATTCGTGATTTTCGCTGCCGTGTGGTAATTATTCGACAATTCATCACTCAATGGACTTATGCCAGACATAAGTTCCTGACCGAATATCAAATTACGCAAATAAAGTTTTACGAGCTCTGCTCCAGATGTTTAATGGGTTTGACGTTGTTTTATAAATATTTCTCAAGCAATTTAACGCTATTTATTATTTTTAAACACTTTTGATATAAACGCTTAAATTACTTAAATATCTACACAAACCCTATTGTGTATCGACCTCAGCAAATCACTGAGATCGAAATAAACACTAACATTGCGCATTCAATCTTAAAAACATCAAAATAAAATTTAATCTTTTCTGATAGTTATTTGGACATTTCTACCATTTAATTTATAATTACATATACGAAGAGCCAGATAGTGAAAACATCAAGTTCATTTTGAGCAATAAAACCAATGTTATACAAAATGGAATTTTGCTCAATAACATGATCGAATGAGAAACAGGAACGAAATTGAAATCTGCCATTCAAAAACAAACGCCATTTCACAAATGGTGATAAAAGTGATTAGCCATTTTAGCCTACTTTACACATTGTTTCCACATTTCTGACAAATATTTGTCAAAATAAACAAAATTAGCAATGAAACTGTGGTTGCTTTTTATATAATAGATAAAATTCTAAATTCAATTTGTCAAAAATCATAAAATAAATAAATGAGTTTGATTGGGATTTCTATACATTTAAGTCAAAGAGATCGGACTCTTTCATAGCTATTTTTCACCACTTCGATCTCTACGATTCTATTGGTTCCTGTAATCTGAGCGTAGAAATAAGTTTTAAATTTCGAACAAGTGCAAAATATTAAATGTCGAAAATATCATATATTATGGAGTTTTTGGTTTCTTTTATGTATTTTGAGGAAAATTTTTATTAAACTTGATTTAAGTTATTTCTCTTCTGAAAGATAGGAAAAGTGTAGCAAGACTAACCAAATGTATTTTAAACAGATATATGTATATCAAAGCATTTTTATTTAACATTTTCGAGATAATTTGGTGATAAGTAAATTTATTGTGACTTATTTAAGTCTTTATATATTATGTATATCATATATATATTTATAAAAATATAATTATGATGCCTAGATTTATATCGGATTCCTGCCGAAAAAACCTAGACGTATCCTCAATAATCGCAATGTCGAAATCCCTTAGTACGGTAAGTCACCCTAAACTAGCTAAGCTATAGAAGTAACAGACGTATCGCGAGTATAGTATTACCCGAAATTATGAACACAGCAAATATGATTACTAATTTAGTACATTTAACATAACTTGAATGAACATTAATTGCCGACTAGATGAGAATTCCCCTGCGCGCACAACTGCACACCCTCCAGAATATTAATATTCGCGGTTTGATCGTGTCAGGATCGCGTGCTATATAGATTTTTATCCTAAATTACTTCTAAACACTTAAATAATTAAATTAGCAAGGATGTGCGGGTGTGCATGGTTACCCCAAACACAGAGGTGGTGCTTCATTTGGTAAAGATTAATGATGACTTAACAATTTAGGAAATAAATTTTATTAAAAACAAATAGATATGCCATGTACTCACGATTACTCTGTGAATTTGGAATTTGTGCATTTCTCGATTTCTTCCGCCTTCCACTTCCTCTTTCCGCTTTATCATGTTCAAATGTGTATGATTAAGCTGTTTAGCACAAATAATGTGTCAATGAATCATTATGGTTTTGAACTTCACTTTTTGCTTAGTAATCATGCTCATCCCTTCGGAGGAAAAAGAATAACGAGCACTTTGTAAAATTTTGTCAATTGAATCTTCGATATTGACAGTTGTCTTCTAAGGAAAGCCATACATTTTGGAAAAAGAAAGGAATTGAACTTCATTCTGAAAACACATAACAACTGGCGGTAGGAGAAAACATTCACCGCGATAATAGTGGATATATTTATCATGGAGCGGAAATCATTATACAACATTAAATACTAAAAGAGAATGTGATTGGTGCACTAAGCGAACCATCGTGAAATAGCTCCTACCACTTAGGGTTAAATTAAGTATAAAAGAAATACGCTTCGATTTCTGAAAAACGTAAATGAAATAATGGAATTTATCATTTTCATTTTATTCCTCATAGGCATATTCAACAAGGCACCTGATTTAAAACAAAGGATTCCCATCTTACGTTATTGACTTAGGGTAGATATCCTTTAATTTATTCTTGTCATAGTTATTCCTAAAATTTGTCAGATAATGTTGAAAGCGTTGAGTAAATTTATGTTGCTCTGACATGATGTCATTACCTATAAAATTGAAACAAATATTAGTCACTAACAATGTTTTTAAATAAATTTCAACTAAACTATTTAATCAAACACTTACTTACTCTTGACACACTGTTCTAGTAATATCAACCTATTATTTTGTCTATAAAATGAATAAAAAAATAAAATGACTTTGAATGGCCAATTGAGTCTTTAGAGTCTCAATCTTATCGAGAGCTGCTGAATTCTGTTGACCTAAAAATCTTGCCGGTTGCCAAAAGCGTATCAAGAATCTCCTATACTGTTCGGATGCGTGCTTTCCCACAATTACATCCCACTCGAGTCAGCTCAACAAATCTAGTAAAGCTCATTTTATCAATATAATCTTTAGAACTAATTTTTACTAATTAAACCGTAAAATTATTACCAATTTTACAACTAATCAAAAGTTTTATGTTCTAATTTTCGATTTCCAGTTAATAAACTTATGAAATTGTACAACAAAATTTGTCCCATTTGAAAAAATAAATATACTGGCTATTAATTCTAATTTAATTAAGTTTGATTTGTACATCTTGCACTCGATTTTGTATGGGGTATATGCATATCCATTTCTCACACCCTCTATTCGTTTAAAGCCCTTAAACTAATGAGATTTTTACGAATATTGAAGAATTAAGTTAATTAAAAGATTATTAGATGGTAAAGTTAATTTGAATTTAATTGTTAAAAATAGGTTATATAAAACAGCATCTATGTATGGGATTTTATCTTACATATAAGTCATTTTCCTAAACACCTTAAGAATTTGTGTTTATTTTTTAATCGACTTGACCATGTACTTATTCGCAAGTTCAAAAAGATTGGTGCGTACCGATAGCTTGGAACGTTCATACATTCCCAAATCTTTGTTAAGATTTGCTTCTGATCATTAGTTTAAATCAACTCAATCAAAGTACATATATATTCTTATTATTTTATTAGAGTGTTATTTCAATGGCGCAGTTTGTCTTAAGTAGGCACATAGCACGCTCAGAGTAATCAAATTCGTCTCGTTTGATTTAGCTCTGCTTTAAAGTACAAATTGCCAATTAATTGAGCCTTTCATCTTTAATTATTTAAGCAAGTAGAAATTAACATTTGCTTCAATAAATATATGTGTATATGTACGTATATATCATGTCAAGTGAGCAAGATTTGCTTAATTTTAAAAATTCACTAACTTGCTTTTTCGCCTTTCAATAGAGATGAGAGGTGTACTTAAGCTGAGTTATCAGCAGATTGCGTGAAAATTCTGTTCATACGCATCTTAAAGCTTTGAAAGTTTTGCTTCGTCATCCAGGTGGCCGTTAACCTTTTTTATGCATCCATAAAGGATTGAGGAGGTTCAAATAATAAAGTATTTGTGGATTGTAGCAGCTATAAAAATGGTAATCTGCTGATTTTGGGTCATAGTTGATGTAGAGTTCTTTCGATTACTCGATTTTTTCAACTGATTTCTCATCCAATTCCCTTCGGAAAATGCGAAATATTTGGCATTTTTATTGAAGATAGTATTGTTAAATTGTCATATTTGGCAAATATTATTGTAGCATGAAAAAGCATACCTACCTATTCTTCACAATTCCCCAAAGCTGCCATGAGTTAATCTCTTTATGTACTAAGAGCTTTATTTTAAAAAAAATCTTTTAAAATTCTCCGTCAAACGGATGTGACATTGTTGTAGTTCTGTGAGTAATGTGCACTTTTGCTGTTGTTAGTTGAAAATTTGTCTTTGCTTAAATATCTCGTGACTTTTTAGTGCTTAAGAAGTACCCTTCTGCACTGGATAAGTCCGTTTTATTTTTGCATAAAAAGATGGTAACAGGAAGCTTATACAAAATAACAACTTTCCAAGAGTATTGGAAGATGTTCTGAGTCGAGTTGTTGCCATTTTTTCTGAATTGGGGTTCACTGGAAAAGCATCCACTCATATCGTCCTCCAGACAGCCAACAATTGTCATACAAATTCTGAAGCCGCCTATTCTGCAATATGGTCCTGAACAGTTTGAAAAAACTGTAATTTACCATAGACTGAACTCTGATGCACTATATATGTTACTCAATCTATAGGTTGTCCAATTCAACCTAAACTTGGTAAAACGCTCTGAAGTCGAGCGTAGTATAGTAACCCATAGTAGATGACAGTTTCCTTCTGTTTTCTGGCGTTACAGAGCGACTACAAGTTATCCAGTCCTCATTCATTAAAACAGGCTTGCCCTTTGTAACTTTTCTCAAAAAGCTGTTATCCCTTAAAGTTAAAAGTGCAGCTGAATTAGCTACCTAACTACGCTTGACTGTACTGAGAAACCTCTATGACAGATTCTCCTAGTTTTTACGTCCCACTGAAGTAGCTAATCTACTGCAAAGCTAATAAGAAGCAGACGTAACCAGGGGACGCGTTTATTCTAGATATGTATGGCATGAAGTGTAACAGGGGAGGTAGCTTAGTCATATAACATTGCGGATTAAGAAAAACGAGCGGAGGCTTTTGATTGGCCATTGGCTGTGTGTCCTCGCACTCAATCCGTACGCGAAGTTGAACGGCCGCACCTTCAAGTCCCGCTGTACGCTCATGCAATGACGTGTCCCACAAAAGCACGTCGAGTGGCAATGAAATGTTTGCGCTTCATGAGCAAGTCTTTTATTCTTCTCACCCTTCCAACAATATACTTTTGAAAACTTTGCATTTTTGTATCCAAGTCGAGTTTGTGTGGAAACGTTAAGGCATCAACTGTGGAGATTATTTTGACAGCATAATGACACGAGTTAGAGGAAAAGTTCTCAAGCACAAAAGGGTCTCAAAATTTCTCTACTGCTCATCTGTACAAAAGACTTATTTAAATTTGTAACTTTCAATCATCCCAAAATCTATTAGCCATACTCTTTCGGTGGAGCAGTGTTTTTAAAATTCTATTTCACCTCAAAATGCACTACCTGGGTGAATTTTAAAATTTTACCTGAATTGTGCTTTTCCCTCTTCAGATTAGTTGGTGCTTTTTCGGCCAAAAAGTGAGCTGTGCAAAATTTCCGGCAAAATGGAATATTCAAAATCTCCTCCCCCTCCCCGCTAACCCCCCCCCCCTCCTTATTTAAAATCAATCTTTCATGAAAATCTATGCTCCATTGAGTGCTGATGAAGCTGGAAGCAAAAGCAATTTCGTTCAAAAATAAATTGATTCTACACTGATGAACTAAAATTTAATCAACGTTAGTTCTTTAAGATGTGCCCTAAATTAATTAGAATATTCAACTTGTTTCCACGGTAGCGTTGTTAGTGATTGAAATATTGTCATGATAACCTCAATTTTTAGTTAAGAAGTGAGCTATTTTTAATTAATTAAATAATGTGTGGAAGTGGGAAAGCTATGATCCAGAAGAGAGAGATGGAGAATTAAAAGACACGATTCGCTGAGAAACTCAGAACCACAGGAGGTGGCGATGAATTAAGTTGTAAATCGAAAGTTGAATAAAAACGCATAGAAGGTTGTATGGAAGCAAACTAGCAATGGTGCCTCTGATATTCCATCGAACCCTTAAGATTGCATCTCAGGATTCAACTTTTATATATGTGAGAAATGATTGGCTTCAGGATTAGTTAGTATTCCTGCATATCCAGTTGTGAGAGCATAAATTCAATAATCGATAATCTAATGTAGAAGGGGGGATAAGATTGTACTTTAAGCTATTAGCAAAAGGACGATTTTGATTCGGCTGCGCTTTGAATTTCGCAAAGTTTTTAATCTGGGTAAGCTCAACAATTACTCAAACTTGCAAGGTTATCTACTCAGTTCTCTCATTCCATAGACATTCAGACGCCAACATTTTTGTTTAATTTCTCTTTCCCTTAATAAAATCATCATCTGCCACTTTCGGTTTCACCAATTTTGTTTATAAATCTGTTTCAAGGTAGCAATTATACAGTTATTTTTATAAGAAGGCGTTGATTCAGGTAGCTCGAGACACAAACAAGGATGAATTTCTTTTTTAATTCAGTGCCATGGTTACGCCAATAAATCAGACCAACAACACGATAAAGCAGCCTGTCTTATTAACGATTTATTACGATAAGTATATTTCAATAATTCTCAACACACACAAACGTATATATGTGCAAAAGTACTTTCACCGAAAATCATCTCAGATTCATTGAAGACAAATACTGAAGCCAGTAAGACTTATTATAATAACATACTCGCGTTGATCTCAGGTAAATTGAAATGGCCAAGCAGCGATTTATTTTTCTTAGGTAACTCTTCAAGGTTTTCGAAAGCAAAATAGGCTAAATAGTAATGAGAAATTAATGCAGCAAATGAGTAAAGTGAGCTATAGAGGTCTATCTTGAAGTCATGTAGCGACATGAATGAACTTCAGAAGGGAAGATAAATAGGTCTGGTGGGCATAAACTTGTGCGAAGTTTGGTCATTTTTAATGGTGGAAGAGACGAGTTAAATTTTGGGGGGGCAGTACTGCTCGTTATTCATGAAATTTGCTTATTTGTTTAAATCTACCAAAACACATTCTACTTCTTCTTGAAAATTTTGCTCCAATAGCAATGGTTCCCTCAATCTCATATGATTCTTGAATTTGGAGGCTAATAAGGTAATGTTATTTAAAATGTGATATCATATTATTTACTTACTCAGACCTATTGTGGGAGGATAGTACAAAAAAGGATAACAATAAAACGATGTGGTTGACGATATCTAACTCCTATGCAGCCTACGTAATGTGTTTCCAGAAAGTAATTTTAAGGCAAAAGGGAAGTAATGAGCAAAGATTGTGATTAAGGAACAGATACTGTATCAAAACGAGATGGCCAAGGTTGTTTGAATGAGTGGACACCAGCAAGTCAAAAACCATATGCCTTTAACCAGATGACAGGCCGTTCATCCCTCATGCAGGTTTGTCTAGGTAAGTTCATTCTCCATTCCATCTGCCCATCGCATGGAGGAAGCGGTGAAATAGTCAAAAAGTGAATGGAAGCAGGGCGACTGAATAGAATATGACGGTGAATGTGGCTTTGCACTTCAATTTTTTCATAACGTTTCAAGAATTAATTTAGCTCACTGCCAGGTGTTCTAACGTTCCCACTTCAGGAACTGTACTGGGGTGAGTACTTATTTGCAACTTTCAGAATCTACCTACCAATTAATACCAACGGTTTTTCTAGCAATTTCAAAACGTACTTCATTTTATAGTGCAAGAAAGTGAACACAAAGGTAAGCCGTTTCTTCCCTACTATTTACACTTCAAAGCGAATTTTTCCCTAGTCAAAATTCTTGCCCCACCGGAGTTTATGTCTCACATTTATGTGCAATAGAACAGTGAATTCGGCATTGATAGCGTTCAAACTAAACCTACTGGATTGGAGTATAAATTGTACCCAAGTTATTTCTAAAAAATTACTTCTACTAACTGCAATTAAGTAGGTTTTCCTATTTATATTAGGCATCGTAACGTATTTGCCCTATACAAAGGTGACTTCCATTTATATATCTACGATTGTGCTATAATTTTGTCAGATAATAATCTAAAATATTACTTTTTTAAAATAGATTTTTAAATCGACGTTAGTTTAGAATATATCATTTAAATAAGTCTACACCTCCTTCCGCTGCTTCAATCTAAATCAATATCGGGGTGTTTGCCCCGACCTATCATAATTCTGACAAAAACCACCAATTTATGCATTTTGGGCAAACCACCGACTAATAAATTAGTTTTATTTCATTTCTTTTAATAATTGTGTCTGTAGGTGTTTGCACATACACTCCAACAATGGTTCAATCTTAAATACGAGTATGAGCTCCAACTTTATTTAATCTCGCCTACACATAACATGAGTATAGCGAAGTAATTTGCTGCAGGAGTTTGGAAATCCACTGTTCCAACGATATTTCATATTCTGTACGCCTTTTTACGAAACGATCAACTGATTCAAAGACAGCAACACAAATTTGAAACAAAATCATATGTGCACAACAAGAGAAAAAGATCGACTTTTTTCCTATGTCCACAATCTGTTTCAGTTAACGTTTTATACGATATCTTTAGTCAATTATTGGAGTGTTGGCAATATTCGATATAGCCAGATGGAAGTTGACGCGTAATCAAAAGTTCATTTGAATTCCTCTATTCCCACATAGTAGCCTGTGGAGATTAGCATATAAAATCCCTCCTGTCACATCTGTGTCAACTCGTCTATTTGAGTGACTTATGAAATACCTTAAAAATAGTAGCCCAGCGCCAAGGTTTCTACCGCGTGCTTTAAAAAATTAACTTTGCTTTTATCAAACTGCACTTGATTTCTCCCTTAACCCATAGCTTATTGAATTAACCAGGAATGCACACCGCAAATCCAATTGGTTGAAATTAATCAGTGCGATTAGTCATTGATAGAATCGACCTTAATAAGCATTGATTATGCTACTCCTGGGTTAAAAAGGTGTGTCCATGAACAAAAGCACAGCCTGTGCAAGCTTCCAACAAAATTGGCAAAGAAAAAAGTCTTACTTATTGATTTTCAAAGTATACTTAAATTTTAACTATTCCCATATGCTTCGACAAATACGTCCAAATAATCCATTAACATGAATTTCTGTTAGGATTTAAAAATACACAAAAGCACGCATTTCACTGAAAAATCAGAGCAGGTCGCCGTCCCCTCCCGCCCACCTTCCAACAGTAGAATTTCTGATCAGAAAATATCATATTAGATAAAAATGGACTTTATGTAACGTCTACTTCATTATTAATACCAAACGAGATAAAAACAGAATACTAGTGATATTTTAAAAAAATGAGCTCAGTGTGTTTTTTCGTGGTGACGCCTTCACAAAGTAGTCACAATATCACCGCACGACCTCCACCTCTTCTTCTCCCGAGATTTTTTCAAGTTTCCTACTCGTTTTCCGTCCCTCAGTGGCCCAAAAAGAATGTCTTCTCTCATGTTTGGTGATCTGATTGGTCCAAATCTTCTACCATTTGTAGGTACTTTGAGGTAGAGCTTGCCCATGCTCTGTTCTATTTCTTCGATTTTAGCAGAAATCGCAGTTTCAACCTTCTGTTCATAGATAGCGCCAAACCCTCTATCGATCATGTTAGGACTGTGCTCGTGTCTACGATGATAGATATAGTTTCTAAATCGCTGCAGACGTGGTCCACGGCTAATTTCTTTGGCGTAGGGCGGATCCAGAGCACGGCAAAAACCTCGTATGCAGGCTTCGCATTGACCTGAGAGGTGCTTCTTCAGCGGTTGACCAGTCCTACATTTAAGGAGACTTTGAAGTATTGGGTCATGTAGGCCATCGACAGGACTGACTGATCGACAAACGGTATGAGCGGTCCGGAGAGCTCGAGAAGATTCCAATAGATTCCTTTCCTGCTGTTCATCAACTGGAGGATCGAGAGCTGCGACCTGTGGGATACTATTGATGTAGAAAAGATCATTGCATATTTGCCAGTGGACGTAATTCAGCACCTGAAATATTGACATCGTAGTATTACCGAAAAAAATGTGTAATGTGCGAAACACTTTAGTACATTGAATGGATAAACAAAGCGCGATGGATTCAATACACAGTCGATGGTGGGTTATTTAAAACTCATCACGATTTGATCTTTTTGTTATTACCTGAATCAATGGTTGCCTTGAGGATTGTCCACAGCCAACTATCGATTCGGCAAAATTTTCCACATTCACTAGCCTGTTCTGTGCATTTCTTATGTTTAGGCCGTTAATTTAAATATCGATTTTCACCCGATACATCACTTCTTCAATTTAAATTTTTCTCTGCCACTTGGCCGTACTTTCAGCTTTCTAGTATCGAGAATGACACCGTCAGCCCGTTCTCTTCGAAGACAGCTACTCTGCCATCGCCTTAATCTTGAAGCAGTGCAAGTTGGAAATCGCTGTTGGTCGCTAGTTCACCAATGGCCCTCGATTATATCTCTAAACGTGTTAAGCTCTAGTCTTCTTCCCCTAAGTTGTGTGACTGCATAACACATATGAGAATGACTCTAACGTGATTCATTTCAATCAAGTGCAAGCTTATCCGTCCAGATTCCAGACGAGTAGTTAACAGTAAAGATTTTAATAATGGTATCTTACTTTTATGCAATCGGACAGTCACTAAATTCCCTAAAATTTGTATTTGATAAATTTAGATGTACCATAAAGCAGTCTAGAGAGCGCTCTTTTAACAATATTTCCACTAAAAAAATTATGAAAATCCCGTAGTAAGATGAAACGGCTTATGAATACTTTTTCTAGATAAGCATTCCAATATCAACCCGGCTACAAAGCGGTCGTAAATTATAACTTGTAACTTTAACCCCTTAACGCCCTGCAGGACCGTACGGTCCTCTTTCAAAATAAGCTCCATTGGTACTGGACTCGTTATAGAAGCCGCTATTACCGTTTAAAACATGTTCACTACGTGTCTATAGCCTTCGTCTGATACCACCAAAACTCCTCACTTCGGCCGCACCAATCTGCTATGAGACACGCGTGAGTGCGGATTTGATATTCCAAAACATCCCCTGAATTTGATCCCAAACACCGCCACAGGACTACCGAAAGACTCTTCAATATTTGTTTTATCTGCATTCTAGGCATGAGGAGCTTGCATGGGATGTGTTACATTACTCCACACAACTCTCTTTATCTCCACCGACATCCTCTACTCATCTTTACTACATGACATCATTATGATATCAGTCATTTGTAGCTAAAAATTCAAGATGTTCTCTATTACTTTCAGCTAGTATCTTTTACTTAGGAAAGGTCTCAAACGCAGTGACTCCCATTAATTCTATACGGAATATATTACCTTCAAATTGATTGACTATTTACCCACATCTAGAGAGCGTCATTTTTTTCTACCAGAGTACAAAATCGCCTCGCGTTTTACTAGGGGCCTAGGTATTGGTATTCATACTCTCAGTTTGTGAATCACCCCTTCTTCTTTGCGTTACAATTTGTGAAACGTCCTTGAAGTCCACCTCTCCACCCATGCCAAACTTCCTGCATCTACACCACCTCATCATCGCAATTGAGTCGAGTCTGCCCCTCGGAAGATGCCTTAATAAATTATAGCAACTTATCAAAATAGTGGCCTTGATTATCACATACCTACCTTCAATTTATCTAACAAACTCTACCACGGCACCCTGAGACAGCCAAATTTGAATAAAGTTTTTTTTGAGCTGAAGGAGATTAATTCTGAATAAAACGAAGAGTGAATAGATAAATTCGTGTAAGGCAGTGTAGGATGTTTTTAAAATCGTACGCCTATATTTACATTTCAGGGCCATTCATTTGTATAACCCGATGACTGGTTATTGACTCTTATGGTGATCCGATCACACTTGTTATCCGACTGATTATTAATACATCATTTATGATGTCCAAAATTTCATTGAAAAGGAATTTAACGAGCTTATTTCAGGGTGTCTTTTTCTTCCAAATTGACAATAAGGAAAAACGGCCTTCATCCAACAATCGGAATGAGGGTATCAGTCACATAGTAAGTTTGTGCGCTCTTAGGCGTTCATTAAAAGTACTTTCAATAAAGGGCCCAGACCTGATCACCTCATTTTCGGACACTTTTTCATTAGTATGGTTAAAAAAACACAGATTATGGGGAATTATCAAGGCTTTTAATAGGGATAGGCATCACAAAATATATGGACTGATTCTCAAAAAGCACTTATTGACCAAGTAAAATTCTCAAAGATGCAGATGTAATTCCATGATTATTACAAAGCGACGGGAAATAAATCCACTGTCTGTTACTGGTATTTTTTCAAAATTCCACCATACGCGCTCTTACGATACGTAGACGCTGTCCAATTCACTCCCTTTCGTAAACCCTAATTTTGCTAGAGCCGCCAATATTAACAAACAACATTGTTCGTGTCTACTAGGATCGTAAATCAATTATTGGTTTATTGGCTCATTGAGTGTCAAATACACTTGCATTTCTACTTATAAATACCGTTACCTAATCAATCAATTAAAACACGTGAACTTACCCTAACCACTTCTTCTGGATACCAAATGGCTGGCTGAAAAACTTTTGATTCGCATTTATTACATTGCTGGCCAAGAAGGCTGAAGCAGAGGTCAAGAGAGTTCGCGACAAATTCATTAGGATGGACAGCGAAGACTACTATACCCCTCATTGAAGTCCAAATATTTCCACAAGACTAGGATGGAGAAAATTTAACCTAATAACACATTTTCACAAATATCCAACTATAACTTAAGGGAAAAATCATTCATTTATAATAGGTTTTTATATATCCGTCAAATTTTTGAACCTAGAGAACTTTTGCTCTTGAAAAACTTCCGAAAGTCTGACAGCTAACTCAAATTTTAAAAATATAAATTTGCCATCTTCATGACTCATTTTGAAAGTATTCGGATTATCAAACGGTTTTAAGGAACATGAAAATTGAAGTTAATGAGCTCATTAGTATTTCCATCATTGTGCTTATCTTCGCCCTTAGATTTTAAAATTTCTAAGTTGAGCCAAAACACGATTGCGAGATCACAAGGGCCACTTAGGTACATTTTGGTCTCTAACTATCTAACCTTAAGAACGAAATCCTATTTTTAATTCTCCCAGAAAAAGGCGAAAGTACTTTCACGATCATTAAAAGGATTATTTTGGACTTTCAACCTTGTCTGAGTGACAATGTGCCAAATAAATTAACAAAGGATAAACTTCACAGACTTATTATCGATACCAATTAAAATTAAAGTTGCACAATTCGATTACCTAGCACTGATTAACCATCTGTAGAGTTAGATCCGTTAATTTAAGTGAAAATTAATTTTATACAATGGATATTCTTGCGTGGCTACTGTCCTAAGATAGGTGTTTCTATACGATAAATTTTTCGCCGAAATGGTGGTGAAAATCCCGAGAGTCTACTTTCAAAAATTAGTTTTAATGCCACCCGGACTTATGGAGAGCATGAAAATGACCATTCATTGTCGTTATGGCAACAACTAACAATGTATTACGACTTTCTTCTCCTGGTCATGCCCTTCGTTTTGCATAGGAATCGACTATCTCTTATCAATGACAGAACGCCTCCTTTGGAAAATATTGCTATTCAACTAAATTACCAACTCTTGATCATTACTTATTTTAAACACTTTAATCATTTATTTCAGTGAGGTTAGTTTGATTAGTCTTTGCTTAACTCAATATTTAAATAATTAGTGATTGACCTACAATTTACTCGAATAAAGATAAAGCGATAGCGTATCTTACGCACCTCACATTCGAATCGAACTTTGGCCTTAACTGGAGATCTCCAAATAGCTGGAAAGAAGCTTCTTTCGTCCAGTTCCTTAGGTCTGAGGTACCAAAATATCCCAGTTCTAGCTGTCAGAGGAACGAACAGATTAGTGAACTCTCCAATCCAGATAATGTGGAGGCTGAAAACGACAAGTCAGATTACTCAACCTGTTTCTTTAGACACAACGGAAATGACCAAATAGTAGATTCCTGAGGCGCTTACTTAATATGGAGGTTCCTGTCGACATGAAATGAATCGTTCTCGTCGCCCTCCTGTTTTGAAAGAGTCCAAATTGAGGATTTTTTGTTTTCAAAATCTGACAGGTACTTCATAACACACTTTGGACAAGTACATATCCTCCGTGAACGCTCCTGGCTGAAAGATTCTGTTTCCTTATTCCGTTGAGTTAGTGGAGCTCGTTTAGCCATAACGTCGCCCCAGGCCTACTCAAGGTGCACTGACAGCACTGGATCTCATTTTTAATTATAAGCGATTCTTCAAGCCAATCAAATGTGGCACTTTTGGTGCGTCACTTGTACTGAGCACATAGAAACTCCACTTCCCTCTCGCCAAAATTTTAGTCTTGAAACCACGTATCCGCTCGTCCAATGAGCGTAATGCATATATATAGATATTTTTAAATAAATTTCTGTTATATATATGTATTTATTTACTTTTTATATTCATATATATTTGTCAGCTTCATTCTTCATTGTTAGTCAGTATTGAGTAAGTTAATATCAAGCACGAGTTCATCTATTTCCTCATCTCACCATCTCCGAGCTCTTCTCAGTGTTGGTTGTGTTAAAATATCGTTAATACATTTGATTGTGAATCCAACGAATACGAACAATACGAATATAAAATTGATAGTTACATTTTGACTTTAAATGACCGTTTTGAAAGTTTGCCTCTTGCGTATCCATAAATCCCCTACGCTCAGGTTTTCTCAATTTACATTGGTTTTCTCCAAGATGATGTATTTATGCACGCACAAAATAGCAACAAAGGATTGGAACTGCTCGAACATATAATTTTTTCATAAATTATTATGGTAGGTCTCTTTAAGATTATAGCTGATTATAGCTTAGAGGAGATTTGTTAGACTACAGCTGCAAGAACGGTAGGAAAAGGCCTAAATTTGATTATGGATAGAGGACACGAAGGAAAAAGACCAACTACCAAATTATAAAGCTGAAAATACGACCAGACACAAAGAGTAAAGCAACTGCTCAATGGCGTCAAATGGAGTAAATGGAATGAGTCATCGGTAGAACAAAGCGAAGTACAATATTCGAGAAAACTATAAGTAATAGAGATAGGCATAAAACATAGCCAGATTGAACGATCATAAAGAATTCTACATTGTTTTTTCCGAACTCCTTAAAATGCTATCCATTTGTTAAGCCTATGAACTTCAAGCAAGATAGCCACAAATGTTGTGGCATGAACCTTGTTTAATTTCGAGTTGTCTGATCTAAAAATCGGACAGACACTATTAAACAAAGATTCTTTGATGCCTCAAACCTACTACATGAGATGATTCATACAGTTCGATCGTATAGAATTTGTCCGTTTTTACGAAAGTACTTCGTCTGCCATTTTTCCAAACCCCCGCACTCAAATAATCTGTAAAACCTATCTTAAAAATTAAAATTGCATGCGTGACACAATACAATCTAATATTTATTTCATTATAATGAGTGGTCAATTCGTCACCATTTTCCCATAAATATGTTGCGGCTCACTTTAGTTTTTCGAGGTCATTTAATGTAATTTTGTTTCCTATTTACTGTTTTTATTTTGTTTAAAATTCGCTGCATCAAAGACACTTCTGTATGTTAAATCACCCGAATTTAAGATCCTTTTGGTTAAGGTATATATCAGACTCTTTCTTTGTCACATGTATCTACGTCACACTACGTTTATTCTATTATTATATTGACAATCAGATTAACATCCACCTAATAAATGGACTAGTTTACTCGGTTTTCGCACATTGTCTAAAATCTGTTTGGAATTTTATTGAAGATTCCTGGCACTAAATCGTTTTAAATGTACTTTTATACGCGTAACCGACTATGAAGTTTAGATTAGATATTGATATAATGTTACTCATCGCTATGGTATAAATCTCGATCTTCCAGTTTTCATGCTCTCCATGTAGGCGTTTTGAAATAGGGATTTATAAATGTCTAATTTTGAATGGCTAACCTTTGCGTTCAACACCACTTAAACAGAATTTAACTCTTCTCAAGCATTAACTGTTTTCAGAAGGGGCCATGATATTCCATTGCCACTGGTAGATATCCACATTAGCTTTCATTATTATTTGCTTAGTTGTGGAAAATCGTTTTGCTGTTGGGAACTTTCCACTTATACTATAGCACATGTATGTAATATAAGTCATGTCACTGCAACGGAATGACGTTAAGCTAATTTTTTGCTAATTGAAAATTAAATACTGACACTTTATTTCAATTCGCCTTATAAAGCCGCAGTCCTGCGTTTACCCTCAATAATATATCAAAGCAGAGAATCAACATTCACTAATGAAACTGAAAATGATTTAATGTAATAGATGATTCTTTGGGGCATAAAATTTCTCGATAACGGCAGGCTGATTTCAATGTACCAATGAGCGACGTCGATTATACATTGATTAACAAGCACGTCTGCCATATTAGAGGCCACGATCTCGATTCCCATTGGCCTACATCCAGTGAATGGAATGGCCAACCTCACCAATTAAGTCTGACTAATAAAGAGCATAGAAAAAGTCGAGTCTCTTTGGGAGGAGGGAGGGTGGAGTTAACGGTGATCCTCTTCATCCGAGAGGAGGATTAAGAAAACTCTTTCCTGACTGTGCTTGAGAATTATTACAACTAGTATGTCGCAATTGATTAATACATAAGGTTTGAGGCAGAGAAGATGACTTTGCCAGTTCTAGTCAAAGGATAAGAGCCAAAAATGTTCAATAAAGTTTGAAACAAGTGAAGGCCCAATAGATAATTGATTTCAGTTTAAGGCACCGAGTCTCCTCAATTCCCATAAGGGCAGGTGTTCATTCTCCGATTGTAAGATGCTCAATCTTTGTCACAGGACTACCAGGTTCATGAAATTTTCGCTGCATGCAATGTTGCTTGCAATTATTTGCATCAGTTTTATGGCCAAATGTTGAGAGAGGAGGCGAGCAATGGTGCATTTAGGACGACAAGCGCATACTGGGTAAAAGTCATTTAAATCCTGAGAAATTATCACCAAATATTAGCAATAATACAAGAGGAAAAGATCAAACGAGACCTGATCTCTAAATGTCTAAATGCACAGAGCTTATTAATTTATTTGACAGTTTATCTGATAATCAAACATAGTATGGGTAGAAAAGTGTTAGATTTTTGTTAGAGTAACTCCACAGTATTCTCCCTTCCACCCAACCCGATCTCAGACTGGGCAGATTGGCGAGTTGTTACCATGCCCCCAGTGTGCCATTTTTTTGTAAAATTTTCTCTCAATTCAGTTCTCTTCTCTGCTCATCGTAATCTCCATATGAAATTGAAATGAATTTCTCGCGCTCCAAAATCCAAATGTCATTGTTTGTGACCAAGGTCTTGACCACGATATCTAATGTCTATTGATCGGTTGTTTGACTGTGGTGGCTGGCCTTGACGCTTCTGGTCTTTTCTTCCTAAGAGTGAAAAACCAGAGTAATCTTACTTTGAATTATGCAACAGCGAAGCTGAAGTAAATATCACTGCTTTACAGTTTTGTAGGTCATACTAATTAATTAAAAGTGGGTACCGACACCGGTGTCTTCTTCAGAGCAAGACTTTGAGCTCATGCCAATCAACCCCAAAAAGTAGAATTTTTATTTAGCTATGTCTGATTGAAAGTTGAGTTGCGTCTCAATGATTTTTGAGGATCATGCTTAATAAGCCAGGAAGAAACCGAAAAAAAATAATCTAAGTAATTGACACAGTTACTAAGGTCAATGACTGACTAAGGTCAGGACTGACTACTTGAAATCGGTTTCTTGGGTGTGTTTCTAGACTCACCCCTGAGTATGCCACTGTCGATTGCCGTCTTTGCAGTGACGAGGTAAGGTAGAATGTAAGGGTAAAAATGATATAAGCATTGAACAAGAGCGTGAAAGGAATCGTTTACTCTGCCAAGGTAACCAGTTAAGCCCAAAGCACTCTGTGATCTTTGGCTTCTCAATCTCGAGTCAGAACTCTTCACTGGTCCGAAATGAGCCCTGTTCTAGCAAGTGACTCCTCAGTAAACTGACGAGATTGCTGGGTGATTCTGTTTTTACTTCAACGACAACTAAATGCCTAGTGATTTTTATTGCTTTGTATTAGTATTTTCTATTTTGTAAAAAAACTATAAATTATTAAAAAGTCTCTTGAAGATGATATGGATCTGCGCGCATTCCCGAAGTTGCGTTAAGGTATACCTTTTATAAAACAGAATGAATTATTTCGTAATGCAATAAAATCGCAGTATTCAGGAGAAATACTGCATGAAAGTGAAATTACTATCAGAGGAATATGAAGTAAATCAGTCTAAGTCAATTTCAACATTGTAATTGACAATTCGTTCTTTTGTTCAGCTGTTCAGAAGCACAAATTATCAATGTTGGCACTTGGTAAGTCTCTCTTTTTCTCCACTCTGTGATAAAACAAAGAAACCCTACTATAATATCTTGAATATTTTATTTCTACTTACAAATATTAAGTAAAAAGAAATTTTTCTGGAAAGATCAAAGGGTTTACTACACAACCTATTTGTTCATTGTCAGTTTTAAGTTTAAAGGCCGTTTTAGCTGATTACAGAGTTATCCGACATAACTAATTCCTAAACCAGCACACTGAATGAAACCATTGCTGTGTGGAACGGTTAAAACAACTCATAATTAATATTTAAAAAGTAATGGCCCAAAAAATCCCAAAAACCACAGTTTCGAGTGCGCTAACAATTATTGAAACGTACTTATTTTATCATATAAAACTTTGAGCAAATTAAGATATATTTTGCGAGTTATGCAAACTTTGCTGTTTATTATTTGGGACACGTCATTGCATGAGGGCACAGCGTGACTTGAAGGTGCGGCCGTTCAACTTCGCGTACGGATTGAGTGCGAGGACACACAGCCAATGGCCAATCAAAAGCCTCCACTCGTTTTACTTAATCAACAATGTTGAATGACTAAGCTACCTCCCTTGTTACACTTCATGCCATGCATATCTAGAATAAACGCGTCCCCTGGTTACGTCTGTTTCTTATTAGCGTTGCAGTAGCTTAGCTACTTCAGTGGGACGTACTAACTAGGAGAATTTGCCATTGAGGTTTCTGGGCACAGTCGAACTTAGTTAGGTAGCTAATCAGCTACAATTACATACCGCAAAAAATCATCTAACTACCTGCAATTACAGCAGATGGTTGGTAGAGATTTCACAATTACAATAATTAATTTTAACATCTGTTTGTCCATCAACAGTTATATACCTGAACAGTCACAAATTGAGGTAGTCAATTTTGATATTGGAATTAATCACTATTTAAATCGGGTGTTAGATCATAGTTTTGCTAAGAAGTGTTCAAGGTATTGCCATGTATTTCCACTGATTTAAGTCGCTATATTTTAGGCATTTTTTTTAAATAACGGAAATCGGAGTTAAAAAATTACTTTACATTTTGAAAATCATATAAATAATATCTTAATTGTCCCAAAAATATGTGTTGCAAAATCATAAGAGATTAATTTACATTTAAAATATTTGATTATACCTTCACGTTGAGAGGATTCATTTGAGTACACACTAGGTATGCGTCATCCTAATCTGAACACGTTATCTGCTTAGCCAATTACGTGTCTTCTCGACCCAACTTTCCTCGCTATTGCGCAGTCACACATCTGTTCGCTTGTCACTGGCCGCCTTCCTTATTTAGTAGCCACCCGCTCTACTTTCGGCCAAATTGCGTGGGCAGTGATGATGTGTGTGTTATTAATAAAATCCTGAAAACGAAGGCTCTAAGTTACGGAATTGAAATCACAGAACTTCGATTAACAGGTTTGGAGGATCATTAGTGCAATATCCTATGCTCCATAGATATGCATCTAATTGAACTAAAGTAAGACATTTCTCTATCGTTTTAATGAAACATGGTGTCTCATATATTCCTTTCTGTCTCGTAAAGCATACCATGGCTACGGTAACGTTGACCTATATGGAAGAAAAGTGACTTTCAAATCAAACGACTGCTTCTCCTCGACACCTTATTAATTACAAACTTTTAATATGTACAAATTTGACATCGTGTATTGGTGAGTGCAACAGAAAAGGAGCTGATTCCCGGGCATTAATATCCAAGACACGAATTTGTTCCACGCATGTCCGATTATATTCCCATCAAGTTACAAATTTTATTCTGCCTCCTTTTCTGTGTTTTGTCTATCATTACCACTCGCAGTATCACCATGAGTGGATCTATTAACCACGGAAACTAAATGAAATCTGAAATCAAATATATAATGAGAGTAATGCCAAGGAATCAGAGACTTGCCTCATGGGATTTTGAGATTCGGGTTTTTGCGTTATTTTCTGAAGGGATAGTTCACATTTAGTTGCCCGGGCTTGAAAAAAATGTTTTTTTTTATCAAAGGGGGTCTATCTTGGCCCCCCCCCCCCCCCCCCCCTCCAAACACACACACACACATTATTTCCATTATTTTTAGTCATATTTCATCGTAAAATTTCTGGAAAAGAAATGGAATTCCAATTGGAGGACCTTTTCAACTTCCTCCATTCACATGTTTTGGCAGAAAGGTGTTCCGGAAAAGTCGTAAAAATTCCAGAAATTTTATTATTTACATCGCGTATCAATAATTGTGAAGGTTTTGAGCTCCTCACCTTTTCAAAATACCCCTTGATGTCTCATAGTTCAACTTTCGCGATCTTGACTCCATTGTTTCTTGAAAGACACCTCATCGGCGATAATCCCAGCCCATTGGTCAGTTACTTAATTTGAGTAGCTCATACCACCTCGAGTACTTTAACGTCAATTTAATTTATTTCAACATTTACCTGGCGTATTTGCACTTTTCACTATATTCTCTCTTATAAATTTTGCTTAAGTATAATATCGATTCCCATCTAAAATTCTACTTTTAGTAACAGTGATGGGAGGAAATATTGTCTCGAACCGTTCAAAAAAAATAGAGTATGAGTAACTCAAACAGACATATCCAAGTCGAGTCAGTTATTACTTGACTGACTAATCACACCAGTAATATTACACCACTATGTAATCACTCGCGTCTCATTGGCCATCCACTAGCATACACGCCCTAAACTGGGAGTATAAATATACGCAACTTGTCACATCCAAGTGAAGACGAACCTTCTTACGAACCAATGGTAAACGCGCATGCTATGAAGGTGCGCTACGATTCGCCCATTGATAATATGCCCTCCATTTGCACGTGTGAGAGTTGCATTAATGACTACCTCTACGTCTACGAGAAGCGCAATGTCGCTGGTCTCCTTTCTTTACCTGTTTCCTCATCAGAAGTTAGCCGGGAAGTTGGGGAAAACTTCTACTTCTGGCTCCAGCAAAAGTACGCTGTCAGCGTTGAAAATTTTTTGCTGGGTCGATTAAAATCATTATATAACGCACTTTTTATTTCAGCATTCACATCGTCTGGATAGGCACCTTCTATCGACTATTTGTGTATCCAACTAACCTGATTTGGCGATTAAGGCCGTTTGATTCCCCCAGTGAAATCCCTCCCAGTAACTGTATCTGGGGAGCGACTGAGTCGGCTAAAGCCCGATTCACCTGTACAGTAAGCTTAAAACCTGAAATTTGCGTTAATATTTGAAGATTAATGCCTTTTTAAATCACTTATCCTGTTTTCTAGGATTGTGGAAAAGTTTGGACCTCAATATCAGCATTGGCTTCCTTTGCTCTCTGTCTGGAGAATGAGAATGGTCAGCGGATTTGGATATTGTGGTTCTCGCTTCATGGACAAACGTGCCTGGACTGTACTGCCAATGGTTCACCTCCTAAACTTCATTATGGAACGTGGTATCCTCATGAAGTTTTTCGGGTACCAACTTTTTATGTCCTTTGCACTTAATTTAAAAATTTGGAAATTTTGGTTTTAAAAGTTACTTTTAATACTTTAATTGCGCCTCATTCAAACTTTAAAAATTCTCCATTCAAATAACCGGTTTTCTGAGCAACGTAACATAATTTCACTAAGTTTAATTCTTTCAGTTATGATTAATACCGTTTAGTCTTGTGACTTATTCAGCAACAAAATTTTAGATTTTTCAATTTTCAAGTATTGAAATTTTTATTTATAATTATTTTGTTGGGTTAGTTCAAATTGAAGCAAAATAACTTTCGATAAGCCCAATTTAATCAATTGATAATATAGGATATTGTCCCTTTTGCAATGCACTTTCATACGTATGCAAAATTAGGAAGAGAATCTCACGGACTTTCTAGATCTTCAGAAATTTACTTGTAATTTAGTCTTGCGATGAAAAATGGAATTATTCAATAAAATTTGAAAATCTTATCGAGAATCCTCATCAGTATTAATGACCCAACTGGAACACTAATATTACTAACCTAGCTTTCGTAAGATTTTCGATATTAAGATAAACATAATTGTATGGTCACATTATTCTTCATTTCAATCTCATTTGCTTTTCAGACATTTTATTAGATTTAATAAACCTTGGACTTTCGTCGCTAGTATTCATCCAAAAGAAACGATCCCATCTCTAATTTTTCATTGGTTTAGCATAGAGATCGGCTATCAAGCTAATAAATTGCCTTCAGCAGAAGCCAATAAAAGTAAGCCTGGAAATAAGCTTATTTTCTGATTGGACGCTGGATTTTATTTGGGACAATGACGCCCACGCGAATATCATCCTATCACAAAATTATCTCATAGTGGAATGTAAAAAGTTATTTAAACCATTCACGAACACGACTATGACTATCTGAATAATGCAGTTGTTTGTTTTTTCTCTTTAGGTATTGAAGAATGTTCACTGCAAAATCGAACGAGAAGTTTTAAACCAGACGACAATATGAACGCAGAATTGGCGAGATTTTTGAGAAAAATGTATCCAACGGTACTTTGAATCGCTTTCAAATTTAGGAGTTAACAAAAAAGAAGTATGTTGGAGACTTGGGCTCTTCTTTTTTGACAGACCACACTCATTACCTACCTTTTTATGCTTTAACTTACGCTAATTAAAATTGCTGTAACCTGCTAAGAATAGAAAATATCCTCATATCTCGTCATTTTGTTGTTTGGACATTTGAGAACATAATAGAGATGTGGTACTGTTTAAAATGTGTCATACTAACGGGATAATTTCAGAAGCGGATACTCAATCACTAAATCGATCTCAGATATTGTTCAGTCAGGCATTCAAAATCAAATATTAGTATTATTGGAAATCGATTGGCAGTAGAGGTGACACAGGGAATATTGTACTTATTAGTGATCCAAATCGTGAACTTTCCTTATCGTCGACAACCCCATCTTCAGGGTCTACCAATTCTTTGTTCTGTTATCTGTCATTGATTTTTTACGCTCATTAGCTAGATCGGTTATTCTTCGACACCTTTTGTCTTCGTCAGAATAATGACAAATTACTTTTTAGCCCAATAAGACCTATTTACTTGCTATTCCGGCTTTTAACTTCGGTTACACTGAAGCTTGGTAATTTAGCGACCTGAGATGTGTACCGTACCCCTCTCTAAATTCACGGTTAGCAACTCTAGACACCCCCAATTATTCACCCTAAAATAGGCCTTCTCGATATTCATATACCTAAAGAAACAATAGAACAGTAAATCTACTTTCAATCATCTTACACATCTCAAGCATGAACAGTTCAATTCCTTCAGCAACTTGAAATAAACCTAACAAAGAAGGCATTAACAGCATTTAAGTTGGGTAGGGGGGTAAATCCCAGAGCCGTTCCCATGAGAAATACGCATTCTGTCATTCCTCATGTTGATTAGAATTAACTAGTGCAAACTGCTAACCTTATCATGAAAAGTACACCGGTAGGCGTCTGACTTTGCGGATGGGCAATTTGGTACTCCGTTAGAGCTTAATACGTGCACAAAGATCTACTTCGTTTCTTATAATCAGAACCAGACTTTAAGTACATTCTTCCGGAATCGTGAATTTTCTCTTCTCAGTTGATGACTCTTCCTCATCAAACTGGAGGTGTTTTGAACTCCAAACATCAACTATATGAAAACGGCTTTCATTCCAATAGATATCCGTTTTAGAATTAATAATGCTAATCCCAGTAACTTAACAACAGTTTTCTCCCTCTGGGTCGGAGTTAAAAACAGCAAGGCGATATAGTGGAGATGTAGATCATAGTGGCAGGAGCCAGGCTTGCCAGTTTTATAACAAAGACGAAAGAAACTGGCTTTATATAGAACCGGAGATATCACTTGAGCAGGAAAAATTCGTATTTCTCAATTTGGCATTTGCAGCATTTTTTAGATTTCGATCGAAATGGTCCAAATTTGTATGCATTCTAATTTGTCTGTAAACCAGGTGGCTTTACATATCTGGAGTAATCGACTGGAATAATTACTGAAGTTGGGTGGGTCTCAGTCATACTGGATATCCTAAAATCACCCATCTGTTATGACAGCGCCAAATAGGTATGCCAATTTGTACTGCTTTTGTCAAATACATTTTTTCCATTATCTCCTCGATAAAATAACAAAACATTCTTCCAAAATAGCTACTCAAATTTAATAAGTAGAATATTTAAAACGCATACCATAAACATTCAATAACAAAATTCGATTTCACAGGGGAGGGGTTAACCAAATTTGCATTTAGAAAAGTCCATCTCCGGATGTGCGTCCATGAAAGCTTTTAACTGCTGTTGCTTCAATTGTTCATCTGAGGTTGGCTTCCCCATGGACTTTTGTTGCTGGTCATACATCATTTTCTCAACCATGCCCCTAGTTTCACCGTCCAAATCACTGAGTTTGGAATTAGCCGGAGTAATCTTCTTCACATCCAATTCAGGCTCACCTTTGACAATACATGACCACCAAGCCATTTGATCAACCTTCTCCAAAGCAATGACAATTACCTTACCACCGTCTAGAGTCCAGGTCGACTCCTCCACCTAGAAAAATTAGGCAAAAGAAGTGATAATAACTCAAGACTCTTCTGGTATTAACGAATTTCAGAGAGACGCAATTCCGATGGAGCGGTGGTCAATGTGCATATCTGGCAAATCAAAGGTCACGAAGTCAATACCCATTGAGGCACAACCAGTGGTGCATAGGTTAACTCTGGTCAACAAGATTGAAGAAAGTGAATTACTTGTAAGAGCAGCTCTAGAATACCTTTCCTCTACCCAGATCAAGTCCAATAGCTCTTCCAAATTAATTCATGAAAGTGTTTGTAAACAATCGTCTTGGCTGGAATGATAATATCAATGAGCCTTCAAGAGGTGAAACTCGAGTCGACCACAGTCCATTTTGTTATAAAGGGTTTTCCTAATTATTTCACATCAAAACATCCTTTCAGCCACCAAACAAAGACCATAAAGTAGTAGGTCAGGAAAATGAATTAAGAAATTCGATCCATTATAAAATGACCACAATTTTCACTCAAAGAAGTAGCCAAGTTTACCGAGACCTCGGTGGGGCCAAGCGTCTATTGCGGCTGTTTTACGATAGCAGCAAGACTGTCTGAAAAAAAACTAACTTAAGGCTCCACTAAACATTCAAAAACTCAACTTGGGATTACGCCAGTTCGGTGGATCCCCCAGGGGCCAAGGTTCAACTAAGGTTTCGCTTTGAGCTGTTATGAAGTCACTAATGTCCTCTTAACCCAAGACGTTGTTTGAATAATCAGGAACCAAAGGGAAAGAAAACTTACACTGATTCAAGGCTAAAATACATCAATTAAGACCCCAAGAAAGTCTCGCCATTGATGAGTATAGATTTCATGAACTCTGACTAACCAAGATACTCATTGACCGCTACACCATTGGCACACGAGATTTTAATATTTTACACACCTTCACTTCACCGTAAAGCGGACCTTCCAAAATGGGCTCCGACTGTCCTTTAATGGCAACTTTTATATGTTTCCGTTTGATTTCCACCATAACATCGCGGCCTTTGATGGGATTATTCAACTGAAAGGAAAAAATTTTTATTTAAAAGTTGCAGCAGCCCCCAAGTATACATTTTCTACAGATACTCTTGAAAAAAAGATAAGCAATATTTTATACACCTGTCGATTATTCCAATCATTAGGCATGTGCCAATAAATATAAGTGCCGTGAACTCTAATAAACTGATAAATAGATCAGCGTTTTCAAAACTGAGATTGAGAATAAAAATTACCTTTATAAGTAATACATAATTTTGACCAAGTCAAAGAAGAATCGAATATCTTTCAAAAATATTCTCAACACGTTTTTTTCTCCCAATTGTTATCTCAAGTTATGTTCTTTTGGAAATGAAGCATTATCATAAGCATATAACTGGATGGCCTAAAGAGTTGTTTTCTTTATAAAAAGAATTCTCCCATTTGAGATATAAACCGACTCTCTCCAAAATCTGAGCTACAGAGACGAGTAAATACTATATTTAAGCGTGCCCCGATCAGTGGAGGTGGAACGTTGAGGAACAGTATAGCAGACGATTAATGTATATGATAAAAACATGCAACCCCATGCGACTTCAGTAAGACATCTTAAAATCTGTCATTAGAATTTTAATGACAATTAGAAAAACTTACTCCCGTAGGAATTCTAAGTTCCAAATCCTGTAGGGTTTGGTAGAAACGATAGCGTGCATAATCAGCTCCGTTTCCTTCATTTGGTGTTAGGTATTTCGAATCCTCATCGTTGGAATCGTCAGATGGGGCTTGCTGTCCGATTTTGCATGATTCTTTCTCAGAGTCCTTGTGTTCTTCACATATATTTCCTTCACTTTTATCTGCATTTGTGTCGAGCTGCTCTGAGCCCTTGCTTTCTTCCTCAATTGATTCTCCGTCTTTAACTTCCTCGAATTCAATGCGTGGTTTCATCATTTCATTAGACTCTAATAATACATATGATTGGGAAAAAGTATTTTGATAGAAATACGCACGAGTTCTCCAGTCTGTCTATAATAACGGTAAAGCCCAACCCATGGCATCTGAAGCTGTAAAACCCTATTTCATGTAAAAATTCTGAACTAGCTTTTCCCGATACCTGAGAACTGATATTTACAGGCGTAAAAAAATTTGCATAAAAACCCACTATTTTAGTTCATTTAAGCTGAGTAACGAACAAAACGTCGTTTTTGACAAAGATTTTCTCTCTCTCAACTAAGTTTAGAATTCACTTATTCTGCGGTTCCTTAATACACTCATGCTAAATCAATAAATACTTCCTAAATGAAAACATGAGAGGAGCTCACCACGAGCCTTTTTGCGTTCTCTTTCCTCGTTTTCCTTGACTTCTCTTTCATGCCTAGCAATAGCTTCAGCTTCATATTTCTTAAAAGCATCTAGAACAATCTTCTTGGCCTGATTTTTTGTTGTAGCACCAAAGTAGAAGTCAGTTCTTCGTGACAGGAATCCGAAAAAAGCATCCATTAGACCCCGAATCCCGTCAGAACAATTTTGTGCAGCACTAATGAATAGACCATCAAGTTCCTCCGCCATAATCTATAAATAGAGAAGACATATTACTCAAGAATGATGCTGAATCATAATCTGTGACTGGTAAAGACAAAACGCAGTCAACTACAAATAATTTATTAAACCATAAAAGTATTAATTGGAATCCACCTTGCCGGTAATAGCACAAACAGGCTCGGGCATATCCGCAGGGGGATCGCCAAATTCTGCCATGGTCTCACAAATAAGGCAGACAGAATCCAGCAAGTGGTTGACAGACACACGAAGTTTCTTCAATTGAGACAGAGCGTCCATTTTGGGTTCGTCAGAGATATCAGCAATAAAGTTTATACAAAGAATATTATCCTCTACTGATAAAGAAACGTTCGTAGTTGAACGTTGAGGTTCATCATCCACAGTCAGGGTTCGATAGGCGATTTCGGAGGCGGGTTTATTTGGAAAAGGAATACGAATATTTAAAACGTGCTGCATACCTTCCATGTCAATCGGACGGATTATTAGAATTTTGAGGTATCCTGTGGGTGTAACGTGTAAAAAATTTAAATTACTCTGGTTCAATCCGATCCTTTATAAGAGACTTAGTTGCTTCAATTTCTTGTCGAACAGTGGCACTGACTCGCTATTTCAATTTATTAGAGAATAATTAAAAGTTACCTCTCGTTCTAAAGCTTGCTCAATATGAACGTACGCAATGATGCCAACAGTAGTTACACAGGAAAGCGCGAGAGTAACTTTGGAGGCAAATGACATGCGCGGGAGACCAAACACACAACGCTTCAACCACAGTTTCAAAAAATGTTGACCGGTTCAGTTTATTTAAAGAAATCGATACACGTTAAAATAATATTTAAAATTGCAGTTTTTGAGTGTGATTTTTCAAATATATCATAAATAGGAACTTTTTAATTGTTATAGCAATGATTCAGGAACCAACAATAGAACAATTTTGATCGTCTGCATACGCACCAGACTATGTCGAAAATGGGATAGGAGAGGTTAGTGGCCACTGCATTCATACCAAGATCTGTTTCATGAGACACTCTGAGGAAGTGAGTGGGGACAAAAGGGGAGAGTTGACAATGTGAATAACTGGTGAAGGTTGCTAGGAGAGGAAAAGAAACACCAAATGTGTTGATCAAGAAAAATAACAGTGGCATGGAGTGAAGGAATACGTCAAGTTCAGCGGATAACGTCAGAATCACTAATTGTGTACCCTTGACCAAATCTCAACAATCTTCTCTGGCAGAATCCTCGGGTATAGAATTACTTTCGATATTAGATAAGCGAACTTAATTTATTCAAGAAAGCAGAATGTTTGGAGTAAATAGCGTTTATCGTAGTTTATGTTGGCAAACTCCCCACTTTCTCAATTATTAAATGGATTAATTTTTATTTTGACATCCCTAAGATCGGTTTCTGCATGCACATCCCTCCATTCCAGAATGTTCTAGGGCTTATGAGGTTCATTTGATCAGCTTTGGTAGCGTTGTGCGCTCCACACGTCCTAATCGGGTGGTTGAAACGAGAGTGAAAATATTTAGTTTCCCACAAGGGTGTTGCCACTACGCCTCACATTCGTTCAAGGAGAGGATTTACCAACACCTTCTTAAACGGGTTGGAGAATTATTTACTGATATCTGGTCCAAATAAAAATAAATTATAACATACAGAGCCTGTAGAGTACACAATTAGACTAAGCAACATTATGCATCCTCGAACATTGTGGAGCGTGCGGCCGTGACGCTGAACGTGCTAGGGACCAAGTGAGTCACGAGTGCAGGACCCTCTCGACCAATTCATAATCAATGACGATTACAGGGTTATCGTGTCCAAAACAATATTTAGCGATCAATCTTCATGTCAACAGTCACTCACAACCCAAATAAGCGTATTCCACGTCACGCGTCTGTTTCATCTACGTCATCGAGACAGTTTAACTAATTCAGGGAGTCCTTCCAATATAATGTATCTTGCCAAATTACCAAGGGTAAGTCTTGTTTTATCCGTGTACAGACTCGATGTAAACGGTTTGAATACTAAAAAAATCATTTGACTTAATAATCAATGAACACTAAATTTACTTGTTTAGGTTTATATTTATACGATCTTTGTCCTTCGTTTGAGCAGTGTTGAAAAAAAAATCTTGTCAGAACACAAATTTAGCATGACAAATGCAGAGGCCTCTCGACCAATCAACGGTCAAAACCCATTATGCGATTATCCGACCAGTCCACGGTCAAAGTCAATATGAGTTTACCATACCAGAAAGTCTATATAAGATTAAGTTTCACTGTGCATACGATACTCTGCACGCCAGCACCTCATGCTAAATAAACGTGTTCCACGGCATACGTCTGTTTCTTCTATAGCTTTTCGGTAGCTCAGCTAGTTCTGGGAGTCGTTCCAAACATAGGAAAATCTGTCATGGAGATTTTTGAGTATAGTTAAGGCTTATTAGTGTAGCAATCCGCTATAATCTGAAGCATACTCAGAAAAATGTATTATTGAACATAGTTTATCACAGTTGTACTCGTTTCGTAACCGACCCAAAAATAACTGAGCCATTTAAAAAAAAAGAATTCGATAGCAAACTTCGGGATTTAGGAAGGACACTAAAATTAGTAAATAAGGAATTGCACTTGGGATAAATTACGTACTTCAGAAGTCTATTTGTGAACTGGTGAGAGGAAACCAGTCAACTGACCTTCTAATCTAAATTTCAGTTACCTAATTTCTTTTAACCCTCCAGTGTGTTTGAAATTTCCGTAAGTGGATCGGCGTCTTTTCCTAATACTTTCTTTGAAACTAAGACCTTCATAATGACTTCCGTTTATGATTGAAAACAGTGCACACCTTAGTCTTATTTCCAATAACTGGCATGTCCTGTTATGGAGAGGTAGGAGAAGTCGTTTAAGATGGGAAAATAGCGCCACAGAACCTTTCTAGATCACAGCTGTATTTGAAATATAGTCTTCCAAGCCCAACAAGGAAAGTGCTCACAATGCCTGACTTTGTTTGAGGGAAGGTATCATGGAACTGCTTTCAGTTGAAACTCGCATTCTACGCTCTTCACATCCTACACAGTTTTAACCAATGCGTCATTTGAAATCCATCTATCCGCATTTACCATCTAGTTCCAACTGGTATTCATTTTAAGACCATGTCTCCTGATGCGTACGCGTTACTTACTGCGCTACCGCCAATTTATTTTACTATTTCCTTTCAAAAATCCTAAATGCGTTCTCGTACCACATTTTATCGGTGGTTAAAATGAACCGACAAAACAAGTTGACCACCTGAAAGAACCTGTAAATTGCTAGAACCCGGGATCACATATTTTCCGTGCATTCTGACGAAACTCAAAAGCTGCCTCACTCATGCATTGCTCTATCATCATTGGGCTTCTACGAAAGTACCTAGATACGTAAGACCATGGTAGCAATTATTGGCTAGACGGACAGCTTATCCTTTACCTCATGTTGGAATAGATGAAAGCAAATTTATTTTCCTAGAAAGCAGGCTTTCTCTCGCTTCTTGGTGGGATCCGAGGTGGCAATTGAAAACTGTAAAGCAACAAATCAGAAAATGGGCCAAAAAGACAGGGAAAATATTAAAGGGGTCTATCCCACAATAGTATATATATGTATTTACATGTACAAAGAACAAGAGAGAATCCAGATAAAACAAAAGCATGACACCGGTTCACTTATAATAAGGTGGTCTCGCCACTGGGATATTGCGGTCTCGAAGGGCAGCTAGCAAATTTTCCATCGTCAAATTAGGCGCAGGCCTTCCAGAATTTGCAGATCCTGCCTGTTTCGTTCCCTGTCCAGCCAAGGGGTTGCCCGACGTGTCTTTGGGCACTAGAGTCGACTGAACAGCCGTTGGGTTAGCAAGGAGACCGGTGTTTTGTCCGTTGGAGAGGTTCCAATGCATCATGGTGTCGGTGAGAATGTCGGTGATGAACTTTTCCCCGGCAAGACTTATTAGACGTGCCAATCGGGCATCACCCTCGCCAGGATTTAGGCGAACACCGGCGGATTCGAGCAGGACTGTCGAGACGCGATCTGGAATCTAAAAGGACAGCGAATATATACACGTATCTAGGTGGTTGAATATATCTCCCAGACTTATAAAAGTTGACATCTAACAACTAGAGTTGAGGGAGGTCACTCTGGAGCCGATGTCACAAGAAACTCACACTCCACCCCTCACCTTCTGTGGAAGAGAAATAACTATTAGCGTTGGTCATCCATAGCGGAAAGTAAAATCTCGCGGTGTGCAAACCAATCACTGTGTCAGCAGCAAAAAACTGTTTGAATATCTTTTTTGCCTTACGCATGCAGATATCGATGCCTACATAGATATGAGGACAGCTGTGAGGTCTGTCATCAAGAGTCGAAGTTTATCGGAGTTCATACTAAGTGAAATGGTTAACCACAACAATGTTTTACAGGCAAAAAAGATTACTGAAAGCTGCTTAGAATTAATGGTTGTGAAAATTAAGTGAAAATTCGCCTTTGAATAAGAAATGCTCAAGTAGGAAGGAGCGGTAAAATAATAGCCCACGATTTTCCACTGATATTTTCGGAATGCTTAAACCTGCCTTGAGAGTTATAAATTTCCTGTGTAAATCCTAACTTAATAGATCCGGAAATTTAACAGATTATAATAAATCGCTTTTTTTGAAAGTAAAAAGGGGTAACAGTAAATAAAAAAACGATTCATTTCTACCTCAATCCCAAATTACGGGGTCCAGTTGGTAACTTGTGAGACCAAAACAGGCATTTTTCAAAGCAACTATAGGATTTAAAATCAAACTCCAAGGCTTCTTTTAATGGCTGTCATTCTTAAACGAGTTTGATGCAAGCTAGAAAAAGCGTTAAAAGTAAGCACTTTCGATACACACCCGGGTTTGAAGAATTGCACTCTAGAGCCCCACTGACGAGGAAATCGTATTCTATTACTCACTCCCAACTACCTAAACAAGCCCTTGAATGGGCACGAATGAGCAGCAAATAAGTGATATCTGGCCTAACATGCTTTCAAGTTGATCCATCACCAAAGTGAACACAAATGAAAAGTTCGCACTTCCAAATCCCTACTTATTAACGAGATTTAATTGGCACGGTTAGCCATCGACTTCATTAGATGCGTACCAGTGAAAATCGATCCAATAAACTCAAGACTTGGCAGACATGCACGTTGCCCACGCCTCCACTAGCACATAAATCAATAAAAATATGCCTAGAAAATACAGAAAGGCAAAAGCTTAATTACCGTAGGTTGGATACGATCCATTCGTCTGTAGAGCTCACTCAGCAGCTCAATGTCCTTGCTATCCTGAGCAGCAGCTTCGTCTGCAGCTGCCGACGAACCAATCAGAGACGCTCCTCCACGACGAGTGGGTGTATTTGATTCACCAAGAGTCATCTTCTGAAACAAAAGAGTGCAAAACATATAATAAAATTTGACCTCAAACTACTCTAGAGAGACCACATGCAAACTGACAGAAGACAAATAAGCTTCAATATAAAAGAGCCGTTCTATTCATACAAATAAATTGCACATTAGCTTATGTAAACACAACATATTGTCAGCAGAAGTTCAGTCACATTCAAGAATACTAGAGCGGTCAAAGACTTTATCCAGAGAATTGAAAGCTTCGCTATTGGTGGCTTTAGCACCAGCCCAATTAAATATTCTGTGAAGGAGACCCATTCGAACAATTTTACGGAACCAAGGAGTGTACAAATGGGGATCATTGGCAAATGTCGTATTAATCGAATGCTCTTTAGCCCATTCCGTTTCAGCCACCTCATTTGAATTCACATTTAAAAAGGAAGAAGGATCAGAGTTAACATTAGCAGGGAGAATGCTAACCAGGAGATAATCGACTTCACGTTCACACCAATCATTTTTGACTGGTTCGTTAGGAGAGGAATACTTAATTCGAGTTAAGAAATGAATATCTTCTAAGAGGAGTTGCCTTGATGAATCAATACCAAGTTCATGCTCAACTTTTCGTTGAGCAGCACGTCGAACTCCAATTGCATCGCGTTCCTCTGTTTCTCCGGCATAATTCATGCATGGATGACTGCAACATGTATTAGTCCAAAGTGACGGAAAAGTCACCTTTGAAGGAGATCGTTGCTGCATTAATAATTCAAGGTCCAAGCTATTTGGGATTTGACGGAAGATAAACAAACTAAACGCACGGTGAAGCAGACCTTCCTTAAAATGACATTCCTCCTTGGTTGCGACTGAGAGAGCATTATCGTAATCATCCACAACGATGCAGTTATCTTTTTTCATGTAGTCATATTGAACTTGGCAGGTTTGTTGTGCTACGGTGGATAATCTGCACATTTTTGTTGACCTCTGACAGGTTTCGGGTATAAGGGAAAAATATTTGCGCAGAGAAGAGATTAGGGTGCTCATTTAAGCAACTAGAGAAGAAATGCCCGAACATAAGTAATATTTGAAATGTCTATCCCAAAATTCAATAAAAAAATTTAAATTTAATCAAGCAGAGTTGCTTTTATCCGACATTATGAAAAATAAAGTAAGTAAAAAAAAATTCAACAACAAGAGACGACTCACAAGTACCAAGAGACCCAAAAACTAAAGTAGCGCACATAAGCATCGCATCAATAAGAACTATTTAAACATAAAGTAGATCAAAGACTTCACGATTTAAATTGAAGTCAAAATTTTATTCACCATTTAACTAACTTTTTTTTCAAATTTTTACTAGACCTAAAGTTATTTAAAATAATTTAAACGTGTAAATAGTATATCATTATTATAAATTTGAGAATAGCCCGTAGTAAAGTGCGATATATATTTTTATTATTATCATAATTTTAAGTTCCATGCATGGCACTTTTTGACCTTGTCAATATATTTAACAAACCTGTGATTTTACATGTGTGTTTTTCACGTTTATTGTGCTATTGTTCGCTCTATTTATTAATGTTACTGTGTGGTATTTTATTTTAACCTTTACTGCGATTAAATTGTATTAGATATCGTCGATGCGTCCGTTAGTCTGTCTTACCAAATTGAATTATAAACATTCATTTACGAGTCTTGCAAGATATTTGAGCAATTCCCCATCTAAAATCTCCAATGACTCAATCCGTGGAACATTTTACATGGAGTCATACGGTTGTCAGATGAATTTTAGTGATTCTGAGGTTGCTCATTCCATTCTCCAGAGTGCCCGTTTCAAGAAGGTCTCGGATTTTCATGAAGTACGTCATACCTTTCCTCGTAAATGTTTAATTTCAAGGCAGATACAGCGCTTCTTCTTACATGCGCAGTACGTGAAGGTGCGGAAGAGAAAATCTGGCGTCGAATAAGGTATTTGCGTTCAACACCCCGTAAGAAAGGTCTCCCCGATTTACGCATTGGTATTCTCGGTTGTATGGCTGAGAGACTTAAAGAGAAACTCCTTGAAGGTCGAGTTATTCAAGACCGGGAGGTGTCTGCAGATTTCGTCTGCGGACCTGATGCTTATCGAGATCTCCCTCTTTTAATTGAAGATATTCATGAAAGGGGTATTAAGGGCGCCTCTCTTGCTTTGTCGCTAGAAGAGACCTATGCAGACATCAAACCAATTCGTCATATGGGTCCCTCGGCTTTTATTTCAGTTATGAGAGGCTGTGATAATATGTGTTCCTTCTGTATAGTTCCTTTTGTTCGTGGACGGGAACGAAGTCGCCCATTGAAATCCATCATTGATGAGATTCAACAATTATCCTCAGAAGGAGTTAAGGAAGTAACTCTTCTCGGTCAGAATGTAAATAGTTATCGGGATATCTCAGAAGGAGTTGATTCTATCGATTGTACAGTTGATACTCTCGCTCCTGGATTCAAAACTGTCTATCGACCAAAAGTTGGTGGTTATCGGTTTATAAATCTTCTTGATGCTGCTAGTTCAGTAGATCCGAATGTACGAATCAGGTTTACATCTCCTCATCCTAAGGATTTCAACACCGAAGTCCTTCAATTGATCGCGGAAAGACCGAATATCTGCTCTCAGTTGCATCTACCTGCTCAGTCAGGTAGTTCTGTAGTCCTTGAAAGAATGGGAAGGGGTTATACGCGAGAAGCCTATTTGGAGTTGGTGGAACGAGCGAAATCTATAATCCCAAGTAAATTGAATTTACTTTGATTTCACGAAAGTCTTCCTAGATATTGCCATTTCATCGGACTTCATCGCTGGATTTTGCGGAGAAACTGATGAAGATCATTACCAAACCCTTTCGTTGATTAATCTTGTCTCCTATGCCTATGGATTTTGCTTTCCATTTAGTCTTAGAAGCGTAAGAAATTACTGTCTAAATTGCATAGCGGGATGAGTTTTGACGTTTACATGATCGGTTTATAAACTAAATTCCTGTTGGTTTGTAGAAAACTCGTGCTTATCACCGATTGGTGGATGATATTCCTCAGGAAATCAAATCTTCCAGACATGAGGAGCTGAATCGTGCTTTGCGGACGTCTGCTCATCGATTTAATAAGGGCTTGATTGGTACAATCCAGCTCGCTCTTGTTGAATCGGTTAGTAAAAGATCAACTGCTGAGTTGGCAGGTCGTGTTGATGGAGGAGTTAAGGCGATTTTCCCGAAATTTCTTCCAGATTCATCGGAAATACAAATTGGAGACTATGTTACTCTGAGAGTATGATTTTTTTTCTTCCTTATTTATGGTTGAATTGATTATTGAAATTGTTTCCTTTGTAGATTGAGTCGTGTACTTCACAAACTCTTCGAGCAATTCCGCTTAGAAGGACCAATATTGTGGAATTCTATGGTGAATGCCAACACCATCACAGTATTTGTACTCTGTAGAAATTAGTGTAAATAACGTTCTTATTTGGTTCTATTCCCGTAACTTGTACCTTTTTTTGGAGAATCAAAATGAAATCAGTTCTGACTACATTTGTTATGGCCGGAGGATTTGTAACTTGCACAGTGGTTCCACTGACCTTCATTATACAGGTAAGGCAATTAAATATGAACAATAAAGCTGAGTATATGTTCTGATCTACCCAATTGTCACGTTGGTCCTCTGTGGTCCGTCTTCCTAGTTTGTCCTGCATGTTTCCATATAGCCAGTTAGGTTTTGGGCCTACTTGTACTTTACAGGTAAGTCCCGTCGGTGGTTTCTAAGTCGCCCGTCATCACTATCTCCCCTTCCAGCAGCTAGAAAGTTAGAACAGAGTAATGTCATCCCGGCGATGGCCTTCTAAGCATCTACCATATGAACACAACTTGTGCTCATATGACTAGTCTCCTGAATTATTGCGTTTCGGTCTTTTCTCTCCTGGTCAACCGGCCAACCGTAATCTAGCGATATTTAGTATGCGTATTGTTCATTGATGTATAAAGTAGACTTTTGGCTTATGAATTTCATCCCACTCAGCTTCCTAACTCATAAATAAGCATTTGTAAACCACCAAGTACTTTGCCACAGAATATTTAGAAGCGGAATTAGCTAACAATCACGTCGGCCAACGCGGAAGCTCGTGCAGGCATCCAGACGAATATGAATGAGGAACCATGATCTGTGGAGTTATATCACTATGGGGAACACACTGTAGGTAATGATTGAATGAAAACACTTGGTAAGGTAGACAGTGTAGAGTTTAAAATATTTTATGATTCAGCGTTTTCATTAATTTGTATCGATTTTCATTTTTTTGCGTAGAATACAAATTCACTTCTTGGAAAGATAAATTAATCAAAAAATTGCAGTGCTTGTGCACTAGCTTTTAAAGCGACTACTACGCTTGCGTGTGCTCATTGATTAGATTGACCGCTCAAATCGGTCTCCTACACTTTTTCAAAGAATACTGAGAAGACTCTTATAATCCACAGGTTTGGATATTATGAAATGAGGAATTTTGATACTTAATTAAAAAGCGTTTCATATTTGCGGTTGCGTTCGGCAGTGCGCGTTCACTGGCTCTCCACTGAGGTATATTATGACCAATGAGTTCAAGCCCAGTCCATGTGGTGCCTTTCTACTCTCTACTTAATGGGAATGTATTGGAACGCCTAAACAAGATCACAGGCTGCGGTTTAATCAGCTAGTTGACCACCAATTTTACAAGCATAGTTCAATGTATCCAGAGCACCTCTCAGTACGCAGGCCTCTTCAATTTAAGATTGCCTTAAAGCTATGAGAACTTGGAAATATTATCCGAAATAAGATTCGATCTTGTCTAAGATTATGTAACATTACGCCGATAGATGTTAACAGAAGATGACAACTGCAGACTCCTAAATATGAGGAAATCTTCACAAAGTTGAAAGACATACCCTGATATGATGCCAATTGTTATAAATCCTCAACTTCTCGAAGACCAGGAGGGAAATGAGAGAAAATCTCATCAGATTCTAGCGCACAAACACAGGAAAATAATTCAAGCCAGTTTTAGCCTAAGAATCAATCAGATTAACTAATGGTTTCTAAAAGGGCGTTATCGATTTAAAATTATTGGAAACTTGATAGTTATCCAACCATTATCCAAGTTTCCCGGTAATTGATTTACTTTTAATTAAAAAGAATAAGTTGGGGATTGATCGTAATTTTAAGTGAAAAGCAATATAATTGACTAGCTGTAGCACGCAAAAATTAGATGAATACACGATGGTGAAAGGGCAATATAACCGGGGATTTGATGGTAAATGGTGGGCGTGAAATGCAAAGTCATATAGAGATGATTTTAAATGGGCAAGCCAGGCACAGTCATTGGAAAGGGCGTTTGGGAAAATAAAACGAGAACCTATTCAAGATTAAAACAGGTAGGCTTTGCGAGTGAGGGTTGAATTGACGCTGACCATCTGCTTAGAGGCGTGGGAGTCCGCCTGTCCGGTATTTGATTCATACAGTATCGCAACTTTACGCGCCACCACAGTTAGCAAAGCGGCTACATCATGTGATTTTCCTAAATCCTGATCGGCTTTGATCACTTTGCAAAGCTCCTGAATGAACCAACTGCCAGTGTGGGAATTACGCCAGGCATAGTAACCTACCAAAAACAAATACACGCTGCTTAAATACTTGTAAGTAAAATAGAATTTACACATTTGATGGTACTTACCAGGGAAGGTTGAATTGGCAACGAAGACGTCGGCTTCAATGGGCATTTTTGTGATCAACATTCCTTCTGAACTGGCATCTGTAGAAAGGGCAAACCCTCTGTCGAATTTGCTCCCACGGCAAGCCTATACAAAAATTAATAGAATTGAAAAGAAACGATAAACAACGACATCATTTTCACGATATCTTCATAGCAAAGGACGTCTGGAAAAATGGCAAGATCTGCGCCCCACCCAATTGTATTTTATGATGTCCCATATATAACTAATTTAAAAGTGAAGCCCTTCCTCATTAAACTAGTTATATTACGTAAACAATTCATTGAAAATCAGTCAACAAGGGTACTAGACAGACGTTCACTAACATAAACACCACGAAAACTTTTATAAACTTGATAATTTAAAATTGAAGAATACATCTCTACTATCATTTTCCTCAGTAATATAAAAGAACTTGCAAATTTTATATGGATAAGAAACTAACATAACAGAAAAGTCAATAAAGGAGAGGGTGTCAAAAAGGCACATAGAACAACTCCAAGATATCAGTAGTCTCTTACAAGGGTTTTAGTTTTGGAAACGCGTTACGCAATATTTGCCAAAATAGATAGTTCACGCCCCAATATTCTAATTTCACAAGTTGTCCTCCCGATACTACGATATACAGTGCTTATGGGGTGCACAATAGACTTACCTCCATGTGGCCTATAAACCGGCAGTTGACTTCAAACTAACATGACCCACCTGACTGTATGGCATATTCCACCACTTCCACAGAACTCACCTTACCATTTTCTCTACCATTGTGTTTGTCTCTTTTACATCTGTGAAGCACTCCTCTGTTCCCCTCCTCTTGACTTTTGTCACTTTGATGTTCTTCCCCTCTGTGAAGCCCAAAGTCAACTAAAGGGCTAATGATAACTATCATAAAGCCTGTCATTTGATAAAAATAAATATTCAGTGCCTATTGATAGTGTTTTTAGCCAAGAGGAGGGCAATATTGCCGCTTCATTTCATTTTAATCTTACAATGGTTGAGAAGTCGAGTTATTTTATATGATATCATAAAGCTGACAGTTTTAACGCAAAGGAGACGAGATAGGTCAAAGTTGCGATACTTCTATGCAGTCACTTATAAAATCATGGCTGTCAAGACCCAGGCCAATACGTCAGTAGAGATGGAAATATCATTCATTATGTTTGCTGCAGTCTGTAGTGATGAAAAGAGTTGTGTATTTTGTCATACTTTTGGGTCAAAGACAGTATCATAGGCACTCTCTTTTATAATTCTCTTAAAATTAAGTGAAACACAATTGTTTGTGCCTTACTAGAATAGGTGCATTCTGAATTATGATTTTGAGATACATTGGAGCTAGCAATTTGGCGGAATTGGGTGGTTGAAATGTGTAGCTAGTGGCTTGATAAGGGGAACCAATTGATATCAAAGTAAAAAAGGAGATACGCTTACCTGAATAAAGAACATCTTGGGCTTGCCGGCAAGAGTTGGGCATCGATCTGAGCGGAAATAAGAAATTAGACGATCCACGTTGATGGTTCCATCGGAAGCAAAGACCATACCTTCGCAACCGTGGCTCAGAAGTACACAGACGAAACTGTCGTACTTGCTATGATTTTGGTTTCGAACTGCAACGACAATAAAAATAAGTAAATTACAGGAATCTAGTTGGATAATACCTCCTAAAAGAGTAATCATTACTTTACTGTGGTAGGGATTATGAGCACTCATAAAGGATAATACTTTATTTATTATCTAGACCTAAACACACCATTTAATGTGCGCGTAGAGGAATACACATTCTCTACCAAAGAACACGCGGAAATCTCATCTTAGGGAGAGAAGCAGCCCCTAAAGCCTCCCTAATGGAAAAATCTCATTTTGCAATATAAACAAGGTCGTGAAATTTACCGGACGTACGCAATTAAATGTTGAACATGCGCTTCTGAATGCTGAGCTAACGACGCATATCGTTACACGCATGACTCATCGCTGTAATTCCGGGATGAGTGATATTGACCGCACACCTGCATCATAAATCAGACGTGGATACATCACTCCATACTTCCTCTCCCCTCCCTCCATCTCAAACTAACATTCTTCGGTTTTTATGCTTAATTGCATTGAGCAATTCAGTCAAATTGACCTTAACCCATGAGAAACAACTTACCAGTTTCCTTCATTCAAGCTTTGTCCCCCTGATTTGCAGCGGTCACGCACCATGAACATTCACTTAAATTACTTTTATTTAGTCTCATCATCTTCATCTCACTCTCTCTCTCTCTCCCTCTTTTCCTCTACTTTCGCTTCTTTTACCTACAGAACCTTAGAACAAACGGGAAATGAAAGAGGTAAGCACTTAATTAGTCTAATACAAGGAATCTCCGTGTCCTATCTACCTTATTTGTGATTAATAGTGTAATTTTAGGCAGAACAAGTTCAATGCCAGAGTCAATTGTCCGCCCAGTAAGTAGCCAAGTGGAGGCATACTAGCCAGCTGCAGATATCGTGAACGTAGGACATGAACATATGGAGAATATCAGTGAAAAAAAGAATTCGAGTTAAAGGGAGATGCTCTTGGGCTATGAAACAACCATTCGTTTTTTAGAAAGAAATAACCTGTAATGGCCCATAAATCTCCAACCTCTTCAACGATTAAAGGGGCATTTTGATGTGATAAATTGATTTTAAGTTAATTCAATTGCCTAGTTGACCAATGCCGAGTTGCAGTGGCCTGACTTGGGAATGAATTATTACCAGCTCCAAATCCCATAGCCTTAGTCTTTGCGTTTCCAATTTTAATGGAGGCTAATTACCCTAGCTACGAACTTAAGGCGTTCTCTCAAAGTGCAAAAATCCACGTTTTAAACCAATACTTCCCATTTCGAGGGATTAACTCCCGGAACTGACCTAAATTCGTTCCATAAATAGTGTCCTAATTGGGGCTGGCTTAGCCTAGAACGAATTTCCGTGTCTTAGGGGCTAGGGTTAAAAAAAAAAATTGTGACCACACTGGAAGTTGCAAGAGCCTTCAAGTACACGATCCCAAGTTTTGTTTTCCAAGCACATGGGAGCCATCGATTTTCAATAATTTACCGATGTTGGATATAAAATCCACCGTTATTTTTTTCGAAAAAAAGAGTACATCCTAGAGAAGATTGAAACGAACAGCGTGGCGAAATTGCCCAAAATGAAAACGAGGAAATCTACACAGGCAATGGCCAAGGAAGCTATTAATAAAAATAAGAATACAAGATACGCTACTTTTCAGGACATAAGGATCGACTTCAATGAGTTTGGGATTTACCGCACTAAGAGATGTTATTACCTTGCATATTAATTAAATTATTATTTTCCTTGTACGAAAAAGGTTATTAGTTCATCTAGTATTAGTTAGCAAATAAAAATATTAATTCCAGGTCAGTAAAAGAGTTGATCCCCGTCTCAAAGGAATAGAAAGCTGACGATTACACGTAATTGTATAGAGAAAAGTGAGTAATGCTTCAAGTACTAACAACAGGAACATTGCTCTTCAGGTTCAATGAAAAAAAAGACTTCCTGGAACTATTTTAGGCCTTATAAAGGTCAAGGGTGATTGAAATGTCACATATCAGAAGGTAAACCGAAACGTTAACTTTAGATTGCGTACGAGCCTCTTCAAAAGACATCTTGAAAAAGCAGCCGCATATGTTCTTCGAGCTGAGAATACAAGTAAAATCCTGAATCTTACTGACCGAAACATTCTTCCTTTTACTCCAAATTATTGCTCCGCATCCATAGCTATGTGCCCTTGTGTCCAAATGGCACAGCGCATACCAATCTTACACGTATATGCATTCAAATCAAAAATGTTTTCAACACTAATCGTGAGTGAAAGGAAAGCATCCGAGTATACTTAATTGAGAAACTCCGACCAACAGTGACCAATCTTTACGAGTATTAAACAATAACCTTGGTCTTTTCACTCACTGAATGTCAGCCGATAGGTATCGATAATCATGGCCCATGTTATATGCTACAATAATCAATAAGCGAACCATCAATCATCAAGATAATAGAACCTTAACTCATTATTTACTAACTTCAATAATAATAATAATCGATGCATTAGTGATGCTATTTTAAAAAAGTGTATGAACTAACCATCGTCAAGAAGATATTCCATCTTTCGAAGAGTAAGGTTCGTGGCTCTATTGACAGCATAGCCACACTTAATAAAAGTACGCTCAACTATATCCGCATCAATGTCAGTTCCATCTCGACGCTCCTGACCCGTTTTGGCTTGATCAAAGTCACGCTGGTTGATAAGGAGACAGACTCCACGGGGATTGCTTCTATTGTTAGGGTTGAGCACTCGGGGATAGGCAAGATCAGGGTCGGAGAGTTCAGACTCTGCAATGTATCGCCAAGAATCCACATTTAAGGAAGCCTCTGGACTTCCAATGGATTTGGAGAGAGTTGGTGGGTTTGGGCAGATAGTGGGGACATTGTGTGTTGGGCTAATTAAGAGATGACGAAAAAGCAGGTTAGAACATTACATCACAGCAAATGAAACGCGATCTGACACTAACTAAACACTCCATACAACCAAACTAACTTCATATAATTTGTTCCCAAGGTGGGAATTTTATAATTGTGCGGTGTTTGTGGACTATAAAAGGAGAAAATAGGGACAATTTAAGCCATTTGAGCAATCAAGACCATCTAACATATACTAGACACACCGACACTCAAGCTCTACTAACTCATTACATTCGAACTCCGGACTCGGAAGAATCAGGAGATTTGATTTACTGGATGAGATCTTGTTTCCTAATGATGGACTGCTTTAGAGTAAAAAATATGGTCAAATTAAGTCGAGCAAGCAATCATGTACACACACACACACACACACACTGCAATCTAAGCATATATATGTGTATATCAACTCTGATTCAAGACTCCCAATGACTTTAAGTCCATTTTGGAGATCTTGTAGTGGGTAATAGCAACGTGAGAAAAAAAACACTGACAAATTGCAAACTAAACATTTAAGACACAAACATTGACTCCATCGTATTATATCTGCTATCTGGCGTTCGCTGGGACTCAGAAAAAGACGTTTGAGGACTTTGGCAAGGTGTAAGCGTGCTTCTTGCTCTTCGTGAAGGTTCGACTTCTACTACTGGGCTGAAAATAAAGGCAAATTGCGAACAGGTCGGTATGAAAACGAAGATGAATATATATAAGTACTCTCATGCCATAACAGAAAGACAAATTTTATTAAAATGACCACTAATGCAGGTGAATTAGTATGCATGACTTTTTAATAAGAGGGATATGGAGTTCAAATTAGATTCATCTGTGAAGGTAAATCTCTAGGGTGAAGTTGAGGTTGTTAACATAGTAACTATGATCTAAATAAACAAACTAAAATATCCAACCGCGCATGCTAAATGCGTAATGCACTTTGCTAAACACCAATGTGTAATTAATGAGCTCCGTTGCACCTACAAATGAACAGTGTATTTGGGAAATTTATAACCCAGCTTAGATGAATACAAACATTGTCGAATTTTAAAAAAAGAACGAAAACAAAGTCTTTGTTTGTTGGATAAGGACAAAAATGCGAACTTCTGTCTAAGAACCGTTGCAAACTATGTACTAGTACTTGTACAAAGGATAACGGCCCTGCTCTACAAATAAATATATTAGTCTTTCAAACTCTAATAACTTAGATGTTTCTTTTTTTCTAGTCCCTTCAATTCCATCAAAGGTGAGTAAATTGTCGCCAATCAGAATATGACTCCCAATCATGACGTAGTAGGACTTAAAAAATATATCTTCGAGATGCTTCCAATCATCAGAGAAGCTAGACGATAACACATCTTCCCCTAAAAAAGCTGTGCAATCATGCTAACTAGTAAGCGTTAACCCAAACTTACTAAACTACAGCTGTCTCCTCCGTCCTGTCACGTGATGAACTAGAATTGTCACCACATGACTAACAATGGCTACACGACAATCACATTCGCTTACCATAAACGGCCATCCCATATGCTGTATGTACTCTCGCTGAGGGAAAATATTTTAGAATTATAGAGACGAACCTTATAAATTAAATCCCCGCAGCAGCCTACCTAGCTGGCATAATTTAGACCTAATTTACCAATAAATGGAAAATTACCAAAAATCAATCCTCAAAGACGCTTTATCGTCCCATAGTAAATTTTGAGATGAATTGAAGGCCAGGTGTAAAGCAGATGGCAAATTAGTAAAGATCAATAATCCAATTTCGTTTTACCCAATGAGAAAATGCTGGCAACCATCTGGCTAGATCAATAAAGCCTTTATCAAGTAATTCTTTCTAACCTCACAATAAGAATTACACCCATTCACTTCTAATTAAAACATTTGAATATAAGCCTTTGGACGAATTGTAAGATTCTATCCCTATTTTCAAGTAAATCCAATCCTACTGGAGGACATGAGAGCCCAGATTGGAGAAAAACAAGTTTGCTTTTCGCCCTTCAAACCAAACATCGCCTCTTTTGTTGACAATATGTCAGCAATTTGCAGCCACCAAGCCCCAAGGAAGACCTGTTTTGAATACAAGAGCATTCCTGCCCACTTTTTGATTGTTTTAAAGAGAAGAGTCTATTAAATAGGACATTTGTTTTAAATCCTCCAAAATTTCATATAAAATCACAAGAGTTGCATATGTACTTTTGCGAGGAGATTTTAAAAATAGTAACAAATGCAAAAGATGAGCAATTAGGATCATCGACTTCTCATAACTCTTAAACTCACTATTTTCTCCCTGAGCAAAGAAACAGCAACTGGAAATGACATTTCATATGTGAAAATGGACTTTCGCAAAACCTTCGACATGAAGATGCGTCGAATTAGCAATAATTAAAATAATTTACGTAAACTTGGTTCACAAATAACAGTAAAGTCGCGATACAATTCGCATACAACTTTATTTCACCACTTGAAAAATAGTTTTTCAATAGATTATGACAAAAGACCAAGAGACAATCGAACTACCAAACAAACTCACAAAAAGAGGAACAGTAAACAATATTAGGACGAAAATCTAAGGGATGCACACACGCACTGAACTAGTCAACTTACCGAAGTCCAAACCTGGAAGGCATTGAGAAGAAAAAGAGATTAAACTCCAATGAAATACGCAAATAAAATACATACAAAACTAAGATTAGCTACAGTGAAAGATAAGAGCCAATAACTCGAAAACCCTTCCAACGTCCGAAAAAACGTGCCCAAAACAGTAGGAAAATATCAATCTTGTTATAAGCTAATTAGCCTCCAAAATGGGCGCAGATGTCAGAACTTAGTATAGCGTGTTAATGGCTCGAAGCGGGTTTTTCTCCCAAACCATGTAAAGTAGTACAATTTAACAAGTATTTAAATGTTGTGAATAGTCAGCAATAAATAGTTAATCCAAGATTGATAGGATACATCAACGAAAACGAATAACTTCTGATCATGTATTCAGACGATAGTTTCTATTTATGACCATCCACTAAAATATGGGTATGAAAAATTCGTATGCAGAATATCAAATTGTGATTAGATAAGCGAAACTTATTACTCGAGCGCATGTAATTGTATTATAGAGCGAGATAGCCATTGAGTCAACAATCTAGAAATGAATGTAACGCATCGACTAAAAGCAGAAGCAAAATGGACTTTCGCCAGAGGTGAAAGAACGAATTAAAAATAGAGCTGAGTTCGAGCAAGAACATGATTGTCTCGCAATATAATAAATATAAGAATTCGACGAAAATAATTGGCAAAAGATTAAATCTTTGATAAAACATAGGCCAGCTATAAAAGATTACTGTCCATATTCTAAAAAGACACAAATTTTCAATTTCCAAGAAATTAGTCTCCTTGCAAAACGCCTTTAATTGAATGCTATAGGCGGTTGTTATAGTAGTCATGTTTGATAAGAGAATGATTTCAATAACACTAACAAATTATAGGGGGTGGAATATTAGCAAAAATAGTGGATACGGAGTAGCAACAAAAAGGAAAAGAGTAAAGAAATAAACATTAAACAGCACAAAACACTCTAGATTTGTACAACAATGTACCTTCGTTGACGCTGAGGTATGATCACGGTACCCAAACACGAAAGGGATCCATCAGCATTCTCAGCGTGTCTGTCATTATTGTTTAAAGTAAGCAAAATTTACGAATATAACAATACATATTAAACCAAAATTAAGTTAGGTACAAAATTAAAAATAATAAAAAAGACCAGCTCACAATTGGAAACTTGCATCCCCTTCGTCGCCGTGAGAAGACATGGTCTGAGAAGGTGATAGTTGCGTTTCCATTATTTCTAAATTGTACACGCTAGATTAATAAATAGCCAATTAATATTGCGAGGAGCGTTTTAATATGAGTCAAACAACCATACCCGCTAACTAAACAAATCTCGGTAATAAGAAGGACAAAGACAAATTCAATGCACCTGGATTGTGTCTAGGTCACATGGATACTTTTAAGCACTTAAAATGAAGTAATTCATATTCAAAATTCATTCATAGAATATTTAGTTTTCTTTTATTTTAATTTGGCCTCGTCGTTAATATTTACTATCGTTTAACTAATTATTAGTGTTATTAAATTCCTCAATAGAGACCAAATGCGGCCGAATATGAGCTATGGTAGAGAAAAAATTTTGATTTGGATTGAGGCTAATTAGAGGGAATAATTCAAGTCACACATGTCATTAGACCAATACTTTGATTTACATCCCAGTTAAGTTGGTATACAAAAAAATAAAACCTATAATCTTGTTTTATCCACGATCTGCCAACTGTATCTAAAGCTCAGAAATGCAAAATTGATTTTTTGCGGTGTCTAGGTTTCATATTTCACATTTGTCAAATTGAATAAATATTATGTCTCAGCTATCTGTTTTCTTAAACAGATTTTGGATTGCTTTTGGTTATAGCTCCAGTTTCTATTTTAAAGCATTTTGAATATGCTAATAGACTCCAAAGAAGTATTTACAGGTTGCATTATTTAATCAACGTCTTACGAGCTTTATAATGTATGACGCGCTTAATACCTTGGTCCGTTAAAATTATACGAAAATTGTTTATTAAACTAGGCTTATTTTGCATATAATACCAAATAGACTCATGTAGATTAGTTCAAGTGCTTAGAATGATCAATCAAATGATTATCCAAAACGTCTGGTTTTAATTAGCATATTGAGATGAAATTACATCTTTTGAATATTATTTCAAATAATATTGCTGTGAAATTAACTCAGAGTGCGCTTATTATATTTTCTATATTTCCTTTACACAAAAAGGAATTAAATTAGTCCGTCTTGCAGTTAGTTACTGAAATTAAAAAAACAATATTAAGTCCTATTTTAAATTCTATAGATATCTTTTCGTTAAATTAATGATATACAAATTACGTTGAATAACGGTCTTTTCATCCCCACACCTCGATATCCTTAGTGGTGATTTTCACAAATAGTGATATCATCCTTTAAAAACATTCCCTCTTATCTCATACTTATTATATGTATGGTTTGCAGAAAACTACAAATCGCACTTCAGCTATTTTTCAGAGAAGCAACCTCAGACATTTAGACGGATTATTATCACATAACGGATTGTGGTCCAAGTTTGCCGAAACATTCAATCCGATAGGTGTGTCTCATCTTCGTGACTTTCGGAATTATTAGTCCTGGTCACATCCATAACCATCCTTCTCGAAGTTGCTTTAGCTATTGGTATCATTGAGTTCATTTTAGGTATCCTTTTAGGATATCAATTGGCGCACATTTTCTCCAATCCGACCATTTATTGCTAGCTATTGATGTTACATACAGAACAAGTTATATCAATGCTTGAAAACAGCAGCAGAGGTGGGAGAGTGAACTAGAAATTCCAAATTTAGTCCATAGTAAGCTTCACTGATTTAGGCCCTATGATCAAATCGCTTGAGATTCGTGGTCAGGTACGATTAGACAATAAATAGAAGTGGGTTTACTCACACCAGAGCACAAAAATAACAACGCTTATACTTCCACAAAAAAATCCAAGCATCTATACAGACGAAAAAAATCATGTTCTGACAGTAATAATATATTAATTCACATTACACCTCTCAAGTCTAGTTCGCGCATAACACGATTGACACCCAAACATAAGATCAATTACAAAATAAGAAAAGAGGAAATGACACCCCGCGAAAGCTGTGATCACGGAATTTAGAGACCACCAAACACGACCTACTTCTTCGACTGACCCCACAGGAGTCCTTTCACGAATTCCGTCAGACTAGCGGCACCAGCTGACCCTTTTGATGGTTGTTCAGGGAATTCGATATGATTCAGGGCTAAATCGAAGAAAGCCGGTTTTACAGGAACAGCCTCGTATTCTGGTGGAAAGGGGACCAAAGGAGCAGGCTGTGTTGTCAGTTTTCTCATAATTACCTTCTCCGGCACAAATTCTCCAGGCGATTTAATCAACGGCTAAAAAGGAAAAAATGGCATATGACTATTTAAATCAGACACTTGTACGGTGGTTATATACTACTTACTTCTTTCAGTACAATTCTAGGAAGAGCTGCTGAAATATTAACTTCCTCAATCGATGCAGTATCATTACCACCTGCAGCAAGTTCAAGCATATAACCCGCCTTACAGGCTAGCATCTCGGAGTCAATTTGACCTTCTAAATCTTTCAACAAATCCAACAGAAACGCCTTTGTATGACCCGGAACGGCTTCGGATTCAACGGACTCAGACAAAGTGGACTTTTCAAGACTTATAGTGGCCTCCTTAGTTTCTAAGCGGCATCTTTGAAGAAGGGACGAGCATTCAAGATATCTGTTACTTCGAAGATAAGCCAAAGCTAGGTAATAACACCTATAAAATTGAAAAAAGTCATTCGACAGTTATCTAATGGGACTAAAGTAGACCTTTCAAGACTTAAGCTTACTTCATAGCTTTATAGGCAAGAATCTTAGCCTTGATAAGGGTTCGAATGTCGACATTTTCCTCGATCTCACCAGGGAGGGTAAGGACTTCCTGAAGGTTTTGCAAGACAGTGTCATACAAACGAGCAAACTCATGGGGTTTGTGGTAGCCCGAAGTAACAAGATTCCAAGAGGGATGCTGATGCTCGGGAGCGACTTTTGTAATTAAGGAGTCCAGCTGATAGAGCGTACGCCAGATTGTCTTATTTAGCTTCAAGTACTGTATGTAGGTATTCAGACGTTGAAGACGGGGCAGCTAAACAAGGAAAAGAACTCGATTAGTGAATAAATAATAGTGGCAGTGCTAGTGGTAATTAGGATATATTACTCACTTTTTCAATACCCGTAGAGTGCGCCTTTTCAGCAGACTGTGTTGTCAAAAGACCTGCCGCAGCAACAGCATCAGCATTCGAAATAAGACGCATTTCCTCCCGAATAGCCATTAAAGCTTCAACAAGAACCTTGAGAACCGATTCGCAAATCATCGATTTGGTAAAGCTTGAAGGAACTCGTGCTAACTGTTCATCAGCTTCCTATAAATGCGCCAAATAAGAGATGTGAAAAAATGAAGAATAGGAAACTGATAACTAAAAAAAATGGATTTACCTGGACAGCAAGAACAGCCATTCTAGCCTTATCCAATTTGACCGGGATTGTGGCACCCAACCATTTAACCTCAGTAACAGACCCCGCTTGAAGGGCCTGCATTTGCTTGAGAAGATCATCGAGTTGTTCCTCAACTAGCGTTCCTTCTGCACCAGCTCGCATGTCACGTAAATCTGAAGCTGCAGAAGTATCTCCAATATTGTAAGCACAATAGCGGATCTGAGGCATAATTTCACTTATTCTACTGATGTAAGTCTCCCTCAAATCTTCATCCAATGAAGAAGACAGTCCAGTATAGATCTGCTCAACTGATTCAAGAAGCTCTTTCGCTTTGGCCCATTCTTGCTGCTCAAAAAGAATAAGACCATTGATCCAGTTAATGTAGGCCGTCAATTCCAATTTTGTCTGAGCACCACAGCAGGTAACATTATTCATAATTTCATTGAGATTTTGAGCATTCTTTGCAGCTTTGCGAAGGCGCGACATCATATGGAACTTCTTGCGATGCTCAGAATTTGCTTCAGACCGAAGTTGCATCGCGTAAGCCCAACAACGTTCGATTTCAAAAACAGCTAGTATTATATGACGAGCGTCAGTAACCATTTCAGGAGTTAACTTTTTGGGAACAACACGAGAACGCGTTCCCTGTTGGAAACGTAAAGATTTCCGCATACGCCTGAGCTTTCGAGTAACATATTGTTGATAGCGCTGATAGTCACCGTGGCGAAGGCCGTGTTGATACTGAGCACATTTTACAATGTACAGGACTACAATAAGAAAATATGGTAACACAACATTTTGTATGAAATCGGTAAAATGACATAAATCATAAAACTTGAAAGTTTACTTAAGATTAATAATTAAATTTACATGTAAAAATGTTTACCTGGTATATTAAATATTTTTTTATCGCTCTCCTGGCTAGGATCACTTGGAGATACCATTGAAACGTTGAGCCGACCAAAATTGGCGGTCATTACAAATAAATTATTAAGGTCGCTAAAATATGCACAATCAATAATAAGTTATTTTTTTATAAAAGTTATCAAATTTAGAAATATTTGATTTATAATATTTTAATTAAACTTATTGTTCTTGTTATTTTACTTTTTATTTATATATTTATTTCCCTGATTTAGTTGGTAGAAAGGAGTTTAGCGTAGGCTGACTGGCTTTCGCCAAAGCGGTTTGCTAATCAATAGGTTTTGTCAGCGCGACTCTGCAGTTAGTGCCTGTCCGTCCCACATCACTTTGCGTCCCGTTTGGTATGCTTCAGTTTCGGGGCGATAGCCCAGACCATAAGGACGTGCCCGCTCAAGCACAACATAGATTTTCATTTGCTACTTACTGCTACTGGCTAAAGTTCGCGCGGCCAACGCGTCTCTGTGTGACTGTCTCTCTATCGCTACCTCGCCTTCTCTCTCTTCTCACTCACAGCAACTCTAGCGCCGCACTGTTATGCGTGTGTGTAGTTGCGCGTAGTCGCACACAGAATCGCACAAGTCACCACAATATATTTTGAAGTGCATCACACGGCATTTTTGCTGCAAATCGAGAGCGCGCCTATCCCCTGACGGCTGTCCTTTACACATTCACGCGTCACACTACAATTACTATCATCAGCTGAGTGTGTGTGCATGTAGTGCAAGCGTGTGCCCTTTTAACCTTGACCCCTTAACAGTGAATATGTATCCGATTTCATCCTCCCACTTCTAATGCTCTCACGTCACAAAAATCGTATTCACCTTCCGGTAAATATATCAGGCGGATATCTCTCTGACCTCAATGAGGAACAATTTATCTCTGAGCTTGCCAAACTTAGAGGTATTCCTGTACATTTATTCAACTCCCATCCTCGACTGAATGGTCGCCCTATTAGCCTTCTAAAACTCTACAATGCCGTCGCACTTCGAGGCGGTTCAAAAAAGGTGACCTCCCTGTCTCTTTGGGATGAGGTAGCTGACGCAATTTCCCTCCAGTCTGACTGCATTAACATTGGTCAAGCTGCGAAAAATGTCTTTCAAAATTACCTTGAAACCTACGAACGTGTTCAACGCAGTGTTGACGGTCAACCCGGTGGCGATATCCTTGAAATGGACTCCAATGACCATAGTTTAAGTCTCCAACTCGTAGAAAATCATCTACGACATCGATGGAACTTGAGTGTTGATCTCATCGAATCTGTGGAATATAGAGCCCTTCTTTTGGCATTGGAATCTGGTCTCCCGAACGAATTGGACTATGCAATCAACACCGTCCTTCTTATGTCCTCTCAACAAAATGGATTTGAGTTATCTCGGTGTCCTCAAATTCTGCCTTTAATGCTCTCAACCGTGGGAATCTATTCGACCGGTAAGATTATCAATATTTGGTATTTATCGACTATTTATTCAGGCCCATGTTCTTACGATCTCCTTAAAAACGCTTGGCGTTCACAGTGTAATAGAGATTTTCACAAGGTAAGCAGTTTTCGAGTATTTTCTTACTCTTTTACCTTGTTATAGTTCTGGCATAGCGTTGTTCCGAGTGAGTATGGTCGACAATTTCTCAATCCCAACGTGTTTTCATGTAAGTCTTTTTCTTGTGTTACATCTCAGTTGTCAAACCCCTTATACGTAAATATCTAGCCTTGTTTTCTCTTCATTTTTAATATGCTGCCATCTAAAGCGATTGTGGTTGGATTTTTAGACAAACACTTGCCAAAATCTCTGGATGACAGTCCACCTAAACCCGATACTTGCCTCACCTTTCGTGATACCATGACTTATCATGATGTAGAGGGCTTCCGTGTTCAATTAGTTGCTATGGTGCTAAGAAACTTGGTGGTAACCCCTTCAGCAAATGCAATGAATCTGAGTCAAGAACCAGATGCTCTGCGATTTGCCTGTTTATGCATTTATTCTACTCATACGGCCCTGCGGCAACTTGGTCTTGATATTCTCGCTTACTTGCATTTCCCTGTAATTGGTCCCCTTGGTGATATTCTTGTCAACCTCATTCCTGCCCTTTTGGCTTCTCAAGATCGTGTAGATGTCACAAGAGGTGAGTCTTGTTTATTCAGCTTCGTTGTGCATGAATTTTCATCAAGCTTTAGATACCGAGATTCGTTCTTTGTTAATATGCAAGAAAAAACTTGCTTAACTCGTAAAATAAGTGGAGATTTATGTGGATGTTCACTCAGCCTGTTCGATTAGTCACCCTATAAGGTCATACCAGAGCTTGAAATGACCTCATCTTCAACCGAAAATCTTAAGAAACCTGATATTTTCTTTTATTTTTTTCTTGAATGGTTTAACCTTGTTTATTTTCTGTTCGTTTAATCGACTAACATTAGCTTTTTGGTTTGTTTTCTAAGAATACCACGCCAAGGGTATAAATGACTTTTTGAGAATCTAAATCTGCTTTTCTTACAGTCGGTCAGCGGATTGGCTGTTTCGCAATAAATATTAAGTTTACCTACACTTTTTAAAATGTAAATTTAATCAATATCCCATCTATGATTTCTCTAATGCAAGATGAATAAATTACGAAGGTGGCAGTTTGAGTTGGCTGAATGATGTGAATGACGTTGTTAGCAATTATTTTGCTTAGAAGACATGGGAACATGATTATCTTCAAATCCAATAATTTATCGACTGATTGATTGGCTTAAAACCATCCATTGGTTCATTTCGCCATCGGTTGTTATTTATTATAGCGCTCTTTTTTCTGTTCAAATTCAACTTGCTTATGCATTGATCGATTTGAGGAATTGCTGCAGTGAATTGAATTCCAGTTTGCTGGGGTTTATTTGAATTAGGTACTCGTGTTGGTATCTATTATCAAGTACACTAATTTTTCGATTGATAAATTGGCCTTAAACGTGACCCATTCTGATATCGACTTTTATTAGGCACGCATTTTCGCGTATATTTAGATCGAGTTATTAATTGATCTCGTAATGAGGGTTCTAGGTCACTGCTTTAAGCAGTCCTTGTATTTGTTTACGTCAATTTCTTATGTACGTCGGATACATGTTCTAGTTTTAAGTAATCGTTGTCTGAAAGAGAATTTTCAGGCCTCCCAGTGGTCTATAAACACAAGCCTGTGAATGATTCATAATTCCCATTTGTTTTGCTGCGTAATTGCTTCCGTGGTAATGACTAAGTACTCAAAATTAATATCCCTCTACCCATTATTAGGGCTCACAATACTCCGGCATCTCTGCGAATCTCCCACCCAATCTCATCAGGGTCTACCTGGAAGTCCTCATACCTATTTGATTGAAACATCTTCCAGAAATCTCGATTTCCTCACTCGATCTCTCGTATTACCGCCTCAGAAGCGGGAGGTGATTGGATTAGTCCTACGGCTGACCTGTATTCGTGACCTTCACATACTCGTATTGGCTCTGGATGCTGTGTTCGCCCTATCAACTCAAGGTCCCGCTTTTTGCGATGCCCTAATCTTGGCTGGTGAATCAGAGTACGAGGATGAAGAGGATAGTTGCCTTAGCAATGGTCCCCATCATCTAATTGACTCTCTTGTCGCCTTCCTCACATTCGAAGCGCAGTCTTTTGGATCAGAAGGACTTATTCGGATTGGGGTCATCCAGGTTCATGTTTTTTCAAATTATCAATTATGTTGTTTTCAAGTACATCTTTTTTTCATTTCGTGTGTTTAACTGCTTATTTGACGTTCCATTTGACTAGTTTGATGGGCGATTTGCTCTCCGTTGCTTAGAAAAGGAAGTTCCGTATTTTTACTTCTATAAGTTGTCTATTCTTTTCAAATTAATTTATCACAAAACTAAAAGTTTGATATTTTAATGGAAGATATCTTTAGCGTCGGAGGGTCTTGTTCTTAGAAAGTTGTCGTTGAAATTGATTCTAAAAGCCCCATGTGTAGCTCGATTTTTTCTGTGTTCTTCCTCTACACTTTCTTAGCTCGAAATAACTGGCTCTACTTACAGGTTTCTTGAGCATAAAACTGGAGTAGTTCTTAGATATATTGGACTACTCTCGCTCTCGAATGGTAATTATTTCTGAGTCCATATTGACGAGAGGGTACTCAGTATCATCTCCATAACTGCAAATAGGTAATTTTGTTAAGCTGGGATTTACAATTAGTTGAAGTCATTTAAACTTTATTAAACTTAACCATATTTTCAGGTTTTTCGCTTTCGTTTGATCGTATTTTTTGACATTTTCTTTAATACTACTAGAATGATCTAGTCCCAACTGTGTTCCATTAAAACATGTTGCTTATCATTTGGTCGCGTGAGCTTCTGTATCCCTCTTGTTTTTTACTTGAATGCTTGGGACATTTTTTAATTGGCTCTTATTGTGTAGTGCTTTTGCGGTTCAGAATTTTGGGTTCCCCATTGTGTTGTATCCGTCAAGTCCTTGGAATCCATTTATCTAACAACTGTCAGCATTTTCGTCTTTTGATCTTTAAAAGTATTGTTCTAGCACTTTGGGGTTTTTTAACACTGTCTTCGGTATGATAGGACTAAAAAATCTCAAAATTTATTTATTTCTGTTCCGATAGCATTTTTTATATGTCTCTTGCGTGGGGCTTTAGATTGGCTAAGTTAAGATTTTCTATTGATCTATTTTGGATCCTCTAAAATCCACACCTTCTTCAATGACGTGCTTAATTTTAGAGGCAGGCGCATGCATGAGTTTTAAAACTTCCGTATTTAGTTTCGTCATTTTTTAACCAAAGCATTTCATTTCCCCAAAAAAACTTGGAAATTACGGATTGGTTTAGTTGGGAATAATTTTTCTTCAAACCTCTGGTCATCTTTTATCATCGATTTCCAATTAGTTTCCAACTAGCACTGTTCCCTACATTATGGTCATTAACTTACGCTAGTAGCGTAGTGGTTAGTGTGCTCATATTCAGAATCTAGAGTTCGGGACCTGTTGTCCATTGAGTAGTTGAATGGCCGATCGCACTAATTAAGTCTGGCTTGTAAAAGGAGTAAAAGACCTTGGGTTTCTCACCGGATAGGCGCTATGATACCAACCCTCAACTCAAAGTGAGTGATGGGAACCCTTTCATAGATGTGCTCGGGATTTGGTATTATTATTATATTTGCCCAGCCTTCACTCTGCATTCGAATTGCAGAATTTTAATGTAACTTTGAGGTCACATTTTTGCAAAAAATTCCTATATTTATTCATGATCTAATGCATATCGCATCATTTAATCCGATTAGTTTCGTTATTACTCATTAGTAATTTAATTAGGCATTGTAATTCTTATAGCTCTCAAGTTCATAAAATAGGTGGTTTTCAATACATACCTTGGCAAGGAGGATAAATCTCTGCAAATTTGGCTATCCTAGCAATAGGGTATTTTCTAATTCGTATGCGCACGTCTACGGGTCTTGAACTTGTCCTCCTTGAAAAAGGAAATATGAGCTATTATCACGTAAATGACTAATTTTTCTTAGTGCACTTTTTTTCGTTTGTGAGGCGGCACCCGATCTGAGAATCTCCCACGCCTTCAGATGCCTTTTTTACTAGGAGCGGGAGGTATTCTCTCAGCCTCTTATAGAGGCGTTTGATAAGGGAGTGTTATTTTTTTTGAAATCTTTATCTATCTATTGAACTTATTGATTAATGAAGTTGCATTGCAAATTGTAGGCTGGAAATTGTCATTTTGTTTAACGTGTTTTGAGAACCTATCTCTTAGTGATGAATGACAACGTTGTTCCACACTTCTTATTGCTCCAAAGAGCATATTTAGAGGGTTCTACTGGTAGGCTTTAAGATCGCTTAATGAATATGTTAATTAGGGAAAAAAATTTTGGCTTTTTATTGATTTTACCCAACACTGAATTTGGAGTTTAAGATTTCAAGAATTTCATTCTCATTAATTGTAGCCTTTGTGCCATTTCGTTTAACTCCATCTTATCCGATAGTGGTATCAGTAACCCCGATAGTAATATTATGCAGGGTAAATTTAACGGTTTCATTATCTACATCTGTTCTATTCTATATTTTAATCCATTGTTGTTTTCCGTCATTGAAACTTATGAAAACTATATTTCCGTTGTAATCAGTGATAACACCAATTCTTGCCTTCAATAGGTCGTGGAAATAATCACTAACTAGTTAGTAGGATTCAATGATGTGTAATTGATTAACCTTTACCTTTTGCAATACTCTTATCACAGTTGCACATTCCTGGCCTCCGCTCGTAACCCTTTTTACACCTGGAAATACACCTATGACTGTTTTAGGTTTCATGCACTTGAACAATGAATAATAACTGAAATTGATATAAATTGCTGCGCTCCCTTGATATATATACATGATTACTACCTAGATACCTAGATTTCCCTAATACTTTTTGTAACAGGTTCCTGAAAATACACCTACCACAGTCGTCAATACCACGACAACAAATACTTCGCCATCCGGTGTATCTCGGCGTATCTTAGAGAAACCCATCGCCATAGCAGTTCAGCCTCCGGCTCAATCATCTCAACAACAACCTCAACAAACGAAAAAGGATCTCCAATCCGCATCTGTTGCTTCAAATCTCATGTTGTGTCCTCCACCTCAACCCCACGCTGGTTGTTATGCCGTCCCCGTACCGGTTACAGTTGTTTCTGCTTTCCCAGCACCTACTAAACCTGTAATGATTGCAACTTCTGGAAGCAGCCTTCCAATTTCCTCTTGGACTGTGACATCGATAACGACAACTGCAACTTCGACGGTGGTTAAAACACAGGAGGCTCTTCTAACTCCAGCTATCTCAAAAAATAGGGTTAGTCGAACTTCTTCCCCTACTTCATGAAACGCTTATTCGTTTTTGTTCTTTGAATGTCTTTTATCTTGGGCATTTATGGGGACTTTCTGAATTGTGGAACTCTCGCATCCAGTCATTCCCATCACTGCGTGTGCATCAACACCAACCCCGTCACAAAGAACATCTTGTTACTCAAAAATAGATGTCTATGTGAGGTGATGTAGTCATGTCTTCAGTCGTGCTGAGAATTTGGGAATTAGATTGGGATTTAGGATGTTCCTTTCGCTACTAATTACTGCTTTCGCTTCGTTGAGATACTAATTAATCACGTATTACCCATGTATTTATTTCATCTTTTTAATGAAGATGTCTGGAATGCAAGAACTGGTCTTTCCGATAATATTTCCCTGCACATACATGATTTCCTTATTTCTCACTTTGAAGCCTTCATGCAAGTAATCACTATGAATTCTGTCTTAGTCTACTATATATTTGACTTTTTGTTTCGATTAAAATGGTCTAACTTGGTGGAAGGCTGAAGCAAAATGCCCATTTTTTCTTCATTGTTGAGTTATCTTCGAAGTACTATTACTCTAGTAGGTTGTGAAACAAATTAACCAGCTTTAGTTTTGCAGTTTCCTGCCTTTCCAATTTTCTTGCTCCTACATTAGAATGCTTTTATTTGCCTTAGGGGGGAGAATTTGTCCTCTTTTAATTTTATTTTACCCTTTCTCTTTCTGTCTTCTTTTTTGCCAATTTGTATGATTAATGACTATGATTGGACAGTAAAATCTTCAGATCTCCCAAGAGAGTATGGGATTAAACTTTACTACGAGTCCTTTTCGGGGTAAACATCCATGCCCACTAAGTCAGTTCCACTCGATCGATGCTCCTCGGTGCACATCTAGTGATATGGTTGGCCAACCACAATATTCAAACCCAATATGAGCTAGAGGGTTGGTGGCGTGGGATTTTTTATGTGCTTGGCTCCTGGAAACCTCTCAAACCAATAGGCCTGGTAAGCTTTTTAACGGTTCTAGTAGCAATAATAGCGAAGAAGTCTTAATGGAATTCGTTCAATCGTTTATGTCTATTAGTTTTAATAAACTTAAGCGACCGAACCTAAAACAGATGTTCACAGAATTACTGAAAATGTAAACAAATGTGTTAACTCAATTGTTTTTATTTATGAAGATAGGTAATTCTTCTTCATTTATGGATCAAACTCAGATTAATTTTAACTGCTTTTTTATTTTTCATAACTTAAATAGTATGAATGCTAATTCGCCTAAAAGTAAATCAAAATTAGTAACGGACTAACCTTTGCTCTTTATTTCCCAGGTTCTTTTTTCGCTTCTTAGATGAACAAAATTATTCATAATACATTTGCCTCTTTCGTACTTTATTATACCCTATGATCACCTTTATCTAATTAGCCCATTCTTCGCGTATTCTTTGTAGACTACCACTGTAACTGTTCCAAAAACCTCACTTGAATTAGCGGTTTCTCTGAACCAACCTCAAATCCAGCAGCCTTCAACACCCATGGTTCTAACTCCCGTTGCTCCTCCGCCTCCGGTTTTACCTGTTGTTGTAGCTGCTACTCCAACGAAGTCTGTTGTAGTTACAGCCCAACCCACTGTTGCTCCGTCTCCAATAGTAACGAATGGAAAGCAAACATCTGTCCAACAGACAACTCTGTCTATAGAACGGAAGACAAGTACTACTTCACTTCGACAGAACCTTCAGTCTCCATCCAGTGCGACTAACTCCACAGCCTCTTCTCTAATCAACACTCTGCCTAAATCCTATCCGGATGCACCAACAGATAAGAGGGAATTCGCCACTTTCTGGTTGAACAAGAACTACGAGGTGCACCCACAATCGAGTTTTCCTCGGGTTCTGATCTATGCAGAGTATCAGAAGGCTCATCAGGTGCAATTTGGAACGTCTTCGGGAGCGGCTTTATCTGCTGGAGATTTTCATGCAATGATTAAGTGAGTTTTACCTAGATTTTATTGTTAGTAAGTCAGGTTAGTAGATTGAATGTGTCATTGCCATTAAAAAAGATTTGTATTTTTTCGACATCACAATAGAATGGGCCCTTATTCAGACACCTCTTCTGCATCGGTGTCATATAATTCTACTAAAGGGGCTTTTTTCCTTATGTTTTCTAGACCTCTCCATCTGTATTAAAGTGTAACATCCTTTGTACAGGTTTTTTTTCAATCGTGCTTTTTTGGTAGGTGTTTTTACTTAAATTGAGTAATTGAATAGGAATTTATGCATGGTTTAGAAATAATGTGACGCTGTTTATGTTCAGAATAGGCTTAATGCGTTTATTCATTCACGGAAATACTTTATTTTATTAACAATAAGCATTTAAATATGGGTGAATAGATTTCAATCATAGCTTCTTAAAAGTAATGCTTGCTAAATTTGGACGCTTGTATATGTCAGTATTTCATTTTACACCATTTCCTTTGCGCAACTGTAGTAATGGAGATCGAATATTTTCCGGTAGCCCTGCGCTGAATTCGTCGCTCTGATATTGAATTATTCGATCTACTGTGTTTATTTATGCTCATGTCAGGGTCCTCGTCAACACCGCATTTCCGTTTCATATATTCAAAACCGCTCGTATTATTACTCGACCCCTTGTTCTTCTTTCCTTTCAAGCTTAAATTGAGTGCAAACGATGTTGTTTTTTTTGGGGGGGGGAAGGAGAGTTGTAATGACTATTTTTCACTTCAAAATTGTGAGTGGCATTCAGCCACGTAATTTCCTTTGGATTGCAATAGCTCATTTATGTTGTCTGATTGTAAGGGCCATAGTTCATTTGCAATTGACCTTTGGGTTCCACTAGCTTATATCATTTCCGTTTTTTTTACGTTTGAATGTTTGACACCATTCGTCATTTTTAACTTTTTTTAATTTTGTAGTAATAAAAGAGATAATAGTCTGTTTTGTTCTAAATCTATCTAACATACATCATATCATTCGACCAGGATTTCTAGGAATGTAATTTAGTGCAAGGTTATATGTCTTTGTTTATACGAAATGACCCATATCCAATGGCTTTAGTCCCCTCGCCCTGTTTACAAGGCTTGAATCGTCTGATAATTAAACACTAGGCCCTTGTTGATCGTTAATAATCTGCATCGAACTCAATCGCAAATAATGTGCTAGCTTTCATTTCTACCCAGCTTACAATCTGCGTCTTAAATTCAATTTCCTTTTACCCTATCGGTCCACCAAATTCTCCTGTCCAATTTTGCGGTATGCATGTCCGGTGTGAGTCAACACTTTAACTTCTCTCTACTGGAGGGTTAGTCACCTTCCTCACTGTGTGTACAGTGGTCATCACTACGCTAGCCTATTTTAATCGATAGATAGGAAATTATTAAGTTCTCCATTCTTGATTTTTTAAGGGGTTAAATCTGTGAAATTAGCTTCTGGACTTGGAATAGAAAAACAAAATTTCATATGAACAGAACTGGAATGTTAATCTCAATTACTGTTAAGTATGGTATAAGGTAAGCATGCATTTAATTAGAAAGTGGCATATGGTTGTCGGAAGTCTTGGGAGTAGCATTATACTGAGCTATTAACAGAGTATTGGGGAATGTGCAGTGTTTAATCCGTCTTTAGGATGATGCAAGGATTCAGAAGATGCAGAGTCAAGGTCACAGCTATGGTGCATATAAATTGAGATCACTTTAGGGATTAAATAGTCACGTTAAGGACAAATGTGAGGGGAAAAATTGCAGAGTTTCATATGCACTAGGGTTTTATTGGATGAATAAACGTGGAAATGACCTGTTGAGTCTGAATGCAACATTTTCGATAAGTTTGGTCTTATCTGAGGCTCATGTTTTCATGACGCTTCAGTTAAGAAAATTCTGAAAACGGAATTCTAGTATACTATTCCTTTAAATTTCTTAAAGAAAAATTATTTTAATGCCGAATTCTCCAGTATTATCTATCAAAATGGAGGACTATTTTCTTAATTATCTCTTTGGAGTGTATTCCACATTTTCTATCAACTGGAAAGCTCCATAAGTGCCATCAATTATGACACTTCAAAAATATTAAGGAGAAGGGCAGATTTTGGATTAACGTGGTTTAACTAGTAATTGCACAGAAGTCTGGTTATTTGGAAAGTTCATATTTGTTGAGGTGGGGTGAACTGAGAATGACTCACAAAGTATATCCAGCTTATCTCTCCAAATGAGTTATATTTATAAAATAGCTAACACCTTACAATTCACACCGCGGCCAAAAATCTGTACAGATTAACTTAAATATTTTTGCTCTGTATCATGCTTACATTACAATCTTCCTTTCTCTCTAGAACCGTCTTCCCGTCTGTCGACCAAGTAAAGGTTCTCGTTCCCAATGGAAACGTGGAAATCCATTACAACAAACTTAAACATGTCGACGCTCCGGAACCCGTTGATCAGGCCCTCGGTATGTGTCTCTCATATTGTCACATTTCCACATCCCCTTTGGCTCATTTCGTGATTTAAATACCCTTTTCCCTCAGGTGTTCAACACATGCTGGGAACCTGTCTAGCCACTCAGAACTCCGATGGTAAGGGACTAAAATCTCCCATTGGAACACCGGTACCTCCCTCGACTGCTGCTGCAGCAACCCCAAAAGTAAGTCTACGTTTGTGTGACGTCTCCACGTGGTCAGCACGAGAAAGGGTTTCGAGGGTGTGGTGTGTGGTTAAGCGTTGTGACGCGCGCGTTGCGACACGTGTGTGTTGGTTTGTTGTTGTGTGTGGCCGCACATGTGCGTGTGTCGAGGTCACGTGAGTGTTGTATGACCTTGAAGTCAACGCCGGTTGGCGCTTTGTGTATTTATTGTTGTGTGATGATGCTAATAATGCTACTGCTACGGCTATTTTTGTGTGACGTCACATACGCTGGAAGGGTAACTGGCTCATAGGCACGCGCTTACATTTGCGCACCCAACCCTGGCATTGCGCGTAGTAGGTTGGCTTGACTCCAACCGTTTCCAAAATCCGTTTGGCACTTTTTCTGGATCTCTCAAATCGAAATACTCGCTCATATTAAATTCTGATTCTGTTCCTTTTCTGCCCAAGAAGGTGCGTAGAGAAGAGAATGACTAATCTCCTAAATAGATTCCTTCTCACTTAACAATGAACATAAATGAAAACACGAACTCAATTCTTCTATCTATCCTCTATTAAGATAACAGATTTGCTCTAATTTATAGTTATCATTCAGCTTCTTCTTGATTCATCCAAACTTCCAGATATTATGTTATTTTCGAGTCTGTCTTAGGACTGTTTTCTGAGATCGGCTTTTGGGCCTGAATAAAGGTGTGCTGTTTATGCATTTGTCTATTTTCGATATGACTATGAATGCATGATGAGAGGAAGGAACTATTTCGTCAATTTCGGTGTCATTATACTATGTCCCCTTTCTCCTCCCCACCCGGGTGTTAATGAAAAGCGTTTTACAGCACCCATCTTTGGACTTTTCTGTCGACAAAATTCCAACCTGCTACCCCTCCTTTGGCCAATTTGACTGCTTGAGAATCCAAGAGAGGGATGATTATGGCAATGAGAATTTGGGAGAATCGAGTGATTAATTTGTACCCCTCATTCAGGAGGTGCCACAGGTGTATATGTATTTCACTTCAACCTGTCGTTCTTTACACAGGCTAACCGCAAACGAAGTGCCGTCAATCTGATAGAGACACCCTCTACAATCGCCTCCTCAGAAGCTGTGGTGCCACCGGGAGCGAAACAAGTACGCCTGTTTGAGGAAGCAATCAAGACTGACGGTGAAAGTGGGGGAGGAGGGATATTGACAAACACTCCCATCAATCCTACCGGTGGTGTCTCAAGTCTTATCAATGGAACCGCTGCTGTTACATCTACTCCGCAACCCATCAAACTTCTAACCACTGCCACAAATCCACCTACAATCGTTGATAATTTGATTCCTGTGTCTAGTAATGGGCCTATTGAACTTGCCACGAAGTGAGTTACTTTTTAAAAATAACAACCTGCTCCTCTTTTGCTTATTATGGCTCTATATTTTGAATTTTGTTGTCCATATAAGTGATCCTTTCTTCATTAGTCAAAGTGGGGTCTCGATAGATTACTAAATATATCATCGATTCAATATACAGTTGTTTGTTCACAAATTACCTTTTCATAGTTAAGAAAATATTTGATTTTAAACCCTCGGGGATTCAATTCACTTTCAGTGATCATAAAATCCAAACATCAATTAAGAATTGACTGTTTCGCTGCCTTGAAGAAAATTCACGTTCTTCCTTCCCTCCCTCCTAGTGAGTGGAAATGAAATGTTACTTTACTTTATTGGCTTACTCAGTTTTCTAATTCGAACAGCCATAATTACCTCTACCTTCTCACCATTATGTCAGGGGCTCTAAGCTACCTCCTAAAGGCAAAATTTTAGCTTTGTTTCTGTAGTTTACTTTCGGTGTACTAAAGTATTAGTAGGTTCTTGATTCGGACCCTACTCAGAGGATAATGTAGATTATATTTCGCACATTAATGCCCTACAAATCGTACTTAACTCTTTAACGCCCAAATTATTTTTTTGAAGAATGCACCCAACCTCACTCGCTTGTCTCACAGTAGACTGATTCCACCGACGTGATGAATCTTGGTGGTATCAGGCGAAGGCTATAGACGTATTGAACATGTTTTGAACGGCAATAGCGCCTCCTGTTACGAGTCTAGTACCAATGGAGTTTATTTTGTAAGAGGATCGTACGGTCCTGTAGGACGTTAAAGGGCTAAAGCTTATTCATATATGCTTGATTTATGTAAGAACTTAGAATTGATTTGAAAATGGGAGCTTTATTTGGTCTTTTCTATTTTGCCAAATCTGAAAAATTTTCCTATTCTTTAAGTGCCTTTTGTTTCATGTTCTGTCACCTTTTCTGATCATTTTGCACATTGCTAAGACCTTCACTAAAGGCCGAAATACTTATTTTGCTGCTAGGGATAAGATCCCTAGTTTGTTAAAATTACCATCATACATTGATGGTGACAGCTTCAACTCAAATTTTTATCTAAATTGGAGCTTCAGAGGAGCCTGGCGGCTATTCTGCCTGCTATCCCCTATTTTATTATCGAAAGAAGGGATATTGTGATTATTGCGCCAAGTAGATTTATTGCTTGAAGCCTTTGAAGTGGAGTTAACAGAAATCGTCTGTAATGATTTGTGGTATTTATTGCCACTTGGATAGTGTAAGCAGTTGGAAAGATCCGTGGGAGAAATAAAAGTATGTATGAATTTTGGTTGTGGTTGATACAACACTGGTCAATAGCTTAAAATTCAACTAGGTGTTTATAACTCTCAAATTGAACCACTCCGGAGTCACGCTTTACGGCAAATTGTACCATTACTCAAGAAGGTTTGATCGACTGTGACGCACCCACCGCACTTGGATTCTATGTCATGATCTCAAACCTCTTAAATCTTACTTTGTTAATGGGATTTCTCTCACATTTTATGCAAAGTAAATTACGCCTATCGTTTTGGCATTAATACTGGTGATTTCTAGTTGCACGTTTGCATGTCTGTTTATATTATATTTTATTGGCGTATATCAATCTCACATGGCACAACCTCCAGGCTAAGTCTTAAAAAGCTCTTGTTTTTTGCCTCTCATTAGTTCTTTCTCACATGTTTCTCTCCTTCGCAGTGGATCCATTCAAATTCAACAACCAGTGATCACAGCCTCCGCTATCGCATTTCCCATTATGGATGGGAAAAGAATGCTGAATGGCTTCACCACCAACACGGCCCAGCCCACCGGGACTGCTCCCACTCTAATCGATACCTCTCAAGGGGTTTTACAATTTCGCACCCTCCTTCCTACTTCCCAAAATCCAACTCAGGACCCTAATAGAGTCACGGCTCCTTGTCGACCATCTCTTGTTATGCAGTCAGCTGCTGCTCCAGGAACAGTTATTAGCAATAACTCTGAAATTGCTGCACCACAGACACTGACTTGTCTTGGAACCTTTATGGCTTCGACCTCCACAGCAAGTGGTTGTACTCCTACTCCGCAACAAGTTTTCCTCTACTCCCTCGCCCCCAATGCTCAATTATCGATTGCGCCAACGCCTGCTGCGGCCATCATGCCCCAGCAGCAACAGCCCCAACTGATTTCTACAGTTCCTCAACAACAGGCCACTACGACCCAACAATCGATTCGACAGACAATTTCCACAGCGTTTGTCTGTATGTGGGGAGGGGATTGTAGGAGGTCGTTTCCCTCAGGTGATCGGCTCTTTGCACATATCTACTCGAGCCATTTTGGATCGTTGAAAGCCCAACAGGACCTTGTAAGTTGTTGAACATTCTTTTCACTTTTTTTTGAAGGAGAGCGTTAAATTCTACAGTTTATCTCGTTCTATTAATTCATTAAGATTCCCAAAGAAGTGATCGACTATATATGCAGATTTCAATATTCTTTTGCCTGACTAAGGTCGTTTTTCTTGGACAATCGGTTCGAAATAGTAAAATGCTTTTTAAATGCCACTCCCTTTGGTGGAATTGAAGACCGTAAAGCTTGCATATTTGATACATTAGCATCCCTCGCTGATATATTTGTTGAGTAAAAGGGGTGAATGGGTGAGAGCTTTCCTAGCCACTTCTTTGCCCTCTGAATGAGTGTGAAAAATCGCTTTCATCCAATGAAACTAAGTAGTCGTCTTCTCACAGATTTTAAACTTTCTGATATGATCTTTATATCTAGTTGCACTCATTTCAGTGCTTTTTCTGTGTTTTTGAAAAGCATGTTGCTATTAATAACCAAATTCCTTCAAGTTTTGAGAATGTGTAACGTATATCTGGTTGATTGATTGGTACATTCATTCAATCAATTGCATTCGAATTAAATTTGTTCTATTCCGGGAACTTTCTCTGTGTACCCTTGAGAAAGGAACTGCTGTAGCTATTACTTGCCAATTAAATAAACTTACTGTGAAATACGACATCAACAGGTATTGATTATATTGTCTTCAGTGTTTGTGTGATTAAAGTGTACTTAGAAAATTCAAACTCGGAGTACTGATTAAAGCTCTGCTCTTAGGTTACTAGTAGCGATGAATTAAAGAATCGAATGGAATCATCAGTAAGACCCAAAGCCATCGTTTTGAACAGGCCATTTCACATCAACAACTAGTTTTAAGCCCACATATTAAAAAGCCCATTCTTTATATTGGCATTAAGAATTCAGTGCGAGCTTCTTTCAAAGTTCGTATTAAAAAAACAGCTGCGTGTTTTATCGGTTGAGAAGAGAAATCCAATCCCCATTCCTACTGACTAAAATCCCCTACTCTTCTCCTATAATTATAGCTATGCATCCCCTTGTCTAAATAGTGTAATTTATGCCGTCTTTCACTAAATACACAATACATAATACAGATCAACAGAGAGTGTTCTTTGTCTCTTTAATCTGGCCGAAATGAGCGTCGCAACTGCTTTTTCATAATTGTATGTCTAGACCCATAGTTCCAAAGAGAAGTATGCAAGAGTCGGAGATAAATTTGGTTACGAATGAGAATCTATTTGGATAGGTTTATCAGAAATTAGGATAATCCACAATTATCGGTCTCTAAATCAAATTATCAATCTTTCTTATTTTATAGACATGTCTCTGGTCAGGCTGCAAGCAATCAACCATCCGACGAGGTTCTTTGTCTTTATTGGAACATCTTCGAGAGAACCATTGCAATGTGTCGCAAGTAACCTCTGACGAGGAGACGTCTTTGACATCCCTGACCACCACCAAACCCTCCGTTAACATTTCTCGGATGGCAATGATCGAACGTGAGTTTCGACAGACCCTTCAATCTGATTTTCTCCCTTGCACCGCAGAAAAATCCAAAGAGGGACCTGTTACTAAACACATTCGTCTTACAACAGCTCTGATTCTGCAAAACCTTGTCACTTATTCATCTCTTGCTAGAAAGTAAGTACGCTACGGCTCAAGTTGTCTATTAACAGTAAGAGTAATGTTCATCTTGTTTTTACCTTTCTTTCAGGCGATTGATACCCTTTGAGCCGTTACTTGTCGATCTAGCCTTATCTGGTGGAGAAGCGTCGAATGTTCTCATGAAATGCCTCTCCGCCATGGCAACAGATGCCTCTGGGGCAGAGGGAAATTCTCGGAACTTTAGGTAGCTCGTGTAGGCGTCATGCACCTCTGTGTACAGGCTATATCCACCACCTCAGTCCTCTCTGTGTACAGTGATCAGCTTCATTCCCCATCTGATCTGTTTTATAGCACGTATCTTGCATTCTCCACTGCACCTCCTAATTAAAGACACGCTTAACATTAATTGTGTACAGACTCTGATTATTAGTCTTATGGGCGACTTTATCTACTGCGATGCCATTGATGAATTTTATATGCGAATTTGTCATTTGATTCTAACGATGCAAATATGTATTTTGTGAGTGTGTGGCTAGTTTTATTTTGCCGTTTTCTTTTAATCCCCATACCCGCTCACTCTCTTTTCTCTTATTTGTGTCCGTGACCACATGTTATTTTAATATCTCTGCCATAACACTCTCTAACTTTCTCTGTAGTTGTACTTAATCTTGGGCCTCTCTTTTGCCGTCTCTTCTACTTCTCGTGTATATTTTATTCTCACTGTTTATGCATATACTACTCTGGCATCATATTAATTAAATACACACCTATTTTAAATACCGATTCGCCTGTGCCTCTTGTTATGTGTTAGCCATGTATATGGCTTTCTTTTAAACGCGATATCCAGTGTTCTCCATAACTAAACTTGTAATGTAGGAGTAAACAGTCAGTGGTGAGAGCGTTGGTTTTACTATTGATAAGTATAGTTACTACAGATGTGCAATTTCATGCGCAGTTTTGTATATACAGTCTAATAATGCGACAGCGCTGAGATTTCAATCCCAGACTCGGGATGGATGACAATCAAATAACTTGAATCGTTCAAGACTTCTTTTTTCTTAAGTATCGATCACAGAGGAACGCTGTGCTCATTGTGATCAACTGACTTTCGTCTTTGGTGGAAATTTCAAAGGTGGAGATAGTTCCGTGGCTCTAGTTTAGTATATGAATGTCGAAAAGGAGTTTTTTTCACGGTTATATATTTGCACTGACATATTGGATACATAAACACAGTAGCATCTGTTTCACGACATGGCGGTAATCATCGATGGCCTTTGGTGGTGAATCATTCAGTTGTCGAGCCGACCAGATGACGATATGACATCCACAAAGTGTGTATGCGGCAAATGATTAATTGTCGTGGTGTCGATTGCCTTTTGCAAATCGATGAGAGAGGTAATGATAGGTATACGATGCAAAGTTATATATTTATGAATTTTCAAACGACTAAAGTAGCCTCACTCAGAAATCAGGTAATCATATCATGAGCTTTGTTCTTCAAGGCATTGCGTAAGAGTCAACCTTTATGAGAAAATGGGCAACTCAGCACCTTCGAGGTTCAAAGAAGGTAGGAATCCTGTTGTCCTGAATTCATTACCTCTCCTATCTCGTCAAAGTCCTTCACTTTGTCAAAGCCAATAATAACAATAACACCACAAAGAGCTAGATTTGAATCGCTATTATTGCCCTGGCGTAAAGCATTGATTTAACATTAAATCACCGGGAACCTGACGTTCATTTTGACTGACATTTAAAACTAAGAACCATACTTTAATTTGGGCATCCATTTTACAGGCTTCACGACTCAACTATGCCTCTAAAATTTTATGCATTTCAGAACTAATTAGGTAGTAATACTGAATAATGATAACACAATAAATAGAACCACCCGAGGACGCTAGGTAGTTGAACCTTTAATATGTCTTGAACAAAATCGCATTGAGGACGCGCGCAGTTAGCCAACAACCAATAGACTACACGCCTGCCTTTCGTGTGTCTGTCTGTACCACCACGAAGTTTGTGTGAATTCACGCGTGATGAGGGCCTGTCCGTAAGTCGCTGTTTGGCGCACGCGCGCCTAGCTGGCCGGCTGTCTGTATATCTAACTCTCTATCTCGTTGACATCATTCGTTTTAGCACATTACGAATGTTTTAGCCAAACAGAGAATGTGAGTGGGCTTTTCTTGTCTGGCAATTTTTAAAATCAAGTTTGTGTTCGCTTGTACGGACGCACCAAAAACGCGCCGTATGAATACTCGCATATGCTGGGCTGAAATTTATCCGATATTTGGTGTGGGGGTTTATACATTCTGTCCCCTTAACCAGCCAACGAGTTTTATTGCAACGTTGACGATAATTAAAACACGAAACTTCACAAAATTTATAATGAAAATGATGTTGAAGGTGCTGATTATCGATCATCTTTCGATTGGTGATTGGTTTGCTCTATAGTAATAACACTCGTGAACCTATTTAACGAAGGGTTTTACCAGTTTAATTCGCAAAGAACTTGAAAATTATTGGCTTCCGGTTTTCGCTCTCTTGAGGAAGCGACATTCAGCCCAGTTATCGATCAGCAGGGCTTAAGTTATCTTAATTCGATTCTGTGAGTGAAATTAGAACTACTCGCTATATCTTTATACTCTGTATTCCTTTTGGTGAAATCGCAATAAACATGCATTTTTCCACCAAACTCGTATCTAGATACGACCTTTGTGATGCCTTGGTCAAAGTGACTTAGAAGAAGAAAAAATTCAAAATATACTTCTGGGTTATATTCGAATGCCACGGTTAAAGCAAAGCTGGTGTTCAAAAAATCGATGATCACTATTCACACAAATTATAAACCTGAAACTAAATAAGGCGTCCTGGTTGTGTTTAGTCGCATCATCGGCATAAATGGTTCGACTTCGACAAAATTGAGAGGAGATAAAGTTACATTAACCGGAATTTTAGAAATGAAATCAAACATATGAGCTGTTTGTCGTAGTAGCTGTCGATTTGGGGTCAAATAAAACCGGAAAAAGTTTAAATAGATTCAGTAGTGGTTTCATATGCTGAATAAATCCTAATGATGCTCTTAAATGCTGGAGCTTTCTCCAAAAATACAGTAAGTGAGCAAGTACCTTTCATATTTGATTGTCTGATTTCACCATGAGTGAATTTCAGCGAGCTCCGCTTTGTTTAAAATGTCGCTTTAAGAGCATCAACTGTAAGAAGGTACAAATGAATCAAAGCGGTATAACTAACCATGTTATTAGAACTACTAGAAAAATTCTCTGAACATTGCAAACATGGTCTCACCCAGAAATCTGTGGACCAAATAATGAAAATTGTAGCCTAGAACGTTTGGATATTTCAGGATGAAACACACCCTTTCTGTGGAAGTGAACAACTCAGAACTAATATGAAACAGGACTCTTAATATTGACTTCATTTCAAAGCACTTCTTTACTCTTTACGAGATGATTTTGCTATTTCGAGTGATCAGATGCAAATGTGATTAAAACGTTTTTTTGCATTGTTATAGGTTATGGAATGGAATTATGCATTGCATTTTATTGAATGGCATATTTGAAACAGGAATGTTGATCACACGTTAGCTAATTTTACCATAAAAAACTTAATATTTAAACACAAACTCAGTTGGTAAAGGTAATCCTTTCTATCTCATCTCTATTGTGAAAACTAAACTATGAAGTATGAATCACCCTCTGTGCAAACACCATCCGTTCCAGTTATCAGACATTAATTAAAATAAGTTTCTTATAAACGCGGGTGGTTCAATATTTTAGATAGTCATTGGTCAAGGCACATAACATATCAAAGTGAAGCATAAGTTTTATTGGATATCGATATTTAATTCGTGAATTATAATTGGCTAGCGAAAAGGGGGGGGGGGAGAGATATGATTGGAAGAAAGTGAGCGGGATGAGCGATAGAACGTGCTTTTTCCACGAGTTTGACTCGATTAAAGCTGTCTTTTATGCTGTACGCTTTTTTACAGTAAAAACAGTGATTACAGTGATTCCAATTGTCGCAATGTAGACAAAGAAGAAAAGACGATCTAGAACTAATGCCATCGTTCGCCATTCCATGGCAATCGTATTTTTACGAGCCCCTTCCTTCTGACGGTTGACAAACATGCGTACATAACGCTTCAGTTCGCGCACATCGCGTTCAAGACTAGTACTTGAACTCAGCATAATTGGAGAGTCCTCTGAATCCAAATTCGGATTCGCTGAGTTCACGTCTCGATTTGGATCTTGAGATTGGTTGCCGCCATGCCAATCTTGAGTTCCACTGTAACGAGAAATGTCGCCTACTGAGTCAGTCAATCCCATGCAACCTGGACATGTTGAGTGACCCTGTTGTCCATAATCTGCCCTATTTCCTCCTGCGGGCATGTGGTTTTTCCAGTCACCGACTCCTTCTACACAATTTGAAATTGGACCTAAAAAAGAAAATGGAAAGGGTTTTGCTTATCTCCATTTTGGCAAAATAGGACTCCTAACCCATAGCATTCACTTTCTGCCCATTTGTCATTACACACTTTGGAGAGTTTGAGAGAACACTTAAAGCACCTTGCTTTCAGCTCCTTGTGAGTGTTAGCCAATTTTAGGGTAAAATTCGGTCAATTTCATGCAAAAATATTCTAACAAAGTGGATTCCGAAGAAGAAACGCGTTTCTTCACTTCTTTCAAACACAAAGAAGACAAGAACTGGGACCCAAGGTTTTGAGAAGGCAACACACCATTTTGGCCGAGGTCACTAGACAATATGAAAAGGCAATAAAAAAATACGTAGATTGAATTTACACTTGCCAAATGGTTGTCGTCTTGGTGATTCAGTATTGTTGGTAGAATTATTATAACTGCTGAAATGTCCCTCCAAGTTCCCCATGTCCAGATCATCATCATAATCATCGAGGAATTTGCTTGATTGTAGTTCGGGGACGCGAACCTTGCGACGTCGTGAGCCATGGCCCATTCCGACTGATCCACCCAGACCGGCCAGCACTCCACCGCTGGCTGTTCGAGCCACGACGTGACTGAGAGTCTTTTTCTCTTCTGGCAAAGGTATACTTTGGCGGACAAGCATCATGCGACCCAGTCCTTCGATTATAATCTAGAGAAAATAACTAAGAGAGTTATAAATAATAAAGTGGTCAACTGGGACGAATGTGAACTCCACTTTTGTTGACTTCTAGGAACCTCACGAAATGCTTAATATATACCACATTCACTTATCTAAAATCAACATATTAGGTTTCCCTGTTTAACCCATGACACATCCTAGTTTTGTCATGCAAAGGTCAGCAGATCCCAATTGTCATAGTGTGACCCATAGAAAAGTAGCCAAATAGGCAACTCCTCTCAGCGTATCTCATTGAGCCTGTTCTCCACAACTTCGTGTGCACACAACCTGTTTAGATGCTCATTTCTGGCTCCCCACTTTCACACTCTCCCATCCTACTGCTCCAACTCCTCTCCCAATTCCCAACTCAACTCTTGGTTTTCCAATTCGGGTAAAGATTGTTGTATCCCGTTAATAATAGGGGGATTATTAGATACCCAAGTCTAAAGTATAAATGAGCGATATTGATGAGATTAAATCGCACTCTATACTCGCCTTATATGCTTCAACCGCACACTCTCCTTCTTCTTACGTTGCAATGGCTTCATTTTACCTCTTAGACATCAGTAAAATAGAGTAAAGAATCCTGCAAAATCAAAAGACTTAGGCATGCGCTACTCGACTGTGAAATGGTAATACGTTTTACACCTACTTGAACGATCAGCTCACCTCCTAGTCTATCGGCAATTTGCCTTCTCTCTCTCATGACTATTTTATTGCTGATGTACAATAAATATCAGTGTCTGACTTCCTGTAATTTGCATTGGCTATTTTTTAATAGATGAACCAGGACAACCTCAAGCATTCGTTAATTGAAACTATTAAATAATTTTTGCAGTGCTTTACCAACATCCCATCCTACATTAACTACCAGAAGAGATGGGTGAACTATGCTAAATGTGACCAGCTTCCCAACTTTACAAAGTGTACAATTTCTTGGGTCACTTGATAAGTACTCAAACGAGTATCTCGAAAGCGCTCTCGAGGGGGAGCATTCGGCTCACTGGAATCAATTCAGCAAACGCAACAAATTCAAAAGCTCAAATCAAAGGCTTGGGGGTCAGATGGAGGAGTTCTGAATTGGGAAAGTCAGATCCTGGCGCAGTCAAATCAAACCTGTTAACTAAGAGATAGATGACCACATTAGCCCGTGTCTTCTATTTGTGCTTATAATTTCATTTGCTTTTGCTCCTTTCCTCTTTGCCTCTCATCACATGCGCTTATGTTATTTCCAAAAAAAATTTACAACCACAATGTGATTCATGCAACAGTTAGGTACTTTCATTCTACTCCCACTTGTGTTCCCACATAAGAGAAAAAAATGGGACCTGCAACTAATATAAAAATTGCATTTAAAGCTTATTTCTAAAGTCACATTTATATTTCAAATTACGTCAATTATTAATAAAAAATATAAAAATATTTCGACTATTCATAATCAAACAAGCTATGGCTATGAGATAGAAAACTAAAATGAATATTCGCGAATTTTTATTTCCCCATAAATTATTATTTTCCATTTAATCCATAATCTAATTAATGCCTGAGTGGTAGCAGATATTTGTCGAATTTAAATAGCCAAATAATTGTTCTATTTTTTTTGTTTAAATGCGAATTATTGAGGGAGGGGAGGGGGAGTAAGGAAACAAATAAATGAAATAACAAGACAATCATGATATTTGTCAAAATAATTGTCGCTAATTTTATTGTTAACATGATTTTACCAGTTGTGGAGACGAGGGGAGATGTCAAATTAGAAATTCAACGACAATGACTAAGCAATGCTACTACTACTACTGGACGTGGGTTAATTGACATAAATTTGTTTATTTAGAGAGTATGACATGTACTATAAAAAAATCATAAAATGAAGCTGCTTTTCCATTGTATAATTGCATTTAAAGAAGTGATTGACTGTTATATGCAGATTTGAGGAAAAGATGACGATTAGGTCAATTCACGTGCATGACAATTAGAACCTTTCGCATTGGTTACCCAAGTAGACAAATATTAAATGCCAAGGAGTGTATTGTGCTTTAATAGAATGCAATACATGGTTTGGTCTTCGGGTATATAACTGGCTCCTTGAAGTAGATGGGGGCGTTACAGACACCGTGATCAAGAGGGCTGGCTACCATTAAACAATAGTCTGAGAGAACCCCAATAGGGATTGATACATGCCTTCACATTCAATTTCGGCTTCCCATTCATAATCTCGCGTTTGGTCTACTACGGGGGTCAGCGGCGTTGCGTAAAAAGTCTAAAGTAACAAAGATTTGGCAAACGCAAACACAGCTGGTGGAAGTAGAATGAAATGGAAAAGTAAAGTAAGACAGGAAGAGGGAAAACATGTAACCGAGCGTCAAATTGAGTTAGCAGTCTTGGCGTCCATTGTTCGCTGAACAATGTGACCATAGAGTTCATTATCGCATGGCTATTTGGACCAATGAGACTTGAGCAAGCATTGAAAAATATCTACCATCTAAATGGAAGTCGCTAGGAAATCAAACCGTTACAAGAATGCAAAATGGTTTCCCGAGTACCTCAAGCAGTCATTTTCAGCATATACATTTCGCTGTTTGAAAAAAATATTACAGTTACTTTCTTCGTTAATTTGGGTAATTTAGTCCCAAAGACTTGGCAATCATAGACTACAAAATTTTCGTAAGTAAAATAACCTGTTGAAAAATTTTGATCACCAGTATAAGTGCGGGAAATAACCAGTGTGTGATAGACATACAGACTATAAGGCAAAAAAATAATCGATTTGGGGTCTAGAAGGAGGCGAAAAGGATGATTTGCTGTTCCAAAGCATAAGTGAATTTGCAAAATGGGTGTTGTAGAAGCGACAAAAGTTCAAATTAATATCTATTGGCATGGGTGTGAACTGTCACGTAAATACTACTCTAATCACGAATCTATGGCTCAGACTTGGTTTTCAAGTTTGTGAATTTCAATTAACTCAACTTCTTTTATAAAAAGGTGGACAATATAATGAACTGACAAGAAGCAGAGGTATTGTTCTAAAATTTTGAAATTCCAGTCTTTTCTCCTAAATTAGCTCGTTTTTTTTCAGTGGAAGTAATATTTTTAGAATCGAAAAGGATTGATATCACTTCAGTAGGTTTGAAATTGAAGGGTAGTCCCATTTTCAGCCTAAGAGTGCTGCTTATTCCAAAGTTAATTGAAATTTTTCTGAGTTGTATGCTCTCTTTAAGTGGGCGTTAGGTCTTAATTACATCATTAATAACAGCTGTTACAGTCACGAAGTAGGAATTACACTGCCAATGAAGGAGTATAATATCAATGAGAAAAGTATATTAGATAAAAATTACGATTTTTTAAATACTTTGGTGGACTTACACGATGGAGAATAGCAGGAAGAGGTCCATTTCTTGCACCACGATAGTGAAAATGAATGACAAGTGTTGCAAGAAAAGTTGACAAGGTGATCATGATCATATTGAGACAGAAGTACGCGCCTTGGATAATCGAATGAGATGGAATTGCATAAAAACATTCACTTCCGAGTGCTTTAAATTTAAATTGGCTTATAGCGCTGAAAACTTACCGATCAGAGGAAACTCTTTGACTGCGTTTGGCGTCTGCTCGGCCAATACGAGTAGGAGGAGGAAGAAGGTAACGAAAATGTTCATTCCTATAATGGTTACACGAAAAGACGACATTATTTTGATGAGTAATTGGAGGCAAGGTGAGTAGGCTAGAAAAACGCAAACGACCATCAATTTTCTTCAAGTTACTGCACGTTAGACCTGATTGACAGGTGAGTTCATGCCTCTAAAGCCACAATTTTATGCTGAGATCATGGAATTTTATTTATGGCAGTTTTAGATTTTAATCGAAGCTGGAGAGCGCTTATTGATGCATCGGCCTTTTTGTTTGGGTTATCAATAAGAAGCGGACATGCATCCCTTCTGTGAAGTACTTGAATGCAACTGGTGCGGAATTAAAGGAGAGGATTTTGAAAGAATGTGGTTTTCATTGTTTGTTAATTAAAAGGGCTAGTAGTCACTTCTCCAATACTCCTTTCAAATATGGTAAACGGAATGACCCGGAAATGAGATCCAACCTATTGCAAAAATCATGCCTCTTTTCTATTGTAATTCAGCAATAACATTCATATATGGACAGAGAAAAACCGTGCGACGTTTCAAATCGAGCTTATTTTCACCATCATGATAATTGTTTTATTGATTAGTCGCGATAAATGAAAAGCACAAATTGAAAATCAATAAATCATAATTTCGCCCAAATTAATTTCAGCATGGGATGTTCGATAGACGTACCTCCAAGTGGTGCACTCTGCACAACGTATACTCATACAGCAAAAAGGTCTATAATCCGGCAGCTGACTTCAAACTACCATGATCCGACTGTATGTCATATTCGACCACGTCCACAGTACTCACCTTACCTTACCTTTTTCTCTACCTTTGTGTCTGTCTCTTTTACATCTGTGAATCACTCTTCTGTTCCTCTCCCCTCTCGACTTTTTGTGACTTTGATGTTCCGCTCCTCTTTGTGAAGCCCGGAGTCAACTAAAGGGCTAATGATAACTATCATAAAGCCTGCCATTTGATATTTCAGCATTAATTTAATCGCTAACGTTGAGTTTCGGTATACTTTATTCAAAATTCCATGTAGACGCCAAGGCGCTTATTTCCACTACCTAGATAATTGACCTTTAAGTCATTTATTGTAAAAGTCAAACCATGATAATAAATTCTTTCAACGCATACCGAGCATCATTTTGGCAGGTGACTCAGGTGGCAGCCAGAAAACAACAATCGTTAAAGAGGAGAGAAGGAGGCAGGGCACGACCAGAATGAAAGTGTAGAAGCTGGATTCTCGATGTAGTCGGATCTTATAACACAGAACGGTATACTTCTTTGTGATGATCACATTGCCCTCGGTTTGATTTCGCTCCTTCAACATTATGGTGGATTTTATCTGCAAGAAGAAAAGCAAATCACCAATCAGCCAAAACCCCACACTATACCGACTCCTGAGTTATTAAAAATGAGGTGAGAAACACTTGCGGAATGACAATGACTGCGAATCCCCTGATGGTATGGCTATGCTCTAAAAGATGACTTTTGGCTCATTAACAAACAAGTTTGCATGGTGTTATAGGCCCATCGCATTTTTCTCGTCTTAATCGATCTTTAACTTTAGCTCCATGGAAGGCTGGAGTAGAGGTAGAATGCGAACTTCTCATCAGAGTGATTCCATACCATAAATTCGTTTCCCAAAAGAGATCTTGGCAATTAATCTCCTTCGATGGAATTGGGACTGAAAAACTTCCAAATGCTTGATTGAAACCACTCGGCACTACATACTGGATCAATGCGAAATTAGATGAAATGCGATTGGTCTAACCTGCCTAGTACGATTGGTATGAATGACGTCTTTTTCCTTCTCACCGTCAGTTTTCCATTCGTTACTTGGCACGTAATCAACAAAATCGACGTACGGTGTTGGCTCAGGAGACAAAGAGCTTATCCACCAATCCAACTCTAGTTGTGTTCGATCGTAGGTCCAAGATCCGAATTCCAGAGTACACACCTTAAAACGAATACAAGATTATGTAAGATAATAAAACATGTAATCAAACTTTCCCGAATTTAAAAAGCGACATCATCCTCGTGGTTTTGACCTAAAGCCGATATCTAGCAAAGAGCACAGATAATGATTAACTCAAATGTAAGCAGAGTTCCGCCATTACATTCCCATCTCCTCATAAAGTTCTGACCGAAGTACTCTTTGTAAATGGCAGCTTAAAAACTATGAACTCCTCCTCTCCGGCGATATTTATTCGAACGAACATCCACTGAACGTTTTACCGGCGTTAGACTTCATTTATCCTGGGTTAGTGGATATTATATCTTAAGGAATGTCAAACTCTCGCACCAGCTTTTGCCACCCCTCTCTCCTCCCCCAGTGTCTAACTTGATCTTGGTGAACCGTTCAGACTCAGACGAAATTCAAATGGGGAACATTTTTTGGCTTTTAGTTTATTGGCTTTACTCTTGTTCAATAACGGTAGCAGAGGCGATTTTGAAATCCCATTCACGAGCACGTAAATCCAATAATCGATAATTTAGTATGGGCGAAAAAAGCCTATGAATTTCGCACAAATATATTGGAAATGGGAATGATCGTAAATGTGCCTGTATGGTACTGGTTTATTCTCCTTCGCCAACCGATCGTTATTCTTTAAGAAAATTGACCCGTCGAGCCTTTTCGTACTTTTGCTATGAGATGTCATCAATCAACCAATATTTAGTAAATAAGAGATGTATTTTAAAAGAAAGCTTAAAATTCACCTGAGTATCGTAGGGGAAGTAGGTGATTTCGACTTGACAGGCACTTTTGAAAAGAGCTTGAGGGACCCACAAAATACTTCCATCTGCATGCACGACCACTCGAGCGATTCGATGGTCCTGAATACGTTCGTCAACGCTACAATGGTAAAATACAAAATAAATTAACTTAAAGATGGGATAAACTATTTCCAAACAATAAAAAATATAAAAATGAACAACATAAATACATATTGAGGCGAATAGTTAATTGATGAACTTAAAATAAAAATGAATATAAAGGAAAATATTTCAATTTAAGAAATCAAGCGGTTTAATATTGATTAGTTACGCTTATCGGCCAGTACTATTACCATTACTCACATGTACTTTTAACAAGAGTGAAAAAGGTTTTTAAAGCGCATGTATGACTGGTGTGACTGGAAGGGACGTAACACGATGAGGCTCAACTCACCAACGCTGGTGGTGATCGGTATGTGTGTCCTCCTTCATTCTTTCAACCTATCCTGGCACCTATATGACCACATTCCTTACTTCTAGTCATTTCCATAATCAATCAACCAAAATTGTCTTTCATCTCACAAACCTGAATTTGGGAAAATCGATACAACCAAGAAGGACAATGGTAGAGTGGCAATAGGTGATTAAGTACATTCACTTAGTACCAAAATAATACTAAACCAAGACTCACAAGTTAAAGAGCTGGATGTCCGGTGTCCAGACTTGCGAGGGAAAGATACGAACCTCTGTAATATTTCCATGCTCTGCAGGGTTCCATTGTAGTAGTGTATCATTCCATTTCTAGAAGGGGAAAAACAGGCAATGTGATCATGACATTTTTTTAATCAGTTAAATATCGATTGACAGTAGGCAGGGTAAATAGTTTGCATAGGTGCGTATTATAACATATTATCAACTTTAAATATTAATATTTATACACGCACTACGTTTTTTTTGTTCCCTCTGCTATGATCCTATTTGCCGTTCGGATTATTGAATAGGCAATAGACATACCTAGCTTATCTCTCTCTCCCACCCTCTCGAATTCTCCCTTCTGGCCAAATTTGGGCTGGTTTACAGACGATTCTGCGACGAGATTTTGGCTGTCCCGGGCCTTGGGCATACAACGTGCTAATGTCGACATCCATACTAGAAGTCTGCAGTAGATATGACCCCTGTTTTTCCATTAATCAATACTTATTTATTGCAATATGTTTTCGGGTGAGATTCTTTGGTGACATTTAAAGCTTTACTACGATTCACCGTATTCACAAACTGTACCACGAAAGCACTAGTTCAGTCTGTGCGACCTCCAGGAATATACTCTTCCATTCGTATCTCCCTCCTTCTCTCTATTTGGGCTGGTATTCAAGAATGTTTCCTTAAGAAGAAGAGTGAGATGTGCTAAAAACCCTGAGAACGGAACAGCTTTTGCCACTAATGGTTCTCGTCGTTCTTAAAACTGATTGGTGTATCCTCACAGCAATAGTGCCTGTGAATTAAGAAGACAGTAATCTCAAATACTTCATTTCTAATTAACAAGAGGTGTATTCTCATAATGAACGAAAGAAGAGAACAGGCATTTTAGTTACACATCTTCCTTCTTCTGCCTCTGGCACACTGAGAAATTGTTGTCATTGACATACATCAATCCGCAGTTTAAATGGGTGCGTGAACTTCTATCGGTAGTGATGTGGTTTGGTATTACTCTTGATCCTATTCGCAGCTCCTAAACCATGACTACAGACAAGAGATCGAAACTCGTCAGTTCACACTTAGCGATTGGAAATGCCCCAGATCATAAAAAGTTGCTGGTACTTACATACATAGACCAACAGTTGGTATGCAAAATTTGTTTATTTTCATCAAGTTCCAGGATCTGAATGAGCTGAAGCCCATAGCGTACGAGGAGAACCTGTTTGTTGTCACTAACTGGTCGACCAACGACACCGAATTTTTGATATCGAGCAATTAGCATCCGAATTAATGCCTTTTCAACCGATTTGGTCTTGTTAACTAAAAAATAAGAGGAAAGGAGGGTGAAATATCATATTTACTAGTCTAGACCTGGAACATGTAGTTCGTTCATCTCCTATGGCGCCAGTGCAAATCGGTCATGCCTCTCTTTGCTTAAGCCCCAATCTCCATCACCACCACATCCTATCATCTTTACTTTTCGAGAATGCACAGGCTAAATCGAGTATTTTAGTCTTCGTCTTATATGTTAGACTGGATGCATCAGATGACCACAATGCAAGTCTCTTCCCTTTCCTTATTGTCTCAATTGTAGCACGTGAAATTTCTAATCCATTTCTTGTCATCAATCCTTCCCCAATATTACAACACAATCAAGTGAACTAGTATAAGCACCTTAAACTACCCTCTGTCTTTTGTCGCAGTTTGACGTCATTGGAAAGAATCCTAGTTTAGTCTAATTAAGATCTTTCCTTAACAGAAATCTCTCCTTTAGAACCCACCCACCCATTTAAAACCAATTATAAAATTTAATAATTTAATACTACTTTAAGCTCGCTTATGATTTTGTCTAAGAACTTTCGACTCACTCTCGTCTACCAACTAACGAATAGGCAATCAGGAAAAAAATCAACTTAACTTTTTAACGCCCGAATTATTTTTCGTGATCTAAAAACATTTTCCCACTGCTTTCCCTTCTGTTGCGAGTCTAGTACCAATGGAGCTTATTTTGAAACCTGTTTGCGAAATATGACCTTATGGAGTACAGGTAATTGTTTCTGATGACCACCAAAGAGACCAGGGAGGTGTGTAGAAATACGAGTTTCATGACTGTAAAATCAAGTAACCTTGTTACGACAATTGCATCTGCTAAAGAAAGCAACCAAATGTCTCAAAATTTCGCCTCTCAAAAACTTAGTAGTAGGAAAGAAAAATAAATAACCTTGAAAATAATTTTAAATGGATTTGTACTTGGGCAAATTTTCAATCAGCCATGTGGATAGGTTATTTCCTGAATCTTTGAACTCAAATGCCTCACTCATATACTCGGAGCTTAAACTTTAGAATGCTGACCCATGAATTAAAAAAAAACTTCAGAGGCAAACAGGTCCTTTTAGCTCTTTGATCACTCTTCCTTCTAATTGGTTACTTAAACTTTCATAACACTTGAATAATTTAGACGCTTCTTCACAAGTAAACAATCTTGAATGTGCATCACGATGCATAAACGTGTTAAATATAAATGGGTAAGTTAGAGCTTACTTTTGGGGTGACCTTTTGGGGGAGGGCCCTGCGACGCACATATAACAGAAAGGAGGAGAAGGAAGACAATGGGACAGAACCTACTTTGAGAACCTTTCATGATGGGAGCACAAGTCCCAGCTGAGATTCTACCAGCCTAGATGACAGGGGCGAAGAATTTTGCAAAAGCATGGGACGGTAGGGTAGGCCAACGGACAATCAAAACGGACGCACTGATTGGTCAGTTCCCAGCGTCACTCTGATTGGTTCTCACGTTGGCATTGATTGTTACAATTTGCCTTGCGCAACTTGTCACCTACAACTACAATATACCCTCGCTTTAATTCTATTTCCGTCTATTATCCAGGGCCTCACAGCCTCATTTTATAGGCCCCTATATTCACCATGGCACAAGAATGCAAGAGAAGAATTCATTGTAAAAATTGTGAATGTTTTTTAACCAGAACGAAGCGTATTAGAATGAAATTCACCCTCACTTTATAAAGAGCATCAAATTCATCGCATTCCCAATTAAGTGTGCCATAATTTCCATTTAAAAGGCAGGCCTTAAAAAATGTTGCTAAGATCTCCAGGCTGCAACAAGTAAAAATGTAAAAAGATATTGTGAAAAACATTCACGAGACCCATCTATTGCAATTGAAAATCCTAAAAAGCTAATTTCACATGTCTCAAACTATGAGACAAAGTCTTCAGAGAGCTCAGATCTGAAATGTGTAATTCTATTACCTCTGTGTATATGGCACAATCTATTATAACACATAATTTCGTTAGGCTGTATTATAATCAATTCTGAAGGAATTTGGGGGATATTCTTAATAAATAACAGAAAATGTTGTAAAATAACTTCCGCATTGAACTGAGGGCAAAATTCACAAACACTACAGAAAAACACATTTCCGCGTTATATTGGCTTTTATTTGAGGGTGAGAAAATGTGAATTATTCAAGGAATATTGTCAAGATACATTTTTTTATGTCAGGGGTTGAGAGATCGAAGTACATCATCAGGCGCTTTGGTGAAAGCTGGTCGAGAAGATGAGTAGAGTAGGATGAGAACCGCTTATATGAGCCGATCGAGAGCATACAAGTTCCCTACACTGTTGTTAACATTTTTCCTGAGGAATTTTAGAAGACTCTTTACTTTCGAAAGGTTTGAGAACTATGGAATGACCTGAGCAGCTAATTTCAACCTCGAAATGGAAAGGAAGTAAGCTATTAAATTGTTGCCCAGATTGTGTGGGAAATTCCACAGTTTGAACAAGATAGAAGGGGCATGCTGGGACGTGCTGAGTTGTGAATAGAAGCTCATAATGAACACTTTCAACACTTGCACTGAACTACTAAGGAGCGCTCAGTATGCTCTCTATTCACATGAGACCTCCTTTACCACTCGGTCACTCGGTAGTTGATATCCATGCCTTATATGATATTTACAAACCGGCGTGTAAAAGGTTCCGCTGGTGTCTTCGAAATCCACCCTATCCTACCATGAGTCAATTAGTTTCAGCCGAGATCTCGGAAGTTAGCTGTTGCGCCATTCCGCTTCTCATAGAAAAATTTTGCCACAAAGTTGAGGTATAGCCAAACTTTCCGTGATTTGTGTTCCTTAAACCAAGATTCTGGAGGATTGTAATGACTTAGCTCGGCGTTTTTCGTGCCCCCATAGCACTAGTGCTGATTGGCTTTCTATTAGGGAGAAATTGAATTATTTCAATGTCTTAATGGAACTTTTAAGAGTTTGTTAGAACTCGTCTTTCGGACACAATCAGAGGGGTAACCAACCTTTTACACCTTCGGTATAATTTCTTAGTAAAAAGAGGAAGAGAAGAATTTGTTTAAGTTAACAGTCGTCGCCTAGATCCGCGTAACCCTACATTTTCGAATGAGGTTTCATCAGTCAGTTATTGGTTACTCAAGCAGCCAATCACCATGATACTCTTCTGGATCAGATAATATCGTAGCAACAGGTAAGTTCAGTGAGAGTAACCTAGGTTCTGCTGGTAACTATGCTTTGACGACGCAGAGGTGTGCAAGGTTTGAAGAAATGCTTCACCAGTTGATATAATGAATTAATGAACGTGTAGCGGGTTTGCATAAATGGTAGTAATGTATTCTCACTATGCCCCATCCAACCTGCAAACACTACCCATCCAAGTTTCTTAAAAAGATCGAGTGAAATAGAGAAAATTTATTACAAATACAAATACAAAAGTGAGAAAAAATGAAAGCGGGGCAAAATAGAAAATGCTGACCAATTTCAAGATTCCTTTTCTCTTTCCTCCTCTTCAGGTTTAGAGTCGTCCGAAGCCTCCGCAGCGATTTCGTCCGCGACGTAGAGCGATGGTGCACATACCATGTCACGATGTACAGCCACTCTGGCAGCGTCCATTCTAGACGCCAGTGCATGATCACCCAACCCCTTGCAAGCCGCACAAACATGACGTAACAACTCATCCAATCGTTGAAGAGCTCGAAGGACGTGACCTTCGGCAACTTCGCCTGCTACGAGACCCATAATAGCCGAGAAGGGCTGATTACAAGCCCAAGCATAGGTCGCACCGACCAAAATTGCATTCAACTGCGTATCCGACTCTCCCTCCAAAACGCCATACTTCATTTGAAGGCTTTCCAATCGTCGGGCTTTGGCAAACATTGACCGAACAGTGTCCTGTAAGTGTTCTGGAACTGTTATTGGAAGCTTGACAGGTTCTTCAGGCTCAACGGGATTCTCGTAAGATTTTACCTCCTCTTGAGTAACAAGAGCAAGACGAGAATTAGATGGATTATTAGCTGCCAACGTTGAAGGCGCATTTTGTTGTGGTGGGGAAGGGGACTGATTTTGAGGGCCACCCATTCCAGATTCACAGACAAAGCATGAGAGCAACGCTGCAATATCTTCTGGAGGCATCTGAATTATCGATCCATCAAAAAGTACCTCAGCTAGCAGGACTTCCATTTGCTGGAACTCACATGCTGCCCTACCTGAAGGTATAAAGTGAAATTCAAAATTATTAATTACTTAAAGTTAGTCAGTAGAAGTGGATCATGGGATCCACTCACCTTTGCGCGTAAGGCAACCAGATTGGCTACCTTTTTCAAGAAAACCCAACTTTTCAAGGACCCGAACTCTGGCCTCATAGTCAAGCAAAAGAGCTCCCTTATTTCTACTTAGCTTCTCTTCCAAACGAGCAACTGCCTGGCTGCGTCTCAGGCATCTATGGGCGAGGTTCAAATGTGCAACCAAGTCTTCACAGACCGCGACATCATACAGCATATATTTAAACCGCGAATTGTCATCGCATCGCAAACTCCTTAGTGCTTGTGATAATTCCATCCATGCTTCTGCCTCCGGACACTCTAGACCGATATGCATCCAAAAGGGTATAGTTTCAAGGTTGTTTACATTGGAGGCAGCGGTGTAGAGTGTTTCATTTACTGCATCCAAATGTGATTTTGTGGGGCTTCCTCGAGATTCTTTTTGATCTACACGTTTTTTAGAAACCAATACTTCTAAACCAAGTGTTGAAGCGTCTTGCTGCTGACGAAATTGAGCGAGATCACGAGGAATGGAATTGGAAAAGAACTTATCTTCAGTGGCCCCTGGTACAACCGTGTTGGTCACTGCCAAGAGTGAGGTCAATGGAACACCAGTTACCATGACCAGGCGGGATTTGCTATCTTCTTTCGACTAAAAGTGAAGAGGGGAGAAATGGCATGAAGGGGCTATGAGATAGATTAATTGCTATGCTCTTCAGCTGTGAGGATGGGATGTACACGATGAATCGAAATAGTCATAACAGTGATAAGCTGACGGCGCTATACCCAATCGACAAATATGTCTATTCTGCATTCCAACCTGCCCATTACAATTGACTAATTGTTTGATCTCAACCTGGACCTGTTATTTGCTGATGATCTGAAGTAAGCAAACTCTCAATAGCCCAGTTTCATTCTTTATGGTAACCCCAAACATGCATTCAATCACACTACGGACCGGCAAATTAACGGTTCAGGGTGTGGCAGGCACACTATGACTCACAAGTCTGTTGCCCAGTAACTCACAAGACTGACATCATCCTTCAGCATACCTTAATCCTCTATTTTTCCGCAACTTCCAGTCTATAAATCCTGTTTAAACGCTTACATCAGGCTCTAGCATCTCCTTCTCTTTTGTTCTTATTCGATTACCCAATGCACTACACTACACTCTTAGTCTTCTGACCTTGAAAAAGGCTCTTGAAAGCTCATTAACCTTAAAAATCAATAGCTCTGCAAGCTCTACGCCTAACCTGATCAGTATTTTAGGAAGTCAACCCTCTTCAGATTTAAGCTGAAAAGTACCCACGAATGAAAAGCTTTGCTCATGAAAAAACAGGAATCTTGCACAATCTTTCACTCAAAGGATTTTAACCTAAACTTCAACAACAAATGGACCAAGTTAAGTAGACCACAGGGGAAAAGATGAACTGTGGTGCTCGGGGTTGCAGTGTCAGCGAAATGGGTATACGATTGATAGTTCCTTGTTTCAAGTTCGTCTAAACAGGCTGCAATTGACACGTCACAATACCGTGTGACCTAATAAGGGTGTCCCATCTATGGGGGTCTTCTGAATGGTCGTAACTAGTCTCCGTCATACCCCACAATTAGGTAAATATTTCTAAATACAGAGCTTTGTTTAAGTAAATTCCAAAATTGGTTGAAAGGAAAGTACCCTACTTTTCCCCAAAAAATGAGCAGCCTTCTGAAGCGGTTTTAAGTAGAAAGCCACAACATACAATTCCTTTCTTGAAGAGTTCTAGCCGGTCTTCCATTTTATTGGATATGTTCTGAAGGGCATCGTTCACGTGACCTCTGACTTTACAAGCCTGCAGTTACACACAGTTAAATGCTATCAGATTTAGATACTATTATTTACGTTATTAGCGGAATTCATCGCGCACCTCCATTAAGCCTGAGGTCATGAGGTCAACCTGAATGGCCAACCCTAGTGGTTAGGGCCTAATCAACAGGAAGAGCGGTAGAATGTAAGTTTCTTTACAATGGTGTAAGAGAAGAAATACTTACCTCGGGGCAGTACACAGGCATCAAAACGGGCGGAAAAGGCGTAAAACTGAACTCGTTAGATTCGGAATCACAAAGGATTACCTCTTCCTCCAATGTAGCTCCGATTTGCTTTGAGCAGTCATCAATTGGTGAGGGAGGCAGTTGCCAGGTCACCACAGTGAGCTGAAGAGAGAGAATTATTTGAATACTCTAAGTTCTTATTATTTACAGTAGCTGAAAACTCAGGCAAGAGCAAGGCTGCAATAACCCTAATAAACCATACAAAACTATGGCAAATAAATCACATTTGGTTTGCAAAATTTACACTTACATAGACCCCCCATATATCGAGAGCATTGGAGATGAAGGGGTACTAATCAATGGAAGTTCTTGGTCGTTTCGTTAAGCCCCAGCTTCCCATGAAGTAGTGACAGGTACTGTCACGGCATAAACAGAACAAGTGCCACATTACGCCAACTCCCGAGGGTTTACTTTTCACATCACTATGATCAGTAAGTAGCCATAACTTCTCTATGCTGTAATATTTATCAAATAATTTCGACACTGTACGGCCCTCTCCCCTCCCCCAGGAACAAGTTTGACTGCGTGACAAAAAGAGCTAAGGCATGCAAAAGGAAGCAAAAGTTCAGGAAAAGTAGAAAGAGCTAATAGCACAGATTTTGGAGAATTTAAATGACAGGTAGTTGAGTCGATTTGGAAGATCTTTAATTCTGTTGTAACAACCAAGTACATTCATACTTTATAGAGGTAACACTGCGTTCCCTTGAGATTAAATAAAGAAAAAAAGGGAAATTAGGTTTTAGGAATATAAAGGGGATAAACCCCACTAACAAATCTTAATGATAAAGCCTTAACCGAGTTTTCGAAACCTTAAAGAGGCACAAGGCTAATGTCGAAACGTGGTCACTCAGTCTTACTGAGCAGTCCTCAGTATGCTATCTTTACCTCGCGACTAATATTTTACATTTGATAGAACAACTTGACTACCTCCAGTTCTAACGGTGCAGATGTGAATTTTGTACGCTGAGCTATAGGTATAGAATCAGTGCATGCGTCCAGATACATCACTCAGGATCCTTCCCGCTACAACACCGTAATTTCATTAATACGGCCTTGATTATATTCCATTAAGAGAATGTGGTGAACGAATAAAGCAGAACATACCATAATCCAACCGACCGCCCTTTTCACTTCTATTACGACACCCAGTGTGCTCCAATTAGGAATAAGCCTGCTTCCAGCGTGAGTCAAGCATAGAGAGGCAGACGTACTCTGCGCAGCAGCTCGAAGCGATTCGGGGGAGAGTTGCAACTGCACCACCCTTCCTGGACAGAAAATTTTCTCAAGTATTGATGAGCCTTGTTCCCCTGCCATCTTTGCACATGCGTACGACAGATTTCGAAGGCTATAACAGGCCTAGAAAAGAAAAGTGAAAAAGAGCATTCAGTGAACATGGCCATGTTTGTGGCCATGTTAGGCAGCTAATAAAGAACTCTGAGATTATTTAGAAGAGTTTTCTAACACTCATGGATCATGGGGTCACCCTTGTGGGGCTTTGAAATTCGCCATTTTTCTTTACTAGGTCACATCGGTAAGAATTGAAAAAGTCCGAAATTAAGTTGGACATGAAAGATCAGATGAGAAATTTTATCAAATGAATTTCAATATTTCAGTCAGTTATTAATTCCGACGAATTCCTACTTTAGGATGATTCAGGTCATGTGGAAGAGAGGAGCGTGGAATTCAAATCAAATCTTGACTGGTTAAAACTAGGAGAATTTTCAGAAGTCGAATTTAGGCGATTTTATGGACTTCCTTCCCCAAATAATAAATTCAAGTTAAGGTAATTTTACGCCCGTCTAACTTTTAACTAATTATTATATTAAATTATATTCCTTAACCGACGTTGATATTGTCAATACTAATAATGTAACATACAACTCATAACAATCTTACCATATAGAAACCGGCTATCTGGTCAACACACAGAGACCTAGAAGCTTCTGGCGAATCGAGCGGGTAAGCAGGGCATCGTGTATCCATAGGAAAGCACTTTTTTGCCTCCTGATCCCCGGAAATATTAACAACAGGACCAGTTTTAGATAACCTCGGGAGAGCTCCGTAGGTACAACTGTCAAGTACAGAGGACTTGATGAGTTCCTTCAAAAGATCAACCTGACGTTTCCTTTGCAATTCGAGACGTAAATCAACAGCGTGCATGAAGGACTGTCGTATAAGCTCTTGGGGAGACTGGAGTTCACCTCGATGGAGGTAGAGGATCATGGAGTAGGTGATTTTGAAGCGAGAGGTGAGTCTAGTAGCCTGACCGAGAAGCATTTGTTGGAGCTGGAGGTCATTGGGCATCACACTGTTGTCGATGTTGTTGGCCATGATGATTACAGTTCCGGTGGTGTCTAGACCTCGTCTACCTGCACGACCAGCCATTTGAGTGTACTCACCTGAAGGGGGGATATATCATTAGAAAGAAGACAACCTCTCTCAGGGAAATTCTGCCAACCTTTTTATCCACAATAACTGCATTTTGCATGAGGGGATTCTTTACTTAAGTGATTGACACCAAAGGATATTTAAGACAACGAAATGTGATTTAAACTTTCGGTGTCCCATAACACCGTACTTAAGAGATCAAAATTCTACCTCAAGATTATCACAAATTTAAATAGTACTCTGAAACAGAAAACATCCAAATTGTAGTTGATACCAGACATATTGAGAGTCACTATTTAAGAAACCTAGTTGGTCATTTTATCTGAGAAATTAGAATGGAACTTGATACATTCCTTTGAAGGCGTCGCACCTTTGATTAAGTACGAAGGTTTATGAGTAGAAGTTCTTTTTTTATAATAAATACAGTCCGTTTTTTCCACTTTTCTAGTTGTCCTTAAGATGTAGATAGTTGAGACAAGGGAAGGACCCATAAAAAATCAGAAGAACTTGTTAGAAGTTGAATCAGAACTGCTAATAAAAAAATCACCAAGCTTGAATCGACTAGTTGTTCAGAACGGTCGCCCGGTCGGTCACCAGCAGGCCCAGATTATCGAGGGCATCAATTCACGCAGGAATCCAGGGTTCCAATTTTGAAAATTGACTTTTAGAACAATAGAACACAATAAATAAAATAAGTAAGACGCTTTGGACACTGACCTATTTTTTACTCTCGTTTCATTGCCATCCATTTCACTCCTTTTTAGATAATTTGATTTTCATTCGCCGTCATTTCAAAACAACAACAAAAAAAACACGAACAGAATACGAAAGAATGCATAAATCTTCGAATGACAACAAACTGTACTGAACAACAAAAAAAGGGGTTTTCAGCATTTAAAAGACAAGTTCCCTTCCGTGAACTCACATTCTGCACGTTCAATGCAACTTTATCCCCTCTTACTCCTCCCAAGAGGCTTTTGTTAATACACATTACTTTGATCATAATCCCACTAATTACCTTAGAGCAAATAATGAGATCCACTGATTTTATGAGAAGAGGATATGATTGGTGAGATTTTACCTGCTGTGAGAGGTCGACGTTGACTTCCGTCGTGTTTCTGAAGAGAAGTGAAAATTACGCATCGAGCAGGCATATTAACGCCCATTGCAAAAGTCTCTGTTGCGAAAAGGATTCGTACCAATCCACGTTGGAATAACATCTCAACAGCCTGCAAAAGAGTAAGAGCAGAAGGAACAAACCAGTCATGATGGACAAAATTACTCAAACGAAATTGAACCAATTACCTCTTTAAGGAGTGGTAGCATACCAGCGTGATGGATGGCAATACCCCGAACAGCAAGCGATCGGATAAGAATTACTTGAGCTAACGACTTGTCCGAACCCTTCAGACGTGATCCAACGGCCGCACGAAGGAATTTTATAACTTCACTTTTCTCCGCTAAAATAAGAATTCATTAAATAGCACGCTACCAACTATATATAAGTAGCAATTATCTTATCAACTTACGTTTATTGAGTAGATCGACAGATCCTAGACATTGAACAAGGCTATTAATTCTGGCGCGAGAGAAACAGAATACAATGACAGGTGTGAGCTCGTGTTCCTTGAGCATTCTTATCAGTCCCACCCACACAGTAGTCGCGGTCTTCGTGCTTCGGTCGTAAGCGTCTTTGTCCGTCTTTGGCATGTAGTTCTGACGACCAGGAGTATTGGCTTTGCCTCCTTTATACTGAGACTTGGGTTTCTTCTTAGCCTCTTTACGAGCAATTTCTTCGGCATCTTCAGAAGTTTCAGAAGAGACATTGCTCTTTTTGGTGACTTTCGGCTTGATCAGCGATGCCTTGGCCTCTAAGTAGCCTAAAATTAGAGTAAAATCTATCATTAAAGCAAACGTAAAGTCGGGATTAAACGGTCTCAGCTATTCGTGAGCTTCCCATTGTAGTCAAGTGCATCTATGTCTACGCATCCGTTCCCAATAGATTTGATTACTCAATGATCTGAGCCTATCCTCAAAAAGTTCTTGGCCAATAATTGCTAAAACGGGTGAATGGGGCAAAATTGCATATTATCATAAAGCAATCAGAAAGCTATTTTCGTGAAAGCACAGGATCATTGTCTATGAAGTGGATGAAGATACAAGCCTCTTGAATTTACTACAACAAAATCAAGTGAATGAACAAGAGAAGCAGATATTCCACTGACTTTGTGAAAGCAATTAATGACGAATTGTGGCCACATTCAGACGTTCAGTCGGAAGCTCGCATTGGCTTAAATTGTCGAAATGTTGACCAAGAATAAAAACCAGCAGTGGTAGATCCATAGATGATCAATAAGTGATGTGCCAAAATTCAAATTGCTAATTACGAAGCTAATCTTCTGCAAAGTACGTTTAATAAATTTGGGAGCTCTTGTTCTGCCCTGTTTTGACGTAACGATCATCGCGATCAAGTTGCCATCGCACATGAACAACCGTGGAATAGGAAGGGGATCTCTCATCGGAGAGATTCGAGTACGCTCCTGCTCTGACCAAGTTTTCTTATCTGGCTTTCGTAACCTGTTATCTTTAAGGAAAATTATTAGTTCTGTGAGGAGATATCTCTAGGCTTAATTTGCACGAAATGCCAAATTTGTTTTGCAGTCTAATAAGTGCTTATCCTGAGATTGATATTTATGGAATCCTTCTGAACTGAAAGGGAGGAATGACGATAATGAAAGCAAAGAGATTACCAAATTCCAGCATGGGAGTATATTCAAAGAATTAAAAGTGATGAAATAAACTTGAGCATACCTTCACGACTGAACCGACTATCCTTATCCACCACCAAATACGTGTTCTCCCTCGTAGCAGTATCACATCCAGTATACAAATAATGTTCCAGCGGCACTGGTCGATTAAGGGTCTGACACACATGAATCGTGGTTCCGCCGCGAATCCGACCCAACCAATCAGCAAAATCCATCGCATTGGGCAAAGTTGCACTCAAAAGCACGAGGATTACATACTGCGGAAGCAAAATCATCAATTGTTCCCAAACGTGGCCCCTCTCCTTATTATTCATATAATGTACCTGAGAAGGCATCATAAGATACGCAATTAGAAAGGTGAAAGAGGGGTTAAGAATCAGAGCATATTAGTAACTTACTTCATCCATTATAACAACCTCAAGGTCACGAATAGTGTCAGCAGAGTTACAGAGCATATTGTGAAGGATCTCAGTTGTCATGACAAGGATACTCGACTTGGGAGCCACTTTGATGTCACCTGTCAAGAGACCAACATCCTCTCCGAATGTGTCCCGAAAATCTCTGAATTTCTGATTAGAGAGAGCCTTGATAGGGCTGGTATAAATAGCGCGAGAACCACGACGTTTGCACATTGCACAAGCGTATTCAGCTACGACTGTTTTACCAGCAGATGTATGTGCAGCTACAAGAACTGAACGATTATTCTCCAAACAAACGATAGCCTGTTTCTGAAACGTGTCTAACTCAAAAGGCCATTCAAAAGCAGGCTCTGGTACTAGCTCTCTGAGTGGTGGTAGTTTCTCTCCACTTGACTCCTGTATAAAAAATAACAAATTAATTCATTTTGTATCAGCTATTGAAATTAAATAAGTAGCAACACCCACAAGAACAGCATAAGCTTTTGTATCGGGGTTCCTTGCTTGACGTAATCTCATCTCTAGCGTGGCTGCAGTCTCTGGATCCACTTTTCCTTCATCCACTTCCAAACCCTGTACCTCTTCAATTTCGGCTGACAGTTTCGTCTCTTTAGGAACAAATTCCAAAAGTTCATCATCATGGGCGCTAATAGGAAGATAAGCATCTGAACAGAGTGACAAATATCTGTTGAGTACAACATCTGCTTGTAAAGGAGGAATGAGGAAGATTTCATCCAAATCCATCCTGTTTCCATTATTGGACCAACCAAGAAAAAGTGAGTCTATGATATCGTCTATTCGTGAACTTGCAGATAAGCTGTTTTCGTCTTGTCTAGATTTATTAGTTGTGAAAAGGTTTCCAGAACAGGTACAATCAACATCACCTAAAATGATAAAATATTGTGAATACTTGACTGAAACACAATTGTGACAGAAGACAGCTATATCAATTAAGACCAAGAGCTTTACTCAACGATCCAAACATATAATTATCAAAAATACCGTAGAAATTATGACAAAAGCTCCGGTCTTTCTCCAAAAATAAAGAACCTCAAAAATAATCAAGCAATCACTACTATTTAACTTATATCTAGTTTATAAACAATCACATTATAGATGTATCAGGAAATGGTGGTCAATTCTGCCACCACATAAAGTTACGATAAATAAAATTTAATATTTAATATTTGCGGATCAAGATTAAAATCGCAAAAGCAAAAAGTCTGTTTTCACGTTTTTACCCAGCAAAACGCGATAGACATCCTATTTGCAAAAAGTCGATATTTTAAGTGTGTAGATGTAAAGAGTTGATTATGGCAAATTTAAGCGAACGCGAAAACAAAAAAAAGAGAAACGTAGCATTTTAATAAATGCATCAGAGTAAATAATGCTACAAAAGAAAGAAAGCATAGTTGATTCATAAATCGTAAAGCTATAGAATTAATTGGGTTCCAAAAAACGTTAAAAGAGAATAAAAATTACGGCAAAATATTATTATCCTACAACTATGGACAATAACAACTTACCTTCCTCGCATTCACCAGTTTCGAGGTTTCGAGGAACATGAGCATCAAAGGAAACTAAAGGAAGTGAAAGATCAGGAAAGGAAATGGGTGGCTGAGTATCCTGAATTGGGATTTTCTCATCAATAAGAGAATCAAGAAATGCTAGTGAATTAAAAGGCTCGAGAGTGAAGAGATCCAGACTCTCCGGACAAAGGGACGACAACATTTCCCCCGAGACATGTTTGGATTTTTTCATTAGATATTCTAAAAACATCGAGGAAGAAGGGATAACTAAGGGAATGAGCAGATGTCATGAACAGTTTTAAGGAAAGCGGAGTAGAATTCTATGGAAAATGCAAGAGCGAACATTTATGAACTGGTATTTATTAAAACACTAGTACTATGAAGGTTAAAAATTTCTTTATTTGAAATATTAGTATTTTTACTAAAGGATATATCGGATTATAAATTGGGGTACCTTTGTTAGCTAATATGCCAATTCTATTAAATAATGATTAGTATTAACTTTAGTTTATTTATCATCATAAAGATATGCAAAGATCCGCAATACCTTTTAAAGTACCGATACAATCACGTCTCTATAACAGCCTAAGTGTATCAAAATTTCGCGATTTGATTACCACATTTAAAACCTTTCATGGCCAAACTTCAATTACTCCAGGGTAAAAATTTTAATTTCAAATTATAATGGTGATTTATTTGATAATCATGTGAGCACATCTTCAATTTAGTTTAAATAATTAAATCAATTGACTTTGGCTAAATATCAAAAATAATTCCAAATAGCCCAACACTAACTCAACCTAAGCTAGCAAATACGTAGTACTTGCATCCAACTTCGCTTGGGAGTAGGTTCATGGACTAATAACTTTTACTAGACTAAATCATTTAAAAGTTTTGCGATAATTTAATGCCGAATGTTTAACAATTAATGGCCATGACATATTACATTTTTGTCTTCGATTTAATTCCATTCATTTCAGTGTGGTTTATTTTACGCAATAGAAGAACAAACACTTTATGCCTGCATAGTTTGTTATAATGTCACTTGTTTGTAAATTTTGAAGATAATTTTGATTTCGCTTCCAGACTTTTTTGAAGGAATTCGACACTTTTGTAACTACTGTCAGTAATAGTTTACATCTTTTTCTGAATAAGGGGTTTGTAATCCTAGATTTTAAATAAATAATATGCAACGTTTACATTACTTAAAGTATAGCAATTATTAGTCTGTTCTGACACCAGTTATGGGTATTTTAATAATTGCGCTCCGAGGCAGTTTTCTTACCTTGGTACTTTTAGCATCATTAACACAATATCACCCATCGCATCTAAACGTATATTCGATTTAATATTCGATTAACAAATCGGCAGTATGACTATGGTAAAAACAGACTTCCTCCTTTCTCTTCGCATTTTGAAGCCTTCAATTAATAGAATCAGAAGAAAATTTTTCGGGATCTTCGGATTTTAACATAAAATTACTTTACAATGGTCATTCAACTCGGACATTTGGAGGAAGATCGGATATTTAAGTAACACTTTATATTAATTTATGCCAACCAGTTTAGAAGTAACCATTCGACAAACTCCAATGTACAAATTTTCTTCATTGTCATTTTAACGTCCATTAAAAATTAATTTTCACTTTGAGCAATTCGGTCAGTAAAGTTCAGGAGAGCAAATCTCTATTGTTACTAAAAAATAAAGTCACCTACATTACATCTCTATGAAGCTTTCCTGTCTATTTTATGTAGCAATTAGATTTACAATTTTCTTTCTGACAATGTTGATAAAGACCCTGTTTATTTGATTACATTAGCGTTTTTAATTTAAATGGGGAAATTCTTTTGTGATTTTTCTATTTACCTGCAAGTAAACGTTCAGAATCATTTTGAACTGAGTGATTAATATAGTGAACGGATTTCCTGCGTCTCATTTCATTGCATAACATTTCGGTTAATAAGCAAGCAGTCATTGAAGCAAATTACCTTGGCTACCGATTAAAATTTATCTAATAGCTACAAGTAGCATTGAAGTGAAAGCCAACATTCTAGCACCAAAGGACCATTTTTAGTTCCAGGAACGGGGTTTTCCACTTTTCATCGAGGATTTGATCAAACAAACACCCTTTGGACAGAGATGGCACTAGAGACCAATTAAAGGGAAATGCAAATTTCTGTCATTTATCTATTGGATAGTTTTAAACAGCGAAAATAGTTATTGAGTTCACTAGTTGCTTACCAAAGACATTCGAACTTCGCAAACATTCATTCAGACGGCTGCAACACTAGTCAACACTTTTTTCGAATAATGTTTCTTTTCTTCAAATTTCTTGGCAAATAACTCAGAGACTGTAAGATTTTCAGCTAGTTTCCACCATATTTTAAAATCTCAACGCTGAAGAAGTTGATCAAGTCACTTAAGTTGTTTTTTGATAATTGCATTATCACTTTGCCATGTTATTCCACAATGTGTTGCGCTTAATGATACCGGCTAATTCCGCCATGACTTGCAGCGTCTGAATTTGCTTTAAAGTGTGACGCTTCAAGGCGGAAAAACAATTAAGTACGAACTTTAAACGAACCTCAATGAGAAACATTATTTCGGTTATTAGATTAATTGAATTTCCAAAGAAAACAATAACACATGCACTGACAATGTTGAAGCAGTTTTTCTTGTATTTAAATGAAAAAAAATGTATATTTTATCTCATCACTATTTTTTTAAACTATAACAAAAATGAACGGCAACACTGCCATTTACAAATATTTGAGGATTTTGCCTAAAAATGTAAGTAATTAATGCCTTGCTTTAATATTTTAGAACTATAAGGAAAAATTGTACAGGTTATAGTATCCATTGAAATTTACTTGATTTCCTAAAAAACAGTAAAATTTCGTTTTTAACTATTTTTACCCCATATAAAGTATTGTAACCTGGCAAAAGGTTATTTGTTTGCAAATATTCTTGCTCATTTTACATTGACAGGACTTATTGCTGTTAATAAGTATTTCTTTTCTCAGATCCTTTAAGCCTGACGGTGTCTCAACGGTTTGTTACATCACAAGTAAGAAACTTTAGAGACATGGATCATAAAATAAAGATAATTAGGTATAACCTATTTTTGACTGTATTTTTTAATTTCATTGGAAACCGGATTTAAACGTCTTTGGTAGCTTTAAGTGCATTACGAACTTTAATTATTCTGAACGTATAACGCGCTTTACCTGTTGAACACGAATTAATAAGTAAGCCAATTGTATACACAACGTAGACATTTTAGCCAATCCAATAGAAGGGTGAACTGACTACCAATCGGATTGCAGCGCGCGATCAGAGGGCGAAGAACGTTATCGTATTTCTATTGGTCACTTTTCTTACATTTGCCAGGTTGTGGTTAATTCCAACTCTCATTTTTATTTTCACCATAAAGAGAAACCTGGTTGACATGGCGAGAGATATACAAACGTAAGGTATGCAAATTTCATTTATTGGTTTTTATAATAGGTCATTAAGGTGAATTTTATTCATTTTAGCTTACTTGCGGGTTCCCGTTCGAGAAGAGTTCTGGATATACCACCATCGAAAATGCGCAAACAAACTAGCGATTTCAACAGATCGATGCATAGTTCAGAACCTTTACATTCCTTCCGAATTTCTACCAAACACACTTTTTGCAATCAGGTGTGTTCTATTTACAAACTTTTTGCATGGATATCGTCGTATATGTGGTATCCATAATGTCTACAACGAGGCGAATTGTTGATTTTATATGCCTGAAATTACCAGGTTAAACAAAAAATCGCATAAATTTTCATTCTAGTGAAGTTAGATGTATAAATAGGTCTTTTGACTCAAGCGGATTAATATCGTTCGAGAAAGTTTTCCAAATTATCACCGACTGACTTGATGAGTTTAAATAAAATTCTTCCATGAGTAATTTTTTCATTAATTAAATTTGCATAAGAATAGATAACGAAAATATATATCCTTATCAAATCTTTGATATTTCCCATTTTATCCTTATTTCTTCAGGAGGAATTAAATTTGTTCATCTAAAAATAACATGCTTGCCCAAAAATGGTAACACCGATAACAAACAGGAACGATGAATACGTAAGAAAGTTAGAGTACTGATTTTAAATTTATTAAAACAAACTTCTTATTTGCAATCTTTTCTATGATGAAACGGTTTAGCGTATTCACTTACAAGGTCGGGGTTAGATAAAATCAACGTCCATCCACGAGCTCCCGGCGTGTGGAATGGCCCACCACGCTAATTTTTAAGTCCGACTAGACGGCGTTTCAGAATTCTTGAATGCTCTTCTCCTTAGTCAAGATGATCGGTAGAAAACGTCAACTAGGTTTGAAAGTGAAATAAATAAGTGAAATGGAGGCTTACATGCACGTTTGATTTTCATTCTGGGGGAATTTGGGGTTCTCGAGCCATTATATAAACAACGTTTTTGAAGAATTGCCGATGAAAGGTGTGCATTTCTCTTGAGATAAAATAGTTACTAGGCTTTGTTTTCATAGTTGTCTTGACGTCGTCTAACTGATGGCTTTACTCAAGCACTGCCAGGTTGAATATTGCGCTGAATTACTTGGTTACAGGGGCAAAAGTGAGAATTCATACGCCTTTCGGGAAAGTACAATTCGATTTGTTGGAATCGGCAGGGTTATGAAGGAGACCTTCCTTCTTTTTCAAGCTGCACTATTCGTGATTCTTGATTTACCAACAATTAAGAATTGCTTTCTGCAATTTATGCTTTTTGACTTTTTTACACAAATGCTGATATATTTTAGTCACTTCAAGCTTTACACCAACTTCGTTGGAAACTTCGAAAGTATATTCATCAAACGCATCTTCAGGATGATCTCCTCCCACATCCAGATCAAATCCTTCATGACCACATTAAAGGAATCAAGCACTTCCACAAATCACGTGGAATTCCCATCTCAAAGGCTATAAATCCCGCTGAAAAAAATTCCCTTGAACAGGAGAATGTCTTCATTTTGCTGGACGAAGACCATTTGCTCAAATGTGAGATTTTATACGTTTATAGGAGAAACAAAAAAAATGAAAAAGACAGGCAAATAAATAATGACAGGTGACATTCATTAAGCTGAAACATTAGCAAGCCCATTTCAAGCAATAATGATTGTCACTTTTGCTGAAGTTGTCTATGAAGGTGGCAAACATTTAACTTATCAGGAAGGCGTGTGCTTTTAACACTCTTGCTGCCATCACTAGATGTGGCCTAGATGGAATCAATTCCTATTGTGACATCACTATCGAATTTAGGCAAGTCATGAAACGTATTACCATAGAAAACAACTCTAATGACATGGAACACATTAATAATAACAAATAATAATTCATGAAAGCAAAGCCCGAGGTCATGGATTCGGGACCTATCAGAGCACATTCAGCGGGCGAAATGGCTGTTTCAGGCTGGCAGAATTGGAGCTTCTCATCATGGAGGCGCCGTGATGACGATAACCCATTACTCACGATAGGTGCTGAAAACGCCTTCCCAGTACAATATGAATAACGCTATCAATGTGACTAGTCATATGGGCCATTAATGGTTGATAGGTTCCTCAATGTAAAGGAACTCGAAATGATTCCTATCAAATATGAGTGTTATAGAACAATTCTAATCAATTAACTTAAGTAATGCAATTATTCATTATTTGAATGTCATTTCTTATAGAAAATTAAGGCGGATAATTTCAATAGATTGTTTTGAAGAATTGCATAAACCTTTAGCTGTGAAGTGAATAGATTTCATATTATATTAGAAATAATATTTATTTTTGAACTTTATTAGTTTGATGCGAAATGGCGTAAGAAAGGAGTAATTTTAAGTTACTGAACTCTGTTTATTTTTAAATCGGATTTGCTTGATTCATGGAAATTGTCTCCAATATACTGCTTATGCCGGGCGAAAAAAATTCCAACAGATTTTTAAGTTTATCTATATTGACCTCGATTTCAGACAAGGTTACTGATGTCAGTAATTGGTGCTAAATATCGTATCCATTGAGTTTATTTTAATTTGTGTCAATTATCATGCAATTTATTGCCATTGACAATTAGATAAAATATTTTCCGAAACATTATGCAATTTGGAATTTCTTAACTAATGAATACAGAAAGAAATTGAGTCAAATATTTTCAAACCATATTTGCCTCCCATTTTTTGTGTCATTCCAATTTTGCTTTGGCATTTCCGTTCTCCAAATGTGTGATTTATTACTTACGTTTTTGCAATCATTCATCAACAAGTGTACAGACATTAACACTTGAATTCAACTTAATCATTTAACTTCTAGAGAATGTCTTTTAACTAGCTGCTGGGGAGATTTGCAAAATACCTTTGTGATTCCTCATCTAGGGCGATGTACCTATTTGGAGTAACAATGACGCCATTTCAATTTTTGGAAAGCATTTTCCAATGCTTATCTTGAGCAGAGAAGTAGCTTCATGGAGCCTCGTGGCAAAAAACTGGAATTCCACCAACCCATCTCTTCAATTAACCAGACCTAATCGGTGCGTTTGGCCATTCTGCTCATGACATCTGACTTTGCACGCGCATAGACTGGTCCTAAAATACACTCAGTTTGTGAGGTCATGAGTCTCAAGGTCAGGGTTCATCTGTTCACAATCCCTGACTGGAGTAATTAACGCAACTGATAAGTACTTGTCTTGAGTTACCCGTCCATCTAATTGATTTTGCATGTAATTCTAAATAAACAAAAGATGTCAGAAAGTGCACTTAGTGACTTCAAGTGGAATGCGTGTGATTAATCAATTTGACAAGGCTTCAAATGATTGACATGTCATTGTCCTTGTACACCATTTACCACTTAAATAAATTTGGTCGTTTGCACTTAATTATCACTGTTGAAAAAATCCCCAGATGAACCCAACTATTATCGGGTAGATTTCTAACGATTTTTTTTCTAGAAGTTGCAGTCTTCGTTATTGAAAGTGAAATGTCCATTGAAATATTTGACGCTGTCATTAAGGAAAATTATTATTACTATTGTTTATTACGCTCCGTTATTTTGACGATCTAAACTGCACCGAAGACTTTAAAGCCCCTCCGTGCCTTTGTTCTTATCAAAATTCCTGCCGTTTTCGTACCTTCCATTTCATAATGGAAGGCAATCTATAACACTGACAAGTGGACAATGTACACGTCTGCCAGGGCACATCTAATCAGACTGGTTATTAAATCTAAAATATCATCGTCTACCGTGTATAAGTGCCAGAAAATGCATTCCTGGAGTACAGTAGTCACAACAAGATCGATGATCATCTAGGGGTGTGGATAACCAGCCGATCCTGATTGGCTTCTGCCAGCAACAAGGGAGCGGGAGTGTTTTAGGAAAGGTTTTCAATAGAACGACTCATGGATACCTTTTGAGTCAAGTCATGGGTTGTGCATACTTCACGTTACCGCTCTTAATAGGTTAGACAGTTATTTTGAAACCTCATTTCCAAACAAAATTCACAAGCCGAGTTGAAGCGTAGTCTTGCAAATTAAAAATAGTTATGCTTAGTCAAATTAACACCAAATTAAATGAAAGTTAGTTAGCTTTAGGCAGAAGGTCACTACACGGGGTACGGATCCATTGCACCCCTCCCTCCCTCCCCCCTCTCCCCTCCCCTCCCCCCGAAAAACTTTTTATTTGGTTGTGATAAGGTAAACACTTTTATTTGACTTTAGGTGAACATGACAATGATGCCCACACGAAGCTCGAAGTTTCTCAGCAGGATATGACAGATTCGAACTCATCAAACATTCCAGGATCCGTTATTTAAACAAAGTTACCTTGGATATATTAACTGTCTCTTTTTTTGTATAAATATCTAACGTAAAACAAATTAATTCATTCTAAAATGATTTTTTTCCTTTTCTGATATATATTATTTCTTTTTCTGTGTCTAGCTGGTGCGGAAATGGCAGATGGCGTGGTTTATGACACGATCGTCCAAAAAGTCAGAATTCAAGTAATTGATATCGATGTACATTCAGTGTATAGCTTGATAAAATAATTAAAGCTAGTTGACTGACTGACTAGTTGATGATATTAGCTGTAAATTGTTTACTTATGAAATCTTTAAACTTATATTAAAGGGGAAAAAACTGAGCCCCTTTTTATGCAGCGATTTGAAATTATTTAATTTGCTGAATAAGTTAGGCCCACCAATCTTAATTACCATTCAAATCGTACGTCTGACAATCGCATTAATTAGTAAAAATGTGTCAATTACAATTGTCCAATCAGAGTGAGATCTCTATTAGTAGCTAAAACATGTTCATGGAAGAGGATGAATGACCGGGCAATCCCTTTCCTACTGTTTATTTTCCTTTTTTTAAAAATTTATTTCTTACTTTGATGTAATAAAACATGTGAGGGAAAGTATCAGCTTAAAATATAATTACTAATTTCTCATTGGTATGGAAAATCCTGAAAGTCTCCACTGGCATATTAGTGAAAATTATGGAGGGCTAGAGAGGAATTGACATTAAATAGACATGAGATGAAATTTTAATAAAAGATAACTTTTTTCACAAAGGACACGATTAAATGCCCGATTGGAAAATCGTAAGGGGATGTAATTCTAAGGCGAATCCTTCTACGGCTAAAAAGATCTTTCCCAGAATCACAAAAGGCGTGTGATTGTGCATGTAGACCACTTTCATAATAGTAAACTAAGGATAGAGGGAGGAGGAAAGGAGAAATTGAAATAGGCGAAAAGTACTCGAGCCACCTCAAGTCCGTGAAAGAGTTCAAATCAATAGTTGACGCTGGTGTGGCGCTGGGACAGATTACACTGACTGTACTTGGATTATATGTACTCACCCAGTTAGCCCTCAAAGGTGCTAAGAGAGTGGCGGATTTCTAAAAATAAATAAGGAGATTATTTCAGTAATTCTAGGCGTCAAATAGAAGAAACATTACTCACATGTCAGTTATTAGTCGCCATTCCTTCCATGTCAATAAATTCCAATCGGGATGATATGAAGTTCCAACTACAAATGCGCGAAATGCAGAAGCAAAATATATTATTTATTAAAGTTAAATTAATCTGATCTTGTTCTCTGGGCCTTGACTTAAGAAGATCCCTATATTCTGACTGACAAAGTGAAATTGTGACAACTCCTTCATGAATGAAGAATAGAAGTGTAAAAGAATTGAATACAGAATATAAAGGAATGAATTTGAATTAAACACGAAAGAAAGCAAGGCTCAGGGGAATGTCATTGAGTTAATTATTTTATAGTGAATGCAGGCGATAGGGCAGTAATGGTGACATTTTTTGGTTAGTTAAATAATCTACCAGAACTTAACTCTAGACGAGCACTTCACTTGAAGGGTATGAAAGACCAGCCCACTTATTCCACTGTTCAGGTAGTTCTAGATTTCATGGAGAATTAGTTATTTTAAATACTAGAACATGAATAAATGAAATAAAAAGAATTTGACCTCCACATGATGGTCATCTCATTTATCCATCATAAAACTGTATTTATTTGCGACGCCGTCAGTAAAGAATAATAATGCAGTAAATGAAAAAACCTACCAAAATTCCGCGAGACTGTACTCAGGGCGTGCTTTCATGGTGTCGATGTCACCTGCCTAATTGATTAAAAGAAAAACCATGTTGACTTGGTAAAAGAAAAAATTAGTGAACATTCATGAATGAATCGGTCTAATCTCCAGTTATAATTGAGTGGTAAGTATGAGCGATTCAGGTAAATATATTTCGTCGAGAAGTTAGTTTATCTAGGATGTGTGAAGAGCGAGTTTTGTAAATACGTTATTTTGGAAATGGGAATGCAAGTGTGTGAAAATTGACATAAGTAATGAAACTAAACATGTCATTAAAACTTAACACCTTTTCTTTTGTCAATTAAAATTAAATAAATTTTTTGAGGTTTTTACAAATGCATTTTAAATTAACCAGTTATAATGACTAAGATGAAGATATGGCCCCTGCGAAGGACTGCTACACAAACAAGCCTTGCCATGATCTATTCAACAACATGGAAGAAACGGACGTACGGTGTGTAACACGTTCATTTGGGATGTGTTGTCTGTCACAGGGTTTGTTAAACTATGCAGCGATCATTGATTGATGACTGGATGAGAGGTCTCTGCGCTCACGACCACACTTGCTCCCTACGCTACACCTTCGAGTCTGTCTGAACTCAAATGGCACTTATTTAATCAGCTATGGTAGCCTGATGCACCCCACACCCTGTCAGATATTATGAAATGTGTCAAAAGTGCATATATAATATTACAAATTAATTGAGTTATTTGTTGAAGTAGTAAGGCATTGAGGTCATTACAATTAAATTAAATCATTACGCCAATAATTAATAAAGCAATCATTTTAAAAATCGTTCACATTTTAAAGGCTTTTTCATCGAGTTTAATTAAATGGGTAATAAGAGGAATGACTGACATAAGAAAATAAAAATATTCAGGTGGGTAAAATAAGGTTACTCAAATAATGATTGACTATTTTTATAATATTTGAAGTCGGGTTTTTCAATAGAGAGGCTCCATGATTCTGCTCTTCTTCCTAAGATAATAACTGGAAGACGATTGGATAGAAAAATGGCATTCTGAGACCATTCTGGTGTAAAAATCGCATACCACCGCTCTCCTTTTAATTTCCGGAGGATCAGAACTGCGACTTTGGTACATTAAAGAAATTAATTCCAGTTACTATTAAATGGTGACTTACTCAAGAAACAGACGGGTCCAAGTGGCATCATTTGATACGTTAATACATTGCGAATTTACCTCTAAACTTCCATGCTAAATTTAATTTCATTGCCCAAGAATTAAATAGTCGGAAAGTTAAAGGCAATGTGTGAAGTATAGCCAATCACCGGCAAGTTTGCCGACAAATGAATTCTTAACCTAATAGAGGTCATTTGTGAACTTGCACCATTTAATTATAATATTTTCTGATAATAAATATGAAACCATTCCCTACAGGACTGAATCCAAGTCCTCAGAAATGTGAGTTTGCCGAGAAGCATTATGGAAATTTGGTAAGCCTTCATCTCGTTTGATTTGATTTGAACTGATCTGACGCCCAATGTAATTGAACCTTGGAGAAGTACTTGAAGAAGATACTTAAAAAATCGTCATTGGAATTGACGTACAGTTTAAGAGAATAGAAAAACGAGTGAAATAGACAAAATGTATGGAACTGACATTAATAAATGAAATAAAATTAATAATTTTGGACACAAGTGTTTCGGGGTCTTCCTAAACGTAATGTGTTTCTCAACAAAAGACAATACATAAACTAAAATTAGAGGGTATGCTAATCAATAAATGTAACTTATTATACCTGTACACATTGCACATTACACTATATCTATACCTTAGGCAAATTTTCATGGTTTTTCACTAAAACATTGGATTCTATTTTAATTTAGTAAACACAGGTGCAAAAATCAATATCGATCTACTAGGTGGTACTGAAAGCGAAAAAATAATTTAACTCAAAGTTCAAGCATGCCTCTTCTCCTTACTCTAGCTTCTAACTTTGTTTCAGTGTTTTCAAATGATTATTTGCTTCTCTCGTGCATAATGAAAGAAGCAAATAGGTCACTTTGAATTATTTATTTAATACCAGTAAAATCAATCATTCTACTAGACATGTCGTTACGACAGGCCCCAACATAAGGAGGGGAGGAAGAGCGGAGAGAATTCAGGAAGGAAGTTTGCTTGTTCAATTTTGATTGACACACCTTGTCAAGTTGAGATGCAAAGGAAGTACAGAAGCAGCAGTTTCTCGTTCTCTCACCCCCTCCTCCCACCTTGTGCATGCCTTCACACAGAAATTCACGCAACTTGTGTGTCCGAAAGGCAAAAAAATTAATTCTAAAATAAGAGACTGGATTTAAACTGTTTTTGTTTTAATTCACAAACCCGTGTACTTATACTTATTGGCCTAATGTCAGGGCGTTTTAATCGATACAAATATAGTGATCGTGAGACCTATTTACAGTTAACTTCCATCTTAATTTGCTTATCGATTTTTCCGATTTTATGAAATCTCTATGACTCATCTGTTCGGCCGTATACCCGTTAACCTGTGTTGAGATTATTATTATTAGACTTTTTCGATTCAGAGGCTGAAATAGATATAATTTAGATCCACCAAAACACATTTATTTTATCAGTAAATCAAATCATAGTTAATTAAAGATAAATTTTCAAAAAGAACCCTAACACACCATGGCAATCGATTGAAGTCTAGGCGAGAATCTACGATGGGAGACTGCCAGCGGTTGATTGATTACTTTTGTTCACACAGTATTGAAGTGCACTCATAAAGACTTTTCAAATTTTAGAATTAAAAATGACAAATCAAGGAAACCTTTTTAATTTGACCTTTTCCCGTCACTTGATTTCAAATACTATATTAGAGTAAATTAATGGGAAGTAAGAGTAATCTTCATTTTGTATTTATTTAACAAATTTTCAATTAATTATACATTGAATGCAATTAGGAGTTTAAAGTTATAAATAGGCAATTTTCAGCATGAAATAAACAATCTTTCCTTTTTTATTGCCTCTCTGAGACGGACAAATTTTGGTGTTCCCATGGCAGTAATTTAACCATAAAGACCAATCAAAAAATAGTTTCACATCCACCACAGTCAACATAAATTCATTTCATTTCCGAATATTTTGAAAATTGAGAACGAAATACATAGAAGTAAAATAATTGAATAAATATCGATTTTTATTTGATAAAAATTTACAATTACAGAATTAACTACAAAAGATGTAGAAAAAGTTGTATCCAGGGTATGATTTTCAATTTAATATTTGATGAGGGGAGGCAACAGTAAGGTTAGGAGAGTTAGGTTATGAAATCTAAGCTTTAATGTGACTTGAGTTGTGACCATTAATTGAGAGCACTCCACCTGAGTGAGATTTAACTAATAAAAGTGTGCAAAATGTCGATTTTAGTTACATTCGTTCGACTATTCTTTGCAATCTTGATGATAGAAGAAAGCAAATTAATCCCATTTCGACTTGAAACACCACTTTGCTGGTAGAAGACTACTGCTTAGAAGGATAGAAATGGGGTATTTGGCTCTAAACAAGAAAACTGAAATCTTGTTTAAGAAGGCATTGAGTAATGGTGGAAAATCGATAAACCGCTGGTGGACTAAGAGATGTGTCCAACACGGAATACAGGAGGGAGAGGGAGAGAAAACTGCGATAAATCGATAGGCAATCGTGAGAGAGCTCCAAGATCAACAGCGCTCAATTAAATGAGGTGGGTTCAAGTTTTAACTCGCGGAGTTACGGTTTCTATTACCAGATGGATATGTTTCTTCAAACACTCCTTTAAAACGCAACGACAATGTGGACTAGGTCAAGTTAGAGTTTGACAAAATGAATGCTAACCATGTATGTCATATTTGAAAATATTGAACACAGTGTCTTTGTTGATGAGAGGGCACAAAAGTACAAATTTATCCACAAGGAAACGACAAAACCTGAAGATTTCAAAGTTGAGCACGAAAGCATTGATGTCAATTTAATTTACTCTTACTTCCATAAGCTAGCATTCAAGTTCCAAACTTAATGAGTGATAGTTAGCTGTTCATAGCCACGCTGAGATATTGGTAAATGAAAATGCCAGTTTTTTTTCTGGTATCAATTCTTTTCGGTCCATCTTCATTCAAAAATTTCTCTAAACTATGTGTGTTTACCCATTTCTTTTACCTCAAACTATCCCAGGGGAGATTTGAGCTCGCTGCTCGACCCACCACACAGTACTCAGTCATTCAGTCAATCTTCTTACTCGAGAGACTCGTGGTTCTCAAAATTTGAGAGAGTTACATATAAGAACACAAACTCAACGTCCCACACGCAAGCCCCCATAGCCAAACAGCATAAATTATGCATTCGATGAAGAAAGCAAAACCAACGAACGAGTTGTGAGAAAGGGCAAGGGGGCGTAGGGTTAAAACCTTGGGGATGGGAAGAGTAGGACTGCTTTGAGTGATTATCGTCTTGGCAGCTGTCGGAAACGCATTTTGTTACCCTCTCCCCAAATCACTACCTCTTCTGCAGTGAAAGGACTATTAATTATTAAACAGCTAATGCATTCTATTCTCATCACTAAGTGCAATTAATTTTATCAACTGATAAGAGATTGAATAAGTCTTGCATACTCCTGTTTTTTTTCAAGCTCAAGTAACATTTGGATAATCATTTATAAAAATAAAATAAGATTTTTTAATAAGGCCTTTCTTAGAACAAATAATAATCTATTTAACAACAGAGATTAATCGATATGTTATCAATAGAATTTAAGCATGACTCAGTGGAACTGTTTCACTCTAGAAAAAAATCGATATTAAGATAAGAGAAGTTTATCATATCTTAATGAACTTAAACAACTGAAGATTGCTCAATTTAATCCTCTTTTACAAACATTCAAAATCATGTTTTAGTGAGATTATTTATAATGCTAAATTTGTTCGATTCATGGTGGTAATAAAGATATTTTTTCGCTAAAAATAAATATCAGTGGCGTTGTCTACTTAGCATTGGTGGACTCACAATCCAAGTGGTTGAAAGTAACATCGACCATCATCTTCATATCTCATGACAGTTCGAAGAACACTGTAATTTAAGAACTATTGATCACATTTATGCACCTCTATATCACAGACTACAAACGCCCAGACATCATGATTTGTCAACACGTTCAAAAGGATCTTTGGCGATGGAAGAAGTTATTGGAAAGTATCCACTGACACGCAGAACGACTCATCATCTAGTATTGGATGGTAAATCATCAGCAGAACGACCGTGGTAAAATACCGAAGAATGCGACAAATGAATCCATGTGGATGATCTCCTGTTTGTCCGTAATTTCCGAATTGGTCACTCCTGGAAGGCTAGAACTGTGGGAAAAGTCATCTATAGTTTACGATTGCATCTCTTTGGACCCGTATACACAACTAAATTGCGCTAGATCTGACAGATGTCGCCCATATCTTGTTCTGGTAGGTTCCCACTTAAAGTGACCCGAAGTCGTTCAACTAAAGCCCATCACAACCGGGGTGTTAATCTGCACTCTTCAACGCATATTTTCAATTCATAGACTATAAGAGATTATTATAACCGATTTGCACTTTTTTCAAGACTTTTGACATAGTCAATCACTTACATTTACACTTCATCATAGAATCTTCAGTCGCATGGTCAGGCAGAGCTATTCGTTGACACCATGAGGTGGACACTTCATAGGTCCCAGGAGAAAGGACCACAGAAGAGATTCCCGATGCGTTCCTTTTTATATGTTAGACGACGTCGCAATTTGCCTTAAAAAACTTCAGTCAAGAGAAGCTTTTATATTACGAAGACCCAGGTTGATTGGATTACCCCAATCCATAGTACTTAACCTTACCTAGTTTACTTTTAAACGCCAATAAAACTTTTCCAACCATCACTGCAGTTTCTATGCGTGATCATTAGCTGAATTTCAAAAGGAGCAGAAGGTATCATAAGAAGCCAACTGAATATTATGCAATATGGAGTGAATATCGCGAAGTAAACTTGAGGTGCGTCATTGACACCACTCCAGCCCCTCTGTACGAAACAATACCGTTGAACATGGAATACTGATCAGGTAAGTCTACCCAACGGCTAGGGAAATTTTTGTTCAAGGTGCTCACCACCAAATGGTTAGAGGTGGGTTCAACGTCAAACAGTTATGATGAAATACATTCGAGGAGGAGACCTTAACTCAATAAAGTCGTCAATATTGGAATTTGGCATTTTATCGAATTTCGTGAGTCAATAAGTTATAATGTTACTGGTAGGTCAATATCTTTGCAGTAGATTCAATCTGCCTTGAAGATTTGTTAAACTTATAATTAGTTAAAATTTAGAAAAAAGATCACGACAAACTCCTTTGGTTAATGTTTATCTTCTAAATATCATGTATACACTCAATTTAATTAAAACCCTTAACGTGCTCCAATACCTTGCTTAGCCTTCAGGTTCCATCAAATTGGCATAGGAAGAAATGACTAAATCGCGTTTCTTAAAACACACGGGGGCTCTTATCAAGATTATTCCGGACACTGTCAATCAAGCATGAATTTGAAATGAAGCAAAGACGAATGCACTGATAAGACGACCCAAAGTAGCAGTGATTCGACTCTTATTCCTTCCTCCTCTCCTCTCCCCACCCCCTTCTCCCCCCCCCTCCCCCTACCTTAACCGAGGTTAAATTCATAAATGTTAAATTCACGAAGGGATGGACAGCTCTTTTCGCTTCTGAATGGTGATTAAGTCATTTGGCCCACTCTCAGATAATTCTCAATTGGTACTTTTTTGCGAATTGGTAAGAAAAAGGTACAAGTTTTGTTGGTTATTAAAATGCAGCTGCCAAAGACTTCCGTTGATGACTATTGTGCCAAATAAATTAGCATTAAAATAGCCAATAGGAATGTTTGGTTTTAGGCTAAAACATCTTATTAATGAATCAATCTAAACAGCCAATCAAGATGGGTTAGTTATACAGTTAAAATGAACCAAGGAATATGCTCAGATCATTATGGTTTCGAAATTTATTTTAAATAGACACTTTAAAGTGTTTTTTTATTGCCGTCTTTTAAGCTGAATGGATGTGCTAATTAGTACCTAAGTATGAATAAAAGAAAGCCGTTTTTTGAAAAAATAACCATCTTTTAATTTATTTTTAACTTTGGATTCTAAATTTAGCAGCTAAAATGAGTCACGAAAGTGCGATAAAATAGTTACGATTTCTTCGAACCGTGGACACAGCGTACTTTTGGGAAATTCTCACTAATTAGAGAAGTGCAAATAGACCGTTGTTTCCACTTGTTGTAATTTGAATAATCCCCTAAGCAAATATAAATGAATACACCATTATTTCACACTATTAACCGTGGGAAACTTCAGCCATCCTGTTTGACCATCTTATATCCAGTGATCCGTTCAGATCTTGAGTAATGAGGAGGTAGATACCAGGGAGTAAATCAAAGTATACAATCTATGACAATATTTTTATTGTCAATTTTAAAAATGTACATTTTTTTCTTCCTCTTATATTGAAAGTAACACCACAATTAAAACCGAAAAGACTAAATAAGTTGTAACATTGGATGGTTTTGTTCCGAAACACTCAAAATTCGTCTTCTCCTTACCACCCTACAGCTATTTTGTGGATATTTTGGGATTCTTAGGTAGAATTACATTATTCGGAAAAGTGTTTTAGAAAACAAAAGTCATTGGTTAAAAACTGACACCGAAAATGAGCTTGAAAACAGAAAAACTCAAACGAATTGAGAAAAAATGATGCAGAAAAATTGCATGAAACCCATGGAAAATATCCAGATCTCTTGAAACTAGTGGATTCGTTTATGATTCATCTGAAACTGATTCATAAACGATCAGAAAATTTCATTACCGAATTGATTCCTAATGATATTGTGTTACAGATAAGTGAATTCCACCTTAACCCAAAGGCGGATTTAAATTTTATTAGTTAGGTTGTCAAATGCAGGGATTTGTCCAGAAAATATTTTGTCAACGTCCCTGAAGACAAAAGGGTTTGGCTGCATTTTCGGTGATTGGTGCGTTTATACACCAATTTTTCAACTAGCCTGAAAGCAGCTCTTGGATGTAACCACCACCCTCCATCTGTTGCTGAAGGCCTTTGTAAATCTAAACGGTGCCACAAATTTTGCTAAGTAAAAGTTATCTGAGGCTTACCATTAAGTCGAGATCGAACCACCATATCTTGAATATATTACCATCTTAATGCACTGGGGTCAATATCAATTTACAAGACTTCTGTTCAGAGTGAAGATAAACCCTACTATCTTCAAACACCTGATGAGAAATATAATCAATGGACTAAGAGGCATATCTCATCATGTAGATGATGTTTAAGTAGCTGGGCGAATGGAAAAGAAATTTACAAGCGAGTGAAATGTCTGCTAGAAAGCATTATCGAATTTGATTTCCAGCTGAAGCCAATGAAATGTGAGTTATTGGGGTATATCAAATATCTTGGATTAATTTTTAATTCGAAAGGTCCCCATCCAAATTTCGAACGAACTTGAGCTAATGTAAACATGTTATCTCTAACCGATGTCCAAACTCTGCACTAATTCATGGGATTATTAAGTTACGATAACAGTTTTCTACCTTGGTGAACCATTAAATTGTCCCTTCCCAATAGATACTATTTGACACTAGTATGTTGACTCTCAAGGAGTGTTTTGAGATGCTTGTAATTCATTACAAACCAGAATTGCTGATAGTCATCGCCTCAGACGGTTAAGGTTATAGCAAAGGAGGAGAGAAGGCTGCGGCACCAACAGAATGAAATTAGGGACAAATAGTAAAAGAAGCACTTGTCATTGTCTATGACGTGAATAAATCCATAAATTTGTCTCCGGTCGTCATTTTATACTTTTGACAGACCGTAACCTTGTTTATCATTTTTTGGTTCCAAGAAGGTTACTTTAACATGTTCAGCAGAAACATGTCATTAGCAGAAAATGACAGAAAATGATTTGGAAATCAAATACCTTTGGACGAAACCGCTATCGTCAACATATATCTGGAAAGGATATATACTGCGTTATGGCAGAGTTTCTCCAGAATACTCCTGTCATTAGGAAGGCCAAAAAATGTGTGGAAACGAAATGATCATCCTCATCATTAAAAGGAGGCATCTATGACCTATTCCATCGTTATAAGATTCCCGGCTCCTGTTTGATGGTTAATGAGATAGTTGTTATACCGGCTGCTATTCAGCAAAGAGTCCTCAAAAAATTTCCTTCTAGTCATCCAAGAATAAACAAAATTAAGACGTTAGCCGGAGGATATGAATATTGTCCGTGAATGTACAAAGATATAGAACTGTTTAGTAAAGGCTGCCTCAAGTGTAAAAAATGTTGCTAGAAGCCCTCAACATAAAATATCAGTGCCTTAGGCTACAACGAAGACACTACGCAGTAGAGTGTGGTCTACTTAGTAAATATGATCGGAATTGATATCAATGTCTTTAACAAATAAGAATAACAGGTTAATTTATTCACTGCAGTATGCAATAGTATTAATATAAAATGTGTTAAAATGCTCATTCTAATGGTGGAACGTTGGGGTTGTCAACAAAACTGGGACTATTTTCACGATCCTTTCGGATAACAGCTGATGGATTCTTTGCCTTCATGTCTCGTCGGTCACGGTTGTATTCTGAATTCGTAATATTTCGCCAATCTACTGTTGATTTGGAGACTCCAATTTCTAGGAGATTTGACTTAGATTCATTCGATGCCCTTTAGAAACGAAGTTCATTGTTTTAATAGAGTAAATAGTGACGCACTGCAGTTCTTAAAAGAAATAGGCACTTCAAAGCCCCAGGTTGAAAGCAAAACCATATGAAACTTTAAATGGATACTTTATCCTGAAATTAAACTAATTATAAAATAAATTCTAAAAATATGAGAAAGGACTCAAATTCCAATATATCATAAATCGGGTTTAACCTCCACGTTACATTCAACAATCCACAATATTAAGCTCCAACCGAACTTTAATTAGACCGAAATGACTACTACTCAAGATCAAACGAAGATCCTCAAATTCCACTTTCAAGTAAACAAAATATTGAAATCTCTACATCCACTTACCCTTGATATACTTTCACTGATCATTTGGTCTGAAGTGCCTCCAGATAGATAGCGATGACAACTTAGGGATTACTAAATACTGAGTCACAAAAGCATGTCTTCTTATTGATTTAGCTAATAACACCCCGGGGTGTGTGATAGCCGCTCCAGTTATTTCTCGTCAGTAAGAGGGGGTGTAAAATGCGGATTCCTCATAAGAGCTGCTCCAAGACACCTACCCTCTACTCAAGACAAGTTTGAAACACTTTTACTAACAGAATAGGGAAGCTTGAACAGCTTTGGACCACATTATAAACTCGGTTTGGGACACAGAAACGTGAGTATGACTAACTTCCTTCTGTCGTCAAGCGTGCCTTGTGCCTTCAAATCACAATATGATATAGTAATCTAAACCGGACATGTATTCTCTGGGGTCTAGTACGTAGCTCTCAATGTGATGCACTCCTTAACACCATTCAGTAGAGAAGTGGTGAAATGCGTGTTTCACCAATAAAGAAATTTCAGGACACCTTCGTACTGAAAAAGGTGGATGTTACAAAAGACAGTTCCTTCAGAATTATTTAAGTGGGTTTAGAGATGATATTACACATGATAAAAATGTTCAGATACGAATTTCTTCAAATGACTGTATAAACTAAATTGAATTCAAGGCCTTGGGTAGAGAGAGAGAGATTCTTATTCAATGTACATGTTGAACAGAGACAGGACATCACGTAGTCTGTTTGATAAAAGGCTCATTTTATGTCACCTCGATCTCGACCATTTTAACCACTGGAGTGTATCCTATTTAATATCCATCCAAACATTTGTGGTTGTTGCAAAATACTAAGATGTTATCTATAAATCTTTGTGCGGAAGAATGCCTGTACGACGCTTCTTCAACAAACTAAATTTTCTTGTCATTTAGGGAAGACTCAAATTTACATTGTGAATTTTAGTGAATCACACCTAAATAAGGTAAATAAAGTCGAATTCTTTATTTTCAAAGCATTCTTTTCACTTTGAACTATTAGCTTCATTTATTTTCTAATAATCTCGATGGTCATTAGTTAGTTTGGACTTAAACTGTTGAAATATATTCTAACTAGAGGAAAGTTAACAGTTCGAATATTCCTAACTACCTCTTCCAAGGGCTCTCTAATTAACTTAATGCTTTCATGGTTACAGTTAGCTCAATTAATCTTGTTATTTTTTACCTAATTAATGGTCTCAAAAAGTCAATTAAAAATGCCTTATTTTTCGAAAAAACGAAAAAAATTGAAGAAGAGAGGGATTAGACTTACTTTCCTTTCTCTTCAGCTGACTGCTTTGTAAGATCAGTGATGCGTTTCGATTTCGTTGTACTAAAGGATTCAATTACTGAAGAAGTCTGCAAAACAAATTGAATAGGAGAGCCCTTTTACTCTAATGTTAAAACTATTTCGGGAAAATAAATGTTTAATGCTATTCAGAAAAAAACTATACTTATGAAATACAATTTGTGGTTTAAAGCCGTATATAGGAGATTTTTATAATTTAAATAATTAGTAATTATACTTTATTAAAGTCTGCAGTTAAAGCCGCGAGGAATATTGAATGATTTTTTTTATTTTCGGGCTTTTATCTATAATATTGGCTAACTGGTTCTGATTTTTCTTGCTTGTAACACGTTTTGGATAATAAATTTGAAAAGAGAGAAATTCAGCAAAAGAAAGGAAGTTAATAAATTAAATTGACTAGAAACGAAAATATCCGTTAAGTTCAGGAAATCGTAGATTCAAGGCTTTCTTTAACAACCAGATTGGACAAATAATGTATTCTAATGAGAGTTAAGACTACAAATCAATACAATAAGGAGAAAACTCAGAGCGAAGTTATGAAATAACCGGTAACAATCTACCTTGACCTTGGGCATTCGAATAAGCAAGCGACCAGTGACTCGAGATCTCTGAACAGATGATCTGTCTGGATGAACCTCTTCATGCAAAGCTAATTGGAATACCTTGAAAAGGAATATAATGTCTAAGTAAGACCAAAATTCGTTTCAAGTAACAAAATAGATGAATTACCTTATTTCTCAATGTTACACGAATATAATTTGTTTGAACATCGCAATCTATTAAGCTTGTATCCAAATTTCTAGGAATGAAAAGAGAATTGATTTTAACAAATCTTTTCACTTACTTAAAAGCTGCTAGGTCCAAAACAAAGCATTGACCAAATTCCGTATTTTCTTCATACAATTTGAAGTCGACTCTATGAAAAAAAACAATCAATTAGTCAACAACTTCCAATTATTTGTCAATATGCTTTTAAACTCTACGCTACTTATTGGTTATAAGTAGATTGATAAATAGTGCATTTTGCAGTTTATATTTTTCTTTTTATTTGCTTTAGAAAAACTTTGATAAATCTCATTACCAACTGATCAAGCAGTTGTATTTTAGAAAATTTTTAGCTAAAACTTGCTTTGGCTCATTTATATTGTAAGGACGACCATTTTCCGCGAAGAACACGCTTCTTTTAGGTTTCGGCTTTCTAATCGCAAAAAGTAATTCAAAATCAAGAAAACAATAGTATTGTGCCTAAGAAATCCACCTACTCTAATGTAGATGGTCCACCAGATTTCTGCTCTTTTTGAAGTTTAAGAAACTCATATGTTTCAAGTCGAGATTCAGGTGTATAGGGGCTTTTTTCATGCCAAAATTCCTCAGCTAACTTCTCAGTATCCCTACAGAATACATGTAAGATACGGTAAAAACGAGAACAGAATATATAATTCAAATGCCAAAATTTTGGAATAACCCATTATTCTCCCTTAATTTTCGCTCGAGTGCTTCTTTCCTTTCTAGCGCATGGGCTTTTTCTTGAATCTGAAAATGAGATGAAAGAAATCACTCCATACCCGTCTCTCGAAATACGCTTTTTGGGCATCTAATATTGACTTATAATGCTTCGAAATACTTTGAAAGGATTTAATGCGTTCGGCCTTGCCTATTTCCTCGCCGTCTAAAATCTAAATTTATTTATCAGAAAAAAATTGCAGGCAAACTTTTAGCTGGGGCAAAGTTGCGATAACGAATTCCCGGTATCCTCCATATTCTGTACACGGATTACCTATTAAGTATCTTCGAGAGTAAGGGAAACTTCTACAGTTACAATTCTTCTAAGTGTCCCAAGTTGACAAGATTCTCAACACTGATTAAATCTCCGATGAAGTTTGCCGTTAACTCCAACTTTTTCAAAGATTCGCAACCTAAAATATGTATTTACTGACAAATTTACCTTCCAAGTTCTCAATAATTTCTATATTATTCAACGCTAAGTTCAAATATTCCAACTGCTTCAGTCGATTTAAATTTTCTAAATTGATGTCAACTAGATTAAAATTTCACCTATTCGGGATATCAGATTATTTTGAAGATATAATATCTTCAATTTTGTGCAGTTCTTGTTCAGAAATTCAATTCTTAAATACATAAGAGGTTGTTGCTATTTACTTCTCTATATCTTGTTGATGAAGTGTGAGTTCTTCCAAGGTGCAAATTTCTCCTTCATTATGCTCGGCTCGTTTCCTGACTAATTCTTTTGTGACTTCGAGAATATATTTACAGTAACTTTAGCTTACTTCGCGGCATCTATCGTTAAGAATTAACCTTGAAGAATTTTTGGGCGCCCTCATTTTCTGTTTCGACGCAAAAGAGGGTTAGAAAAACAATTCGCTTCAATTTTCTAAATGTTTTCACATTGAAATATTTCCAAGAAATTAAATAGTAATCATATTTTCTCTCAATTATTTGCCATTGTTAACTATTGAAATTTTAACATTATTTATGTTTTGAAGTTTGTGCGTATCTCTTTACTGTTTATACTTTGGCTTTAGGTTGATCTAAGGCGATCAGTGTCAATATTTATTATAAATATGTTAAAACTGTATTTTAAACTCTAGGTCGGAAACTTTTTTGTCCAAATCGACGGCTTAAATGTCCTTAAAAAGCTATTTTCTACTCAAATGCAAACCTGTCACTTTACATAAACATCGGAAAGATAACTTCGAATTCCTCCTCTTTCAGAAATGACCCAGTTTTTGTCAAAGGATTGTTATATATGTAATTTGTTGTGCCAACTCCACTGATTCTTTTAGCAGTATCATCTTTTCTTTATTTTTTCATTTAAAAAACTTGCCCTAATAACCGCTCATACTGAGAAAATAGAATGAGTTTGGTGTAAACGAGATTTCAATAGAGAATGCAGCTCATAAATGAGTTACTTATTTGACTATGTATCCTACTGAGCGGAGGTTTTTCAAGACATCATATTTTATAGACATTGACATTAAACCACAATTTGCAAGTATTTATTTGTTACGTAATGAACAGCTTTGAATTCTATGTTAAGGCACCTAATTCTTAAATCCAATAAGCGATTACATTAGTTCTAAATACAATTTGACATCGCCAGGATCCAAATAAACCCAAAGCACGACGCCAAAACGACGCATAGGCCTTCGCATCGATAGATCGATTTATATTGTACACCAGTTAAAACCGAAATGTGAATAAATTAGTCCGAATGAAATTGAATCACTAGAAGAAAAATAAAGAATTAGTTTGGAGTTGACCTGCAAATCATCAAAATTTTTAATAAATAATTCGGATTTATATACCAAACCTTAGATCTAGATCTATTTATTAACATTTATTTAGTTATCTAGACTCAAATTGGTACACAAGCAAATGAACTGAATGTCGTTACTGTTGCCGGGATCTCATCCTCGACCGATCATTTCTAATCTATTGATAGCAATTAATGTTTGCTATCAATAACAATATCAATTAGATTAAATATCACCGAGTTACTCTAGATATGAAAGTAAGCATGAGATACTCTTAGGAATGCAGCAAATATTTCTTGTAGGATCCATTTTATTTTTGATTTGATTGTTATTAATGAACTATTTCAACGACCTTTGTGGAATTCCACTACACAAGTAGAGAGCAAGCAAAATTGGCTAAAAAAGAGACTTAGCGAATTTGAATTAGGAAAGAATGATATTTAAGTGAACGTATTATTTATTTTTATGCTTTATATTTTACTTAAAGTATAAAGCTCACAGGACTGGCAGCGAAATAACTCTAGGAACAACTTTTATGAATTGAATTCTTTGAATCAATAAACTAGCATCGAAAAATTAAAAATAGTAAAAAGCTGCAAGGAAATTAGTTTTTAAATTTTTATGGTTTAAGTCATTAACATTTATCAATAAGACAATAAAAGTCAAAGTAATATATAATTAATAGTCAAAGGGATAATTCTGATCATATATCCAAAGCACTTTAGCATCTATTTATTACCCAATTAGGTTCAATTTCAAAGTCTTGGAGCTTTACATATTCCACTTTAATTATACATCTATCAAGATTTTTATTCCGTAAATTTAGACTGGTTAGTATAATTTTTGATTTTATTGCATAATTTATATCAATATGGCATCAGTCATCTTCAGCTATTTCAATATAACAAATGGACTTTATTGAAATCAAATAAACTTTAGAGTCTAATAGCTTTAGACACAGCGGTAAGTAAACTTCAAATACTTGAGTCCCCTTTTCCAAAGTAAGTTAGTATTTTTTCATGATAGTCTTAGGTGAAAAACTTATATTATCACCGAAGAGCCAGCGTATTCGAGCCTTAATTAGTAACTGAAATCTCTAAGCTTAAGAAATCGACCTCCGAAATTTACAGATAAAGGCTTTTCTACAACATCGATAAAGAATCAGTATATTTTCGAAATTGTAAGATGGCATATTTTAATTCAAGACGTTAAGAATTAAAAGAAGGAATAAAATGTGGTTTTACTACGTTTTAAACCTATTAATTTAGTCAGCATAAAAGCGAAGTTAATTTTTTTGAAATGCTTTTAAATCCACAGAATTTTGCAGTAAAGCGACATTTTTCACCAATCAAAATATATGAAAAATTTGTATACACATTAATTAGCTGATCATTTAAATGAAAATTCGTTTTATTTCACAACCATAATTGTCTATATTTTACTTTAAAATAGCAAGCTTACATCTAAGCATCTGATTAAGAATGAAAAAGCGAGTCTATCTACATAATCAGTCAAAGCAACTACCAATGTAGATTATAGTTAAGAGACATTATAAAATTAAAAGGAGAAAGAAGAGTTCGAAAAGTTAACAAATTGCAAATTAATAAACATAAATAGGACTTTTGCACTTTACTTTATTTCAATTTTAGAAACTTCCGATTTTAACCCAATTTAATGACTAAAAACCTCGTATTTGATTTTCATTATTTGAATTCTATTTTCTTAAATGAGTTTATATCAAAATCTTGCTGGCAGGATGATATAAGCCAATGGTTTGCAATGACATTTCGTTTAAGTATAAATTAATTCTTAGACTGAGCAGGGAGATCAGACTAACACGTTGAGAGCAAAATCATCCTGACAGGACAAATTTACGAAATTACCTCTGAGAAAAAGCAATAAAAGCCATCTTGATACTTATTCAATAAATGAAATAAATATTGTTATTTTATTGGCCATGTCTTAGTTCCAAAGTGAGAAAATTTATATTCAATTGAAAACGCTTACGTTAGAGTACTTTGAAAATTCAACAGTATTAAATATTAAATTTAAACTGAAAAGTAAAAACTCGTACTTATATAAGGCCAAAATTTTCCAGCGATTTAATAATGGTGAACAAGTAACGAGTAATATGACGGATGAAACGTATTCGCAAAATTGCATAATTAAAGTTTCATCAATGTCAATTAACCTACTTCAGAGTATGTTTAAAATTGGGGAAATTCAATTTTTATATATTCTTGTTTTAACTATTCCATTGAAGTTGTTTTCACGTGGACTCCATTACGATAAACTGCGTGGTTGAAGATGGTGTGCTTCTTTGCTTGATTAATATTTTGCTTTTGTTGATTTGGTTATTTATGTTTTCTTTATCTGTTTTAGACGCAAAAGAAAAATAGAAGTAAGTCTATCATTACTTGGTTTTCAGTGGCTTTAAATATAATGATTTATTCTAATTTTCTTTTATTTAGGTTCTACCGCATCCACGAAGTCCAATGGGTCCGTTGCATCAGCTGAAAAGATTGTAGCTAAGAAGCGTCAGCGTGAAGAAGATAGTGAAGATGAAGTTGATCAAACTGAGACCGAAATGCAGCGTGTTAAAAAACTAAAGCAAATGCTAGAAGTTACTGGTGATAGCGAAGACAGTGACGATTACGCCCAAAGCCAGGATGAAGATGATGACGATACTGAGGCATCTGATGACGATGACTATGTTGATGATGATGACAGTGAACATGATGAAGATTCCGAAGAGGAGGTGGCAGAAAAAGCAGAGACATCTAAGAAAGCATCCAGCAAAAAGGAAAAGAAACAAACTCAAGAAAAAGCCAATGGTACCGCAAAAGTAAAGACAGACGAAAAGAAAAGCCAAGTTGTTAGCAAAATTGCGGAGCAATTTAAACCATCTGCATCAAACGTAATGGTCTTCAATATTCCAAAAATTAATGAATCAGAACTAAAAGGATTTCTCTCAAAGAGAAATATTAATCCGGAATCGATTTGTTGCATCAATGGTCCGGTTGCTATGCTTGGCTTTAATAATGAAGCCGCTGCCAAAAAAGCCATGTCAACCTGCTCTGGAGCAACTTACAATCAGAGCGTCTTGGCTGCAATTGCTGCCTCCGGTGAAGATTTGGCTATGATCAGATCAAATAGAAACCCCAATCCCAGCAAGAGTAATGCTCCATTGACATGTCTATTTGTTACGGACCTTCCAAAATCAGTCTCTGAAGAAGAGCTTGTTAAAGCTACTGGTATCGAACCAAAGCACGTTCGTCTAATCACATCAGGTCATAAGAACAGACTCACAAACGCATGTTATATCGATTGCAAGTCTGAGACGGATGCCAAAAATGCCCTTCAATCCCTCTCAAAACACAGTTTTGTTGGGAAGTCTGTCAAGGTCTTTCTTAAACCCCAGTTCAACTTCAACCCAGTCACTGAAAATTCCGTGATTATCGCCAACGTTCCCTTCAGTGTTGATATAGAAGCTATCAAGATGGAATTCCCAAAAGCACAGAAGGTTGAGTTGACAAGACGTGGTTGCTTTATGCTCACGTTCGAGAGTGCCGAGATAAGAGATAAAGTCGTCAGAGAATCAAAAGGCAAGGTTATGGATGGTCGTGAACTTAGATTCATCACCACCGAAAAGACTCATGGCGATGTTGCAGTCTTTGTCTCTAACATTGCGTTCACGGTAACTGCTGAGGAACTCAAGGGGGTCTTTCCCGGATGCAAGAATATTTTTATGAAAAAGAACAAAAATGGAAAATTTAATGGGTAAGCATCAAACGAACAGTAGCACATGCATTATTTAATTGAATTCGGTATCAAACCTCTTCTCTACTTTAGAAACGCCATTGTTTACTACCCTACAAAGGAAGAAGCTGAAGTTGAAGCTAAACAAGCTGCAGATAAGGAAATTAAAGGTCGTGCAATTAAGGTCAAGATGACAAGTGCTGAACTCAAGGACAAAAAGGAGTCAGAATCCTCAAAAACACGTGAGCTGCCTTCGAACTCAAAAATATTTTTCTATTTTATTAGTTTCATACTAGATGTTGGTTCGTAATCTCTTTACACGTTCTTTTTATTTTGGAAAATGTTAGGCTGTTAAGTTGCCCAATTGTAATTTTTAAAAATTGTTTGTTTTTTTTTGCTATTAAATTATCGTAATATCCTTAACAGAAACTTATTCGTTTTTAGAATCCAAACCTGCATCTCAAAATGCGGCTGCACCAAGGGCGAAAGCCGAGCAGGAGGTCAAGAAGCCAATTCAAGTAGGTAGTGATTCCGAAAACGAAGAAGATGATGAAAATGATGATGAGTCTGACGATGTCGATGAAGAAGTTACCGAAGACGATGGATCAGACGACCAAGACGATGACGATGATGATGTGGAGGAGGAGGAGGAAGACGAAGATGATGAAGATAACAGTGAAGACGAAGAATCAGAAGAAGAAGCCATTAAACCTGCTGAACAAAAGCGGATCAAAATGGATACATCCGAGGCTAAGTCTCCCAACTCTCGACCACCATTTAAATCACGTGGCCGCGGAAATGGTGAATTCCGTGGTGGAAATCGCGGTGGTGGTTTCCGAGGTGGCAATCGAGGTGGTGGCGGTTTTCGAGGCGGTAACCGCGGTGGTGGTGGATTCCGAGGTGGTCGGGGTCGAGGTGGGAACGGAGGTGGATTTCGCGGAGGCAATCGTGGACGCGGTTCATTCAAGAACTAAGAAGTCATTTTATATATCCACTCATCCATTTTGTCACATAAGCATCATGTTTGCAATAAAACTATTCTTTTATTAGCCGTTTGTCTTTGTCTTTATAACCTTAGGGGGTGTAGCTAAGAGACTTATTTTGTGTTGTAGATGTATTCAAGAACTTCTTCTGCTCCGAAAGCGCAGACTCTTTGTGTCTTCAATTATCCTGAGGGAATGGATGAGAATGATCTCTACGCATCCTTTCCGAATGCCCTCAGTATTTCCAGTCAGCATAATGGGTGTGTAATTTTTGACTAGTGTCTAGCTATGCTCTGATTGTGTGCAGAGTGGCTAACTAACCGTTTGAACTCAATCCGGTTTCTTGCTAATTTGCATGACGTAGTGCTGAAATTGAGAGAGGGGTTGGGGTTTTTGAGCCCGTACTTGTTTCAACGTCTTTATATGTCTTCAGTTCATCACCATCGTGCCTGATTAAATTTCAAAGTGATGCAGATTGCCAGGCTGCTTATGCTGAGTGCCAAAGTGGGAAAGTGATCGGAGGTCGCCCCATTCAAGCTACTCTTGTTCCAGCGGGTGATCGTAACCATTCACGTGGAGGTTACGGAGGAAGTAGTGGTTCAAGAGATCACTACTCTCGAAACGATCGCGAGAGTGACCGTGGTTCACCTAGACGTAGTCATGGAAACAGTGGCGGTTCTGCTGCAAGCGCCGACTGTGTCCTCACACTTCGTAATCTCGCATGGTCCATCACTGAGGATGATCTCTATCAGGAGTTCCCTCGTGCGGTTTCCGCAAACATTAAAATGGATGAACGCAATCGCTCAAGAGGGTAAGTATTCAGCAACCAACCTCAGAAACTATTTATCACATCTAATCCTCCTTTTCTTACAGCTTCGGATCAGTGACGTTTGCAAACCCTAGTGATTGCCGTAATGCTGAGGCTGAATGTCAAGACAAGCAGATGAATGGACGTCAGGTTCGTGCTGAGATTGGGCATCCTGTTGAGAGAAATCGCGATGACTTCCGAGGTGGGAGAGGTGGTGGACGTCCATTTTTTGGTGGGTTAATTTGACAGTACTCTTTTTGGCTCCATCCCACTCTTTGTGTCTGGGGGTTTTTTGTATGGCTTTGCCCAAGGTGTAGGATTTACATTTCGATATCTGAGTTCAGATGATTCTTTATAAGTGCTGATGTTCGTATACCGTTAATTTTCAATTGCATTTACCAAGAAGTATTTGGTGATCAATTGCATGTCCTGGTTCATTCCCATGGTCAGTAGTGATTGTGATGCAAACACCAGGTATATCAAAACTTGAAAGTGTTCATTCGTTCGCGAAATTGAGCCTTCAGACATTCATTTTAAACCGATTAATGTTGAATACTTCGTAAAACTGACTGCGTTCATCCTCAGTTCTTCTAGCTACTCGCTGTTAGGTGGCTAGTATCATATTTCTCAACTTCGCTTCCACACTGGCTGTCTAAAACTAACGTTCCAACTCTTGGCCCTGTATTTGAATGCCTGAACCTAATAAATCTTCTTTATGCCCTTGTTATGATGCTTTGTATCAAGCGTTTCCCTTTTAGATCGCTACAACAACGGTGGTAGCGGTGGCGGAGGTAGACGTGGCAGTTATGGTGGGGCTGGAGATGACGGACCCCCACGCCGGCGTTTCGATGATGTAGATGGTGGGAGATCCTCATGGGGAGGCCATGGTGGTAGCGGTGGAAGAGATTTCGGAAACCGTCGTGGCGGGTTTGGAGGCGGTGGTGGTTTCGATAGAAACTCGGGAAGGGGAGGGGGCGAAAGACCAGGACGTGAACGCAGCCCACCTTCATCGGGTACGGTTGGACGTCGTCCTCGTGGCGGTCCCGCCAGTGGAGGCGCCAGAATCACTTCAGCAGTAATCCGCCGAATCCCTGGAGACTCTTCGGACTCGGATTTCGATAATCGTGGCTAAATGTGTATGATGTTGCCTAATACTTGACTCGGTTTATTAACATTGTCGTTTTATTGTACTTGTTAAGTGTAATTTTATCATTAAATGTGAATCGATGTAATCAAAAATTTGAGCTTCTTTGGGCTCGGGTTTCACAAATAATCGTGCACTGCATCTGGGCGATATATATATCCAATGGCATCATTAGCCCAGATCTGGACAGTATTGATTTGCTTATCTGTCTGAGATCGATGCAATGGTCTTCATTGCAAACTATTTGTTTCACTGGGGATTTAGTTGTCAGTCTGCCTTTTGAGTTTGAGATCTGATGGTCGCTGTGCATCTGGTCTATTGTGGAAAATACCTTTCTAAGCAAATTTTTGCAAAGGTATTTGAGTCTCCTTGTGTAAGGGGTTTATCTAGGAAAAGACCAGGTTGCTTACTTTAGATTTTGACTAGTCGCATATCATTTTTTGCAATCGAAAGAAACCAGATCTAAAGACAAGGAGAGTAAAATGTACCAATGATAATAATGGGGCCTCAGAAGCCTCTTCAATTAACGCACAGACACTTCAAATCAATACGTTTTCATAGAATTCGTATTCCTGGCATGACTTACAAATAGGAGGATTGTAATTTAATAGGTGGTATGCTGTAGTAGATGCTGCACAAATAACCCTTAACTAAGCATCAGCGATCTTATTTGGTAAAATCCCTTAGTATGGAAACGCTGCGATAATGAGCTAATCTACCTCAACATTATCGAGGAAAAGAGCGCATGGAGTGAATAGGGTTTGTTACAGTTTATGGTCACTGCCACCAAACTAAGTCGTTAAAATACAATTAGGACTGAGCTGACCATGCAGTGATTATTGTTTGCTGGTTGGCTAAGTGGTCTCTATGCTTACGACGCACTTGCTCGCTACGCAAATTGTTCGAGTGCGCATGAGATCCCTTTGATCGTCCTTGGGATTGTTGTGCATTCCAAAATCCGAAAAGTGAAAGTTTTTAATTACTATGAAATTTCTATTTATTGCACACCTCTCTTAATGGAATATACAAATATTTCAAAATCCTTTAATAAATATTGGGAATTTCAAATGGCAAATAAAAGGGAAACTTGTAGCGGATTAGCTACCTTAATAAGCCTTGACTGTTCTCAGAAACCTCAGTGACAATTTCTCCTAGTTGGTAAGTCTCCCAGAATAGAAGAAACAGACGTATACCGTAGATACGTTTATTTAGTATGGCGTGCTGTGTTATATGTGTGTATGACGTGGAAGTTAGTCATTATATACACTTTATGATACGATGACCTCATATAACTTGGATCATTGATTGGTCGGAAAACCGTGTACTGGAATTGACCATTGATTGATCGCATTGGTATTGGTCATTGATTCTGCATTAGTCACGCCAAAGTTGTGTCCCCACAAACTGTCAGTCATACAAATCCATACTTATTTCATTGTATTCATTCAGATCCTGGGAGGCCATGGTATTTTCTCCCAATTTCGCGGAGCATGAATGCAGTATGACCTAGTTAAAGACAGAAGTGTAAAACTCGAAAATTTTGGTGTTAGACAATTAACACGCAATTCTAAGTGCCGTTTATATTGGAATAATCTCCTACCTTTCCTTTATTTCCATCGCCTTTGCACTCCAAGGAGCAGTTTGGAAGTCGGAAGGCAGAAAGTTTAACTAAGCTGATTTTCTATCACGAGAGAGGGAGTATGAAACCAACATAACTGTGGGGGGAACGAGGTTTATTAAGAGCAGAATGAGGTGGCTAGGTAATTACCACGGTGAGCCCTACCGATTGGTCAAAAGTTATGATTGAGAGTTGGCAAGTTATGAAGTCGTTGAGATTAGCTGGACTTAATCTGGTGATATTGGGTGATTAAGCAACGGAACTCAATATTTTCGATAATAATACTAAATTTGAAAAGAAAATTTTATTCACTGATCTCACTTCTGATTCGCAATAATTCCCTCCTTTGAATAATAAGCCTAATTACCCCCTTTTAGGACAGAGTGACGTTCCATCAAATGACGATTTTATAGTTAAGTGCTCATCAGAATAAGAAAGGATGTAGGACAACCAGCTCCACTCAAACTGCAGTTATTTGAACCCGTTTTAAATTCTACTTTAATTCTCTCTCCTTTTCCCTAAAATTAGTTTGAATGAAATCCAATTTCCACTGAATTCTTGGTCATTTTACGTGCAAAAAAAGCCGTTGTATCTTGTTAATCCCTAGAGGTTTCTTACAGGGTCGGATTGCTAGAAGAAGATCATCCGATTGGCCATGGAGTTTGTTTAAAAGACAAATAACTTCGCGCCACTTTTCATACCTCATTGTTTTTTTGTTGACCCTGTTTGGACAACCTGTCGAAGAAGACCAAAGAATCAGTATAAAAATGGAACATCACAAGAATACTTTCACTTTAATTTAATAGGATTAATTATATAAGTACCGTCTTTTATAATATTTTTCATCGATCTTTCTCCTTTCAATTTATTTTAGTTAATATATTATGTTGACCTTTAAGAAATGGCAGTCATTCCCTCTAAGCCGAATGGTGCAGCGGATTAGCTGCCTAACTAAGTCTGGTTGTACTCAGAAACCTCTAGTTGGCACGTCCCATTGAAGTAGCTAGGCTACTGTAAAGTCAAGAAGCAGACGTAGTGGGAGGAATACGTTTATTCGCTGTAACACTATGGCGTGTTATGAGTTATAGGAAGCTTAGTCATCATCAACATGGCGGATTGACTCAAACAAACGGGAGCTCCTGATTGGCTATGCGTTCACCGCACTCAATACTTACGCGCAGTTGCATCCGCACCTTCACGCGCGCGTGCGATGACGTGTTCCACAATGGTTAACCAATTTCCATAAAGGAAACGTCGTTTAACCAAATGGAATTTTACAAATATCACAGAGGGAAATATTGAACAGTCTCAAAAGAGACAATATTTATGAAATTGTTCAATAAGGCACCATTGTTTTAACGACAATGCTTGTACAGCCTAAAAGCATCTTTCCGATTGTCTAGAAGTCAACGATATAATGTGTCCGAACAAATTCACTGGACTTTAGAGTGTGCATGATTGCCGTTACTGCAAATTGCGTCTTCTTACATTACGTGAAGGGATGTGCGATAGACTTACCTCCGCGTGATGCACCCTGGGCAACGTATACTCATACGGCAAAAATGTCTATAAATCGGCAGTTGACTTCAATTACCATGACCCGACTGTATGTCATACCCGACCACTTCCACAGTACTCACCTTACCTTTTTCTTTACCGTTGTGTCTCTCTTTTACATCTGTTAACCACTCTTCTATTCCCCATCTCGAATTTTTGTAACTTTGATGTTCCTCCCCTCTGTGAAGCCAGAAGTCAACTAAAGGGCTAATGGTAACTATCACAAAGCCTGCCATTTGATGTAAATAAATAAATGGCCTTCCGTGCAATCTCAATTGTTAACACTAGTACTATATACACAAGTGTTAGATCATTAGAGGTCAAGTAGATAGACTAAGTACACACAGAACAGATGATGCCCCTCATACGGCATTAGTCTCACTCTTGTTACGATTAAAACAAAGTAAAATCAATAATTTCACCTCTTGGTGCATTTAAGTATATAATAACATTCAAGATCTGGGATACACATTAATCTTTCCAAAATAAGTCGATTTTCAAAGTAAATTATCCTGTTTTAAATTTTTAATTGACCTTTACACACCATCGTGAATGGGGTTAGTTAAAACAAAAATCTCCGCAGAGATATCCACCAATTTGTGCGGTTCATTGGGTGCAAATGTGAGTCCTTACAGAAGTTCATACTCAGATTACAACAAAGATCATGAATTCAGTGGTGAACTCTTGAGAATTGCAAATCTCACTTACGACATCATTCTAAATAGGCGTTCCCCTCATGATCTTTGTGCAAAAAGTAGAGCAAAGATTAAACGTAAAAATGAAGTGAAATGACAAAACTGACCATCACAGTAAAATGCGGTGAATAAGCACTGAACGTCAAAGTAGATATTGTTCAATCTGATTCCAAAAATCTAATGAAACAAGATTAGTTGGTACCTTGACAGTGCTTTCAGCATCTTTCAAATCTCCGTTCACCGATTTCAGTTGATTCTAAACCATTAAGGATTGTAAAACTTTCCATATTAACGTGAATAACAATGATTATCCAATAAACAATTTTTGGATAGAGTGCTACTCCCAAGCCTCCTTCACTTAAAAGGAGATCTTTGATAAATATTCTGTAAGAACTAAAACAAAAGCGTGAACTTTGTCTATTGAATATGTGTTTGTGAATTTCCTTTCATGCGCAAAAGTGCAATTTTATAAGAGTCTGAGATCACCAACAACACTCTCATAGTACACACCCAGTGACTCTTAGGTCAGCTAGTCTCAATTAATATGTATATATATATATAGATATAAAGACAGTACTATTTGATTTTCCTGCCAGATTTGTTAAAGGTGTTCACACACACTACTTCTTCAAGTATATTCTTGATGACAACGAGACTAGAAGCTGACTGGAAGTCACCCGAATCACGAAAGAGAATAACATGTGTCACGATGATTCGTGTCAGCCTTCAAAATAGGGAGATTATGGGTACTGCTTAATGCTCCCTCAACACTGTGAAAAGAATGAGGCATGAAGTGGAGAATTGCAATTGAGACTACGAGACCGCTGTGACTAAAGAGCAGCAACATAAGAGACGATCTAATCTGATTGTGCTAACACACACCAGATGTTCCTCGAAATGTACTGCAAATAATGTGCTGGAGCACCCTACATCGTAGCTCGAGCCTTCCCACCACAGTTAATGGGATATTTTGGCCTCTTTCATGAGGTTTGCACTTAACGAAGACCTTCTCCACTACTGCTAGTCATACAAGAGTCACAGAGATCAATGTCTCTCTCAAAAGGCCCTCGTAAATCATCACCTGACAAAGGTGAAGAAACTTCTGAGCCAAGTGAAATATCCTGGTGAGGCACAAGCAATTTGGTTACTTTCCTGCGAGAGCAACTCTCGTCAAGATGAAAGGCACTACAATGAGAATATGAGATTGTTTGACCTGCAGACAGTTCAGAAGACACATTAAGAGTCATGTGGACTAAATTTCCTCAAACGGTTATATTTTCGAGTGTGTCCTCCTCTGCCGAGGGTGGTGTGATACTTCCACATTTCATTGAAGATTGGCTTAGCATGAATTTCGACGTCAATGTGGAATCGTATAACGAATGAGAATATCTAATAAGAGGCCATATGTACGGCCGCAGCAGAATCCACCTACCTGCCACAACTCAGAAAAGAGTCAAAAACCAGTTGCAATATGTTTCGCTCATGAACCCTAATCGCCTTTCCAAAGTTAAAAAAAAATTTATCCAAAGAATGTAAAATCAACCTGCTCCAGGTCCCTAGACTAGATTTTGAATTGAGACTGTCCAATTTCAATATTTCAAAACCCTTAGATAAAACACCCTTCTTTTACGCGTTACTCCCTTGCCCTGTCATTACTGAACTCCTGGTCTTCTTAGTTCTTGAAAAAACAACTTTTCTTGATAGTAGTTATTCAGTTCGGTAGATCGAATTCACGTTGTAAAGGCCAATAACAAAACTGTAAATCAAAAACACGTCTGAACAAAGTCCAGTTCAAATTTTGTTTACAAATTAGAAGACAACCAGATATTGGTGTCATAGCTAGTGGCCACAACAAATAAAACGAGTTTCACTGCTAAAATTAAGCAACCAAACATCAGAGCAAACGTTCCATTCCTAAATTTAAATACATATCCGAAAGTTGGTCATGTGTGTCGTGTACGCCTTGACCTATGCTCAGCAATCTCTATAGCAAGATCTCCCACTTTGGAGTGGTTCCAAGGATTAGCTAAGCTATCGCAAATCTATAGAGGAAACAGATGTATAACGTGGAATACATTTATTGGGGCTGTGTGTCGCTGATACGGAGCTTAGTCATTATAATACAATGAATGTTTGTTAAACAATGCAGGGATTATCGATTGGTGGCTGGCTGAGAGTCTGCGCCCACGAGCGCTCATTCTCCCTACGCGACAAGTAGCATGGCCGCACCTACATGTCTGTATGAGATTTCTTTGCTCACCCATGGCATTGTTATGCACTCCTCAACCGCTTCCTTCAGTAGGATCATACAGCACAATTAATCCTTCGCCTATCATGGATTGTGAATCCTTACCATTCGAAAATTTTGTTATACAATTATGATCATGAAGCCCAACAGTATCAGATCTTTAGTAGAAATACAAAGAATATTGAGCATTTTAATGGGGAGATTTATCCATTTGAAGAACTCAGATGTAAAATTTTATAGAAAATGCCAACACATATTCTATAACCGAGGCAAGACCAAGAACTACAAACGACAAAATCCTTCTACCCTCTTTCCACATTCAATTGTTTGACGAATATGGCATAAACTGCCTTTTGATTTGTATAATGTTTCGTTTCTCCGAAATAGCGTTATTGGTCCTCCGTGAAGTTAGCACAACAGTTGGCGAGTGAGGACAGTGGAAAGGACCAATTCTGAATATTGTTAATGACCTAGGAAGATTTAATTAATTTAACTCTTTAAATGGACTTCGTGCCTTCGGACATTAGAATTTCGATCGCTCTCCTTCCACATTCGTACCTGGGAACGGAATCGTTTGTTAGCAATAGAACTGCTTACCTAGGTGGTCAATCGATTGCACATGCCAAAATCATATATCAACATTTTACCATCTTATTGGGGGTAAGAGAAGCTGTCTTTTCCCTCTTCCCTTCTCATTCCAAGTCAATATTTCCTCAGTGGGGAGCCTTTATTATATAAGTGTTTGCATATCGTTAATTCAGATAAGCGACATGAACGAAATGAGAGGAATATATTGTGCTTAAAGCGACATAGGGTACTTGCACTGGATTGAATCATTAGTTCGAATGCCCGTAGGTAAAAAGAATTATATGAATTGATAAGGTAATTAGGGTATAAATTTTTACCTAAGCCCTCAAAGAAATCTGATAGCGGCTCCTAAATTTGCCCCAAGATTACGAACATCATCGAACACCAATTGTAACCCCCCTCCCTCCCTTCACCTCTTCATCCTACATGCACGAACACCTGAACTTACGCGCTTAGTTGTACTTATTTTCTTTTCATGTTTACCGATCTTTGACCTATCGAAACACAACTGGACTTTGTCAAGTTTAGGCACGTTATTAAAAGCTCTCTTCCATTACTTCCTACAAATTGGGCCTACTACGCCGCTACTATGGAAAGGAAAGACGACATATTGAGCTGTTAGGTACAAAACTGAAAGATTAGTGTGTTAATAAAGGCCACAAAACATGTGGATATTTAATCAGTAGCTAGCAGTCCTTTTAGATGGCACTGATTCGAGTGAGAAGTTGATAAAAAGGCATGAATTTAAAGCAATTTTCCTTTAACTATAAGAACAATTAAAAAGCACAGCAAATAGAATTAATATTGTGAGTCCAACATGTGCAAACTCTGGTGAGCTCAGCTTCCATAAAAAACGTTGTTGTTTAATTAGTCGAATTTTAGATTCTGGAAGAGATATTTTACTGAAGTGGTAGGATCGCCTCTATTAAGCCTTTGTGTCATGGATGAACAAAAAAATATGATGTGTACTCAGATAGAATCGAAGGTGCGGCTGTGCTCCTTGTCGCGTAGGAAGCAAGTGCGGTAGTGAGCGCAGAGACCGCTCAGCTAGCCATCAATCAATGGTCGCTGGATTGTTTAACAAACCCTTCATTGTATTTTAATGACTAAGCGCTGTGACAGACAAAACCCAAATAAATGTGCCCTACGCTATACATCTGTTTCCTCTACGTTATTGAGGGAATCTTGTAGAGATTACTGCGGCTTGCTGATGTAGCAATCCGCTACACCCTAAATAGCGTTAGAACCCGAAGATTAAATACTAAAATTTGGACTAAGAAACATTAGGATACGTTGTAGTGAGTCATTCGTCACGGAAAAATTCCATAATTCAAATCGTGCTCCGAATTTATTCTCTTCTTCCACTAGACCATCTTCCTTACTGATTGTACTATTTCCTATTCCACCTACTTGAATGCTTTCCATGATCAAGAATACAATTTTTGTTTACTTTATAATAAGCTCATGTGACCAGGCAGTTTTTGAAAATAAATCTAGTTCAAAAGGTGGCCAAAATACAGCTAGAGATTTAAAAGAATTGGTATTGACAGCATGAGAGCAAGATCAAGTATAGAAATTGATTTATAAACAAAAAATCAGAAATAAACGGACTATTGCGATGGTGTTGAGTCATGTCCATTTCAAAATATATTTTTTCATGAGTATTTAAATAATTATCCGTTTGATTATAGGATTCTATGTATAAAATTAGCACATTAGAAGCTTAATTACAAATTGATTTCATATCTATTTTCGGCACGTGAAATATCCTTCTTATATTGAACTCTCAGCACCAATTTCACACATTTACCTTGACCCATTTTGTACTCATGTTTTAAAATGAAATAACATGCACACATTGACTTCATCTCAACCATTAGATCCTGTCATCTTATCATTTTCAACTTGATTGCAGCTTCTCAAAATGGCATTGTTTGGGCTATAACTGAAGCATGCCTAACCACTGGGACAATAAATTACAGATTTTCATTCCTAACATCGGTATAATGAAAGACAAAGTAAGAGAAAGGAAACAGCCTTAAGAAGCATGACTCATTTTCAAAATCACTACTTTAAACCTATTTCTCGCCCGACTACCATTATTTTCACCAGACAGGACAAAAAGTAGACAGAGCAAACAAATGCAATGACTGTCTCGTAGTTAGTGAATTCAAATGCTTAAAATAGAATACAAATGGCCAGATAAAGAAATTTGGCAGCTGTGATATGATGATTTACAACTTTTGGATGTAAGTGAGAAAAGGTATATGAATTATAAAAAACTAGAGGAGGTATCAGATCATGCTATTCAATTTTGGGAACACAACTTTAGCATGACAAATGCAGAAGCCTCTCGACCAATCAATGACCAATGCCAATACGATCAGTCAATGATGAATTCCAGTACACGATTGCCCGACCAATCAATGACCCAAATCATATGAGGTCACCATACCATAAAGTGTATATAATGACTAAGTTCCACGACATATACTCAAAACACGCTTCATCCTTATGCACTTGCACGTCAGCAGGCCATATTAAATAAACGTGTTCCACGGTATACGTCTGTTTCTTCTATAGCTTTGCGGTAGCTTAGCTAATTCCGGGAGACCCACTAACTAGGAGAATCCTCCATAGAGGTTTCTGAAAATAGTCAAGGCTTGTTCAGGTAGCTAATCCGCTACACAATATAAAACTTTCTCATTTCTTCAGCAACTTGGTAGAGTGAGGGAAAAGACCACCCATTTTGAAGGGCAAACAATGTTGTTCTAGAAATAAAACAAATTTTACTGTTAATTGTCAACTGTATTGTATACTTAATAATATGCTCTAAGTTGCAGGATCGATAACTTGTTTAGACCTTTGTTATTATCTAATTCTGTGAATCTATGACTATTTTCAGTAGCTAATAAGGTTATAACACCTTTAATAAACATAGAAAGGTAGGATTAGAGGTATTTAAATGTGAATATAGAACAGAGAGAAGGTGGGGAGGGGGGGGGGTTTGCACATGTTTGTAAATTGCAAATTTAGGGTATTCTTGTTATAAACCCATTAATACCAAAATATATCGCAAAAGTCGTATATTAAAAACAAAACGGGATTATCTTAATGGTAAGGTTTGATTTTAAACGCTGCTAGGCAGGAATCATACTTATATGCAAAGACAGAAATTGTTTACTTAATTACCTTTGAATGACATTTTTAATTTTATCCCAAAATTAATTTTCTTATTTCTGTTAATATTCCGCTTTAAACACATTTCTACTACCTGTCGCCTCATGGAAAGGTAAATCAATCATCAATCTTTTACAACAATGGTGATTGTCGGATATCCGTTAAATTAGTATCTGTTAAGTAATATTTAAAAGTATTAGGATGATTTCCATAGAAAGGATGGTTGTTCATAAATTCGTGTTCTTCAATTACCATATATTAGACTTCCGTTTGAAAGTATATCATGCTGATGGAGTTTAACGTGCTTAAAAGTAGATACAAATGACGATAGAAATGCTAAAAATCATACTTTTGAAAATGAGAAAAATTATTTGGTGCGATTTTTGACCATTACTTCGATAAATTCGAAATTTCGGAAAATGAGAAACATGAAAACTTTTGCATTAAATTTAAGGTTATAGTCAATTAAAATTGCATTAAAAATTCTTATACTTATGTTAAATGACGCAATTCAAAATATTCTTGATACTAAAAATGCATTTGGATTGTTTTATCAATTTGGTAATCACCGCGTTAATCGTCACTAGTTGTATTGGACAACTGTCAGGTGGGTCGTTGAGTTCTTTTGTGTTTTATCTTTTTATGGCTTTAATAATGAGTTATTCGCGCACATCCATAATTTGGTCTGATTCTGGCTTAATTACCCTCGTTAATTTTAATTCATTTAAGCGACATTGCTAGTTTTCTTTACTATTTACTGGTTTTTATTTTGGCGTTTCCACATTGTTTAGTTTGATCTCATTTGTTGTAATGTACCATTAATTCGTATTGACACTAAACTACTTGCTAGATTCTACTTATGTCGTAATATTGATGTTTCAGTTTTTATATTCTTTATTTACTATATTTACATAATGTTTTATTATGTCTAGTAAAAGTTTTTTCTTCTAGTCGTTGTAATGTCAGAGGAAAATTCTTGGCGAACAAGTTTACCTTCTTCGTCGACTGGTACAGGTGATCAAACAGTCGTTCGACCAGATTCTCTAACAATCGGCTCCACTGCTATCTCCATGGATATTTTGACACCTCAACTTCTTCAATTTATTCAAAGCTGTCAAAATACTGCCGGTTCTGCAACCTCCACTCCCGATAACAAGGTTCTAGAGTAAGTTTTAGATCACTTCAATTTTCACACTTTAATGAAAACTTGCTGTGAGTCAGTTTTATACATCATTTAATTTTGCTCACACCCGTTCATAGCTTTTAAGTCCTTCACGCCACTATGATGTCCACTGTGTGGAAGACTAAAATGATTGTTTTTAATTTTGGTGGAATTTAATGTCCTTAAGAATTATAATGTATACTACTTATTTGAAACGATCTAATCTTTTTAAGCCTGATCTTGTTTTCAGCACTCTTGTTTAATCATCCTATTTTGCGTTTAAGTTGCTCTTGAGCACTAATTTTTATTGGCTTCGTCATAAGTGCGTAAAGCTTCTCGCTGTCTCCTCATGCGGGTTTAAATCTCCATTTCCTTCCCTTCATAGCTTAGTGAGTCATACTTATATATCTGTCTGTTAAAAGCGGCAATATCGAAATGGTTAAAAAATGTCGCAGACTTTCCAAATTTAGTTAACTTGCCGAAAATGGTCAAGCCACCCGTCTTCTTATTTTGAGGTCACAAGATCAGTGCTGCTCAGTATTCATCCTGTGAAATGCCAGTTCGATTGCGATGGCTAATTCTTTTCGGCTTCAAGTATCGTAGAGTGAAATTTTTTCGTAATAACTGCTCCATTATATATCCCCTCCACCCTCATCAAATTCTTCTAATGTTTTTTGGAAGTTTTTCGTATGCCTATAAGCTGCCTTAAAAACAGATGAAACTGCCATTGGCTTTCAATCTATCTAAAGATGCACTTCGGCATTACCATGTTCATAAGTCTATCAAACTTGGAGCTCTTCAGAGATTCTTGGTTTCGTGTTATACGTCTGTATACTTTGATGCAAATGCTAGTTTGTAGTTTCCCATTAATCAAATTAACTGAGAAAACGTGAACTGATATCGGTGATGAAGCCTATCATGATTAATGCACATATCCGAACGTGATCTTTCATCACATTAAATATTTTGAAAATGTTAAAAAGTAAAAAGATGCTTAAGTCTTAAAGTACAGTCTAAGGTTAGACGCTTTGGTTAAATCATTTGCGCGAATTACTCTCTGTCCTTGTGATGACCTCGAGGTTCAAGGTCATTAGTCCGTGGATCAGTGACGTCGTTGCTGCGTCTTTGCGTAGCTCATCTATTATAATTGACCTTTTATTTCACGCCACTAGTAGATGACAATCTGTACAATAGCTTAAGGAAAATACAAGCGAATGTTTGTTTCTATGGTGACAGAATAGTTGATGCTTAAATACTGATGAATCATTAAGTACCGTTGCTTACGTGTACCGATTACGCGTTAAACCTCTCATATTTTTATTTGAACTTGGATGTGTGTTGATGTTTACACTTGCGATAGCGTCGTTATTCATGCACTCGTGATACTTTGACCCATCTGAATTTCGTTTGACATTACACCACCACGTCGGCCAATCGGCAGGCAGCATTTACTAAGGCCCTAAATTACCTAGCCTATTGAACGAGTAACTCAACTCCGAGCGGTGATGGGAAGCTTAAATTTAAGAGTGTCGGTTCTTAAAATGAGCTTCCATCTCACCAAATGAAAACACTTTTAGTCAATTTGAACACCCAGTCTATTTCAAAAGTGAGTTAGACATGGCTATAAATCTTACATTTGATGCTGGAGAAGGAAGGTAAAAAACTTGGGGAGCTTTGAGTCTGAAGAGCAAGGTAAGGTTTCTACATAACCCAAATAGCGGTCAGGGCCTTTTCACCCCTCAAAATTCTTGGTGTTTTTTTAGAGCGTTCAGTTGGGTCTTATTCCCCTGAAGGCAGTCGAGTGGTTGAAAATTGCAGTAGATGGTGACTTTCAGGAGTGAAGGCTTGTATTTTCCAGCAAACTCGAGTTGACAGTGGTTCCACTCCTGTCTTTTGAGTTACAGAAGTCATTTAGTGAGAAACTCGCATTTTATAATTTCTTAGAAGATCAATTGATGATAAATTTTGTTAATTTGCGATCAACTCTGTTATTCATTTTTTTCGCAGTAAGTGATTTTTCAAAATTTTGTATGAATTATCACTTCTGTGTATAAAAGTAACAAACTGCGATATGTCAATCGTGAATTTGAAAGTAATTCCGCACCACCTATCTTTCCGCGCAATCTAGATTGCGGACCTATCTACTTCAACATCCTATATTAATTTCAGTATTTAAGCGAATTTTTGCACGCATTCAGTTCATATATTTTCGCTGCCTCGACCTTGGTATTTCAACTTAGACATTTTTGACTCTTGTGACCTTAAGACCTAGTGATGCAACTAACTGCTAGCAATACTGCAAGATCGACTCTGAGTTAGTTGGGTCTGACATCGATCACTACGGTCCGACCCAACTGGGTTATTTTCAATCCTTCTCTCTCGTGGTATTTAGTAAGGTTACTTATGGGTTCATTGAAAGGGAATCTCTTTCATATTTGTCTTAATTATTTAAGTCAGAATGTTTTTTCTTACCATTTACTAGATCAATAAAGTCAAACGATAACCTCAAAGTTCATTTATCCAACACTCATCATTGTTAGAGCAATATCACTATTGGACCTTGCTAGTGAAAAAGTGGGAACGCTGTAACCAAATCGGTGGGTCATTCCGTTTATTGAATATCTCAATGGAATCGACTTCACGAACAAATTCGTTAACCACTGTGTGACATCTAAATTTTTTGCGCCTGATGTAATAAACTACTATTTGATCGAGGTGGTCCATCATTCATCTTCCATGCGTCTTTTGTTTATTCATGTCTTTGAATCATACATTTGTTTGCCTAGGTGCTATTGAAATTGTGTCTGTGTCTGCGTGCAAACGTGAATCCCGATTACTCATGCAACGTATTAGTGGTCTCAATAGTAGCCGCTGCAGGCCGAAACGCATTTGTGTAACACGGAGTTCTTTCTCTCTCTCTCTCTCTCTCTCTCTCGCTCTCTCGCTCTCTAAAATGAGTAATATGGAATGGTGATGCAGTGTCATATATGAGTCATCAGCTGTTTATAGAGAGGGCCATGGGTTTCCGAAATTTCTCCACCACTGCACCTAGAAGCATTAAAAACGAACACATGAAATTTCTCTCCACCTCCGTAATGGTGACACTAGCTACCATTATGGGCCCCTCTCGTGTCCGAAATTGATTTCTCTGTTTCCCGTTTTGGGTAGAAAAGCGTTTGATCTTTGGTCATTTTTGTGTGTTGGTGAAAAGAGTAGACGCCTATTTGTGATTCGGACCACATTCCTTCTAGTGGAGTGATATGTGGGAATGTACTTTCTTGACCCATTTAACGGGACTGGCCGGATAGCTCGAGGAGGGAATAAATTAGCTTCAAAAGGCCATACAATTTGGGGAGGTACAAATCAGCCGTTGTGTTTGAAAGTGTGGTGTTTAAGAAAAGTGCGTCGTTTTTATTTCACTGTTTTACCACGATATTTGCGGATTTAATGAGTTACCACGCCATATTGCGTTCATTTAATTGTGGCATAAACGAAATATTAGAGAATGTGATGCCTAATTGGGTATGAGTGCGTGGGTGGGAGGTGGGGGATGATTAGATTGATTCCTTTAAAATATTGTCATTTTTATTTTTGCATTATATAAAACACACAGATTTTTTTGTGCCTTACTGTCTGGAGTGTGACTCATTTTAAATTCCCGCCAATTTTCCGGGAAAATTTTCGAAGACGTCGATGAATTTGTAGTGAGAAACTCCTCGAAGGTTGTAAGTTATTTTGTCAGGATTGGGGCCACGCATGTCTAACTTCTGGTATTGATCAGTGTTTCTGTGATTGATACAACGATTACTTTATACCTAAAATGGTTCATTACCTTTTCCAACTAATCGAATTCACCTATCACAAGACGGCGCCGGTAAGCTGTGTGGGAAGTATAGCTCAAAACCCAAGTGCCAAATAACTGAAGTAAGGCGATCGATGCCTGAATTTGGCAAAAAATCGGTAAGCCAACGATACAGATAGGGAATTGAGTCATGACAGCGTGATTCTTGTTATGTATATTGAAGTAATAGATCAATTGTTAATTGAGATTAGATTGTTTTCCTCCTTGTTATTATCCTTTGAACTGAATTTTCGACGATTTCAGATAATTAGATTTTCAGGGAGTTGTATAGTTTCATGCCTTGTAGTTAGCTAATTAATCAATTTCCTGGGTGCGTATGATGTTGGTTTTCACCAACTAAAATCACTTTGAAAAACATGATGACTGTTGTGATTTGAACTGAAATAATGTCATGACTTGGCGATCAAATGTTCTTCAGGATTAATGTCATGGTATGAGTTGTGGTTATTACTCTCAAAATGGTGATTATTTTATCTGATGCTGGCATCATGTTGATCCCGTTCAGCAAAATCGTCATGATTTTGGTTTTAGTGTTTTAAACAAATTTGGTTTATTCTGTCGTGATATAAGTTAAGGTAATTTTAATATTAACGCTTGAGTTTTTTTGAAATGATGTTGCTGTGCTTGATTTATTGATCTTATTGTTTTGCGTGCCTAACTTGACTGGTAGTTAATTCAAAATATTGACATCGATGAACCTATTTCCGACTGATTGGTATAATCAGAGACGTATATATACCTACTCTTAATGCATTCTTTGTTTGATTCACCAACCGCTGAGAAACAGAATCGAGAATCCATTCAGTAGACTACTGTTCTTCCTTGCTCATGCCTAAAAGTGAAGTGTCTTCACCTTTACCGACTAACCAAGTACCCAATCAGTACCAAATACCAAGAATTATCTACCATCGTTTAAGCCACCAGATTTCTCTCCTTTCAACTGGATCGTTAGGAGTGTACAGTTGCGCCAGTGTATTGTCCGTGGAGACTTCAGTAGAGACGGCGTTATATTAGTGTCGTAACCACAGACACAGAACACCCCAGTGGGAATACATTTAGGCTATTTAAAATTGATTACAACTGTTCAGGTTGATAAATGAGGAACACTCAAGTCATTATATCTTAAGGGGAATTTATCACTTGATGCGACTGAGTGGTCTAGATGCAGAATACATTCATATTTTTGCTTGTCGGGATTACTATCTGTTCCATTTCTATTCCCATCAGGTGAGCAACACCTAGCCAAATTTCTCATTTCATATTGTACTGTGTTTTGAGTTTCAACGCAGCGCTTCCTATATTGGCTTCATTTTAAATAACCACAATTTTAATTTAAATTTTTTTCCTTTAGTTTATATCGGACCATAAGTTACTATTTACACTAGTAAGTCTTATTGTTTTTTTATGATACAATTAGGTTTGCTTCACTACCATAGATAGCTTGTCGTCTACTGCCAAATTCTACTTTTCATTACAAGATTGGTATTACTATTTTGCCGCAAGATCGATCAGATTCTATGTTGATATCGCTATTAATCCCCTCTCCTCTCCCCTGTGTACCTATAAACGCTTTGATCGACTAGATTTCTTTCCATCATGTTTGATACTTTACTTACAGTTAACATATGTAACTTTCGAGATCAATTTATGCGTTTATTAGTTAAAGTTTGTGAATCTTTTGTATGTTCTACCGATTTAAGCCAATAATGAGGTGGGTTATATTTAAGAGGTCAAGTAGAAACATTCGGGTTAATGTGTTAGAGTAGTAGAAGGGAGGGGGAGGGGGGGGGGGGGGGAGGAGATATTAAAAGTGGATACCTCAGTGGTAAAAAAGATTTGGGTGCAATTGGGAGAAGTTATTGGACAGGGCAACTCGGTGATTAGAATAGATTGATAGGAATTTTATTTAATCCTGATGTTTGCATTTTAGGGCAGTGAGATAAGGCGCCGTGAACTATACACGTTTACAAATGGAAAAATGGGTGAATGTAATATTCAAATGTCGTAAGGCCCAGACAACTGAGACTGGTCTGTAGTCTCTCCTTTCACTTAGTCCCACCCTACCAACTGTGCTCAGAAATTTCCCTATGATGGAAAGTTCCTAAAGAGAGTTAGGTTGGTCATTTTTGAATCTTTAGCCTACTGAAGGCAAAGTATCTGTCGAAGCACTTTCTTTTTAATTTCGAAATCCGTATGTCAATTGATGGATTATTCACGATTTCTATCTTTTCCAATTCCGTACTTCTACTTTAGTGCTGGTTGCTGTTTATCCGCTATTTTCGCCTCATTCGCATTCCATTTCTCCTTTTCCATACTTTTGATGACTCGCTCGTCCTTGTGGGGGGTGGGGTGGGGGGGGGGGTGACTTAATTCTGGTATTGGAATGAGTCATTACTTTTCCACAATTTTACGATGTCGTGGTGAGTGATTAATTCATCCATCGCCGTGGAGTCACGTTGGTAAAATAGCTCAGCGTTTCGAGAAAATGTGTTCTTTTGTTAGTCATTTGTAATCTGAATGTTGTGGTAGAGATCTGAACAGCGAATCCCAACCGGAATCCAGATATTGAGTTTTTACCGATATAGGTGTATATAAAAGAAGTAGATCAGTATACTAAGATGTGCTTTTATTTGCATTCTCACATCATCAAGTTTTCTTTATTCTCATAATGAGTGCAGTCTGCCGTGTGATGCAGCAATGTCGAATTCTACGAACTAACTCCCAAGTTCTTAGGTGAGTGCATATCCGCCATATTTAGGATTTTTTTCATTGGTTGATTTAACTCCCTGGTTGGTCATGCTACCTCCATAAGTGAGCTAACGCTTCTGACTTTATGGAGTTCAATTAGTGGTGTTAATTCATGATAAACGGTAAGCAATAAGCTACTCTACATTAACTTTCCTATATTTTCCTAATTAAAATAACGCTTTTGGCATAAATTGTTATTCAAATTTTGGAGAATGCCATAGCATTGCCATTTTGTACCCACGTGAATTTAGTTTCACTAGATTTTCATTTGATGTGTTTGTCATCCTGATTTCTTGAGGTGATCTGGTATTGTTTTAATTGTCGATAACCTTGCACTAATTATACAATTGGCTTAGTTCAAATTTTTAGTACAAAAGTAGTGAAATATTTGCCACAGCCTGATGTAGAATGAGTGGAAAATCATATTCGTGTGCACAGCAGGCTCATAGTACTCAATCACCAAGAGTCGTACAGTTTGAATATTTTCGGTTTATGTTGAGGTTGGTTAGAACCTTGTATGCCTGCAAATTATGAGGTTCTTCCACATCTGATCAGTGCTTAATCTATGTGATTGATGATCAGACATTGTAGCTAGGCTCTTATAAACACAAACACAGTTTTCAGTCCTAGCAAGTCCCTCAATCATGTTTTTTTGCGCGAATACATTATTCTCAAAACGGTGTTGGAGTAATTTGCCGTTTGTTGGTCACTATCCCACATTTACGGAAAGAAAATCCGATAGGGTTTTGCCTGCACAAGTCGAGCAAACGTGGTTTGTTAATGACGCCATCATGTGAATGAGTCATCAATTGCTTGTCGTTAATATGATGCTCGGTTTGACTAAAGATCTCCTCCTATTGATGCGAAATATTGCTAACTTAATCTCGAGGCTTGAGTTAAGTTTTTCATTTGGTGAATTTGCTTTCTTCAATTTCCATCTTCCCCTTTTCTCCGGGAGGTAGCTGCATGGAACTCCCTGTCGAAAAATTCGAATCGTGAAATTGTGGGTTGAATTCGGTAGCATGCCATTAAAAATGATGTCAAATGTGGGCGTTGTACTGATACTAAGGGTCGTTGCAATTATTGTTACTCTAGGGTGCGTTTTCAAGCTTATTCTTGTTAACATAATGCCTTCTAGAGATGCATATATTCGGGGGAAAATGTAGGTGCTTGATGTAGTTTTATCTATGGCCTGAGAGGTTAGCTGAATCTAGGACTTGTTACTAATATACTTCTTGGGTAAATTCAAGAACCGAATAAGACGGGACCTTTTAAAATCAGTGCCAATTTAAGCGGATACCAATATCCTACTTGAAAACAAGAACTTTATATTTTAACAGAGTTCAGGTTTGTCTGTTAAGGACTTCATTTATCTAAATCGACACCTTGGAGAAGTCTAATCGTATACTAGACAAACTTTCTGCTTGTTCTTCGACATACTTACGAATTATTGGTTAGAGTTCCGAATCGAATATCTCTTTGCAAGTATCGCAAGGAGCGATAAGGAGTAGCACAAGAGACAACGTCAATATCCAGTCTAAACTTTTATTTCTTCTTCCGTCTCTTATCTTTTCCTGAGTTTATTTGGAGTTTCATTGGGTGATGGTTTTCGTGAAAGTGATTTCGCTTTCATTAGTCGTTTTCGACATTAAGATAGTCTTCAACATAGATTTCTGATATCCCTACTACCAAAGCTAGACGCACGTCTGCAATTCCACAAAGTCGTGGATCGATGAGTTAGCCTGAACTACTTCAACCATATAAAATTGTTAGTAAGGTCTAATTGATCTACAGTTACATAATTAGAAAACATTGTGGGTGCAAAAGAGGTTTCTCTTTGCTGTTGCGAATATGCTACCTAAATGAAATATTCCCTTGGGAAAGCCAAAACTTAGAAGTGATCATACCAGTCCTTGGATATCGTCACTTTGGTGTGAAGTTATTATTACCAATTTAAAATAAATCTTTATTCCTACGTGTAGCATATAGTAGATGAATTCACGAATTACGTTATAAAAGGAATGGTTCATGCTCTTCTCGTCTTTGTGCTCTTATTGATGTGTGCTAAGATCTTGCGACTTTTATTCATGGGGAAATAGCCAAATATATTGGAAGTGGACATGCTTAGCTTTAAGAGTTTCGAGACAATCTGAGTTTTTTTAAATTTGAAATCGAATGAGGTTTGTACTTTTCTCTCGTCTTCTTCAAATAGTTAATAAAAATGACGCGCCTTGTCTGTGATCCCTCCGCTACCATTTTCGCTTAATTGTCTTAACACTGAGTTGGCAAACCATCTTTGAGTTCGCGATTATGGGTACGTCTGTACCTTCTCACGTTCATTTGCAGAGTCGTTGCCATCGAGATTCGTGTGTCATTGTTTTGAGGGTCGTGTTAAAATAATATCTGTTGTTTGAACTGAGATTCCTTGAGTTTGGGACGTCTTGATGAAAACAATCTCAGCAGTACTTAATTAATGCACCTTTTAATTGTCCTAAAGAACGTAAAAGGAAACACCTGGGTAAAGTGAAAGTATTCTGGAGGCGTTTCTTTTTAGCAGAAATGCACGTTCTACCATCAATGAAAACCGATCTCGTGATCTCCAATTGAGCGCTTTGATCACTGCGACACCACACAACTATATCTTGCAGTTTTCAGTAGTAAGTAATCCTCCCCGTCAGCTGTCAACATTCAGGAACATTTATTCACTACTGCTACCAGAATGTGACCTTAAACGCAGATTGTGGTTACCAGTTTCCTCCTATGAAGGCTTACTTGGTTCCTTCCGGACATGAAGAGAATTTGGCCATTTATTTTTTACAAAGCTATATGCTCCCATTTGAATGACGACATTAAGCAATTTTTCTAGTTGCTCATGTTTTCAATTCACTATCTCTGTCAAGGATCCAGTAGTCGATGTAAGGGATAGTAGAATGTGAACTTTTCATAAGGTCGGCTTCAAGACATGTTCACTTTTTTTGTTATTTAATACCTCCAATGATGGTCGTAAAACGATTCCCATCACGGGATGTGGGCCAATGATCGTCGAACCCCCCCCCCCCTGACCTCTAGTTTTGCGAATTCTATTTAGTCTAAGCATAAAATTATTTATTGCATTTTCTTTTTTGCAGTGGTTTTATACCGCAATTGACTAAGTCCTTCGCAGATGCGACGGTAGCGGCTTCGTCGACGAACGTGGACCTGACGACCCCATCGACAACAATAACCGGCACAGGAGTCGGCGCTGCAGGGGGTGTCCAATCGGCCTCCACCACAACCACATCCGGTCTCCTTCCACAGAACAGTTTCATCATCTCTACTGCCGGAGGTCTAACGGATGGCAGTGGAAACAGCCAGAACTACATCCTCATTTCCCCTATTGCCGCTGCTGCTGCCACTTCTTCACCTAACACATCCCAATTAGTACTGCCCAACAGCGCTAGTAGTGTTGCTGCTGTTGCGCGAAATATTATGAATGATCCTTCGGCGGTTGCTAAGACTACTGCTCTGGATGTGAAACCTGTAAGTTTTTCATCGAACACCAAGGGTAGAAAGAGACAGCGGTAGAGAAAGTATTCAGCCAAGCTCTTTAATTTGTGATATGGCGTGTTATTAGCAATATTGATAAGCGCAGTCGGTCAGTATTCAAAGAATCAAACAGAGATTTAGGTCTTGCATCGAACTGAGATTTTGGCCTCTTTGTGGCTTTGGTCGATAAAGGTATGATCTTCGCTAGTGCGGTTAAACTTGTGGATCCATCATTTTTATTTGCATGATTCTTCATACAATCGCGGATGCCACTTGCCTTCTATAAGCGAAGATAATAATTCAACTAAGTTGAAGTTGTAGGTGTCTTCTTACAACTCTAGTTATCTTGAAAGCTAATAGCCTCTCCCAAATTATATGGGCAAGAGTTAAATGGGACCATGTGCTTATTTGAAATGAATGTGGTGGGAATTGAAAGTTCAGTCCTAGAATATCAACACTGAGGGAGTGGGAGACTCGAATTTTGATTAAGAGAGTCTATTTGGGTAAGGTAGAGGAGTCGGCAGATCCAATTTTTTGCTCGTTGATGAGCAACCAATAAAAACCATCAATAGACAAATAAGATGCTCAATGATATGAACGAGATGATAAGTAGTGCCTGAAGGCTGCCTCTGTACATTAGATAATATCGACCTTCAATTTTCTTAAATTTTCACAACGAGACTCGGTGGATCATATTTATTGGCCAATCCGAGCTGATGAACCAACCATTTGACTGCCCCACTCGTTTGTTTTCCAACCAGATCAAGTGCGTAGTGATAGCGTATGTCTGATCTAAGGGAGGCTGAATCAAATTATTACGATATAGCAAGTGTTGAATTGAGGATGCGAATAACGAATAGCGAGTTCGCCTTCTTATTTTTAACCTTCGGCTTTCTTTAATAGGATATTGGTGGTGACCTTCACCAGGATATGGTTTCCTCTTCGACCACCAGCAATGCAGGCATGCACGACAACTCCTCTCTTCTAGACAGCGATACCAACAGACCCACTCGTCCCTCTTCGTCAGACTCCTCTCTACACGGCGGGGCTTCTTCTCTAGGCCGCCGACGTCTCACGGCCCTCTCTTCACGCCCTCTCAATACTGGTGACGCAACGAGCACCCAAATGAACCGATTGGAGCAGAAACGCGCACGAAATCGTGATGCTGCAAGACGCTGTCGTGAGCGAAAGATTCGACTTATAGAAACCCTCGAAAAGAAAGTGACACAGTTGTCTGAGACGAATCGTCAGCTGAAAATGGAACTTGAGCAGACTCAGAATGAGGTGGATTGTCTACGACAGTTTGTGGAGCAACACTTTAAACCTATGGGCGCCGGTGGATGTAGTATGCCATTGAAGGGATGACTCTAACTCAGCTTATTATCGATTATTATTATCCCCCCTCAACTCCCCCCTCCCTCTCCATTTTGATTGCGCTCATTTTGTGCGTAAGCATTTAGAGACTGTCTTCTGCTTTTTCTTCCTGTCGTATCGGTATCCATTCGATTGTGTTTACTTTCTTCCTTTTTCTTTTTTTTTCCGGAGTGGTTCTGATGGTAGTTCTCTGTCCTTTCGCGCATACATATATATACATCACTACACACATTGCGTCATTACATAATCTACCCTTTATCTGGAACTATTATTGACTCGTTCTTGACTGTAAATTGAAGTATACTGCCGATGATATAATTAAACTGTGTATTTTGTGTTTGCATGGTGAGCTTATTTACAGCAAAACTTGAAAAGAATAGAATGGAGAGTTTTTATAACGTAGATAAGGCCATCCGTGAAGGTGTCTCTTCGATTATATGATTTTGGAATGCCACTGACGTTACACTACGGTTAGAATTTCTCTGATCCACGAATTGTGGTTAGTTTTTATCTAGGAAGTGAATTTGATGTTAACTTGCCCATTGGTTACAGCGATAATTGCATCATTGGCGAGACTGAATATGCAGGCCCAAATGTGAAATAGCAAAAATCGATAATTCGCTTCACAATTTAGGTGAACATGCTTAACTCAGACTCGCTGTAAACATTCGATTCAGTTTTCAGGCATCTCGGTAGTATTATTGAACATTTAACTAACTCAAAATCGCTACTGCATAGCAGGCGAGAGTTCGCTGTGGCTGAGTGAGGTTAAATTGGATTAAGAATTAACATTTATATGCGCGAGCAAGGGTTGGAATTTCAAACCTACTGACACTAATGTACCTAATAGGGCATCGGAACAGGCGAGAGGCCAATTTTTATGAACGAAATGGTAAAGTTGCCGGTGAGTAAATTTATGAAATTGATGCCAACAGAGTTTAATGATAGCACATCCAGATGTGGGAGTGTATTAGGAAATCACATTGCTGCTGGGAGGTAAAGAATGGAATTCTCATGTGAGTTTATTGAAAAAAATAGAAATGACACAAGAATTAATTCTTATAAAAAGGCAACACTTGAGTGCACATGATGGAAATTGCACTGCAATCGACAAATCGAAGGTGTATGAAAATGACAAAGTAGCTTCTTGACCAGCAAGATGATCGATATAACAATCTGTGAATGAACTCTGGAAATCGGTGCAACCAGATGCATTGACAACATATTCAGTACAAAAATGTTTGTGGAAAATTAATTGGGAATTTACATAACTAAACCTGAATTTTGATCATAACTATTTAATTAGAACATCACTCTAAGGCTATTAACAGTATTTAGACATGCTACAATTAAATAAAATAGTCTAAGCTTCTCCTGGTGATTCCATTTGTCCAGATCCAAAAAAGGAAGATTTTTGACAATTTTGAGTTTCTATTCGCCGCATCCTTAACAAGCAGTTTGAACATAGGGTACTGGTTATGTTGTAATATGTAGTCAAGTCGCTCTTATAATTCTGTTCAGATTGTGATTGAGGGAGGGGCGTGGAGAATTACTTAATCATTGGCGGTTATTGGATTTCCAAGTTCAATAGTGTAGTATGATTGTCTAGAAAACGAACCAATTGGTATAAAATATAACATGCTAAACTGGATAAAAGGATTCATTGGGCAGAGATCATGTTGTGAGAGCGGGAACACACAGCCAACCGCCACTCAATAGTCCTCGCTTGATTTATCAAATCCGCCATATTAAATAATGACTAAGCTCCTTGTCTGTACACGCCCCCACTCACACACAACTCAAATAAACATGTTTCACTTGGTATGTCTGTTTCCTCTATGGCTTTGCGGTATCTTAGCTAATTCTGGGAGTCTTTTTAAACATAGGAGAATCTGGCATTGAGATTTCTGAGTATAGTTAAGTCTTATTAGTGTAGCGATCCGCTTCAAGTTCGAGCTGCGCATCCTATTGTTCACTTCGAACGTTCAACAAACTGATTATTGGTAGTAGCATTATTGGTCCGATAATTAAATAACCGTACGAGCATTAACTGCATTTAAGTTGACGTGAATAAAGAAGGCTAGGTTTATAAAGAGACCTGAGCTGTGATCTCACTACTGACGAGAAGTGTCCACCTTTTCAAATAGATTAGTCAATAATCGGGAGACCTTCTTTAATTGAATAAACAAGGTGAGATGGAGCATTTCGATCACTTTTCTTGTATAATTTCATCCAATGTGCAGGGCCAAAAATCAATTAGGCGCGCAGGGAGGGAGAGAGAGAGAGAATTTATTCGCCTATTTGGATTTTCTTAACTTACCTAGAGTGATTATTAATAAGCCATTTAAAATTAAATTCTTTACGTACTAATGAGAATAAGGTTGGCAATATGATTTTATTGAGGTACTGAGTTTCGACATTTTGGAACTATGACAACATTACGAAATTTATAAATATGGTTGAAATTGTAAGGGCAAATGTCAGGGAAACTATTCAATGATAACGTAAATAGGCATACCAATTTAGAAAGTTGCAAAACCCTGTAATAATGTGGATGTAATGGGGCACGCATACTCTAGGCGGGTTCGGTCTACCCATGTAATGAGCGTCTATTGGCTCATATACCTAGCCTAACTGTCAATTGCCCATTCATCGAAAATTGTTAGAACTATTTCTTAGCCCTCTTCATTCGTCATCAGGTCCAATTTGATACGGATCACAAAGTGGCCTCATCAGGAATTAGATCTTCTTGGGGCGACATTGATATCCTGATCGTGTATTTTAAATTGGACCTCTCTCCATAACAGACTCCTTTTAATGAGAATGGCATTTTCTTGGAAAATTCGGGACTCAGTTGTAACTATTAGAGCATGTACTTGTATGCAGCTTAAAGAAGGGATGACCAGATATTGTAAGTCAAATATCGATTATCAGTGGTCTCATTTCTGTTACCAATGCTCGCCTATCTGGATTAACTCCAAAGTACGATACATATCTAATTCACTGAAACGCTGGTACGATTTAAGAGAGAACGGTATATCAAAATTGAACTAGGTAGAAAATCTCGATTTATAGCCACAAGTGCTAATGAATTTTACAATTATACAACAAAGTAGAGAATTTGTTATAATTACAGTGTCAATCTGGCGTTCACCAAAGTTTAAAAGGTCTAAAATCCAACTGAGTAAAAGCGGCAAGCGCTTCTCTGAGGTTAGCAGAATAAGATACTCATCCGTTGTCAACATCTACAAGCTCATATTCCAAATTAGTATTACTCTTGTGTGCCTAAAATAAATGAATAAGTTTGCTTATCGTTGCAATTGATTCAAACCTTGGCAATAAGGCCCAGGGTATACCAAGTTGTTTCAAATCAACCAACTTCCTTCCCAGACTCATTCCCAATCGGTCATCAACAAAAATATCTCCTCTTGCAAGAAAATATGCAGGAGAATCTTTCACTTATGAGGGAGGAATTTTGAAAGAATCGAATTCAATTCAGTCGCAGATATCGCGTTCTTGCATTTTCCTAAAAGTAAATGTACAACTACTAACAAATAGCCAGTAGTACCTCTTATATGGTGACAGCACCACTGAAAGGCGCAAAGCCATGGGACCACCTAAATTCATGTGAAGGATTTCCGTCTACCGACAATGTTGTGAAATGCTCAAGGGCTGTAGCTAGTAGTCGAGTGACTCCAATACCATAGCAACCCATTTGAAATGTTCTAGCAAATGTAGAAAGTAATTTCGGAGTATAACTTACCCATATTCATAGGTACCGAAGTTTTCACTTAAAGTGTGGATGTATACAAATCTCCGAGGAGAAAACAATGAACCCAACAGGATTCTTTTCAATCCTTCTCTCTCGTGGTATTTAGTAAGGTTACTTATGGGTTCATTGAAAGGGAATCTCTTTCATATTTATCGTGAAAGAGGTGTTGGAAGCTCATTCTGTTACCTCTTTCTTGATTATTTAAGTCAGAATGTTTTTTCTTATCATTTACTAGATCAATAAAGTCAAACGATAACCCCAAAGTTCATTTATCCAACAATCATCATTGTTAGAGCAATATCACTATTGGACCTTGCTAGTGAAAAAGTGGGAACGCTGTAACCAAATCGGTAGGTCATTCCGTTCATTGAATATCTCAATGGAATCGACTTCACGGACAAATTCGTTAACCACTGTGCGACCTCTAAATTTTTGCGCCTGATGTAATAAACTACTATTTGATCGAGGTGGTCCATCATTCATCTTCCATGCGTCTTTTGTTTATTCATGTCTTTGAATCATACATTTGTTTGCCTAGGTGCTATTGAAATTGTGTCTGTGTCTGCGTGCAAACGTGAATCCCGATTACTCATGCAACTTATTAGTGGTCTCAATAGTAGCCGCTGCAGGCCGAAACGCATTTGTGTAACACGGAGTTCTTTCTATCTCTCTCTCTCTCTCGCTCTCTCGCTCTCTAAAATGAGTAATATGGAATGGTGATGCAGTGTCATATATGAGTCATCAGCTGTTTATAGAGAGGGCCATGGGTTTCCGAAATTTCTCCACCACTGCACCTAGAAGCATTAAAAACGAACACATGAAATTTCTCTCCACCTCCGTAATGGTGACACTAGCTACCATTATGGGCCCCTCTCGTGTCCGAAATTGATTTCTCTGTTTCCCGTTTTGGGTAGAAAAGCGTTTGATCTTTGGTCATTTTTGTGTGTTGGTGAAAAGAGTAGACGCCTATTTGTGATTCGGACCACATTCCTTCTAGTGGAGTGATATGTGGGAATGTACTTTCTTGACCCATTTAACGGGACTGGGAATACATTTAGGCTACTTAAAATTGATTACAACTGTTCAGGTTGATAAATGAGGAACACTCAAGTCATTATATCTTAAGGGGAATTTATCACTTGATGCGGACTGAGTGGTCTAGATGCAGAATACATTCATATTTTTACTTGTCGTGATTACTTTCTGTTCCATTTCTATTCCCATCAGGTGAGCAACACCTTGCCGAATTTCTCATTTCATATTGTACTGTGTATTGAGTTTCAGCGCAGCGCTTCCTATATTGGCTTTATTTTAAATAACCATAATTTTAATTTAAATTTTTTTCCCTTAGTTTATATCGGACTATAAGTTACTATTTACACTAGTAAGTCTTATTGTTTTTTTTATGATACAATTAGGTTTGCTTCACTGCCATAGATAGCTTGTCGTCTACTGCCAAATTCTACTTTTCATTACAAGATTGGTATTACTATTTTGCCGCAAGATCGATCAGATTCTATGTTGATATCGCTATTAATCCCCTCTCCTCTCCCCTGTGTACCTATAAACGCTTTGATCGACTAGATTTCTTTCCATCAATGTATTTACAATTCACGTACCGTTGTGACTACTAAGATTCCGAGACGAAGCAGAAAAAAGTCACTTGAATCAGGTAGTGATGTTTGTTAGAATGAAAATGAATTCGCTTATTTAAAGTGGTGAGTGATTGGCTCTCTGGCGAGCCAATGATGACTTGAAGGGTGGTCATTGTGCAGTCAGATCAAATAATCGATAAGCCAGTGGATGGGACATGACGCTTGTGATTTACGATTGGGGCGCAGGAGATTTATGACTCGCTTTTCCAACAGATTGACCTTTCATTCATCGAAGGCGAGCTTGAGGAAGATCGATGAAGGTTATGCAGCAACTCTCAGACAGGGAAATGTCCATTCTAATCCTTATCCTTCCCTTCAACACAAATCAAAATAAATTACCTAAGTTAGATTAAATAGGTTGAATAATTAGACTAACTGGTGAGCCGAAACTTGAACTGATTGCTGCTTCATCGGTGGTGAGCGTAGAAACCCTGAAATCGGTAGTTGGTGCTTTACAGTGAACAAAGAATATTCAATTACGCTTCCAAGCAGTTAAAAATGCAAATAAAACTTGATCAGTGAAATTTGACAGAAAAGAGCATATCTGCGGAGATCCGTTATATTGGAAACACCTACTGATTCAAAGGTAAATGAAATGATAAGGACTTTGAAAGCGCACATATAATAGCAAAACTGAAATACCATCATGTCACAGTTTATATCAGAAAGAGAACTGTAACTCGATAACATGTCCATTGACTAAAATATCCCGGAGGCGACATTTTGTTGGTTAATATGAAATGGCAAGGAACGAGATCAATAAAAAGCAATCAATATAAAGTAAAGTAACATTTAACATAAAAACTGTTGGTTGAATGGAAGGTAATTAATAATGAATTGAAATATATCTCCATTTTTCGCTTACATTGAACTTTTTATTCTAAATTTAAATTAAAATTCGAGCAGTATAAATAATGAGCCTGTAGGGGTGGATCGATTTTCAATATTAGTGAAAAGGCTGTTAAATTAAGAAATTAAAACATTGCAGTGAATTTGTGTACTTTTCAAGCGCATTTTTGAAACATTATCGTACGGGATGCTCGGGATGAATTTTTTTGAATAATATTTAGTGAATTACCAAGATGTTAATTTATGCAACCCTTCCTTTGAAAGGGATCTTACTCCCTCCCTCGATCCCTCTGAGCATGGATCTTTATTTATCTCTTTCTCAAAATCTGATTTTACGCCCCAAACACGGAAGTGCCAGCCAAACGCTCAAATTCCTTTACCAATAACAATTCCAAACCCGCCTCTCACTACCCTTCTGTAGTTAACTTATAATAAAGTATGTCACCGTGATGATTAAATTTTAAGTTAAGTAAACTCAGAGAAATGTAGAATGGAAGTCTCATCTGATTGATCACGGCTGATAGGAGAGGCTTGTGAATGAAAGGGATATGACGACAGAACGGTTTTATTAGTTCGAATACGAAAAATCCCGTTTTCGTTTCGCCTGGTCATTTGGTGACTCTCGAAACGGCTGTTGAAATGACTACGCTGCTGGATTTATCGAATTTCAGACCCCAAACGTCAAGTGAGTTCGTTACTTTTTATACGGATGGAGTTTATCATATTCAATGGTATTTGACGCTTTTTTGTATTTTAGGTCGACGCCAAATCAAAAGCCGAAGCCAAATTAAGTACCGGTCCTGAGTCAACTCCTGGTATTTAATAAAATGCAGATCTCAAATCAAATACCGATCTCAAATCAAAAATGCCATCTTGAATTAGCATAAATCAGAACTTGGATCTTTTATCTAGTTTGAGCAGTTTTAATAAATGTGTTGGTTGTGTAAAAATGGGCCGAATTTTGAGAACAGCGTTTCTTTAATTTTATATACTCAATGAAATGAGATTTTTATAAACGATGTTGCAATAAGCATTTATGGTCATATTAATTGGCAATATTGGCAGGTAGTGACGATGAGAGCTAGTTATTATTTGGTCTTAGGAATGAAATTGGGGGCAAGTCTAATAAGTAAGTAAACAGGAAGGGGAATGAGGGGTGGTAGTGGAGGATACTGTTCCATTCTCTTTGTGGGACACGTCATCGCATGAGCGAGCGCACAGCGTGACTTGAAGGTGCGGCCGTTCAACTTCGTGTATGGATTGAGTGTGAGGACACACAGCCAATGGCCAATCAAAAGCCTCCGCTCGTTTTACTTAATAAGTCATGTTGGATGACTAAGCTTACTCCCTTAACACACTCCACGCCATGCATGTCTAGAATAAACGCGTTCTCTGGATACCTCTGTCTCTTCTTAGCTTTGCAACTAGCTTAGGTAATTCTGGGGGTCTTACGGACTAGGAGAATCTGCCACTGAGGTTTCTGAGAACATTCAGGCTTAGTTAGGTAGCTAAACCACTACACACTCTTTTTGTAGCCTAACTAACTAACTTAGATCAGCAGCCCAAAAGGCTCTGAACAGAGTGAACATAATTTCAACCCAGAATGAGGAATGAACTTTAGAATAATGTCACAAACGGAACGTTTCCACTTAGAACGCATGCACAAATCCAAGCCAATGAATTCGAAAATAAATACTCCTAGTATTCTTCTGTCATTATTTACTTAAAAATCAACTCCACCATCTTTTCCTATCGTATTTCACTCGTTTGGCTTTCCTCTACTTCAGACTCTCTATCGTGAATTTTGCCGTGCCAGGGAGATTGGTACTGATGTAATTCTCGAATAAAGACTTAACACACACAATCAGACTAGAAATTTCAACGATCAGTTGAGAGAACTGCGTAAATCAGACAATTTAAAAGCATGGAATATATCAAAAATCATTCTCTTTAAGGCGAAATGGCATTTGAATGGTGTTAATTAAATTTGCAAGGCTTAAGTTGATTAATTTTCATTAAAACTAGATTTCTCACAGGGGTGTGCAATAGACTTACCTCCACATGGTGCACCCTGGTAAACGTATACTCATACGGCGAAACAGTCTATAAACTGACAGTTGACTTCAAACTACTATGACCAGCTTGAAACGAAACTCCAATAGGAGAAATCGACTTGTCAGGGCGAACCGCAACTTCTGCAGATCCTTCAGTGGAATGCTGGAGGGATGTCACAAGGTAAGAAGGTTCAAATCCGGAAACGTCTGGATACCTATGATATAGACATATTCACAATCATGGAATCCAACCTTAGGGTAAACAATTACATTGCGAAATAATCAAGAGTATGGGCTCAATGCAGAATATATACGAAATAATGAGATTAAATATATGGAAAAGTCAAAACCAATTCAAGATTTACGCGGTCCATAATCCACATCAGAATAGACCCAATTTCGATCTTCCCAACATCTCACACAAAACTATGGTACTTGGGGACTTCAACGCCCATTCCACCAGATGTGGCTATAAGAAGAGAAACCCAGCTGGGAAGGAAATCGATGACATACTTAACAGCAGCCCTCCGGCACTTATTTACTACGATGAGGATCCTGCTACATACCTTCACTACGATGGAACCAGAACAACTCCTCACTTGCTTCTGGTGAAAATAATGATAATATTTAGCGTTTATGTTAAAACAGTCATGTTGTCATGTCCAATGTAGCGGACCGCAGCACGAATAAGCCTTGACGTATCCTCAGCAGTTGCTATGGCAAAGATCCTCTCAGCACTATAGAATGAACAGATGTATGGCGTAGAACTCACATATTTGTGTTGTGCGTGTCTGACCCATATCTTAGTCATTCAAATAAAATTGAAGGTTTGCTGGAGAATGCACCGAGAGGTCTCTATATTTACGGCCGCAATTTCCACTTATGCGAAAAGTAGCCTGACCCCGCCTTTGAGCCTGTCTGAGTGCACTTGAGATTTCTTTGTTCAGCTGTGTACTCCACACCATAAAGGAGCGGGGAATTCGGTACCTAAATAGTAAAGTTCGTGCCCGATTTAAATTAGTACTTATATCACATACTTCAAGCTTAGTATTAACACCCTCTGATATGAGATAAGACAGTTGTAATCGAGAACATCTCTACAAAATTTCCTAAGACGTAGACAATAAACAAATGGCTCGATCAAGTAGGGCTCTGTTGTTGTTTTATACATCTTTGCTCGTCGTCACGTCTTCCTGCTCAAATCTGCAGGATTTTGATGGTGCACTCGTCTATGAGCTCTGAATGTCGCGGCCTTGGAATCATCATGACATGATTGGATTACATCATATTATATACGGTCACAAAATGACGCCATTTCAAGTTAAAAATAGGGTACTCTAACTTAAAACACTGGCAGAAAGAGCGAAGACGTTTTAATCAGGCTAATTAGAGTGAGGTCAGAGCCTCAATAGATGATTTACTAAGACTTATGGTCTCATATTCACTACAAATGTAATGCTACTTATTTGATAACAGTAGAAAGTGTTGAAAACAATGGAAAAGTTAAGCGTAATGCTCATCGGAGCACGTCCAGCGAAGTGGATGCTCAACCACACTGCCTATTTCTGGTTAAAACGGAGAATATTAGAGTGATAGTTGCACAGTAAAGACATTTCACGATTAGAAGGAATTTTGCACTTGTTTGGATAAATTTTGCCATAGTTGGCAAATGTAGTTTACTCATGGTGAGCAAATGGTGGCAGCATTTATTGGACATGCGTAGCGGTTTTAGTCAAGAATGACACCTCAATTTGCGCCTAAAATTGATCCACATCCACTAATCCAGATTGGCTCTTACATGTCACTATGCCATGTCATTTCTTTTTACATTCAAACATGCCTACGAGGAGAAACCGGAGGTAACACGAGATCTCAACTCATACATGCTTGCTTATACCCACAGGTAAGTTTTTAGATGAAATCTGGAATCAATATTTAGGTACTGATTGATATGGGTGATGAAATACCAAAGTTAATACTTATATGCATTCTACCACGTCTGAGCATGATTCTTTATTCATCTCTTTCAATCAAACACGTAAATTCTTTTACCAATAACAATTCTCAATCCCCTACCTCCTCACACCCTTCTGTAATTAACTTATAATAATGTATATGTCACCGTGATGATTAAGTTCTAAGTTAAGTAAACTCAGAAAAATGTAGAATGGAGGTCTCATCTGATTGATCACAGCTGATAGGAGAGGGTTGTGAATGAAAGAGATATGACGACAGAACGTTCAATTAAATAAACCGGTCACCATATTTTGCACATCTCAGATAAAAATTTGATCACAGAAATCCAGGGATCAAATAGAGGAATAGAATATTTGAAGAGATTGCAAAGTAAAGTGCATTAGTAAGGAGGAGAATGGAACAAAATCCACCGACCTCCCACCTGTCCTGTTTACCCACTTGTCAAGAATGGGGAGATTTGCCACTCCAAAGGTAGGTTCTCCAAGTTTGACACCAAGATAGCAGGCTGATGCCAAATCAAATGCCCATTTGAGACCATCTTGGCCCAAAATAGATCAGAACTTGGGGCTTTGGATCTAGTTTGTATTGGATACACTTCGAAAATTTAAAACACATAGATAAAAAAGGAACTTTTATCCCCAAACCAACAGTGATCTTTAGATTTGTTCAAAGATTTAGTAGCATCCAATTGAGGTGTTGTTGACGAGGTGAGATAATTGTGAGGCATTAGGTACCAACAATCAAACACATAGGTTGTAAACTGGTTTTGCACAAATAGTGAAAGACAAGGTGTAAGGTGTACTTATGAATGCATTCAAGGCGGATGAACTATGAATTGCCAAATTTGCAAATCAGAGTCAGTGAGAACTTGATGCGAGAAAAAAACGTTAACTGCAGAAATTGAGGAAAGATGACTCGTATTCTTCAACTTGGTGATATAGCAAAATCTATTCCAATATATGCACTTACTTGTTGTAATTCTTACATTTTCCTTTTCTTCAAAAGAACGTGGAAATAACTCGAGCCGCAGTTGAAAGGTCAATACATAATTACAGTTGAGGAGGCTCTCTCTAACTCAAAGCGAATACCATACATTATAAAGTCAATTTCAAAATTTAAATTCACTTATGCATATTCGAATGTATGTGTGATAAGCTGTGTACAAAGGAAGTTTACATGTAACACATTATAGCGAAAGTCAGGGTAAAATATTTTGAAAATGCCTATTTCCAAAATATCCTATCGAATAAGCGTAAATGTTGAATTGAATTGCACTTCACGCTGATGAAGTAATGATTAATGAAGGGTAAAAACATGAATCACAATAAACAGTAATAAGTGAATGAATTAACGGCTTCCATCACTCAGAAATAGAAATATTCAACAAGTATTTTTGGAAGTAAATGGATCTAGAACTGCTACATCTGATTGGAGATTCATTTATTAGACCAAACTCCCAATGTTACTTAATGTTAAGGTTCTCGCACATTTATTAATTGGAATTCACTATTTTTTGATTTCTCAATTTGTAAAATCGTAAAACTGGACTTGGAGCAATACTAGTCCTCAGCACAGCTTTTGGATATGAGCTCGCATCACTTTCTACCTTATCATAGTTGAATGAAAGGGACGGGAGCGTGGATGGAGAAACGCTACAAATACACCTACTGATACAACTTTATTCACCCAGTCTTTAAGGAAATACCTCTGTTACACTTAATCTACCCGAGTTATCAAAGTTATGAGGACGTTGTGCTTTACTAATAGTCGATATCTGGCAAGGATAATTACTTATTCACAGGTGAAATTATTATTTCTTGTTGTACTCCTCGCAGGAGGGAACTGAATTTAAGGTGTAACTGGGGGGTGAATTTACTTAGACTAATTTCGCCAATTTCCATTTCAACTGAAATTGGAATATGTCTTGTAATGAACACGACACAAAAAACATGAGGACAACTGCGTTTATACTGTAGCTGCATGATCCTTTGCTCTGTGATAGGTAATTGAACATACTCTGAGAAATCTAACTATTCTCACAAATACTGGAATCAGGAATAATTTTTCCAAATCAGGCTATTATAGAGTTTTTAATGGATCTTTTTTTAAAACAAAAAGTATTTGGCTGATTAATATCTTACAAAGGGATTGATCATATTGAAAATGCCGCCAAACGAATGGTTAGTTTTTAATGTTTCACAGTATACTCCACTTACGAGGTGGTCACGGTAAATAGTTCAGTATATGCAGATCTGATGAAGACCACATGAACTACATTACAGAGTTAGTGATGTGCCCTACTCACAGAATATCAGTAACATCATAACATCCTAATTCATGTGCCTGTGTCTTACTGACAATTTAGATGTTTTGTTATATATAATTTGATAATCCGAGTGCTTCTGTAATTCAGATTTAATCGCCATTGATTTGTCTCCTTGAGTGCCCTTCAATTCTCAGCAACAATGCTTGTATGTACCTTGGAAGATTGAAGATGTCATCGAAAGTGTTTTCTTGTATTTTATGCGTGAAGTTATTATGGTAAAGAGAAATGAATTGGTAACACGGTGGGAAAATTGTGCTATATCAAGTTAGAAGTCAAAAAATTGGGCATAACGGAATTTCTGTCATATGATAAATGAGGTTGGGGGTCGCTTTGGTGTATCACCATTAAATAATAGGCATCTTTTCATGGCATGCGGCGTGAATACCGGGACAGAGTGATATCGTTAACTGGCTTATGGTGGTCAATGGATTTGATGGATAGGGGTAAACGAAATTGCCAAATCGTCATCTTCAGGATATCCGACTTCTGCCTAAGTTAAGTACTACTAATAATTTCTACAAAATCCTCTCCTTTAGTATACTTTCTTCCTAATTTCTCAGCTATTCATTCACTAACACAAATCGATGTAATGTTTGACTTCAGCAGTGATTTGGAAATCGATCACTTCGTAATTGCCTATGTTTTTAAGGCAATTCATTATTTTATATTTTATATTATTATTTATAGTAATAATAATGTTACATGGCAGAGGAATGAATGAGTTAAAATAGGAACAGTGAATAGTATTGATCTACGGTTTTGCCAAATACAAATTGCAGATTGGCAACTGTCAAAATTAGACTCCTCAATTTTTGGGTATAACAAATTCATTTCATCGCATTTGGTAAGTATTTTCCTGTGAAATCTATGCAACACGTGAATCTGCGAGGGTCCAACTATCGATTTCATCGAGGCGCAGAAAACAGAACCCTAAATAATACTAGGCTTACAAATAAGTGAAAATACTTTCCTTGCATATTCAACGCCAACCAGTTCAGTTGTTTGGTGTCCAACTGAATTAGTTATGAGTCATTGTGCGTCAAAAACGCTGCACACAGTTTGGAAATTGGGCCTACGCATATGGAAAAAGATATAGGGTTGAGAATAAATTTTATGGTCAATTTGCATGAGTATTGATCAAATCCTCTAAGTCACCATCAGTTGTGAAGTTAAAAGCATACAAGGAATTTGAATTGTCAAAGTTCGGATTTCGACACAAAATTGAAGTGATTTTTTAGTTACGTATTTAACTATTTCATAGTGCCAGTGTAAAATTTGCGCTGTAGGCATTAATAAACGATTTCAATTCTATCTCAAATTTAGAGAATCCTTGAGCATGTACTTGCACTACCGGACTGTGAAGCATAAAACAGCATACAAAATTACAGTAGGTCAACAAATATGCGAATATGCTTGATTCAATGCCATCCAGTTCAGTTGTTGGAGACGTGATGAAATTGTCCTGGTGCATTGTGTGTATCGGACTTCATTAACTTTAAGCAAAATTAGTCCCGATCTGTGGAGGCGTTATTGGACAACTCCCAAGCACACAAATACTACATGGTCCACAAATCGCATTAGCAAATTATACTTTTTGGTATTTTCAAGCTTAATTTTTGTTGATTGTAGTAAATTTTACAATTTTATGAATACGTAGCTATTCAAATCAAGTTGGAAAACACTGCGCTCAGGCGAATGGCACATTCAGATATGAAATAGTTGTCATTAAATTAACAGAGGTAATAGTGCAAATCCATTTATCCAATGAATGTAGATTCATAAAATCGCAAATTTTCTCATCTTAACTCAAAGGCCATCGTTTTAATACAATGTTTTAATGAATACAATAGTCAAAAGTTGAGTTACTTGAAATAAAGACGATTCAGAAGTGACCGCATGTTGCGCAATAAAATAACTAATTTAAGTGAATGGTGGTTTGGTCGACATCACTCATGAATGCAGCCTCCATTTGAATATAAATTTGTTGAGGGAAAATAGTTCTTGAAATGTTACCTCTGATTGATAATAAATTCATCAAAGCGAACTCTCAACATATGCATAATAAATGACAAGACAAACTGGATGGAGAATTCAATGCGAGTGGGTCTATGCATATAGCAAAGGATAGAGGACAGTTAATAAATTTTCATAATCAATTTGTGCGATCATTGAACATTTAGATATAACGAATGTTTATCATGCGAACCCATTCTGCCAATGGTTAAGGCGGACACATTGCGAAGAGCCAAGTTATAAATGAGAGATGATCGAAATTCGATGCGAGTAAAAAGAGATTGAAGAACGCCTTAATTTGCTTTCCATTGAGATAGAAATGTTGAATATTTGGGGGAGGGAGGGAGGATGAGAGAGAACCAAGTTAGGTCATTAGAAATTTCTCCATTATTTCTACCCGAAGCATCAACTGCTTTAAGCTTTGTATAAAAGGTTAAAGCCCTAGTCGCTGATTATTAGAGACCGAAAAAATGTGCAACTCTATAAAATCTATTGGGAGAGGGTATCTCAGATAGTTTGTTGGAGTTCGATATAAGAGTCTCGAGGAGAGAGTGAGATTATCCAATATATTGGAAGATAGATTTGAAACCGAATTGAATGAAATATCCAAAAATTTAACATTTTTGAGCTGTACTATACCTATTGGAACAGCAATAATTTCTTTGTGCTGAGAGCTTAGAGCGATTAGTCAGATTTTTGGTGAGTTCATAAAGTGGATAGCTAGGAATATGCAGAAAGTTGAGTTGTGTCAAAGCTAAAACTGTAGAGTCGAAACTATCACTGCGAACGGAATCGACCCCCACAGTTTTCACTTTGACACAACTCAATTTTCTACATATTCCCAGCTGCCCGCTGTATGAAATCACCTTATGACTGCTCTCCCTAAACTCTCTCTTCAAAAATGAAATCATTGCTGTTTCACTAGTATAGGACAGCTCAAAAATCTTAAATTTTTGGATCTTTCATTCAATTCAATTTCAAATTTGCCTTCCAATATATTTGATAATCTTTCCATCCTCGACTTCTCTCTATCAACGCGGCTAGGATAATCTGCTACAGAGATTTCTGAAAATAGTCGATTCTTATTAGTGTAATTAATCCGCAATAGAATACGACTCAGATACATCACACCCCAAATTTAATTAACAAGTTAAAGAAAATTCAGGTTTTTCCTGACATCCACGTTATTCCATTGCCTCTTTCAATCCCAGCTCCACTGTTCCTATATCTTTAACTAAGTGCCGCAATAAACCTAATAGATGATTGAAAATGTTGCATAAAAGGAGTGTAAATGTATAAAACTCGACAATTATTCTGGTGCGTAAGATAGGTAACGCGAGCTCTGTCAACATCAAAACGTCTTTTGCCTCTCACGCGAGCCCACAAACACATGAGGCACAAACACTATTCCACCTATTTGGATATGGACCGGCATATCTGCTGCAAGCAACATATACGACAGCACAAGTTACAAGGAAATATATCAAAATGTGTGCACTTTTTCGCCTCAATCATCCAATGTTATCATTTCTGTCTCACTCAATTTTCGCTAAAATTTCGAGACGAAATAAAGGCATCGTATAATTTATATTAAATAAGAGTAAAATTCCTGTACAATATTTACAAAATAGAAACACAAGCATTTCGAATATTCGCAGTCCGTTAGATGAATTGCACTTTTAGAATTTAGGAATTTTAGAGTGTCCTCCACCTCATTCAGCTCCTACTACTCCATACCACCCACCTAGTCTGGAACGCCCTATTGCTCATAAACATTAGAAGTAGGATTAATCAAACGGACTGTGAATATTCGAAGTGGTTGTGTTTCTACTTTGTAAATATTTGGCAGAAACTCTAATGTTATTTAATATGAATTATATGGTGCATTTATTTGACTTCGTCATTTTAGCGAAAAATTGAATGAGTCAGCACACTGTTGGTGCATTGCAAAGGCATCACCTTGGATATGGACCTGCATATCCGATGCAAGCAACAGATACACGCGCCTATCAATGTTAAGTGGATTGGAACACGCCCACACACGTTCAGAGTACAGTACAGTAGGACGGTGCTGCCACCCCGCTGACACAGAGAGCTGAATTACCAACAGCAGCACACAAACTCGAGTTGAAGATGAGTACACACATTGACACACTGCCTACAACACAATGAGAGTGATATATGGACAGTGAGCAAGCGAGCGAAGCCGTCGCCGTTCTCGCCACCAGCGCCAAAATAATATACTCTGACAACCTGTTCGCAGCTACTGCTATAATCACTCCACGCATATATACCTTTATGCGGAGCGACCTCTAGGCATTACGCCGACTCCCACCACGTAATAGCGCACAACAATACAGGTGTACTGCATTATTTTGGAAGTGGGACTGGGAAGGAAGCGAATGAAGCTTCGACCTGACAATAAAATGCACTGGAGCTATTGAAATATCGTCAACTGCAGAGAGCAGCCAGGATAAATGCTGAACTTGCATGCGAGGAGTCCAGCTCGTCTTCCTCCCTCCCTCCCTCCCTCCCACACACACACACACACACACAAGCATCAATGATGGCTAGACAGAGAAATTGAATTTGTTACATAGCGTACGCTCTAGCATGCACTCTAGCACTGCCTTTGGCTGTTCCGTATACGCTTGAACTGCACAGCTTTAAAGTGCTGCATAGGCTGGTGGCACACCACATAGTGGACAACACCACCTACTGTGTGGTATGGCAGGGCTTTGTTCCACTCAGAACCCCTAGTGCCTACTGTGTACAACAGAATGAATAAACTGTCCCACTGATATCCGATTGCGCCTCTAGGTTGGAAATGGCAAAATTAGGTTACTTCTGTAGATATTTTTTCATTTTCATATTTTCCATTTTATCAGAAAATTTCCATCTCTTTTCCATATTTGGCACTGAATGGCCTTTTAGCTTCTTTCATAACAGAGTCATTCGTTCATTCATTCAATGTATTCGTTTATGCCAACTTTGCAAATGCAAGTGAAATGCACTTGTTTTCAGCTCTAAGATAATAATGCCCTAATGTGAAAGGGGGTGGAGTTTAGTGCTATAGTAAAAAGGACACACTTAAGATATGATGATGAATGAGAAAAGGACATTATTAATTTGCAATAAATATTACATTCAATCGATAAAATAGAACATCAGTAGGGACAACAGCAGCAACAGCATACCATCGAGATGACTCGCAAAATATGCGTATACGCGCTATAGACAATTCGTCGAAGCCCACAGAACACACATATGTACTCAAGGAAATATTCACGCAGTTCAACAGATGTGTTTTGAGCAAGGCGAATAATGATATAAATAGACATTAGCACGAAGCGACAGATACGCAAGCAAATGTTGGAGATTGATACATGAATACGCTATGGCAACATCTTAAGATAAAGCATCGACATTTAAGATTTTCAATTTTACGGTATGCAAAAAACGATGGTTGAGCATGATTCACGCGTATACAGTAAGCAACAGTCGCATCACAGACAATCGAATTTTGCAATGGATTCTCTTACTTTCTTAACTGACAACGTTGTCAATCGGCACATTAAGCTAAACTAGTCATGATTGGTTCATTCATCGCATTCAACCACTATAGCGCTCAATCGCCCAACCCCTTTTAGCACCAACTATTACCTCATGGCTAATGATGATCGCGCGAGTACAACGGCTGATAAAATTCATGAGTAACAAATAAGCGTATACGTGGGACAACAGACCACAATATCATGTATACACATTATTTCCATACAGCGCCAACTTCATAAAGCAATACTTGCTCCCTTAGAGTGAAGCTGACAGGAATCACATTCCCTCCTTTAGCACTATCACCGCTACTTCATTACTGCATGAGGCTAGAAGTATGTTATCTTAGTAGTACCTTGATTCACAGTGTTCAAGTTGTAATCACTACTATGGGGCTATGCGCATGTATTTCTGTAGACTGCACAATAGTACCAAGGCTGAACAAAGAATTCTCATGTCTACTCAGCACACTGGCTCAATCAAGTTGAGGCAACTTACCTAACTTCGGGAGTCAACCCACAATCAATATCAATTTTTTTCATAATACCAGTGTTAGCTAAAAGTCTAGGTGGAGAAGAAGGCAACAAGGATCCTTTTTTGGTGAGCTTTTCAAAGCATTTCTACGTAAGTGCTGTCTGAAGGTGCGCCCTCTAACGCTTTTGGCAAATGTCTCTTCTTATATTTACTGGGAGTGTTTAACCATGTAGCGATTATGAAATTAAGAGCTAACTCGAAATTAAGCTGCCATTACTCTGACTTTCAAAATTCGAGCTTTTTTGCCTTTGAATCAACTAAGAGTGAACAAACTGAATGCTAATTGAATCGTTTAACAGTGAAATAAACTTCAAAATAGAATTTTAATTTGCCATACTACTGAAAATATATAGTAAGAGTGTAAAAATACTTTGAGAAGAAATACCATTGTGTATCAGCCATATTTAACCCTTTAACGCCCGAATTATTCTTTTTTAAAGGCAACCAACCGTATTCACGCGTGTCACACAGCAGACTGATGCCGCCAACGTGATGAGTTTTGGTGATATCAGGCGAAGGTTATAGACACGTATTGAACATGCTTCAAACGGAAATAGCGCCTCCTGTTACGAGTCTAGTACTAATTAAGCTTATTTTGAAAGAGGACCGTGCGTTCAATAGAGTGTTCAAGGGTTAACAAAGAATAAATCCTGGCTTTAATTCCAAATTGGAATTAAATAAATTTACCCTGCTTTGCAACCACGTATTTCGTTCCAAATGACTAAGTGCATTAAAATTATAACAAGGAACGACGCTTGGCTATGTGCATAGAGTGTAATATTGATTCCACATAATCACCATGACATTCTCCTGTATGGCGAGGCCAATCACCTCTCGTCAATTATTTTGTTATATGAATGTGTTAATATGAAACTTTAATTTGGCCAGTTTGAAAAAAGCAGTTTGATATGGCCATATTTTCTTTATGTAGAATGTAGAAATAAGTGTGTGTTTTTTTACCGTTTTGATAATGAATAGTTTATTCCCTATAAAACTTTTCAGTGTATGAAGAATGATTTATTGTCGAATTCCATAAGCGGAGGTTAGGACCAATTTCGCAAAAATTTAGATACTACTTCAAAAGTGAAATTCAAAATCACTTTTTGGATAAAATAGTTCGTTGCTTCAACACCTTTTTATGAGTTTTATGAGAGAAGAATGTGGGTACGCATAATAATATTTCATTATTTTATGGAACCAATCATAAAAATGTACCAAGAGTACAATTATAATCATTATTTATTGCCTCATGTGTTTCAACTTTCAGCGGATGTAATAAATTCCATTTCAATCGCATAAAATACAAAATCAAATGGAATACTTGTCGGGAATTTTACTTTTTCCGTTAAACAAAGAATTTTCAATGCAACCAATATAGTAATTAGCGAACTCGATCACATAATTCCTAATGGGCATTTTGAGGGCGAAAGTGGATTCTCTTACACTTTGATTATTAATATTTTCCAATACTTCCAATATAAAACTGATTCCACCAGCGTCACCAATTATGACTGTATTACAACTTGATTGACAATGAAGTGGGTACATGGCGCATTATTGCCATATAATAATTCGGAAAAATGGAATTCCGGAAGTGAATAAACGGCGGTAGTGTTTAATAGCGATTTTTGCTCCTCAATCAATGACGAGACTTGAATAAGTTGTACAAATTACCAGCCATAATCAGAACAAATGAAGTTGTTTAAATTGGTGTAACTGTGTCATTTTCATTGTTTTCAAATTTAAATTAGAGTGAGTTGAATAAATATGTGGAACAAATAACGCGCGGCTGGAAACTTTATTAATGAAGAAAAGTTTTGATGCCTCTAAAAAGCATTTTCTAACAATAATCGGTAATAGACAACCGATATTTGTATTGGAATGTTCACACAAATTTAAACAGAGAGCGGTTACTTAATAAAAGGCATTTAAATCAAATTGAGCACGGTTTACAACTCAAGTGCTTAATTCGAGACATTTCAATTTTGGACAATACGAGTGTGGTCTCCCATTTATACCGTCATGGTATAAGGCCCACACAAGACAAAAGTCTATTTTAAAATTGAAAAAGCATTCTTTATAATAACAGATGTGAAATGCTTAATACGAAGTTTTAGAGAAATGTCAACTTTTCGTGGAACACTTCTAAATTCTATGGTAGTACTTTGTTAAAGCAATGGCTCAAAATTTTAGATCACAGTAGACGTTGCTTTTGTGGTCGCTTATTATTGCATTCGCGTTCCAAAACTGATTTCTGATCTCTACACTGTATGTTAAAATTGTTCAATTAATCGAAGTATTAAAACAAGTTAGTTATTAAATTAGTTGGCATGATAAATACCACAAAGTTAACAATTGAATCCCAACGCAAGTGTCCATGGAAGGAGTGAAAATAAACGTAGAAAAAGGCATTATTTGCCCGAAAAGCTGGCTTGCAATTTAAGTGCATTTTCACCAGGTCCGTCAACCGTCTCTGTCCCAGTTTTGACTGCTGGAACATTTCTCAGGAAGAGCTATCTCTCTCGGATAATAAAACAGCGCTATGCTAGATGAAGAATTGTTTAGTTATTGGCAATAACTAATAGAAGCAAATGCCGTGAAATGCGGCCTTATTTCACATATGCATGAAGAAGTTATCATTTAAATCCATAAATTTACTTTTTGCAGTACTACCGACAGTGTCCGCCTATTATATCTAAAGGTGCATAATATTAAAAATGGGTCCCCAAGGCACCGAAACTGCGTTGAAAATAAAAAGTACGTAATCACTTCCACTGTTATGATCGTTACTTATTGGAATTTTGGAAGCGCTGGGTCGTCCGGTATCTAGATATCCTAAGTATTGTTTGTTTTGATATCATATCAAGGTGCTTAAGTTCAATTATTCAGTTATTGTAAACCGGTTAATTAAGTGAAACAGTTGATTTGGTCATTTGGATTAATTAATTTCATCTTGTAGCCATACTGTGATAAGTGCGATTAGAAAGAACGGAACTCACTAGATCTCACTTAAAGTGAACTCCAGTACATACGCTTCTCACCTCCCATTTTGTATTTAAATGCATCTTATTATCTGTAGTGCTAAGATTTGCTCTGGCGCCTTTAGGGCATTGCAAATCATGCAGAAGGTCATTAAAATAGAAAAAGTGAATATGATGAAAATAGAAACATCAATCCTTCCGATTCGTTCAATATACCCAATCGTCTGGCCATTTAGATCTTCACAAAGACGCCTACTATGCGGAGCCTCCCCAATATAAAGCATCATGTAAATGGAATTTTCACGTTTTGGTTTTATCGAAGATACGCCATCACAGAAGCATGAATTTGATGATGATTTACGGAACATAAAAGGTGTGGTTGATTATAAAAACGCCTAAATACGACGTTTGGCTTAAATATAAGGAATTTGCTTATGGAAGTGGATTCGTAAATTTTTGTTAAAAGCTCAGGCATAAAACCCGCGCACGCACATGATAATAACTAACAATTCAAATCTTATGGCTGTGAAAATTGGTTACATTCATGGTTTACTAATGTGATCAGTGTAAAACTACTCTTTTGATTCTTGTAGAAACATTTTTTTCACATTCCTCCTATCTGATGTCTTGCAAATTCGCTTTTTTCGAGTCCTGACGCTATAATAGAATGTAACTCCATAAGTATCGATTCGGTGAAGACGAATTCATTAAATTATTCTTATTTTTAATGGATATTTTGATAGATCAAAATGAGTATTAGATTAGACTGCTTTTGTAAAAGCTTAAATCAGGGTTGGCCAAAATTGGCTTGATTCATTTCGTCAAAAATTGCGAATTTTCTCGTTATATCAAATATACTAAAATGTATTAACGAAGGAGACGTCTAAATTTGTCTCAACAACGTTTTCTTCTCCTCAAACAGCGATCAAATTTCATAAGTTGAATCTATTTAAATGCATGCTAAAGGCAACATGTAAACATGAAGGTAGACACTTTAAGTGAGGTGGCGTTGCATTGGCTAACGTGCATGAAAAACTTGTCAGGTATCACAGACCCGTTCTTCTTCAGCACATAAACAGAATTGGTTTGAACTTGGTAATGCAAAGGGCGATCGGCTTCGAGGCTTTTGCCAGGGAGACTCCATAACGCCACCCTGGATGCAAGATGAGCACTTGGGAAGTAATGCTTCAAACTCCCTTGTGAATAGTAATGAATTTAAAATATGCCTTTTCTGAAACCTTGCAGTACATTCCAATTGCAACCGACTTTCACTGTTTAAATTTTGATCGTTCGGAAATAAAATAGCCAAATTTTGTGTTTTTAATTATTAGTAGTTTTTACATCTATACATTAATTAAATGACTGAAATTAAGTAACCTTTTTTAGAAAACGATTCTTAATATGCAAGGATGTAATCCACTTAACTTTGGATACGGTACTGGAAGTCGCAGATGATACCACATTTGTTGGTGATTATTTTGTTACAGCGTATATGTGTGCTTGGGGTGTGCGATAGACTTACCTCCACGTGGTGCACCCTGGGCAACGTATAGTCATACGGCACTGTGTGTTATATCCGACCACTTCCACAGTACTCACCTCACCTTACCTTTTTCTCTTCCTTTGTGTCTGTCTCTCTCTTACATTTGTGAATCACTCTTCTGATTCCCCTCTCGACCTTTTGTGACTTTGATGTTCCTCTCCTCTGTGAAGTCCGAAGTCAACTAAAGGGCCGATGATAACTATCATAAAGCCTGCCATTTGAAAAAAAAATATGTGTGCTTAAATTATAGGAGATAAAAAATTGTTGAAAATGAAATTCTAATTTAATTTCGCCACTATTCGTAAAATGTTTGTGCCACTTGGTAGTTCCTTTGCGGTAGGCTAGTGAAGATTTATTTTACAATCGCAACAGGTGGATTGCACCAGTTTGAAGAGAGGAAGATGTATTAAAAGCTTAATTTAATTAATTCCTATCATATATCAAGAATACAGAAATTCGAAATAGAAATGATAATGCAAAGTTTCTATTTGTTCAATTCAAATAACAATATTTCTTTCAACAACACCATATTCTCATAAATGACAGTGTTTCTCTGCTAGATTGTGATAGATTTTACAGAAATTAACCATGTCTCGGTTGATTAATATAAATACAGCAATTACGAAAACATTGAACGTAAAATCAGGAATCTGTTGTTGAAATTTCCCGGTGGTGAACAAAGCTGGCATGACAGTGCTAAACTAAAGGTGATAATTTAAGTGGAAAATAAAATAGATGGTCGCATTTAAATTGTAAATAATTAAATATTTGAAGTGTTATTTTTACCTATTTTTAATTATAATTAATTTCATGGGGAAAAATGAGATTAAAAGGTTGATTTAAAGCTGCTAATTCTTAAAAATTCATAAAATTGTTTTTTTTTGGGGGGCTAGAATAACAGTATTAAGCTATGCATAAATGGAAAGCCGGTCTTGTTACAAGGATTCTCACTAACAATGTTTCATTAACATTGGTGTTTCAAAGGAGCGTTACACCGTCATCATTAATCCAATAAATTTGAAGATAAAAACAGTTCTAAAGATTTCTTATTTAGAGTATATCTCAATCCTTTGTGATAATATTTTAAATTATTATGTAATTTATGTATTATTTATTATATATGTTTCACATTCGACTGAGTAATGGTATTTTGACGTAACCGAAAGTTGTATAATATTTGACCTTTGTTGCAATTATGATTAAAGTTCTCAAAAAGATGTGGTTCCATGTTTCCTCTTAGTTGATCATTTCGTCTGGTAAAATTTTTCCTTTCCTTATTGTGAATTGTTTGACATTTACATTTAGTCTCTGGCATTAATGCCATGGTTGTTGGTTGATCTAGACGTGATATTTATTATGAATAAAACAGATTGTTTATTAATATGAGCTTGTAGCGATCGAGGTTTATTTGTTAAATCGTGCGTACTGAACTTAAATGTTGACACGCTCATTCCTCCGACATATCCCCATAAAAAACAGGTATCATTCTTGAGTATTGTCTCTGTTCTTGACAGAACTCTCGAGCAAACCTCTGCCCATTTCTTCCCTTGAGTTTTAAGCTTGCAGCTAGGTGCTTTACATATCAAATTTAATCAAATTAAATGAAAAATTTTGTATAGATCTGATTCTCATTTATTTACCTAAAATACAGCAAATATCATGAGAATTGGATGTGAAATAAAGTAAGACGTTTGAGCAGAAATAGACATTTAAGTTGGTAAATGAATGAATCTTTCAAATTTTGATTTTATTGAATGGCTCCAAATATGATCCAAAGCCCCAATTTCCAATGATTTTTAACTTGGAATTCAAAGTTTGCCCTTTGATTTCCTGAGCAACTTCATGATTTTCAAATATTTGTTTTGTAAATTGGTTAATTGATGACCCACTTTAGAAAAACTATGTTTTTTTTCTATTAGGTCTAAAACTTTGTTCCCGCCGTTTTCAAAAGATGGTGGTAGTAGTCAGTAGTAGTGGTCGAAATTTTATTAATCACAGATGTCAATCAGTTTGTTTTTGACATCTGTAAATATTAGCCCCACTTTGATATAACTTAATTTGTGTTTGCATAATAATACGATTTTTAATTAAATATGTCCGAATTTAAACCGAAATCTGGTCATTTACGGGAAGTATTGTTTTTATATTTCAATATGGAAAAAGCTACTGACTGGCTGAGGCTCACCAGACTACCTCAGGTACTTGTGGTGATACGGCTATTAGTGACAGAACGTGTGAGCGGGAATGTTTCCAACATTTTAAGAATGGTGATTTTGCTGCCGAAGACCAGCATGGTAGTGGAGGGGGAAAAGTTGTTGAAGATGCAGAATTGGAGGCGAGCGATACTCTGTGAAGACTCGTCTTAAACTCGAAAAGAATTATCAGAATCCTTGGGTGGGTATCAGTGAGCAAGCAATTTCAAAACGCCTGAATTAGTTGGGAATGACTGAGAAAGAAGGATATTGGGTACTCCACGAGTTGAAACCAAGAGATGTCTGTCGAGCGACGTTTGTTTGCTTGTGACCAGCTGCTGGAAAGGCAAAGAGGAAAGGGATTTCTCCGTCGTATTGTTACTGGGGAAGAAAAATGGGTACATTAACTCATAATAACTCTAAGCGCAGAAAATCATACGGATTGCCCGGTGGTCATACGGCTACGTCAACACCTCGGCCGACTGAATATCCATGGCTCAAAAGTCATGATTTGCGTTTGATGAGGGACCAGCTCGGCGTAATTTATTATAAGCTTCTGAAATTGCCTGTGCTCAAGAAAAAAGAGGAACGGCCACAGTACAACGAGAGACACAATACAGTTATTTTACAGCTTGATAATGCTAGATCTTACGAGATGCGCCAAAGTGGTGAAAAATATCTCAAAACATTTTAATGGGAAATTTCACCTCACCAGCCGTACTCTCTAGATGCTGCTCCGTCTCATTTTCACCTCACTCACCTCGCTCAAGGGCACATGGCCTGGCTGACCAGCACTTCAGCTCGTATGAAAAGTGAAGTGGAAAATTGGATCGAAGAATCTTTTAGTCGTGGGATTCGTCTACTGCCCGAGAGATTGGTCAAAGTGGTAAATAACGGTGGGCAATGCTTTGAAACTTAATGTAAATAATTGTTTTGTTGTAATAAAGCCTCAGATTGGCATAAAAACGGCGGGAGCAAAGTTGTAGACTTAATATTTGCATACATCGTGACTTAGGGTACCTTTTAATGATCTGTTTATGCATTCTCAAGATGCAGCATATATTTCTCAATACACCTAATACGAAAAAATCCATATTATTCCGTGGAATTTTCGATTTTAACTTTTTTAAGGAAGGAACTAATGGTAATTGGAACTTAACGATATATGAGTTTACGGATAAATAAAGAAACTTTTTGAGTAAATTCACTTTAATTCAGCTGAAAAAAGTTCACTGTGAAATGTAATAAATGCAATTTTCTCGATTTCACTGCCTTATTGAATTGCAAATTTAATACACAAATTGGAGCCTAAGACACTTTTACAAAGCCCTGAGAACTTGGATATTTTAGGGCGCTCTTAGTTATACCTTTTTCCATATGTCTGTTTGAGGTCACATTCACATTAAATATGAAAGTAGGTTTGTTTTCCTATTTCTAAGGCTTGCCTATCACAAAGGGGAAAACAATCCTCACGAATATGAATATTTTAAGGATTGAATACACCTTATAACTATATTTTATGGGCATATTTGATTTACGATTGTGGCATTGTCTTCATTGGTGAGTTTAAAATCATAAATGGTTTTCGTTTATATTTGCACCAAAGTGTAAAAATCTAATTATCTAACGCAATAAACATTTGTTTATGAAATAACTCAAGCATCCACTCTTCGTTTAAATTGTGCATTAATTTCATAACTATTCAAAATTCAAGGCTGTCTAACAAAGTAGGGGGAAGATATTTCCGTAGGTAAAGAATTCTCAGAAATATAAATTAAAAAAACAAAGAAAGGGGTGATTACAAGATTTTGAAGAGTCCTCTCTCCCTCCAATGTGCTAAAACTTGGAAAGTAATTATTGTGATGCTCAATTTATTAATGTAAACCATCTTTAAATATATAAAATTACTACTCACATATGTGTTCCTATTTAGCTCTTCCATGTTAGCAATAGAGGCGTCACTTAACCTGCAAAGAACCAACGGATTTACAACTTTATGTGCCTATATATAATTTGATGTCCAATAAGAAACTAGCTCAAAGGCCAATAATTCAACATTTTACGGTTATACTAAAAAATAACCGCTATCTTCGCATTTCCGCTGTTCATATATTTATATTCAAAGTAATTATTATTCTTACCTTCATGGCTTTGACTATTCTGAGACAACTGATATCGATTAAGTGAAAGATCAATAAATCCTGAAATGAGGAGTTGTATTTACAGCAACGCCCAAGTATGAGGGTCTTATTTCTTTTGAAATTGCTATTCATGCTGCGCAATGCCTACAGTATTTTCAAAATTCATATTTCCTGACTCATCTACTAGACGACACCAAATGCTTGTCTACAATGTTTGATGCTTAATGGCAGCCTCGTTTCAATAAAGAGGAAGTCACGTTTCGTTTTCCTTCTATTGGTCGATAAGTATTCTTCTTAATGGTATATAAATAGAAACAGCGCATAATTGACATATTAGTAAAGGAGTTTACCTGAACCTTTTGGCTTTTAAGTAAAGTGTATTTATTTTCTGGTGGCCTGATCTCCGATTAAAACTTAGAAAATACGATCAATTCTAGACACTCACGAATTAAAATCAGCGAACGAATGCCCCAGTATATTAGAAGATATAAGTTTTCGAAATGCAATCTTATGCTTTCGGTCAGTAAAAATCTTAATGAAAGTAACTCGTCTTTAGCAGTAAATTATTTGAGTCAGTAAATAAAATGATAAATTTTTAATTAATATCCTCTTGAAAAATATGCATTTGAGGGGTGTGAAAAAGGTACGACATCCTGCAGTTGAATCAGACAAAACTAATGCATTTCCTGTTCGATGTATCACTAGTGTCACTAACGGGAAATGAATTCCAAATTGTCATGAAATTAACTTCTAACTTGCTTAATTTTTCATACTGATCAAGAAGATGGGCTAAATGATGTACTTTTAATGTAATCGACAGGATCCTAATCTCCTGCTCATTTTCTTCGTTATAGTCATATCTCAAAATAGTATTGTAGGGAATTTTTATTGGCTGTTCAAATTTCATTCGAGCGCGTTTGTTTTAACAAAGTTTGTATAACTCTTGGTGGAAATGAATACTAACGCGTGGGTGTGCGCGTGTCACACTTAGGGATGTATTAATGGAACTTCACACGCACACGGGCGTTTATTTACGTTCTGCAGTTATTTATAAGAGGAATGTAATGAGTCGGCGAATATGGAAAATTATTACTGTGTAAGTGGATTATTGTTGGGCCAAAGTTATGGAACAACGAGATTTTATGGGTTGAAATAAACGCGGCTTCACAGCGATGTCGCATATGTAACAATGTTTTTAGCGCGCGACTTATTAACCTGATGGAACTTAGAATTAAATGCTCTCAAGTCAATAAATAATAAGTAATTTAAAGCGCTAGAGATTGTAATGACCGAGGAGTACGCGGCCTTCAAAACAGTATTAACTTAGTGGAAACGAAAGTTCGATCAAAGTTCACCATATTTGCTTTCAGTTGCTGTTTGAGCTCTCATCCCTTGAATCCTTTAAATATTTCGGTTGGTGATTTGTCTCCGAGACTAATGAACAGAAATTGAATTAAATTTCACTTGGTCTGATAGTGGTGAAATGTGAGCGTCACCTTTTCTTCCCATAAATATTTAATGGTAAATCCAATGGCCTAATTTAAAACCTGCTAGTAGGAGAACCTTAGATTTTTAATGTGATAGGATTCTGGTTTTTTGCAGAGATATAGAAGTACGAAATTCACTTTGGTTTCTATTAAATTAAATTATCAAATTTAGAGATATTCTAAGATTCCTCCTTGATAAAAATCAACTTTTCTTCCGTACTTATCTTGTTAAATTCAGCTGGAAGGAAAGACGAATCATACGGAATTCACTTACTCTGAATATTATAAAGTGCAGTCCGATTCACCCGAAGAATAATCACGAAATTTGAATAAGCAGAACTTTAAACTTTACATATTGAGGGCAAGATATGGTCTAATTAATCGAAAGTTGGATAATAAAATTAAAGTTAATTTATTTAAAGTTCTTTAATGAAGATTATCCTATCTCCATTTTCTACTGAATTATTAACTATGATTGTCTCTAAAACTCATATAAAATTAAGAGAGAAACTACGGAAAAATCACGCACTATATACAATTCTAAAAGATTAGAAAAAAACTGCATTAAATTATTTCATTTTTAAGAAAAACAGTAAATAAAATGATCCGAATTAAAAAGTAACTCTTTGAAATCTTTGTACTTAAATTCACGGAAATTAAGAAATTAAGTTTGAGTTGATATGTAACTGCGTTTGCTGAATGTCACTTTCAAGCTAATTTTGTGCCTAATTTAATGAATATTAAGGCTTCTGTGTCAAGTCATCTACTCAGACTTCGATAGATATTTGAAATTAACTAAAAACGATGTTTTACTGGTAACTTTTTTCAAGTTAAAGATGGTTTTATATATTTTGATCAATTTAGCTCAAATTATTTAATAATTAGATTATATTGAGATATTAAAATCACTTTTTATACTAAGTTGGCAGTCAATTGCTTCTGTTTAAGTACTATTTGCGCAGACGAGAGACATGATTTTGATTGTGGGTTCAGTGAAGGGAGAGGTTGAATATGTAGCGGAATTAGCTACCTAACTAAGCCTGTCTGCACTCAGAAACCTCAGTGGCAGATTCTCCTAGTCCGTAAAACCCCCAGAATTAGCTAAGCTAGTTGCAAAGCTAGGAAGAGACAGAGGTACCCAGAAAACACGTTTATTCTAGACATGCACGGCGTGGAGTGTAACAAGGGAGGGAGCTTAGTCATTCATATTAGCGGATTAAGAAAAACGAGCGGAGGCTTTTGATTGGCCATTGGCTGTGTGTCCTCACACTCAATTCATACGCGAAGTTGAACGGCCGCACCTTCAAGTCACGCTGTGCGCTCGCTCATGCGATGACGTGTCCCACAAATATACGAAAACGATTCAGCAAACTTAACTTTGATAATTGCAATAAATTCCGATTCTCACAAAGAAAGGTCAGATTTGTGGCTAACTAACTAATATTTTTAAAGTTGTTCTAAGTTTTAAAGATTTGGAGCTTTTAGAAGCTCTGCTGATCAAAGAAAAGTACGAAACTGTGAAGCAGCAATAATGTATCCATTGAGTTTGTAGCGGATTAGCTACCTTAATAAGTCTTGACTATTCTCAGAAACCCTTATGGCAGATTCTCCTAGTTGGTAAGTCCCGCACAAGTTAAAATGATACTAAGAGTCGTTTCTTTTATTTGAATTTGCCCTAACAATTAAAGTTATTGAAACGCAGGGGAGGGACGATACACTATGTCCAAAACCTACATTTCTCACAATTATTTTAAGGGAAAAAATGAGGTATCTGAAGCACTTATTAAATTCACCACTTCCTCGCCCTTGGGTGACAAGTAACAAGTAGTTTTCACATCAAGTCAGTTTTCATTAGATCTATTGTAATGGGTGTGTTATAAATTTCTTGATTCTATTAACGGCGATTTAAATCATTGCAATTTTATTTGAGTTTATAATATTGCCGTATATTGCAAGAACGCATAATGTGAACGAATTTGTGCACACTTTTGATAATTCAAATAGTTAAAAATTTTAAATTGAAATATTTATCGATTTACCACAGTAATAATTATGAAGTTTCGTTCTCGCTAAATATCTAAATCAGCGTAAAGGCCAAAATTGTTTTAAAGAACATAGTATTCATTCACTCCGATTCATAGGTCTGCTCGCTCTCTCAACAACTCCATAAAATCTTATCTGCTCAAACAATGAGAGTTAACAAACTTAGCAAATCAGACTCCAGAAAGTATCACATTCAATGGCTGACAATCCTCATATATCTTTTGTGACTTTAGATAATTTGTAGCATTTTAAAGCCTGAGATCCAAATTTCATTTTTAATGAAAAATCTTGATATTTAATTCGAATTTTGAGCAATTAGAACATTTTTTTGTTGAAATTTATGCATTGGAATGGTCTAATAATCTTAAAATATAATTATAGAGATCAGTTTAAAGTAGAGACGCTAGTTCGGTTGAAAAAGAATCATAAAATGCATCCCAGCAGGATTTTTGATAACAATAAAAATTATTTTTATAATAATCTAATAATGATTTGTTAACAAAAAATTTCCCCAATTGCTGAATTACCTATCACCCAAATTATTTTGTACCATGAGAATAATTTCTTCCATAAAATACAACACTCTTTTCATTTATTCTGATCCAATATGGAAGTTCATCAAAAATGCGAGTGATACTGGCAGTCTATATCAAATTGTATTCTCGTAGAACTCAATTTCTTTCACCTGTCTTCTATTTTCATAGGATGTTCAGTAGTATTAGTATTAAGGCAAATACCTCCACATTTCAACTTCTGACTTAAAGGTTTTGAAATAGGAAAGGGTAAGAAGAGTAACAGGGATATTAAGTCGATGTCTTAAAGCAAAAATTAGAATTGTCAAGTGCGTTTTTTCTACCTTTAATTGCAAAAACCTCAACACTAAACGTCAATTACATGGAACGTCTCAACCAGATGTCGCTATATGACGTTCTAATATCTTCAAACTTGGTTCTACCGCACTTCCACTTCTATTTTGTGGATGTGGCATTTTTAACCAAAATTTTACTAAAATCGAGGAATTTTTCTAGGTGCCCAGTGGGAAACTCGAGAGAAGATTCGTATTTAAATACTTTACCATTGAGAGAGCTCAACGGAAAAACTGTTAAGCTATTTCATTTTATAATCGTACACATTCAACATCCGGATCTCAAAGATGAGACACAATTTTACAAGGTAAGTTCAGAGAGAAGGCATTATTTTTGTAGCCAGTTATCAGTGGTTTGTTTGCTGAATGAATCTTGCAACACATAAATAGCCTTGTGAGTAGATCAAATTTTGTAAAACCAAGTCTTACGCTTTAATTAATGCAATGGGTGACTTAGGTGACAACCGACAAAGACATCAAGAACCCTGAGTTACGTACTTGAGCGTTATTTGATCTTATTACTGCTTACATTCTATTCATTTCAGCAAGATATCCTTTGCCCACAGCCTAGTACCATTTTAATTAGTCATATGAAAATATCGCTTATTTGTCAACTTTTTTAACCTTATGAAAGCTGTTTCCCAGAAATATTGAAAGCAAAGTTGGCTTAATTGTACTCATTTAGTTCTATGATCATTAATTTCAATGGAAGCGCTACACCTTTAAAATTTATAATATGAGTGACTCACTGTATCTAAACGTGGGGGGTTGGAAAATCATATTATTAAACTGTTTCAAAGATTATTGAAAAGGAGGTGGTTTATTAACAAAGTTATTACTAGTTTTCACAATAAAAATTGTAGTGCATCCCCATAAAAATTGGAAATTTGAGCTGTGCGTCTATATCCGCAGTCAGTTAAACGTTTGCAGTAGAATAATTTTTAAGTTGTGAAGTTGTGAGAAATTTGAGAATGCATTTTCATCTAGTAATTGCCCCATCCCCAATTAAACACAAGCTGAGAGTAGATTATTATACCACATTGTTATAGAATGCTGAAAAGTCGAAATGATTAAAGTTTGTGAGTTTGATTGAAAGACAGAATGAGCTTATGAAAATAGTATGGATGCGTTAAGTGCGAAGCAATTATCAACAGAGTCTAGCCTTAACCATCAATAGTATTAAGTCATTCGATTTTCATCGCAAAAATGATGGACTTGGTTGAGTGCACTGGTTGGGTAGAGCAGAGAGAAATCCAAGGCTTAAGAGGAATTTGCGTGAGTATAACGTTATGAATGTATGTGCGTGTCAGTTTGGATAGATAGGCAGTCTGGATTGAAAAGAATGGGAGGGTAGCGAAGGAGACAACGATTGTCTTATTCTCAAATTGTTGCGATAATTTCAGCCTGAATCAAATGACAAGGAATTCGAGCCTTGATGATAGTGACGTTCTTCGCCCTTATGATTTTACTGATTTACTTTGCGATCCCAACAGCAGCGCACCAACTTAAGACCATTTTAATATTCACCAAAATTACAGATTTTTGATAATGTATGGCTGTCTACTATTTTAATAATTTTAAAATTTCTCTAAAAATTACATGTACTCACGTTGGCTGTAATGCATGTATGATGTGTCTTTTGAAATAAGTCTTTGGTTTAACGGAAGTCATATGTTCCTTACCACTTACCTGCTTTCAAGTTTTATTGATGCTAAAATAACTTTCAATCTCATATGTTTCATCTTTACTGTTGCAACATTAAAGCATACACATTGCTCTTAGCACTGCTTTCAAATACATCCAAACTTTACTCAGAATATTAAATTATTTTAAAAGAAAAAAATTCGATTGTGGAGGAGTGTTTGGAAGAGTGCTAGTGTAAATACGCGCAGAGAGATAAGAGGTTGTATGAAGTGGATCATTTTTTGGTTTGTCAAAAAGTATTATGACAATTTAAGCAGGCAGAGTGCCGCGTTATAAGTAGGTACTCTAAATAAGTCAAACGATCCCTCTGTTCATTATAAAATCAGGTGAATTAATTAAAAGTATTAGCCTAATCAGTATTCATCAAGATCAAAGTGGACTGTATTGTGTTTCATTTGCACGTTTGAGTTAGTAACTTGCAACAGTTGCAATTGATTTTCGCACAACACTTTCCTCAAATTTAAACAGAGTCATCTGAGGACAATTAAGTCCGAACTCATATTGATTATAATAGCATAAGAGAAAGATATATGTATATATATAATTATACGAATAATTAAATAAGATATTTATAAATGAGATGTACTTATGCTGCATTTAACGGACAACAGTCATAGGTGTGGAATTAGCTCTGTACATTGCATTATTCGATCACACACGTTATCAACAGTTGTATCTCCTGAAAACATTCATCATGAGGAAGAAATATGATAAGTATTTCTAATTTTCATTTCTTGACTCCTTTATTTGTCGTTTTTCTACATGTACAAAAGTTGTGATATTTCGAAAACTCTAGTCTCCTCTATTCATCACTCAAAATTCCACAGGTGGCAGGAGAGTTTTTGAAGGAAAGTTAATTATAAAAAAAGAATATTTTTTTTCTTGCCTTTCAATAAGCTGAAACTAAAATAATTAATATATGATATTGGACATTGAATAAAAAATAAGCTATTTAAATTTTCTCACAAAAAAGGACATCCTTTCTCATTAATGCCGCTACTGATATGTGTACTATTTGCTACATTATGTGATCTAATTTTTGCTTGAGTTGACCTGAGTCTGCTAAAATAGAGCAAATAGGTACCTTTTGAAAACTTCCCAAGGTTTAAATCTCAGTGAACTCATTCACCACGGTCTTTTCTAGGTGGTCTTGAATAAGGAATGCTCGCATAGAATGTAGCACAATAATTCACTATTTTGTCATCGTTTCGGGAAACTTTACGCCATAAATAAATTTTGAGATAATGCATATATAAAAGTGGTTATCTCATAGATTTCTATCAACAAAGTTCTGCTATGTTACATCATTCCTTTACAAATGACTTCCGCCTTGGAAATTTATGAAAATACGATCAATTGCGGACTACCATTGATATATATGAGTCTATAATATTTCCACATTAGTAAGCCTGACTTACTAGGTATTTAAGGTCAACTTTTTAACAAAATATTCAAAAATTCACTCTATGATTTTTTTCTATTTTTGCTCCTATTTATGGAATTCTTCTAGATAGCTGTCACTCTACTCAATATCAAGTTTTTTTTATCGAGAAGGGGTCAAGAGTTCAGGTTTGTTGCTTCAAGATTTTATATGAAAGTGTGAAATCTTTCATTAGTTAAACTGATGAATTCCTTAGAACTTAACTTAAATTAAGAGACGCTTTTACCTCATTACCATACTAACCGTTTTGTATTTTATAAACTTATGATAATCTCCTCACTCAAACTTTCAAACACGGCCAATTACATAGTTACTTTGTTCCGGTGAATTTGAAAATATTCTCTAAAGTTTAGTGACTGGAGCTTAAGACTACTCCAAAAGTACATGATTCGATGAAGTTATTCTAAAATCACGTTTTCCTCAAAGTTATTTTGGAATTCCATGACGTTGTGTATTCATTGTATATGAAATCATTCACAGAGGTACACACTTTCAGTTTAATTTCATTTTATATGCAACCTCGTTTTTTCTCTGTGTGTACTTACTTATCTGTTCCTTCTTTGGCCCTATTTCCCTCTCACTACAATCTCACCGCGATTCTACGATATACGTTATTCTATTCTAGATTCATTGCTTTCGGATTTAGAAACGCTTGTCTTTTTGAACAGTAGTTAAAATTTTGAAGGTTTATGACAAAACACAACATGGCTCTCACCATCTACCAACTTATTCAAATCAGTGGTGTTAACAGCAAAGGAGCTTCGTAGTAAACTGCGTTTCAAGATAATCCCATCACGCTCACTCATATATTACATCGAACTAAGGGCTATTCTTGTTGAAATTATCCTTACAAAAAAATGACGATTGTAAATTACTGGCACACTCATCACCAAGCTAAACTTACTCCAAATTGATAATATTTCCTCAGCATGTTTGAATTCGTTTACAAGCACAAAAATCTAGCGATACATCGAATTGCCTGAGTAATTTGAGTATTGCTCAAATAACAGTTACGTGGTTCTGCCTTGTGCCAACTGATTTGCATTATATCACCCTAACTGTTGACAGGCAGCTTGTAAATTACAAAAGAAGGTGAACATAATTTTGAAAAAATGTCAGGTCTGAGAGAACAGTTGATCATTCGATACGAACATGTTAGTATTTTAACGTAATACTGAGATCAAAATAATTGGTTATCCTTCACGTAAATGTCCTGGTTTCTAAGACATTTTCAGTCCTCATTCCAATATAAAAATCTATGCAAATTCTGCGATTTTATGGGTTCAGGCAGTCCATGACCTAACATTAATATCCTCGTCATTACATACTGACTTACACGCTCACCAGTGAAATCTGAGGTTACGTGTTCAATTCCAAGCAATGTGAACATGGCTTGTGGTATGACCAATAGTACTGCGTCAATTTGCCTGGAAAGATGGAATTCGTGTTCTCAGAGGGGAGACAATGCCTTGTTCAATAAAATAAAATTACAACCAGGCTTAACACTTTTAGTACCATAATATACAAGAATCTATTACAATTTTCAGTTCATGAGGCTTCCACATTTAGTTCAATTAATGATTTTGCTACAAAGTTGGAGAGCATGCGCCTGAGAACAAATTCCATGCAGCTTAAAAATTGTAATTGATTTCAAATGGAATAAGAAAATTTCGGAAAAAATTTTTTTTGGAACTTCCAACCGCGAGCATCAACTGCATTCAAAATAAAAATGTCTGAGTTTCTTTAATCTTTTAAAAATTTTAGTTAAAATCATAAAATATTGGCGAAACCTGAATATATGTCTGAAGAGAGGTATTCATCTAACTGAGTCTGACTTCGGTGATTAAAAGCACTTTAAATTGCCTCAGTAAATTTGCAGAAAGCTGAAATTGGGCGAACAGGCAAGCAGTACACATTCTGCATCAAAATTTTCACAGTCTACAAGTAATATTTCAATAATTTTTATGCCAAGGCAAGTATGGATTTACTTGGCGAATAAAATGTGCTCCTATTTATTAATGTAAAAATTTCCAATGTAAAATTAAATTAAAGGATGCAATTAAATTATGAATCAGGAAGGAATCGAAAATTATTCATTCATGATGGGTGTATTTTTGCATTTTTTCGTTAATTACTCTAAATTAAACGATTTTATTTTATTTTAAGACATGTCATTTTTAAATATTTTTATTCGTTAATAGACTATCATAAGGCTGGGTTGAAATATACTAATCTACCAATCGATAGCTTTGTGAGTACCGCTTAGAATTTTTCGGCAAAGATAATATGAATTTATATCTGTACTAGACCACTTGACCACCACAAGCCAGAACTCATTAATTTGGCGGGATTGCTGTCATTGGTGGAGGCTGCTTTAAAATGTTGCAAGATAACGACTCTGCAAATTTAGCAAATTTTAACAAATATGCTAATTATCATGAATAATTAACAATAAATAGTAAATTTAATTTTTTTTCTGGCTAAATATTATTCATCTTCTGTCAGTAGTTGAGCGTTTGCTCTCCTAAGGATTGAGTCCTCTTTAAAACTTTTCCAATGTCTTTGAAAGAGTTCAGAGTAATTATATGACCTATGTTTGCGCAAGGTCTCTCTTCAGTAGTGCATGAGTTCGATATATTCTATCAAATTTTGATTGCTTTCTCCTTCATTTCGAAAAACACGATTGCTTACCAGGAACGAAGATGTTTTCTACATAAAGCGTCTTGGCGTAACTAATGTACAAATAATTATGAATCTCGTTGAAATTGCCCTTTTACTTTGCTAAAGTGCTTCTCATCCAAGCCATTGTAATTAGGAAGAGTGGGTAAAAGAATATAGGTAAGCCACGAAAAATAAGTGGTTAAATCAAGTTAAAAAGGATTAAATAACGCTTCCAGAAACAATAACTACTGATGCATCTTGATTGAGCTTTAATGACCGTGTCATTAATCTTCCGCTTTCCCCGACTGATAAGTGCAGATTCATGTCATCATTGGAATTCCCAGCAGGATTTCCCGAACAAAGCAACCTTAGCAAAGTCAAGTACAACTGGTGACTGCGTATAATTATGCATTATGCAACAAGAGTTTTAGACGTGTTAAGAATCCAAAGAAATGTTTTATGCCTGGATTTTTTGCAGAAGAAACCTTCGTTCCTTCTAATAGGTAGTCACACATCTAGTAAAGAATTGTATGGATCACTGTTTACCGAGGAACCGTAGAATTTCGGGTTTCTGCTTTGTGAAATAGACAGAGGTGTCAAATACTATATGCTTGCCACTGTTTATGACATCATTAGTCCTCAATACATTCTCTAGAGTTGCCGCTCAATAATAGCATAAGATTACCATACTCCTAAATTATGCATGGCAAGGAACCTAAAACTTGGAAGATTTTAAGCATTATGAAATTTGGCCCCGAATTAATTTAATGCAATATTAACTCATTTATTTTAAGTATTTTGCGTATTTAGCCTTTTTAGCATATTATTTGATTTATTTTAGCACAATGTAATTTATAATACCGTACTTCTGTGCTAATCTCATTAAGCTCCCAGTGCTCTAAATGGATAATGGTGATCTCTTGTCTATTATTAAAATTCCTGTGTCAAAATTTATTTATAAATTAAGACTACTAAAAGACAGCGTGGGCAAAAGGAATGAAATCTTTTAAATTATATTTTGACTTCGCGTTGGCCTATTGTTTTGGATTTAATAGTTAGTTATTCTTAAAACCAAAAATATGAGTAAATATATACTGTATTAGGCCCAATCAACATGCGCCCTATGTACCCTCTGGAAGAAATGGAGAAGATCCATCTGATACGGTGCCCAGCCCTGCGAACAAAGACAGAAACTCAGAGATACTGGGAAGCCAGAATTCAGCCAATGGGCTAATGATAACTATTATAAAGCCTGCCATGTGATATAACAACAATACTGTACTAGGGACTATTCGATTCCTAGAGCAGTACATTGTAATCTTTTAGGATTTTTAAAATTAAGATGAGCATCAATGACTGCCAAATTGAGTTTACCCTAAGCGAGGAATTAAGTTCCGCGAAGAGCTTTCAGAAAGTTCTTACGTTAGAAATTACAGTTTTACCACTTCCCTTCTTATACTGGCTTAACAAGGCATTCGCACAATATTCATTTACTTGTTTATTTAGGAATTAATGAAAGTATATTTGGGGCTAGGTAGGCTTCTCTCCTCCAATTGAACGTCGTAATCCGTGCAAATTATTGTTATAAATACTAAAAGGGTCACTGCAAGCTCGAAGGTGCAGCGGAATAGCTACCTGAATAAGCCTTGAATGTTCTCAGAAACCTCTATGGCAGTTTCTCCTAGTTCGTAGGTCCCCCGAAATTAGCTAGAAGAAACAGACATAATCAAGGAAACACGTTTGTTCTAGGTGTGCATGGCGGGGAGTGTGAACAGGAAGGAAGCTTAGTCATTCAACATGGCGGATTTAATAAAACAAAAGAGGGCTTTTGATTGGCCATTGGCTGTGGGCTCTCCGCACTCAATCCGTACTTGAAGTTGCACGGCCGCACCTTCAAGCCACGCTGTGCACTTATGCAATGACGTGTCCCACAAAGGCCATATTTTCTTGCGCTTCCTTCAACATTTCTGTGTGACATTATAATTTTAATAAAAGAAACAGACGATTAAATATTCCTAATATGGATGGACAATTTGACATTATTTATTACTCGTTTCTTCCAGTTATTAAACGGTCTGTCCTCTCTCATAATTTGATAGTGATCCGCATGGTATGAATAAAAAATTATTAATCAAACATTCATTGGCAAATTGCAGATTACTACTACGCAAAGTTGTATCAAATTGTAGTCAATTTTCTAATAGTTCCCGGAAGTTATGGCAAATAAAACCTTCAATAGTTAATCATATTTACAAGAACTGCATATATAATTGTGACAAACTCAAGTAAACAGAGCGAGGCTAGGATAATATTATAGTTTAAATTTAGGTTACATATATTTAAATCTAATTTGAAATAATTCATTAATCCTATTTGTTGCAGTTTTTGGAATTTATTCAAATATTTCGGATTTCAGTTGTTCAATCATATGGAATTTAAAAGGAAAAATAATTTCTCAATTACTCAAAGTGATTTCCTGTTATTTTCTCGTGTCAAAATAAATAAATATGTGAATAATTTAATCTCAATAATTTGTTATTAACCATATGTTTAAGTAAAATTTGATTAATGGATTTACCGAAGAAGTATCAACCAGTGCTATACGATAGCATCTTAATTAAATTAATCTCTTAGCTCTTTTAAAGTTCCAAGGAGCAGAGAGCGATTACAAATTATGATTTAAATTTTCTGTTCTTAATTAGTACGTATTTTGATTGTCTTTATCATATATAAATCAATTAAAGCAAAAATTATCTTGCGTACACCATGAATAGAGTTGTGTTCTGAAAGCTAAGATCCAAGCAAAGGCAAAATCTCTATCAATGAGGGTTTTAAGAAATGCCAACTACAATAGTACCAATGTATAAGTCTAGACTTAAAGATTAACTTCGATTCTGAATTGGAAAAGCACAATTAGTGCGAATATTCGGTCAAATAGAATAAAATGAAAAAATAATGATAAGAAATATTAAAAATTAAGTAGAGATTTTTGTTTATTTGAATTTTGCTGAGAGGAAAATTTAATTTGTAAAATAACGGAAAAAGATATTACCCTTTATCGGCTCCTCTTTAAGGGAAAATTATTTAATTTGATGAAGTAAATTAACTGCTGGAGAAAAAGAGAGATAAATCACATTACGAAAGGAATAGTTGCTACTGATTAGGAATATAGTAAACTGCCCTCCTGGTTTAGCCATATTAATGGAAATGAAAAGTCCTTAAAGCTTAAATATCTCTGAAAATCGCAATTTGCTATCTTGGTCATTTTAGCTTAAAGAAAAAATACAAATATCCTGCGAAAACGTCATGAGCAATTAATAAGTATTAGGAACCACATATTATAAACAAGAATTGTTCAGAAATCTGTAGGCAAATTTGAGAAATTTGCGTGTTTGCGCATTAAGTATAGAAACGCCAACTGAAAAAATGCGCACTACAAGCAAATACAAATCATTTGAGCTTTCTTTTGCGATTCTTTCGAAGTGTTCCGTGGATATGGAATAGCTTAATTGCGCACCTAATCTCATTTAATTGCATTTAATCAAATTTGAAAGCTTCTAAGGCTACTATAGCACACTTCAGTTAACTTTAATCTGTGCGTTACTTTAATCCCAAACCACCCTTTAAAAGTTCACTGCCTTGTCATTTGAGATAAAAGGACTGTATATTAACACACGCCTTAAGTGATTTATATTGAACTAAATTCTGTTTAACACTTTCATTTGCACTCTATAACTCCCATTATTTGTCTTACAAACGTTACTTATATCCAAAGGCGTTTAAATTTGATGTATTGATTTCACCCTATTTTAATTTCTCACATATTTGGCCTTGACGTTAACTATTGTTTTAGAAAGCACTCCCCACATTCTGAATTTCATTTAACCCCCCAACAGCCAATTAATTGTAAATAAACAAATTTTGCAAATTCAGAAAAGTTATATAATTGGTGATTTCTCAATATATTTTTTTCAAAATAACCTTCATAAATCAATTATAATTAGGAAGAGGTAAATTCATAATCATTCCAGTTATTTACATTTGAACTACTAACAAAGTAATTCATTTAAAAGTAGGACTAAGAAAGAGACCTTAAATAAGGATTTGTTGAATTAATTTAATCATAAAACTATGAATTTTTGTTTGCATCACAAATTCATTTGAGACAATTAAAGATCCCGTTTAGTAAGAAGGTATAGAAGTGAAATAGAAAGACGGCGTTCTTGAAAAGCGTAAATATCTCCTGAGCTACTAATTTAATTTACGTCTTTTTTAACCTTAATATCTGGTGAATGGTGGAGATGTATTTTTTTTGAAGATAGACAATTTATAAGTCTAATGGAAGAGAAGTGGGCCGATTTTCGTGATTCGTGGTCAGTAAATTATAATCTTGTTCTTTTTTTGGTGTAAAAATAACCAAATACATTGCATTGCGTGAGTTCACTTTCTTTCTTTCACTAGATTTTATAGCTTGTAGGTGCTTTGTTTGGCATCTTTTAAATCTATAAATCAGTAAAATTTCTGTTTCGCCTCAAATCTGACGTGTAAGACAAACTACCATGGAAGACAGTGTTAAACATCATAAACCCCGTTGGTTCTGAGCTTCACTTTTGTGAAGCTTTTTGAATTAAATTTAAACCCAGGTATATTTAATGTTACCACTTCAAAATAGGCTATAGTACACATGACTATAGAAGAGATCCGTTTGAAAAGGAGTTGTTTGTTTAATTAAAACCATGCCAATGTTTGAATTAAATTAATACTACAAATTTCAATGGAAAATACATTAGAAGTATTTGGTAAGAAAACAAAGAATTTTTGCACTTCTGCAACCATCATAAACATTTTTTAATTAATTTAGAAGAATGGATACAACGGAGTACCTTAGAAGAGGAAAGAAACGGAAAAGCTAGAAGAGAACACAACGGAAATAGTGTGTAATAGGAATAAGTGTATCAATGTTTTTATTAGAAAGTAAAATTAGGAAAACTTGAAAACATTAGTAGTAAAAATAAAATAAATAATGAAATTTATTTTTAATATCTTAGATGCAGTAGTTAGCAAATAATCGATATTATAAAAAAAGCTATTTCAATTCACAGCACGCGAGACATCTATTTATAAAGCATTAAATGAATTTATTTTCAAAGAACTTTTCCTATTTTTGAAATTTCCGATTAATTCACGCATTTATGAATTACTCGTTGTGAGCGAAAATGCCATTAGTCAGTGGTGTCATAAATTTGTTTTCTAACCTTCATTCGACACGCGTCACTGTACTTTATCGAATTGTTTCCAGACCAAGCCTCATTATGCACACGGAACTTGGTCATGTACCGTTTAAATTTATTTGGTTTTCTTAATGGTACGTTTGTAGATTTTATATAATTTGCAAGTAAATAGGAAGATTCACAAATCTCGAGAAAATTTTCAATTAGTATGGTAGACAGCTTCAATACAACCTTTATTTGAAGCCTTGTTTTTTTTCAAAGACCTCATTCAGTTTATTTGAAGAAATACCAAAACAGATCCCAATAATACTGTCAATTGATAAAAGAATTTATGACTTATTTCAGAATTTTAAAGTACAGCTAGACGACTTCCCATTCTTTAGGCTTTCGTGAGCCGATTTTTACATTTTATTCCAAACATCAAACAAGTAAAAATCGTCTTGCTTTACACGCAGCGGCCATGTTGCATCTGATTCCAAATCTTCGTTCTTGAAAAATTATTCTATCTCTCATCTTCTCAAATATCCTGAAAAGTAATAGGCAAAAGAAAAATCTTCCAAATTGGTATTGAAAGAGGTTCGTTCTTCATATCAAACTTTTCTCTTTCTTTAGTTAATCTAATTTAGAAAATTTTATAATTCTTTTTGCTTACACAAACATGAACCAACGTTTGCAATTTAATTAATTTTAAAATAATTTCTCTAACACAATCTACAATTTGCAGATAAGTTTCACATTGCTTTTTCGGCTCAATGTACATCATGATCAGTAGAGTTACGTGAGTAAAAGTCCCTTGAATTATGTAATACGCTCTGCCAGTAACGGAAAACTTTCTAAAATTAAATATTTAAGATGACTGCTTAAAAAGTTGGAATTGAATTTGAATCGCATAATGCCCTTTTTTAAAATGAAGAAAAGCTAAAAACGGAGCCCTATTCAATGAATGAAAAGAATAAAATTCTATGAATAGGTGGATTTAGCTTTAAAATAAATAGTTACTTTAGTTTAAAGACAAAACCTTCATTTAAAACGTTTTTTTTTAAATATTTTCGAGCAAAATAATAGAGAAAGTTAATACTAGAAATTTATTTGTATGGACAAATTTTTCGCTTCCAGAATTAGGGCATTATATGTTGAATGTTGCAATAAATCAATAAAATTTTTTTAATTTAAATTTATTGTTGAATGAAAGATTACTCACTTAGAGGGCGTTTAAACACATTTATATTTGGACAAATATTAAGGGATTTTATAGGTTTCGATAGAAAATAATTCAAACCTATTTTTAGATTCAGGATATGAAAAAATTAGAACTTCTATCCATGCGATAAGACGCTTCATTTCCCACCTTGATGTTCGTTAAGGAAAAATGAAAATGCGTTGCTATTTAGCATACGTGCTTTGATGTTTTCGAAGTTATGAGAAATTGTCACGAGATATTTTGCAATTCGATATGGAAGAACGGGTCATTATCTTCAAAGAATAGAATGCCCCAGCGCAATGGTAGAGTAATAAAAATCTAAAACTACAAAGCATACTCTGGAGAAAATTACACCGTATTTTCGCAGAAGCGATGAGTTTTGTTCACTAATTGGATGGCATGATTTTATTTAAATCAAACTGTCAACACTACCAGAAGCAGGCCATTATTGTTAAAAGAAATACTTATAATATTTACGAAAAGTACTTCAGGTGGTTTCAATTCGAGTTGATCCAGCAAAACGCTGTTCAAATGTGTCCTGCATCAAAATGTATTCCCATCCTCTCTCAGTAATTTCTTAATACACATTAACAATGAAGTATTAATATTGAGTTAATTTCAGCATCCATAAACTCTTTATTAATAAATTAAATTCACATGCACGTATGCTTCACCTATCTTGCATAAATTCAACTGAGATCTGTTGAGTGGGCGGGATTGCTTGAACCTTTTAATTTAGTTCATTTTTATTCATTAGGATAACTGTTTTCTCGGTCAGTTTATTTCATTAAAAGTGCTTTGTTCAAATTTAAATGTATTCAAGAAATTATAAATATCTAATATTTAGGCAATATTTATCTAAGGAGAAGTGAATGATATTTCGGTGTTTGATGCATTTGTCTATTTTTCACTTGTATCTTAATATTTTGAAAAGATTCAATTAAGCCAACAAATTTAATAATTTTTTAAACTAAAACTAATTTAAAGTGTTTTACTTGAAATTTTTAGTAATGTCTTGCACGTGTGATTTTACGCTGTTGCTTCATAGAATTAGTCAGTGCCTGGACACCTTAAATCCGAACAAATTTGAAATTCAAAAATAAAACGAATATCTTTTTCATAGAAAAGCCATTCTTCGGGCTCTATGTGTATATCCAAAACAACACAAAATTTTGGTACATTTTTTTCAAGAAACCTCTTGCGAAAAACGGAAGCATTCGGCCGTTTGAAATAATTGAAGCTGGTTTTTAAAATATTTTTACATGTTTTAAGACGAAATAGTAGGATTTGTACTACCTGGTTATGATTTTATTTATATCAAATGGCAGGCTTTATGATAGTTATCATTAGCTCTTTAGTTGACTTCGGGCTTCACAAAGGAGAGAAACGTCAAGGTCACAAAAAGTCGAGAGAGGGAACAGCAATGTGATTCAGAGATGTAAAAGAGACAGACACATGTGTAGAGAAAATGGTAAGGTAAGGTGAGTACTGTGGAAGTGGTCTAATATGACACACAGTTGGGTCATGGTAGTTTGAAGTCAACTGTCGATTTATAGACTTTTTTGCCGTATGAGTATACGTTGCCTTGGGCGCACCACGTGGAAGTAAGTTTATCGTATACCCTTGGTTATAATGTAACTTATCATATTTTATGCTTTCTGATCTCAAATTGTATCAGTCGTGTTCACTTACTTTATTTATAGCCGTTTGAAATAGAGAAACAAAACAATAATGACAAATGAATAGTGAAAAGGTTTGAGCGTTTCAAGTTTAATTGTTCCCTATTTTGTCGGCATAATTTTCCTGCCACCGGTGAGTGCTGAATAATGGAAGAGAACAATCTTCATACCATCCTCCTATCTTGAGAACTAGTTTTAATATCAGGAGATTTTTATCTTGTAACTTGCTAATTAGTTAAATATTCGATATCTCAATGAAGTAGATTGAAATTATCGATTAACCAAGCTGGATCATACTTTACGAGGATAAGATTATTATTTAATTTAATGAGTTTCATAAACTCAAAATTATTAGAATGGATTTTAGGAAAGATTTTTTTGCAACTATCAAAACGGATTGAGCATAAACACATGTCTTAGCTTTTTCTAGTCAACAGAAGAGGTGATGGAAAGTGTATCTTTCGTAAGAAGATCGCAGAAGACCATTTCCTCCCTCCTGCGTTCATTTGATGTGAATACCTGAAAACTCGCGTAAAAATGTGTAGATTGAATGAAAATGAACTGTAATCTAAATGTCATTCGTGAGACTATTTATAGTAATGAGTATGTTTTGCACCAAACTCAATTATGACTTTTTAAGCTAATTCTTGTATAGATTCAATATAAAAGCAATCCTATTGATCCACCGTGCGGCTATCGAGAAATAAATGCCGCTTAATATAGTATAAACCAGGTATTGTTTTATGATTACTTAATTTTTGAGAATATTTGTACTAAACTAATCGACAGTATAAGTACCACATGATAATCTTTTCACTTAGAGTGAGAAATAAATGTTAGTTTATAAAATAATAAGAACCCAAGATTTTGATAACAAATCTTAGTTTCAAGATTGGCAACAGCTTTACATACATTACTGAAAGTGAACCAAGATTTGGAAGATTGATCCAATGGTAAGAAACGTATCTGTAAAAATATCTGGATCGATGCGATGACTTATAAAATTTAAGCCGAAATTATATATTGAATTAAAGGGGTTCGAAAGGAGGGACAATCAATAAACATGGCAACGAACAGCCAGGCATGTGAGAAAAATTTAAATAAAGTTTATGGTTCAATGCCTACGTGGGTCACGAAAGAAATTTTTTATGGAACTGGACTCCAGGGCTTTGTAGGTGCAGTAATTCAATGCATAAAACGGGAAATTACTTAGTGATTGAGCACTATACCATATTATTAAAAGGTTTCCAATTGTCACCAGCTATGTGAAATTGTTGATTACTACTGTGAAAGTGGAGTAAATCCTTTCCAGATCAAGCCATTCTATGCACTTGGTTAGTATGCATGTGAGCTTGTGAAGAGATCACGAAATGATTAAGATCAGTGTGCCTAATGAACTGTCCACAAATTAGAATTTCTAAAACGTATTAAGTCTACTAAGCGCCTTCGAGTTCAGCCCATGCATTCTCGGTACATCCTTTGTGAATTTGTGTTTTCTACTTCTTATCTTCTTAAAACGATTGTTATCCCACAGATCACACAAAGACCTATGATTCTTCGCTTTGGCGCTTTCAGGAATAAGAAATTCCATTTCTCCTACAAATCCATCGTTTCGGATTCAAGCTTATGCAACACTTATTAAAACTATTATTCCGAAATTCTTATTAAGTTGAATGGCAAACAAATTTCACTCTCTGATAGTCAGTGATTTTGAACAAACATATACACATTCACTCAAAGTGTGGCCAAAATGAGATGAGATCACTACAAGTTTTTCCGAACAAGAAATTCAAAGTTTTTTGCCTCCGAAGGTGCTGTGAAACGACTGTTAGAAATAGGAGGACCGGGACACCTTTGAGAATGGGGAGAACCTTTAAGAACAGGAAGACTAATATTAAAATCATGTTAAAATATAAGTCAGATTGAGTACATTGCCTTTGCCTTCACAAATGGAAGAGCACAAACATGTAACAGACAAAACAGATATCTGAAACACTGCATGTGTTGTGTCGCCAAAAACTTAACAAACTTTCGAAAAAGGAAAAAAAATTATTTAACAATAGTGATATTTCAAATAGTTAAGACTTACTGGTTGTTTCGAAATAGAAGTGTTCGGTGTAACATCATGTCTACTGATATGTTCTCTATCAAACATACCTTAGGCTACACACTTATTAAAACAAAGGCTTATTTATGTTTCCATGGGGTCATCTTCTCTCGCACCCCTCCAATCCCGCCTCTAAACCGATTTTACTTCTTCCACTACACAACACACTAATGACTGTTTTTCAGGAGATAAAATTGACAAATCATCTCTTCCTCACTCTATGATTACCACATTGTGGTCAATCTATTTGTAATAAAAGAATCACAAGCAACACCCAACGATCTCATGCACTTCTTAGTACTGTCATTATCAACTAAGTTCATCATAAGGCAGGCATATCTGCAAATCCAAACTCACAAAATTGAACTTCTCCTGCTTTAAGGAATCAATTGGAGGAAGGCCATAGACCGCAGTGCGGAACCATTTAAACACTCACATGCACTTTCACATACACACTCGTGCATAAGGTAAGTATAGAATTATACATCCATTAATTAGGATTCTGTGTGAATAGATTCCTGTCACTTGAGGACTGCAAAACTGAGAATCCAGCCAAGTTCTGGTAGATCAACAACTTCTCGTCAGATACAAAGAGGATATGAAGATGATGTTCGTTCGTTCCAACTTCAAGTATTCTGAACAAAGTGAAGAGAAAGTGTTTTCAGGAGCATAGACCCCTGGGACAAAAAAGATTGCTATTGCGGGAGACAAATAGATGTCAACTCATAGTAAAAGTGATCGTAAAATCTTGCAGAGATTCCGTCAACAATGTGCGATTTGAAGCCATGCCTCCCATTGTTCAATTCGTGCCATTGATACGATCTTCCAATAGCAATGCACTTACTGTTAGTTACTCTAACTGTGCAAAGCCAGTCTTCTGCCTACCGGTGAAACAACCACAAACATGTGCGAAATGGACTGTTATATGAGAAAAATAATATGGTGAATCGTGGCTCAAACGCATTTGGGACAGGCGCTCAGGAGTCGTAAACTGCAGTCTACAATTTAACGAGAGTACAAATGTTTTCACGACAGCTATTGAACGATAAACACAATTGCCACTTCCTCTCCACTCCACTTGCTTACAACTTGCCATTTACCTTAATTATCTTGCAGCCATAACTCTTCATCTGTACTTAATTTGGCACTTTCTTGGGTAGAAGCTTAAAATAAACATCCGATGGTCAATTGTAGACAGTGGCGTTAGGGAGTTACCCATTTCGTGCCTCGGCATATTTGGGTTATACATTTGGTAAACGCAAGACGAAATATTAGAATATTTTGGAGATAGAAATCCGTGGCTTATCAAATCATATACTTTGGAAGGTCAATTGTTTGATGTCGATTGGGAGCTACTTTGTCAGAACTTCGCATAAGAAATCGTCCTCAATAGAATGCCAATATTCTTTATCTATTTGCTGGTATTCGAAACCAGTGTAGCGAATGTCATTTGAGAGAACCTTTAAAAGACAGAGCAAGTCGAGTGCAGTCAATGTATTTCTTGCTAGTTCAAAAACAGCATTCCACATTGAACATAGGATTGTGGTTCATTTAGAGCATCATGGAGTCGAGGAGGAAGAGAATTGAATTTCGTCACTACGAGTCAGTGACTTGGTTCACTTGCGTCAGTTCTCTCAGTGATGCAGACACATGCTATTTGCTTTTCCAATCTCAATTCATTTTCACGGTGGGTGAGAGCAAAAGTTCTCGAAGCGACTGGTTTTTCGGTTTTATTCACTATCGTTGCATGCAACAAATGACATTGCCTCCATTTAGAGAGAGATTTTGACCATTGGCAATCGTACATAATGAGAGTAGTTATCGCCTAAAGTTTCGCCAGTTTGGATAAGCCATAAAGGGAAAATGAATGCCGCTTATCGTTAATGGAGACGGTTGTTAATGTGTGCATGCGAACTAATTCCAACGGAACAGTGATTTTCACACATTTGCACTTTGCAAATAGATAGTTACAAGCAGTTGAATTGTGTTAGTTCTTATTTGCCAAGCGCAATATCCTCATGAAATGAGTGCAGTCTTATAATAGTTTTCTCTGCAAAGGAACTATACAGCAAATGGCAGTTGCATAACAGAATACAGTGGAAGAAATGCTGGAATTCCGAGATTAGAATAATACAATGCCGACTTTAGTACGAGTCACTCAGCAAATGTGCATCTCAATGGAAGGTTCATATAGATGATTCCAAGTCAACCAGTTACAAAAAGAAGAAAGTTATTTACTTAAATTCCTATTACTGTTCCTCGACACTGCAACCAGCTTCTCTACAACTGGGCAAGACGAAGTAAGAGAAGACGGGAGGATGTTCTCCACGCGAAATGACCAAATGTCATCTGCCTTCATGCTTGCAAACACACAGTCTCTGGAGAGAGCAACGTAGCGAAAGCAATTTGGCGAGCAGTTTGAATGGAAGGCTAGATCGAGTAAGACTCAATGAGATAGGCAAGAAAGAGAGAGAATAAGTGTATGAATTAAAATGGCAATTACTCGTGGGCAGGTGCAAGACCACTATAGCTTTCAAACGTTTGAACAAATAAAGGTTATTTCATTTGTGTTCCGTATTCTTTCTTGCTTTGTGTAATGCTCGGGCATGCACGTGGCGAATCGGCAACTACGAAGAACACTTAGAATGTTACGAATGTAGGTGGAAATTAGGTACCATTGTGAGTAAATGTGGTTACAATCAAAAGGCAATTCATATTCTAACTTACAGCCAACTTATAATTAAGAATCATGATCTTCGACATTTCAAGGAAATTAGATATTCTTATGACGTGTGGTCACAATGTTGTGATGCTTGGTTATGCACACTATTAAGGAGTTAGCTGTGTTTGCACAGACCTGTGAGAGACTGGGTGAATGTGGTGGTGGGGAGTGTGGGGGGGGGGAAGGGATGGAAAGTTAGAGATGGGGAGAGATTTGACCAGACCCGACTAATCTTGTAATATGACACTTTTAACAGAATAAAGAAAGAATTTATTCGCATGAAATTTGGTTGGTCCAGAATGTGATTGATTGGCTATCGCATTACATATGTAGGTAAGTGAGAATATATTTGATTGGATAACAAACTACTCGACGAAGGTGCTTGACCTCTTCATGTCATGACAAGACGTTGACGTGCAATTGCGAGCCTGGTGCATGACGAAATGTTTTCTGCTCTCTCTACTTCACTAAAATTCTCCAATCAACGCATTAATTGACCATTTGTATTCCAAGTTCTACGCTTGCTCTTAGAATGGGTAATATTTTATTTCAAGTACATATATCTTCACATAGTGTATTTACGAGTTATACCTCAAAGGGTTAATTCATCTCTTGGAGTGCATTTGGTTCGTTCTTTACTTATTCTTTAACCCACTTTCTCAAAATGTATGTGGGGACATTTATTTTGATTGGGCTTAGCAGAGTTCAATTAAAAAACTCATTATATAATTGTGTAGAACTTGAAAGATTGGAGATACAATACAACTTTACAAGTAGGTAAAATTAAGAATTTAGTAAATTAAATAATAATGCTCTATGTGTCCTTTGACCAGGAGTCAGGAGACTCCCTCAGTGCTCTCATGGAAATACCATATTTGTGAATTGATTAGACAAGGATAAATATAAGTCTTGCCGTTACCTCTTCTCGTCACTGTGGAAAATTCAAATTGGCCTTACGGGTTGTTATCTTACAGCTTTAGGATTTATTCAGTTCGCATTAATTTGTCCATCGTAGATGAATAAAGTAATTTCTGCTTGAGTCGTCCATAACCGCGTAAACCACAATACATCCAAACGGTTTGATCAATAGCTGTCCACATATTTCACTTAGCTAGAATTCTCATGAATTTATTTAACAACATACTTGTAGCATTGAATTTTCTAGCGTAAATGGTTTTCTTGCTAAAAATTAGTAGTGATAATAGCGTCAGATAGGTATTTCTGTGCTCTTTGCATATTTAGTAAATTATATTTCAAGATGTACGCAGACTATTAATTGGGGTCTATCAATTTAATCATAAATTTTAATGTTTATTTATTAGTTAAATGCGTTCAAATTTGTTACTGTGTTACTTTTTTTGGTCAAAGGTCAACAGTTGCTTAAATCAAAATGCGCTTTTCTGAGTAGCAATTTATCGATCTGATAATTTTAACTTTTGTCAAAAACTTTAATAATTCTTGCTTGATATCTTAATCCGAATTTTTTTTACAATTCTTCAGAAAAAATTGAAAACATATATTTGAGAGAGAGAAATAACTTTTCTAACATAATGGACCTCCGGTATCTGATTTAAGAAGTGTTTTACATTTAGATGACATCATAGAAAGTGAAGACAAATTAATCTCTTTTACGATTTCTGAACCTACTTCAACAACCCTCAAGAAAAATATCTTAGATAATATTCTTGATGTAAATATTGTATGTGCTATTCAAATGAAAGTAGCTAGTTCATTCCGGAAATGCTCAAATTTCAGATTTTCCTTTTTTCTCCGTTTTCTCTATGGCAAATTACCCTAGTATGGAATGGCTCTCGAAATTATCAAATCTGCATCAACAATATGAGGGAAACAGACGTTTGTTGTGGATTACTATTATTTGGGTTATGTGTCATTGACAGGAAGCTTTGCCATTAACTGTTGCTTTGGGTAATGCTGACTCAGTAATGATTATCTGTTATTGATTGGCCTAGAGGTCTCTGCACCAGTGATTTTATTTGCCTTCCAACACGATCATCATCATGGCTGCACGTTCCAGAATGTTTGAGCATGCATGAGATTGTCTATTTTAAGATTGTGTACAAAATTTATTTAGAGACAACAATATACCTAAAAGTGGCCTGATTTAAGACCAGATTAAGTAATTGCCTTTTTAATTAACTTGCGAAGGGACTATTTAATGAGCACGTAGAAAAGGGGTTTTTAGCATCTGACCTATTCCTTCCCTTTTTCACTTCTATTGGCTCTCTACTTTGGAACCTGTGGCCTTGAAATATGTTTTCACATCCTTGTGGTGTGGCCTTAAATCTACACTTTATTAGTATTTGAAAGATTTATTATTCTTCACACAAACTGGTCTTCAAGTACCGTAATATATAATATAGAACTTTCTAGAATTATACATATATAATGTTTTTAATAAATTGGCCTTAAATCAAAGGAGCAGATTTATTCAATCTTATACTAATTAATTACTTAAGTAAAATTTTTAACTCATAAATAATCATCGCCTTTATCCTTTACCACAGGAAATATCCGGTATTTATTGTTCCTCTGATTAAATTATCGACTGCTTCCGGGTAATGGCAAATGTTACAGCGTATCTCCGCTCTTTAGTTCGCGGGCTTGAGATTAGCCTTTTCAACTAATTATCTTATTAGAACCAAAATTTTCTTTTATTTAGACCATTGACACAAAAAAATAGACGGTTAGCTATAAATTACCATTTGCTGTGTTAAAATTTTATGGAATTTATAACTATCTTACTTTGCGCCATAAATTGTACGTTTATTGACTTTGAAATATTTATTTGACATTTCAGTTCCACCTAAATTCAATTTCGAAATTTTTGTCCCAAATGACAGTACTTGAAACATCATGAGAATAAGCTCTGCTTTGAAACGGAATCTGAGATTTTTCAAAATTGTTCCCATAAATTAACAGAGACCTTATTAGCTTTTAATATTTTCAAAATAACTAATGCACCACTATACTAGCGTATCGCTTCTCTTGTACGGCACGAAAAGGTTTCGTTTAGATCAAACAGGTACTGCTCGGTCAAGCAGAGGATATCCAGGTGATGTAGTAAGTCCTTAGCTAGTAATAAAAAACAGAAATTTGAATCAACTATAAATTTTGATTCAATATAAATTTCTTAAACGCTTTCCTGTACGGTTTCATAACGGTTATGACTCGTGTTTCTCAGAAGAATAAGCTTTGATGACGCCCAATTCAAGCATCTCTCACACTTTTTAGATAATGGAAAATGATCTTTAGTACTGGAGTCTTAGTCAAATAATAACTTTAATATTAAAAAAAGAAACATTGAAAGTTATTTGCATTTTAAATGGCAAATATTCCTCGCTTCTGTCTGAAGAAATTTCATACCCGAGGAAGACTCTGATTTGAACGAAGAACGAAGGCTAAAATGACCAGCAAAGTCAATTCTGATTTTTGATAAGTATATAACTCATATGGTAATTTCAAGGTGCAAACCTATCAATTTTATGAAAATAAGACTGGTATGACTTTGTATTATTGATGATACCTTTTCCATTTCCGACTCTGAATGCCCAACTTCCCTGTAATAAAATTCTTAAGGCCGTAAGTACCCCTGTTTGGGTATTATTTTGTAAATTGGTCTAATATAATAAAAGACTATGAATGTAACAGCGCCATAGTGCACAGGGTTCAACAAACACGTCAGCAAAGCCATGGTTCTTTGGAACAGTGATCATCTGCATACAACCAGCATTGATGACTAAATGCACAAATTAATTACGGTAAGAAATGAAAGCTCTTCGTTGAAACACTTGAGAACACCTTGATTGGCTAAAGTGGATTTTTTAACCCTGCGAAATGCTTTCGCAAAGTGTTCCTTATTTCAACTTTAGTGATTTTTGAATTCATTTCCCCGATTCACTCTACAAATACAATTGTCGTTTAGTTGGAATGAAACCTATGGAACCATCGGTTGACTGCAACTTTAGGAAAATCACAATTCGGTTTTTTAAATCCTTTTGAAAACGTGTTTACTAGGTTTAGGTGGTATTATACGAACATCGATCTTTAGAAATTAAAGGCGAGAAGAGATTATATAGTTACGAATTTGAAGTTAGCCAAAAAGTTTATTACGAAGGTATGAAAGAAACAAGCTGTATAAAATGCAAGAATCGCCTGACCTTTTCTCAGTATCCCTTCAGTCCTATCATTTATCTCATTATTAAACAGTCTAACATTAAATTTGCTCCTTATTTGCATGCTTTCTCAAGACCATAGTTTCTAAAGTCTTACACTATATCCTGTGTATTAATAATAGCGATTGGCGTAACCATAAAATGACGATCTTGAAAAGAGCATTCCGTTAAAGTAATCAAACTGGGACGAGTTCTTTTTCACTATTAGTTCATCAGATTCTTGCAAGTTAAATTAATTTTCTATTAACGCTAAAATTATAATTTACCTGGTTTTATTGCTTTTTGTAAATTCACAGAAAGGAACAGTTATTTATAATTTTTGGTCATTTTTCACAACATATTCGTCTCCCATCCTGTTTACATAATGTTGAATTTTGATTGGTCGACATATCATTAAACCAAATTATCTGATTGGTCGAATGCTGGGAAAGGGTTAAATTCACCATGTATCAGTTAGTTAATACCATTTGTATATATTATAAATGATCCTCCTATTGTGTTGTCAGTAAATTTTTTGAGGTAAGTTCATGTATTTTATATAGTATTCTTGTTTAAATTCAAAATGTTCGCTTCCACATTCAAATATGCCATACATATCATTTAAATAGAAATTTTTGCATTACATTTCAAACTTACTTGCATTTGTTAAGGAGGTTAAATAATTAAAAAATAATTCATAAACAGGTAGATCCCTTTGAACAGGAAGCTCGTCGATGTTGTTTTCAACATGTATCAGGGATATTTTTCATGATAATTAATCAAAACGGTATTCCCTTATTGTGGACAATCATTCCATAAGATTGTTAATAGGTAATGAAAAGTTTATATTGAAGTCAAAATATCACTTTTAAAAAATATGATGTGTGAGGCTCTAACACCATCATATTTTGATGCTATGAGTTTGAGAAATTTATCTGATAATTTTCTAATCAATTTTGTATAAATTATATACACAATATATTTATTCAATTAAGGACATATTAATAGTAGATTATTTGCGGTTTGGATTTATATATTTCATGCAGAATGATGGCTAACAAAATGAATTTTAGAATAACTTTTCACTTTAAAATTTGTTTTAATATTATGGGAGGATTATTAAATTATATGGTCGTCATTCAGGTGCAAAAAATTTCTAAATGCTTTACTCGCTTATTTCATTCAAAAAACGGCAAATGCAGGCAATGTATTTGAAAATATCTTAGTGCATGACGATATGAGAAATGTTGAAAAGTTTTTAATTAAAGTTATCACAAATTAAATAGGTTTCAAAAATTGGAACATTAACAACTGGGCTGGCACATTACTTGGATTCAACTGCTTCGAATTAATATTTGGAATTATTTTCGGGTCGCGTCACAATCAGCGTATACTCATGACTTGTTTAATTTAATTTAAACGGAAATGGAGTACATTAAAGTAGTTTAAAGGTAAATAATTATATCTAATATATTTATTAGTTATGGGCAAGAATTTTAGTTTTGGAAGCTTTAAAATTTGTTTTAGTCAATAGAATTATCTAACTCCCGTCTGTTTACATGACTTCAGTTTAACAGAATTTGTAATTATACGTGGGCAATTCCTCACTAAGTTCACCTGAATTTTGCACGGGTTTTAGATAAAATAAATGCAAACCCACGGTTTCAACAAGAAAACAGATATATTGCAGGCTAATATGTCAAACCAATATTTCACGTATTTTCTATAAACAAATTTAATGTATTCGTTTTCCAGGAAATGTTAAGGAACAGAATGATTGGGACAAAATGGGGTCTCGTTTCCGCAAAGTTTATCAAATCAACTCTTTATGTATTTTTAGCTAAAGACTTAAATGGAATTACCTCAGTCAAAGACAGATGATTGTCTGATTGCCCTCGAAGAGTCAATAAAAGACTCAAAAATTCCTCCTAAACCACCTTATCCCAGAAGTTTGACCAAAAATGGTATTTATCGAGCTCAACAGCAGCAAACCTCTAACTCTCAACCAAATCTACCGCAATCCTCAGATATTGCAGTTTCTTCGAATTCTGTTATCAGTCTCCAGCCGACAACATTCAAAGTCGTTTCTAACTGTTCCAGTAACAATACAGAAATCACATGTAAATTCTCTGCTTTTTCAAGACGTCCATCTGGAATGAGCTTTATGGGATATAAGTACAATCAAGCAGTTGTTGAGGATTCATCAGCTGGATGTTTTCTTCGCGTATGCTTCCGTGGATGGATGACTTTCCTACAGCTCCTAATTGCATTGCGAGCAATCCTTGTTAGATTCGTATTCCTTGCCTTGACGCTAAGTCTTGTTATAATGGTGGTGATGGATAAAAAGGAGAATTTATATTGGTTGCTTTGCTTCCTGATGCTACCTCTCATGGCGGATCTCTGCTACTCGATAAGACTCGTTATTATGCCCAAAGTCGCCTTTGACAAAACTGAGAAATGGTACTCGATATTATCTGCCTTATAATAACCCATACTTAATTTCGAACCTCTGTTTTTATTATGCATATTGAATTAACCACTTTAATAGAAAATTTGGCGAACTTAATTATCAAAGTAAAATAGACCGGCGCAATCGTATATGACATTTTTTCTCCATGTATGGTAAAACGAATTGACTTACTTTATAAAACATTAAAAAAATTCAATATTTTTACTTCACTGACTTTAATTTTAAAATAAAAGTTAAATTTGTGAATGGTAAAATCTCATTATGATTGTTAGAAGAATCAAGTTACGTAGCAAATAGAGTCATTTTGAAAACAGATAAAGCAAAAATTGGAGTTTAAAATACTCCCATTAAGAGAATTTCAATATAAAGTGCATAATTCCTATATTTATGGCCATTTTCAAGAGTTATGTTTAAATTTCGTGCCATTTGAGCTTTAGAAATAACAAATTTAATTCCACAAAGAATAAATGGAAATGTTCAAATTGTTTGAAAAAATTTTACATTTTGGACGATGCATTATTGAAATAAGTATTGTCTATTAATGGTTTGAGTTAAAAATGAAATATTTTACCTTTCGGCTGTTTAAATAAACTTCAAGCGCTTTGAGCATATTTCATTACGAATATTCTAAAATCCATTCAGTTTTGGTAAATTTTACGATCAATTAAAGGAAAATTATATTTAGTAACTTGACTATTTTATTCTTTTTTTAACTTGGAATACTATTGAGTTGTAAATGTACACATTTGTTGATTTTCGCAATTTTATGAAACCTGAAATTTTAGCCCCACATCTTTATGGAGAAAATTGTCGTTAAAGTACCATTTTCCAGATAATGATTAATTCTAGTTTTTCTTGGAATGTTTTGATAATCGTGCATTTGATAGAATGCGACAAAATTGAAATTTCACAAGTAATTTCAACTTGAAAAAAAATTAATATACTTGTTGTCTTAATGGAATTATGTATTTCCGCTTTATATAATTTCATAAAATAATCGTCTTTAAATATCATAAATTCCTAAAATAACTTTATTGATCGAATTAAAAAATAAATTTTGGTGGGTTTTTTTTAAATTTGACTTGTTAAACAACATAAATCCTGTTAGTAAGTTAAATTATAGCTGATGAATTTGACGCGTTACAGGGTATGAATAGCCCAGAACCTGGAACCAATTAAAGGATAACTTTATGAAAACGCTTAAATTATCTTATAAAATGCCCCAAGCATTTTTAATTTAAAACCAAATAGCAATACGCTCATATTATTATTTAAGTATTCGCTAACATTTTGAATAACGCTTTTCATGCCATTTTATATATTAATTGCTATCAAGTTGAATTATTAGGTTCGATATTCTCTTTAGATTTTTTTGGAAGCATTTCATTGGATTTTTATTCTGAAAAATGATTGACTATTCAACCAACCAAAAAAGATCCATCACAAAATATATAACGTTGAAAGGGATGCAGAGCTGTTAATAATTCATTTACTGCGAAGAGAATAAGGTGATTTGCATTTTCCACGCATCTTTCCGATAGCCATTTTACTTAAAGGCTGCTGCGGCTTGCGGAGGAAAGTTCATAGGATTTTAATTGCATTTTTCGCAGTGTATTTTTAAAGTCTACTTAACTGCCCGTTACTTGCCCTTTTCAAGGTTTACTAAATGCCTCCTCGCCTACTTACTTTGTGCCTGTCCTCCAATATGGATTACTGAATTACATCATCTTCAACAGCTCAATGATTACACTGAAGCTGTCATCAATAGTCCGGGTCTTCTCGATTCTAACATGGTCAAAAACCCCTGGGAAGAGGCTGGTCTCATCTATAATGAACCTGGAGTACGTATTTATTTTAAGAGTTCATCTTCAATAATATTATAAGAAAGGTATGCCTTAGTAACAAATACTTGAGAGAAATGTTAGATAATAACCTGTGTTATTCGGTTAGGGTGTTTTACTCAATGGGAATCATTGGTGTTCTCCAGCATATAAAGTTTAAATTTTCTTTAAGCATATGAAATATTTTAAAACTGGTGAACTTTACTCAGTTCTGCCATGTCCAAATTGAAGTTTTGTAATGGCAACTATTTATCCTCGCTGAGGTACTACGCAACGCTGGAGCATTTTTGAAGTACAATAAAAAATGTGGTACTTCTGTGGTGGCTATTAAGTTAAAACTATGTATATACATATATATATTCACATTAAATAAGGCAGAAAAATACTTAGTCTTGAATTTAGACAATGTTCCTTTTTTAGATATCCCAATTTTCATCCTTCAGTAGGCTGTTTTGCTTGTTCCAAACGTTTTACAATGATTAAAAGGTAAAATTTAAACTTGGAAGGACTTAATGTGCTGAGTAGTAGTTGTTTAGATTTCGTTGAAATCGTTCAAATAGAGTCACAGCGATATAAACTAGAAGCTCCATCTTACAGGTTCTGCCCAAAAACTATCGATTTTCATGAGACAGTGTCTGTTCGCCTTTCAAAAGGTAGCCAATTATCACATCGTATCATTTAGATTCGCTCTTATATTTAAATTCTGTTTTAGGAAAGTACATCTAGAGTTATTGGTTGTTAATTTTGAAAATATAATCTTCTCTTTGTTTTAGGAAAATCTCGTGATAATGGGAGATAGTGTGGAGAACTACTTAAACGCCGTAGCATCAAGAGAAAACATTACAGCGAGTACTTCAGTCAAGAACTCTAGAATCCGTATTAAGCGCAATGTTGATGAGGTATGTAAAGGTGCTTTTTGGGGGGTATTTCTATGTTCTTCATTGTTACTTTTAATTTGTAATTACATTCACTAAGATAATTGCTTGAATTTTAATTCAACTTCTGAATTCATCATTGTACTCTTTAATTCCATGAATGAATACATTAATAATGCATTTTGTCCCTACGTTTGTTGTGATCCAAATAATGTCACCTTATTAATAAATCGACACTTAAACATTTAAATGATAAATAATTGTGAATATTTGTACCAAATATTTCAAAAAAAGCATTCCATCTAATTTGAGTAATCAAATACTTCATTTCATTTTTTAGGATTTTCAATTACCAACAAACCATGGCAGTATTATCCAGGTAAATTGGAAAATTTTTTGTATCGAACTAATACGCATACCTCAAACTAACCAACTTAAAACTCACTTTTGAGCTAAAGTTAATCTAATTATTCGTAAGAAGCATATATTTAAGGCTGTTATAAATAATCTTCCCTAATAATTTATGTTAATGTCAATGAAGACCACTCACATATAGACGCGCATATATTTAATGAAGTATTCGAATAATCATTATAAAGCATTTTCTTTTCAAATTTATCTCTCCGGTTTATTAAATCACTAAAATTGATACTGTTCAATATAGCCTTCGTAATTAAAAAGACGTATAATATATTATGAATAATTTCATTTGCATTGCAAATTAGTTACATTTACCATTTTATTTAATATTATTCGACTGAGCTAATTTGAAGTATCTAAGGCATGTTCATAATTTAATTGTTTTTTCAAGGCCGTAACCCTCCAAAATTATCCGCCGAAAATGCGTATTCGAATGATGGAGCAGCTCCTACTGTTAACCGTGATTGTTGGCAGGTTTCTTCTACCACGATTTGGCATTACTCGAGATCAGTTATCACAACTACTGCTTATAAACATTGGAAACGCCGCCGACATTTTGGAACTTTTTGAGGCTTTTAATGAAGAAGCTGTTCGCATGAATAGTTCTCTCAAGATCAGCATCCTTTGTCTTTGGCAAGCCTCTCTATTTCAATTTTGTTTCAACAAAACAGCCGTTTTGGAGAACAAAAAGAGTACGCACTCTTCGGTACCTGTTCAGGCTCATTCCATGTCTAGAAGTACCACTTTGAACGATTCGGTGGTGGTTGAAATGCCTCAGATAATGGATGACGACCAGCATCCTATCCCAAAGCGACGTCATTTTTGCGCATGCTGTCCAGTCGATCCCTCGGATGACGAGGTGTCGGGATGTGGGCAACTCTGGTTTGGAACTGAAATCTGGGCAATTTTCATGTCTCTTATTCTCCAAGATGTTCCCTTTCTAGCCCTTCGGCTTACACTTATAATACTTTTTAAAGTGAACAGCTACTCAAATATCTTTTTCACTTGCAAAAATTCCCTCCTCATTCTCCTTCAAATCTTCCGCTCCGTCGTGATAATTAATGACTTCAGACGAAATTGGAAAACTCCCAAACCTGACATTCCTATGATCGTTTTGGCCTAATCAACTTCTTCTACGCAGTCTTGTGTGAAATATTAAAATAAGTTAGCTTGACTAAGCCAAATCAAGTTGTTTATTTTCATCATTGCTTTAAACGGAAGTGACCAACCGTGGATTCTCTGGGTGCCAGAAGAAGCGGATATGTCAGTTTTAGCGTATAAAAATTGGAAAACGAGCAGTGACAAAATGATTTGCTACTTTAAGGAGTTACAAATGTGTGTAGTTTCAAAATATAACACAAAATATTCGAATTCGTTCTCCATTTCGTTTATTTCCAAATGTGATTTCTGAACACAGCATTCATCTCAGAACTGAATTTTAGGATGAATAACTTCAACAAGACCTTCACTTTAACTTATACAATCCTCTAAACTACAAAATTCTTCTGTTTTAGATCCTAGTCGCTTTGTGAACTATTCAGAGAGCACTGTAGCCTAACAGATGTATTTTAATAGATCGAACCCCGATGCATTCATTTTGCCAGTTTTTTTCGGTGGATGTTGGAATAAAATTTCATTAGAGACTGGTGCAATGGGCTAATTATAATTAGGTCCAATATTATGTGGACTAATGTACTTAGCCGTCACCTGAAGAACCCTCTATCATGAACAAAAATGAGATCATCTTAAGTCCCTCTGAAACCCACTTTATTTGCTATTATAGTTTGTTCAAAAATATTTACCACGTGTATTCACCAAAGAGTCATTCCTGTTTGGTATCAAAAGGGTCGTAAACTAGCATTGAATTGAAATTTTTGAACCAATTCACCAGAGATCCAATTAAACAATTTTATAGAAGGGAAGAAATGGTTTAGAAATACGGGATTTGTGGAGTTGAGCCCATCAAAGCTACCACCCTTTTAGCATAATTAAATTTTTATCTAGGTTGACTGTGGGAGGTTTAATGAGGAAGACCAGTAACTTAGGGGAGGAAATTGAGAACAGGCTAGTGGACTGAGTGTTACGGCTTCGTTAAAAAGAGGCAAAATGTAGAGGAAAGACATAGGGACTAAGTATGTACCTCATAGGTAGTCATGGATTCCAATATCTAGGTCATTTCTGGCTGATTTTTCAGACTATCTGAGTCAGCAACAATTGCATCTGACTTCTGACCAAAATATAGGTCGTAAGGTGAAGAATCGTTAATTTATATCTCACCTTTTCAAGCGCTTTTGGTGTAGAGAAAAAAAATATAAATATCTCAAAATAGCATATAAAATAATTGCACATTTGATAACATTTAACTTTTTACATTTCACTACATTTGTGGAGTGTAAATGGATGTTGTGTGGTGAAAATGACGTATGATTGGGCAGACTCAAGTACCCTCTCAAACCAACAACGCACCAAAATAATATTTGTTTTTCAAAATTACCTTCGAATCCGTTTTGGAAGAAGTTTAGTCTGATTAAGATCGCCTCAAGTTGGAGTTTAAAGAGCCAAAATACGGAAGAAGTGTGGACTCACCGACAAACCGATGATCTGTGAATTCAATGCAACAAGAGTGATATCAAATAAATTCATGGGGGTTCTATCTAAGTGGACAGCTATTGATCAAACTGTTTGAATGTATTCTGGAGTATAAGGGGATGTGGACGACTCATGAAGAAACTACTTTGCCCATCTTCGGAGGAAAATTAATGCGAACTGAATAGATCCCAAAGCTGTAAAATAACAACTCGTAAGGCCAGTTTGAATTTTCCACAGTTATGAGAAGAGGTAACGACAAGGTTTATGGAAATCTTCGTTGAATCAATTCACAATTATGGCATTTCCAAGAGTGCCCTAAGGGAGTCTCCTGACTCCTGGTCAAAGGACACATAGAGCATTATTATAACTGATTCATTCGATTTACCAAATTCTTTATTTTACCTATTTGCAAAGTAGTATTGTATCCCCAACCTTTTAAATGCTACACTTTTAAATAATGAGTTTTTTAAGCAAACTATGCTAAACCCTGTCAAAAAAGATGTCCCCATATACATGTTGGGAAACTGGGTTAAAAAATAAGTAAAGAATGAACCAAATGCACCCCTTGAGGCATAACTCATAAATACAATGTGTGTAGATATACGTTCTTGAAATAAAATATTGCAGGAGCAATGGCCAATAAATGCGTTGATTGAAGAATTTTAGTGAAGTAGGGAGAGCGGAAAACATTCCGTCATGCACCAGGCTTGCAATTGCACGTCAACGTCTTGTCACGATATGAAGAGGTCAAACACCTTCGTCGAGTAGTTTGTTAGCCAAACAAACATATTCCCACTTACCTACATATGTAATGCGATAACCAATCAATCACAGTCTGGGCCAACCAAATTTAATGCGAATAAATTCTTTCTTTATTCTGTTTAAAGTGTCATATTACAAGATTAGTCGGGTCTGGTCAAATCTCTCCCCATCTCTAACTTTCCATCCCTTCCCCCCCCCCCACACTCCCCACCACCACATTCACCCAGTCTCTCACAGGTCTGTGCAAACACAGCTAACTCCTTAATAGTGTGCATAACCAAGCATCACAACATTGTGACCACACGTCATAAGAATATCTAATTTCCTTGAAATGTCGAAGATCATGATTCTTAATTATAAGTTGGCTGTAAGTTAGAATATGAATTGCCTTTTGATTGTAACCACATTTACTCACAATGGTACCTAATTTCCACCTACATTCGTAACATTCTAAGTGTTCTTCGTAGTTGCCGATTCGCCACGTGCATGCCCGAGCATTACACAAAGCAAGAAAGAATACGGAACACAAATGAAATAACCTTTATTTGTTCAAACGTTTGAAAGCTATAGTGGTCTTGCACCTGCCCACGAGTAATTGCCATTTTAATTCATACACTTATTCTCTCTCTTTCTTGCCTATCTCATTGAGTCTTACTCGATCTAGCCTTCCATTCAAACTGCTCGCCAAATTGCTTTCGCTACGTTGCTCTCTCCAGAGACTGTGTGTTTGCAAGCATGAAGGCAGATGACATTTGGTCATTTCGCGTGGAGAACATCCTCCCGTCTTCTCTTACTTCGTCTTGCCCAGTTGTAGAGAAGCTGGTTGCAGTGTCGAGGAACAGTAATAGGAATTTAAGTAAATAACTTTCTTCTTTTTGTAACTGGTTGACTTGGAATCATCTATATGAACCTTCCATTGAGATGCACATTTGCTGAGTGACTCGTACTAAAGTCGGCATTGTATTATTCTAATCTCGGAATTCCAGCATTTCTTCCACTGTATTCTGTTATGCAACTGCCATTTGCTGTATAGTTCCTTTGCAGAGAAAACTATTATAAGACTGCACTCATTTCATGAGGATATTGCGCTTGGCAAATAAGAACTAACACAATTCAACTGCTTGTAACTATCTATTTGCAAAGTGCAAATGTGTGAAAATCACTGTTCCGTTGGAATTAGTTCGCATGCACACATTAACAACCGTCTCCATTAACGATAAGCGGCATTCATTTTCCCTTTATGGCTTATCCAAACTGGCGAAACTTTAGGCGATAACTACTCTCATTATGTACGATTGCCAATGGTCAAAATCTCTCTCTAAATGGAGGCAATGTCATTTGTTGCATGCAACGATAGTGAATAAAACCGAAAAACCAGTCGCTTCGAGAACTTTTGCTCTCACCCACCGTGAAAATGAATTGAGATTGGAAAAGCAAATAGCATGTGTCTGCATCACTGAGAGAACTGACGCAAGTGAACCAAGTCACTGACTCGTAGTGACGAAATTCAATTCTCTTCCTCCTCGACTCCATGATGCTCTAAATGAACCACAATCCTATGTTCAATGTGGAATGCTGTTTTTGAACTAGCAAGAAATACATTGACTGCACTCGACTTGCTCTGTCTTTTAAAGGTTCTCTCAAATGACATTCGCTACACTGGTTTCGAATACCAGCAAATAGATAAAGAATATTGGCATTCTATTGAGGACGATTTCTTATGCGAAGTTCTGACAAAGTAGCTCCCAATCGACATCAAACAATTGACCTTCCAAAGTATATGATTTGATAAGCCACGGATTTCTATCTCCAAAATATTCTAATATTTCGTCTTGCGTTTACCAAATGTATAACCCAAATATGCCGAGGCACGAAATGGGTAACTCCCTAACGCCACTGTCTACAATTGACCATCGGATGTTTATTTTAAGCTTCTACCCAAGAAAGTGCCAAATTAAGTACAGATGAAGAGTTATGGCTGCAAGATAATTAAGGTAAATGGCAAGTTGTAAGCAAGTGGAGTGGAGAGGAAGTGGCAATTGTGTTTATCGTTCAATAGCTGTCGTGAAAACATTTGTACTCTCGTTAAATTGTAGACTGCAGTTTACGACTCCTGAGCGCCTGTCCCAAATGCGTTTGAGCCACGATTCACCATATTATTTTTCTCATATAACAGTCCATTTCGCACATGTTTGTGGTTGTTTCACCGGTAGGCAGAAGACTGGCTTTGCACAGTTAGAGTAACTAACAGTAAGTGCATTGCTATTGGAAGATCGTATCAATGGCACGAATTGAACAATGGGAGGCATGGCTTCAAATCGCACATTGTTGACGGAATCTCTGCAAGATTTTACGATCACTTTTACTATGAGTTGACATCTATTTGTCTCCCGCAATAGCAATCTTTTTTGTCCCAGGGGTCTATGCTCCTGAAAACACTTTCTCTTCACTTTGTTCAGAATACTTGAAGTTGGAACGAACGAACATCATCTTCATATCCTCTTTGTATCTGACGAGAAGTTGTTGATCTACCAGAACTTGGCTGGATTCTCAGTTTTGCAGTCCTCAAGTGACAGGAATCTATTCACACAGAATCCTAATTAATGGATGTATAATTCTATACTTACCTTATGCACGAGTGTGTATGTGAAAGTGCATGTGAGTGTTTAAATGGTTCCGCACTGCGGTCTATGGCCTTCCTCCAATTGATTCCTTAAAGCAGGAGAAGTTCAATTTTGTGAGTTTGGATTTGCAGATATGCCTGCCTTATGATGAACTTAGTTGATAATGACAGTACTAAGAAGTGCATGAGATCGTTGGGTGTTGCTTGTGATTCTTTTATTACAAATAGATTGACCACAATGTGGTAATCATAGAGTGAGGAAGAGATGATTTGTCAATTTTATCTCCTGAAAAACAGTCATTAGTGTGTTGTGTAGTGGAAGAAGTAAAATCGGTTTAGAGGCGGGATTGGAGGGGTGCAAGAGAAGATGACCCCATGGAAACATAAATAAGCCTTTGTTTTAATAAGTGTGTAGCCTAAGGTATGTTTGATAGAGAACATATCAGTAGACATGATGTTACACCGAACACTTCTATTTCGTAACAACCAGTCAATCTTAACAATTCGGGATATCTCAACTATTAACCTAGTGCGCATTTTTACCGCGTGTTATAAAAGAAACTCAAATGAGAAATATATTTCATATCACACTCATCACTCAGCTTAGACTCGGTACGTTCTAATCTAATTTGTGGGCGGTTCATTAGGCACAATGATTTTAACCTTTCCGTAATCTCTTTACATTCACGTGTCAGACGCATACTATCCAGCGGCGAGTGATTTGATCTGGGGGGGATTTACCTTCACTTTCTTTGTACCAATCAATGATTTATCGTAGCTACTGATAATTGGAAAGTTTTTTATAACTTGGAATAGTGTTCAAAAAACTGGATAATTTCAACGCCTTGGAGCCTAGTTCCATAAAGGTTCCTCTTGTAAAGCAAAATGATTCTCCCTATACACTCAGTAATGATTGATTGCTCGAGCTTTGTGTAAGGATAATTCTATTTGGAAAGATTGCAACTTTCTGGTTGCTTGTAAGTGAACAAATCCTCTCCTATTGCACACTGACTACGTAAATGAGATATCGTAACGAAGAAGTGAGTGTAAGCTCAAGAAGATTGCTTTTTTTAAATCATCTTTCACGGAACTCAGTTCATTCTCTATCATTATTTTTCCTTTTGTGCGCTTTCAAAACCTGTCTAATTCATGAAAATCAGTTCATTTCTGATATGGGTTATTATACTCATAAACGCTAGACAGTCATTGGCTTCAGTGATTAAACAAATGCAATCTGTTGAATTTTGATTTCTTAGGTATTACGAAGGTATAGTGTGTTTGAGAGGCTATTGATGGCTTTTTGTGATTTCGCACTAATATAATTCGTTCTCAATTCGGTGCGTATAAGAAGAGTTCCAAAATTTCTACCTAGTCCAGTTGAAATTGTGTCAAATGAAAAGTTACTGAAAACTGAAGTGCATGAATCATGCCACATGTGTCCCACCCGCTGCTCCGGGTCATGTGCATTCCTGACGCCTCATTTCTTGGGTAAAAAATGCCCTTTTTTAATTACTTTAGGTAAGTTGGGATGATTGAGAGACATGAACTTGGTTGTTGTGATGTATTGGCAAGAGTTACTTCTTAGTCTTCTGTTATTCCATTTAATTTTTCTCCCCTTTGCTCACCCTTCCACATTTCTTGCACTAACACCATTCAGCTATCGATCGCACTTCATCCATTGTCCCAGACAGACCTCAGACTCTCTTTGTTTGTATTCTTCTCGCTTTCCTTAGTCTCTCCTTTGTTATTTAATTACAGTGCCGGAATCAGAACATAATCGCCTTAGTAAAGCAAAAAAGGCCTTGTTGGGGTAAAGATTGCGTAATAGTTTCAGTATTACTAAATCAAAAGTAAATTTAGGATGTGATCGCACAGGCACAATTTCGGTACTTCTTTGGATCCTAATATCAGTTCAAAATTAGTTTAAGTTCCCCAAGAAAAATGGTTTTGTGAATTTTCTAAAAAAGGGAAAATTGAAGTCCTGAGCCATTAGGCTTGAGAAAATTGCTTTTAAGCGTTGATTCGTGAGTGCAGGTATTGCTGCTTTGCTCAGCTATTTTACTGACATGTTAATGGCTATTTGAAGAACATAAAAGAACACAAGTATGTTTAAATGTGCAATATATCACACTCCCTTGTGCCAGGAGCCAGAATGTGCCAAGGAAGGTGTTTTTAGAACCGAGAAACAGCTTTAATGAAAACTCTTTAACATTCTACTCTTCTCTATATAAGCATGGCTTCTGTAAATTCGGATTATTATGTTCCAATTGAAGGTAATTAAACCCCAAGAGCAAAACTAGCCGAGCAATTGATATAAGGTAACGTATTTGAATAATAATTACTTAGAAGGGCAAAAGTCAGCCTCCCACACTATTTGCAATTAAAAGTCAACTCAGACCGGCAACAGATTTGTCCTGACTAACTCTCAAAGTTTTAAGGGTAGTTAATATCCGCTCATTGATCGGATTGTAGAGTGACCAAGGGATTGCTCCTACAAAGAAAAGTCTTTGGCCTTGGTCAACCAAACAGTAACTTCTCGTTTTTAAATTTCTAAACAAATTTTACATTTCGAAATTGATCATGATCGCCTGCATACTGAATTTTTAAAAAGTTTGCTGTTGTACCAACCATAGTCCACTTAAAAGATTTACACATCTTTAAAATATAAGAAAGAAAAAAAATATTAAATTTAAAATAAGTATTCTTATGCTTTTCAGACGCCTTTGAAATCGACGACTTTGGAAGCTCACGTTGTTGATTAATATCAGGCGGTCTGTACCGAAAGCGGACCGCCGGAAGATCTTCGATAATTTCTATTGAGTGTCGCCCCCAAGCCTACCTTCAATAACTCATTATCAACCCAATGTTTCTCCCATAAGTTGTGGTCGTAGTGTTACTCTCCCTCTTGACTGGTCAATTATATACAATAGTTAATTATTGCGCGTTTTCTCTTCTCTACCTTTTAAAATCCTAAAAACACTCCAGTATTGTGAAGTACACAATTAGACTAAACAACATCATGGGCACTCGAATATTCTGGAACGCGAAGCCGTGAAGCTAATCGCGTTAGAGTTACGAGTGCCGAAACCTCTGGATCAATCAATGATCAGTAGTAATTACAGAGGCATCGTACCTAAACAGTATTTAATAATCAAGCTCCACGTCAACAGTCGCAAACCGAGGACACACACAACCCAAACATGAGCATTCCACGTCACGTGCCTGTTTCTTCTACGTCATTGAGACAGAGTATTCAGTTCCGGGAGCCATTCAAACCATAGAGATTACTAAGCATAAGTAAAGGCTTATTCATGTAACAATCTGCTACAAATTCCTATCCATTTTTGTACTTTGTACTAATACAGTATCCATAGCAGTTAAAATGACTCATAAAAAATAACTATTTTTTAATAAAAAACGCAAAATTATTGCTATTTATTTAAATTTTGTTATTATTAGAAGGCTAGACATCACGAATCGCTCTTTTTTAGCTAGCACAGTTCTTGCCTTGCCATTAGCTCTAACAGAACCTTGGCGTCAAGTTTTTGTCTGTGAAAAGCATCACTTTCTATTGACTCTTCCACCGCTAGAGTTTTTCATTATGTTTAGTAAAAAATGTCTTACTAATCGTCTAGTAAATGGACAAAGGCATCGAACTTTGGAATTTATTGACAAATTTTGAAACTAAGCTCAGTAGCAAGCAAGATGAATTCATATTTGTCCAAACTTATAATCTCTCTTATTCATCATCAGAATTGGAGGTTTCAGACTCACTAGGTTGAAGCTGTAGGCGCTTTGCCTATTTAAACAACAAATTAAGTCTTATCTCCTTAGCACCTTAGCAATGAAAAGAAAGATGGGTGCTTGAAATGATTGACCAGCCATCCAGATTTATAAAGTTGCAACTAAGTCCTTAAATGTGTATTCCAACAAGAAACAGGGGACAAATACTCAAATTTGGACATTTGAGTCCTGAGGTGTGGAATGCATCAAAGAGCTACTCAGGCCTCCACCTGAATCACTTATTCCTATGGTTGATCTCAATCTCACGATGAAATAATGTATTTTTTTTTAATATTTAATTGAGTAATGAATCAATCGTTCCAGCTGTCGGTGGGCATAATTTTTTTGTTTTGACAACTCTATCAGCATTCATTCAAATCTCATTTTCACCCCAGTATTTATCATTGTTCATCAGTGTCAATTATCATAATTGTCATGCATAATATTCTCAAAAATCTATGCCAAGCAGTAATGTTGAATAAATTGTCTTTGCGTCATAGCCTGTGAACGCTGCTTTTGCTACGCGTTAATCATCTCATCGATGGTAATTTGGCTAGTTAAGCATGATAAATTAACTAATTTAAATTATATCATGCATTTTGGCATCTTTCCCATCTCCACAAAATTACATTATAATGTATGTCAATTCCGAATCAGCACATTTTACAACTATTGTTCTAGCAGTTGGAGCCGAACAATTTATTTTGTTCCGATTTTGCATCTAAAAGGGCACTTAGCTGAGTTAAGACTTAAACACCTAAAAAGGATCAAGTTAATGATCTGAGGATTCATTGCTGAAAGGAAGTGAGTTCACTAAGCTATCGAACTCGGATCTAGTCATTAAATAATAATGGAATGCATTAAGCAAAGAAGTTCTCATTTTGTTCACAGAAATAAACTAATCCTTATAATTCAATGAAAATTTCCTCCTTGGCGGTCGTTTTATCACCATCCTACATCCGTATCAAATATCTAGTATCGAAAATAATAAGGGCGAACGTGCAAATGATTATTTTGCGATTCAGTTTCGGCAGTCACTCAAACGATACATTTGGCGCAATAATAAAGGTTGAGAAAAATCACTTCCACCTATGTCCTCTAGCCTTATTATTCCCCCTCTCCTCCCCTCCCCCCACCCCCTGTTTTATAAATAGAGTTTTTATTTACAAAAAAAAAAAGATTTAGCTGTGAGGGAAATTTCTATTCTGTTTGTTAACCTATGGCAGTTTTGCATATTGAGATTAAAATGGGCAGATTTTTAAGTGCTAAATTAAGCTGTGTGTCAAAACAAACGGACACGGGAGGGAACTTAGGCAATTTCTATTTGACGTTTAGACACGAGGGAGTAGTCTCAAAATCAATTGCACTAATTTGTGAGCAAGCTTCCTTTAAATATTAATTCAGAGCAGACTATAATTAGAAATAGGGCGTCGGGTAAGTGTCAATCCAAATCCTAACTCCCGCATTTCACATGGAGAATGGTTGCTTGCTTGAGAAGCATCCATTATGTTCCTTAAATATTCTTTCTCATTCTTGCTTCTTATCTTATTGCCTTCTGCAAATCCTTCTCTCATTGGGTGGAATATTTTTTATTACTCATTAAAAGGAAAAGTTTATTTTTTGGTTTTCTGGTAGTAAGTTCGCGGTAAGCGGATGAGGCTTATTAGACCGAGGAGAAGCTGATGAATGAAATACCGTTTTATTTGGATTTCCTATCCAATTCAAGCATTTTTGTCCAATAGATATACTTCATTGGTTCATATTGAGGCATTAATAATCCAAAATAACAGAATCTGGTCTTGAATATCTGGCTGAATTCACCGGTACTACTGTTGAAGCTCAATTGGCCTTCAATTAACTTGAATGATTGGTCAAACAGTGTTAAATTGTTTGTTTTTTACTCTTCTAAATATAGATTGATTATTGAAACAAAATGAGATATTATTAGTTTAAAAGGAAAGTAAGGAAGTTACTGAAATTTTAAATCAAATAGTACGCGTTATTTTTTAGGTAAACAAAGCGAAAATTTAACAAGTTCGTCGAAGCATCTTGTGTATTTTGTATTAAATTAAAATAATCATTACAATTAATTCCATATATTTTTGTTAATAGGTTTTATTAACAAAGGACATTATTTGGTATTTCTGGTGTTTTTTGAATACTATAAAAGGAATTCGCAATATTAATTTAGGCAAATATTTTGGGAATGAAATTAGAGTTAATCAAATAGAAGTGGTAGATCTATTTTAACTCCAAGCTCGGGGTAGGTCTATCCGCTTAAGCTTTCATAGTGCAAACAGTGGAAGTAGTGACGTCAAGTGCTTACTTGTATGAGTAGTTTCGGATCACTTCGGATCACTGGAAAAAAACGATCTAACCATTTATATATATATACATATATATATATATATATATATGAAATAATAAATCCAATAAACAAGCAATTAAAGAAGTACAAACGAATGCATCGGTTGCTAATAGAAATGGCAAAACGAAACAACTCTTAATAAGGAAGAAATCATTCGAATGTGAGAGGAAAGCAAATCAATGAAATTTACCGATTTGCATTACTGAATTATTCAGTCCACGCATTTCTTGATAAATGGATATGCTTCAAGGAATCATTTTTTACCCTCCCCAAAAAGTCTTTTTTTCGCATTTTTAAGTTCTTGGCACTCACTTTTTTGGTACTTTTTGGCCGGTTGTTAAAATTGAGTGACTGGTGGTTTTTTCCAGTAAATAAGAAAAACCTTTTGACAGTGCCTAAAGTGTCGAGAATTTCAGGGTCATTAGTCGCTAGAATGCATTGCTGCGTTAAAGGCCCACTGGGGGCACGGAAAATGGAAGATTTTTATCAAGTAAATTCGGTAAAGGGAAAATTATTATAAAAATACACGGATTGAAATACTTTATCCATGTTTTCTCCAAATGATTTTATTTACTCGTCTTTAGATAATAAAAGTTTCAAAATTTCCATACTTGATATGGGTAGAGAATACAAAGTTAAAACATATGGTATTGATTTGTAGACCATGGTTTAGATAACGAAAATTACAACTTCAGTTGATATGGTTAATTTCATTTTTCCAATTTATTTTCCACAGTGATAGAAAAAACTATATAATTTTTAAATACGCTAAACAGGCAATACTAAAATTATTATTATTATTATTTAAGTGTTCATGACTTGATTTCAGATCGTTAGTATCGCATTGGGCAATTTGAAAGAGTATCCTTTTTTGCCAAAAATTGAGATAACCACATCTGGACTTTCCACCTGTCTAAACTTAAGTGGAAACTAAAATAATTTTAACAAGTTTACACAACACAAAATGATGTTTAATTTTTGTGCAATTATAATCATTTAATTAGCTGAAATTACCAAAACAACTGTTTGTATTAAAATGATTAAGCATTTCTAAATTCATTTTGATTTAATATGGACATGTGGGGACACAACTTTAGCATGACAAATGCAGAAGCCTCGCGACCAATCAATGACTTATATCAATACGATCAATCATTGATCAATTCCAGCGTTCGATTACCCGACCAATCAATGACCCAAGTTATATGAGGTTATCATATCATAAAGTGTATATAAGGACTAATTCTACGTCATACATTATTACATTACACTCCACGTCATGCATTTCTAGAATAAACGCATTTTCTGGATACCTATGTCTCTTCTTAGCTTTGCAATAGCTTAGCTAATTCTGGGGAATCTTACGAACTTGGAGAATCTGCCACTGAGGTTTCTGCGTGCAGTCTTGCTTAGTTAGGTAGCTAATCCACTACAGACATGAATGCGTCTTGTCTAGTGGTTTTAATCTTTCAACTATGTCCCCAAATTGATCCAACTAAACAGAAATTAGCAAAAGTGACTTTAATTGGCATTATAATAAAATTTGTTTAAGTTATTCACAGATGTGTTTAGTATTTCCATGCAGTAAGTACAGACAAAAGGCCACCTTATTTCCATAATCTAAATATAGAATATGGGAGAAAAATGGTGTATCTTGTGGGAAAGAATAAAAATGCAAAATCTTGCAGGCATGTGATGAAGGTAATCTGTCATCAGTCCTTACTTCACCTGTTAATTCAAGCGGATAATCACCTCTGCGGTGGCCAATTGAATGCTTTCAAAGTAGCCTATCGAATTTTTATGCGCTGAATTGAAATTTGTCAATTTAAATGACCAATGAAAGAATTAGTTCACATTGGTGATCAAATTTTTTTGGAAGAAAGGAAAGCTACTACCAACTTATTAACCTTATTAAACGAACCTTATCGTGTGATCATGTGCTTTCGCGTTCAACTTAATTCCCTTTTCCTATTAATCCGGAATTACTCATGTTCTGTTAGCCCCTCTCTTAGAAATTTTTCATTCGCATATCTAGTGGCGTGAGTTCATGCGAATTTAAGTAATGGAAAAAAGACTGATCATTAGCAAAGAAGATTGCATTCCAACTATTTAGTCGAATAAATTAAGCTTCTACGATAATAACTATGGCGCCCCATTTGGCACTTGAAAGTTCATACAGGAAGTCAGTAAATTGGCAGGAAGCAAATTTATTGAGGCATTCCAGGCCTTTAACTAAACTTCGGAAGTGGAGAAAATACTACCTTCCATTGCACTCAAAGTTAACTCCCCTAAACCACTCTACTTTACCATGCCTTATGAGCAGTGGATCATGCGAAATAGTTTCAAATTGTTATGGGGTTCTATTTGACGATCAAACCGAGAGATTGTTATTTCAAGCGTAGATTTATTTTCTTATTATGTTATTCGCATATTGATTATTTGTAGTTATTTATTACCTAATATGATTTTTAGCCATTAAAACACTAGTATGGCAAATCATACAGAACCAAGTGTGTTTGTTATAATTGTGGAGGTGGAGATTTTGGCTGAATCACAAACTGATCGAATGCGGCAAACATTACTCAAGGTCGCACAGCTTAATTTTTGCTTTATTATGATCACCTTCCCCTCAATATGCGAGAGTGCATTTCTCAGGATAACCTCACTGTGTGTCTGGACCAAACCTTTCATTGTTCTGAATGATCGTCTGAAGTCACCTATTAATGTGAGAGTTGAAACATTAGTGGTTGTAAGACTGTTTTCTCTCTCCAAGTCAAGTTCAATAGTAGTCTGATACTGTCTAGCAGGCTTATACTACGCCGATCTATACGTTTCCTTTTAGTTAAGTGTTTGATTGTGAAATGAAAACGAAAGCAATTAATGGCTCTTTTATTGCATGCCATTAGAAATGGATGCTAAGGTGACATTATGCTAAAAATCCTAAAACCCCTCCTTCTAAAGACGGAAATTTTTGAAGTTAGCCTTCTTTTAGATTAAACTATACAACTCGTACCTTTGATTTGGCCCTTTTGATCAAATAAACTCACTGAAATTAAAAATGAACCTATTCCAGCGACACTGAGAGAAAGTTACCCCTAGAGGCTGAGCAAAGAGCGCGCTTATGTAGCTAATTGAGTTATATATTCTGTCCATCTCATTTGCAGACAAAAACCCAAGCTTAAGTTGTCTTAATTGGCTTAAATGTCATTCATGCAGTCCTTCAGTCACACAGAGATCTTGTTTTCACTTGGTCCAAATTGGGGGGAATTGATTTTGCCTTTCCAAGGATCTTTGCATAAATTATTCAGAAGAAGTTTAAGAGAAAATGCTCTATTATCTCGTTATTACAACTAAAAAGATATTTCGAATAGATTTTTCTTAAATTCTATAATTTGGCGATTTGGATTTTGAATCGCAAAAAAGGAGAAATCCCATTTGTTCTATAAATTTTAAAATTTTCGTTTTGTGTACAAATACTAAACCGCACATACTGCTTAAGTAATACTGATAAAAGTCAAGTCTTTTAACATACACAAATTCGATCCTATAAAACATGGATCCAGTATTTTAATTTAGGCATTTTTTGTTAATTTAATATTCATTTAGTGATCTGCAGTTTTTATAGCCTTGATTTTCGTTCAAAGAACCGAAATTTTACTTGTCATTTTCTCACAATAAGTGAGAAAATATTGTGAGAAAATGACAAGGAAGGAAAAAATGTAGTTAAAGGGTACAGTGCCTAAATAGCTGAGCGGCTTACTTTAATGACCTCGAGGGCCTCCATCTACCTTATCAGTAGACAGCACACACGGATACTAAAATTTGAACATTCAGGAAAATGGTTTATGTTTTAAGAGATGTTGTTTCTTTCTGTGTAAGCACCACTATCTAGAGTTAAATCTCCACGTTTGTAAATAGTCGCGGCCGTTTTCATGATAACCAAAATGAGAAACTTCTTGGAAGTTGATATCATTACTGTTCTGCGACTGTCAATTGCTTGTCAATTGACAAGGAATTCAAAATCACTCCACTACCCTATCAAACCACCTTTCACCTAGTCCCCACAACCCGGTTGCTTAACGCCTACGCGTTCTTTTTCCCTCCCCTCCCCCCCTCCGACCTCCCCGCCCAACACTAGCTCACCCTTCTATTCAATTCCTCCTTTCCCTTCTCCTCAACCCCTTTCCAATTGTAAAATACCCATTTGTCCAATTCAGCTCCTGGTCTCCTCACTCAAAATAGTCCATGCAACCTATTAGCCTTAGGAAGATAATAAGTTCTTAAAGGACGATTTTTAAGCCTAATTTGATCAGACCCCCGAAATAGCTTTACTGCATGAATGAGAAATCATTGCAAAAACATTTTAATGATTAAAGGTGGAAAATCTCCTACCCTGATAATAATGGCAGATTACAAGAATATTGTGAGGGTATCATAAGAGAAAAGCACACGAAGCTAAAAAGTTTGCCTACTTAAATGGGGCAATTTCTGTAAACCAAATGGAACTTTTAGATCAAAATATACTTAAAAACTGTTTTAGGTGCCAGTTGTCAAAATTCACCACTGGCACTATGCTTCGTCATTAAACAACAATTAAGGATACTTTAACAAAGCAGAGACAATTGATTGGTGTTTGGCTGGGAGGTCTCTGCGCTTACACGGCCACACATTGGAAACTGTTCGAGTGCACATAAGATTTCTTTGTTCAGCTTTGGTGGCGCTGTACACTCCTAGGTTACGCTCTTCATTTTCTGCATTCTTTAAGCTCTCAGTCGTTACATGGTTGATAACAGAATATTGTCACTTATATTGGTATGTACCATGAATAATATTTGAACGCGTTTTAGTCCTTCATAAAACCAGGACGCCAGCAATTCATCTTAATAGAATTCTTTATGTTCTCCCTCTTTTTAAGAGAATAATAAGTCATTTTCACGGCCTTTTACGAATACAATGGTAGATTTGAAATAATTACGATAAAATTGCGTAACGGATCACCCCATGAGAGTTATCTGTCGCCAAAACCTTGAACAGTCTAATTCCTTAGAGACTTCAAAATGATTTTTTAAAAACACGATTGAACCAAACTATGCATGAAGAAGTGAAGAAGTTTCCATTCATTTTCCTCGAAAATTGCGATCGAGTCTCCTCAATTTTTATAGTAGTATAATAGCGGGCTTATAATCGGTAAATGCGAAAATATACCAGCTTTTTCTATTAAAATCTAACAGGTTGTATTTCCAACACAAGAATGTTTTCATTTCAATGCAATCAATTATTTTTTTCTACGCTAACTATTGGTTATCTAGTTAATCAATTGAAATATTAAAAAAGAATTTTGTATTGTTCATTTGACGTTAATATCCGGAATACTTATTATAGCAATTTAGTAAATGGTTAATGAAAATCCCTGAACGGTCGATTAAATGTAGCTGAAAAATAAGCCATCTTTATCGTTTTAATGACAAATTAAAATCAAAGCTTTGTTGTTAATCAAAATTTTGTTCAAATTATTTTGATTTGTAGAATTATTGGAGAATAGAAATGTTCACTACTTTGTGTCCATAAATTAGACCTGCCGTTGATTTATGCTGCCTCTGCGAATAACACCTTTTATACCCTATTTGAATCTGATCTTTCTTAAGTATCAAATTCGTTAGCCTCACTTGTGATACTTTTGTCTCTATCATTCCAAATTCCCACTGTCCTATAGGTTTAAATGAGACTGGACCGTTATCACACCGTTAATTCTAGTCTTGGCTTAGATTTCCTCCCATATTAATGAATTTAATTACAAAATTTTGAACTTTACTAAATCACCAATGGAGAGGCTATCTGGGCCCACAATATTAGTTTCAAAAAATGAAATTTTATTTCCCTCTGCCGGTTTTATTGACCATAAAGAACCATATTAATATGAAATTGATTGGAATCTCATCAATGGTGGATCATTGACAAGCCAGTCACCCAATCGTACCGAAGGAACTCAATTACTTACAACAATATTTACAATCTTTATTTTTGGTCACTTAATAAAATACTGCTTAATTGCAATATGTCGTTATCATCGCTTTTTCTTTCCTCTAAACAGATTAAATTAATAATATGATAAAAGATAAAATTTATTAAAACAATTCTAAAGACACTTTTATGTTCTGAAGTCCAAATTAAATTAAATTATTGCTGCCCATTCACTTTATTTCAAATATATAGTAAATTTCAGAAACAAATGTAAATAATGGAATTTTATTTGATTTAGATATTGTCAACTATCTATTTGTATTAGGTCTAATTATTGGGTAATGAATATTAAATAATAGGCTCTCGATTTAACCTTAGTGATCCTCTTAGAATTTCAAGTAATTACAGGCAAGTACAGCTAGCCTCTAACAGAGTCTTTTAGTATAAGGCCAAAAAATTTCTAGAAAAATGTTTAAACTGGAATATTTTAACACAAGTACAAATGAAATGATATGTGGAATTTAAAAACACAATATCGACAGATCTTTGTACAAGAAAACGAAAACGAGTAAGGGATGTGGTTATATACTGGATAAAGGTTGAGGAAAGTTGAATAAGGAGGTTTGTGAAAGCAGCTACTGTTTTATGGGCAGCATTTGAATAATCTTCAGAGCACTATTTTAGCAGGAAAACAAAATTCGAATACTATTGATTTTACTAGGTGAAGAATGGTTTTAAAACATAAAACTTACTACTGTGAGTAAGTTGTTTGGCGACTTTTGATGCAATAATAATCCCAGTAAGTTCTCTGCGACTAAAAAATGTTTATCAATAAAACGATGTAATTAGATATCAACCCAATCTCTGTACAAAATATGTTTATTAAAAGCATATATATTTAGTCAAGCAAAATACTGTGAAACTGATTTTCTGAAAGTTATGAGATGAAAGAAATATAGCCGGTCCAAATCATACTAATACTAGTTTTATAGTTTAAATAAATTTTGTCTGTCAGAAAAAAAGCGTACATTTCATTATCTTTGAAACGAAACGTTAAATATGATATAAATGTTTCAAATTCTCTAAGAAGCTGCGAAGTTTCAGCTTTGACCTTCATCTTTTCTCTATTCTGTTATTGCCAAAATTGGGAGCAATTTATTAAATGGCTATGTAAGATAGCTTGCAGTTATATTTTTTCCTCACTTAAAACAAATTTTAAGCTCTTTAAATTTTACATGCAAATGAAATGTGTATGACATATTCCTTTTTTACTCTTCAGACATGGCAAAGGTAGTGAAATTTTCATTTGAGAAAATCTATGGTGATTCGTTTAAAGTATTTTGTGAAGAGCCACTCAATATTCCTCTTGGGCAACCTTCTTGCTGGCTTCTTTCACGCCTTATTGTTGACCATAACATACCCAAATTTGCTGAAAAAGGTAGTTTTGATTCAGTAAATTCATTATCTATCTTAGACTTCTCGGATGCACTACTCACTTTTCTCAATGAAAACGAGAAGGCTCGTGTTGATGATTGCTTGACGAGTCTTTATGGAGATCTAACTAAGTCGGAAAATGAGCCTGGTCGAATCGCCAGTTCGCTAGAAGAGTGTGTTAATGAGGTTTTGTTAATTTATGTTTCCTTAATTTTGTTAGCACATTTCGACTAGATTTCAGTCGGATCCACCAACTGATGAGGAAATCTTTGGACAGACTTTCACGAAAATAGTTAACTCACCCGCTGCAATGGATTTAATCCAATTAGAACACTCATTTGCAGCGGCTGTAGAAACAGAAGTCATCGAACGCAATCGAATTCTCGAGGAATTGCAGAGGGAACTTGTAAGCGGTACAGAGGCTATTTTGTCCAACAGCGATGAGATGATTTATGTGGAAGATGCTGTTTCGGAGTTGCAACGTCGATTCCATGCAGAATATGAAGTTAAGAAAATGACACTGAATAGTAGAATTAGTGAGTTAAAGGAGACCCAACGGAAGGACTACCGAAATTTTGTCATGTCAATTGAAGAACAAATACTTCAGGTGGATTTATCTAAACCTCTCCCACCTAGACCATCTGAACTCATGTAAATAAATTCATATTACTTTGCCTATGTCACTTAATATGGCAGTCATTATGTGCTCTATTTAAATACACGTATTCTTTTTTGTTTTAAAGTGACGATATTGCGGCCCGTTCAACCCCAAAGAGAACTGTGAATTCTTCTAATGTCGCTGGTCCGCGTTCGGAGAGCTTCATGATTCAGTTGGGGCGCCAGCTTCGATCGTTCTACAACTTAAAATTTGTTGAAGCTGATCCAATGGATCTTATGGCACCGATCGGATCTTCGCTCGGCGTTTCGAATTCGCAACCACGGTAGGGTTTATATTTTGTTATAAAGTAGGAATCATTTATTCTATTGTACTATCACCATATCTATTCTTTGTCGCTATTATCTATGTACACACAAGATAACGTTTACTAAAAATGTAGTCAGATTCGGACAGAGTTAAGACCGAAATTCATTTGCTTTAAAACACCTTATGAACATAGCAACAATGCCGTTGTTGATGTTTTGAGTTCAAAATGTTGGAACCGGGGTACGTCTGTATCGCTTTGGAGTCAGTTTCCTACTAGTATCTATATGATTTACCCGAATTTATTGTACCTACAAGTTATCAGTACTTTCTAATCCGTATATATTTTACTTGGCATTTCGTCATTTTCAATCATTGTCACTGGTCTACTAATAGTTTCGATTGATTTTTTGTGCTTGGGACGGTGGAGCTGCCATTTACAGATACTTTCCTTTACTTAAGGGGAATTTATTTGATAAGATTTACAGAGTGGCTTGTATTCTGCTATATGGACATGGGGTGTGTGTGTTGAGTTGGAAAGACTACTCGGCCGTCTTAGCCACAATGAAAAATTCGAAAGTTCGATACCTATACTTGACAGTTAATGACTGTCGAGCCTTTTCAGTTGACATTGCGCAGTATCCAAGTTTTGTGATCTGTTTTATCCCCTTATCTGGAGTTTTGTCCAAACATTTCAATGCTATGGTATTTATCAGATCTAATCAAATTAATCGGCTTTAACCGCATTGCAATCCCAAATGGGGCCTTTTTAGTAAATCAAGTCACCTATATATGGTGTTTTCGGTAATGTCGGAGAAGAAAGCATATATTATTTGCAATGAACATTCCTCACCTGCGGAAAAATACAGCTACTCAGTCTCTTGGAACAGCAAGAAAGAAGACTTGTAGGTCAAACATTGGTTCGCTATTGGGAAAATATATGTACTTGTAACTGATTGGATATAACGCCAATGACTGCCTCACTGATTAACCATTATCGGCAGTGATTAATTCTTCACTTCTGGACTTACATATGCAAGTCTCAGGGCAGAGTCGAAAAAATCAATAGTTGACTATGCGAGAAATGAACTTACTAGTGTGTAGAAGCCCATTTATATTTATTGTTCTTATGCATTTACTAATCGGCCGATTTTTTTCTTTTTCTATTTAAATGAGATTACTAGATCAGGTTCTCTACCATTTTTTTTTCTATTTTTCAAACTTTAGTGCCGAAGCTACTATCAACCTGGCCGAGCGTTTGAGCAGTGCTCTTACCATCTACTCAAATGAACTAACCGGTCTAGTAATCCTTGTTGATAGCCAGATATTTCAATCCAGAGATCAGCAAAGTGGATTTTACTACTTTGATTCCTTTGACCTTTAGATATTTGTTTTAAACAACCACCTTTTATGTTTAGGACTCGCTGATGTCTGTGAATTGTCAACAGACTTTCATTTCCCTGAGCTAGATCGTCAGCTGCACGAAATAAAGGAAGCCATGCATGACCTCTCGTCTCTTGGTACATTTATCTAGTTATACAAATATGCCTACGTATTTACATATAAGTAGTCAGGTTTATTTCTTTTATGTAAAATCACCAGTTCACGAGACGTCTCCTGCAAACACACCGAAATCGCATCCTAAAGCTGGCGACGTTTATCTCACTCGTCACTCGAATCTCCGTGCCAGTGAAATCGGTGGAAATGCAGGAGGCGGTGGTGGTGTTGAAGTCGTCTTTCACGTTGTCACCGACGATGTTTGTGCGGTGTCAAAAGAAGGTTCAGAATCACTTACCTCCCCATCTTTGCCGTCTTATCTCCTCACTGCTCTTTCTGCTGTTCTCAGAGTTTGTAATCAACATGATATAACTACGCTCTCTCTTCCTCTGCTTTTCACAAGAAGATCTCTTGAAGTGAGTTCTTATGTTTTTGAATTTTGTCTTATATCGAAACTGTTTCTCGTTCTTACATCAAAAGCTTTTCAGTTTGTGGGATACTACGTGGTTTGCCTATTGCCTTCCTTGAAAATTTAACAATTGTTAGTGTCACTGTTAAATTGACGATTTTTCGTGTTCCCGAAAGGGTTGACTGATGAATTTGAGCAACTCAGTGTCTTCAGTTTAATAGTTCTACCCAGTGTAAGGATCATAGGATTCAAGCAGCTATTAAAGGCACTCCACGACGCGTTCTCTTTGCCTATCATGAGTTTTGACATTTTTCTCTGGAATTGGCATGGAACTTGACAAGCCCCATTCTTGAGTTTGATGGCATATTCAGCGAAATTTGGTCTCTAAAACCCTTCACTCATCCACTTCTTTGGAAATCACTCTTTGTGTTTCTTCAAGGACTATACCTACTTTCCAGAAGCGCTTTGTGAAATAGTCTGAGAGGAAGCTCAGCAATCGATGCATTTTGTGGAGGTTTTCATTATCGGCAGCAACTTTAGAAGGCTTGCCATATTTATTAATTATAGGCTCAGCAGTAGCTAATTTCTGACCTTGCGCTGTTTGAGAGCTTATCGATTCTCTAATGATAACAGAGTGGTAAAGACTGAAAGTAATTAGATTTTCATTTGAATTGAGTAGACAAAGTGAGCAAATATGATTCTTTCAATGTCGCACTTTTTTTCAAAAAAAAGGTATGAATTTGACGTATTATCTATTTTTTATAAATGTGGTTAATCATTATATGTTTCGCTGTCACTTACTTGTCATTCTCATAATATTCTCACTTCGTTTATAGTGAACTCTAATTCACACTAATTCCAAGCAAAAACGACCCACTGTGTTTTATCATTGAAGGGGCTTTTAAATGCTGGAAATTTTGAAAGCGGTAAACTTTAGGAAATGCTTTCTTAAATCGTGTTATTAATAACTTTCTTCTTGTTTATAGAGATTGCGTGCGTTTCATCTGTATTTTTGGGCAGATTTTTTTATTATTTCGGGCTCGAAATTTTAGTTTGTTCTCCACCCTGCTGAAGTTTTTTCACAAACTAATATTTGCCAAGTTTATCGCGCCAGTGAGCAGTGTCGTCGTCTACTACTACCACCTACTATCGTTGCTCTTTGTGAGATTTAATGTAAGCAGAAATAACGCACGATAGTGAGTGAAAAAGTTCTCAGATAAATGTCATAACTTTAAACAAATGAGGATAATTTTTTAAGTGCTGCGTTACCGAAGATGAACTCTGGATCTACCAATTTGATCCAGAAAATCAAATTCAATCAAAAGAGTGGCATCCAAAAGGAACGTCTGGACCTGTCAAGTTCAAAGCTGAAAGGTCTGTTATGAATGTCATGGCCACTAATTTTGGAATTCGAAAGGATTGATATTGATAGACTTTCTGAAGGAGGGAAACCGGTCACCTTAAGTTATTATAAAGGCGCTTTGAAGAAATCAAAGACATCCCTCGCCGAAAAACGGCATAAGAAACTGCACAGTCAAATTTTGTCTTACCATGGTAATTCCTCTGCACGTTCTTCAAAAACTGTCAAGGATCAGTTGCGCGAATTTCGGTGGGAAACACTTCCACATCCTCTTTATAGCCCAGCAGCACCTTAAAGGCACCCGATTTACGTCTTAATATGAAGTGAAAAAACATGTACTTCCATAGTGGCAGAGACAGCCCCCAAAATTCTACCATGAGGGAATTTACAGGTGGAAATATGTATGACAAATGTGTATAAACAACAATGGAGCCTACATAGAAAAATGAATACAATCACTTGTTAAATAAATAAATCATGGAATTTGTCTGAGAACTTTTTGATTTGTGCTCGTACTTCAAGAATTTTTACAAACTTATGAAAAGACGTCTTATTTTGATGGTAGCCGATTTAAGTAACTGTCAATGATCTATTGACAGGTGCAAACTTGTTTATGGTAACACTTGTCTCCTTTTTTGGTGCAATAATTATTTTTCACTGTCGAATGGTTCATAATTTCTCCAAGTTCGAATAAGAATGCCCCATGCTAGTCAGTAAGGGTTTTCGACGGTATTTTACAAGGGTGGAGGAGGGGGAGAGAGGTATTCTAAAGCTCCTCGTGCGAGAATATCACTTTCTCCGGCGTGATTAACCAAAATTAACTAAAATGGTTGGACACTCACGCTTGTACATGTGCACCTATGGACATTGTTCTTATGAATTTTGACTTAGCAGAAGAGCACGTTTTGCCGGCACACAGAATTTGGATGAATAAGTCAAGTACTCAGAGCCGTGAGATGGAAGAAAGTCTGTTGCTATGGCTATATCGTGTTAGTAATATCCCTTATCGCCTATTTTAATTTTATTAATTAATTGAGAGCCTCGTTGCCAGATACTAGCGTAAGAAAATAGTAGCCTTATTTCCGGGGCACGAATTCTGTTGAAAGAGTTCTTCTCTTGGCTTTGCTGCATTCGATACTGCCACATTCTGAGGACTGATAAAGGTCTGCCTATTTGCACCATTGAACTTGAAGTTTTATTTGCGCAGACGCATCACAGATGTATTAAAATGGTAAAGATTGTTTTTTTTTTCAAGCGCATGTACCCCACCATAAGATAGGTTTGCTGACGCCATATCATCTATTAGAAGTAGACCAGGTAGGGTGGCGTCTGTTAGACGGAAATGATGTGTGATGTGGTCTTTTAACCGCTTGGCTACACCTCGTGTATCTGATAGATGCAGTCACCGTCTTTGTCAGCTGTTTCCTGTTTTGCTGCTTATTTCAATTTACATTATTATCGGGGTAGGCCTTGCAAACTACAGCCTACCTTGCATAAATCTCCGTTCCATGCAGTTTTCCGATTGAAATATTCAGAACTTTTTAGCTTTCAGATGAAATTATTATAAGCCATTTCGAACCATATTTAACTCTTCTGTTAGTTTGTTGATTTATCACCCGTACCTAGTTTCTCTAGTTGGGGCTTTCCAGCTTAGCCTGTCATGCGCGCCAATTGTTTTCCTTTTAATTCAGGTTTCTTATCTAGTATCGTTTTATAGTCTGATTTAGTGGTCAAATCCCCTTTTATATTCTCTTGAGCGAGCGAGAGAGAGAGAGAGAGGTTTTAAAGCACCTGGAAGCCTCTTGTGGCACTTGAAACAAAAATTGTGTATATGGGGTTTTATAGGAGAAATTTCTTTGGAAATTTATCTTTAATGAAATTTTGCATTCGATCCTGTCCTTTACTTGTAGAGGAAATATGATAAAATTTGCGTATTTTGAAAAATCAAAGCTTATCAATTACACTTTAATCCCGGTTATTTTTTTCCGACAATTAATAAAGTATTCCATTTCCCAATTTTAATCAGAACTACAGTGTTTACTTATTCAAGCATCATTATTGAAGCACTCAAATTTGCGTTTTAAATTTTACCCTAATTGACCAATAGAGAACAGAGTATACTGATAACACAACGTTCACTGAATAGCACAGTAGAACGTTGTGTTTAATGGTAGTCGTATGCAAGTGAAGCATATATAACAATGAGGTGAATGGGTTATCATATTGGCGTATAATGAGGCATAGCATTGAGTGTACAAGATTGGGACAAAGGGAGGTGCGATTTAGTCTCTCTAATAAATTGCTCACTTCAATCGATATGCAATATTAATCGCAACTAATTCAATATTCATCGGCTTACTTCCCTCGATTATGACAATAATAAAAAATAACAAGAAGGAATGTGACAAAATCTTCAAACTTGAGGCGAAATAAAGGATTTATTCCCTAAGTACTTTGAACAAACACCTCTTTCAGATGACTTCTACTGATTGAATGTGTAATGGATTTATAGTTGATAATGTGATAGTACTGTTATCTTTACTTGAAGCCTTTATAATGACCTACTGAGAGCTCCTCAATTCAAGGCTTTTGATTGCTTATCTCACCTTGAACACCTTCCAATTTTCACATTTTTATATGCTTTTTTAATATTTCCTGCTTGGATTATTTGGCTTTGAAAAACTTAATTCAATAATAAAGCAAATTATCGCTTCGATTATCACGGTTGTATTGGCCAATAAAATGGGAAGACTTTCCAAAAATTCATTTCATTTTTCATTTACATCATATTACCATTCTACTTATAAGTATATCAGTAAACCTCCGATGGAATGTTCTTAATTCTTAGTCACGAATGCCGTGAACTTTATCGATTTCAGTCAGTCTGATGGCTAGATATACAATTATTCATTCCCCTGATCATCAATTCCACTTACTTGATTTTATTTATGTCGTTTTTGTAGATGCTCATTTTTGAAATCCTTTCAAATTTAATAATGCCACTTTACGTAAAATTTTGCCTTAAAAATATGTGAAACAGATATTAATAACTTACTGATAATTTTATCGACAGACGTGCTGAACAGTTGTCATTGTTGTTAGCCGCTCCAAGTACGTGTAAAGTTGACCGTTTCAAACAAAAGCCATGTTATATGCACTAAACAGTTTTCCTTGTTTAGTATAATGATTGTTTCATTTCGAAAGCGCTGTTTTCAGAGGTCAATTTAATATTGTAATGTGATTATACAGTGAGATCAAGTTAAGCGCCATGTATCACCCTGGAAGTGATATAGAGCTCTTGTTCAGGATCACATAGTATTCTGTATTTAATGTTTTTAAATATAAGTATAATATTGATTTGCCTTTCTGTATTCCCGCGGGTTTTAAAGGTTTTTTTCGCCTTTATATCTTCCGTTCATGTGTGGTAGTGACGCTCTTTTGAATCCTTGTCGAAAATCTTGAAATCATTAGAAACCATCCTTGTTATGACTGCCGCTAGGCTGTGGTAAATTATGGCCAAGACCTATTATCGGTATGCTATACCTTATATGTATGTGCGCCTTTTAACTATACTACTTCAAGCGGTTGATTAAAGAGAGGAGATTAGTCTTTGGAGTTCTTGTTGAAGGTTCAGCTTAAATATCCTTGGGTTCTCAGAAGTTTCAGACTTTGGTCTAGAGTACTTACTTCACCGATCGAAATGTTTCTTCTAACTATGAAAATGTGGTAAAAAACATCGAATTCAAAGGAGGCTTCAATTTCTTTCTATTACTAGGCTCTAAAAAGGCAGTAATTTGGAGGATTGGAGTGTAATAGAAGGAGAGGGTGGGGAATTAAAAGCGCTATGGGATGAAAGAAGTCTATTGGGGGGGGGGGGGGGGGGGGGTTAATGTCTATAGTCGATAACGCCGGACTAGCGCAATCAGAACTAGGCGTGCGTGACGTAAATAACCTTGGCGACCGCTGCTTCATTCTAGCAGCCTTCAAGGTCACCGTGTTATTGGTTTAAACCTCAGGGGAGACTCATAAGCGAACTTATGAGTTCATACTGCCAAAGTGAATCGCAAATAATTATATTTAATTAAAGTTCGACCTAAATAATGGAAAAATAGTCAATGGTTTTCTAATTTATAATTCTTAAGCAAAGTAGTGGTTTTCTGTAAATACCATATCATATTAAATATTTTACCCCGAAATTATCCACTTACCTGCTTGAATCGTTCTCGGTTCTCAAGTTTCTAGGGGAAATATTAAAATAAAGTCTTTAAACGTTAGTGTCCTCTTATGTATGCTCTTTGTGTAATCAAAGCTACACATTCGTTATTGTTTCAATGTCACTTGCGTTGATTTACCCTAACCGATTAGATATTGAAACCCATTTCTGCGAACCCCAGGGCTTATTACCGAATACAATCAATTAAGTTCATCACTACCCACCGGTCTGTATTTCAAAAGAACTGTAAAATCAAATCTTGAAAAAAAAGTAATTTATCAAACATTATTGATTCATTTTGGGATCCGAGCTAAATCTTTCTCATTACATTCGATTGATTTTAGGATTATCATAGTCTAATGGTCTTAGAGATATTTCATATGGACCTAACGCAGAAATTACCTGTAAGTAATCCAGTGCATTTTTGAAGTACAATTTAAGTTTTAAAGTAAGCTTATCCACTAAGACCTTAATGATTTGATAGGTTTGTGATTGATTGGAGCTTTTGGACAAAATCGCGCCGAACGATGTTTACTTTGTTCTCATCTTTGCAAATTAATATTTAATTGCCAGCTTTGCGCTTATAGTAAATCTGTGTCACCTTGGTGACATTTCGCTACTGTTTCTTGGAATTCTTAGGATCGTAGACTGTTCACTGTTTGACCTGTAACAAACAGTCCGTTTAAAGCCTTAGTGGACTAAATTTCTTGGAATTTTTTGAGTTGATTCATCTCTTGTTTCCTATGTTCATTCACAATATCTTCAGGGAGTGGTAAACACCTTATTGATGTTGAGTCGTCTTGATTCATCTGTTCTTTTCTGGGAATAATAAAATTATTTACCCATGCATTTCGACAGCTAAGAAATATGGCACTCAGAAAGTCGTAAAGCACGGTTTATTTGGTTAATCACCTATGACTATTTTCCGGAATATTTGTAGATTGACTTCTATTCTGGTTATTTTCAACCCAAAAGAAAAGTGTTTCGAAAATATGCACCTTAATCACTTAGAAAGAAGTGGTTAAACACGAAAGTCCCGTGCTCTTTTTCAACAGGATTTTTGCGTTTAGATATTTGCTTTAGGTTAAAAAACCTACGTTTGCTTTATGTCGCCCATGAGTTGTGCGCCGATGAGTGTTGAACCCGCGACCTCTAACGCGTTTGTCGTGGTCATTTCCCTTGAGTCTGACCTTATCACCTATAGCCGCTGCTGCCAGTGCCTATTTCGGCATTTTTCACTAAAGGAAAGTAAAGTTGAGATAGTAGTGTATTAGGGATCATATCACTTTGTTCCTCACCTACAAATAATAAGTTTTTTTCCAATGTGATTTAATTAAAGGTTAGGAATACACGAAGCATTCATTATTTGGATAGCTTCAACGCGTTTGATAATGATAGGTGACCTTGAACGTCACTACTTCTGTGAGTTCTGTGATAAGTAGAGCCGCATACTCGGAGATTAGACATTTTATACTTCGTTGTGTTCTACCAGTCTATTCGGCAGTCCCAAGAGTCAATGTCTTCATTGCCTGTCCACACCAAAATGTCATTACTCATGACATACCATGATCTATACTTAACTCTGAAGTTCACATGTGATATGCTGGAATTCGGAAATTCAATATTTCATTCCTTGTTACTAGGTTGGCTTGGTTTATTATAAAGTGACTGTTCAGATAACTTAGATTCTTTTTTTAAACACCTTGTCAAATTTATAAATTCAATTTTGGCTTTGCAGAAATAGTAACTAAAATTCGTTATGGCTTTCTTACAATCTACGTGCTTCGATGTCTAAGTTCTGAACAAACACACTCGGACAGCCCAAATCACAAACCTTGTCATTAGACAATCTGTTGCTTCGCAACGCTGTCTCTCTTTTTCCAGGGAGAAGCCGAAAGTTGTTAATTCTATTGTTTGATCGCCTTTTGATTTAATACTTGCTTATAAATTCGAGGGCTTACTTCAATTTTCTTTTTTTGCGTAATTGTTGGTTTTCCTCGCCCTTTGCATTTTCCTACCATTTACAAACGTCAAAGAAGAGGTGATCTTGGAATTTGTTTACAGCACTTTTTGAGTGTTTCTGGGCAGACTGTAGGCTAAAAAGAATTTGAGAATAAGATTTTGGCAGACAGGATAGTAAATATCTCTGTCTTTTTTTAAATTTTAAACATTCAGATCCGGACCACTTTTATTTGTCAGATTTTTTGCTTCCACAGGACTGTCACAGGACAGGACTGTTCCGTTGAAGAAGGTTCTTTCTGTTATCAAACTTATAAAATTAGATCAATAAATTTTTCACTTGAGCGAGGTTCGTATAGGTAAATTGGATTATTACCTGCTGTTTTCTTTCAGTTAAACAGTGGCTTCTCCTTAGTTATAACTGATATTGACTACTCTGTTCACGTGACAACTCTTACCATACCAACTTTACTCCATCCCTTATTATTAAACTCATTGACCTGGAGTAAACAAAATCCCACACCATAGACCCACTCTTCTATCAATAGAGTTGGCGTATTAACTACTTTTTTCATTCTAACATTGAGGCTGATAGCGAAGCGGCTACGGAAATGCGCGTTTTGTAGTTACTCGATAGCTTGAAAGAAGTTTCAGTGCTCAAAAATTAAGTTATTCTTTGTTCAACATGAGTGCTTATCGTGAAGGTTCTCACTTTAATCGGGGCAATTTTAAGCTTGTTTTCTTAAGCTTCCCTTGTAATTACTCAAATCTCTTCCTCATTATAGAGTCTCACTTCTACCTGGTGTCAGCGTCGTGCAGAGTCTGTTTTGAAGGTCGTCAAAGGTTCCCTAATGGAGTCTTCAGGAGTTAAAAATGGCAACGGTTCACTGAAAACCCTTATTTTCCTCATACCGCCCGAAGTGTCTTCACAGTTTAAATTATTTGAGTCTCTGTCTACCCTTATAAACTCCACCTTTCAACAGACAAATCCCATAGTTGTGGATGCCAGTGTTGCTTAGCATGAAAGACAATTATTTCGTACTTGATTTTTATTATTTGTAATTTAATTTAATACTTCGATTTCATTCGTTTCCTTTTATTGGAGTATTATTTGCATTGATTACTCTCCAAGGTTGTATTCAACTAGTGTGGATGGTAATTTCAGATACCTTAACTGTTTTCATCTAATATGTTGGAATCACTCGCTTCTATTGGATGTATTTTTGGCTTTGGATTGATTAATTTGGAGACTAAACTGCATTGAAGAAACCGTAACTTCAGGCACTTCATCCTTTCTCTCTTCTAAGTTAATAAAGTTGCAATAAATAGGAATGAATTAAAATTCTCCTTCATGGAAATGTGCATATAGGAAACTCGCCATCCTATTGCGTTCAGAATTCTCCAACAACAGGCGTAAAATTTACCAATTAATCGAAGTCATGTGGTTCTTAAGTACCCCAAATCCAGGCGAAGCTCCCTATAAAATTCCATCGACGAAAGCTTCAATAATCGAAGTCGCTGAACCTACCTCCTCCCTCCCGCCAATTTGAAAGGTGATTTTCTTTTGGTTATAATTACTTCTTGTTCTTTGAAACATGAGGGATGATGTTACTGAATGCAAGGACGTGTTCTGTACTATTTCCTTAAGAGCTTTACGGAAAAAATCTGTTTCTCACGCGATTGTATACATTATATATTTTTTGTAATACCACCATCACCTTTCTTCACTGTGGTACCTGGATAATTTTAATAAATGTCTTGTAACCATTTTGCCCGCTCCCCCCCCCCTCCCCCCCAGTGTAATACAACATTGTTAAGCTCGGATAATGCTTGACTTAGGGGTAAAACTTATTTTATATTGCAGAAACAGACAGAGTATTTCCCCGTCTGTTTTTTTTATAAAGCATGTTAACAATACGAAAATAAAATTCATTTTTCCGCGATGTAGATGTTTAGACAAGAGAACATTGAAATGATTTAATAAGAACGAGGCCGTTCAGAGGATGAGGATAGTAAAATCACTTCATGAATGGGTTTCAATTCCTAGAATCGGTTCTTGAGCACATCTATTTCTCAATACACATATTTACTGAACCAATTTTTTATAATTAATATCACTGACACTTCTAGTTCCTATTGACAAACGTAGCACAACATAGCTTGAAGTCACTAAGCTCTTGGTAATTAATTAATTTGCTGTTCGTGGTGGCATGCAAGCATTATTCCTCCTTAAAATGTTCGTATATAAATGACAGCCAATGGTAATTTCTTCTGGAATTTCTCTTTTTTAAATGATTTTTTCCTTGGCAGTGGTGAGGTGGCGAAATTTCTGCCAACATATCTGCTCTCCGTCAAGTAGATAAGGGATAACAGTATCCCATGAATGCATATGCATTTACTCCCAGATTAAAGCTTCAAAATCAAAGCGGGCGACAAGAATTAATCCTTCAATATTTGTAGGTTATTCTTACACGAGCCTGCAACTGTTTTGCAGGGAATAACATTGGCGCTCATATATTTGTTCGTGAAAATTACCACCCACATATTAATCTATGTTTTTTTCAACTATATACAGTCTACCACTATTGGGTGGTGTGATATGTTGAGCAATTAGCTCAACCATCTAGTCGATATAGTTCCAATTCGTCATTCCGATTTATTTTGTTTCTTTTCTTTATAATCATCTAAATCCCACAAAATCGGGCACAAACTGACTTCGTTACTTTGCATTGAAAGGCTCATTTGTACACTTTAAATTCAATAATTTCGTTTCTGCCTACCCTCCAATTGAATTATTGTACAAAATATCAGCTGATTTCTAGTGATATTGATTCATGATAAAGTGGTACCGATTAGTGGTAAAAATAGAAAATAAAAATTTGTGGTCATTTGAAATAATAACACAAGGAATTTTTCAATCCTATTTTTATCAAAAAGTAAAATTATTTTTTGATGCCTATTAACAACTGCCTTTTAAGGTAGATCAATCTCATTAGATACCTCTATTGGTTAATCCTGAATAGGAATAGCAAAGCTGAGACGTAGCTTTTGAAATGTTCAATGTGCATCAAAATTAGGAAAACAAGTTGTCACTTCTAATATTTACTACAGACATCGCGCACACCCCCTCCCTCAATCATTCATTGAAGTTGTAGCAGTCGAGTTTTAATCGTTGCGATGATTTCATCACCCCGTCTTGGCATCTACAGGTATCGGTATTGTTTTTACTTCCTATTTTAGTGCAAAAAATGCATCTAGAAGCATTTAAACAACGAAGATGAGAAGTAGGGAGAAAACAGGGGGGGGGATAATAAAGGCGTCGTGGTGCTTTCCACGCCTGAAGTAGTACGTGTGGTTTGTTGTATAACGACCAGCAACCCTCAACACTTATTTCCGATTTTGTACTTCCTTCACCACCACCAACACTTCAACTTCCCACCACTGCTGTTGCGTAATTTTTAAGTAAACTGTCACGGTTCCCTAAGGTCACTGAACTGCGAAAGTTCGCATTTGCTGAAATGACTGGCAGCAATCAATTCTAAATGCCTGAATTGTGCCATATTTTTCTGTACTTTTGACACGTACGTGGCTTTTCAACAAGATTTATGAAATTATCCCTTTGGAGTAATTTGGAGTAATTATTTTCCAAAAATTCATATCAATTACTTAGTAAAATCTTCGAAATATCGCCATAACTTGTGAGTTTTTTAGAGAACGAAGATAGAGTGCAATGAAATGTTGATTTTAATTCACCGCCGTGACGGAGAGGTATTAGACAGAACTCAAAAAACATTGATCACCACTGTGTACGCATTCGATCCTAATTGGGGTATGCAGACTGAAATGCATCGGAAGTTAATCAGTGATAAGAATGGGCATTTACCAAACGTTCAACTCTTTGAATGCTAACCATGAAGGTTTTAAAATGCTTCTTGATTTCTGATTACTGCGTACTTTTGTATTATGATCGCCTCCTATAGAGTGATGTTAGGGCCATCGCTCCGAGTAACAAAGTAAAAAGTAAGCAAGGTTAGAAAGCCGAATAAATTTTTGAGGAAAAAAAATATTCAAAAATGAACACATTAAATTCAGCAGTCAGACAGAGTCAACGTTCTTTCAAAGCTTTGCCATACTCAAGAAGAATGAATTTTTTCACCCATTAAAGTGGACTTCAAATCTTCCATGTGATAGAAAAGGAGCCATTCATACCTGGAAAGAAATTATAGAATTAATTATTGATTTCTGAATTAGTTAGTCTTGTTAAATAAATGCTCGCATTTCTTGACAAATATGTAATGATTTTCTTTTAAATTGATTTTGATCTATTTTTATTGCTCAGTTTGAATATGCTTTGATTTTTTAAATAATTTTTTTCATGTTACTCACCGCGAGCCAAATACAATTTATGAAATTTACGTGGATTATATTTTTCCCATTCTGACGCCCATGTATTTATCTAGTAAATTGTTCGCAATAAGAGCGTTTATGGGGTGCGCAATAGACTTACACCTTCACGTGGTGCGCCCCGGGCAACGTATACTCATACGGCAAAAAAGTCTACAAACCTGCAGTTGACTTCAAACTACCATGGCTCCACTGTATGTCATATTCGCCCACTTCTACAGCAGTCACCTTGCCCTTTTCTCAACCATTGTGTCTCTCTCTTTTACATCTGTGAATCACTCTTCTAGTCTCCCTCTCGACTTTTTGTGACTTTGACGTTTCTCCCCTCTGTGAAGTCCGAAGTCAACTAAAGGACTAATGATAACTATCATAAAGCCTGCCATTTGATATAAATAAATAAGAGCATTTATCAAATCGCATTTTTTCTTTGGTATGATATTCACAAAAATTCATTCTTTGCGTGACAGATCCTGATATTACTTTCATTACTATAATTAATTGGATTTGAATTCGAATAAAATGTACCTTATTTCATTAGTATCTGGACTATTAGAGAAAAAAATTGAGTTCGAATGGAATTTCTGATCATTACGATTAATCAACTATTAATTAAACTCTGAATACGACTAGAATGCATTTGTGAAGGAACCAAGTTGGTAAGCATCGATTTTTTAATCATTGGAGCGCGATTCCAAAAATCAGATGAATTGTCTTATAATCCTGCTTTCACTCGACCCTTTCAACTTATTCATCGTCTCATTTTAGACCATTTCATCATTCTGCACATCTGTATGGTGATATTAGAAATGACAAGCATTTTAGGCTTTATCGTGGATAATGAAAATGTTTAGGCAAGGTTTGACTTTTTTATATGAAATTATTCTAAGTCGGAATTTTTTTTTCATAATTCTATATAATAAATAAATAAGTAGTTTTGGACTTTCAAGTTCTTGAATTTACCTCCAGCCAGTCTCAAAACACGGAGCACTATATTTAGGGCTAAAAATGTGCTTAAAGGTTCAAGTTTTGGTAATTACTGCTATAATGCATTGTTTCCTGAAGATACTAAATATCAACCATTAATAAACTCACTGATGCTACACTTGAATTGAGATTGGTTGCCATGTATAGCAAAACATATGCTGATCTCATCCAGGAGGTTATTGCTCTTCTCGTGACTCATAACACCATTAATCGCTACATTCTCTGCATTGCCTACAAAATATTGCGACCCTGGGCTGCACTTATGACTCAGTGTTCATGAGTCATTCACTCATCGATCCTAAGTCATAAATAATAATTCTACCTAACAGTTCTCGCAGATTATGATCCTTAAATCTGTATTAGTGCTCTTTAGAGTGCCTTGTATTTAATTTCTGATCACTTCATTGCAATTACTTTCACTTTTCTGAATAGGTTCCTAGCTAACCTTACCACGTAGGATGCATCCAGGTACATTGGTTCAACTTTCTGTCTTTAAGGATTTCGTAGTGAAGTGGTCTTCAGGTATTTAAGTTCAACTGCCAACATTCAGCTGAATAAACGTGACAGTTGTACTCCCATTTAATGACTATACCTGTCAGCAAATTGTGAACATTTTTTGTTGAATCGTATTTAATTATAGTCTGATATTGACAGATTATATGTTAAATCCGAACCAAGCAGCTGTATTTATGTTTGTTCAAAATGATTATATATCTAGGTCACTCAAGGTAGTCAAATTTTACATTTGGAAGAAGATAGAATTTTAATGGTAACAAATTCGCTAAACTCTCGTTTCATAGTTCCTGATTATTCATTTGAAAATGGGGAAAAATCGGTCGGAACTTCGAACTACATGTAACTTAAATCAATAGCCAGTGATGCAGTGTTGGAGACTCTTGATTTTGGGAAACTGTGATCGTATTTCTAATTACCTTAATTAACTCCTAAAAAAATAACACTTTCCAAAATATTTATAAAATCTTCTACGTTTTCTGCATTTATGTCCAGATTCCCTGATTTTAGTGATTTGTCCTTAAAGTATGTCGTGTCCTAATATCGTCCGCACGACTGATTTATTGCACTTTACGTTCCCCCTGATTGGCCTGTTGCAAGGCCACGTTCATGTGTGCTGTGTGTGAGAGTGAATGCCAAGCCTTGCCATGAACGCATAACATCGCAGTGCGTAACTACTTACGAACGATAATGATCACCATCGTCGTTATTTTTCTTTTGGCTCTGTGAGAATTTGCTGAAATTGGAGCAGTGGATATTTACGCGCTTCTACATACGCGTCTCTCAGCTGGTTGAGAAGAATTCAAAAATTGGTGTTTAACGCTTGCCTGCTAGCTTTGCATCACGAACGCAAGAACATTCCGTTCACTCGTAAAGGTTTATTTGCGCAGAAATATCCACTTGCTAAGTTGGCCGTAAACTAAAGACCAAATACACTGCCTACTTTACGTCCGAAATGAGAGCAAAGTAGGTGGCTACTTTTTGCCATTTTAAAGATCCTGTAGAAGATGAAAGCAGGATTTTCTTCTGAACGTAAAATAAGTTGACATAAGGTCGAACTATATCGTTCTCATTACTTATTTCCGTTAAGTTCTATAAAACTTTCGATTTTATTAAAAAATAATTAAGACTTGAGGAGAAATTTGGTGCAAATAAGAACGAATGCACCCCTTCCCTAACATCGTCCCTTTCCAAAATATTATTTTCGATAATCCAGATAACCTAGTCTTAACGAAATGTTTTCCTTTCAATTATTTTACATAGTGGCCCACTCGTTAGTTAATCTACTCATTTCAAACTCGAACCGAAGCAATTGAGTAGAATATTAATGTCATAATCCATAAACTGGAAAAGTAAGGTGCACATTCCTTCGAGCATATGAAGTTCGTCGACATCTAATTATACAGAAATTCGTTTGGCAGAAATCTGGTATGCTTCCAAGTCCATCATCCATCTTGGGTAGATAAGAAGTATTATGAGGCCACTTGTATTCTCCTCCACCCCCAACACCCCAACTTATTAGCTAGAATAAATCAATTCGGCCGATCATTGTCTCTGCTGTTTGTACACCAGTGGACATCAAACCTGTGACTTACGATTTTACAGATGAGGATTTTAACAGCTACACCACCGTTTATTCGCTTTTTGACACTCTCTTTACATTTCGCTGCATGTCAAAGCTCTCCACCCGCTTCCCCATAATCAACCGTGCTTCTTTTAGAGGGGAAAGAGTTGTTCTAGCTACCTGGATCGAAAATAGCATCAGAATAGATAATTGTTTAAACGCTCACGTTACTTGTATGATTTGGAGCGTCCAGAAATGGAGGTGCTCCAATCCACTCGAGTTCATTTCATTTGAAGTAAACTTACCTTTACTGTTAATGTAATGCCTTCCTTTCTCCAGACTATGAATGAAAAATTCACTTTTTTGTTTATTTCAATCATGAAAGCATCCCCTTCTAAGACACATTTATTTAATTTCTCATTATTAGGACTCACGGTTAATCACTCCTATGTTGCAGAAGAACCTTTAGCATTTTATGGTATTCACTTTGTGGCATCAGTTAGGATATCTACCGCAAATTCGGGGATCCTTTTTGTAATTCTTCCAATTTCCATTAATTACTACTGTACGTTGACAGCGATTTCGCTTGATGACACCAAGGAGGGTTGGAAATTTGAATGCCTTGAGTGATGTAGTGTTTGTCCCCTATTTGATTAGGGAAGGGACTAATTTGATGACCTGAATCGGTTGCAAATTAGATTTCGCTTTCTGTACTGTTGCTGAACTTAAGACCTTTTTATGTGTAGTAGACTAAATGTGTGTCTTACCACCCTACAAAAGTACGTTTATATTTGCAACATAGAAATTTCAGATTAAAATAAATCAACTCAAAGTTGTTTTATTTGGCAAAATCACGTGCAAATCTTAACAAAAAAATTATGAATTAATCAATTTTTAAGGGTTCAAAGGAATTCTGATTGATATAAATAGTTGCATATCTAAACAATGGTAGCAGCGGCGTTTACAGAATATATGAAAATTCATAGCGTTAAAAGAAAAACGCCTTGAGTGACGTCTAGAAGTAATAATCGATGATCACTTGAGATTTTGCTAAATACAAACTCACCTCTGTCACCACCTGGCGCATTGTTTTCGTGGTAAGACCTTTAAATGACCGGAATCTGTCATTGGCTAATAGTGCTTACTTCATTTCTATTGTTTATAACAATAGAGCGACCTGTGAAAAGCATTAAAAGTGTGTAATGCGAAGTTCAAACTAACGATGCTTACTTTCTGTCCGGACAGGCGTGTGTTAATAATCGTCAAATTGTCTAAGTCACCGCGAGCAAAGTCGATTGAAAATCCATAATAAGTGACCTACCTCAGCGCTTTAGGCACCCGGGGGTGAAATACAGCACGAGCACCCAGTTTGCACAACCACTCAAACGCAGAAATAATTGTGCATAAAACCGGTTTAAGTTTATTTCGGTTATTTTCCATCTGACTGGCAATGGCAGCCACTATCCCGACCAATGGCCTTTAGCACTTCCTACTACTAGGGATTTGCATACTCATAAATTAACTCGACTACGCTTAGATACATAATATAAATCGCATATATAGTGATGTTTGTTTCATTTCTATGGTTCAGTGCGTTAAGAAAAGTTAACGCTTACAGTTCGAACACTTTCCCATGTTAAAGTCCCACGAATTGACAGACTGAGGTAATGTGGAATGCTGTTGCCGGGTTGATATTGAACAAATTTTGACTTTTTTTACCACTAAGAGAGCTCATCAATCTTGTGCCGTCTCTGGTTTATGGCATGGCATGTTTTATGGCAGTTTTATGAAAAGTGTCTGAAGGCTGAGTTCAAAAATTCTATTGACCTTCTTGTCAAAATAATCTTTTATTTTAAAACCACATATTTAAAAGCTTTTTTTACGTAATGTGTGTTCATTAATTTTCTATTTGCTAATGGCTCATTAATTTCAACTGTGACAAAGCGTTATGCGCTCAAGTGACCGAAATCTACTACCACTACTTTCATGATTTGGCCAAATCTAGTTCGTACAACTATTCTCTTGATTAATGCGACTGATCGAGTCTTGAAACTGTGCAAGGATTATCATCCTGATGATAATAAAAAAGAACGTGACCGGGGATTAAGGGTCTGCAGGGTGTTTTGGATAAATTTTACGGTCTCATCAAGAAAAAAATATAGATGTGGATGATCTAAGCAAAATTAAGCAGATTTAAAAGAGAGCCAGTAGCTATGAGAATCACACCATTGCCAGAATTTGACTAGAAATAACTTTCATTAGTGCCTACTATAGATTCAATTCGGCTCTAGACCCTGGAGAAGTTTATTTTTACACCTTCCGCGGCCTCAATTCCGTCTATTAACTGGTTGCCTTTTGTAGTACTGGCATAGTGATTAGGGTCTTTCTCCCCGGTGCCCGACACATATATAGTAGACCTTCGGGTTAAGATATTGGGTGAGAGGGGGAGGGGTGGAGAGTTCGGAGGCTAAATACATATTTGGACTGGTGAGATCGTAACGTTCGATTGGCAACCATTCCTGACCTTTTCCTTATGTGTGGCAGGGGGCCGAAACTCACTGCAGCTATACATATGGTCTAATATTACCTCTCGTTATCCAAGACCTAAACATTGCAATGGTCAGCAACTCTGCGTAAGCATTTGAATTCAATCTAAGCCCCTCTTTAATGCATGTGATGTGGACACATTCAATAACAGTGAATGCGAGCCATGCTATGCCATTCTGAGTGTTGGGGTTTTACCTTGGCAAATTTTTTTCTTCGTAAAGACCAGATTGTCTAGTAATTATAAAAGGATTTACTCCAATCGATGAAAAGACATCGAGGAAATGGAGCACAAAACCGAGTCCATGGGTTATTAAATGAAATTCTGAGCGGTTTCAGAGACTAACGACGATGCTGGAGTCGACATGTCGGAGGTTACAAAATTGATACTTGTCGGTGAACAACTATTGTTGTGGATAGAGAACCCCACTTGTTGATTAATATTAATAGGCTGGATGGCAGAAAGAGACTTCCTCACGGGAGAGGGTCCTGAATGTCATTCCCTTATCCAAGTCGAGTACAGTGAATACGTTCCACACTTCCAATCATTCAGTTTATCCAAACTTTAAAGTAGAGTAAATAATCATCAATTATTCTACTCCAGTGCTGACTCATCAGTCACCACTTTATACTACCTGATGACTCATCGTTAAAAAATCGCGCTATCGATTCTTTATAAACTAATCCTTCATCGTCGTAGCATTATGAAACTCTCAAGAAAATTAACGACTCGTCATTTCCGAAGGTCAGATTTCGAAAGCAAAAGTGGAGTATCTAGTACTCAGCTACTCAACCAAGCAGTGATTCACCGAGGCTCTAGTACACATGAAGCCTTTTGACTCATGGCCCACTTTTAGGTGATTCACCCTACAGCCGGCACAAGTAAAAGAGAACAAAAATCTGTCTTCACCAGCGCAATAATATGTATATTTTTAAGTAAAGAAGTACTTTTTGGGAGAGGAGGCATCTTCAACCAGAATGGAGTGGGTTGAGGGGAGGCGTGTATGGAAGAGTATGGGTGAAAGGAACAGAAGAAAATACTAATGTAGGACATTCATTTGATAAGTGATAATGTATGTGTGCGTCTATCGGCGTCGAGAAAAGAATAGGATTCCGTAGAGAGTTGGGGAGGGGGAGTAGAAAAGGGCAAATAGTCGAGTCAGAAATCTATCTAACCGATTAGTCCCTCTTCTTCTTAATCACACGCTCAAGCTTGAGGATATTGATAAATCTAGGCAGCCTACTCTTTCTCAATTTAGATCACAGATGGTGGGGTTGTGTCTGGCAAGACACTGCAAGAGAGAAATGAAAGAAAGTGAGATGTAGTCCATGGGAGAAAAAATCGATTTGGGAGATTTATATACATGATCAAGCTACTACAACTACTATTGCAGAAAGCAAGCAATTCTAGCTTATATTGTTGATGAGGTATTCGCAGTCGCGCTGGATATCTTCTCATCCTGGGGCTTGCTTATGTTGTTTGAGAGAGAGGCTGCTCCCAGAGTGACTCCAAGATGATGAAGTATGTCCGGAGTCGAAAGGAGAGTAGTAGTGGTGGAGGAAATAATGCCATCCTTGTCAGAAGTGACACTGATGGGAGGAAGGCCAATCTGGCTATTGACCCAACTTTCTCCTCCAGGGGTTTTAATCTTCGAGGCAATTGAGGAGGACCACATTCTTGCCAATTGACTGGCAGATGTAGATGCCGTGTTTGAGTCCAGGGTGGGAGTAGGAATTTCGATCTTGGTGGAGTTAACCAAGGGGAGAGTGCTCGGTCGCAGAGCAGGGACAAAAGATTGACTTGAATTAGGGGCCTCCGATTTAATCACGGTAGTAGTGGTAGGAAGGGGAAGTTGGTGGGTGCTTGAGGACTGAAGGATCTGTAGGCTGGATTGAACCGGTGCCATAGTGGAAAGATCGAGAGAAGCTGTTACAGGGTGATGTCTCGAGACAGCAGTGTTAGCACTTGAGAGAGGTAAAATGAGGTTTCCGTCCTGATAATACTGCTGAGCAGTTGGACAACCATTTCTCTAAAAATTAAAAAACAAAAAGAATCATTAGGAGACAGCTTCGAGCTATAAGTCCGATTCAGTTTTTTGCATAATCGCTAAAAAAGCAATGAATTCTGGAGAAATGGTTTCATCAAATTAGAAAAAAAATGATCCTGAATGGATTAGTGGCCACCGTACACATTCCAGAGGTCACATTTAGCGCATCGATCAGCACGCTTCCAGTGAACTATATGATCAACTAGTCAGTGAAGTTATTAAATAGTGCCTCATTAAAACGATTCCAAAAATACTACTTATTTGTAGAAGATTAGTGATAGAAAATTCATTGATCCATATTTCACACTACACTCGAATGGAGAGCTAAATTATCTATAGAAGTGGCACGAAAATTTAAGATTCTATTTTTCAATTCTACTTTGAAGTTATCAATCAATTTCTTTGACTCTATCTTTGGTACCCAATAGGAGAGCCGTTTAATTGACTAAAAAATGGAGGAACTCATCTTTCTGACTGCGATCTTGGCAAGTGGGCATCTAATCTGGTCTGCTGATCGTGTGATTTAAGACGGGAGTAGGGAATGCGTCACAGGATTAGACACTCTCAATTTTTTAATAAATAGCTTCCACTAACCCCAAGATCACGGTAGAAATTTATCAACCTTGAATAATTCAGATTTTACTTTGTGCTCAATAAATAAACAATACTCAGTGCCCGTCAGTGCACATTCACTCAAGTGGTAGAAAGCATCTTTTCAAGGGTGCCTGAGAATTATTTCATGAACTCCGTTTAAAACAAGACCATTATTAGAAAGGAATAAGATCTCACCGCATGGTTCTTGAGCAACTCTTCATATTGTTGTTTCTGCCTTTTGGCGTTTTCAAGAAGCTGCCTCACTTGGTTACCCTCATCCTCGAGCATCTTTCGTCGAGTCTTCAAATCCTCGATTTGGTTCTGCCGATTCTGACGGCACTTTGCTGCTGCCACGCGATTCCGCTCTCGTCGTTTCTCTCGCCTTGCTGCCTCGTCTTCGGTTATCTGAATCATAATAAAGAAATGGGAATATATAACTTAGTCTGAAAGACTTATTTGAAAAAGATGTACAAATCTGCACCCTTTTTAAGCTGAATCCGAATTTAATGTCTTTCAGCTGATCTATCTGATTATAATGCCGGAAGGTACTAAGCCGTGTCACTCACTGAGTCAGCTTGATCCAACTTATTAATTCACAACCCTCGACCCCTACTTCTTCGAAGTTTTCGTCATTTCTATCTATGTAATTAAAAGTGCAATTTCAAGCAATATCTGGTGTTTCGTCTCTAAAACCATTCCCTCGCCACTGAAAAGTTCCACCCAACTCGCCTTTAGTTGTTTTATGGTTATGAACTTCATTCCTTTTATTAGCTTATTTACAAATTGCTACCTATTATTTCAAAATCTCCTTTGCTTCTGGATAAACCTCTGCTTTGGGTAGCTATTCTCGTTTATCTACTCAACTACACTTAATTAGATGCTGTTCAAGCTCTAGAACACTCCATAACACCATATGCAAGGCCGATTAATACTTTAACTCCAATTTCGACCTATCTTTTTAGCCACAAATGAATGAAATCCATTTTTTATTGTCAATTTCTATTCCATAAGTTACTAATCCTTTCGGTTGGATTAATGGTTCTACTTTTAAGACCGATCAAGCACATCTCAGGACATCTGAAGTTCTTATGCAGCCTATTGAATCACTTTCAAGAGTAGCCTTTAAAATTAGAAACTTCTTTAGAGTTTCCGGAGATGGTACATTGAAAAAAATGAAAACGATGCTTATGTTAACTAGAAGGCTATTTTACCACCACGAATTAATTAAAAAAATATAGAGTTTTAAGACCCTTAAGATTAGAAATGCGTCACTAAACCCTTACGCCACCTGATTCTTCTAATCGCAGTATTAACTGGGAACTTATGAATTCATTTAATTGTAAACTATTAGCATTTTATTATTTATGTTTGAATGGATTACCATCCTCATTTCACTATCTATTATCTTGTCATGGTCGATATTTACATTTAGTGCAGGAATATAAAAACTAGCTGATATTTCAAAAGGCTAAATGAAAGGTATATAAGCGGAAAATTCGCTTGCCCCAAGACTCAATCGACAACTACCTCTAGAGGCTTGAGTTACTCATCACTGGCCAAATGACAGCAATGGCCAGATTACAGATTACAGATTATTACCCCTATCATTATTTCAAGATCATCATAAGACCCATAGTGCATTGGACATAGAAAGGGTTACACAGCGCACGCGGTTGCGTACGCCCGTCAGCTGATGGGGAAAGACCTTGACTCGCCATTGAACGTCAACGCATGCGCACTGTGCGTGCGGCCAACGCGACACTTCACTGGTTGACTCACGAACGGCGAGGGCGCGCGTGACCAACACGACCGCACACATAAGCACGCGTCAACGCTCACACGTGAGCACTTACGTGCGCATCAGGCTAGCCAATCAACAAGGAACCATAAAAAACAGGCCTCTGGACAGCAGCTGAGAAATTCAGCCAGAAGAAAGAGAGAGGAAGGGGAGGGGAAGGGTAAAAATAGCACAACGTGTTATTTCCTCCGGTTCTATTGGAGTGAATCATAGCCAAGTGGATTCCTGCTTAACTCAAGGTGACTTTCGGCTACTGAGTGATCCTATTGGCTTAGAGTGTTGCAAGGGTAAAATTTTCGCAGCAAGTACTTACGCCCTCGTCCCTAGCTCGCCTGCGATTGCATTCAGCAGTCGTAACTCCACTGCTTGTACTAGCAGGTGCATTCACGGATGATGAACTATGAAGATTCCAGTTTCCGGAGATGTCCTGTGTGTTAGTTTGGAAGGAGTAGTTAGAGTTGACGCCTTCCGGATCTGGTTTTAAGGATGCAACAGCTGATAGAGCTCCATTGGAAAGAAGTAGATTCCCGGTGCTAGATATTTGAGACAGGGGGTTGGATGTGTCCATGTCCTCCACCGAGCCGTCATTTGATAGGCGACTCCGTTTAATCGACTCATTAGAACTGCTGCCGTGAACTTGGGCTGCTTGCTCTGCTTCAGCTCTAGTAGCAGCTAGCCGTTTTGGTGTTTCTCGGATTGTTGGTGACTGACGCTGATTCGAGTCGGACTTGAAGCCGCCTAAAATGGCAGGTGCTATTTGGGGAGTGAATGGAATGGCCACCAGACTGGTACCGGGCACCGGCTTGCCTTGATACACAGTAACCGCTGATGTTGAGGTCACATTGGTCTAAAATGTAGTAATGACCATCAATAGACTTAAAGCTACTTAAATATAAATAAGTAGGTTTCAAAATCAATACACAATAATAGTGGAAAACATGGGGGACTAATAAATATTTTCAATTTTAAATAATAAGTGAAAACAAGATCCCTGCATTGAACCTGAAGGGGTGAACTGCGTTATTTAGTGGAGCGTATTAAGAAATTACGCAATAGAGTGGGTAAAGCGTAACTACGCCAGATAGTTCATGTGATCTCTTGCTCGATCTGAAAAGCAACTTCAGATCAATGGCGATTGTAGCGCTTTTATACTTGACCCAATTCTACTCAATTGTGATCAAAGCGGTGACATTTCATAGCCACCAAATTCACAAACTAGTTAATAGGTTAGGATATAGTAGAATTGGAACAAATCGTCGTCATTGGAGAGCACCTTTGAGAGAGCATTTCTCCGTAATTTGTATCTACTCATCAGCCTCACATTTTAATTAACAATCACTAACCGAAACCGTGCATCAGCTACGTGGAAAACTGTCCCTATAGTAAATGATTATGCTGGCCTTATCAGCTATGCGATGTCATTACAATGGTGAATTAGAGACGAATTGGTAACGGGTTTTAAGGTCATTTCTAATTACGCTAAATGAAATAGCTGCAACGTTGATTTAGGTGACTCTAACTTGAAAAGTTATTATCATGGTAATCTCACATGCAAAGAAGTACTAATTTGAAGATCTGTCTCTGGGAAACCAGATAAACAGTAATTAGGCCGTAAAATCATTAAAAGATTTTAAATTCCCAATCAGATGAAAATTCGCACCACTATGAAGAGAAAATTGACCATTCAAACGATTTCCCTATTTTTTCATTACTAAACATGGAATTCTAGTAAATGGTAGCCTGACGGATATCATTAACCATTTGCCTTTGAAATTGCATCGTTTGAAGTCCGTAAAACTTTCACTGTGGCCAAGGAAAGGAACTAACCAAATTGATCGTTTAAATAATGGTTTCGAATACCCAACATACTTGAAGTTTGAAGAGTTGTTGACAAGATATGAATTATGGAAAGCGCTAATTCAGCTACTTCTCTTTTCCTATCAACTGTCAAATAGATGGATATCAAGAATTCGAAAATAAAGAAATTCATTTTAGTCTGTAATTTCAAATATTTCTTCTGAAAACATCGACTGCAAGCACATACAAACATCTACTTGATGACTAATCACTCTGTGCTAAGGTAACTGCTAGGAACGGACCAATGAGGAATGTCCACAAGACCTAAATGAGTCACACTAAAGGTTAGTCATTCTGCATGGCCAGTTTATATCCAAGATGATCTCAGGTGGTAAATGAGTTATCTCCATATAATGAGGTCATCGCACACTATTTTGAATCTTCTAATCAATACCAAAAGCATTAATTAGTACCACTTCACTAGTTTGCATAATCGAGATCATCAAATAGGCATGACTCATTCATAGAGCACAACTATCACCTGCAATTTCGTTTTGTTTAGTTTCACTAGTTTTAGCTGTGCTAAATACACCTAGATCAAACCCATGGCAGTATCACGTAACCACCACATGATTAAGAGCAAGATTTTCTTTCTGCTTCCACTTTTCTCCCTTATTTATGCTATATAAACTCAGATAAAGTACGCAAAAGATGGACTGTTGGAAAAGTAAACAAGCTGCCCTAATGAACAGTGCATTGTAAAAGTAGCGGCAATATCTAGATATAGGTCTAAGCCACCTCATCCGGTCAATGTATTGTTCTACTAAGCCGACACGTGTTTAAAAAATAGTAATCACAAAATTTGGAGTCTGGTGTGTACTAGAAATTGGAGCAATTGAAACTGAGATTTCAACTGGTAAAACCACTTAAGACCCAAGCTGAGCAGAACTCAGCTGACGTTGATTAAGGAAAATCGATGATCAAGTGAATAAACACTGCATTTCACATGTAAATAGAGAATGACTAACGCTAACATTAAAGCATGTGGTTTCCACGTTTTGAGTTCTTCTCATAACTGTTTTTTTGTGAAAATCCACCTGCTAAATAATCTCAACAATTAAACATAAACAAAATATGAAGTGAATAAGATATTCCTAGTCCTCTAAACGGATGTATATCCACGTCTGTAGTTGTATATGCTAAGCACATATCGTGCATATATAAACAATGCACAAATAGGCGATCACTAATACCAGCACATCAAGGCCATTTATGTGTGCGCCTAAATCCGGCTCCTGTTGGCTATTTACCCGGTTTCCCCGATTATCAACCACTTGTGGCCTTGAGAACACACAAAATAAACGATTTAATCTCACCCAACCGCCCAACCGGCTTACGTAACAGGTTGTAATAACGCCCATGGTTGCTAAGACTACATAGCGTCATAGCAACTATAGGCGTTATCACTTTCTCTAGGTAGACAAACAAATGCATGATTCATTTAGGATATAGGTCATGGGCGTGTACCGTCTCCTCAATAAGACATTATTATTCTTAGTTAGAAAAGACACTGTTCCCTTACCTCTGTGTTGGTGTTTGCAAGTGCAGCAGCTGCTAGAGCATCCAAACCATTGGGTTGTTCTAAGGCTTTACATTCTAAATCCAATTGCTGCTTAACGAGGGCATCAAACCGGAGCTTGTCGTAGGCATTCTGAGCCAGTTCATTTTGTTCAGCTGCTACAGCGCGTACTAGAGTGGAGGCATCTGGGAGAAGGGTCTTTTGTTCAGGATTGCGTTGCCCTGTTGTCTCTTCGACAAACTCCCTCCAGGCCAATTGAAGGTTCACAAGACTAGTAGTGGGGAGGATACGCAGGAGCTCCAACCATTGCTCCTTGGTGAAATCAGAGCTATTGGCTGAAGTACTAGAGGAGGGGGAAGACGTAGACTTGCTGCTATTATTACTGGTGTTTGTTGCAGGTACGGAAGAAGACATTGCAGGAAAGACGTTGAATACCACCATTAGACGTCAATAAATTCAATTGATCTGTCGCTGCAATTGTAGAATCGTAAACGCTGTCTGAAAAAGAAGTGAAGATGGAGCATTTAGCAACGCAGTACACAATACACAGGGTGAGTTTCAACTAAAGAAACACGTCATTTCACGCAATTGCAGGGTGTGTGAATGTCGCGAGGTGCGTACGTATTAGATTGCGTGCTGGTGCGGTAGTGTGTCCTTGAGTGCACACGTGCCACTAGGTTACGCAGTGTAACGACCGTCGATGCACGCGTGACGTGATCTGCGCATACGCATATGCACTGTATGACGGCTAATTTTATCTGACCAATGCCTCGATGACTAGGCTTACCAATCAGATGCAAGTTTAGATACAGACCTATTGATCTCTACGCGGATTGGTGAATTGTGTAGTACGCTTAAGGCGAGGTCGATAGAACGCGCTTTTACCAAACTACAACGCGTTTATGACTGTCACGTTTGTGTTTCAGCCATGCGTTGACTTTGAGTGTACATGTGCTTATAGGCACTATGGCAAGTTGATACTTCCGTACTCTATAATGCCAATACAGGATTTTCGTCTGCCCCTCATTTCTTTGACCAAACAGTCGCTACTAAAATAGAGTTTAAGTAATTTAAGTTAATAGACGTCTTTAACTTGGTTTTATCACTCCGATTACATTATTGCAAGTAACTCATATTCTAATCATTTTATTATCTACGTGGTGCTTCAAGAACAACCTCATTAAATGTCTTATTTTATTAAGATCTAGAGAATATAAAAAAATCTCGCTAAAATTAAACCACATTATAATTAAAAATAAATATATAAATCGTTCTAAGAGATTAACCGAAGATATGAGCTTTGACATAACTTACAGTTGATGGGTGAAAGTAATTCACAATTGCCATCTTTGGTCGTCATAACTACCAACAGTAGGCATAATAAGGCCACGCGTCGGGTTAATTCATAATGTCCTAATTTAACCTTTAATAAGCTTTTGTCCTCAACAAATACCAATATTTTTGCACCCGTTTTGTACACGTTGTGCAATTTTCAGCCGAGGTATCCTGGATCTTGGATCATTCTTTTGATGTACCGCCACTGTCAACATGCCTGTCTGCAAAGTAAGAGGACAGTGGAGTAACAATTTACAAGCTATTACCGTTCAAACGGACACTACCAGAATGTCAGCTTCTTATTAGCTAAACTCCAGTTTTTTATATCAAGAAAAGTCTATTTCAATGTGCATTGTCATTTTCATTATACTACAATTAAAATCATATTGGGTACTTGTTTACTATTATCTAAATCGGAAATAATAGATCATGTCACTCTATCATTACTACATGATTAAACATAAAATGTGTGGACTGCTATAACACGCAACCTTTCGAGAATCTTTCATTATTAACAAGCATGGACTTCCAGTGTTTCACTTATTTAAATTGTGAGGTCTCGCATGCATTACTCCACGTTCTGTTAAAGTCACGTTTAACAAATGCAAATGCAGGATGAATATCTACTTCTCACTCTCTGTGTTAATTCCGACACGGAATGGCTTGAATCGATTGGAGAAGGCAAAAAAAATTCGTTCAAATTTCATCAACCTACTTGTGATCACTCCAATCCTCAAATGAACTTTCTTAAGTTTTCATAAATTTTGCGCCGTCTGATGACGATGCAGCAACGATTTACCTGACAGTGTACTAACTGAGAGCTCCATACTTTTATGATTTTAAGGCTAGACTATGCTCGAGAGACTTCTCACCCGAAGCATTGTTCTTACTGAAAGGTGATTAATATCTCTAAAACTACCGCCTTTAGATTTTATGTACTAAATTAGTCGGTGTCAGAATTGTCAGTCAACGTTAAAAAAGTGTTGAGCATTTTCGGATTAAAGTGGACAGTAAACACCTATGTCTACCAAATAGAACTACCCACAAGAATTAGTCATGAAAGCAGTAATTTACTGTGCTGTGGTATTAAAAGCTTACAAGGACATTTTGAATGAATGGGAATAGATAATGTAAAAGTATCCTAAATGTGAGCGGAAATACAGAATCCAGTAAATTGTTATTTAGAATACGATCAGACCGTAGTTATCAACGTCTTGAAATAGGCAACACTTGTGAAAAATTTTTGCAGAATTTGGGCTTCAAAGGCTAACTTTACCAGATAGGTGTGCTTAACTTTGCGCGATCGCCTATAAATCCAGTGATCTGAAAGACCAACAGGAGACTACAATCTTTCTCAGAACCAACAACTGCGCAGAGAGGAGGGTGGGATTGTTGTAAATGGAGAACCAGGTTGTACGACGAAAGTGTGTTTATGAGCGAAGGAAATAAGTTGACTGATTTGACCTAGTTCATGAATCAGACGACCATCGATTGGTCAACCGTTTATGAATGCCATATTAATGTGACTTGATATTACAACCCGGTCCAGTAAAGTTGAAGGCCATAATATTGTGCACAATGCACTCTGCATTCCAGTTCTAAGCTCCTTAGGATATCATTGATAAAGTGAAACTACCTTCTTAAGTTACTTTCAACACTTGAATCTAATAGTTCATTTATTGACCAAAATGGTTACAGCAAATTTATTGTTTTTGAACTGGTGCAATTGTATTTTTTCAATCCCAGGTCCTATACAATAACTGCCTCTAAATATGATACTCAGTTTAAAGCATCAACACGGAATCTTCATCACAAATTACAAGAGATTTCTGGCAAATATCAATACAACGTAGTAAATATGTAATTTAATAATTTAAAATACCTGATTTATTATAATTGCACGCCCTCGAATCAGCTCAACATGTGAGTTAAAACGCCTACATAAGCGTGAGTCTTGACAGAATCAATCGTTTGAGCCCCATTCCGAGAAAAAAATGGTTTAGAAAAAACTGTCATCACATTGTCTCATTAACCTTGAGAATTTTCAACTTGGGTTGATCATTTGTTCAATGTCCTTCAAAGCAATGAGCTTAGCAATCATTGCATGAGTAGCATATGATATATATATATATATATATATATATATATATATATATATTAATAATCTTGTCTGGATGTTATATTTATCTCTACTAAGAAGAAGAAAGAGGTGTGCCTAGTCAGGTTTATGGGTGACATGCCGAAGTTGTAAAGGGACCCTCTCATTGGTTGACTCATTGAATGCACCTAAAGAACCAATCTCATATTTCCTTTATGCTCCAAAACATACAAAAATGTATTTAAAATACATCTATAGGATCGTGCCAACCAAGTTATTGCCAATTAAATATTATTAATAAAAACACCAACTATTTTACCAGTAAGATTATGTATATCCAATTAAAATTTTCGTATCAACACTGGTAATAATAATAATAATAAAAGAAAATGCATGAAGCCGGTAATTTCAAATATAATACCTCATATCCTACCCTTTACCAAAATATTGAATCGAATTTCAATTAAAATAGTTAAAATAATGTTATGCATTGATTAAAAATGCATCGACTTAAAGTCTTAGAGGCTTCAATAGACTCTAATGTATTAAACGTTAAATTATGATTCCTGAGAGGTGTAGAGGAAGGGGGTAGGGTGGGGGCTTGAAAACAAAAATAAGACAAATTATAAGAATGGCCTTATGGTACCTTCACAACAAAAACCTTGAACAATCTTGAAAAAGATTTTTTTGGGCGATTGATGCATGCCTTTTGATACCGAGCAAAATTATTGATTTTGGACTTGAAAATCTAGTTAGCAAGGGAACGTCATAGAAATTAAATATTTCAATCAACTGGCCGTCAAATAAAAATGACACAAAGGAACAAAAAATAGGAAAATTTCTTTAACAAATCAGAATAATTTTATGCTGCTAATTCAGCCAAATAGACAACGAAGCCTTGATTCACCTTATTTTTTCGGCGAAGTATTGATAGAATTGGAGCTTTTGGTACTTTGTCTTGCTTTTCAATTCTTGCCTGAATCCTACGTGCGATTATTAGTAGTACAATATACGAGTTTCACATATATGGTTTCATCTCTCCTCTAGAGTATTCTTGAGAGGCTATAGTCTTTAATGCATAATGCAGTTGAATTATTAATGCGAAGACTACGGCCTATGCTGCAGAAGCATAAATCAGACGCACTAGGCACTGTCTAAATCGCATTGCCATTCCTCCTTGTCTGTTAAGCGGATCTCATTGCACTTACTTGCCTAAACGCATCAATAACAAATGGGCAATGTCAATTTCCGCCTTCTCAAATCTTCGGCTCAACACTTTGTATCAACGAAAGTAAAAGGCACTTTGCGGAGGTACAGAAATATAATTCAATAGTAATTCTCCATCAAAAACTCCAGACGTTTAACTATTCGGGACCACACCAGATCATAGGCATAACTTAAAATTTGTGTTCTAAACTATAAAAAGTACTCTATAATCTATCACTCAAATTTCAAGACCCAGTGGTGCAGATCTCCCTATAATTTTCTGTCAAGATGTGCAAATGCACTTTTCTCATCATGCTTTCTTTTTTTAGGAAAATTAATTTGCTCAAATTTTAAGATTACTAGCTAATCGTCTTCTTCGCTTATTTCTTTCCTATCAGAAATATTCAATGTTTATAACGTTCGCCTTTTTACTTCATTTTTAATATGCTTTAAGCTATTTTTCATACCAGATCCAGTAATACCATTTTTATTCTAATTCGATCGAAGAATCAGGTTTGAAGTCTTAAGTCAAATTTGACTGGTAAATTGAAACGTTTCAATACTTTTATTGTCAGTTATTAATGAAGATCAGCTATACTGGTATTACACTTGTTAATCGCCAACTACTTGATAGTATTAAGTATTTTTAATATTTTTTGTCGATTAATCAATGAACGGAATTTAAAATTTCCCACTACTTTAAACTAAAGGCGAAAGGTGATTCCAAATATTTTAGTCTATAATGAATTCATGTACGATATTTCGTATGTGTTTAGTTCATAAATATTAGACAGACTAAGTCAACATATGTACGACGCCTACAACTGTGCCTAAGTGGCTGCTAGTAAACATATGTTTATACCATAAATATTCACGACTTGACTGCAACCAGGACATACCAAAACATTCTCTCACAACCTCACTGTCTTTTGTAGTAGTGTGGCAATAATGGCTAGTATACGTAAATTGCTTAAGTACTATTGATTTAATTGAAGTTTCATTGCAAATGCCATTCTTCAGTTGTACGAGTGCTTTCACGTAAGCAGAGAAGAAGAAGAAGAAGAACAGCGTTAGTTGGGTAAACGATTTTCTAACAACTAGAATTCTGCTGAAATGGATAACTCGGTCCATTTTAAACTTACCACTTATCCCAATTCCATCTCCATTCCACGACAGGAGAGCACCAAGAGTATTCTACGGTTTAAAAGAGTAACAAAAATTCCCCTATTGGATGTGTCAAAAAATTGATGTTAAACTTTAACGAGCAATTAAGAAATAATAGTAATGATAATAGTATATCACTATATATTCACTAATTGGAGCTGAGCAAGGAATACGTTTCGATAGACTGCATTGGAAGAGATAGATATGTACTAACAATAAGTTAGTATTACTGTTGGCTGCAAGGAGCCATAGATAAGTTGAGATTGTGTTACCAACTACATGGATGACAAGGTCTAAATAAGTTGAATGTCTCCCCCCTACGAAGATTGAAGTTAAATAACACATTTGAACATCCTGAAATAGACGCTGCCTCTAAGACGAATAAGGACAACCAAATTCCACCAGAAATCTTTTACATCCGAAATGGCTACGCTCTGTTTATCTAGTTTACTTCTCCAAATATTTAGCTAGAATGCACAGTTAGTATAAACGGTTAACAAATAGAAATTCCTATGACTTTCCTCTAGCGGAATAAGATTCTGAAGTCCTTCTACTGACTAAGTAGTACTAATACTAACAAAGCGCTTTGTCAGATAAATGGACTAATTACGGTAAAAGAAATGCAAAAATGATTACAAAAATGGATGCACTATTGGATTAACAATTGTACTGAACTAAAGCCTATTTATCAATTAATTTGCACTTAGTATCGAGGCCGCATTGCAAATGCAATTAGCTGATTTATTGATTTCCATTAAGCTAACTAAGACTGTTACTTTCGGGGGGTGAATTAGCAAATCTAGGCCCAAGACCAGTTATCAATAGCAGTGATTACTCATTTTTTATAAGATATTTCACCAGGTTTGGGATACTGACTTGTTAGGCCATGATTGGCCAATTCATAATAATTTGTGTACACAAAAAATGGCCTGTTTGTGTGTGTAGCATGCAATGTTATAAATCAGACGTTTTTTCTTTTGAAGTGAATGATTCATAGCAGCACCTTCTAATGACTGGTTAGTGTTTGCGGTGCGATAAGTTATAGAAAGCATGGGGGTGGGGGGAGGGGGGAGGAGAGGAGGGGGGGGGGCTAGTGTTAGTGTGATTACGGTAGCCGTCGCGTCCTTAATGATTCATGAAAGTCGGCGTGAAATATTTCTGTGGTTTTTCATGATTAAGGCCACGTGTGTGCAACTTAGATTTCCTGTCCTGATGTGAATTTAACGTTGTCGTGAAAATAATAGGAATTTAATCAACTCACCTAGGTATGCCATCATTTTCAAACAGTAAAATGGTCTTTCTGCCTAGATCTAAACATTTGACCGCATTACTGAAAATAATAAACGGGTTTTACCAAAGGGGTAAAATTTAGAAATTAATGATTATTAAGCATATGTTGTTGGGAAATTGCAATATCAATGATTGGCAAATAGTATACAATACGCGGCAAATACTCTGTTAGTACTTGCAGGTAAATCATGAAACTATTTCAGTACAATAGGTGATTATTAAATCATTGAAAATGGTCTCCAAAATAAAACCATTTCCGATTGCAAACAATATTTCAATCAACATGATAAATGTAGTCGACTACTAATTAATTTAAGCGTTCGTAAACGAAAATGGCCATGAAATTTCTTTTTCTAGGGTAAATAAATATTTAAAGATTATTGGCGTCGATAACAGTAACTTCTAGAATCCAAAAATCAAGAAATTGCAACCCATCTGGACTTTTATACTCCCTAACGCTGTAGCAAAGATTGATCAACAATGAGATAGAACGAGGAGACATTCGATTTTATCAGTGTACACACCCGCCAATAGTCATTAATGCACATCCAGTGATATGGGAGTCCAATCCCATTGGGTAATTTTGGTTCACAAGATGGCTGGCAGAGTGTGAGTTCATCATTCTACGCCTTAACTAAAATCAGGTAATTTGAACACTTTACTTAATGGCTTTTGATGGTTTTATCCATTGGAGTGCTGGCATAGTACCTTGTGAATTGCAGAGCAGTAGAAATTCCTTTCCATTAACATTATTACAATAATGGGAAATAAATCAATACTTAATATTCAACTATTAACTGCTTGCGAAATCATGCGTGCATTTCAAATTCAAGCGAGTACGATCTTTGCTGAATCTATCCCCAAGGTACTCACTATTAAGTTAACGGCTATTGATATTGATCTGAGGCAGGGCATATAAAATGGCTGTATCGTGTTGGCGTTGATCTGATGACACCGATGGGTTACCACCTGCTCCAAGGGACATGAGTCAACCAAGATGACATTATCGAAGTGAAAATCATTGATGAACTTACACCCGAAATGCATGATTACACAATGAATTTAATACATGACGTTAGAAAGCCTTCTTAAAAATGTAATATTCATAAGAAAATACTTACTTTCTAATATCGCATTAATTTAGGTAAAAAGTAAACATTTAAGGACAATATATATTATTACTTGTTTCCTTGTTTATGGATTTAATAAAAAATCTCTTCAAAGGGGGAATGGTGAAAAACTGACGATAAATCTTGGCTCCATTTTGTGGAAAATTAAATTTCACTCTTCCTCCCGGTTGCTCTCTAGTTCTCCGTTAAGTGAAACAGTACTGACGCCTGTTCGCACAAAATTAAAACTTCCACCTAGTGAAACAGATTGAATTAATTACTATAATTATTAATTAATTATTTTTTTGCGTAATGGAGTTTCATCTGCCTGCTTCTGTTGTTTAAACTGGCATCCGCGAAATTTGATTTTAATAGATTATAAACAAAGCCGATACGTAAATTAAAAACTAAATATCAACTTCCAAAATTGTGTTTACTTTTATTTTTAGTGTTGTTCTAAAGCATTAAAGTAGAAATGCTACTGTTAACAGCTTCAACTCAAATAAATCAATTCGCTGGGTTTTGGGTGTAGAGATGATGTACGCGTATGTATAGATAACTATAACTATTATACCACAGTGAAGAGATGCGCCTGTGATATTCGTGATTACCCTTCAAACATTTTGACATGCCGTTCAGTTGGTTCGTTTCTTTCGGTGCATTGACTTCTAGTGTACACATTTTAAAGTTAATAAATAAAGTAAGTCTATCAGTACAGTCCTGACTACAGAATGATCGTAGGAAGACAAATAATTCACTGTCAGAGTTGTGCATCCGATATGTTGACATTTAGCTTTATTAAAATGTCGTTACCTACAAAAATGAATACAATTTTGACACTATTCCACTATTCCAAGAGAATGTGAAGATAACTACATCATTTGCTTTTCGGATCTGGCTCATAGAATATTCACTCAAAGAACAGGTCACCATTTCAAGTTAAAAAATTCGAAATCCATACTATCGATTGCTAATCGAATTCTTCCCAAAATCTCCAATACTTATTGACCGATTGCCTAATCATGATGGTTGAAGTTGCCAGAAGGAGATAACTTCGTTTTGGGTGCTCTGCATGTCAAGACTACTTAATTTGCTTATTTTAATATGGGTTAAATTTAGAGTACTCCATGAACGTTTCCAATCACTAAGAGTAAATTTGACAAGTTGAAAGCTCTGTAATAGAAGTTCAAATGGCTAGGTTATATTGAACAGGAAACGGATTATCTTAAAGACAGCGCAGTGATTAGATGTGGAAAGGACCTATGAGATAATAATGAAAAGTACCTTTTGTTGAAGCGAAAGGATTCATCAAAGAAAACGGACGTTAAATTCTCCTCCATTATCTTGCAGTGAAAATAAGTTTCATTGTACAATTTCTATTCCTTTATTTACATGCAGTAAAAAGTACTTTACGTTTACCGTGCACAGATTATGCCAGTGGGTGACAACTGAGCGAAATTTGCATTTTCAGCACCAGCTTGAAACGGAACTGCATTTCAAATCACATGACAAAGATTAAACGGCTAATTTCTAAATAGGCAGGATCATGAAGCGATCGACTTCATTAAAAATTAGTTCAAATAGTAATAATTAGGTCTATTTAAGTAAGAAGATTTTAGTCAAATTAGACTATCTTAATGCATTTGTAGGCAACCGAATTACATCTGAAGATTAAGATGGAAAAAATAGTGTAAGTTTGTGATTTTTTTATGAGTTGGTATTTGGAAAGGCTAGATAACAGCATGACTAGGAAGTGTTTGACCTCTCCAGTGAGTTGTCCATATTTCACATACGGTAGTTAAGAGCCTTGCCACTTTTGTATATTCAAGCCATTGCAACCCGACCAATATAAGCTCTTATAACCACCCAATAACAAAAGACCGACCTTGATTACCGATTAATGTATACACTTTTAACAAATCCCTCGTATATAATCTTATCTAAATGTCCAGACTAGTTTGGTCCAGGATGCTTTGTTGTCACTCTTCTAACCTTCACTGTTACAATAGGATACTGTTCTGTTGTAGTATTAATCTGATCATTTTTACCGCGTATAAGATTAAGATTCCATATATTAACTCCGCGCATAACTAATTTGAACAATGTGACCTGGTTTAATTCAGATCTTTTTCTATGCAGGTAACTGGGTGAATGAGATCATGATAATTGATTTCTGTAGGAAATGTCTCTTTTCTCGTTGCAGGCATATTAGCGGTTGTTGAAATTCTTCTATAATAATAATGATTAACTCATCAGTGGTTATACAGTAATCCAATCTATTAAAATTTTCCCTCTATTTCCTAAATCGCGAACATTTTGTGTTCATATTCTGGTAAATACGTCTTCACTTTCTTCTGGGAGTCAGCCAGCCATTTACCCGGACTTGTGTGTCATTCATAATCTATAATCAAATGACCCAGACCGCACCCAAATGCAAGAAACTCGGTTTTGTTCACTCGCTGAGTCACCACGTTCTGACCTCTATTCCCAAATCATTCAAACCCTCTTTATGAACCCCCTCATCATATTACTAAATCTGTCCACTGGCCTGTTGAGGCACCCGCAGGTACCACCATGAGCTGCAGACAACTCATGTTCTCCTGATCTCATTTCTCGTCAAAGAGAATACTACAGATTAAGCTGTTTAAAAGCGTCTTCGTTAGTTATTCTGCTGGTCTATTGAAGATTAGTGGTGGATAGGTTGTATAGCTTGAAGAATGTCCGGGACATTAATTTGTTAACATGCCTCTAAGGACATGCCATCCTTCAATATTCCAGAAAAATAATCACTTTTTGCTAAAGTACTGACTTAGATTAGTCAATGCAATATACAACCGCAAAATATACAAAATTGCCTATTAATAGTTATTTTGCCTTTTATCAAATCAAAAATGCCGCAGAATGATAAGGTTTTATTTATATTTCATATACATTCTCCTATTTTCCTCTCTCTTAGTTAAAAAAATATTGCAAAAATATGCTTCTTACTAGCTAAAATTCGTTTTCATATATGGATCTTTCTACACACTCATTTATCGAACTTCTAATTATTCATAATTTTCACTAGGGGAGATACTTCAGACGGTGATATGCGCTTGGCAGAGAGTGGCATTCTACTCAGAGGCAAAGGCAGAGACACATAAATACTCCCTGAGTGGTATACTTATTCCCAAATCTCCCATTCGCTACCTTCTCCCAGTGTCTCGATCCTTTTAAGGCGGAGTTAGGGGGTGAGGGGAGGAGGAGGAAAGGGGAAAGTGGGGGTTAGGCAGCAAATTCAGACTACAGCGACTATAAACCTTTGGCTCTGGTGAGTCACCCCCTGGAGAAGGAAACCTACTCAGTTCTATCACTACCGTATGCCAATGACTCATCCCCCAACCCCGAAGCAGATGACATCACCTCCGCATCGGCATAATGATTCGACCTGCCTTATTCACCAGCCCCTTGGTGCATCATCCTATGCACACATGCTCCATGGGCCAGAGAGAGGGAAAACAGAAAATGTAAAAAATTACTTTCTTTTTCTTTACAACTCTTAAGTGTCTAATAAAAAGTAGCGACTTTGAATATTTATTTTATTTAATTTTTTGCCTCGAAACAATCTTTATTTTCATTGGTGTAGGACGTCTAAACGCAGAGGAGCTAAGATGTGGGTGATTTTGGAAAGGGAGGAGGAGTGGACAAGATTTGGAAATTCTAAATGTTGACAACCCTGTCGATTTATTAGAAAAACTAATATCGGATGGCTTCATTTCATGGGATTTCGCAAGCATCCTCTTTTATGCAAGTTATAAAGCTATGTTTCCCATAATAGGGGAATCTTCTAGCTTGAGGATTATCAAGGACTGTGAATAACCAGTGCTTTTTTTCCAGAATTTATTAACAGAGTCGAGATTCCACTTCTTAAACAAAAAGAGTAATTGTGATTGGGGTTCTTGGTACGCGAACAATTGATTTATTACGTAAATTAACATCTAAGTTTGTTAATTTACACTAGACACCCCCGTCTCGTCATTCTTTAGCGCATTGGGTAGCAGAAACGAAATTCTCCAAATTGTAAGAACTAATGAATTAAAACTCACAGCAAATAAGCGTTCCAAAAACTGAACACGAAGAATTATATAGGCCGACGTATATTGAAGTAAAGCACGATTATGACTCGAGTGAGTTGGACAGGAAGAGGGTATTATCGAGATATTAAATGACAGTCGTGCCTCATGAGCGGAAATAGAGAGATCTTTTGTAGTCATTTGGGCAAGTGTGCACGAGAGGTATGAATGAAGGTAACTTTTTATATGATAAAGGAAAATATATAGAAAAAAAATGAAAATCGATAAACTTATCCAGGCATGGCAGATATAAGCTCGAGTCATAAAGGCATGAAGACATTGGAGCAACTTTGTGGACGAAAAAGCGAAGAATTCTCGTGACAAATGTGTGGTAAGAATAACTGTAAAAAATGGGTGAGTCATTCTTCAAGCTATTCACGTCAACTCCCTACGATTTTCTCATTTGTCAGAAATATAAATTTCATCACTATTTGGCATATTTACCAACTTCACCGAGGAATCTCCCGCAGAGGCAGTGTCTGTGCTCCTCTTAAAAGGTCTTCCATTATTAATCCTTTAAAATGAGACGAAATTACACGATACAAGTTGAGAAATACGAAATATTTAGCAATGCGGATATATGTTTCTAGCCTAAATCGTGTCAAATAAAATGATGGCGGTTAAACTATTGACATTAATTAATAAAGGGGAAGAAACTTCCGATATGCGATAGCATAATCACTATTACAAATTGTTTTTTATTTTTTATAATGTAAAGGACCTGTAAAAAAGAGAGCTCCCTCGAAGTGCTGAACCAAGTCCTTTAACTGGTTCCGGCTCGCATTGAAGAAGAACGGCTTTCAATATTCATTCTAATTAGAGTTACAACGTCCAAGACGTCATTTGGTAAATGAATTCTCATTCTTTTACTTCTCTTAGGACACATCTTTACCTCTGTGGTTGGACATTCACGTTACCGGAGCGGCGTGGTGATTGGAGTCAATCACATGACTTTTTAGACTTAGTGGGTATGCAGGCAATCCTTGCAAAGTCTATACATAATCCAATTAACGGGTTAAGTTGAATGATATTACTTCAAGATGTTAGTCTGAGTTTCGTACCTTAAGAAGCGCTGAAGTAATACACCTCCTTAGCCAATTAACAACACCATATATCCTAATATAAGATTTCGTCTCAGAGAAGGGTCCAAAAGAAATAGCGATATCTACTTGGAAAATAACTGATATTTTTCGTTTTATAATTTATCTAAAACATAATTAAAATCTTATAAAGAATTTATTCAAAAGAATGAAGATGAAATTTCAATTTAATGTCTGACAGATAATAATTACTTTACTATATGGTTACTATGCAAAATTTAAATCTAATGAAATCGTTAAGCAGTTACTTAAATACGTGCTAGGTAATTGAATAATATGAAGAGAAGTAGGGGCCCTAAACGCAACTGCAGGAAGGCAGTATTCGTAGTACCGAAATTGAATCCTCTCCTATCAATAAACATTCTCCTTTCCCTTTAGGTACTATTATGAAAACAATGCAAAAAGGAAATTTAGACGAAAATTATACCAAGTGGAATTATGTGAAATACCAGGTAAGATTTTGCTACTCTTTTTTCAAATGCTTTCTCAGCTAACTTCAGGAGCACGGGAGCGGAAACAGATATTCATGACATGGCTTCACAGCGATATTGATGATTACAGTTTCGGACAGATTTGGGTCCGAAATACGGTCAACACAAAGTGAAAAATATATAATTTTGTTTTCGATGCTGTTACTGCCGCGTGGCTGTGTTGACGGTGGTGATAAATGCGAGATACTGGCATGAACTGGATCAGATCAGAACCCTGCACGAAAACCAGGGTAGCTTCTGCTGACTCATATAAGTAGCAGTAAGCGGGAATGCATTCAGTGATTCATCAAATTCTTTGCGGTCAACCTGATTTCATCCTTGCCCAGTAATCGCATAAGGATAAGTTGGAAAAGGAATAAAAATACTTGCAAAAATTTTAAAATTATTTTTGCACTTAGAATGTGTAATTTTTTGTTTTCAAGACAAAATTTATTTGTTACTGTTTGTCGAGTGAGACCTGTCTCTATTTAACAGAACCGACTTCTCAATTTTTATAAGGTTTTATCATTTTACTTTTTTTATATAAATTATAAATAATTTTCTCATTCCTTTGAAGAAGGTTTTCTCTTATAGGAACTGAAAAAAATTGGTAAGAGAGACATATTGAGAAATTTGATTGTTCAATAAAATTACCAAGAAACTACTTCAAAATGAATAAAAAATCAAGTATTCACCAGAGATATGTCATGTAAATTCAATAATGATCAGCAGCTTTGAAAAAAAGGAAGTCCAAAAACTGTACACAAGAGAACTTGGCAGAGCACGAATTTGAATAAAATTGCTTTTTCAGAATTCTAGTAGTTCAAACCTCAATTACCGATCTTGAACACAATCCTGGAAGCTCATTGTTCTAGCGATCTTGAAATAAGTCAAAACATTAAAAAGGCTAGGAATCACACCTCTATCTACACTTAAAAGTTATTAATTTTATTAATTTGAAGCAGCCAAATATCTAAACCACTAAGTTTGTGCAATTTAACGAACTTTTAGTGTCAAACACATGTTTAAGCTATTTTGATAAATACGACTAAATGATATCCAGTTTCATTTAAACCTCCAGCTACAGCAAGTGCACTTTCAATTATAAATTAAATTGGCAAGTACTTTGGGAATTTACCTAACAGAAGAATCTAATCTCGAATTCTGTTTTCAATAAATCACCACTTTCCAGGAAGGGAGACCTCCGAATCGATTTGCTTACACTCGGTAAAGCACTGATAGTTACGTCTCACTGTCTAAATTATTTTATTAAATAAATGGTCATTTATTATAACTTTTACTAAATATTTCATATAGTTAAGAAAAGTTTGTTTGACCTTGCATGTTATTATTGCTGATACTGTCAATGTGAGCAGTAAAAGTAACGATAAACGAAAAGGGGGAATTCGGCTGTAAAGTCAGAGTAACAATAACTTTATTTCATTAGAATTATGAAAACATTGAGTTTTTATATTCTAGCAACGAGAAGGGCCTACTTTGGAAAGTCGTACTATTCGAATTTCAGCCATCGACATCCAGATTCATGGACAAGATTATGATTGCGACATTCAGTGCTCGTTGGCCGTTTGGTTTAATTCGGTCATTAGTTGTACTGCCTCAATTTATTTGCTTCTTAGATCATTGTGCAGTTAATCGAAACTATAAGTATCACAGTATTCGATGTAACAAGAACTACTTACATGAATAAAATTTCACTATCAATTTAATCATATTCGTTTTATTTTGGCTTTCCGAAATTCTCTGAAAAATTCGGCCAAAATAAAAAAAATCTCAAACAAAATTTAAAATTTGAATTAAAGACGACAGAATTTATGATTATTTATTTGGCTAAATTCCAAAGAATCTATTGTGATGGAGGCTTACTCATGCCCTCTATCTGATGTAGCGAGACCAATTAACCGCAAATTTATATTGCGCTTTAATCATATTTTGACTGAGATACTAATAAGGAACAAATTTCTAAGTAAAAACTATTTCTCAGTGTAGCATTTAAGCATTTTAACCAATGTAGACTTATCCAAAATAAATTTTACGGAATTTGAATGAGTGGAAAGTAAAAACAGTTCAATTGAAGAGACCATGTATCTGGTGGCGTAGCGGTCAATTTGGATGTTCGCAAGGTCAGAAATCATAATCATTTGGTTACCACAGTGGAATGATATAGTCAGATGCATTGGTCAAGCTACTCAGGAGACCAGCTCTGGGATTTTATCCCATTTCTAAGAATCTTCATCAAAACAGACTTATTTCAAACTTCTTTTCAATGCCATTTTTTAATTTTCAAGTCATGAATATTGACCATAAATCTACAATGGTGGGGGAAAAGGAGGTGGGAGGAGAGCCCTTCTCTACTCTGGTGGTAAGTATCTATTTACTAATCAGAGAAGAATTATTTACCGTTAAAATTAAGATTTAATGTGAGAGAATTCTGGTGAACTTAGCTAAATTAAAATCAATAAAGATTCTGTTTCTGTAAACAACTGTATTGCAATAAGGGGTGTGCGATAGACTTACCTTCCCATGGATCACCCTGGGCAACGTATACTCATGTGGCAAAAAAGTCTATGAACTGGCAGTTGACTTCAAATTACCATGACCCCACTGAACGTCATATTCGACCACTTCCACAGTACTCACCTTACTTTTTTCTCTACCTTTGTGTCAGTACTCTTCTGTTCCCAATCTCGAATTTTTGCGACTTTGATGTTGCTCTTCACTGTGAGGTCTGAAGTCAACTAAAAGCCTAATGATAACTATCATAAAGCCTGCAATTTGATATAAATAAATAAATATGTGTTCCAATGATCCACTAGACATTGGATATATGAAGTGGCTTATTAATGAAAGAGACTGTTCATAAAACAAGATGTCATGACCATCTTGTTGTAAAACCCCATTCTAAAATTTTAATTAATAATGTATAATGAGTCAAATTTCCAGTGTCTATTCTATCACCTATTCCTTAGGCACAATCGTACCATTTACTATTACCTGAATTCAGACCTTGGGACTATGCTCAATAGACCGTGTGGATATAATTTGTTTGAAGTATTCAACAAGTTAACTGTCTTTCATAAATTCTCACCTTACTTAATCACGAGTTTTAATAATGATCTGTCGAGATTTGTTTATTCTAAAAAATAAAATACATCTTACTATGCAGTGATGTGCACGTCTACTGTGTTAAGGCCACGAGATTGAATTGAGCGACAATGATAGTTAAATCAAATTAAATTTTCGCAAAATATTAAGCGAAAATTGTATACCGAGTTGTTTGAATTTATTTGCAGAATTATCTGGTTCTAAGAAACTGAGTTTTTTTGGTAATTATTAAACTGGTCTACATACCTGTAATAAAAAGTCAGAATATGCTGCCTAGCCATTATCAACTTTATTGCAGGAACCTATAAAAAGTCGGCACAAATATCACGATTCTTGGATAAGGTTAGTGAAATTTGAATTTATGCCTTCTCAGCGGACATAATTATTTATGACAGTTCCTAATATTTTTGTATGCGTTTTCCAGCAAATCAGATTGGGACTTTTGACTCAAGGTCAGTGGTAATCACTTAGAGTTACTTTTACAGTGGTTAATATGGGAACAGAGATCCTTTCGATTTGTGTTGCTTTCTTTTTGTTGTGTACAATTATTTCAGCTATTTAATAGGAAATTCAAATGAACCCACGACATCATCTTCAAGATTAGGTCCCATGTTTGATGAGCTTAAAATAGAAAAATCCAAATTTTATGAAAAATCATTTAATTATTAAATTTATCATAACGGTTGACGTGAGGTTTAGTATAGATTGTTAATATCTATAGCAGCAGACTGAATTTTGGATGTTTCACTTTTGAGCCTTGACTTATGCTCAGTAATCTTTACGGCAGATTCTCCTAGTTTGGAACGGTTCCCAAGATTAGCTAAGCTACCACAAAGTCATAGAGGGAAAAGACGTATGGCGTGGAATACGTTTAGTTGGAGGATGCTATGTGGTGTTGACTGTAGAGAGCCTATCCATTATAGGTATTTTTGGGCATGAAAACCACGTAATGAGTTTGGTTATTGATTGGTCGAGAGGCCTATGCACTCATGACTTCATAATACTTGAACACGCATGCGCTTCTTTGCTTCAGCCATTCTGATGTTGTGTTCCCCACAATGGAATTACTTTCAGTTGTCATTGTTTTTTTTTTAACCGTTCCAATTCCAGATACTAGTGCTAAGGCCACTGAATTCAAATCACATATCACTCGGCGAAATCTACACTTTCAGGAAAATTAATGGAAAAATCTAATACCCGGTTTACGATTTTCCTCCACAAATATTTTTAGATCTAACTGGAGCATGGAAATATATTTTCCCCTATACCTTAATAGTTCTGAAAATGCTCTGATTGACAGCATTTTAGGACCAAATATTTGTTCTGAATCTATCCAAAACGTCATTTAAACTTGACAGATTCAACGACAAGTCTAAGTCATTTTATACATGCTTGACAAATAAAACGAATTACTTCAAAGGGGAATTCAGCTCCTCCCTCTCCCTCTCCCACCCCAATCAACTGATCATCATAAAAGGTTCATTTCTCCTATTGCTTTTCAGTTTAGTATTTAGCAACAACTCCAAAAAACATTCTGTTTAGTCCCCTCGGAAAGGTCGAGCTTAGAAGGCGTCAATATGTGTGGGAAAAGCTAGCCATCTCAGACCCACAAGCTCCACTCTCTTAAAATAAGAAAGGCACAGAACTGTTGAAATTTTTTTTGATATTAGAAAAGAGGAGAAATGACAGTAGTCCTATAGTGTGATTAAGTGACAGAGGAAGGCCCCGACGCCTGTTTGAGATAGCAACGGAAAGTGGAGAGACTCCTTTTGACTGACGGATTTGCCAGACGTCAGAGGGAGTGAAAGAAGGTGAGTAATAGAGAAAATGATCTGCTATTTAGAAAATATTTAAACAAACAAATCGTATATTTACAGCTAGCGTAGGCATAGAAGTGGCAATTATTTTGCATGAAACAGCATATTGCATCAAACTGGATGTGTTTATTGTTTACAGTATCGTAGCCGCATTTGTAACATTAATTAAGCTGTTTTGGGGGATATTTAGGTCAAGGCGATATGTACCGAAATCCACTCCCTCTCCCTCCCTCTCTCTTATCCAACTTCCCACTCTGAGTGATTAGGAGAAAGAGTGTACTACGTTGGCATAGTACAAAAGTCGAAGTTGCTGACTTGTTATTTGCAAACTGACGAAGATTTGTGTTTACTTATTAGGTGTCACAATGATAAATGAACCATCTTGTTCAAGAGATGTAAATGAAATATTTACCAAAAATACTGTTATTTAACTGCTAGCAATTTTGATTAACAAGAATTACGACCGATGATTGAATCTACGAATTATTACAATTTTCATTAAACACAAAGATAGAAATGCGAAGGCCAGTATGGATATCAAAGTCCTGTTTTAATTCGGCCTAGCCAGCCTGCAGATTTAATCTCTCTGAACTAACCCCCAACAAATAATTACGCTTAGTTCGATGTTCACCCAGTATATACGTGGAAGTCAAGTTTATTGGAGAGGAAATGAGAACCAATAGAAATGGATAAAAGTGGGGGCAATGTCTAATACTAGCATAAAAATATCTCCAAGACCACTAAACGAAGCGTTAGAGAGCTTAATCTGGGTAGAGTGCAGGTGTATTGGGGCTACTCTTTTAAAAATTGGCAGACTACAGGCACCTTCTGTCAACCAAAATTAATATGTGGGGTTAGCAAAACACATCGCTGGATGATGATCTATGGGCATGGACCTTGCGGTCCCTGATTTAGCAGAGGTGCACGTTGACTACTGCGCCTACTACTACAACCTCCTTGATCAAAAGTTTAACTTTGGCCTCCTGGGTAAGAACCAAGGCTCCTGAAGTCAAACATGAAATTTCACTCAACGTCTAAGTTTAGAGGACTAGACCAATATGGGTTGAAGGGGATGGAGAAAGAGATCATTTCAGGGTACTGCACTCATTTCCACAAACAAACCGTTTTTTTATACCCACGGGAGGGCAAACAAGTAACGATTCGTAGTAATGGAGAAGCATTTGACCCAGCTAAAGAGTCCATAAATGATGAAGTGAATTGTAAAGTTTGCTATACACATTTACGCAGGAAGTATAGTTTGCCACTAGTGTTCCAGTGACGGGATTTCCTGACCAGAATGTTCAGATTTTTTGACCATCTGATTAATTTTCACACATTTTTACCCTGATGGTGCAATCAATCATGTTTCAAACACAGTACAGCTTGCATAATTCCTGTCAAGGTAACAACTTTTCTACATAAATAGCTCATGAAGGAATTGCCAATTATTTATTAATCCTATTAGGACCATATTGATCCTGAAATATCGACCACCTCTGATATTTTGAATTTCAAACTCTTCAGAGCAAATCTCCAAGACGGTGTTTGTTTCAATGACAAACTTTTAGTTAGTAAGATCTACAGTGAGCTTATTGCGTTGTCGTAAATTCTATCTTTACTAATATGGAATTTTTCCTGCAGTGTGTCTACAGAAGCATTGGAGACATCATTTTGGTTATGATGAAATGGTAAAATGTGAAGGCCAATTACAATTAATCAATTTGTTTCTGACGTTCATCGATCAGATAAATTGATCCTAGTTTTTTTTCCAACAAAAGTGTCACTTGATTCCCTTATTTTAAAAAAAGTAATTCGGGTCACTAACTTGTCAAGTGCGACCCCTTTAGGCCGCCCACTTGACCCAGAAATGCTGTGTTTACAACTGTCACCTTGCTCTTCCTCACAGCTACGACCTTAAAATCACCTCAGCGGATGCGCAAGGAATACTATAACTCAGTAAGGGGCCTTAGATAATCTCTCTCTCTCTCTCTGGGGGGTTTAAGTGAATTGAATAATTGCGACTACGCTGGTGTATTGGTGCGTTATGAATCATCTGCGTTTGGTAAGGTAGGGCGTATTCCCAACTATTCCAAAATGCCCTCTCTTCATGATATTAACACTCTCCAGCACCAGATGAACTGATTCATCAGATTTAATAAACAGACAGATTCCACGTTTATAATGCCGAGATTGACTTATGAACACTTTGGAGAAAATGCTGGTACGATTAAATAGGAGTGTAAATGGGCGAAGAATCTGCCATAGGGAAATAAATCCCGCATTGTGTACCATTCCTACAGATCATACATTCTGAGAAAGATGTCGTCTTTTAAGTTCCCTTTATCCAAGTTCTCACTGCATCACAAAGTTGCTTAAATGTTTTATTTCTGGCAAAATAATTTGTCAACTAGCTATATTGCTCAATAAAATTCAGAAAGAGACCACCGAATATCAATAATCTGCCTTCTCCTCATTCGAAATAGATATTGAATCCATAGCAGTCGCTTAAGACAGTGAGAATGAGTTAGCAAGGGTTAGTAGTCACTAAGATATACGAATACTTTGAGGTAAGGCACACGCTAATTTGTCCTATAAATTAAATTTATGCTTTCATTATTTTGCCAAAGATTAAAATATTTCTGTGCATGCATTCAAATTTTGCTCTTCCTTGCACACATTTTCCGGAATTTGGTTCTATGTTTTGGCAAGTTTACTACTTGGAAAAATTTTGACTGTCTAGTTATGCCAATCGATTTATTGACTTCGCAATCAATTAGTTCTGACTTGGACTTACCAGGTGTAATTTACTGGTAGCTCTATGCGCAATGGCCCAGGAGGACTCCTGTACAACAATTTGGCACCATATCACATCAGGCTGTGTAATAGAGACTTTAATAATTGCTTAGAAAAACGAGCTCAACATGATGACATATTAAAATTCCCTCTAATTTAAATAGTGGTGTTCATTAACTCGGCTTATTAAATGGCTTATGGGGGTAATTAAGGCGTATACCGCTGCATATATGCGGCCTTAGAGCGAATTCTCACTCAAGCAGGCATATAAATTTTCTCAAGCTTCCGTCTCTCTGAGTTATTAAATAAAATCAATAGCTTTTGAAAATTCGAAGAGTGTGTTCTGATGGATGTCCTTTTGATTATTGTGTTCGAATTTATAGGCTCATTCAGTGCAAACTTCTTTCTCCAAATCAGACAAATATACATCACAATAAAGCGAAATCTGGGCTGAAGAATACGTGTCAGAAACACGAGTTTGCACTTCAAAAGAAGGCACCTCTCCTGATTGTAAACAAGCGTGTAAAATATGCAGAATTCGAAACGCAGCAACGGTAAAGCTCTCAGCTTTAAAAGAAATGCATAAATACATTGCAATTGAACAAGTCATTCTGAAAGGCAGGATGTCTGATTGAACCTGACTTTCAACACTATATTACTTGAGTATACTTGATGGTGTTGTCATTAATATATGAAAATCCTGCGATACGTAGTATTCGAACTTTGAGTTTTATCGACTGAATTGTCTATGATTGGATTAATAGGGCTATCGGAGACTTCAGCACCAACAAAAAACGCCATCTTCAATTCTTTTCAATTTGATTTATATCAGATTGAGGCAGTTACAGTTTTTTTAGACCAACCGTCGTGTAGACATTTTCAAAGAACTAGAGTATACTCGAATGACTCAAAATTGCCAAGCTGAAGGAACAGTTAGGCTCATTGAAGTGTCTAAACCCAAGAAATAGGGAAATATTTTAAACAAATTTGATTGAGAATTAGAAAAGGAGAAAGAGAAGTCCAACTGCTCTGCTTTAATAGGGAATTATTTCGCTCCAGCAGGACTTGACATTTCGGAAATAGAACCAACTCACGATTTAGACACACCAGACTAATTGTGTATCTTGAATAAATTGATAACTAATTGGAGTTGATTAGACTAAACATTTGGTGACAAAATTGCATAAACAATCGTTCAAAATATTTGAATAAATGCTCAATTGGTAATTATTTTAGATTTATGTTAGTGTGTTAGTAAATTTGTTCGTATCCAATGAATTTGATTATTTCAAGCTTTTTATTACGTCATCTTAAAATGAAATGACAACGAATGACCTATTTTATGGAGGTTTTAATCAGTAAGTTCAACTATTTCATTTCGAATGTACATTCTCACAAGCAGTTTAGAATGGCAGCTAAAGTGCCCTAAAGTTCCTATGAGACTTGGCAGACAGAAATTTCCAGTTATTCACTTTTAAATAACGTGACTTGAATACACTTGCCTGTAATGTAAGCACCTTCTCCCACCGAGTTCATGATTTAACCCTTGAACGCCCGAATTATTTTTTGGAAAAATGCATCCAACCGCACTCACGCGTGTTTCACAGCAGACTGACGCCGATGCGATGAGTTTCGGTGGTATCAGGTGACGACTATAGACGTATTGAACATATTTCTAACGAAAATTGCGCCTTCTGTTACGAGTCTAGTACCAATGGAGCTTATCTGAAAGAGGACCGTACGGTCCTAAGAGTGTTAAAGAGTTAAGATGCCAAATATCATGAACTTTTAGGATGGGAAAATGAATCAACGTTAACAAAGACGGTCAATAAGTATTGAGAATTGTAAACCAACATTTACCACAGTCCAGAGCTTAGAAAGATAGAAGGTGAATATTGGGAATTAAGTGATGTAAGACTCTTGATACCTCAACTTTTCCCTTCCAAAGCCGTAATCTTTGTAATAAATTTGCAAAATAAGAATAATAACAACTATGCAGATTAGGGAATGTAGAATACATGCTTATGATTTAGGGGAAGGTTTAACTGATTCAGTCTTAAAATTCAAGGCCTTTACTTCACCACTGATCTCACTTCTTATTCCGTTATTGCTTTCTGTAAAGGTCCTTCAAGGAGGCACGCATTGACTTCGGCAACAACAGTATAGTGAAATTTCGAAAAATTGTCTTTTTAATAATTCATGATTTTTATGTACATCGGAGGATTCGGCACTTGAAATCCTTGTTGATAATTGGACCTGTTGGTCCCATTCAGCATGCAAAATGGCAAGCATTTCACTCTCTCTCTTTGCTGGAAACTTGCCAATTCAGATGCAAAAAGTTAATGCTTATTAGAGACAACATACCGACCAGTCATTCTTCTAACAGTAAATTGAAGTAAAATTCATTTGTTTAAAAAGCACGAATTTTTGACGAACTCATATTTTATGTTTTGCAAGCTATAGGCCGACCTACATCTTTCTCCACAATGAAGACCTTAATCAGGAGAAAATTCAAGACTCTAAGAAACAACGAACTAAAGCCCGAACAAAGGAGAAACAGTGGATAGTGGCACTCTCCAACATAGCCGACTGGCCTGGACTCGAAGCTGTTGCAGAATTTAAATCGAGTACCGGACACAATTGCCTGGCGAAACATCTTCACATAATAGGAGTATGGGCCCAACCAACATGCTCCCTATGTGACCTTCAGGAGGAAATGGAGAAGACCCATCTGATACGGTGTTCAGCCCTACAGACAGCGACAGAAACCCAGAGATACTGGGAAGCCAGAAGTCAACTAATGGGCTAATGACAACTATTATAAAGCCTGCCATTTGATATAATAATAATCCTGTAATAATAATATTTTGTGTTTCGAATTTATTTAAGAGATACATGAGTTAATTTTTTGGGCTTTAAATATGGAAAGTAAAGAATCTCCTTGAGTTTAAGCAATATTTCCCACTTTTGCTCTTATGCTCTTAAGGAAACACTTAATTTGGTTGAAAGCCAAAATCTTGATTTTCTAGGTACTGGTTGACCTACGAGCATTTCGCATAGCAAGTAACTGCCTTGTTTCTGTGAAGTTGTGAAAGTAGCACCATTTGCAGTCTTTTCTCCCTGATAGCATGCACTTAAAGTATATACCGAAGTGGAAGCTGAAGGAAATTCGCCCAAATGCAAGTATCAAATGCGATTCTCACCCTCACGAATGAAAATACAAAGCATAAGGTCAAGAATCCAAAGCTCTAGATGTATTTAAATTTTTTTATCATGGAGTTATCTACACTCCTCTACCCTTTCAATATCCAAGCCTTTCGTACCCCATTTTCATTACTGGATCTCTGACTTTCTGAATGAGTTTATGCTTTGGATATTTGAAGCTCATTGACGAGTTGGTTTAAGTGAAAGAGTAGTCATATCGTTTTACTTCATTTAAATTTTGTTAAACGCTACCAAAAGGAATTTCCGCATGGCAAAATTCACTAAAATTTCTTTGAGCTGAACTTTGGTACCACAATAACAGAGCAACTTTTCCAGCTATTAATTGTGGAGACCAACTGAACTCGATTAGCAAATAAGGGATGCTGAAAGCAGCATTAAGATACCACAGAGTCTTACTTCAGTTAATTTTGAGGGTTTGCTTGGATCAAAAATTTTATTTTCATGCAGCAAAAGTGTGTCTACAATGTTCAGTGTTTATTGAAGATTTGTTTCACACAATCGAAATGGAGCGATTCCGCCAATTTTATTTCCTTCTTCCAACAATTCCGAAGGCAAAATGATCTTGCATAACGTTACGAAGACGGTATCTCTACAAATTTCCAGAACTATTTAATAAAAAAAATTTATTCGTCATGCATTTCTTAAACATTTTTGCCCATTGTATTAAAGAAGAGGTGCGCGATAGACTTATCTCCACGTGGTGCACCCTGGCCAACGTATACCCATATGGCAAAAAAGTCTGTAAATCGGCAGTTGACTTCAAACTACCATGACCCGACGGAATGTCATATTTGACCACTTTCACAGTACTCACTATACCTTTTTCTACCTTTGTATCTGCTTTTCTACATCTCTGAATCACTCTTCTGTTCCCCCTCTCGACTTTTTGTGACCTTGACGTTCCTCCCCTCTGTGAAGCCTGAAGTCGACTAAAGGGCTAGTGATAATTATCATAAAGCCTGTCATTCGTTATAGATGAATACTAAAGAAAGTATATATTTCAGTGAGTGACTGGAATAACATACTCTCAATTTTAATCATAAGACGTTACAAGCAACAATGTCTCATAACTCGCGAAGAATTCTGTGTAAACTTTGGACGACCAATATGGAAAGACTGCAGTTCAGGCATGTTTCAACTTCCTAACACACATGCATACACCCACACACATTCTGTTGCAATTTCTTCTAATAATCAACCACTGACTAACTGGTGTTGATTAATAAACGGAGCTACTGAGAGTTCACCTCCTCCAAAGAAGTACCAACAAAGTCGAAGTTTCCAAGCAAGTTTCTACAGGATTGCAAATGAGTGGACATATAATGCAGCTGTTAAGACTTGAATCTTCCCTCTTCGTGAATTGCAATAGCGATAAATGACAGATGACTCATCGTGATTATTGTTTACTTCACCACTCTTCGTGAACGCGTGGGTTTGAAGTGTAATTGGTGAAGGATTGAGTGGTCCATTAAATTGGTGGTGCGTCAGCTTCTCTCAAGAGCTTCTAACCGACTAGAGATAGTTAAACGCAATTAACGCTGGACTGCACTTCTCCGATTATGATAAAGGTCAGAAGTTCAGTAGCCCAAGTGCAAATGGGGATTGATTGCACATTGAGGCTAAGCAGTGATAGTTCTGATCGTTAAACTGTCATATGAATATCTAATTAATTAAAATAGAGGTAAAAATGTCAAATCCAAGGAGTAGACAAAAGACGTGAGATAAAGATTGCGGTAAAAAATGATAAAAGTAGTGTGGTTGTTGAATTTGGTTTATTTAATAACTCTCAATGAGTCCGTTTTTGACTGAACTGTTCGCAGGAAAATTATGCTCTGACAGGTAATAAAGACTGGATGCCAAATTTTCTTTCCCGTTTGTAATAAAATTATAAAAGGTTAAAGATAAAAATTGTCAAATTTAAGAAAAGCCTTTGGTTTGTTGGAGCTAAGACTAACGTTCTCCAGTTAAAGCAGGTAATCGCATTTTCTGGGGTTCTAGAAGAGAGAGTCAGGACAAACCTGAAATAACTGAACAATAACAATTAAGAAGTAAGATATTTAAGGAAAACGGAAGAGCGGAAGAAAATTGAAAACCGAAAAGTGAAAAGCAATATGGAGGAGGTGGTGGGGCAAGAATTGGGTGTCTACAGCCCTAGTCCAGTTATCGGCGTTTGTCAGATTCAACAGGCAAAAGTGAGTTATTTCAAAAGAGGTGAGTGAATATCGATAATCAATATTCATCAACTGAGACGATTGAAAACAGTCCAAATAAACGCAAAGGAGAAAACGTGATTTTCCATCAACGCAATTTAAATTAGCATGAGGCGAGAAAAGTGTCAAGAAACATTCAGAGGCAATTCTTCAGCCTTCTCCCAGCCTTTGGGTTCATAAAGGTGACACCTTCAGCTGTGAATTGAACCAATTCGGCTTGTCCTGCTCTTATCGAAAGTGTCACAACTTGAAATTTCGTAGGTAGAAACAAACGGAGTTTGCATATGTAGGTTGTACAACATGTAACAAATAAACAAAACACACAATAAAGTAAAAATGAAACTTTACAATGCATATTGCACCATATTGCTAGAAGCAACGAATAAATAGAAATTGAAAACGCACGGGTATGAGTGAGAGTAGAATGGAAAACGGTTCCACCTCATTAAAGCCGAATTGACCGGTGCACTTTCTTGGTACATTTACTAGGTATTCTGCCCCTCGATGCATCTTGACAGCAAAGTGATGAAAAAGCATTATGAGATTTGGAGAAGGCCAATTGTCTACAATATTTCACGGAGCACTGAATGTTTGTGCTGGATCGTCTTTGAAGGGTTGACTGTTTTATAAGGAAGTGATATCTACCTTTTGTGTTGAGATAGTTTGAGATTGTGCAGATCCAAAATTAGGTGATCACCCAAGTGCAGTGAAGTAGCGTGGTGATGGAGTTCCCTGATAGATAATTATTGATGTTGGCAGTAATGATACTGTCTTCTCAATCGAAGCAGATTTGGTGAACTTTGGCACTTCGGATTCCTTTGTGTTGCTCTTTCGCTTAACCTGTCTTCGATAAATGGCAGAAGCTTTAACGGGTGGACAATGTGGCTTTTTTTACCTTCCACAGTCACGATTATCTGCGGCGAACAGAACTTCATTAGAGAATTCTAGGTTACCTGTTTGAAACTGTCCTATTACAGCTTTCGTCTTTAATGCGATTGCATCATCGCCGTAGTGTCTCCATCCACTGGCTGCTATTCTTCAGAGTCCGTATTCAGCAGGTTGTTGAATGTTAATTAAATTAGAAAAAAAAATTTTCAATGCAATTTGAAATTATTGTAGTGATAAATAAGGTTATGAGAATGTAATTATTTTTTACACTTTATTCTTTTTAATTCATTTTAGGAGAATCATCCTTTACTTCCGATTTATTTGAGATTTCAATGCTGTAAATTTAAAAGAAAACTAGGAAATAATTTTCCCCAAACTGCGTATGCTTTAATTATTTTGCTACAAAAAGAGTGTGCAGCGGATTAGCTACCTAACTAAGCCTGACTGTACTCAGAAACCTCAGTGGCAGTTTCTCCTAGTCCGTAAGACCCCCAGAATTAGCTAAGCTAGTTGCAAAGCTAAGAAGAGACAGAGGTATCCAGAGAACGCGTTTATTTTAGACATGCATGACGTGGAGTGTCTTGTACGACGTGGAACTTAGTCAGTATATACACTTTATGATATGATGACCTCATATAACTTGAATCATTGATTGGTCGGAAAATCGTGTACTGGGATTGACCATTGATTGATCGTAGTTGGAATTGGTCATTGATTCTGCATTAGTCATGCCAAAGTTGTGTCCCCACAATACTCCCCCTCTAGAGCGTTTGTAGGTACCTAAGAAGAAGTACGTTAGTTAATTACTAATATGAGATTCGATATCGGGTTCTTAATGACAGCATAGTCCGCACTATTGTCAAGAGTGAAGATGCTTTTTAGAACGGACATTTTACTTTTCCTCTCCTTCTTTTTGTGATAAGGGACAAAATATATCAGATTTATTAAAAGTACAGCCCAGTCCACCCGTTGGACAAACTCGATCATGTTGGATGAATCACATCCCTAGAAATTCCCAAGGGAGCGAGCTACATGCAGATTAGGGTTGAAATTGTGATTCACTGCAAAGAAGTCAATGTCTTCGCGTAAAATAAAACTATTTTTTCAAGTTAGAATAATTTATTACTTTATTTTTTTAAATCTTCATTAAAAATAATATAAGCGCATTTCTTTCAATAAAACTGACACACTAACCAAAACAGTTTTTTATATATATTTTCCCTCTAAAATTACCCCTTCTCTTCAACTTCCAGCAATTAATATAACGAATTCATCTGTGTACTAATTCTGATAAGATTGGGATATGAGGGTTTATTTCCATATTGCTAACAATTTTATGAAAAATCTCTGTGAGAAGACCTTCTCTATAGCAATTCTAGAATGAAGATTTTGAGATAAATAGAGTGAAGTTCGATTTCTAGTCACCTAATAATATGAGGGGTCTTAAAAGGATGATTGGTACATTTGATACTATCATATAGCAAGGTAACACGTTCTTCTATTTTCTCTTCAAGAAAGAAAATGGAAGATTGGTATTAAAAAACCGTAATAGACAAATTGATCAGTTACTATGGTAATGGAAGATGCGCCACAACCCCGTATAAGCTTTTATAAAGCATTAACGTCCATTGAAATTCTAAATCAGACCTCCATAAAGCTCAATGCCGAAATTTTTTCAAAAATCGTGGCTCAAGAACGCAGTGGTTTCAATCTCAGTTGAACTCAGGTGAAAAAGCTCGACTTTTTTTAGATGATTTAAAATTCCTAAACCTACCCCTCCACCCTCCGGGAAGTGTTAAATTAAAAGCTGTAAATACATAGGCACACTGAATCGCAAAACTGCTGCCACTATGAATAAACCATTCTGATCAAGTGAATTCACTATATTAAAAGATACTCTTCTAATCTTGACTACACACTCATTCCTCCTAGAAGGTGTGACTATGCAGCAAATAAAGTCTACCGTTTAGTCAATTGAAATTATTGTGAACAAATGTTATTCATGAATTTACTTGAAAACTATGTGATTTCTCAGTTAAATAAATCTCTTATGAGGACGCTGAGCACTACAGACCCCTAAATTACAAACTAAGTGTAACTCTGATGTCTGCTGTTTCGTCTATATCCTTGCATGTTTGAATGTCGCCTTAATCAGTTCCTATTTCTCAATTAAAACTTCCGAACGTTTCCCAGTGTCAGTAGTAAAAGACGGGCTCTTGCTGCTTTGGTAAATGAGATGCTAGTACATGATTGAATTTAAAATGATGCATATGATTATTTCTTTAATTTTTTTAAATTAGATAAAAACGATGATAATTTTGCAATTCATCTAAAATTTCATTTCTTCAATTCCTTTTTTTGCCCGATGACTTTTCCAAATTCTCCCTGAATGTCCTGACCTCACACGCTTCTCGGAGGTGGGTAATCTGGATCTGGTTCACGTTCCCCGAAATTCCTACTAGTACAGGAGCAGAAGCAACCAGGGAAAGGGTGAAAAGGGCGAAATGACCTCACGATGATTATTTTTAGAGCCCTTGCGTAGTAAAATCTACTTGTAATGCAGCTGCAACATTTTACCGCGGCAGCCTATGCCCTCACAATTTAAACAAAATATTACCTCTTTTACCAACTTTATTTTATGAAAATTGAAATTATTTCCTGCTTGGAAGTGCAATTTTAGACTTGTAAAATCAGTGGAAAAAAACACGTTTGTAATGTGAAGAGTGCATGGTTCATTAATTAGCCTACAATTTAATTTGAAATTGACTAAGAAAATGAATTTGCCAAAATATTTTCTTGACTCATTGTTAGAATAAAATTTTAAATGTCAACACTACCTCGTAGGAAAAATGTTAAGGTCTTTAATATATTTGCAAGGTCGGTTGCTTATTATTCGTACTCGATATAGAATAATTAATTTAAATTATTACTTAGATACTAACAGTAATAGTAATTAATATTAATCAAATAGTCTCTAATTTTACCATTTGCCGTCAATTACAATTTCCGACGGAACAGCATCTAAATTTCAAATGAAATATTAGTCGTCAGCAGTTACCACGTTGTGCAACCCCTACCAATAACGAATTACTATTCCATATAGCTATGTTCTAATGGAATATTAAAAACTGATGAAATCTTCTCTCCTAAATCGTGATTACCAAAAGCGGAAATAAGTGTACTATTGGGCAAATTTTACGAATAATTCATTTATTGGTTGAAATGTAGAGCACCGGAGTGGTGGATTGGGAAAAATAGAGTTGGGTAAAATACTCAATGATCCAGAAGAGATGAACAGTTTGAAGGGAGGGGGCGGAAAAATTGTGGACCAGAAGTTGGTGAAGCAGAAACGACGGTGTGAAATGCGTAAAAACCCCATCTGAGCTCCCTCTGGAAATTGCGGTCAATAAGGCGTGATTTGGCGATCGTTCAAAAGAGCCATTTGTGTTCGAGGATTGAAGGCAACTAGATTATGTCAGACTGATTTCAGGTGTTCGGAAAGTTACTTAAGACTAACTCAGTGTTTTGATATCGGCAAGTGCTCAGTATTAGTACAATTTAAATTAGTTTAATTACATCGATCTTGAGGACACAGGAGAATCGCGGATATTATGTCGAACTCACAGTAGGAAATATACACCAATATTCATAAGGAAATATGTGTGAAAATGTCCGTGAAGAAATAACTAATGAACTAGATGGGTAAAAATCCAATGAAGAATTGGTTAAACGTTGAGATCAAACGGTGGACGGAAACATCATTGAAAGGTCAATGGCATCGTTTATATAAACTCGTTTTAAACACTTAAAGGACTTTTGCAATTACGTGACAGGTCATTGCTCGATTAGTTCGCGTTTTTGTATGCTCTCAGTTTTAGGAGTGATTACAAATATTTAATTCAAGGTTTGAATGGACTCAATGCCAATATTCCCTTTCAAAAGATTGGGGAAAGAATGCGTGAGCACATTCCATTTCATACTACCATCTCCCCTTTTGGATAATACATGAGTTCCTTTGTTGCACTATGGTTTTAATTGAAAATAATATGGGATTATGATGTCAGACTGCGAAAACGAAAGTTAAAAGCCCGTCCAATAAAACGTATCCAATTTCCAGGACCAATTTGGTTTAATAAAGTTATTATATAAACCTAGACATAGCACATATATTTGGAATACTCGAAGAAGGAGTAAGGGCGTGGAATGATTGGTCAGAATTCGTGTGGGTGGCTGGACTTACAACCTGTCTATTCAATTCCTCTATATGTAAGTGTCCTTTTAAAAACTACAATACTGAGACTCAAGGAAGAGGAAAAGGGACGACAACTATCTCAGACGGCAGCTTTTGGATCAACAGGACCAATTCACTTACATATGCTTGAATTAGTGATAAGGGATTGGATGTCTGGTTAGCCAATAATTGTAATGACAATATCCCCACAAATGGTCTTATATATACTCAGGTGAGTGCGCTGGAATCGAATGCATTAGAGACAAAACTTGAGAGCATCACCCGAGTGCAAAGAAAGTGTTCGATTAGGCGGCTTTTCTGTCTGTGGAAAGGGACGTTATGTGACCGTTGTAATAATAACACTTGACCAACCTAAGCGGAGAACCAATCCAAAAGGAAGTAAACAGAGAGGTGTTATTGAAGAAACTGGAAGGATCTTGAGTTATACTATTCATATTCTCTTAAAATTCTCCCTGTAATGTCATGAAGTTTAAATGCATTGGTTTGGATACCATGTCCATGGGTAAGGTCTGGTATAATATTTCAAAGATCGTATCTGCCATCATATTTGAAGCCAAATAAGTTTAAATGTCGACTATTAGCTGTGAGTTTTATTTCGCCTCAATTGTATAAGAACGTTGTTTTCAGAAAAAACTTGGACTAAATTTAGGAGAGTTACAATATACAACGTTCGCCGCAATCACACACACACGCACACAAAGATTCATTTTTGATTTATTAAATATTTAAATTTTGTTTTATTACTGCTAAAAAGGTACATTTTATTTTGTAACCAAAAGAACAGATTTGTCAAATGCTTCGATCGAGAAAACGATTTAACAAATACGCTTAATGATTACTAATAAATTATCCAATCAAGCACATTATTCCTGAAGCAAATTTTCACCTATCCTTAGAGACCAAGGTGTTTCTTACGGTAGCTTCACTATTGGCCGATGTGGATTACTGAAAAATATGTGAGGATATTTTTATGCAGTGTAGAGAGTAAAATTAATGCATTTAATACGTAATACAAGGTCCAATATGAAATGCATTTTACAACATCAATCTCAATTCAGGTTCCAGCAAGAGTTGATACTATCTCGAAATTAGGAAATGAAAATTTTGTTTTTTTTTCAATGGCATTTCCAGTCTCTTAATTCCACATCATATTATAATGGAAACGGTTCCATGAGTTTGACATGGACTCAGCACTTATTATAGTTTTTTAATGAATGAAGCCGCCTGCAAAATCCTTTTTTTCTCGAAATTTAGGTTGAGGGATTAGTATCTAAAATAAACGACAAAGTTGAATTGCGTCTTATCATAACGAAAACTGGATCGAAGTTTTCACGCTCTTCGAAAAGGATTTCAATACCCACATTTAGTCCTTATGATTTAGTTGACGGAATAGGTTCTTCTCTAAATAAAAATTTAATTTCATCTGAAATCTTACTTAACCAATAAAAAATGTTAAGATAAACGTGTGCTAATAACCATTCAACAGTGTATAATTTCCATTCCAATTCTCTATTGGTTGATAGTTCATTCAATCATATGTGTCGTTTCTACCCCTTTTTTCACTGTTTCTTAGTGCGCACAATCCCTATCTGCTATTGAAGTAACCCACTTATTCATAAATTCTAACCAAGCCATTATTCCATTCAATATGTTCATCATGCTTTGAAATTCTCTTGGCCTCCGTTCCTGCGGTTTGGGTATTGATCTGTTGACTATTACCAGTCCATTACATCTGACATCAATATCAGATCGATCTCCGATGCATTTTAATATATGTCACTGTAGGTATAAGTCTTCGTTTAAATTTGACTCGATGATCTAACCTTTAATATATTCCAAAATTTATTACTATCAAAATGAAAATACCATTCAAATCAGTTACTAGGTCTTTTCCTTTGGTAAAATAGATATTTCTTTTTTTACTATTATTAATGAAATAACGATTAACCATTATTGCGTTTATCTGAACTAATGTTAATTATAATATATTGTACGGAATTATAATTTAATTGTAATGAGTTTTCGCTTCACCAACGAGAACTTAAGCCTTTCCTTCTATCAGCTTGGATATTGGATTTTAGGCAGTTCCAGTTGCAAAATTGATGTCGAAATAGCCCTTATTTGTCATGGATGGAACATTGAGAACAGTATAAACAATTTCTTCTGTGATTAATGACAAGTATAATGCCTGATTTTCTAATTACTTATTGAAGGTCAATATGTTCAAATTTCACATTTATAAAGGCTAGTTGTAGTCTCGAAATTCAACAGGTAATACTATTTTATCGATGGTAATCCAATTACGCATGCTGAGTGCATCCTTAAATGTAATAAAGACTACAATAAACTTTTAATATTTCGACCAATAAAGTATTTTAGCACTTTATTAAACATTTGCCTCTAAATTTGAATGCACAAATAAGTAAATAATCTCTCAAATGCTACTACTTTAGATTACTTGAATAAAATAGCATGTATTTTCAACTTTATCTACCCCTATGTTGGCAGAAATTTCAGTAATATTTCAAAATTAACAAAAAATGTCTCTTTTCGTCAATTGCATTTAAACAAATTCTTCATTGAACTTCCGATTTTTTCCCGTTCATTTAATTTTCAACAAATGTCAGTTTTATATGATATTCCACTGTTTCCAAATATCGTCGCTTACATTTAGCAAGTGCATGCCACTCATATCCTGTCGATACAAAGTCTAAATTTAATGACAATGGGTTCTGATTGAACAAATCTGGGAGATTGTCATGTCAAAAGCCTACTTTGGGAAGCCCATAAGCGAGGTATATTTTCCTAAAATTTTACCTACTCTCAGCGCGAAATATCATGCCTACTGGTATAAATTTAGTAAAACCATTGTTGGGGGAAAGGCCGATTCTAATTATTACCAAATAGATTTAAATTCATGGTATTCGTAAAGCTTTTCCGCGAAAACAAGCAATGCCTTTTATGCACTATGGTAACTTATACAATTATAATTTGTGATTAATCCCACAAGTCTCAGTCCGAAGTAAAAATTGGCCTTTATAATAACTGAAATTTTTGGTAATTTAGAGTGCCAATGTTTTAGCCGGTTACGTTACTCGTGTTTTATTTTTTATAATGTCACATTTGAGCGTTTTTTTACTTCCTGACGTGCTTTTGGAATTCTTCAATTGTAAATCTAACTTCTAAATAAGTGTTTAACAAGACCACTTTTTACCTGAATTTACCTTATCACCTGAATTCTTCGGGTTTGTTTATACAACGGAGATAATTGAAAACCATCAAATCGAGGGATTTTTCAGAATAAGCTGAGAAAATATCGGGAAAATGAATAACGATATTTATTAGATAACACTCTTAATTTCACAATAAATCTTGACAAAGAGATAATGATAAAAAATCGGTCTTCATATTAGTTACTTACATCTTTGAATTTTTGACAAGTAGTTTACTATTTTATTGACAAAAGTCCCCTCCTATTCCTCTCTCCCGGCCGATCATAGAGTTGAAATATTCATAAGATACGTGACCTTAAAGTAGGCACACTAAGGTAATTAAAATTCATTTGTATATCAATGACAGCCTCTCTCTTTCATACTCTGGTATACCTGAGACAAATATGGGGTCAGGTTAGGAATCATTTTGAATTTGACCTTTCTGAATATTTTAAGTAAATACGTCAGGTTTGAGTTGAAGAGGGGAAGTTATCAAATAAATGTCTGGATTGCGTGAAATTTTAACAAGTTTTATGAAAAGAAACTCGAATTTTCTGCAATCAAATGTAGGATCCACACTGCACTTTAATAATTAATAAATAAAAAACTATCGCTTTCGGGTCAATTTTATTTCATCAATTTTTAGAGAATTGTAAAAGGGCCATTGAAATCGCACTATGAGATTGCATTGTCATAAACTATTTGCAAGTTTTAAATTTATAATCAAGATTAATCATCGCACAAAGATGCAAAAATATTCAGCTTGATGTCAGTTCATCAAAATCAGTTGATTTTATAAAATAAAAAGTCATTATGCCAAAAAGGTATGAAATTCCCTTACTGTTTATCGATTATTTTAAATACCCTAGCGCACCGAACAAAAAACAATCATGCATTGTGAACGGAAAAAGCATATTTTGGCATAATCTTAAATGTTCAAGTGGTGGACACCGAACTTCAGGGTTGTACCAAATAGACCAATTAGCATGCACCTTCATATATATATATATGTTTTGTATTTCATATAAAGAAGTTGAATAGAGGAAGCAGCGGCGTTTAATTAGAAAAAAAGAGAAGTGGGAATGAAATTAGGAGTACTTAGGAGTAAAGCTTTCTTTTTCCCTCCGATTCTTTGCTCATGTTTTCATTGTACAGCAATTTAGTCAAATTCCCCTTTTCTAACGCAGAATTGAACACTCATGCGAACCAATCAGCGAGCAGCAATCTTAATACCCACTAATCCTACTTAGATTAGTTTCACCCTCTCACCTCCTCTCCACCCTGCCCCCCCCCTCTCGCGCACAGCGTTACATGATAGTAGATGCAGGGGGTAGGGGAGGGAGGGGGTGAGCTATCATATGCTAATTTCTGGTAGAGATGGTAGTGGTCATGGTGAAGACGGGATAAAATAGAGCTTACTGCTAAAATAACTTTCTAATTTCCCGCTTGAATGACCACCGTGTAAAACCAGATTTGTTTCAGTGATCAATCACACTGAACAAATCATAGTTACGAGAAAAAAAAATTATGATTTTTTAAAGAAAGAAAACGATCTAACCTTAATCCGTATAGCGAACTTTGATCATACTTAAAACTTTTGAGACATGATTGTCCGAGTAAAATTATGTTTTTTCGATGATAGCGTGCTCACCCAAACAATAATCAGAATACTTTATTTTAATAATAATTCCAATAGAATTACTGAATGCACTGCTTTAACTAAGAAATACCATGGTCCTTTTAGAGAAGTTTCCCTTTTCAATTTAATATATAATTTGTTTTTAATTGATTTCTGTTAATATGATAGGATATACACGAAATGAATCATTATTACTCATAACAAACTATGAAGGTTGAATTTAATCAAATGAAGATGAGAAAGTTGGGACTGGTCTGAACAGTAGTTAGTGTTTCAAAAGATCCCTACCAGAAGTTGGGAATATCAGAATGGTGCACTGTATCACTACGATATTGCAATGTTCTGAGTGATCAGAGCAGATTATTTTACCTTACTGTGCCCTTCTACTACCATAAAATAAATTGATTAAACAATTTAATCATATATTTTGTAGAGTACGTTAGTTCACTTGTCAAAAGGGGACTTCGAAAGGACATTATTGAGTTTGTTTTAATTAGTCTCAAGTGAGTTGTGGGAGTTAGTAATCACAGAAGAAATCTGCTAATATTATTCCAACCCATTCGAGCGAAAGTGAGCAGATTCTCTCTGGAGGAAGTCAATAGTCAGCCTGGCATAATTCATTCTGACATGTGCGCGCCGCCTCTTCTGCATCTACGAACTTACGACTCTATAAGGGACTCAGTGAGAATGCCCAATTGACTGACTATTGACAAATCCCCAGTGGCTGAAAGAAGGGAAGGCGCTGTATCTTATAATGAAATGCAATAGCCAGCACTTCAACACTTGTGAACTCCGTCATTGATATAATGAGCCAGCATAGATGCGACTAACCTCCGAAAAATAGGGGGAAATAGGCGCTCTAAAAGTGTATATGTGAATTTTACTTTCAAAATAAAGCATTACGATCAAAGCGTTTGGGATAGAAATGAGAATATCAGAATCCAAAGTTCTTTCAACTCGCTGTGCTTGAATCAGTTTCTTCTAATGGTAACTTCGATACGATTTGTTACTAAATGGTCTTATCAGTATCTACGGAAAGATAAAACAATCTTGCATTTTTTGAATAGGGGTAGCAACTGATATCGAATGGGAATGAATGAATGGGGGATACGAGAAAGGTGCCGAAATCAACATTCAGATACTCTAGAATCTTACTTTCTGCGATTCTTTGACGCTGGTTCCACTCTACTTTCTGATTGGACAGTTCACGTTTCATTCTCTGGATTGCAATGACCAGTACTTATTGACCGATCAGTCTCCTCGATTTAATTAAATTTTTTTCTCCAATGGTTAAGAAGCCAAATGGTCTTGCACAATATATTCCACACTTATGACCCATACCTTAATGTCATGGAGGTAGATAGTGCAATGTCCTCAATATTTGGGAATAGTTTCATTTCATTACTTCCAAAGTGGAAGAGTTTGACACGTAAACTTTTAAATTTTTATTCCAGGGTGAAAAAAGCAGACTTTCCTACCTCACTTGGGCTTATATTTAAATACGATGGCACAGTCAATGGCTGTCAAATGATCTGAAGATTCTCTTTCAAATTCAATGGACTATTACAATTATGTGGTCATTAAATCGGCTGATAAGTTCGAACTTTGAATACACAACGTAAGAAGTGAAAATGCCTCCCGACTCATATGGTGGATGCATACAGTCAGGATCGCCTTAAGATGATATGCAATTGAAAGCGTCTTAAAGGAGCTTTAATTTTTACCACTAATTGGCTATTTTGACACGTAACTTCAAGGCAATCTCCAATGCAAGGATGGCGTACTTATACATTGGCTTCAAGTCAATTATATGAATATTTTGTGGCTTATAAATGCGAACTCTCCTTGACCGTAAATGGAATTTGATCCTCTGGCCATGACTGACTGATAAGTTGTCCTTAAAAAGTGACAGTTGTTCATTAGAAATCAAGTTGCTACAGATAAGTGGCCAGTGAAATATTAACTAACCTTAACTGTCTTAGTTACCAGGTAGCATTGACGAGGTTGGTCGACGATTTTAACTTTCAGGGTGAGGGGTCATATTGTCCTTATGGGAGGCAGAAATTTGCTGATGATAACGCTATTTCTGACATATTTAATGGACGTAACTGGTTGGATAGGCAGGTAACGTGTGAAAGTGTTGCCTGTTTGGGTGGAAAATTAGCTTCTGTTGTTAATTTACATGAAGGTCTTTAAAAATTAAATGATAATAATGAATACGTTAAATTAACATTCCACGTCTTTCTAGTTGTTACGCTAATGAGTAGGCAGTGTTTGAAGAGAATCAAAAATGCATTTTACTTTCTCAATGATTTAATAAGTCTGTCCTTTATTCCTTCATTTGAATAGAGACAAAATGGCATTGTTTGAAAAGGAATGCAAATTGCAATAAACTCAAGGAGAATTTTTTACCTTTCTGGTAATGCAAATTTGTCTTGAGTCCTGTTTATTTACTCTTGTATAATTTACCAACTATCAAATTGCTCAAATTTACATTAGTAATAAATGAATTGTGGTTTAGTAATATTACTATATCAGAGAGATTTAGATAACTCGTCTCTGCACCTGAGTACCGTATAAGATCATTGGGACTCAAAAATGCCTTGAATCGATGAGACCGTCAATAATCAAGTGTTTGTTTCAATCCAGGAAGTAAATCATGATATTTAAATTTATAAAATCTATTTCCAAACACCAAATAAAGCTAGACCCAGACGTTGATTTCAGCAACTTCCAAAATCTCATCACATTTGATTATTCCCTAAAATTGAGGTGAAATATAAAAATACAGATGGAATTAAACTCTTTAGTTAAATTTAGCTTAATTCTGAAGTGGGTGTACTCAAGTGGGTGAATTGTAATTTGAGTAAATACTTGCAATAATAGGCTTCATTAAAACAAAATAAATGCATGCATTAAGCAGAGCTCAACCAAGTAAAGAAAAGTAAGGCCGATAGATAGGAATTTCTCAAACAAATGCAATCAATTTAATAGCCTAATTAACTTATAATTCCATTTCCATCCACTTGCAGACGCCGTGGCACCAAAAGACGCCGAAATTTGTTTGTTTTTCATTTACCCCCTTCACCCCTCCTCCTCCTCGTCTTAATTTGATTGTGTTCTCGCCTCCTTGTAATATTAATCCGCCAACCAATGGCATATGCAGGACAGTTCTCACATCATTAAGCACTCGATGCAGATTAACTCGTACATTTTGAGTCATCTTCTTCCAGCCCCCCCACCTCTCCCCACATCCCCTCCCCTCCGCCTTTTCCCCAAGTCTCCCTCCCTCCCCCCCCTCCCCCTCCCCCATTATGAAATTCAGAGATTATCGGCGCGAATGTAAAAAAGAGAACGCGTGCGGAGTCTATTTATATGTAAATTATCCAGTTGAAAAGGCAACACGTTAATACTTTCATTAAAAATGGCCTTGTATTTGTTTAATTTAGGTGCCAGCTAATATTCTAGAATTGGACAACTGATTTATTTTTGATGCTTACCAGTGTTGCAATGAAAATTTAATAACTGATTAAACATTTCTGTGAAAACATATTTGAAGTCAAATTTTCTCAAAGGGGAGATTGAAACACATGGATATGCAATATGTACGCTGGAAATTTCAGAAAAGGAGTATCGTGAAAATCCGATTTACTTTCGAAAGCAGTAATTCGTTTTTAAGCCACATAAAGAACAAGATGTCACTGTAATAGTGAATACATGGTTGTCAGGATTTTAATGTTATAATTTATCGACATTTCACTTTGCATCTCAGAAGAATGTCCCAAAACTTTCTATTTTCTTAAAATCCATATCTTGCGTCCCTTTTTGGTTGTTAAGTCATGATATCATAACGCAGGACAACTGCTTCTACAACGCTGCTGAGGTGTAAATGAAAGTTGTTTGCCGAAAGTTGCAGTGCTTAAGCATAGGTTTCGAAGTTTCAATTTTCACATTTGACTTTATTATATAGCTCGAATAACGATTATCAATATTTAAGAGAATTACAACTAAATGGAAAGAAATATGTTGTTCAAAATTCGAAATGTGTCACATCAGTTCTTATCATGACGCTATTTCTCATCTCTGAATATGAAATGTCAAAATTTAACTGAACTAAACCTTTCTGAGAGAACTTGGAATATTGGACTTAAAACTTTCCCCCTTTTTATCTAATTTAATAACCATTGATTTAAACTTTTAGTATTTTGTGGTGTGTACTGGTATAAGCGTTCATTAACTCATAGGCCTCTTTTTTGATGATTCGTTCTAGTTTTCAATGGCAATGCTCAAGGGATTATGTTTGAAATGCCTTCCTTCTTCATCTTATAAGCTCGATTAAGAAATTCCTAAATCCTAGAGATCATATGGCTTACAATGGATTCCGTAAATCTCCTCCAAGACCACCATTGGCTGCAAATCCACCGCGTCCGTTCGGCGAACCAATCAGACAGAGGTTGGGCGGACAACGCACGCACATGCAAAAATTGTCCGACCAATCAGATATCGATAGACGTCAAGGGCTTTTCTCGTAGTCTTTTGCTGTGTCACAAATCCCTGAATTAATCCCTACTTCATGCTGTTTGTGTCTTCTGGTAAGTAGGGTGTGGATTTGAGGATCAGAGGGTTAAGTTGAGGAATTAACTAAACCGAAAGCTATTGCTCCTATTTTAGGCAAATACTACTGAATCCTTTAATCCGTGATTATTAACTTCAATATTCCAATGCAATCAAATAGACAACAGCTGCAAAATGACGAGTACTGCATGGAGAGTGATGTCTGCCTTTATGAAAACAATGCATTTTCAACGAATGTGTCGACAATAGACCCGATATATCGAACTGTCCCATCGCCGAATATTTCAAATATCCCGATAGAGAAGACCAACACTCAAAAGAATGACAAATTTTCAGATATGAGTAAGAGTTTGTTCTATAAGTTCAAGTCATTAACTTAAGATAGGAGGAAATAGGAATGGAATCTCTTGATGTAGAATATAACAAATATATCCCCACCTGTTAATAGAAAACACCAGGATATTTCTCTCAAACTTATTAAAGGGGCTATTTCAGTGCTTTATTTTTACTGACATATTTTTGGTGCATTTTGAAAATTTTTGCCAAAATATTGCACGGATAAGAAAAGTGAAAAAAATCGTTGGCTGTTGCTCTCAGAATTTCTCAGATTCGTAACTGCCAAACTGGAGGAACGGTGTCCATAAGGCATGGTAGCGTCCAACGGGTGGTGAAAAGTTGTTAACAGTTTGATTTATGAGGGTAAATTTCAAATGAAAGATAGGAGACAGAATTTGTAAATGGATGTGTGAAATAGGGTAATGATCACTATATCTTTGTGAAAATTGGGACTTCAAACTTCGCAGTATGAATTAAAATAGATACCTGTTTCTTAAGGATTCGAGAGTTCCCTACTTCAGTCTATGCATGAGTTCTCATCACAGCTTTCGATATCACCGTCACTACCTTCTCAAGCACATCCGCCAATGTCGATTTCTTCTCAAACACCCATATTAGCAAATCGTAGTTTTTCAAATCCATCTCATCACCAACACCAGCCTAGCATAGTATCAGCTCTTCAGAAACCTCCTACGGTTAAGTCAGTTTCAATTACTGGAAAGTTGACTGATTCTAAGCACGGTAATAACAGGAATACTGAAAATTCAAACAGCAGCGATGCAAGACGTTCTGCAAATGGAGGTAAACGATCGAGAAGGCAACGTACGCATTTCACGAGCCAGCAACTGCATGAATTAGAGTCGACCTTTATGAGGAATAGATATCCTGACATGAATATGCGAGAAGAATTGGCTTCATGGACAGATTTGACGGAGGGAAGAGTTCGGGTAAGTAAAATTTATGTTTTTTATGCAAGCTTCTCTTTTGCATTCATAATGCATTAATGAAGTTGTGCGAAGATAATTTCGAATAAATTAGCCAATAGTAACGCTTTAAATTCAATCCAAGGTGCATTTACGTGTACATTAGCTTCTTGATAAAATTATAAAGTTGGAGCTGGCGGATGCTATTTTCTGCTAATGAATGAATTCTAAATTACGGGTTTGAGGAAAATTAAAACAAATTAATTGGTTTGCTTATTCAAAGGTAGAGGAACAAAATGGGATCTATTCATGACATTTTAATGTGGGTCTAGCTGGCGGAAAAACAGCTATGACCTCTTAAAATCGATTTGACCATCAACTAGGAATAATGTGAGTTTTGTGCGTCCAGATTCTTGACTTATCTGCATACATAGTTTTTATTGGCAAGTGAAAAGAAAAATCGATACGAACTTCATTACTATATAAATGTCCTCCTCGAGTTAAATTTTAAATAGGAAAAGATTTGAGTGCAGAATAAATAATTCAAAGGTGACGATCGTTAAATCCTCAAAATGTCTTACTTTACCAATCGAGATCCCTGAAAGTTTCTCACTTATCTTACTTAACAGTTAATAATAATTAGAAGTCAAATACTAACCAATGTCTGTCATCTAACTTTTAAACTCCATGTAAATTAAATATTGCAAATCGCTTATTTCATAGGTATGGTTCAAAAATCGTCGAGCGAAATGGCGGAAGCGAGAACGCCACTTGGAGGCGATCCGTAATAGCTTCAATCAGCAGCATCATTACTCTTCGGGTGTTTCACACCACAATCCATTTGCTCCTCTTCTATTTACCAATCAATCAACTCAATTCCAGGCTCCTCAACAGTTTTCACAATCTCACCAACCGCCATTACATCCACCATCAGTAAATTCCCAGACGAATATTTCGGCCACAGCGGCAGCAGCAGTCGCAATGGTCGCATGGAGACAGTCTGGAAAACCATCAACTTCCACAAGTTTTCTATGGCCTTCGATGAGGTCAGAAGTAAGTGAGGGACCAGGACTGCTTGGAAATCCAATTCAGTCACCTTGTCTTCAACATGAATATCCTGTCTTCACTCCTGATACAACTGGAAGCTTTGATATGAAGTGGAAAGCTGAGGAGAATGGTATTGAGAGTGGAGAAGAAGATGATATTGAAGAAGAGGACCAAGATGACGAAGAGGGAAGAGATCAAGAAGGTAGTTTGAACTTCCAACAAAGTCCCGACTATTCGTCTCAACTGCAACAGATGCCGTCCTTACTCCATATACAACATCAACAACAGAACCATACAGCCTTCTATGAATTCCGACAAAACCTCGGTTTAAATAATCAAAATCAAAATTTCGACCATGGGGAATTCCAACACCAAATTCAACAGGGAAATCTGTTTGGAAGAAATCACACAACGGATCAATTGCAAGAAGTCAGCGGAATCCAGTTTAGTCACCCCGATGGGGGCATGCTTTCTTGAAGTATTATTTTCTCACTTTTTTTACTTAAATATATTTAAAACTCGAACTTTTTTCTTAAGAATTTATTGCTTCCATTTGCTCAATTCAATTTAACCAAAATGTTCATCCCAATTTTTGGTAAGGTAATGTTAATGAAGCTAACGAAGACCATTTCTGAATTTGTCAAGGAGCAGAATGTACTTTAGATTTGATCGTCTAAAGATTTACAATTGAACAAGGTAGCGTCTTAATGCTCCGAAGTTCAACATACTCTAGAAAATGGAGTAGACTGTGAAATTTTGGAAATTTGGATCAATTATCTCTCCAAGAAGGTCCAAACAACATGTGGATTAGAAAGAGCTATGCAAAATTACTGAAGGGGTGAAGTAAAGCCACGAGATACGAGGTTGAGTATGTCGGGAGGTAATGAGATGAAAGCCTTATATTTGGGCTGGTGACAAATTAGAATTGTTTAATTTGTGAAAGAATACAAGTCGCTTCAATTTCTCTATATAATACACTGGCAATGTTAATATTTATAAAATTCACAAATATGATATAATTCTCTGCTGAATGGTGTAAAGCCATTCGCCTATTCGCAAAATTTTCACCGTGGTTGGAAATAAACGTCTTCTTTCCCCGACTCTACATTGTTTACGCGTAGGTGGTCTAGAGAAAATTGCCTTTTGATCGGTCGACGTATCAACTGAGCGCATAGTGTTGTAGGTTTCCATTTTCCCGGCGTTTAGGCTTCGATTATCACCTATTTTGCTCACTTAAACACAGCCGATTTAAAGCAGTCGCTTAGAACCTACCTGCTTTGTCAGATTTCATTTGGTTTTCGTCTTCCTGCAATTGATGGAATGTCCAAACGAGTGTACCAGCTCTCTGTGTCATAGTAAACAGTAAATTATCAGACTCTCTTGTTATCATTCTTCCTCAAGCAATCAATTAACTGTCCTAGCCAACTACCCGATGATCTAAAAATTGCAAGAGGTATCGTCAATCATTTATACACTAGTTTCGATTAACGTAACTATGTGCTTTTGTATGATTATTGAAGCACAGGTAGACCAAATAAGTGAGCTCACATGGTTTCACAAGTATGCCCCTATTCTGCTTGTTCAAAGGCGCGCTACATAAAAAGGTTTATTATCTATCCAATTGCTGCGACAGTACATGTGAAAATTGAATCATTTACTGTCTTCAAAATCTTTCGCTTTACAATAAATGCATAAATTTTCCCGATAGCTTCACACCTCCATTGCACGATTGGCATTAAGGCTAAATATACCTTTCGACAGAATACTTACAATACGGGACATAATTGTGGAGCGCATAACCCTAACACGGTTTAACTAACCAATCTCATGCACTCTTGAACACTCTGGAATGTGCAGCCGTGATGCTGATCATATTAGGGAGTAAATGAGGTCACGAGTGCAGAGTCCCCTCGACCAATCAATGGTCACTGCAGGGCCAGCGTACTCGACTAAGTTCTGTGCCAGTTTGTCATTTAACAGAGACATGTCCAAGAGACACAATCCAAGTAAGCTTATTCCACCGTTTCCTCAATATCGTTAATGTAGCCTAACTAATTACTAGGGTTTTTGCCATAGATATTACTGAGAATAAGTCCAGGCTTATTCGTGTCGCAATACGCTACGCAATAAACGAAAAGCTTTTTCTTATGCAATAAGCGCATTTGATTTTTTGCAAATATCACATACGAATAAGTCTAAGAGAAAATAGAGAAACTCACCTAGGCTCATTGGTTTCACCAAGATATGAACCTAAAAAGTCACCATCGAATAAACAGAAAGAGAAAGAGAAGGAGGCATATAATTGAATTAATTTATTTCAATTTATTTTTTTTGGGGAATGCGAAAAGTTAATTGTTTCTCGTAAAATTGAATAACGGCATCAGGATACCTCACATTAGCTTCATTGGGGGTCATAAGAAATGGATGGGGGACTCCAGCGCTAAAAAATACAAAAATAAAACTCTGTTATCGAACAATGCAACTAAAGCAGTTCCTTATGACAAAATTATTACATATGAATGATAAACATTAAGTTTCCATTGATTGTTGTGACTCCGTAAACGGTGACTTCACCTGTGTTTGTACCTCCATCGCCATTTAATCCAGCCTCACTATAATACATTTTCCGTTTTTTAAGTTGTCCATCTTCAGGTCTAAAAACAGACTGCCTGCGACGCCTGCATCGAATTGTTGGCGTCTTTCCTGGGCCATAGGAGTTAAAGCTACCTTCAGCTTCCATTCCCCTTCTTTTCGCAAAAGATTTTGTGAACCTTTCTGCAATATTTCTTGTTCTAGTGTTTACTTTTTCGGCTTCTTCAGTAGAATTATCGCGGTCATTAGACGTCGGTTTCTGCGCCTTATCACCTTGGAAAAACTTTTCTTCATCACCTGGTTTAGTAAGAGGATTTGATGAGGGGGAATTTTCTTGAACTATATCAAAACGTTTGATCTGATTTACAAATCCATTTTCTACTACCTTGAAAACTGAACAAGCCTTCCATTTAGTAAGATAATTCGTGTTATCATGTTGACTCTTTGCATTAACAATGCGTGTTGCGTCTTTTCGACTTGTGGAAATTTTGGTTCTTTTTCGGAGTCTATTTCTTTTTTCGAATTCACTTAAAAGTTTTCTACAAGAAAGGTTCTCTTGAGGCTCCCAAGTGCTCTCAGATTCATCGTATCCAACCCATTTGAGTAAGTACTCCTTTACTCCTTTATGAGTACGTACGTCTAAAATTTTCTCCACTTCCCATTCAGTATCAGACATTTCAAAAGCAAGAATTTTTTAATAAAATTCGTAGGAGCCGTGGTCACTTTTGAATTCATTTTTAAGACAGTTGTTTTAAGCTTATCTTTAAATTTCAAGGTCATCCCATCTTTTCTGTAGTAATTATTTTAATATATTTAAATCTTAAATATATAAACGATCAAATTTTGAGACCTCTATGAGAGTAAACCTTGTGGATTTGGCAATACTTAATTTCACATGTAAGAATAGATAAACAATTTTCAGAATCTTTTAAAATGCTATTTAAAAAATTTATTGCAAGTTTTGTTTTAAGTTTTAAAATCATTTTCATTACAAATTTAAACTGGAATGAGTGGACAGAACCACGCATTAAATCGATAAAGTGTTCGAAGCTAAATGACGGATTTACTGCATGTTGATGGTATTTAATGTAACTAGGGTGTATTCCAAGCCAATTTAGAAACTGGAAGTAGGTTAAACTGGCAACACCTGGTTTTCTGATGTGCAAGCGAACTCGGACAACGTGGCCGAACAACAGCTAATAAACGATAAGCCAGGACAGTTGATATGCATTGTGCACAAGATGCCTTTGACCTAAATGGTAGGTTATCATTTTTATCGGTTGCTCGTTGATTGATCAAGGACATGGAATCGGTTAACCGACACATTATATCTCAATAGGTTCACAAGATCACAACTGGGATTCCCTTCTAATTCTGTTACTAATGGCTCCGCCTAACTCGTACGTACCTTTTTCGTCCCCTTTCAACTATATTTGATCAATGGATGCTTGTTTAATCCAGCCTTGTTCGTCGCATTTTCGGAAAGGCTGCGATATTCCTTCAGTCATCAAACAGATCAAGTACCTTATAAAAGGATTTCAAGCTTTTCTGGTAGATTTGATGGGACGGAATTGCTGTTTACTCTCGGCCTCGTACCTTAAATTGAGTGATTGTACATTTCAATCAATGGAGGCTGTGGGGGAAAACATTTACATGCTTAAATGTAGAAATTCACTTCAAAGGGACGAGATTTTGTGTATATTATAGCGGATTGCCACACTAATAAACCCTGATTCATGTTCAGTAATCTCTATGGCAAGTTTTCATAGGTTGGAATGGCTCCCGAGCTTAACTATCCTACCTCAACGGTATAGGGGAAACAGAATTATGGCGTGAAACACGTTTATTTGGGCTGTGTCCGCCACAGAACTTAGTCATTAAAATACAATGAAGGGTTAGTTAGACAATGCAGACACTATTGATTGATGGCTGACTGAGAGGTCTCTGTGCTCACGGCCGCAACTTCGAGTCTGTCTGAGCATCTTCAACACTTCGGCTAATATTCCATGTTATTCCAAGTTTCTACACCATTTCAGATGAATCCGAACTCGACCACCCTGTACAGAGTTATGAAACTGAAGAAATTCTGAAAATGGGAGCGGGACGTTGTTTAACGGTATGCAGTACTTTTAAATAAATAGTATGAGGGATTCGCTTTAAATGTCACAACGCAATGAATGCCGCAAACCGACCGCAAATGAAAATGGTCTCCGCTTATGGTAGAAATTGCATTGGAAAACTACATAACGCATCGTTAAAAAGGAAGCAAATAGATAAGGGTGCAAGCTTTATAAAGAGAATATGCCACATGACTATCACTTATCCCTCCATTTAGGTTGGCCTGCAATTTGAATTAATCAAATAATCTTGGTCATTTAAGTAAAATACTCCTCTGTCTGAAAATAGAATCGATTTTTAGAATAAAGAAATGCGAAAGCATTCCAATATTATATTTTTAACGGCGAAAACGATGTAGTCGATATATTTTCTTGCATCTAGGTTCTGCCGAATATTTAAAAAATCTAAAACCGATATGAATTGGATCTATTGAAAGGAGGAAGGGAATGTGGAATTAGGAGACATCGGAAAGGAGAAATGTGGTCAAATACAAATCGAGACGCATAATATGCCCCGATATTCTTCTTCGAGTTTTGGTATAATTGAAAGGTCAATTAAAGCCCTTTCTCGCAGCCCATTTACAAAGGCACGCTATTGCTATGATTCCAATTGATTAACATTCTAATCAAAATCAACACCCATACCATTTTGCTCGATTTAACAAATAAGTAAATTGATGAGAAGGTGGCTCAAAAGAACGATTGAGAGCTCACTTTCATATCCTGAATACCTCGGATATTTATCGGCCCACAGTGTGATTGCCTCAGTATGTTTCATATACGCGAATTTGAAACCTACCAACGCACCGGGCATATTTTTGAGCCGTTTTAACGAGTAAGCAGACTAAGAAGTGGGTTTGGCAAAAGTGAGTGGTTGAGAGGGCAAAGATGGAAAGAGTCAGTACCGAGAAAAGACAATTCATATTTGGGGGAGCAGGGTAAACGAGGCACGATTTCGCGCTCCTCGTTAATCCTGTAACACCCTTCGGACCGTATGGTCATCTTTCAAAATAAGCTCATTGGTACTAGAGTCGTAGCAGAAGAGAAAACAGTGCAAAAACTTTAGAACACAAAAAGTAATTCGGGCGTTAAAGAGTTAAAAGACATTTAGGAGGAAAACATAGAGAGAGCTGAACCTATGAACAGGTGTGCATATGAATTCGCCATTGATCTGTCAATACCTAGATACTGGAATAACCACATACTCTCTAAAAATTAGCCAAGAGGGAACAGCAGAACTCGAATCACTTAATAAATAGTTGGGATAGAACTGTATTCTTGATCAATTTGATTAACGGTAGAAAATTATGAACAGGCGCCTCTTCGAGAAAATCAAACTTTAAATACAAATAAATATTAATTTACCAATTACAAGCTTTTCTCAATAATACATCTACACAAAGTTTACATCAAGGCTTAAGTTCAAATCTGCTGAGCGATACCACTGGCCAAACAATCAGTTTGTCACTGATGTCGCCATCATAGAAGTATTCACAGTTGTAGCACTTCCAATTCCTTGTGAATTATGAGAAGGGAGAACTCTCAAGCCGGCAAAGATTTGGCCCAAATCTACCATGGCAAAGGCTGACTGATCCAAGTAACGTCGAATGTGGTGTAGGCCTGATTCCAGAGTGTCACGAACTATCGGCAACAGATTTGCTAAAATATAAAAATAAACGGGAAAACCTCATATTAATGGCATGTGGAAAATGTAGATGCATAAATTCGCCTAAAAATTCGAGAAAGACATTTAGGATTGCTAATACCCGTTGTCTGACGTTTATGCAGTGGACAAAGAGTTTTCACGCTTAAGCATCCTAGATTCCGCAAATAGTGCCCGAAATACAACACTTCAATTATTAAAACTGGTATGTCAGTGAAATTATACCAGATATTTGAAAGAGTGCCACCACTTACAAGCAGCATCCGGATCATTCGGTTTCTTTTCAATTCTCGTATCACCGTCACAAGGCGATAGAAGATGCCTATAGAAGAGCAATTGTCTGTAAAGCTGAATCTCCGAGTGTCGTGGTCTCATTACACTATGTCCAGCACCACAAAGTGGACAGAGGGGTTGGTGTTGCTGCAGTTGCACGCCTGTGGACACCCAAGATCCCTCTGAAGGAGCACCGGTAGCTGCCGATGGGGGACAGGAGATTGCCCGAGTGGCCAGAGCACATGCGGGATCCTCGCAAATCAGAGTACCAACCTCATAGGCTGCGATGTGAGCTCGAGCTTGAAGAAGTAGTGCATTGATGGCCGCAGCTGCTTGGCGTTGGGTAGAGAGTAAGCTTTTACCACAATCCGGACACTAAGGGTGCACATAAATAAATCAAGTATGTAGAAATTGAACAGGTGTTAAACTGTTATAACAACAGAGTAGTAATAAGTCACTCAGAAGGTGCTTTCGACAAAACCACACAGGAGCGTTAAAGAGCTACTCAGTTTGTCAAATCTAACAGTTGAAGCAGAGCGCATGAAGACTAATAGGCCTATAGATCCAAAGATGAAGGAGTATCACCACTAGCCAATCTTTTGAAATTGGGAGCTTCAATAGTACGTCTTCTAGTATCAGAAGAATGTAAACTGGGTTGTGAAACACGAGATTATGAAAATGCAGGCACAAACGTTCGGATTTTGGAATGAATATTTGGAACATTTATGGCAAACGGAATGCCCTCAAATACTCAAGCAATGAAGCCCTTATTGAAAAAATGGGGAGAATTACAAGTCGATCGGAGTCATCAAAAAGATCTCCAAATTTCACAGTTCACGCCCTTTCCCTAGTAAAAGTAAAAATGGAATCTATACATCCCATAATAAATCGCACCCTTGGTATGACCGTTGTAATAGATAAACTTGGTAAAGAAGTTGAAATATGAGCCTTGATAAGAGCACTTTAAGTGCCCATCGCAAGGAGGTTCGTTACAGCCAACACCAAAACTAAAAACTAATGAAAAGAGCTACTCATGAAACAATAAATTCTGGAAATTTCACTTTAAATAAGGGTAGGTGAGTAATAAATGCCCCCCTCTTCCCTTCCTACTAGAAAACCAACCAACAGATACAGTATAAACATTGTTCATAAATAACAAAATTAGCTTATTTAATTGTGCTGAGTTTTGGACTCGGTATAACTTGCTCAAATGCAGCGCTTGCATAAAAAAGGCTCAAATAAATGCAGGACATGGAGTACAATAAAATAGTCAAATGATAAATGAAATAGAAGAGTCGAATAGAAGTAAAGAAGTGAAAACATCAAGAGTCCAAGTTATCGAACTCTAGAAGTAGTAATTTATATCACTTCAAGAAACAAAATTTTACACTTTTCTAAATTGTCGAGCTTTCAGATAAACCGCCCGAGTCGTGTTGGAAACATAGGTTTAAACATACGTATAATTCTCTTGCTAAAGTATAACACTGCCAATCGGTCCTCTTCAAGGCACCTAAGTCTATCGTCACAGGGAATATGATAATAGGTGAACATCCAGAGATATGGGGTAGGCAAACACTAGAATTTCGGACCAAAGAGACGACAGAAGACGAGTTTCTCATGAGAGTGACTGGACGATGTCAATAATGATCTTTGTATTCCATTCATAATTTTATCCATTTAAAGAACCAATATTTACAAGCTAAAGCAAAGCTTAAAATCTTCAAATACCGATTAGCCTACATTTGAGGAACACAACACATTGCTACAAATTAAAAACGAAAAAAATATATTAATAAATATAGAACATAAATGGCATGCCAAAGTACATTAATTGAAAAACTTCAAATCAATACTGACTTTAACGTGAAACAGCTTCCCCTAGTAGACAACTTGAATAGAACAAAGTAGACACTGAGCAATGATATTACTTGACTATCACTGGTCTCGTACTTCCATTCAGAGATGTAAAAGGACTCAGAAATCAACAATCGATACTAGCATAAACAAAGAAGTCTCTTATCATTGAAAACTTCTACCAATAAAAGGCAAGTAGCTTACCACCCAAGTTGCAAGACCGGCTTGTGTGAAGGGAGAAGACCGAATGAGCGCTTTTCCTTGGCACCGTTTCCCATCTCGTAGTGTTGTACATAAGATAGTCAACGGATCCGCATCGTTTAAGAAAGCACCTTGGAACATTGAACCACTATCCGAAGCCTATTTATGAAATAGTTTTTGAGATGTGCTACTGAAATGATATAAGTAGATTATACCGATGGTTCGACTCACCTCTTGCAAAGCGTCCTCATTAGCGTCAGTACTACTAACGGCTGATACAGCCATTGACTTTAGATACGATGCAGAATCAAGCCCAAGACAATCAGCAACATGAGCTGGAGAAGTACCCTCAATCGGGGCTACCAGACGTGAAACAACGGGATGAATCTGACTAGCTAAGTAGTAGTGAATATCCACTTTAAGTTGCCTAGGTTCCTGATTTTTTGATTCTTCTCCATTTTCTGGCGGTTTAATTCCAGAAGACAATTCAGCAGGTGAGTAAGCTCTCTGGACTGCCGAACGCGTTGTTCCATCTTCACAAATGATGTATTCTACGGTGTCACCAGCTCGGAAACGGTGACCACCGCCAGAGCCCGTTGTCTGATTGAATCGAAGAGCTACTTGCACATGAGGTTGAGATTTGGCATCGGGATAATCCTCTGGGTTCTTGGTCAACATCTTGTAAATAAATTGAAAATAATTTGTTCAATATGTTCATATTAAGCTAATCGAAATCATGTTTTTCTCTGCAACCTACAACTGATGAAGACTGTTGTAGGGAAGACTAGATAAAAGGCAACATATTTTCGAGTTGTTATCAAATAGTATGCAGCAATAAATATTTACCACAATTTCTCAAGGGGTTGCGAAACTTGAAAGAAGACCCGAAGTGGATGGAAGGAAGACAGCTTAAAGCCACACTTAAGGGAAACTCGCATTCAACCGACCCTCTTTTTGACCTGAATTAACTAACACTATCAACCACCCATATCACTGGATCCGCACCAATTAGCATTGATCAGAGTTTAAGGAGATACTGTCCATTCCACAAAGCAAATCAACACTCCAATGACTTTCTACCATCTTTCTGATGAAAATTTATCAGAAAGTCAATTCTGTTGTACACCGGTCAGTACAGTCATTTCATTTCATTTTATAATATAATTCGATACATCCTTGAGCCATCCAGTTATTTGTTGTTCCATTTAAGAACGCTTAAAAATGTAATAAACATTAATGCAATTAATTCACCTTCGTAATGACAAAGTCTGTTTTCGGCAAAGTGCCATCTCGTACTTGCTGAGCCACATTTCTCAAATGATCATGAATAGTCTGTATCACTATCTCAGACGTAGCCCGACCTGAGAGCAAGGTGTTAACACAGAATTTGCCCACTTCTGCAGCCAGTCTACACCAATCTCTTCTCACAATATCCAACCCCTTCATCTCCGGTTTGGTCGGTGGCGGGGGTAAAGCCGCTAAATTGCTTTGTGGCTGTTGTTTCAACCACTCGGCGTATTGAAGTGGACGAGTGATGGACAGAGCAGCGTACTTCTTTTTGGCTAGAAGAAGCATTGATACAAAAACACCATCCGTATCCAGCTCTACGAGGCGGTAACGACGGTTAACTTCATGTTTAACACGCTCTCCGATGGTTAACGCGGATAGCAGATCTGTCGAGTTGGTATTGACCATGATGGAATCTGTGTCACCGTATATTACCTAAAAAGCAATGAAACGCTAGAGAGATCAATGATAAGATGAACACAACTATCCTGAAACATATAAAGGCCTTATTATGGACTAAACTTCGTGACAATGTTGAATCGATGATCTCGTAGATGGTTATGAATTTAATGTTAGGACACATAATCCCCGTTCTGTTACTGAGTATGCACGAAAAGCGGCCAAATAAGTATTTAGTAAGGAACACTCTGTTGGTAAGCTAATTTAGTGTGAAAGAAAATCGATGAGAGTACGCAAGATAGAAATAGGTTCCAAAAAGCAGTAAGGGCAAAATGGTGAAAGGAAGAAGAGCTGGTTACTAAACTCTACATCAGCATGGAGTTTCGGTTGAGTGTAACCGTCATGCGTCCACACATAATGGGCCAGCAGTTGCTAGCTCAGCGTAATTCAAATGCTTTAAAAGCAACGTCTCTGCTAGCTTAGATGACAAGCATAGTCCGATGGGAGGTAATGTTGGCAACTTAAAGGCTAAGAGATGATGGTTTTGCCTTTCCAGGATTGCGAGTGTCAGTGTAATATACTAGATACCAGACTTTGTAATGAGATACTAAATCCTGTGACACAAAGTCCTTTACCTCTCGAAACTCTGAGGGAAAGAATTTTAACATTTTACAACATGAATTTGAAAGTATTATGACTTAAACTAGGAGAGAATTTACTTCTCCCTTTTCCAGACAAATATGCATTTGGTAAAAAGGAAAATAAAAACTGAAGATTTAATCTGTGAGTTATTGCATTTTAATTCCCATTATTTACTTCTGATTAATAAGCGTAAAAAGTCAAGGAAGGATTTGCGTCAATACTACCAACATTTCAGACAATAAATCAAATTTCTGGCTTGAAGGTAGGAGAAATCTGTAAAAGAAATAAGCGTGGAACTAAAGTATACTTAAAAGGTTATGAGTTCATTGACTACCTGGAAAAAAGCTGCATAAATCAAAATCGTGTAAAAATCGGACAAAGATTGAATTAATAAACGGTGCAAATTTCACAGGTATTGTTCCAAGAAAAAAATCTTGAAAGTTTTGTGGATTTCTCAAACATGAAGAACATCAAAATGAATTTGGCATGGCTGCACAAAATACACGCGAATAGAGTTCGAAAATGGGAAATAACTGGTCGAATAAAAAAACCAAAATGAAATGTTTTAAGCTGATCAATTTATCGTCATATGCAGATTGCGTGGAAGACAAATACTTAAGGGTGAAGATTGAAATTGAATAAACAAGTTATAAAAATAATATTTTTATGAGTAAAAAAAGGCAAAAATTATTCCAAAAGAGCGAATTACATCCAGTTTCATGTTCTCAACGAGTTCCTTGGTATTCATTAGGAGAGCACGACCTAAGCCTGTAACCAAAGCAGCAAGACCACGAGCACAGAAGCGAGACGCCCCAAAACCAAGACAGCCGTAGACAGAGTTGGCAGTTATTTTCAGAGCCTGTTGACGAATGTTCCATTGCGCTACCTTGGTAGTATCATTTGCAGAAGCTGAAGCAATCAATTTCTTCACTTCCTTTCGGCTTTCCACCAAGCGCCGAACCTCGGTAGGTAGGATGCCTGGAGCGTGGGAAGTTGGAAGGCGTTGAGAGTTTTCAGAGGGTTTAGAACCACTGGTTTGGGTTACACTGGATATCAACTCGGAAATATATGCATCTTCGTTGTCAGCCTAAATAGAATCAATTACAAGGTGGCCAGATAATCATTTAAACGAATTCAAACTACTCACAGTTTCATATTCAGTATTATCTTTAGCAGCAAAGAACGAGCGTTCCATAGTGGTAAAGCAGAGATTAAACTCTTGGATAATAGAAGGATATAGAGAATTGAAATCCAATAGTAGAATATACGTGTCATAGAAGCCTAAAAGTAGACAAGAGAGCTGTCAAAGTACACATATTAGAATACAATACAACACTTAAAATAGTAATCAGTACGCACCAATTTTTGGATCTAAAACAAGACCACCAGTGTAAGCTGGTTTACGACGACCTTCGTGGGGTTCATCTTGGGGGTCACCAAAATCATCCTTAGCACTACGACCGCGCTGAGGACGATTTGAAAGAGCCGATTCCGGCGGAAGGTAACCTTGTTCAGTGAAAGCGTGAAGAAGGAGAGCATCGTTGCGTTCTGAACGGCCACCTGCTAGGGTGCGGCTCAATACATTACCACAAATGGAGGTAATTTGGCTGGCTAGTGGCATGACCTAAAGTACGAGTAAATTGAATCTTTTAATCCAATTTCCGTTATGCAAAAGTCAAACAAATTACATTTACTTGTGGACTTATATCAGCTCTCTAAATGGAACGATTTTATTCAAACAGGTAGATTGTTGTGCTTTATTGCTTGGACGTAAATATTCAGAGCTTCGGTTTTCAATCTAACAATTATTGGAGGTTCTAGCATAAAAACGCGAGCTTCTGATATGAGTCAGACCAAAGTATTTGAAGTGGTACTCATATTTGTGACGGTCTCTCAACGAAAAGATTTTCCCAACACAGGTAATGTTAAGGAACCCCCCCCCCCCCCTGTTTGTCAATGGCCTGTTAAAACCGCATGAAACAGAACCCCCTCACCCTCCTTACTTGCATCAATAGAGTAAACATATTCAACCTCTAAACTGGCTTCTGGTAATGAGCAAATTGGAGCTCTGGGGTAAGGCTTTAGGTCGTCCCTAGTTTTATGATTAGCAAATCATTGCAATTGGGAAGCGCTACACACGCCGCGACATACAAGACAACTCTCATACAGGGTAAACCTTTTGAGAAATACATTTGACAAATATTCATAAGATTTAGATTTTTCACGAAAATAAGCTTTAAGTTGGTCGAGAGAGCTTTACTACAATTGCTGTACTAATACGAAATGACCTTAAGCACTACCAGCCAAAATACCAAAACTAAAAGCGCAAAAAACCACGACTTCCAATACTTGCAGTTGTTTTTTATAAATGACCTTAATTCTATAAAGGCTTAAAAACTAACCTGCAACTGATGAGCCAGTCTTAGAACCAATAAAGCATCCGATAAACAGAAATCAATAAGATCTTTCACTCCACTGGCAGTAAGAAACAGACATCGCAAATCCGCCGAATCCACCTCCAAATCGACACCAGAAATGAGAGCCTCGTCGATATCATGCGCCGCCACTGGCGCTTTTCCCGAAAAGAGAGCTGCAGTTGTTGAAGAAGCAAATTGACGGGCGACGGGTGCCGGAACGTGACGACGTGATTTGACATCACTGCCCAGAATTTGGAAAGTCAACTCACTGAGATTGTAGGTACGAGATCGAACTAACTCACGAGAAGAAATTCGGGTGTCGCAAACTAAACGACCAGGCACCGTGTGACGCATAAACCATGTCTATTAAAGAAAAAAACAAGTGAGCTAATGGCGCAGTTGCCCATGTGTACGGTTGTCAAGCCAGAGTTCACGACGGTAACACACACGCACACACAGTTAATTGGTTGATTTTGATTAGTAAACGAGAAGGCTAGAATTTCTCCAGAATACTCCACAGGAGTCAAGTTTTGTTTACATTACCCTAAATAGACCTGGACAGTATTTCAAAAATTTACCTGGACTACGCTCCTACGAAGCCACAAAATAAGATCCATTTATATTAAACAGAGAGATTTCAGATTTCGAAAAAGCACGCCATGAAACATCTATTTAGTTCTAAAAAACCAACTTGTGTTTACATGATTTCGATAGAAAGTGGAGCACACAAATTTACTTTCAATAAAGATTAACATCTTCCCCTAGATTAAATTTGCTTTCTATAATAATGTTACGTTTAGTCTCAGATGGGTTCGTGGAAAATGATTTTTACAGATACAATAGTAGTTCAGTGTTGACGAAGGAATCAATTCACAATTAGTTTCAAGCTTTTGCATGGATCGTGATCCAATCAAAGAGAAGGCGTATACGAATGCACTAATTGTCAGGTTAACAATGCTTAGGTAAAGGTAGACCAATTAGAACCCACTTTCAGAGACTGAGATTAAATTCCAAAAAAGAGCAAATCCCAAAAAACAAACTTTCTATCCACATCAAAGACTTGAAAGCTATGCATCACCTAGAATGACTAGCATAATGCAGCACAATAGCCATTCAAATAAGATATTGGATATCTTATTCCAACACATTTCTTCCAACCCTATTGACACAGACAGTAGTACAATAGGAATGGAAACGTAAATGGATGTGACAGTAAATTTATTTAAGAAGCTCACTCTATTGAAGCTGACGGTAAAGTGTGCTGAACGCCTCAGTCGCCCAATTCTATGCCAATGTGCGACTTTGTGGGATATAAGACGGTGAACTAGAAGGTCAAGTTGGTTGCCCCATAGATCATGGCCAATAATGAGATCTGGATCGAGTTTATGGATACGAGTGAGGAGACGTCCGAGAAGGGCGCGTTCGTTGGGTTCGACATCAACACCCCCAAGAAGGGCATTCTCAGCCCCGGTTGAAGGCGCCTGGTATTGTGGACCCCAGGTTGGCATACGCCTGGATAAGTCGTAGGGCAGAACAGAATCCTTTGGTGGCGCGAGTACTGAAATAAAACAGGATGTATTAATTACATGATTTCAAGGTATGGCAAGGAGTAAATTGAAATTTACCATGACAAAAATTATTGATGGTGACTAAAAATACCTTAAGTACAGGGGCACAGAATTGTTCAATTTTTAAGCATTTGCATATGAAATGGCAAAGCGATACGAATAAAATTTCCCAATGGGCTAATCAAAACAGATTCATTTCGATTCGATTCGTCGTTGATAACTTTGAAGTAGATGCTAACAATACTTGGATATAACGAAATCTATTTTGTGGAAAATTTCGAGATGAGGAAAAGATAAAGAAGAGGTATTGGAAATAAAACTACAATATTACAGTCATGTTTTAAAAAAGACAAAATAAGCAACGTATCGCAAGTAAAAAATGTAGCCTACATCCCCAAATCACTAATTACCGAGTTTATACATCTCATTAACAAAAGCCCTTCTGCACGGGATTAAAATCATGAAATATGTAGTCATTAGAAGTTGTAGGCACGCATTAAAAGCCACACATAAATTAACAGAACGATTCAATTTAAAAATTTCAGCTTACCCAGATAATGTGACTGGAATACCTTTTTGCCAGCAGGTCTGTCCAAGTAGAAGTGATTGTCAATCAATACACCCACCGATATTATCTAAAAATAGCAAACACGTAGACTATTGAAATGAGAATAAGTTTCACAATTTTCAGAAAGGGCTTACCTCAGCAGAGTTGCTCTTTTTACGAACTACTGACTTGACATCCAATACAACCATTCGAATAGGCGGAGCTGGAGGAGGATTTGTCATCACATCAGCCAATTTGGTTATTTTGTTTGGATGCTGACTTGAGAAATCGTAGTCTACTTTACACCAACTCAACTGTGGTTGAAGGGGAACTGTATTGAAAATAGATAATAAAAAAATCGAACACTATCCCAACTCAAGTCATAAAATCGTTTCAAATAAATATGAAATACCTGCTCCCTTGATCTCCAACCAGCATGGACCACGGAGTTTTAGATCAAGTATCAGATTCTCAAGACTGAATAGTAATATACATTTTTCATTCAGATGGTGCTACTAATAACTATTCAGTAGCAAAGGACACGTGTCAACAGAACTTACAATGAGGCTGATGTACCAAATACACGGGAGAATGTTTTGCCGGTGAGGTCAGAAGGTAGGGATGGATAGGTTGCGGAATACCTAACTTCCAGATATTCGCATTCGCTGGGAACATCGGCAAGATCGAAGCAATACTTTTTTATTGCTGGCTAAGTGGAGAAGAACAAAATAAAGTAAAAAGTAAAAGGGAAATAAGTTACGAGGCAATTTACGAATTTTACTTACAATAGTAAGCAAAAACGTCCAAAACATGAATTGCTCAAAGCCTCTAGAATTAAATAACAAAGCCAGCTCTCATTACGTGGACTATGCTAAGTTGATGTTAACTTGAAAGGAACGGAGGACCAATCTCTACGATGGAGGTTATCATATGCTATTTAACACTTTAATGCCCGAATTATTTTTTTAAAAATTTACCCAACTGCACTCACGAGTGTCTCACAACAGACTGATGCCGATGTGATGAGTTTTGGTGGTATCAGACGAAGGCCTTCACGAGTTTATTACCAATGGAGCTCATTCTGAAAGAGGACCGTACGATCCTAAGGACGTTAAAGGGTTAAGAGCGAGCTAAATGAGACTATTAATACAATGTTAAAATCTAATCAAATAATATTAAAGAGAGCTATAAAATCTAAGAGCGCTAAGAAAAAAATAAAATCAACTACCTATATTAACTGAGGAAAAACTGATTTTACAAAAACTCAAAACATTAAATGTGCTATAAAGAAGATGGCAACTTTTCAATAATCCTAGAAACTAATAATATCGTCAATAACTATTTCTGTAAATTCGACCTGGTAAACAAACAGACTGATGGAATTAGCAATGAAATCTGAAGGAAATCTTCCAAATACCATTTCGAAGCTGGGCAATTGCAAGTTAGCCAAGTTAAAATTAAACTTTAAGACCTCTGTTAATCAAAAACAAAGAAGAATAGTGCCATTTAAATAAGAACTTAAGAATATCGACTGATTATTCAGAGAGAATGAATAGGAAAAAAATTGAGTTTATGAAGATTAAAATCGAATATACCCTTACTTTGCACTTGAACTTTCCAATCTTCCATTGCCCACTAAGTTCACGCAATTCTCCATATACATCTTTAACCGTGTACTGCTAAAAATAGAAATATAAAAAGAATCAATATCCAATCATACCGAATCAGGTCGTGGAAGAAAGAATATCCGGCGTTCCAAATCTTTCATACGAACGCAGCAGCTACAAAACCCAGTTAGATCATCTTTACAGGGAATTTTTCCGAAAAGAAACACAACGCCTAACAAAAAAAGGCATTTAATTTAAAGTAAATGGACATTTAAGAGCTGAGTAAAAAGAGATTGCCTTACCCTGCTGATTTTTTACATCTTCATAAGCATCCAACCAGAAAAAACGCAGGGCACCGGATTCATCTATCGCTGTGGAATTTTCAGAGTCATCAATTTCAACAAATGAAGCCTCCACGTCTCCGCCTTCTTCATTTAACCAATTCGTGATAGCTGGAATATCAGATTCAAGTTCCTTTTCAGGACTATGCTGAACCTCATCTGTTTCAGCAACTGGAAAATCGTGGTCCTCAAAATCATCTTCCATTGGCTCAGAATTCTGTTCAGTAGTGGTAATCGTTTCTAAAGATGTTTTTATCCCACGTATAAATTAGAAAAAATACTTTGGTTCACTGGTGAAGGTTTCGTAACAAGGATTTCTGTTGGTTGAGACTTAACAGAATATGGATTTCTAGGACGTGGAGTTGTCGACGGTTGTGATTGCGGGGGTCGAGATTTGGCAAAATGTGAAGTTTCTCGACGAGGCTTGGCAACTACAGCCTGCGGTTGAGAGACTGATTTGATAGGAAGGCTTTTTCTCGGCTTATCAACCTTCAACTTTTTTAAAGGACGTTCACTTTGGATATCGGTATCCAGTTCAGCCAATAGATCGTCAAGTGCAGCATCTTCAGTGCCAGCATCCATAATCTGAAATCATCAATAGGCAAAAATCAATGCTTACGCGCTTCTTTTGTCGAGATGCAGACGTAGAGAACATACTACGAATGTCTTTCGATCCTCCCTTAGTAGACACAGACGATCTAATATCAGGATTGGCCCTCTTTTTCGATGAGGTAGAACTACGATGAGACTTATTATGGGATTCATCCTCTTCAAGATCGCCATCATGATCATCAAATATTTCCCGACCGTCATCGGCATACCCGAATCCACCTAAAGGATTTCGTAATGATAGAGAATTAAAACCTACCATCATCAACAATCCAATCGTCTTCTATTCGTTCTTGAACAATCTTTGCATAAGTTTGCTCATCTACTGTTTCATAGACTGGTTTTTCTTCTGTTTCCTAACACAAAATTCCAGTAGCCCTGTATAACTTACAACCACAAAGCGTTCACCGCGTTCCTTGGCTTCACGAATACGCTTGAGAAGTTCCAAGCGAGTTTCCTTCTTTTGACTAATTCGACGCGGTCGCAAAGAAGCTTAAGTTTGTTAATAAAAGGTAAGTTCTTACAATCCATTTTAATCTACTACGGAACTGGCTTGCGCGAAAAGTAATTCGCTGCTTGACTCAAATTAAATTCACGCAATGTTTATCTGTTATGTAAAAGTTATAAAGTTTAATTTATTTAATAGTAAAAAGATTTTTCTTATGCGTCTATTTGCGATATAACTATAAAGCAACTAGATATGTTTGAAATTATGAGTCCAAGTCGCACCAGAAATCATTGGAATTTTCCATGTCAGTCAAATTTTCATAAACCTGTAAGCCATTTAAATTGTTAGATAATCTGATAGCCTTGATTACAACCAACCGCTAAACAGACTATTTGACTTTTTTGAATTTGCAATATAATAGTTAATTTAACTTATCTGATTGCCGAGTTGGGTATTAAATGGTTAAAACGCCAAATATATAGTTATACGAATGGTCAAATTTCTCATTATTTCTTATAATTTTCATTAAAAAGATCAATTAACTCACTTATTGGAAAGGTATAACTTGCACAGTTGGATAAACTTTCACTGCTTTGAAATAAGCCCCGTGTTAACTTATTTACATTTTATTCTTTATAGTGTGGGAACTTCAGCTGCATAAATATTTACAAAAGTTTCATTTTATCATCAGTTCTGCAGAAATAGAACATCAATGAAATATCAGACTGAGTGGCATGTCGAACATACCTAGTTTTTTTAATATTATCTAGAACCTATGTAATAATTATACTGTTTTCAGCTCTTTACTGATAATAAAGGAAAATTAATTTGGAATTATGGCGATCAAACATTGTTAAACTTCAAGGCAGAACATCTAGCGTTAATTGTAGCTCCACCTCCCTCCCCTTTCCAAAATAAGTTAGGCTATACCACAGAGGATAGAACAGAGGTCTGATAAGGAGAGAAATAACACTACCCCCCTGCTCTCACTTCTGTTCATGCTCGGAATTCGGTTCGTAGCACCTCTGCACTTTTCATATTATTCTAGAGCATGTGAGATAACCTTGGACAGAAATGATAGCATTGTACACTTCACAGAATAATGCGAGTGAATCCGTTAAATTAAAGACGCCTTTATACTCCTAGTATAAAACATTTGATAACAAAAACGCCTTGAGTGTTAATAAAAAGTATATAATTAGAAATTTCCATTTGAATATAGTAATTGGTAAGAAACGAGAGAGCGAGGGCAAACAAAAATGGAAAAATATCAGATTTAATCACTTTGAACGAAACTCGCGATTGTCTAATGGCATTTTTTAATACTAGTAGAAGATGCAATGCACCGGATCAAAAAAGCTCGAAGAGATTATTCGTACTGCTTCATGAATTTCATATGAAATTCTCCAAGTCGTTCCATCATAACTTTCATTCTTTCAACTGTTGGTAGAATCGTTGTCCTGTCAAAATAGAAAGTGCATAAATTTATAAAATTGAATACATCTAAAAGGGAGTACATTAAAAGACATTAATCTAATCTTGGATAATAATAGCCATCCTATACGCACCATGCAATCAAAAATTTAACAGAAGGATTAAGCTTACCTAAAGTGGTAGGTGCCAGGTTTTTGGTTGAATCCTGAGCCGGGTACAACACAAACACCGGTGTCATCAAGCAACCTCGTTACGTAGAATGTATCCGCTGGCATCTTAGCACGCTGACAAATGAAAACCAGCAAATTTTTAAAAGTCAAAAAGTAACCACGTATCAGTTATTTTGTATAAAGCATTGTTTGAATTTATTAGCTAGTCCGTCTATTTTCTCATCACTTCTCCATAGTATGAATCCAGGATGACATCTCTACGGTATTTAGCTTACTAATGATTATATCAGTTTGAATCTCATATTTCACCCATTTTACTAAATCAGCAAAAAATCACAATTGAGGTTCCGGAAATTTCGTTCATTTGATTAAATGGATAAATTAGCTAACTGATTTAGAATTAAAGAACAAACTGACAAGGCATAAACTTACTTCAGCGGCCCGCATTGCCTTTGGCGGCAGCTCAATTCGTGGAAAAGCGTACATGGCACCCATGACAGGTTGACTGTGGTAACCAGGCAATTCATTAAAAAGATTCTCAACCAGCTTCGCCTTCTTTGCCAAATCGCTCAGGACATTCGACTTCTCATTGCAGAATTTTTCATAGGAGGGTTCACCTGGTTTGGGAGGATTGACGACGACATTCATCGCTAGCTATAACAGAAAAAAGTTTAACTAAATATCCTGCCAACAAAGCTGCTGACGACTAAAAATCAGCTTATAGAATAACAAAACAAACTGGGGACATCAAAAAATTCCAATATGAATTCCAAGCTTGTGTATTTAACGTCCACAAGAATGACGAAACCTAGTTAAATGAAACTGCATATTTAGTAATACTATTTGAAATCGAAGAGAGCCTTGGTATTACTACACTAATGCTCTAAGGCAGTCCGTCTAATCTTCGGCGTACAAGTTTAGCAAACATACTCTTAAGCGGATCATGAAAGCTCCAATATTCAGCATAGTCTGTGGAAATTGTGAATCTAGGATTTCTATATCCACTACGTTAAATAAGTCAGAGACATATTCAAACAAAAAGAGACATTTTTTTTCCAATTTCGAAAAAGTATACCTGACCAAGAACTGGTGGGCAGAGACGAGCCGAGAGACACTTGTACAGCTGAGCTCGAACCTCTGGATCGAAGTTAACCAATTCGCAGTACCCACCACGGAATCCGCATCTGAAAATAAACAACACAGTTAAATATTCAAATATCTTAGCCAGTTGCAAAATATATATTTACCAAGACGATAATAGTAAACTTCTAACTGGTCAATTAGGCCCGGAAATGTGGTCAGTTAGGAACCCCTAGGATCGAAACCAGAAATGTGAACTTAAGAACATTGGAATATGCCACATTGACAGGCAAAAAGCGAGGATTTCAAATGCTGTAATTCTATATCCTCTCGGCTTCTTATTAAACTACATTTTTGTAATATTTAAGCGTTTTCTAGTGATTAAAAGTTCTAGGTATCCGATTTTCCAATAAACACTAGGAACAAAATCCTTCAATATTCAACTGCCTCAAAAAATTAAAAATAGCCAAGTGGGTATGTTTCGCATTAGCTTATACCAGGTAAAGAACTAAATTGTTTACCATGCGCTTCTAAGAAGCTCGTTTAAATTCAGACAAGTTTTCAAAGAACTTGTAAACGCAGAATGCATGAAATATTGATGTTTATAATATCGATAGCTTCATGTACATTAACTTCGAAAATTAAGATATCAGTGATCACTGTATATCCACAAACCTATTTGCAATGCCATAAAAATTCAATCAAACACTTAATCACTACGTCAATCTCGAATTCCCAACCACCAAGTATCTTCATTATCGCCAAAATCCAGTCTTTCTTTGTATCTCAGAACGAATCGCTAGAACTAGGGAAATCAATGACAGAGTGACTATTTATTATGAAATTTCCCCTTATTTGCGAATTTTTCACATTTACTTTATCATCAGAGGTAGATTAGTGGTCTAGTCAGACAATCAAATGAGCAAGGATAGAGACGATAAAGCTCTACGGAAAGGTGTTAACTCAAGCATTCAGATGAACGTACTCTCCCATGAAACCTTTGCTTGCCGACATCATGCTAGCAAGTTGTACCTCCTTAGCAATATCTCCACCAAGATCATGGAGCACACGTTTAAATGAATGGAATTTGCGATCAGGAGCGTATATGTTGTGTTGGTAGACCTCATCAGCAAGAACCAAGAGGTTATGACGGTGGGCGAAACGAAGGACTGATTCGATATTTTCACGAGTTAGTACTTGACCTGTGGGATTCCCAGGGTTGATTACCACCAAAACGCGGGGAGTACAGTGCCCCTTTGCCTCTTCTAAGCGTTTTTCTAGCTCCACTTCACTGAGGCTCCATCCAGTCTCTTCCTCCAAGTAGTAACCAATCTAAAAATGATGTATCCAGACATACCGTAAGCAATTTTTTTTATAAATGCAACTATCTCTCGTGTGTTTAAATATTCCTTTAAACCCTAGCCAAAGTGCATTAATAATTTTAAAGGTTAATTTTATTTTTTGCATTAATTATGCATATTCATCTAAATAAACCTGGTAGAGTACTAAAGTGGGTTCGATTTTAATGGAGAATTCTTAAAATAGTGCTAACTTTACAACTCTCAAAGAAACCACGCAAGGTGAGTAATGTTGGTCGAAAAAGGAATATCTAAATAATCACACTTTTTTCTGTCAATGTTGGTGTTATTAGGTTGCGCAAATTGAAACAGGGCATAGAGTGAGGCAGCTCTATTCCTCTCTGCTTAGCAACCAGAGCGAGTCTTTAAAACTAGAATTCTGTTCTGCTCACGGTCTTGACTAAAATCCTAGACTCTGTGACCTCGGACTGTCAAATGAATATACTAAATAAAATAAGGCGACTTGAATGGGAAAAGACAAATATTGGACTTGCATTTTCATATTATGCCTTAAAAACCTCAATGGTTTGTATTGTTATGGTTTTATTTAATAATAGAGCTTTTAGTTTGCTTTGGAAGACGAAATCAATATTATTAAATATCGAGTGCTTTTGAGCACATTTACAATCTCTAATAATAGTTGTTTGGTGCAGAAATTTAACAACCTTGTGTTAGCCAATGAAGCATTCCCAAAAATCTTCAAAAGTTAATTTGAAAGGTCACTATGGAAATACTGAACAGTGGTAATGTCAGGTTCTGCTTTCAATCATCCTTCAAGTGCCATTGTGTTGGTGCTTTATCACAAATCAGTAAAGGAAATGTATTACTGTTTTAATAATTCAGAAGGCTTTGTGATATCGACTTAATCTAGCATGAAAATACACAAAAAGGAAGTCGTCCCTAAGTAAAAGAACCTGACAGGTTCCAGATTGCAACAACTTCTACTCTTAAAGGGGAGTGTTGGCAAACGTTTTCCGAATAGAATTTGGAGGTATACCGTAATGCAGTGAATTTATGAGAGAAAATGGAGGAGAAAATGGATCGTAGGATTTCTAAATAACCTCGTCTTTTCGATTTGCGAGACCCATATCCCATAACGATCAGATTATGAATTTTAAATGTAAAAAGCGGAAAATCAATATAAATATAAAGGTAATAAAATGATCACCAATTATAATAAAGGTATTTACTCATGGGGCGAGGGGGGGGGGCAATATGCAATAAATACTCACTTTAACTACCACTTCCCCCTTAACATCATCCAAGTCCTTTATTCCTCTAAATAACTCGATAACCACATTTGTCAATGCCTGTCATTTTACCTTCAATGATATTAATAATAGTGATTGAGACTTGGGTATTTCGGGTTATAATCACTTTTTCTTCAATTAGCTAATTAAAGGAGAAATCGAACAAATTCATTACTGTTGAATTAACCTCTTAGGCACCAGTCTTCTGACGACACTTCCTACTAGAGCAATGAAAATTAAAGTGGGATATTTCACTCAAATAACTTATTCTTCGTCCAATTATCCATCTTGCACCGTTTAGTGCTGGTGTTTTGTTAGTAATCAGTGATGCAAAACTGTCGTTGATATAATATACCGAAAATTGATGACAGCGGAGCTCTGATTTGCCGATATAATCTGAGAGATAGAAGATTTTAAGAAAAAACTAGCTTTGCATGGAAGAACAAACGGAGATTCGTCAAATTAGAATGACCTATTAGAAACAAGCAAATAACAGAGGTACTTTTAGTCGTGTTCAGCTATTCCTAATTTTTTTCAAGACTATTGATTTTATATTAATAAAGACAAGTGTGATTAATTTCCATGAAAATTACTACACATTTAAACACACTGATTGACAAGGGAAACACAGGTAATTTCAAAGTCAACTAGCACATACGCAAAGAGTGTCTATTTAATGGACATAATTTTGTTTATGTTTGTCTGTGAAAAATGACTTTTGAGGTCCGCCCATTAGAATATATGCAAGTGCACAGAGTTAGGCAGACCAGATATCTGAACAACCAACATCTGGTGCCCTCTATGCAATTTTGACCCAAGGACAGAGAAGGATTTAAAACCCCTGCAGAATTTAAGATATTTAATTCAAAAATAAAGTGTCAGATGGAAACAAGAGGAATAAAACTTAATTTAATTGTTCAATTGGAAGATTTAAATAGGTACATTAAAAGTGAACAGCTATTTTATGATAGGTGAAAGGTACGATACTGATTTGATAGGCAATTATTATTAAGTGGTTTAATAAACCGTCAAAATTGAGTCAAAATAAAGACTAATATATCAATAACTTTGATGTGATTCGTGATGATCAAAAATACAAAGGCACATTTTACGGAGGAAAAGGGAAAAATCACATCGGAATTCTAGCTAAAGTAGACCAGATTTGAACTACAACAGGTTGTTCCAATCACAATATATGCATGCATATTGTCTCCCTTTTAGGCATTCAATCAGCCCACTCAAACGAATGAAATTAAAAAAATCACTCAGGTTCAAAAGATAAGAAAGCATAAAATTTTAACATAAAACTGACGACTTTTAAGAGACGATAAAAGGGAGAAAGAGGTCAAATAAAAGTCGTCACCTTTATGTATTATTCAAATATATATTTATATATGAAGTCTACTAAAATATATTTCTCTAGAAGTTGATATTAGCAAGAGGGTTTTAGAAATTAGGGAGGCGTTAAATCTAATAATACATGATCAAACGCGGAAACTGAAAAAAATAAAAACTGTTAATAAATATAACTGAACTAACCTGATAATTATTATATTCGCTAATCGTCGCGGAGTAAAGGGGATACTGAGGAATGGGAATCATTATTCCAGCACGCTGCGAACCCTCCTTTGTAGTAGCCACTAATTCTAGAATGAACTAAGCAAAAAATATTTTCAAAAGATGTCAGACCGCATTCATTTAGTAAATATGGCAAGAATATCTACTTTAACAGCTTCAGAAGCACCAGATGCCAAGAAAATATCATCAGAATTTGAATGAATTCCATCTCTCTGTTCTATATAGTCTGCAATATCTTCGCGAACGACTTCAACCCCAACCGATTGGCTGTAACAACCTAATTAAGCAATATAAGACAAAACGATCATTTTTCATATCATATAATAATTACAATTGAACTTAACTAACCAACACTGCCTCCAACGCTATTCAGGAAGCGTAAAGCTCGTGATTTAGCATCCTCTGGGATTGCCGAAGAATCCATAAGCTCGGTATCACAAGCAACCGCAATTACTTGACGAATAAACGATATTGGCAATTGACCAGCATTTTGACAATCTCCAATATTACACTTGATAATGCTATCAAATGGTTTTTTCTCGCCCTATAAAATATGCGACAAATCTATACACTTTGATTTACTCTCAGAAGGCATTTCTCGATATCGTTTGCTCGCTGAACAATAGGACCTCGTACAGCGTATTCCAGTTTCTGCATATTAGGATTAATTTCTGTTTTAGAAATTTTAGTGTAGCCTCTTAGGAAGAGAGGCGTCAAAGGACATATCCGTTTAAAGACGCATGGGGCATTCATTTTCAGCATTCAGACTTTCGTAAATAAAACGCAACCCTAACGGTTGATGATGTCGTGTAGTAGTGCGATAAAACAAAGTCCAGTTTCCATTATTTTACCATTCTTAAGCGTTAAAAATATCGGACAAATTAAATGGAAAGCGTTGATTTTTATGCAGCATACGTATTTTCATTTTCATTTTTAAATCCATTGTAAATGGATTGCAAATAATACCGAATTTGTATGAATTTTGATTAAAGTAATATTTATAATAATATTACTATATTTATAATTGTTGATTTAAAAGACTTAATCACTGTGACGTCTTGCTGAAAATAAGTTCTCTTTAACAATTGATGGAAAATCCATACCGTTAGTTAGAATCCAGTTTTCCAAAAGTTAATAAACGTCCAGCTTTGCTGTGAGTGAACACATTGTTTACCCATGCTAATGGACCGAATACTATTCATTAGGTCAACTTAGCAGGAATGACACTCTCATGCTTTGTGATAAATTTCCGATAATAGAAAGCCATCGAATTTAACATCTTAGGAATAAAAATTATAATACAGTACTAAGAAGAGCGTATGAACTTGCAATTTGCTAGATTTTACTATTCTCGAGGTTTCTTTCGTGTGAGTTGTGAAATATTTATGTTGAAACAATGACCATTAATATTAATTCTCCATTTACCAGTTCTCCCTGAGCTTTGGAACATTGCTTAAATGGCTAAATAAAGATCTTATTTATGTATTTTTTTCAAAAAATGCAACAGGCATTCATGAAAATGTCAAATAATTTTGTCACTGCACTTGATTTGTGCTGTCTATCGCTAACTTCTATGTCGACGGTATAAAATAGTTAACCTTAAAATATGTAATGATAAATCAGGTACTGCTAAATGACTATTGACAAATAGCACAAGTTTGGGCTATGAAAGAGCAGTTTAGAAAACTTCTTTAAGCAAACATCTCGACATTTAATAAATGGATTACAAACATTCAATTCTTATTGGAATCGTTATGGGTGCGTACAGTTATATTCCTTGATATATTGCAAAATTCAGGGCATTCTTTAAAATATGATTAAGTAATCGGAATCCACTCCGATTTATAACTCTATAGTCTGCAAAGCTAAATTATTATTCAACTCAACAAAGCAATAAAACAGCACAATTTACACTTCACTGTTGATATAATGAAATGAAAACAAATAGTAATATGTGAGACATGTCATCGCATGAGCGCACAGCGTGACTTGAAGGTGCGGCCGTTCAACTTCGCGTACGGATTGACTGTGAGGCACACAGCCAATGTCCAATCACAAGCCTCCCTCGTTTAACTTAATCCGCCATTTTGAATGACTAAGCTTTCTGCTCTGTTACACTCCACGCCTTGCATGTCTAGAATGAACGCGTTCTCTGGATACCTCTGTCTCTTCTCAACTTCGCATTAGCTAAGGTAGTTCTGGGGGTCTCACGAACTAGGAGAAACTGCCACTTAAGTTTCTGAGTACATTCAGGCTTAGTTAGGTAGTTAATCCGCTACAAATCCCTATTTGTCCAAACTTCTTAAGTTTTGAAATCTGCTTATTTTTGATTATTCATAAAAGCAATGCAAAATATACAGCCAATAATTGGCTGTAAAGAATGGATCATAAAAGAAGGCTGTTTTAGGAAGTATGATCTAAATAAATGTACTAAATCATATCTTTTAAATAAGACAATTAGGTATTAAGGAGAGCGCGAATTTATGTAGAACTCGAAGATGAAGATAAAGACCATGAAGCAAAGGCATAGATTGTGTGAGATGGCAGTCGCTTTGCCTAGGTCCGTAAACCCCTAACAAGAGCAATAGCGACAGTTGGCTATATGGTCCGTTTTAGCAAATAGACACGCTGAGAGTCCAGTTCGGCCCATCCACTGAATCGCCCAGCATGCAGGTGTGTGCTTCTATTTGGTCCGTCAACGTTCCTAGCCGACCTCTAACAGACTTGAGGATTATAGAAATTACTCTCACACATATATCTGGGCTTACGCTTGAGTTTGGAAGGTAAGGGCTTTCGAAGGCAGTTATTTGAGTTTGAAATTCTGAAAGAAGTTGAACGATTTGGAATCCAATCAGAATGAACTGAATTAGTTTGACAGTAACTTATATCTGTTCGAAAGCTTCAGAGCGAGGAAATATGTTTCAATTACAAATGTATGTGATCCTAATCAAAATTTTGTTCAATCATATAGCTAATATTAGCTCAGAATGAACATTACGGATGCATAACAATAGGGCCAAAATTCTGAAGCGTAAATTAATTATAATACCTCAATGAATTATGCAGTCTTAAAATAAGGAATCCATAGACTCCAGGTGCAAATCATTACTCGGTAAATAAAAAATGATTACCGTGGTTGGTATTAATTTTCTAGTGTGCGAAAGCCTGATTGATTTTTCTACAACATGACTGGAAGGTTCAAAATGACTAAAAAGGAAAAACTTATTTATCTTAACTGATTCTGGTTTTTAAATTACTGGAGGTAAGATAAACCATAGTAAATTGATTGTGCGTATTCCTAACCGTAACCCTAACCCTCGTAGCTGTTTTTAGTGAAACGGTTTGTCGCCCACGTACAAATTTCAGTAAATTTAATCCAAAATGAACAATGACACACCAAAAACACAGTATCAAAATACAATTTTAAGTTGAATAGTAATGCCATCACAAAATGTTGTTAATTGAGAACAACCTGATCAATAGCAAACAATAATACTATTTCTCAAATCCGTTATTTCATTCATTTTGTTTGCATTATTTCAGTGGCCGTAAATTCTATTCTTAGAACGTATTCTACGGTGGTAAATTTAATCATTCCTCCCAATCAATTGGCTTATTTTATAAAATAATCCACCTGGTTAATCACTATACCAAATGCCTCTTGTCTAAGGATGACTCAATCGCCCCAAGCCCACGAGATTTATAATTGTTTAGAAATGGGACAAATCACACCAGGTTCAAGGTTGGCATGCAACGTCGCGTTGGCAGCGTGTGCAAGTACGCAAAAATTTCCAGGGTTTCTATTTACTCAGTAGGCAAGAATGATGAAATTTTTCATGGTGGTTTGGTCGTGCCAATAGTGTGAAGGAATGAATTCAGCTTGCATAATTTAAACAAAAAGGCACATATTTAAGCATGTAACGTCACTACAACTGATCCAAATTTTAAGTCAATAAGCAACTAGCCAACTTATCTGTCTTTAAATTTGGTAAGACCAAGTGACACTAAGAGTATAGAATTACTAAGGGCAACACTTGTACAATTCTTCGAGTTCAGGAGTCTTCTTTGCAATACTGTTAGCAACTCAAAATAGAAATGAGTAAAGAGAACCAAATATCCCTCAGATACGTTTAGTTGCAATGTTTCGATTGCTATTAATTGCTGCAAATGAATATTGATGTCAAATTTTCGCTAAATATGGAAATGATTTAATAGTTGTAATTTAAAGTACACCTATTAAAAAAACTTGATGTAATTCGCGTATTTAATTTGGTTCCAATCTTAATACAACTGCAGGGCACAATTTTATACGAGCAATATTTATATCAACTGACGGGCTTTATGATAGTTATCATTAGCCCTTTAGGTGACTTCAGGCTTCCCAGTGGAGGAGAACACCAAAGTCACAAAAAGTGGAGACGGGGCTAAGTGATTCAGAGATGTAGAAAAGCAGACACAAAGGTAGAGGACAAGGTAAGGTGAGGTGAGTACTGTGGAATTGGTCGAATATGGCCTACAGTAGGGTCATGGTGGTTTGAAGTCAACTGCCGGATTATAGACTTTTTTGCTGTATGAGTATACGCTGCCCAGGCTGCACCACGTGGAGGTAAGTCTATCGTGTACCCCTTATACGAGCAATATAATTGACTGAAAGTACATTAGACTAAGCACTAAAGTGTACTTCCTTACATTTGAACACTTTTAAGGCGTACTCATAAATAACATTTATTTTGTGGGAATTTTCTGCGTTGGAAATGATTTCACGCCATTAGAATGGCAGAATATGTTTTTGCTTAGGTTACTGCTAGCCAGACTCCCATTAGCCTTACTTACTTACTTACTTCAATACGTCGATCGACTTGTCTATTAAACCCAAAACTCTCTCATTTAAAAAAACCATCTTCAAGGAATTTGTCAACTCTAAACCTATGAAGAACGGACACTTTTAAAATCTCATCGACTAAATTTTGAAATCAAGGTCATTTGCCACTTGTTCCAAACAATTTATATTCCGTCACCTGGTATTTATTATCTCTGACAAAGGAATAGTGAGTCGGAAGTCAAACTGCTATTGCCAGTTCCTGTTTCGCTATAGAAAAGGTAATTCAACTTCAGGGGTGAGAGACGGGGAGGAAGCTCTGAATGAAAAATTCGGTTTCTGTTATCTCTGCGTAGACCAAAAGTAACCAATTTGTTTCGGATATCCTACACATCTGTCCGGTGATTTTCAAGCCCCGCGATATCAAGATTATCAGATGATATTATTGCAAAAGAAGTGTCTTTTATTTTAGCACAATTGAATCGTCAATATAAAGATAAGTACTTGTTCTGTAAAATCTTAATCACTAATGACAATCTTAAAAGTGCTCATAAAATGATATCTGCTTCCAAGGGCTGGTTGCTAAGTCTACAAATTTAAGTGCAATTTCAAATAGGTGAAGTGCATGAACTTTTAAGTTGAAATTTTATTTCACCAAACAATATGGCATATCATAAATGGCTTTATAATTAAATTCTTATTTACTCCAGTAATGTCAGTCAATGTGGATTGTGGTAATCAGATACACATTTGGTGACCCCGACGTGACTTAATAAGCCTGACTCCTAGCCTAATTTCCCCCTGGTTCTCTAACAACTTTCGCCAGTGCTTCAACTTTCTGCGTCAAATCACTCGATTTGTCCTCTCCTACTGCCTCAGAATGTCCGTTGAAACAGATCATTATCCTATTTTCGATCCAAGAAACCCGCATGCCCGATTCATGCAGTTGGAACCAATCTAGACGACTCAGTTCTGAGAGAGGTATGGATGAAATGTCGTCCTGCAAATATGGCAGCATGTATTGCTACTAGAACTTATGGAATGAACCTCGAAAAATGATTTGAATTAGCGGATAGGATTCAAGATCACTATGTTCAGCCACGTGTTCCAATTCCCACCCTCGCCACCTCGCAACAACCAGACACCATTATCCAACTCTTGTAGAAAATAAAATTTATCGTGCCAAACATATCCGAATCTCATGACGTCAGCTCCTCAAGACATCGAAACCAAACCTGCTATTATCACAGAACTTACGAAGATGATGCCAAGAAATATCGATCAGGCTGTAGGTACCCCAAGGTCGACACTGCTACCTCGAAGAGAAACGTCAGCAGTTCTGAAGCCAGCTTTATCCTTCGTTCGGCAGAAAAATGTTGTATTCTATCTGCCGGTCTAACTCTACATGCGATAAACAATTATTTACCAAACGTACGTACACATCTTTCTGTTGTTTGCAGCAACTCCATCCTAATTTAAAACAATCCTCCATGTTAGGCAACCCAGTCAAGGAACTCGATACTGAGCTGTTCCGAAATGATACACGAGAATTCTCCAAAGAACCTTCAGATATCGGTGACGGCTGCAACCCCATACATGGGGATATTCACAACTTTCGACCAGAACATGTCACTATCTCAACCAGGAGACGTAACAAACGCAAGAGGAAAACGGCAAAGCCTACTGGAACCAGCCAACAGAATCTTTTAAAATCAGTCACCCAACAGAGAAGCCCTAAGCACAGGCTTCTACGATGGAGAATCGTGAGGAGACAATATTACCTGATCCATATCAATACGTTTCTGGCTTCCAAGCATCCCAACTTTACCAAAAGGACAGAACACAAACTCCACTACTTCAGACATCCTCCCAATCAACTTGTGAGCGTTTTCACAAACTCAATCGCCGTCTACAATACTACAAATCACCAAAAATAAAAGCAGCCATGTTGCTAACCAAAAGCAGCACTCGAAAGGAAATTCAGCACGTACAAACTACTTAGAGTCAATGATAAGTCAAAGGCCAGCGTGGAGTCGAGGCCGAAAGAAAAGACTTTGGATATATGAAAATTCCACTCCAGAACTCGAACAGCTGAACCGCTGCTGAACAGTAATGCCAACTATTTACTGTGATCACTCATTTTATACACTCCCTCTTTGGCCTCCTTGATGCAAACTCCCTGGAGAACTCTAATTCTGTTCCCTCAAATCATTCCTTTGCTGCATTTGTACCCCCTGACAAGAACCACTCATCTAATAATCCCGACCCATCCTCGAAAGAAGCTGTACACTCTTCCGCTCTTCGATTTCAGCCCTTAGCCTCATATGCCGTTAACCCTACCTTCTCAGGACCTTAAATATCTCGACCCAAACCTCCTCACACTCGTTGTGGTCGAAGAGCTACTTCTCCCCCCCCCCTTCCCCCACGATTGATCGATTATGTACAGTAATTAATTATCGAGCTTTTTCTTTACCTTTTAGCATCCTTTAAACCCTCTAGAGAGGACGTATTGTTGGGAACACAAAGCTGGCGTGACTGAAGCAAAAAGCCCTTGTGTGTTCGAAAAATCTGGAAAGTGTGAATGTGATGCTAATAACACAAGGAAGCAAATGAGGTCACGAGTGCAGAGACTTTTCAACCAATCAGCAATTAATGGTCATGACATGGGCACTGGAGGCGAAATCGCATATAATAAATAATTTCCCTGGCAGACACACGCGTCCATAATAATCGGGTCCCACACCGTACATCTGTTCCCTCTATATTATTGGGGAGATCTTACCATAAAGAGTACTGAGCATAAGTCAGGACTTATTAGTGTAGCAGTCCTTTACAAATTTCGGTAGTTGAAGTTATTTTTCTCTTTAACAAACACGTTGAGTACATTTCTTTGCAAAGAAAATACGCGAACAATGTAAATAAAATGGCAAAGTCTAATCGATTGCGTAGAAATTACTTTGTTAGTCATCAAATAAATGAATCTTCACAGCCAACCTCGAACGATAATGTCCTACAATTGAGCAATTCGTATTTCACATAAACTAACCAATCAATAGAAGATAACTTAAATTCTCTTCTAGAACGGATTGGTTTGTTCCCATTGAAATTTTGGCATATTTCTGTAAAAAGTCCAATGGGAAATCTTTGTATTGAGATGAAATAGATAAGAAGTTGTGGGGATTGCATGTAATTCGAGGAGCCGAAGAGGATTCTTTAACTCTTAGTAGGAAATTCACTTACACATCTCATAAGGAAGCTTTTAATATGTATCGGATTGCAGCTCTAATAGGGCTTGACTTGTACTCAGTAATCTCTATTGTAAGAGCTTCTAGTTTGGAATGGTTCCCAAGATTAGCTAAGGTACCACAAAGATATAGAGAAAACAGACGTATGGCGTGGAATGCGTTGACATAGGTTGTGTGTGCAATAGCATGGAACAAAATCTTTGTATACTGGTTGGGTATGATAAAACTATAATGACTATTGGTTATTGATTGGTCTAGAGGTCTCTGCACCTGTGACCTCATATGCTTCACATGCATCAAGTCCTCGACGTTCCGGAATGTCTGGTCATGCAAGCGCTTCTTTGCTTCAGCCATACCAGCGTTATGTTTGCCACAAATGTGAGTCAAATTTTACCCAAATTATTGCTAAGAATATTCGCCCCACAAAACACTGCGCTTTTTTAAAAAATTGAAATTTAAATACATCTAATAAGATACTGGCAATTAAGAGAACTTTTTGAAATTTTCGTACAATACAAATGAGCGAAGCAAGTATTTGATGGCAATATACAAATCAATTAACGGACAGAATATTTGACTTCCCATTAATTAAATGATTCACAATTTCAGTCTGTACTGAGAAGTAAGCAGATAGGTCTTGGATTTAAAACCACTTTCATTCAGTTATGGGGAACACAACTTTAGCATGACAAAAGCAGAGACCTCTCGATCAATCAACTGTCAAAGCCAGTAAGTGGTTATCAAGTCAGAAAGTGTATACAACGATTACGTTTCAGGTCACTGTATGACCGTGCTGTGAATTGAAAATCGACCAATGGAGGAAAATCGGCAAATGCAAAGCTTTAGAGCTTCGATCAAATGAATTCTAGTCGGGTTAAAGTCAAATCATACAAGATTTAAATAACCACATTCATTTCCGTGATTTGCAAAGCTGAAAAGTGAGTCTGCAATATTTCAAGCTGATAAATAGATTTATCTACAAAAGATGACTGATAGAAAAAGCTCGAATGTATCATCTGATGACGAATCGGGATGGACACCAGAATATTTTCTCCACGATCGTACAGATTCACTCGCCAATCCATTAACAGATTTCACAACAAAGTTACTGGAACGTAAGCCATGATTGTTATTCTCTTTGCCCAATTCCACATCAATTTCTCACTTTTAAACGCAAATATAGCCTCCACTGATATCTACCATTCGCGTTTTGAAGGCGATATCCAGCCACTGGACGAGAGGTCTGAATGTACGTTTGCTCATTTCAATTCCATCGAAACATTTATGCTTTCATTTCCACCCTTCCACCATTTCCTTTATCTAATTTACTATTTCCACTATTCAGATGAAATTATCGAGCAAATTGTCAGTAATTTTATTACATCGTATGGAACAGAGAATCAGAATGCCTTTGATCAAAATGCCAACACTGCTAGCACCCCACGAAATGGGGAACAAGTTTTACCGGAAAATACAAACACAAATTACACTCCCCTTCTGTAAGACATTTAATCTTAAATACAAATGTTCAGGGTTTAATCACTGTTTAATTACTGTTTAATCACGATTAAGCAAAAGGGCAATAAGAATTGTGTAGTTTTGAGATATCTGTTTCATCAAATTAGCTGAGGGCTGTTACTTAGTGCCGATTGATTGATTACTTGGAATAAGTTGAAATTGTGATGAAATTGCCTTAATGTGCAGACATCGGGCCATTTGCTCGCACCCATTTCTGTTTCCATTACGTAGGGGAAGCGAAAGCAACCATGGCGGTTGGATTCAGTCAAATGAATTGACAGAGGAAAATTTGACCCATCATCAAATCGACTATTCTTCATTGGCGAACTGTGCAGTCAATTCCTTTTATTGGCCCATCTGCTCTTACGTATCAGTAGACGGATCTCAGGTTCAAAACCACTTCTACGCTATTTGTGAAGAGAGTATGAATTTTACAACTTGCCAAGGTTTGCCAGTTTACAAACATATCAATCCTACCATTTAATTAAAATAAAAATTCCAAACATCACTCAACTGTAAAGGGCATTTAAATCCTCCTCGTTAACACTTTATTCTATTATAACATGTAGGATTTTATGCGTGTTGAAGTGAAGTTGCAGCTTCGACCACCTGTAGAATACTGTAGTTTAAGTAGGCATTTAGGCATAGATAAAAGCATCTACCTAGCTATTCCCACTTCATATACGTCGTTTGAATATAAATGACATTCAATAATGCAGGAACTACTATTCAGTCTATACCTCTTGCATTCCTGCCTGCCAAGCGCTTGATTCGAATTAGCTCGAATCTCTTTTAACCAACCCTTTCAGAGCCAACTACTTCTATTTTTACCATTTGCTATTCTCATCACATTTGTGTGTCACTAACAGTTGGAAGTCTTGAAAGAAGCCGTTCCGCTTCTCAATCGATTGAGTGATGAATCTTAGATTATCTCGAGTTGTTAAAGAGAAAGTTGGTCTTGTATAGACCTCTGTCGCAAGACACCTTCCACAGTAACTGAAAAAACGCTATTCCTGTAATTAGCGTTTTCCGTTCTAAATATCTTGCCGTATTAAAAACTGCTTACTTCATCAGCCAACGTAGAGTGAGAGACTGGTCAACTGGTCGGTGAAAGTCTATCTAACGAAGGGCCTGCCCACTTGATTACTTCCAGTCGAGTTAAGTTTGTGTCATTAGGTGGCCTTAAAGTACTAGCACTCGCTTTGGGAGACGCACTTCAGAATCTGAATAAATTGTTTATAGTGGTTGGCAGGAGAACTCGGAGCAATAACAAAGTGTAACTTTTCAGAGATATGCGAGTTTGATTAATAAGTATCAATGTTTGTCGCAATAAGTTGTTTGCAGTTGGAAAAACACGGTGACTTAATTTGCTATTCGCACTTTCATCGTAATTTTAGCTCCCGCCAGGAAGACCAATTCATATTTTGACTGCAATGTTCTAAGGGAATGCGCATTAAACGATGAATTTACAGAGAATATCGCACAAGGGAGTCAAAATGTCGGGGCCAAGATCACAAGTACTTGGGAATCTGAAAAGTCAAAGCGAAAATCAACAGAGCCAACAAACCCAGTCATTTCATCGGAATACGTTATTGCATCACGGTAGGTTTCTGCACACAGATTGCAATTAAATTTATTGGCTATTTCCGAGAATAATTGATTTAAGTTAATCAGATCTAAAGACGATTAACCTTTTTCACAAAAACAAATTAGATTTTTTTTTGCAAAAAAGACCTAAGGAACTTATTGACCACTGTTCGGGCTGATTTTAACAATTAAATTTAAATTCTCCTCCTTTTTGCAAACATATTGAGTACTTTTCGACTTAGAAAACATGAAAGGAATTGCAATAGTCTCATACCTTCCAATCACTTAGTGGATCGTCGGATTAATGAATCTACACCCACAGCCTCGAACAATAGTTTGTTCCATAGCCCACCCTGCAGATTTGATGCCGCAGGCAGACCACTGGACAGAGGTCCCCTTCACCCAGGCAATGAAGAGAATGCGTGTTCATCAGCGGTTTGCTGTATGTTCGATTGCGATTGCATTTATCTCATTTTTCGCATTTCAATAACGATAAAGCGTTGTTGAATTACAGCAGCTTACAGTAGCGTAGGTGACATTAGTGGGAAGAATGTTTGCTTGAAAGAGAACCTACTGGTCCAACAAATGAATGATACCGATGAGAACTCCCAACAGTGCGATAAATGTGGAGATAAATTCGCGTCGAAATTCCATCTGAATGTACACCGACGTATGCACATTGAAGAAAAGCGATTCCGTTGCAAAGTATGCGAGAAGACTTATTCGTGTAAAAGAGTTTTGAATGAACACAAACGAAAGCATACAGGTGAAAGACCATTCAGTTGCGATGTATGTGGAATAGGATTTGCATGGAAAAGTAATTTGCATTCACACAAGCTGACACACACAGGTGAAAAATCATTCAGATGTGGAAAATGTGGCAAAGGATTTAAGCAAAAATCATATGTGACTAAACATTTACGTACACACACTGGCGAAAAACCGTTCAGTTATGCAAAAAATGATAGGATATTTTCGAAAAAAGTACCTTAACTGAACACAAAAGAGCACAGATTGGAGAACCACCTTTCAGTTTGGACGTATTTGGTATGATATTCTCGCACATCTAGAGTAATGTCAAGGTTATTTCCACAAATAGACATATCAACGAAATTCTCAAATCCCGTATTCCATACTTATTTGTAAACTCATTTATTTGTTTATTTATTTATATAGATGGCAATTTTATATCATTATCTGTGACTTTAAAACTTAATATATGAACTGAGAAGGTGTTCAATTTGATTTCGCTGTTTATTTAACCTTGACCACTAGGTTATCAATGAAATGCTTTGTTTTCAGAGTAATCGGTATGTGATTTTCACACAATAAGCCTTTGTAAAATCGCGAAAAATATACGTTCTTATATGGGCATTTCGTAGTTGCCACTTAGAAAGTCGGATTTAACTGAAGACCACTGCGTTGAGGGCTTACAAGCAAGGTTCAAGCAAAGCGACCAAATGGTTAATAGATTTCGCAAGTAATTTCTACTACGATCTTGGTCTCACATGCATTGTAGGCGACGGGAATGAATCTTTAGAATCAGGAAGCTGACATCTCTTACATATATATATTGTTACTTTTAAATTATAAATAATTCAATGAATTGGAAACTTTCTCACATACACTAAAATAGAATGCATATTGGTTTGCTTATGGAGGTAGTTTAGATGAACAAATCTGACTGGTCGTTGTGTGTATTCTAGAGGCAATGATTCACGCAAACTACGAGTGGATTTGGTCTGCTACTCTAGGGATCATTAGTGTATAGTTTCGCAACCCTATTGTAATTTGATTCCTCGAGCTCTATCAGCTGGGTTGTTTTAAACAGAATGCAACAATTCAGGTTGAGTAACTTAAATATGACTTTCTTTTGCTTTCATTTAACTGGGAGTCGAAGTTGTGGTGGAGAATTGTTCTACTTTTCCACTTTAGTTAATGGAAGTGTCAATATTAATTCGCCTGATGATTCCCCTGCCCACTAAAAGTGTTGACGGTATATGAACTGAATGTCAAATCGATGTTTTATGGTACCAATTTGAGAGCTATTTGACATTACATCCAAAATGACAAATTGAAAATGAACCAGTGAAAGAGACAAACCACTGAGACTGGAAAATAAAGCTATTAATCAAACTTGGACGACCTTAAAGGTGACAAAACGTTATTGTTGATCTGGGTTCTCCTAGCAAACACCATTCCAGTTTAGTCAAATTTCCAACAGTGTCTCCCGAAATTGGTACAAACACATAGATGCTGAAGTGACAACAATTGTGATTAGTCAAGGAGTGTGTATCTTCGTCTTTCCGTAAATGTAAGAGTACGTATTCAGTACTTGGTGCTGATGTGATCAGTATTTACGAAGACACAGGATGGAGTCATAGGACAACATTTGAAGAATTCCTGCTACTTTGCAAACAACTGTTCCAGTTATAGTAGATGTGACATGTGCGATTGGATGAAATCAAAAGATAGGCCGCCGAGTTGTACTGGGTAGTAAAGGTGACTAGAACACCACACATTTGCAGACGATTTGGGTGTTATTGCTTCATCAATCTGACAAGCTGAAAAGCTCATCACAGAATTGTAATTGCAAATGAACTCCAAGAAATGGGTATTGAAGGTAAGACATGCTGCAAGTTCTCAAAACCCGTCGATTGTGAAGATCGTATCCTTTCAATTGATCTACTGACACCTGTCACAAGGCGCATATTAGTGTACTTCAGGCTTAATGGAAGTGAGTTTAATGCAATTAGTTGGGAGTGGGAGAAGTGAAGACAAATGAGTGTTCGACCTCTTGCCGAAAGTCCCTGCTTGATGCTCGAACTGTGGTTAGCTTTCCCTTTGCCATTTCAGCGTTAAACATGTCTGCATTACCAAGGAACCCTGTTTCTACTAATTCATTGGAAGAAATCTTTTAATACTTTCCGTTAAAATGATTTTCAAATAAGATGATTGTGCACTCTGAATGCCATAATTTAAATTGCAATGCTTTCCAAGGATCAGTTGATTCATTCCAGCATTATATAAACCAACCTATTTACTTCGCACATTCAAGAAATGGTAACATAGAGAAATGTTAAAATAAAAGGAAATTGAAAAATATATGAATTAAACAATAGAATGACCGTAGAATGCTTTAATGTTTTTAAAGGAAGGAGCTATATGTGAGGAATAAACTTTCGGTGACTACAGCAGATACTCTAATCTTTCATTATTTCATAATAAAAGGAAAAGTGAAACCCTTTTGTTAGTCAACTACTAGGATTGATTATTGGAAAGTGAATTCTATTCAAAAGCTGTGGAGGTCGTGTCATCTGAATGCATTGTGTGAAGATAATTTTTGACCCGAGATCTGTCCGAGTATCTATCTGGGCAGATTGGAAAAAGTAAGTAATTCATTGCAGAGAGCGTCCATGTTTAAGCTTTTAATCCATAAGCAATTGAGCTTCATTTTCCAGAGCAATTCCGAACTGATACACGAGAACTCACCAAATAACTCCTAGACTCTAATCCTGTACATCGGGTATCCACAACTTTCTGTCAGAACTTACAAGCAAGAAGAATAACAAACGCAAGAGGAAAAGACTAAAATCTACTTCTCCGAACCATAAAAATCTGTCCAAATCAGCCACCCAACAGAGGAGTCCTAAGAATCAGCTTTTACTATGGAGAATTACAAGACGCCTCCGTTACCTGAATCATGCCAATCCGTTGCTGGTTTTGAAACTTTCTAACTTCTTCAAAAGGGACGGACCACAAGCTCCAATCCCCATCAACTTGTGAACGTCTTCACATCGCCGTCTACTATACTTCAAACTATCAAAAGTGACCATTAAGTGACACTCTCAAGTAAACCCAATTCCGATAAATTATTTGCAACCAAAGTTATATCAAAGTCCTGTGTGGAGACGACGTCGAAAGAAGAGACTGTGGAAACGTGAAAACACCAATCTGGAAATCAAGTAACCGAGTCACCGTCAAATAATGTTTACTATTTACTGTTTATGAAACCTGTTTATATAAGCCATACCTACAAGCCGAGACATTTTGTCTCACAATCACATTTTCAGTTGATCTCCGATCACTTTCATGAATTGTCGTAAAAAAATTTATGCAAAAACTATGCTAATTACTGACTGTTTCATCTAGAAAAAATATCCGATATGAAATTCGTCTGTGTTCTACAAATTGCCTCATATTGTAGGTAACAAGCTTCATAACCACACAGGAAGTCCACTCTCTCCTTTCCCTCTTCCCGATTTCCATTTTAGACATATCCATGTTGACACTGTAGGTCCTCTTCCTCTCGTCAAACTATTTCACTCAACCTAACCTGCATCGACTGTTTTACTCGTTGGCCTGTTGACATTCCATTACGTCATACTCCATCTGAATTTGTGGCCAAAGTTCTAGTGGGATCTTGGATCTTGAGTCATCTTCCTGGTTTAATACACTTCCAACCATAGCCTATCATTTAGATGAAAATGGTCTTGTTGAACGTTTCCATCAACTATGACTGCAGCTTCTTCAAGATTAAATTGATCAGAATGTCTTTCAATAATTCCAATTTTTAATGTTGTACGGCAGAATTTATCTTTGCTACAACTTTTAGGCTACGTATCGAAATGATTCTCGACTCCAAAGACTTCCTGTCGTATTCCGCCTGATTAAAAGACCATTTCAGATCAACCCGCTCAACATCTACCGGTTTGAATGATAGGCCAGCTCAAATGTATTAAGACCTATTGGTATGTTCCTTTGTATTTGTTCTAGTAGATGAGGAAATCAGATCAACTACCATATGACGGTCTTTTCAAAGTCCTTAAACGTAAACCCAAATACTAAGGACTCAATAAGTATCGACAAGTCAAAGCCGACATCCATGGGGCTTCCTGATGTAACCGGATAAGATTCATTCTGTTCACCCAAACTCTTCATTTCCCGCATCTATACCCACTTATAATAAGCACTCATCTAATACTCCTGTTCAATATTCGAAAGATGCTGTACACCCTTCATTGACCTCAGATACGATTAACCCTACCATTCCACCATCTTGTATATCTTCATTCAAAGTTTCTCGCACTCTTTGCAATCGAAGGGCTATCTTCGACTCCCGAATAAGTGCAACATTTAAATATGGAGTTTTTTTTCTCTAGCCTTTGGTATCCTGACAACGCACTAGAGGGAGAGTACTGTGGAATGCCCAACTCCGCCATGGCTGAACAAAGAAATCTCATGCGCACTCAGAAAGCCTCAAAGGTGGGGCCATGTTACTTTTCGCGTAGGGAGCATTTGCCGTCGTGAGTGCAGAAGCCCCTTAGTCAACAACAAGTCAATAGTCACTGCATTGTTTAGCAATCCCTTCATTGTATTTTAATGACTAAGCTCCGTATCAGTTAAACAACCACGATAAACGCTATTTGCACCATACACTCTGTTTCCTCGATATTGTTGAGGTAGCTTATCTACTTTTGGGAGAAATTTCACGCTGAATTACTTTGTCAAAGAGATTCCTTGGGTTTAGTCAAGGCTTGTTTGTGTAGCATCCACTACAGGGTAAAGGGACCAGTTGCATATGCGAGTATCTGATTTCCTTTTCACAAACACCTCATTGATAATGATATAAAGTTCTATTACTACCAACAGAACACTTTTCCAAGGAAAGTATCTACTCATGTAAAAATATAAAAAGTTAAGTATGAAAGGTGGAAGCAGGAGTAAAGGAATTAGGAGAAAACATTAGAACAATACCAAATGTTATTAGAGTGGGAGAATTTATATCTTTTTTTTTTAAATAATTTGATTTCCTTGGAGAAGGGTACATAGATGACCAATAAATCCTTTGATGGAATATCGTTGGTTGTGGTACATCACTTGAGCGTCTTATTGCTAAGGCGGACATCCACAGCATTAAGCTACTATCTATGGAATCAGGGCTGGTAACATTCCGACCGTCTGTTAAATTACCAACCCTAATTTGTCCACACTTTGAAGCTGAATACGTTGCAAATGTATACGATTGGGGGTTCGATTTCAAGTAGTCTTAATAGCTCATTATCGGCAGAGGAATTTTTAGCATATTTCGTATATCCTAAATTGAGAGAGGAGCCAAAAAAATCTTATTGTCATTAGAGACCGCTGCAACTTTAATGAGTAACTCTTCAGAGCCTAAATTAGCAGTCTGTTTTAAACATGCAGACCAGCCAGAAAGCCCTAACCTTTCATGACATCTTTATTTTATTTGGCACGTACTAGTCACGATGTCAATTTGCATGCTCTCACGGAGTGAGTTCATCATCATAAGACTGGCAAATCAGAACGAAAGATGAAAGGAAAACGTGGAGAGACGTTAACTATTGAACAAAGTCAGTCGAAAAGGAAGCCTTTAATCTTAAATGAACTGAGTGGATAGAAGATTAAACCCCGGCAAATCTCATAAGACCTTTACGGAATAAAGCTCCCCAAATTACTTCGCTAAGTTTTATTTTCAGAAGGATTTTGGCATATATATGTGCGTTACGATTGTTCTTAGAAGGTTTGGGATATGATCTATATACTAGGATGAAAACAAGTAAAATCCTAGAGTTCATATATTGGATTGTTTTGTCAAAATCACATGGGATTGTGAAGCTTTACATGTCCTAGTAAAATTAATGTGAAAATCGATACCATGCAGCTACCTAAATTCACTTTTATAAATTGATTTAGTCAGGCGAATTCCAGGATTATTAAAACAACTGATTTTCACGAGGTACGCAAAGGGCCTATCGACGTTTACCCAAATTGAGTTGGCCACCCCTAGCTAAATGAATTTGCTATTCGAAGCGCTTACTTCAGAGGGTGTAAAATTCATAAGCGAACGGAAATCGCGTAAACACGTCTTGTTTGACGCAAAATGCAAATAAGAAATGAGGCCGCCACCAAGGTGTCACAAGTAATAACTATGACAGGAAAAAAATCAATGTTAAATTAACATCCAATTGAACTTGCGTAGACGTTTTATTTAACCATATGGAACATCGATACCAATTAAGGCCATTATGAGCGATTAGCAAACAATACATGAATTCCTCATACCTTTCAATTAACATTAAGCATCGATTACCGTAATACCACTAACTGAAACGTGAAAAAATATGCCCACACATTTACGCGAATCGAACAGAACCAGAATTATCCCCAACCAGACCTACTCGATTGCATACTAAAGCACATCTCATTATTAAACAAATCAGCGCAAAAGAATAAAACAAAAACCGATTATTTATTGACTTTTGCTCGCGCAAAGAACTAACGAGATAACAGGATAGGTTTTAGGCAACACAACTGAAAACATAAAGGTTATCTTCAGAGAAAGATTTAAAGTAAACTTTCAAGCTGGACATCTCAACCATGGGTTCAAATGCGTTGTTGGGAGGAAAAACCAACAATGGTGTAAGCGAAGAACAATGGGCTGAAAAATCAAACACTGAACTGGTTCCACCCGACTTCACCATAACAACAAAAATGCTGTCAAAACCAGGTGCACTACGCTTGAATATAATAATCGAGTCAGACTAAAAGTTGGTGAAGAAAATTGGTTAGACTATTGAAAATTTGACAACTAAAACATTTGATAACAAATGACTACTAACCTGAGCAAAACCTTTGGTCAAATTGAAACTACCCCATTGTAGACTAGGAGTCTGCTTACGAAGCTTGATAAGAGATTGGGTCAAGCCAAAAACGCTCGAACCACGACCAGCAGCCATTGCGGTCTAAAAGTGAAGACACAATTAATAAGGTAAAAAGGGAATAATTAATGATAATTATAAAATTACCTCTACTGTCTCAGTGATCTTCAAATCAGCTATGTATTGTTTGAAAAGCCGGTCAACTTCTTCGGAATTAGAGAAATTCGCACCACGAGAATCCCATGGCATAGGTAGATGACTGGCTACATCACCAACTGGCGGTTTTACACCAAACGGATAGAGTTCAACTGGTGGCATTTCGCTCGCAGGACTCCAACCAAGCTCAACCCCGGCATAAACAAGTGGTGTACCAGGAAGAAGCAAGACAGAGGCTATAGAAAAAATGTTGGAGTAAGGTTTGTCGTTCGGAGAGGCAACCGTCAGGGCAAGTCGATCCAGTAAAGATGCATTCATAGATTTAGCGAAGAGATTTAACGAATCAGCAGCAGTGCCGGAGGAAAAGGCAAAAGCACGAGAAATGACAGCATGAGCTCCAGGATGTTCTTCTGTTCCAAGAAGAGATTCCGCCATTTCAGTATAGTTAGTACTACCGGGGTCAGCAATAAGGAACCTATTACGAGAAGACTTGATAGATTCTTCATCCACAACCTTTCGCAGTTCTTGAATTACTGAGATTGTTCCTGAAGTGTAGAGCTTGCAAGTTGGGAAAGAGCTGAACCATGAAGATTGATTGCAATTTTTTTCTTCAACATAGAAGGCAGCATCTGCAAGTAAAATGCCATCCGCACCTTTAGACAACCAAAATCTGGTAGCATTCTTCACTTCCTCCAAAACTTCAGGCCTTTCTAGGTTTAAATCCACGGAGTTCGACAAAGATCCAAAAGTTGAGTAGAATTTCGATCCGTCAATCGAAACCGAACAATTTGTTCCTGTGCGACAGAACTAAAAAAACATCAGACAATAAAGATTGCCACTTACCTCAGTAGATCCCGCAGAAACTAAATATGGTGCCTTCGCAAGATCATGACCAAGCGAAACAGAGTTGAAGTTAAGAGTTACAACAACCTTTAAGCCCTTCTTTTTCATAGCACGCACAAAAGCTTCGAAATCTTCGACGGTTCCCAAGGCGGAGTGAATTTGCTTAAAGGATTTTGCGTCACTAGATTGAATATTCTGGGGATAAAGAGGTGCCATTGAAGTCAAAACAACAAATCCAGCTCCAATATTTTCCGAAACATAGTCGATGGCTGTCGCTAACCCCTTTAAATCTCCAACTAAATCACTATTCGAGTCTTTAAATGCGAAAGGATTCACCCAGTAGCCAACACCAGATTGCCAGAATTCCTGAACAGGCCGAGGTGCACATCTTGGTGTAAGCGTGATGTAGATAGCAGAAACGGCAATAAGACCGAACCATATAACCCAAAATAGGACAATGAGTGAGATACGGAACCAACGCCAGCGTGGGTTTTCGCGGTCAATTCTCATCAAATCTTCTTTTGTGAGTAGAGGATACTCATCTTCACTGTTATCGATGGTTTTATCTTTATCAATAAAACCAATTTCTTCAACATCTTTGCAGTCACCGTCTTCGATAGAGTGATTCTCCATCTCGAAATAAAACCAGAAACGAGGGACACAACGGATCGGCGAGCTTATATGCAAGCAATTAGAACCTTTAAACAAATCCTGTTATCAAATCAAAATCGAGTTTTCCATTTTATATGTATACATTACAATATGATATAATTATTGATCCGTTAAATTTTTTTTAGGATAACAGGGTTTATCATTTATTTATAAATAAGTTCTATATTTTTTTAGAATTAAGATAAATTCTTTTGCAGAAAGACCACATAATAAATTGTATTTATTCCAGATAGCTTATTCCTTTCTTTATAGAACTTCCATTTTGCACTAAATTGATATTTATTTATGGAACATAGAAGACGAAAGATTTGAATAGAAATTGAATCACTTTTCCCTACTTTGAAGGCAAATGCTGGTTTCCATCCGATTTTCTCACGGTAAGCCAAAATAAATGCCCAAGATATACTAAATAAAAACGACAATATTTATGAAAAATATTTTCAAATAAAAGACTAGAGTAAAAAATCTCCAGAGATATGTTTTCTCAATATGCAATTAATATTATAATATTTAAACATACTTTGACTAAAAAGTGGTTAGTATGCAATGCATTTGCTAATATTAATACTAGTTCTTGTTTTAATTAATACAGTGTGTGGGACACGTCATCGCATGAGTGCACAGCGTGGCTTGAAGGGCCGCGGCATTCGGCCAACGATCACGTTAAGCTTCTATACGGTTAAAAGAGCCTTCTTGGCGCATGAAGATAAGTTAAATAGTTTGAGTGCTTTGAAAACTGGGCTGGATTTCTACCCCATAAAGTCTCAGCAGGATTGGTGGATGCGGCACCTTTTGATGTATTAAAAATAATACACTTATGATCACTTTTTTACCTTCCCCAACACGTGACTTCTGAAGTGCCCTCTTCGAGGCGGAGCGGAAGTGGGTGGTACTATAACTCTCGAATCCTCAGAGGGTTGAAGAGAATTGGGAGCCGCTATCGGTTAAAATGGTTTGTGGTAGTCCGTAAGCTGAAAATACATGAAGAAGACTACCGATCAACATTGCCGCTTAATTGTCAGCCTCCTCTTATCCCAAAGTCGAAATACTGTAAACTAACTTAGTAAGTCTATTCAATTTAGACTTGAAAAGCTGCGTTCGGTGGGGATCTCAAACCATCCAAGTCTCCCTGTTGTAAATGTTGGGCAGAATACAGAACTCCCATCACCTCAAGAGAACATCGGAAATGTGATGAGCAGCAAATCGCAATAATGTAGCAAAATTCCGACATCTATCTCACCAATGTATTTTAGTTTTGGTACTAAAACACATTTGAATGGCGTGTGTACTATTCATTCGCCAACAAGTACTTGTCAAACGAGTACGAGAATTATTCCGGTTTTAAATTTATCATCAAAGATATCAGTCATAAAGTCCCTTTCGTTTTAAGCTTGAAATTGCTCCAGCCGTGCTTCAAAGAGACTCAATTTATTGTTTTCTCCTCAAAGGGGTGTCAACTATCTACGTAACAGTTTTCAAACAATTACAGGAAATGCTCCTGTTCGGTGATTTCGTGTTATTTTTTACTTATGTAGACACGAGAAAGTCGTTTGACAGCTTTCTTGTTTGGATAATAAAATGACGTTCGATTTACTTTTAGTGTGAGACGTCGACCTTTTATGACTAATAGTTGGGGACCTTATCATTGACTGGAACTTTCGTGGTGCAAAGTAAATTCCATAATTGTATTCATGAACAAAACCTATGTTGTAAAGACAAAACCCTCATTGAAAATGCAAATTTTGGTTTGCCTAATTTAAAAATTGAATATAAGTTTCTAAATGAGCAGAAGTTGGCGAAACCAAGCTAAATGGTCATACACATATAAAATCTTTTTATAACCTTTCCAAGATTATGTTCTTGATAGTATATTTACACTTGTTAAAATGGCACGATATTTGGCTCCATACTTAAATGGACAACTGATGGTGATGATTATATATCGAAACAGGTTCTAAAAGTTCAAATACAAATAATGATACTTTTCATCTTGGAAAATAAATACAAAACTAATTGCGTGAGGAAATAATTCCATTGGAAAGTTGCAGTGATAAAAAATGAAATTTGAATTATCTATTTACCTAAGTCTGTCGTTTGTGTATTCAATCATTGTTTTCAAGGAATGACAAAGACTTTGACGCGGGGCGAGTTTTAATCGTATTTGATTACTTTGATCTGAATAAATTGGTCAGTTAATAGTTAGTGCAAACTACGGTATTTCAACTGGAAAGAGGGAGAAATTAGGTTTTGGCAATCTGTTTCTGTAATCAGAACCGCAGGTTTCTGTTTAAATTTAACAATCTTGTGTTTAAATTCAGTTTCTAGGTTTTCGAGGAAAAATGGTCACTTTTAGAATTGCTTTGATTACCCTTTAGGTGTCGGCCTTCATGAACAACTATTGACATTTATGTGAATTTTCAAAATTTTTGCACTTAAAGATGAATCAGTTACCAAATAGCTCTATTTTCTCGAGTTTAAAAGATTCTGTTGTGGTACCACTATCTTCTTTGTAAATAAAAAGTTCTGTCTACCCAATTTCTATGCAGCCAACAGCCTTGTAAAATTTCGATGACGTGACTCTAAGCATTAGCTCATGTTTCTCTCAATGTAGTATTTTTTTCAGAGATAAATTGAAACATTTTGAAAAGTAGCATAAGAGTTGGACAATGGAGAATAAGTCAAGAAAGTTGAATAACAATACCAATGAGTTGGGTCCTAATAGCATACAAGAGCGAATTGATTGCACTGTCAGAAAATGTTATAAATGAGCCACACACGAGCGAATTATAAGCAAGGACCTCAGAAAATATCCTCCTCCCCAATCTCCCCTCTCTAGTCACTCCATGAAACTCAATTTCCAATGTGTGACAAACCCTTTGTATTATATATATATGTATATGTTCACATGCCAAAAGTCTCCATTTACTTATTGCCGACTGCAAAGATCGTTATGCATTAACAAATAGCTTAAAGTTTGATAAGTTAAAATTTGTAATTAACGTTGGGTATATATTATAATAGGTCAAGTACCTGTCACAAAACAAAGAAATGCAATACGTCAAATACTTAGTTGTGTGACCTCAAAATGCAAAGGAAAATGCCTTTACATTTTATAATTCATATCGCATAAGTAAACTTGCATCTAAGCACTTATGTTATATTATCAAAACATTATCAAGTGGTTTACAAATTATCTTTAGATTCTTCTTTAGAATCTAATTGTAGAGATCAGGTTCTGCATTTCGGTCTTTTAGGCCATTCCATTGTCCCAACCTAATCGAGGTACTTACAAATTCTTCGATTTTTCGGTACTTGAAGTCATTCCGTTCCTTCTAAACAACCTTTCAAGTTGCTTCAGGTGGATTTTATTGGCCAGATCAATTGAAAGTCAATTTATACGTCATCAAATTTAGATCTAAAATATAATTAAAATTTTTACATAGAAAGCTTTTAATATAAGTCACATACTTTATTTATTTTTGCATTCGTCGGAAGTTTTAATCATACATTTGTACCAACTTTATCGAATAATACTTAGATCGATATTTTTTAACTACCAATATCATTCTTTTTAATTTAACAGAATAAATTTTGGATCCATTTTGTAAATAATAAGGTTTCACAAAATTATGTTTCTATGTAAACTTATAGCAAATATTATTAACAAGCATTCAAATATTAAGCATCTTTTGGTTGTTTTAAATTTTTTCATAATTTTTCTAATATTCTTTTAATTAAGTATTTTATTAATGCTGAAAATGTTAACATGACATGCTGGTACTTATGAGTGCTTTACTATGACTATGATTTCAATTTCGATCTTCATATCTTGTTTTCAAAGCAAGTTGGTAGTGATTTAGAAAATTGGGAAATATATCCCTGATTTGAGAATAAACCCGTTTCCGTATCTTGTATTATTTTTTTGTAATTTCTCAGTTTATGTCCCTTATATGATTATTCGAATATAATGCGATAAACTGTTTGAAAACATTTATATTACACTTGGAGAGATGTGAAAATGGTTTTAAAGTACATAAGTGTTCAATGTATCTCAATTTTTGGATCTCACACCACTGGAAACCAGCAAACGCGGCCTCTTCCTTTTTCATGCATGTTTGGAGTAGAAATAATGATGTTAATGAGCCAAATAAGTGTGAGAAAGCCCTAGAATAAAACACTAATTATCCATAGGCAATGCGAAAACTTCCTAACAAGAGTTAAGTAAGGTAACGTGTATATTGTGGAGAACACAACTACAGCATGACGAAATCAGAGGCCTCTCGATCAATTAACGGTCAAAATCAGGTCACTGCATGACCGTGTTGTAGCACGTCGTGCTAATTAATCGCCATGTCAAATAATTACCGTGCCGAATACACACCATGCTGTGGCACGCCATATCCAATGAACGTACTCAACCTCATACGTCTGCTTCCTTTATAGCTTTGCGGTAGCTTGGCTAATTTTTGGAGTCTTTCTAAACATGGGAGAATCTGCCAAAGGGAGTACTGAGTATAGTGAAGGCTTATTAGTGTAGCACTCCGCTGCAATATTAAATGTCTGGAAAGGAAGCGGAAATTAATGGAGCGGGTAAGGAAGGCGTCGGTATTGAACATGAGCAATCCGGGTAGAGGAAAACCTTGTGAAATGGGAAACGATTCAGATTTGTCAGATTTCCCGTCTTTTGTGTGTTGATTTTTAACTGACAATAGGGATGGAGATGTGAGTCAGTAGTTACACCCTGGGCAATGTATATTCATACGGCAGTTGACTTCAAACTACCATGACCCCACTGTATGTCATTTTCCACCACTTTCACAGTACTCACCTTACCTTACCTTCTTCTTCTCTACCTTAGTGTCTGCTAACTAAAGGAATAATGCTAACTATCATAAAGCCTGACATTTGACATAAATAAATAATGATTGAGTGATATATTGGTGATTTGCAATATACTTAATCATTACCATGTCACATAGTCTTCATTGATTTATAGACTATTTTGCTCCAAACTTTCAATTTAGGTAAATCCCCAATATATAAAAGTGAAAACTCTATTTGCATCCAATTAATTTTAATAGACTTTTTGTATGTCAATTCGAAGTTTTTCGATTTAGCACAAACACTTATGAACTTTAAATAGTTTTGATTGCCAAGTATTAAGTTTCGTGTTAGCATGAATTGTACTTGAAAACTCAAATAAGTAAAGTCTTTATTGAAGTAGGCATTTTGAAAAGCGAAACTAATAGTCATCCCAAATTCTCCTGATCAAGCCCCTTTTTGAACCTTTCTTTTTCCCATATTGATTTCTGTCACTGGGAGAAGGCTGAAAGACAGCGAAAATTCACTAATAGACTGAAATTCTATATTATCAGTGTCATGAAAAAATTAGATCTTGGGCTCAACCATTTTACTCCGAAGGCCCTAACCAGTAAAGCTTGAGCAAAGAAGAAAATTTGAGGTTTAAAAGCATGCGAGTTACTGCGAAATTTTGTGGCATAAATTTTAGAATAAGTATTGGTGAAATACACTTGAATTTCAGAGAAAGAAATTGACTTCTATCCCATGAAATAATTTTCAGTTGTCACCTCAATACCTTGTCCTGTTCTCACACATCTCGGCAACACAGATTTTATATATATATATAAATATATTAATAATTTCAAAAATCACGAAGAACTTTCATTTATCCAATAAACGTAAAGAATAAAAGATCTTTCGTTTAATATTTTCATATTGTCGAAGGCTTAAAATTATATCATCTTCTATTCATCTTAGTCACATAGGAGAGCACATTTCAAACCTTTCGGCTTTTACCATTTGATAGGCATAATTACCAGACTTAATTGGAAGTAAATGAGCATATATCAAATTTTAACGTTCTTTTAACGTTTTCTGTTTTTCGGAAATATTTTTATATGCATCTATTAATTGGTTTAAATAACCAGTGAGCGGGGAGAGTTTAGCGAGGAATTTCCACGTCATCGAAGATTCAAAGCGCCTTTCTTAATCTTTGGCAGTGGTCATCGCACAAACTCCAGTCAAAGATCTCGATACCTAGACTCATCAGTTGACGTAAATAGTCTTCTTGGGTGGTAGCAGAACGCGTGCTACTTTTAAGGGCAAATCAGGCTGCCTTTTCTCTAACCTGCACTTATCTTGAGCGGTTTGAAAATATAACAAAATAACATATATAATAATAATATAGACTTATTCAAATTTTTACAGAATGTGGCCAAGCACACTGATTAATCTTAATTGCCTAATTCTTCTTTATCTGCAATTCGATCTTCAGACAGCGGACATTACCCCACCAAGAACTCTCAGTTACTGCCAAAATTATCCTTTCGTAATAAAACACTATTATTAAAACCTTAGGTCAGAGCATTGCAATGGTAACATTTGTTCGGTTATTAGAACTCACAAATATTTCAACCAATAAAATAAGATGAACTGTAGTTATTGATGTGTACTTTTTAACCTAATAAATTAATGCTATTAACAACCGAGTTCAAAAGAACGCAAAGTCACTCAAATACAAACTCACCATGATGACATTGCACCACTCTAGAGTCTATGCAGATATCAATTTCAACCGACCCAGAGACGATTCGGATATTTACAAATTTGAAGTCAAATGGTCTACTGCAGATTTGTTGATTTATGAAAAACTTGGAAAAGGAACTTTTGGAGAAGTTTACAAATGCAGAGATACCCAAAACAGGCGTCTATGTGCCCTAAAGGTTTTACTTAAGAAACACAGGATTCTCAGTTTTAAGCGAGAAATTATGATACTTGAGAGCTTACAAGGATGTCCAAATATCATTAGATACTTTGGTGCTATCAAAGAGTTACCGGTGAGTCCTTCCTCCGCCTTTGAAATCTACTCTGTCGCTTCATGTGATACTTAAGATAAATACGGATATAAATATGTATTTATGTAAATTGATGTCAAAGGGTGCTGTTAGTCAACAAACAGTTAGTCCTTCGGTTATTATTTATCAAACTAATTTTGATGCGGATGGGAACATGAAGAGTTCAACGTAGTACAAATAAGTAGGAAGACAATTACCAGATACGTTAATGACAAATGTGCTTATACGAGAGATGTATCTGTGAGCGAACAGTGATTTTCCTTTACCCAAGAATGAATATCTATTCTCTATAGCATTAATGTATTTCCATTTAGAATGTTGGAGGTCCGGCCCTTGTGTTTCAATACGTTAATCCAAGGGGTTACAACCATTTTGCCTCTCATGCAAATACAGAAGATATTCGCTTCTACATGCTCCAGTTACTGAGAGCTATTGAGGTGTGTCACAGCAAGGGAATCATGCATCGGGATATCAAACCCGAGAATATCTTGCTTGACACTCGACGTCGATGTCTCTATCTCATAGATTTCGGTCATGCTGATTATTACTTCCCTGGAAAGGAATATTCTATTCGCGTCTGTACTCGCTACTACAAAGGCCCTGAGTTGCTAATTAACTTTAAAGTTTGTTCACCTATGTCAGTACACTTTGTGTTATTCTACAGATGCATGATTAATCGTTTTTCTTCATTTTAGCAATATGACTACTCTTTAGATATGTGGTCATTTGGTTGCGTGTTTGCGGAACTGATTTTTAATTGCCAAGTATTCTTTTTTGGTCACACTAACGAAGACCAACTGAATAAAATAGCACGGGTTCTTGGAACTAAAGCCATAATTGAGTACGTGGTAAAGACTGGCGTTCCGATGACTCCAATCATTAAAGATCACATAGGCAATTTTGCTCGTGTATCTCTGAAGCACTTCGTGAATGCACATAACCAACTAACTGCAACACCATCAGCTCTGGATCTTCTTAAGAAACTCCTTGTTGTGAATCATTGGAAGCGGCTAAGCGCAGTGGAAGCAATGAGCCATCCTTATTTCGACGATAGCCATTTGAGTTCAAGCGCATGCTGATGCATACAGTGTTTATTTGGAAGCCCCGTACTTTTACTCCCATGTATTTTCATGCTCCTTTGGCTTGGCTACAGACTACTTAATCTGTATTGTATTTATTTTTATGACAGAAAGTTAATTCCGATACATCGGTCCTAATACCGGCTTACATTTTCATTGAAAACATTGCATTTGTGGTTAAGGGCAATAATATAAAATGTTATCAAGTTTTTTAAACTAATTTCGGTTAGAGACCAATTTTTGATCAAATTTGTGCCCTGAGGCTTTTCGCAGCTGTGATCTCGTCAGGTGCAGAATTTAAACGACTCCAAATCAAATAGTTTTTGACTACGTATTTGACCCAACTTCGGATAATTAAGAGACCATCACTCAGAGATACAACTCGAGCATTATTTGCTTCTAATGCATGTTCGAATTCCCTTAGTAATTCAGTTGAGAGTACACTAGGCATGGTTATCACTTTCTAAAAGTTGAATTTTACAACTATTTTCTCTGGAGTAAGTTTAAGGATTGCAAGTCTATTTAGGCGCTGATTGGTTAATTATAGCTCAAAGATATTACACCTCGTTGGCCTACCAATGGAAATAAGGTGCAGTTGTTTGTTCAAGCGGAGGCATAGCTCTACCTGTTTTAGAAGTAAAATGGAGAAGGAGCAGTAAGATGCAATCCAATGGATTCAGGATAGGCAATATCTTTTTTTCTCAGCTGCCGCTTTTTCAAGCTTTTTTTGAAGAGAATCGCATTGAATTTTCTACCAAAATTGGGATAACTTCTTGGTACGTGGCAACTTCAAACTCCACCGTTTACGCTCGAATTCCCAAAAGGTGAGGATGTACTACTTTAAAGAAGGTAATTAACATTAGTGGCTGCTTCAACGAGGATATCTCTGTCATACCTTGACCTTCATTGTGTCCATGACCACAAGCATGACTTTGGGTAAACCTTCCTTTCAGTTCTCCTTGGTACTTTGTGACTCTAAAGAAGCTTCAAACTAAGAGAACTTGAAATTTCCTTTATGACGACACATTTTAAGCGTAGAAGCAAGCTTTTCCTGAGGGATACCGGGAGTTGTATTTTCACATGTCATGGCTCAGAGTGCCAAGGCGACCTTTAAGTCCGCTACTTTCAGGCTACCTTAGACCCGCTGTGGAATCGCTTTCATATAGAAATTTTCTATCTAATAACTTTGAATTTGCAGCGGCATGTTGTTCTTTTGCAGACGCTGTGAGTTATTTACTAGGCATATTTGAAAGCAGCTTTTCCTGACCTCACTTTTGTTCCATATTTGTTTCTTTTGCTTATCAGTTATGAATAGTCGGAACAGCACCAGCAGTAGAGGGCAAAAAAATCGGGACTATTATGTAGACCTTGGGATTTTGTTTAAGTGGGGGAGGGGTGGAGGAGTTCCCGAGTTGGTTCTTTACATGCCGATATGTCTGAGTGCTTATACAAGGCACATCCTCACATCTTTTTCCTCTCCTGTATGCGTGTTGGATGACATTGAAATAATGAGGATGCTTGAACTATACAGTCCTCAAACTATTGTGAGCGCTAACTGGAAACATGGATAAGCAAGCTCGTCTCCGATAATTTTGGCATTTCAGAATCAAGATCAAAATCCCTTACAAGTTGGGTTTAGTTGGGTGCAAAGCAAGGTTTAACATTTCAAGTAGTTAATGTCAGTGTTTCCTCTCCAGAATTTGCAAGTCTGTTGAACTTCAACAAAATTTACCATTTTTAAATGCATTTTTAACTTTCTCTTTGTTTAATTCTCGATTTCAGAGAAGAAATTAAAATTCATAGTGTATGATATGAGTCTGCTTTTTAGCTTAAATGGATGATATACTTACCCTAACTTAAGCGACTTATAGGTTAATAAGGTTAGCTAATTTTCTTCCTTCTATTGTGAAGAATGCATTTCTTATTCAAATTGGTCTGTTAAATGAAGTTATATTTCCGTCTGAAGGCAGTTCCATTTCTTTCCACTGTTCCCAACTTATGTGTTATAAAAAGTGATCATTTAAAGCATAAAATAGTATATCCGTTTACACAGAGAGGTATCCTAATCGGACAAGCGGACTCACAGCGATATGGATAAGAAATGGGAAAAATTTGAGGGGTTGGTCTTTGAAGAATGGATTTTGCTTCTTAAGCACTCAGATTAGAATGGTGTGATTGCTTTTTTTTGTAGTTAGCAAAAAAGGTATTCTATGCACAGTATAGCGCAATTCATATTGATTCACTTAAACAAATGATGTATTTATCATTATTCCAGCAATAAAATAAATATCGTTAAGGAAAAGTATTAATAATTATCAATAATTTCATTTTCATCTTTACAGCGTATCATTTCAGTCCGCTCCTTCCTTATTGAACGCTTTCTTCGAGTTCGCTTGGAGTCCTTCTGTCAGTTCCTCACTCCTTCTTGACGGCTAGCTTATTTTTTCAGAGATGCATCTGGATAATTGCTACAGCTTCAGTCTACTTCTTTCTATTAGCTTTACCACTGGAGATTTCCCAGTAAGTCATAGACGGACAGCCGTTCAGAATTTCATGAGTACAACTAACAGCTTTCTTATCATAGCTCCATCTTCTTTTTCGTAGTGTCAGTCATTTTCCTTTCTCTAGTTTCGAAGTGTTCGGTTCGGTTATTTGGAACGGAAAGCTACATTCATCATCGGTTTCGAAGGAAGATCTCCATCCGCTGTCTTCCGATAGAATTGACTTTCGACACTGGCTTCGATTCAATGGCTTTTTCAGGAACAAATTCAGGACGTAACCTCTTTACCCCCCTCTTTCGGATCGTTTCATATTTTTCTTTGAGCTGGCTAATTTTTCCATTACCCTAGGGGCCAGTGGTTTAGATTTCTGATTGATGGTCTTATTCATCTTTGTTCTGCAGACCGTTTCTTTATACCCTTGTGTGCCGCGCAAGAGTTAAATGCGCATTTGTGCGGAGAAATCGAACAAAGTCCTAATCACTACAAAACCAGCATTCGTTTAAAGTTTCGCAAAGAGGAGGAACAACCAGAGACACATGTCACTACCAATTCCTTCGTTAGATTTCTCCTGGTTCAAGTTGCAGTCACTGGATGTTCAATTTTTGTACAAGATCGTCTAACATGATATCAGTCTCTTTGAACAAATACATCAGTTTAACAAAGTACTCGAAAACCAAAAAAAAACAGTAGAAATTGGAAATAATTCTGCAAAATGGCAGAACAATTACAAGGTACAAAATTACTATTAATGTGACTAGCAAATGTCATCTAGTGATCATCATGTTCTTTGCTAAAGGAATCACAAGTAAGGCACTTTTGAAGTGCAGAAGACTTTTCACAAAATAGTTCAGAGAGAAGTAAGGCAATTTCACTGAAAGTAATGCTCGAAATAGTCCTATGATAGATGAAACCATTGAGTCTTTTTTATTTTCAGCGTGGTCGTTTCGAAAAAAAATTCTCCCGCTCGTCAAACCAATTAGCATAAGTTTAAAATTAAAATTCTTATTGAAATTTATTAGCTTGCAGAATCACAGAATCTGTAAATTGTTAGGGTAAGGGAATGTAGTCAACGTTTTGGTTTTCGCTTTCAAAATTCAAAAAAGCTTCTTTTGCCGAAGCTTATGAATTTCCTCCTGTGTCTTCAGAATAACTTTAAAGTCTTCAACACTCATTTGGCATTTGTTCCCGTTGCCCCAACTTAAAGGAGGAAACTATTTAATGACTGTTTGTAATTATGTGTTTAGTTTGACAGTGGAGTAGTAATCACCCTGGTCGTACAACCTATTTCTGCTGGAAAGTGGAGTCCATTCAGTGTGCGTTTTAAATAGTTCAAGCATTTTGTCTCAACTTGCATTTTTTTCAACTTATGCTAACGAATGCAAACTTCTGAATGGCGCGGTCAAGTTGACATCACCAATTTAAACTTTTGTTCGTGATTTATTCCGGTGGTGGAAAATAATATCTGATCCATTTTGGAGATCAGAAAAATGTGGGCTAACTAGTGAAAATAGCATATTACAACAGTGTTAATTGAAGAAACAACGAGTATTTTTAGTACATTTTTGGGCTATTTTAGAAATTGACGTCATTCATATTTCATGACCTATTATAATAGATTAGATGGAACAATTAAAATTCCACTGTGTAATTAATTATAGGGTCGATCTATGCATATAACTGAATAGTTGGATAACATTTCGAACTATTTGAGTTAGGGCGACAGAAAGACTAAAACATTCATTTGGTATTGTAAATAATAAATTGAATGAATCGATTTATTATTTTATGAAATTAATTGTATTTTAATTGCTGTGAGAATTTCGTGATTTAATTTTTGCCTTTTTCCTGCGCGCTTACAAGTCAATTTGCATTCTCTTCACATTTAAGCTTCTAAAACAGAAAAAGCTATTGGCTAAAGTACGTTGAGTCAAATCTCCTTGAGAATTATTACCTTCAAACCCTCCAATTGGAATTATATAAATGTCAGCTTTTAGGGTAAAATTGGTCATATTTAACTTAGGTTCTCCGCTTAAGAACCTTTCGTATGCGCCCTGGTATGATTTCAGTTAATTCGAAAGGCGGCCACAATGTGGAGATTTAAAGTTGGGGTTTTCAGTTTGAATTACCAAAATGGTATTGGAGACTCTTTCTGATTGGGTACTGCCTCGAGAGCAACGCACTTCTGCTGACAGGTTTTGATTTTTCCTCTACACATTGTGTGTATGAATTAGGCGGGTTTTTCTAAAAGACGTGGACTTAGAAGTCAATTTCAATCGTCAATCAAAACTTTTAACTCTGTAATATCTTGATAATCAACATATAGTTTATTAATCCCAGCTATCTGACAATTAAAAATTCAGAATTATGCACATTCACCAAAAACTGAACATAACTGAATCGTCATCGATGTTATTCTTAATCAGAAAATTTGATTTGTAGAAATATCGGTTCAATTCTCAATGTGCAAGAAAGTTCAAAAAGTCGAGAAACTCTTTTTTTGTCACAACTTTTCAGAGGATCTATGATGCAATATAGTCTATGTAAAGCGTAAATCGATCTCACTATCAGTAATCAGCTAAACCCAGCTTAGTATCATTGGCTCATTAAATTGGTGATGACTTTTCCGACTGACAAGCAACTCCCATCGTCTGCAAAGTCCGCATTTTCCACCACCTGACTCCGAACTATGGCGATTGTCTGTTCACAGAGTTCACAGACTCCCAGCCACTCACAATACTTGCCCAAAAGACATCCATTCTCCCTCCCACTAACGCCAAATTCAACTCCTTAACTGGAAATGGAATGGGTATTTATCTATGAGTGGAAGGAAAAATAGTAGATGGCGTGTGAAGGCAATACTGCAAAAAAAAAAAGAAAGGAGCAACAAGCGCATTTGCTTCGCGTCTGTCTGCCTGTTTCTGCGTCATGGCAGTATGCCAAAATCTCATGCGCACCCCTCATTTACCACCACCCACCCACCACCCCATTCGCGCACACCCAATTACGAATTTACACTCGCCTATGTCGGTGATCGCCCCTGAAATTAATGATGGAATTAGCATTTGAATTCAGGAATCACTCTTGCTATTACCAATCACAGAGCAAACGAAGCTCGATAAAACGTGGTAATTCTCAAACCCTCGTGAAGAACAAGGTGCTGAGGCCTAGAATTAGCACTTCTTAATGCTAATTCCAATGTCAGCTGTACTTGTAATGCTTTGAGACTTGGCTTCTGGGATTACTCTTGGTCTCACCAATGTCAAATATTTATGTGTTCACACACTACACAAGCTGATTTCAACTAGGTAAGACGTATTCTCCTAAGGTCTGCTGTGTCTTCGTGCATAGTTTCCACCATGTCACAGTGTTAGGTCACCAACCAATTCCCGTTGATGCTTAAAAGCCATCTTAGAGTCACTTACCAACTAGTTCCATTATCTCCAATACTGGAAATCTCAAAATGCTTTATACTTATCTCATTTTACATGCATAATATATATACAATCTGTTTTTAAAGTTTGTTTACTACCATCTACGTCGATTGTCGCATTTTTAAGTGATTATAAAAGGAGCATTCAAAAACGTTTTAATTTAATAGTCAGTTCACGCTTTTTTGCTCTTGTGGATCACTGAGACACAGCGAGAAAGATGATTTTGATTCTCCTGCTTATTTGACAGCTAGGGTTTTTTGACGCTCACTTTAGGTAGAGAAAGACATCATTAAACTTTCACATTCATGCCACATTCTTTTGGAAAATTGATCGAACTCCGCCTTGTTAAAGGGGGTTGCTAAGTTCATTTGCTTATCCTTGGAAATAAAATTACATTGAGGTGAAACGATCGAGCATAATATTGCTAAACCAGTCGACCAGGTCCAAATTTCGAGAGCATAAGTCGTCAACCTGTGAGTTTCTAAAATAAGGATATTTTTAAGTGAACTCTGTTCCCTCTGCGAATACGGACATCCCAAAGATTTCGGAATCCAAATATGGTAGAGTTTTTGATATCCTGATTTTGTAGCAGCTAAGATTATCGACCACGAGAAGACAGAAAAAGTATAATCATCCAAAAGTTTGAGGCACTAGTAAAGCGAGGTTTATCGAATACGCTAATCAAAAGTAGAGGTAGATAAGGAAAGTTTAAGAGCAGGAACACATGGACAAAAGTAAGCAGAGGCCTCTCGACCAATCAATGGCCAAAGCTAGGACGACCAATCAATGGTCAGAGCCAATGCGTGGTTATCATGCCAGAAAGTGTATATTGTGATTAAGTTCCGACTATTGCAGGTGCAAGGAAAATAACCACTCCAGTTTCGAGAAATAACAATGCGAAAATGACTGCAGGACAAATTAGCCAATACAAACATTCGGCAATGTCGTCACAGCTTTGAATAAATCACACAGAAGGTTAAGTCTTAATAGTAAGACTGAAATCCTGCACCTGATGATGAATAGAAGAGGGCAGAAATTTTACCTACTTTTATGTTTTAGACATTTCGATTTTAAAGGCTAATTGAGAATCCAGTAATCCGCTACAGATATGGCGAGAGCGTGAGAATAAAGTCGCTACCCCACTAGTTTTGAAACTGATATTTCATTAGTGTTTTATTAGTGAAAACTGAATTTTCTTGAGGGGATGAGTACAAATTGATAATCAAGATTCACCAACTGAAAACTTTAAAAGTAACTCAATAAAATTACTTCACACCAGAAGAGACTGAATTAATACTGTTCATGAAGCAAACTTCTATTTCTTCTTCTACTTCTTGATCCCTTTCCTCGTTTCGTACCTCATTTGACTTTGTCGATATACCTCCCATTTGGATACTCTCGTCACAGTTAACGATTTGACAACAGCAATGTTGCATCTGTTCCTAATATCTGATGATGATGTTCTGAAACGTAATGCCTTAATCACTATCTCTATTTAATTAAATGATTTATAGTCTCATGCCTTAGCCTATAAAATAAAATGAAGAATTGAAAAGATTGGTAAAATAATCAAATTTTCAAAAACTTGCATTATTAGTACTTTTCATATTAATGAAATAGTATAACAGCATACTATTTTTGAAATTAAATAAAACTGACAAAAAATGACTGAAAAAGCCCCACAACTAGAATATTGGAAAAATAGGAATCATCTCCAAATCCCACGATGATTCAAACTGACATAAGTGTGAAAAAAATTGAAAATTCTATCTCTTGCAGAATTTGACACACTGATATCTGGATCAAAATCTTCCTAAACTCAATGATACTCATTATAAGTAGGACTTTAAAAAGTTACTTAAATAAGTTAAGAAACTCATTAAAAAATAGTTTTTTTTCATCATCAAAATCTATTGCCTTTGTTTGCTTAAGATATGATTTCTAGTTTGCATTATCCATAAAAACAGAGCAACTTATTAAATCATTAAATCAATTTTGAAGTCTTGGCTTCCAAATTAAGTTTCACTATACAACAAAGCGCAGATAGATCCGATGATCTCACGCATTTAATTCAATTTATAACCCTAAAACAGCGTCTAAATGCGCATTAAATAGGTAAAAGAAACACCTTGAACCATGTGTCACAATAACAATAAAATGGAAATAAAAAATTGCAGATTATAAATCGGCGTATCGATTTACCTGAAGTAGCTAATCTATGAGCTTGCATTGTCCTCCAAATTTTTGATTTTTGGATCGCAATTCACAATCAGCAGAAGTCGTTATTATCAATACAATTTGACTCTCCTCAGTGGTAATATAACCGTTATTTCAACTATTCACATCCATCTCCAGAAATATGTGGGAATCCCATCTTAGTAAACATTTTGTCCCATCATCGTTATCAGTAGTTACATGTCAATTCCCTTCCCCTATTTCTAACTTGAATGGGTTATTAGAAGAAAAAACTGTCACTAGGTCAATAGAACCAAGTCGTATCGCAAAAATAATTGGTCGACTTTCGTCTGCTTGATTTTTGGAACTCACAAATGCATTATTGTATGCTATAGGCTAGGATTCGATTTACGTTCTTTTACATTGCCAACTGCCAACTTTTCAATCCCTTATTACCGATGATAAAGAAACTCGTCAGTCTTATTTGCTGCTTCGAATTTTTGATCAAGTTTAATTAATGGTAAAATTTGTATAATAGCTAAAATGCCATCAGTAAAACCACCCTGGGAACCCGACTAAATAAGATTAGATTTCGCCTCACCGATTTTTTTCCTATGGCTATGAGGAAGCATTAGTTTATCCTAAATCATCAGGGTTTGTGCTGGAAGTCGTAAAAGTCATCGAGGGGATGAGAAAGGGAGTAAGAGAAGCTAGGACTCGGAAGAACAAGGAATAAGCGTTTTCTTGAGAGTGAGAATAGGGTCGTGCTAAAAGGCCAGAATCAAGGTAAACTTAGTGAAACTGACTGCCATTCCTTCTGGGTCCGTTTTACGAACATCGAATATAAATCAACTTTAGATCACAAATTCTAATGCACTCTTTTGGAATGTAAAAATTAAGTGCGGTGTCCATCGCTTGCTATTCCATGATATTTTTCACAAAATACGCATAATTGATCCAATAAATTAATTAAGATAATTTGACTATTATTCACTATTATCATAATCTAATCGTTTATTATTTTAGAGCAGGTAATACACGTGGACCAATGGGAGATTGATGTCTTAAACTTGAATGTCCCGTTTGCTGTCTTCACTTTCGGTTGCTAATTTCTCACCAGCTTTCTACGGCAGATGTAGGAATCGTTTTGGTCCTAATGGGGGATATTCACCAAGTCACTTCTCTCTTTGGCAGTACACTTATCTCTGCTTTCCGTTATATCTTAACTGGCTAGTTTACAGTGAATTTTAGTTCCCCCACCTGCTTACATGTTTCACTTTATGGAATAAACCAGTTTATCCATCCAAATCTAGTTTCCCATCATCATTGCCCCATGATATAACTGAGATGTCATAAGTACCTCGCTCTGGAAAGAGAAGCCACGATTTGTCTGTAAGTGTATAAATATATTTGTTTTCTAAAGGTATTATTATTCTTTAACTATTCTACCCACATAATTTCATTAAGGCGAGCTTATGATTTTAAATATTGAAATAGGCTTCTAATTTACATTTATCTAAATACGGATATAGCCATTTTCCAATACCCATATTGCGCAAGGCGAGCATGTTGTAGCCGCCGTGATGAGAAAATCACATTCTTTCATCTACTCGTAAATCATTTTGGCGAACGTAGCTGGTCCTCTAAACGACCAGGATTCTAAGCAAAACCAGAACATGATTCATTGACTGGCGATATTACATTAGTCATTTAAAATGTAAAAAGAAAATGTCGGCATCAATTGAATTGATTATTCCTCCTTTTTTTCGAATTTATTTCGCCCAAATTTGAAATTGGCTAACAACCAATAAAATTGTCCTTCTACGTCACCGACACTTATCGATCTCCCAGCTTTTGACTTGGTCATTAATCACTGCGAAACTGAGGCATTATTATTTCGAATTTTTGAAAACTCTTCCCGTATTGAGGGGTATCATCATGGAGTCCCCTGTTTTCTGGCAATTCCTGCATGAGCCTATTTAACCGACGTAGTGGACATTCTGTATTGATAGGCGTCGAACCCGTGACCTCCGACCTCAGAAACGACCATGATAATCTCTGCGCCGCTAACGCACCGTCAATAGTATGACTTTACCGGAGGTTGATATTCAATGCGTCCAAATGGCGGTGATTTGCAGGCACCAGGTGCAAAAGCTCCTCAAGCAGCTGCCCCTACTCCAATTTCTCCGAAGCTGAATGATGAAAGGTGGCTGAATAATAAGACATCTTAAACTGAGAATCCACACTGTACAAAACATTACCTAGGTACACATTTCGGACATGGTAGCTAAATAAACTGTTTACTGCACAGGCGCAATGCGAGGCAATGTAAAATATTTAGGTAGAAAATAGCTAATATAACTGACCTAGATGAAAGTCTCATACCTTAAATGTTGTGAAAGTTGAAAATGTGCGTCATTTGAATCGATTGCAGAACTATAACGCATTCCCATGAATAGCCTCAAATATAAGTTGGCTATTGGCATAACATGTAGTCGAAATGTTGTAATGGTTGGTCAACCCCTCTGTTATGATTTATGCTACATTTGTTCAGACCGGAGAGAGACGGAGAAATGTACCCTTACAGCCCTAATCTGGTAAACAGACACAGCCCGCTTTTTATTGATTAAATCATGAGACTATTTAAATATTTGTATTGGGGGTGTCCGATAGTGATTAACTTGAGATTAAACTAATGATTGGACTTGATTGAATATGCCTGTTTAGACAACAGATGACTGGCGTTTAACCTCTCATAGTAATTACCTAAACGGGGCATAGCAATGTCATGTAATTGAACTTCCTGTGCGGGCCAGATCAGTCTTTCAGCTTTCCATCAAATAGCCACAATGGTTTTCTACCTAGCTCATTAAACGCATGATGAGTTGCCCAAACATAAAACTTTTCTTATGAATAGCAAACAATGGCCGAAGCTTCCTAGATTAAATTTGCTATTTTCAAGTGAATAGCATAATGTGTTTGTTGAAAAAGAAGGATTATAAACCAAATTTTTTAATAGTATTATTCATTTTGGATTGGTATGACTACTACTCAATTATATCAGCTGTTCAATGGGACCTTAACCTCATAGACGTGAACTCAACCAGGAATTTGAGTCCGACTGGGGTGGTTTAAACTCATTACCAAAGACTAGGTAATCATATGCATCCGGGTTTCAAGAGGAGTATAATATACTTGATGCATCAACTTCGTTATTTACGAGCCAATTAATCGCCATTTGAAATTTCACCTGAATCCCAACTTTAGAGTCAACACTTCAAATTGGTTAAAAAGTGGATAAATTAAAATTAACTTATATTTGGATATTAATTAACTAATTGTCTAAAAGTACAAGTGTGTACAACTGTTAATATCGCAGCTTTTGTTTAAACCAACTTCGTTAGGCATCAGGGCGAATCTACAGCTCTCCTCTAACCTCATGCGTACAGTTACATTTGACTTTTTATTATTACAGCTGTAATTTCGAGGTAAGACTATCGAATGTTTGCCAACTGATGGGTTATCTTTTTATTAGGGATGTGGAAAATAAACCACATCTGGCACATTTACTGCTGGGTTTAAAATTGGTAAAAAGGAAGACAAGCTGAAGCTGATAGGTGACTGGCATTAAACGCCTTAAGAACAGTTATTTTCTTTATGTCTGTTAAGTTATAAAGGTTGAATATAGCGTTATAGTTTCCTAGCTATAGCTGCAAGGAGATAACTTGAGTTCCCATTACTTTAATGGGAAAGATATGTGATGATTTGCTTAAAGATCATTTGAAAAGAAGTGTTGCATCTAATGTCAACGTTGAAAACGACATTCTGTGGTGTTCCAATCAATATTCTCTTTTGCTTACTCTAAAGCAATCGGAAATTGGTCGAAGGAAGTCTTTGTTGATCGTTGCACTTGAATAGGAGTGCGGCCCAGGGATACTCTCCTCCCTCCAAATAACATCCAAATAGTAAGCGCCTCTCCCTTCTTACTTGAATTTCCTTGAAGTGGAAATCCATACATCCAGAGACAGGAATCGATATTGTCGGCAGTATTAATCAAGACCGTCTGGTCAAACCAAACTTTAGTTTGAGATAGTCTTGGTGGCTGATGACTCAAAGGTTTTAGGGAAAGGGCCATAATGGTCCAAAGTCGAAGTCTTCTTTTCAAGTCGAGACTCGTCCGCTGGTTTCTGAACTCAATGATGTACCAATAACACCGATATCATGGTTACTCTTCACAAATTCAAATCTCGACCCTCGTAAACGAATATGGAGCAAAAAACAACAAATATATCCTTCATAACTCAGATCCATTCCCCTTTACTACGTCTCTGACAGTGAGCCAAGGAGAAATATTCATCCTACCGGATATGAAAAAAAAACGATTATTAAACCAACATTTTGGTAATATGCAAATCCCAGGAAAAATTCAGTTTAGACTGATGAAGTTGAAGATTTATTTCTTCTTACCTAAATCCCTACACATTTTAATTTACAACGCCGGAATCAAAACAGCAGATTGCAAAACGCTGCGACTAAAATAACCAACATATTTCAAATATTTGTTCATTGGTGCTCAATGACCAAGAAATAGCCCAATGATTTCAACATAATACAATTATATTCTCACATCACAAAATCGTTTCCAACTAATTTTAAACATCCTAAATAAAAGAAAATTACGATGGTAAAAGCTGGCGACGTAAGTTATTCAATATAGGAATCATTGTCCGTGATAATGCATTGATAAATCCCAAAAGCTGCATTCGAATACACTATGAAAAAAGAGAAATAAACTAGAACTCAAGGTTGGCATTTAAAAAAGACTAGCTACGGATAATCAACTCAAATCTAGGACCATCAACATTGGCATGGTCTAATGACGAAAAACAACCACAACATCCGCCACCTGTCTACCCAAATAAAAACATCTTGGACAACCATTTAACGCAGAGATGTTTAAACGTAAGAGCAAGAAATTTAGGAGAGGCAAACAATTAACAAACATTACATTTGAGTATTATTACAGCGCTATAAAAGTTTGACATTTTCATCATTAGGGAACAGAGATAGCATGAAGAAATCCAAAGGAATTATGACAGATACATACACACTCACGATCCAAACAGCTTCATTTTGTCCAAATGCGAAAGGAAGAGGCGACAGGCAGCGGAGGAAAGACAAACTACTCAAGACTCAGCTCGTCCATTGGCAACTTTAATTTTGCGCTTAATTGTACAATTTTGCATAAGGATGAAGCTGAGCCTAGGGTAGTAGTGAAAGGAAACAAGAAAGTTTGATTAGTAAGGAGAAGGGGGAGGGCTATGGGGTAAGGGAGATATAGATGTACAAGGGGGAAACAAAGGTAAGTGCTATCACCACTTGAAACATTTACAGCACAACTCAACAGCGTCTGTTCAGCATTGACAGTCTTCGATTGAAAGCAAGCATTTGTTAATTCACCTCATTCTTCACATCACCAACACTGTTACAACCTTCTTTGTTTCCATTGTTGGGAGCAGAAGAATTGATACCACCATCGGCTCGAGCTTTCCGAATTTCTGCAAAATATTCGTGTTCCATTGCTTCCTTAGCAGTGAGACGTTCCTGGTGATCGTATCTAAGTAACTTATCGAGTAAATCAATAGCATCAGGAGTAGCTAACTGTTCGCTGTCAGCCGTGATAAAACGATCCCAACGTTTACGGCCATGTCGGCCCAAGATATCATTGAATCTAGGATCCATCTCGATATTGTATTTGCGAACGTAGTCATAGAGCTCGGCGGTTCCAAGAACCTTTGCAATACGCACAAGCTGATCATAGTTATCAAGACCGTGGAAAAACGGTTCCTTCTTGAAAATCATGCTAGCCAACATGCATCCAAGAGACCACAGGTCAAGTGAATAGTCATAAGTCTATAAGGAAACGAAGCTGATAAATCTTGGCAATCGGGAAATAAAACGAATAAATACTGACAATATACCTGATAATCTAAAAGTAACTCGGGCCCTTTGAAATATCTAGACGCCACACGCACGTTGTACTCCTGTCCAGGATGATAGAATTCAGCGAGACCCCAATCAATAAGACGCAACTTTCGCATTGGGTGATCGATCATAACATTATGAGGTTTAACATCACGATGCATAATACCCATACTATGGCACGCGTCTAGGGCACGGAGCAATTCGTACATATAATAACGAATATCATAGTCTGAGAGATTTTGATAGAGATCCTTAAAATCCTTATTATCAACATATTCAAAAATGAGAGCTGGTGTGCGTGACTACAAATGAAAAGAAGTGACTAAACGGGGGATCAATAAAGTGCTTGACTGATGCAATGGATGTAACAAAATTAACTTACCACAGGGTCCTTAACTGCAGCCATAAGTGTGATGATATTCTCAGCACCTCTGAGATTTTCTAAGATCCTAATTTCACGGCGAATCTTCTTCTTTTTGACGGGTTTTAAAACTTTGATGACACAGTTTGTGTTGTTTGTGACATTAATGCCCTGAAAGACCTCACTGTATTTACCGCGACCAAGTTTTCGGACAATCTGATAATCCTCTTGATCGCCCCAATTTATGGTATAGTTTTCATAATCCCAGTATTCACGGGGCTTATTCAAGTTTACATCTGCGTAGATGCGAGCCCTACTTTGTACCTGCATGGCTAAAATAGGCAAGAAAAAGATAAATGAACTTAATCTTAGAGTTATAGAGAAAATGCACAGGGTTGCAATCAAAAGATATGAAAAGAAACAAAGTTAGTACGCAATACCATCACGGAATAAGGACGAACAAAACCAAACTTATAGAAAGCAAACAATATAAATTAATAATAAAAAGAAAATCCTAATGTCTGGACAAATGAAGAAAGAGAAGCAAATAACCAACCACCAGACGTGAAATAAGTACGCCAAATAAACGGTCGCAAAATCGAAACTATTGTTGAGAAAGTACAGACTGTCTCAAACAAATAAAGAATTCAATTGACTAAATTAACTTTCATAAATTTTTTATCATTTGAAGTTATTAACAATAAATCTTAAAACCTGATTATTTATATTACTGATTTTATAATTATGCTTAGTTAATATACTTTCTTGATTGGTTCGGAAAATAGGCATTGATAGCATTCTCTATCTCATTAAATCGCAATGTGATTTTAAATCACAATATTAATTTATGAATAAAAATGAGTTTTGTGAGCACTCAATTTATATGTATGCCGATGGATTCAGTTATAATCAAAACACCTACATTCGATTTATATTATCACTTTTCCAGAAATGTGCCGAAGAACAGCATAATAAATGCGACATTGCATTGGCAATTCTAATTTCTTGTTATCATTTCTACAATAAATAATTTGCATTCTTTTCCGAAATATGCATTTTTGGTTTGCTCAAATGTTACATTTAAATCGCTATTTTATTCCTTAATTAGACTCCATTTTAGTACAATAACGATTTGGATTTAATTGTTATTAGGTTAAATCTGACTAAAATCCACCATTTATCTGTTTTGAAAGTGTTTATACACACCGATATTGGGGCACATTTGTAAATTACCAAGGACTCTCGTGATTTGTTACTTGGATATATGCATATTACATGGCTGAGTTGTATTTTAACGATCGCCGCGTAGATGGTCGAAAAACTACTGAATTACGCACGATTCAATGTGAGTTCCTACCTGGTATGGCCGATGGATCTGTTCTATTGGAACAGGGAAATACAAAGGTTACTGCTTCAGTTTTTGGCCCCCATCCTTGTAATGTGAAGGCGGACGAAATTCCAGATGAAGTATTTATCACGTGCAAATACAATCGTCCTCCTTTCATCAATACCTCTGGTACTCGACAGAAACATTCACAATCGGATAAAGTTTCTGCAGAGTATGCAATGACCATAGAGGTAAATTTCTATAACTTATCTCATCTTGTCATATTCTTTACTCCATTAGTCTTAAGTATAATCTGACTTTTCAGGAAATTTTCACGGCTTTGGTTCGACGTTCGATTTACCCAAATGCTCAAATTGATATCTTCATTGAGATTCTACAATCAGATGGCTCAGAGTTTAGCACCGCTATAAATGCTTCTAGTTTAGCCCTAATGGCCGCTGGTGTTGAGATGGTAGATTTTCCCGTTGCTTCTACTGTTGGCAAGTATTGTGTTTTCGCAATGACTTTTTTGGTCATATTTGATATTGTATCTTCATTTCTTTACTCCACTCAGGTTTCTACGGTTCAAGGCTTTTTGCCGACCTTTGTCGGTATGAAGAGAATTCTCGCGTTACCAGAGTTACCGTTGCCTGTCTCCCCGGAGGCGCAGAATTAGGTTCTAATAAACTTGCAAGTGCTAATCCTGATGTTCCTCAAAATATTTCTGGTGCCCGCCTTCTACACACTCGACTTTCATCTTGGCTTCCTTCGGAAAAGCTTATCGTCCTTATTCAAGGCGCCGTTGATGCTGCTAAAGTTATTCATGCGGAGCTGTCGGACAAGTTAAAGAGTTATGTAAAACACTCTGAACGCGTGTAAATATAATTCACCCGCGTTTCTAGCTTTATTTCTATTCGATATCCAATGGCTTTTAGGTAAGTGCGACTTTCAAGTACGTGGATCAAGTTTACACATATGGTTTCATCCGGCTTTGATAATTCTAACATAGCCACTCTTCAATATCCGGAAAGTGGTTTAGTAAGTATTTTTAATATTTTTAGTGTTTGATTATCGGGTCAGCTCTTAGAACTGATTCCCGATTGTACTACTTCTTGAATGATAATTTAATAGTCGTTTAACAAGTTACCTAACGCTTAACCAACCAGTGAGACAACTCCAAAGCTCGTTTAGCGAATCCATGATGAAAATCTCTGATATTGCTACCTCTTTAACTAAAGTTAACCTTTGCGCATGTGCCATTCAACTCACTGTGTACATCGACGAGCACATGAGTATCGACCCACGTTTCTCCTTCTACTTTCGAGAACTACAAGTTGGCGTTTATCGAGTTTATTTGGGAAGCACTGAAATACTGTTATCTAATCATGCACTCGGCAATTATTTCTCTATAGTAGTACAAAGATAGTGATATTGTTCATATTTTCCTATGAGAATCGAGAAGATAATGGGTAAAATAAAAAAACGATGGTGCCATGAGCCAGTTCATGCGCAGGTAGTTTGACCTTCATTAGACACAATAGGATCAAAAAGAAGAGATGCACACCCGGCCTTCTTTACAGCATCTCAAAGTCACCATCGGAACCTAAAATTGAAAAGAAAGCATCCATCAGAAGTATGATACGAAGACGAGATATAATCTCCAAGTCAATTACTGCAATTAGTATTCATAGATGGAAGGAAACTTGGAGACTCGGATGAAAAAGAGCATCTAACATTTCGCGTTACTGACCAGCAAATTCAGTCAACGGGGCATGCGCAAGTTTATTTCAATCCCTTCATCTTGGCCAAAACCGAATTCATTAGTTAAATATCTGCTAATGCACGTCTAAAGGACGGGAAGGCCTATTGTGTGAGCACAGCAATGAGAACTCGACCGCATCCAGTCAACTCAGGCAAAAACCTTCCAAAAAATACCTTTGGAACGTCACTGTTGCCAAATCCTAATTGCTTTGTCCTTGGACTGACTTCATTTTCCTTAAAGAAACAGCCTTGTGCACGCGTATCACATCCACACTCATGGACAGTCGCTCTCTACTTAGGATTTCTGGCAACTCAATAAGTTCTGCCCTTTTTCACTTTGTTATGTGGTGATGAAGTTCTTCAAGATCTCGCTGATGATAGCTGTTAAAATGCATGTCTGACAAGTGAGAGATCGCGAGAATAGTGCTCATTGGTACAATCCAGTGACGTGTATACCAAACCGCGCTGCCTAGTTATAACAAAAACATGAGGGGTCATAGTGGCTGCAGATAACCTTCCCTCTACTTAAAGCCAAGTATGCGGACACCCAGTCTTGGAAAATGTGCTTTATGAAAACTTACCAGCTTTTACACTGGAAGATGACATATGGGAAGAATCGTGCTGAAGAAGTGATGCAGAAACTGAAGTGTATACTTCGCCCCAGCCTTCCGGGGTGTCAACAGCAGATAAACACGGCGGAGGAAGATAAGAGGGGCGTGTATCATGAACCTCGAAAAGCGCGGGAGCAATACCATATTCCTTCAAGTCCTCACAAAGGGCGTCAAATTCACTTTCAGTTGCGCAAACGAAGCCAACAGCAAGCGAGGGATCTAGGAGATTTAATGGGAGTTGTTGATAAGAGGAACAATGGAATGAGGCGTCTAGAGAGGAGGAGGCTTCGGGACTTGATTGAGAAAAGATTGCTGCAGGCTGAGTGACATGAGGATCAAGGAAAATGACTTCTTTATCACCAATGGACCCGATTAACCAGAGAGCGTGCATTGGACGACCACCCAGCACGCCAACACATTGTCGGAGCTTGAAGAGGTTCTATAAAGACAAAGGATTACTTATTACCTATAAAAGACGTTGATAATGTCATACAATCTAGTTGAACATTATACACTATTCTCAAAAGCGAGAAAACGTACAGAAGACCCATTCCTTGTAATTAACAGCAAATGAGTTCCATCGAACACAAGTTCTCATAACTCAATGGGCATAGAGCACTGTATTTAAGCGAGACTAACTTCTCAAAAGATTAAGATTATTTGTATCAGTTAAGTGAGAGATGGGCGCAAGAAAAAGCAATTCTTAGCTTAAAATTGTTTAAGGCCCAAGGAATACATGTGGGCAAATGTGCGAAGCTGTCAACGTGCATATCCAGGAAGTCAGAGATCAGGCCATCTCTGATCCAGTGATTAATAAAATTTCCTTTACTCTGATTAGGCGACACGAAAATCACCCCAGAATATGAATGACTAAGTCGCAAACAAAACAGGCAAAATCTAATTTAACCTTTTAACGCCCGATTTATTTTTTGAAAAATGCACCTAACCGGACTCACGCGTGTCTCACAGCAGACTAATGCCGATGTGATGAGTTCTGGTGGTATCAGGCGAAGGTTATAAACGTATTGAACATATTTCAAAGGGCAATACCACCTTCTGTTACGAGTCTAGTACCAATGGAGCTTATTTGAAAGAGGACCGTACGGTCCCAAGGGTGTTAAAGGGTTAAGTGAAGGAACAGCGCTTACCATAAGATGGGGGGCATACATCATGTTGAGTTCATGAAGTCCCAAACGCAGAGGTATGATAAGTAAAAGAGGCCGCCACGGTAAGTGAGGAGTCGTATGTGGACAAGCTTCAAGGTCCACAGAATCCGGTGACCTAGGATGAGTATCTTCATTATCCGAAGGGGAACTGGGCATATTGCAAACCGGGGGCATTATAATTTCCACAAATTCACCATCTCGGTCCTTACTGATTGGGTTACTTACAATGAGGGCCCTGTCGTAGTGAGTTAAACGATCGACTTACAAGCAATTCAGTAGATATAGTAATGGGAAGGGAGCAAAAACACTGACCTCTCACTATGTTTTCTTTCATGCTTGTTTCCCGGACGTTTCACCCAAGAGGAATCGTTAATTTCGGCAGATGTGTTATGATTTTGGGATTGTTCATTGTGATAGCAAAGGTTCTCTATAAACGTAAAAATGCTATATTTTCTTGAAAATCCTCGATTACTTATCATTTCACATAACCCGTAAATAAGGAGTTTTCATTATTTAAACAAGTGGAGGAACATTCCGTTTAAACAAGTGAAAGTAATATTTCAGCAATTACTCAGGATTTATAAATGCTTACAAGCGCAAATTTGATTAACTTCTATGAGAACAAACTGGTCTACTTTGTTCTCGAGGTTATTTGCTAAAATTTGGAATAAATCAGAGATATCCCTGTTATTTAATTGAGATTTTTCCATGGAATGAGAAATGTACTTTTTCAAATCACTTTATCTATATCTCAGAACACTTTAATAACTCTACTTAATAATCTATTAGAGAAAAATCTTGATCATCCCGAGAAGAGGGGACAATTTTGTGGCCTTGAGAAAAGGTAATATCCGGTGTAGGTTATATAGTAGGCTTGATCAAGCTGGATCTGAGCGGAAAAATGCATAGCTTCAATTGAAAGTGAAAGACACGATAGATGCTGAATTTTAAGGGCGAAGGATTTGATATAACGTATAGTTCATTCGAGGGAGAACGAAGACTGGATTATTTTCTAAAATCTTATCCTTTTAGTGATTATTCAAAGAAAATTTGGTAGATTTATTCCGGAATAAATCGCATTAAAAACTCTAGTAACCATCTGCGGAGCTGCTAGTTGGTAAAGACTAGGTCAATATAAATATTTCGAGAAAGCTAGGGGATTTCAAGCCACTATCACTTCATGAATATAACTACATACTTTATTTCTGAGAGGTTTGAAAGTTGTAAAATGACACCTATCATAGGGAAGTCTGACTATTTTTTTAATGAAGTCATAACTCACTGATTTCTTCAATTACAACTCCATCCTCTGCAGTAACATGGGTATAAAGATTTGTCCATCGATCATTAATAGCCAATTTTCTGTAAATAAGAATTAAAATTAGTCAATATTCTAAGATGTGTTAGAGAAGTAAAAGACCGCAGAACACACTTAAGTATTTGAGCGGCGGTATTAGGACCTAACCAATCGCCAATTTTCCGGTCGGCATCATTGAAAGATGCTTTCAGTGTCATAAGTAGGAAAAAAAAGAGAATATTAGTAAAAAAGAGTTTATTAAGGAGAGCTTCAAATGAGAGCCACAAACCAATGGAGTGGATGGAGTAAATAGCGGAAGGCTGATCTTCAAACATCCTCAAAATGCGTTGATAGATTTCATCCAAGTTGTCGGGATTCCATCGCCAATCTACCAAAAATATGCATATTTCCTTATTTTAACCATTAGCTTCCACTAGAAGCTGTATGAAACGAAGATAATAAACAAAATAATATGGAGGAACCGAATGAAATCACGCCACTGAAATTAGAAACTTTGATTTGACACTGATCAACAATGAGAATTGTAGTCTCGTGTCTCTTAGAGCGGGACCACTATGAAAGCATTTAATCTACTCATACGAAGAAAAAAGCCAAAATATAGTTGTGATATTAGATAACTAATAAATAATAAAATAAAGCGCCCAGGAGACGAGGTAAGAAAGTGGACGAAATAGAAACATGGAGTCAACGCGATATTGCGATCTTCGGTGCCAATGTTTTCACATTTTGCTCTCTATTCCACTGATAAATCAAATAAACAGCGGTTATAAACAAGTAATAATTTGTGGTGATAACTTGGTACTTACAAAGACATCATCAGAAAGCTTAGTAGCAAAATTCATTTAATGTGCATATACAACAAAATGAATTTAAGACGTGAGAAACGAGACAGCTCATCGTAGAAAGTTTGGCTTAGAAAAGCCGCAAAAAAATGTAATTCCCACTGTTTTCAATCAATTATTGATTTATAAAATAACTGTAACAGAAATACTGAATAGGTGGCAAATAACCTACCGAAAAAAACAATGTCAACAACTTCTATCACGAAGGGATGAAAAATAACAACCATCTTCTACAAACCTACCCATAAAGAAAACATAAATTTAGACATAAAAATGAATATTTACTCACCTCGACTAAGATGCAACAGAGTTAAAGTTTGACCAATCATCATTTGGCCACAGCGATGCATACAGCCCCAACCGGAGTCCGAAGTAGGGCCACTGCTATCCCCGATTGGTGAGAAACCTCGTCTATAGGTAAACCATAAACGAGATCGAATGTCTTTCGATATTTTATCACGATCTAAAAACTGAATATCTTACAATTAGCTTACCCTTTACAGAATTGTACTTTTTCCCCAGAATCCAAACCGTCTTTTCTTCGTTAGAATTAAGAAAATTCTCTGCTGCTGCGAGTGAAATCATTATATCTATATGGTGGCATTATAAACAGTGATATTCCTACAGTACTGGAAAGTGTAGAATAAGACCCTCACGATATAGAGAAAAAGCTCTCTAAGCGTCAGTTTCCACGAAAGAGGAAGAATACTACAGTGTTATATATGAAAGGAATTAATTTCGATGGGATATCTAACAGCCTAATGAAACAAATGCATCAAGGTTTTAACATGCTTACGACACTATTATGGTAAAGCAACAAATTAGTTTACTTTTAAATTGTTTGAGGTGAGTTTAGAAACTTAATTAATATAAAACAAAACAGGAAAGCGAAGCAGATGACAGCAAAACTACTTTTTGGAACTACAAATAGTCTGCCGGTAATTTCACCCTGGTAAACTTCAACAAAGTTAATATAATATTTAGCCCCTAAGAGAAAAAAGACTTTATTTGAAGTATTTAAGAAATAGTATTTCGTATTAATTTAACTGTAAAATCTAAGTTAATAAACACTTTTAATTAGTGAGCCGAATATTTCTGCAAATTAAATCCCCTTCCCCACTCCTTACTTTTTCTTAATATATCCTAGTCATATTTTAGTAGGAACGGTCAAGAAAACTTTTTCTATCAATTTCCATCACGTAGTTATTTTTCAGACAGTACGCTCACAATATACGACTTAATTGTGACCTTTGCAACAAACTATTGTTCGATTTCTTCAAAAATTGACATGAATAAATTTTTCCCCAATTATTGTATCCTATTTGTGGGTTTTTAGGCCAATACAATAAATTTTATATGAGAAATTCGTTCCAGTGTACTAATACTGATGTAGTGATGATGGCATTACTGCAAATACAGCTAAAATGTGCAAAATTTAATTATAAGAAGGCATCTGAATTCGAGTTATGGAACAACACCTCGACAGGGGTTCGACTATGAAAAGCGCAGTATAACGTTTGGAGAGAAAGAACATTACTCTATATAATTTCTGGAAGCATTAATTTATAAATTTCTAATATATGATATGGATTCAATTAGTAAACTTCAGGCTCCTTAGGCTTCTTCTCATTGATGACTTGCATTAATCTCCTAAACATAAGGATTGGCACAAAGATTCACTCAGAATGAACACAATTAACTTGATTTAATTCACTATTCTTTGTCATCACTGTAGTAACTTGAGTCTTGGACACCATACCTGTGAGCATCTTATGTGAAATAACTTCGTAGGTATATATATATATATAGAACCTGCAGCCTGTGCTCTGTACAGAAGCTTTTGCTGGTCTTCGCTTCGACCAATCCATGTACACCCGTTTAGACTTCAAAATGAACCAATAACATGATACGTATTTGAGATAATAAGCATATAAAAAGTCCCAGATTGGCTTTCAAAAATATTATACTTAAACTACATGTTTTGACTATATGATAAAGCGAGTTTAATCGTTATATCATTAGATCACTGTAAACGGTAATAATAGTACAATTCACTTTGATATTTTATAACTTCGCCAAACAGTATAATTAGCTTTGAATCTTTGAAAGATTCAGTCCCTCAAAATTGAGAAAAATGTGCATTTTCTTATGATCAAAATATCGAGTACAAATACATATTCTATTTTAAATCTATTTTTTCACCAGATTTTTCATGGTCTTAGTATGAGTGAATTGACTGCTCTTAAACCTCACGTCCTCCAGTTCGTCCTTGTGCCTGTGTCTAATTAAGTACTGAACTGATGGCGATATTTGGAAATGATTTACATTAGTCAACCCACTATTGTCAAGAATGCATATCGAGAAAATGGTTATATTGACCTATTTGAGAATAGTCTGTAAAATGGTTTACACTTACTATAATTACAAATAACATCTCTCTTTGTTCTTTGCTTACTTACATGAGAATGCAAGCAAGCAATACACGAGAGGATACATATGAAAAACGCATAGATTTATAAAGAACAGTAAATGGAATTAAATTTTTATACTAAAACTTTACCTTATCATGATGGTTACAGACTGAAATTTTCTTATGACGTAATCTTTAGAGCAAATAAAACTTGACTTTGTAAAGAAAAAATAAGTTCGATCACTAATATTCGCGTGCTTCCATCGAAATTGTAAACCGTCTTGTTTAATTTTGACGACCCTTCCTTAATTTTTCAATAGAAATAGTGTTATATATTTGAAACAATGCTTACATATTTACAATTTAATATGATAATGGCAAGTAAATATGGATGAAATGAAGAATAAAATAAAGATTTTATTTGAATTAAATATAATTATCATTCGATAAACTCTGTTTCCTTAACATCAACATAATATTTCTTTTTGTTTATACTAGCTATTATCGACATGAAATGTTACTGAACGCTTTTTAATTATTTTTAGTTGTAGTTTACTCGTGGTTAACTGAATGGTTAGTAGTTATTATGATTGATGAAGTAGAGGGTGTTAGAATTCCCGCCTACCACTCCTTCGAAACACTTTCTCTTGCCAGAGATCAAGGCGAAGATGATCATATTGGCCAAGGCCATGTAATGTTCTTTGGCGAAGATCTTGTTGATTCTTCAGCTATTCCACCTACAGAACGATCTAAAAACAATTTGCACGATTCTGAATCACTAAAAGTAAATGGATTCATATCATCCGATTCCTCATGGGTCTCCACTGATCCATCCGAAGCTAGTACCTCAGCTGCAGTCAATTCGACAAAAGCCCCAAACACCTCCCAACATGCTGAATCAGCTTCCTCTGCCTTTTTCACTGAAGAGATGACCCCAGAATCTGCATTTACTCAGTATCAGCGGCGATCAGAAGATCAAGCTTGCCAAGTCTGTGGGCAACCCTCGGTTGGATTTCACCATCGAGCTTATGTTTGTGAAGCTTGCAAGGTAATTCAACTTCATAGGACTCCTTTTCAAATTGAATATTTTTCTTTGCATTCATTTTGCATATAGTTATCTTTCATGCAGTTCATTTTTTTCCCATAATTTTTGTGTGATTGGGTTCCGAAAAATATATCGTTTCGCAATATTTCTTGTTTATTCAATGCGTTATTTTATGAAAGTTACTCGAAAATATGCGTTTACTGTCGTCTGTTAATAGGTATTTATGGGTAATATTTGTTTATTTTGAATGGTTTGCAATTGTAGAAGTTCTTCACTCGCCATTTGACTAATCGTATTAAAAAAGATAAAGCTTCCGTATGTGGAGATTCTCTTGTTATCGGGGACTCCTTGAAATCTATATCGATGGGTGGTGGAAACAGTGACTTGTACGCTGATCTCAACGTGGTCTGTCCCATGGGCGGTAACTGCAAAATCGAGGGACCTGGGCGGGGCAAGTGTCCCCATTGTCGATTTCGAAAGTGCCTGGACCTCGGCATGTCTCTCACCCGTAAGTACACTAAAAATCGCTTATCTTTTGTCTAACAAATAATTATTTATCACCCCTAAATGACAATTTTGGTCTAATCTATTTCCTTTATTTGTTCTATATATATGTAACGTTAAATATTTGCAGATTAATTCTACTTCCATAATATTGTATTACCTAATAGTTATCTTATTGCAATGTGCTATCATCATAAGTGGCATATCTTACCACCGTTTATCTGATCGCGTATAAATATTTACCTCTGTTTTCAATGTTTCGTTGAGAAAAAAGTGTGATTAACAATGTTTGTTATGCGTGGCTTTCGACTTTAGTGGATTCGTTCTACTTCTACGTCGGACCATTGCTTAATGGTTTTTATTTTGTTTAACCGAAGTTATGAAGTTATGAATGTGCTTTTTCAACCTAATTGTAGGAATTTAGTCCTAGTCGCGTCTACATTGTTAGCAAAGTTATGCTTAACTTCGTTCGGTGTTTTGATTGGTTTGTTATAATTCTAGAATAGGACATTAGTCGAAGTGCGATTCCCTTATTTATTATGTTTGCGGTTCTTTTTTCTCTCCCCCTCACGCATAGTTCGCAAACATCTGATATTCGTGTTTGTTTGATTAAGATGAAAAATATTTAACTACTCTTGTTGGTTTCGGTCTCATTTGTTTGTCACTGTAGGTTTAAGTGAGGACCTTTTTATAAGCGGGTGAGAAGGCAAAAACCATTCACCAAATCTAAAAGCTAATTCTTCTGCCAAATTTCTACTGATTTAGTCGAACACATTGTTATTATTGGTGTTGGCTCGTAGTGTAGTCTGATATTCTTGTTATTTTTCCAAGATTAAATTAGCTTTGATTTCAACGCCTTGTCTTCGTTCAGTTCATCCGTCTTTTTTGCATTGATTCGGTTTTAATAGCCTTGTTACTTAATTCTATATTTTAAAATTACACTCTCCTTAGGCCATTCTCTTGAGATCTTCTGTCTCCTTTGTGTTTTCCATCATTACGGAGGTTGTTACGTTCTTGATTTAGTGTTTACAGAAAGCAAAATTACCTAACGTCTAATCCACCCAGTTCCTGATGCATTTTTTCCTGTTTCAATGCATATTATGGTTCTAGGTAACAAAGGTGGGAACGAATGCAATTATATATTAAAGAAAAATTCCCTCTATATATTTCCCCATTCTCAGTCTTGATTTAGTCTGGCTTATTATGACATTCCTCTTCCTACTTTTCAGTATTCGTCCGCAACCTGTTTGCTTTTTGTTTAATTTCGCCTACAGTCTTCTATGAATTTTAAGGTCTGTTCACTTGAGAGGTAACAAAAAAATACAATTATAGAGGTGCGTCTTCCTCTTCCTTTTAGTGGAAATTTAATTTTGTTCGTTTCTCTCACGTTTTTGACCATCCACCCTAGACAATCGCTGAAATTCTATAAACTACTTTTTGGAAAAGCAGTTTACTTTAATTTGTTTTGTTTTTATACGGTATAGCCTCTTGCTTTCCATTTGCCAATTTACTGACATGGGGTGCAAATTTCGCTTATTTGAAAACCAGATCTTTACTTTCGTTGCTTTAAATTCTCCGTACAATAATTGCCTTTACTCTCACCTTCCTCAAACTTAAAGAGGTCACGTAAACGATTGTTCAGTTACAGTTAAAATCCTTGTCGTTAATCTGGCAATATCAGACATGAGATATCAACTGCAATTTATTGCACAAAAACAAAAAATTAACCTGATCTTTGGAGAAGAAATTTAACTTTGGTGTCAGATTTTTATGTATTTGTCTTGAAACCAGTTGGTTGATCAGTTGGCATAGAAAGGACTTTCATAGAATATTAGCAAACATTATTTATATCAAATGGCAGGCTTTATGATAGTTATCATTAGCTCTTTAGTTGACTTCGGGCTTCACAGAGGGGAGGAACATTAAAGTCACCAGTCGAGAGGGGCAACAGAAGAGTGATTCACAGATGTAAAAGAGAGAGGCACAAAGACAGAGAAAAATGTAAGGTGAGGTGAGTACTGTGGAAGTGGTCGAATATAACATACAGTCGGGTGGGTCATGGTAGTTTGAAGTCAACTGCCGGTTTATAGACTTTTTTGCCGTGTGTATACATTGCTCAGGGAGCACCACGTGGAGGTAAGTCTACCGCACATCCCATATTAGCAAACATAATTCAACGTAAATCAAGTCCTAATCTCTAGTTACTCTCCTATAGGAATTGAAACAGTGACGTTTGTTACTCATAATGAAAAAAAGACCAATCTACTCTACTTATACAGATTAGGCATCGCTATCGTCCTTCTGTAAATATCCAATTATCGGTTTTCTTCCATCGGATTTTAAGCATGGTCATCGGAGATGGTCCCCTGCTTCTTCGCCTCTACTTACTAATGTTGATCAACTTTTAATCAATCTGTAAAAACCGTTGTTTTTGGCAACAATAATGCGACTAGTAGATGCAGTAGAAAATAGAAGTTGTGCAACAGTATATCTAGTTTTGGCTTGTTTTTTTTTTCTGTGCTAAATTTGTTAGTTATCTGCAAAAGCAGCCCCTAATATCATTGATATAAATTCTGATGTTTGCTTGTTTCTTTTTTTTCCTTTTTTGGTTGCTGTATCAGATACCAAGCTTTTATTGTGATCTTCTTAACATCACGTGTTGTTGGGCTAGAAACTGACGGGTTTATTCATTTGAACCTCTACGGAAATCACATTGATGTGGAATGCTTTAACCACACATCCTTTTCACCTTGAGTCAGCCCCCAATACTGCCTAAACTATCATTTCGCCCTGCAAAAGTAATTCATGAGTCGCCAGCTGAGTTTCTAGAATGGGCATTGATGGTTAAACTGCTGATTACTTATTTGTGTTGTTGCATGTTGTATGAGCCAAACCCCGACATTTTTACAATGTCATTAACTGTTAGTCCCAATTTCAGCTCCGGGAGGAGAAATCGGTTGCGATGTTTCGAAGATTCCCTGTCGCGTCTGTGGTGGACCATCATCTGGCTTCCATTTTGGGGCCCTTACTTGTGAGGGTTGTAAGGTACGCTAAGGAATCAGCTGCGAACTCCTCTTAACCCTCAGTTTTCTGTATGTTGGTTGCTAATAAATGTCTTTTTTACAGGGCTTTTTCCGACGAACTGTGAATTCAAGCAGCATCCCTCAGTGTCTGGGTAATCAGACTTGCCGTATAACACCCTCCAATCGTAATATGTGCAAGAGTTGCCGTTTCAAAAAGTGTCTCGAAGTTGGAATGTCCCAGAAACGTGAGTCATTCATCATCTTTCTCTCGTCCATAATTGGGCGAATTTGTTCATGCGCGGTGAGGTGCCCTGTGCGCTTATCAATTGGCCAATTAGCTCACGACTTTTATGACCAATCGTTATGCCTCGCATATCACAACAACAGGGAGATGAGTCATTCACTGCCTTGGCGAATGCCAACGAAGTCTTGTGCTTTTGCTTGAGGTATGCAGCGGGTAAAGTAGCGCAATAGAGAGGTGGCTTTTTCTTCTCTCCTCTTACTTCTAGCTGTGGCATAAATATTTACACCAACCTCTTTAATCATGTGATTATCCGAATCAGTTGTTCAACTAGACAATAAACCGGTATGTTCGGTCGTGTGTATCGTGGTCACGTCCTGATCTAATTTTATGATAAGCTAGGGTTAGAAAGTATGACGAGCTTATCATTCTAATTTTATTTCCTGCAAGTCTCTTTGAGGTTGCCGATTTACTAGAAGGAGAACTCGAAACTTACTGAAGCTCCTCCTAAGTTAGGAAATTCAAAACAGAGGAGGTGGGGCAGAACAAAAATTGTAAGCACTCACAACATGAGTGTTATGGCTGCATCATGAAATATTTCACTTATTAATCTTCTCTTAGACTCTCACTCAGCTCCACTTTTCGCACTTTGTGTAGCCGTTAAGGTGTGTCACTAAATCACGAGACGTATATATATATATCTATTTATGTTTCTCTCTTTGTATACATACGACATCTTTTACCTCTCCTCTGTGAGTGATTGCCTTAGCACACCCTGCATATGCGTAGAAGTGTCTCCTTTCTGTGTTTCTTCTCTGCTTCTGCTATCTCTCTTCTAATATTTTGTCTTGCCACTTTAATCGTGACAAACACACCAGACGTTACTATGGCATATTTAATTTTCAAATCATACATTCTTCTCCTTAGGAATGGTAGAAGAGTTCTTCAGTAACCTTGCCAGCTGTGTGTGTGTGTGCGTGTGGAGCGTTTGTTGATTATTTACGCAAATCATTACCATTTGCGACTTGCACTCATAATAACATTAAATCTGCTACTTATTAAAAGGGATGCTTATTCATGGTCCCTTTGGGGTAGAGGCAGAAATTGACATAATCAATTATTGTCAAGAGTAAAAATCCTCTGGCCTCTACGACTTGATATACCTTTCTTTCGTATTCCCGGCATTAGTGTCGTCAAAAATGGTTTAATTTCTTCTAATTGAAAGTGTTCAATTTATAACTTTCTGGTTTGTTGTGCAACTGTTTAAGGCAAATCAGGTCATGGTGATCATCATTAGAAAGAACAGTTATTTATTACCTCTGAATCATAGAATTCGAGATCTTTGAGTTGAGAGGAATATGGAGCATGGAAACACACCCAATCTTAGCTAAAATATTGGTGGAGATAGTTCTGAACCCGCAAAACAAAATTTCAGAGAAATAAACTGTTAATGAAGGCGCAACGCACTCTGAAGTCACCTTCAATCAGACATCGCTATCTTCCACATTGATGTATTGTATTCCAAATACTGTTTTACGCGAAAAAAGTCGAAAGTGAAAATTCTGATCCTGGTAAAGTAACGAAATTCTATTGGCTGTTTTGTGATTGGTGTTTGCGTTTTCCGTGGTTTGGGGGTATTTTCGAAGTTAGGTTCTGCTGGGGCTTAATTGTAACGGTGTATTGGGTTACAGTTGCAATGAATTCATTTTTCACCATCGAGGGTTGCATTTGCTCTACGAAACACTTTCCGTTCGTTTGATGGCGGAACAACTAAAGTGCGTCTCAAGCTTTTCAAATTTTAAAGATTACATGGTGATGGTCATAGTAGATTCACGATTATTATTTGGTATGAACAGGTATCGCCATTATTTCCTTCCCATAAATATTCTCGAACCCAAAAAGTAGGCTTTATCAGACGCTCATCGTAGGGTCAAGGAACACTTCCAACAAGTTCTCTAGATCTATTTGTCAAAAATAATAACTGCGCCTTTTCTAACCATTAATTATTGTTTTATCTCAGCCAATAGCCTGAAATTTTTGCCGGGTATTTTTTTGAAATATTGGTCAAAGTAAAACTCAGTGTTTGTCGAACTCCAGAAAATTCGTTAGCCCCACACTAAGGAAACTGTAAATCTTCCCACTTAATCAATGATTTTGTTAAATAGTTTTAAGAGTCCAAAATTATGAATCGACCTTGGAGTCTGATATAATTACAAGTCAATATCTTCCTATAATGCATTCTGAGGTTAATTATATAAAACGGTTTGTATTACTTCATTCTAATGGGAATTGTTATTGGGCTTTAATCTAGAGTTAACAAATGTACAGAATTATATTCCAACGGATTTTGCGTTGTTTACGACGGGAATTTCGCGTCAACTCACTTGATACATAATTTCCTTTGCGCCAGGACACAGACATAATAAAAGCAAATTAATTTTCTTGTAATTCTAATTTCCCCTAATGAGCAAAATCGATTTTGACTTGTCTTTCAGCAGTGTCCCCAATTATTTAAGGAAAAAGCCCTAACATCTAACCGCCGCTACTCATTTCCACTGAGCTTTCCAACTGAGTGGTTTAGAGGTGCCTTTTCGGAACTTGAACATCCTCTTTTCAGTATATTCCTCTTGACTAAGAAAGGTACTTCTTCAATGCAAAGTGATGGAGGGGTGGAGAGGAGGGGGTGGAGGAGAAGGGGAGCTAAGAATGTATTAAGTGGATAAGAAGGACAGCTTTACTCAATGATTGCTTTTGGTCAAGAGTGCGTTAGAGAAGCGTATGGAGAAACTGACTGTAGAAGCTAAAGGTAAGAGCCGGATTTTGGAACCCGACTGTCTCTGTAATTCCGATCAATCTAAAATCTACACACTCGTCTCAAGGCAAACATTGGGGGAGGGGGTGGGGCGAAGACTAGTTCACCCCATGAATTATTAGGTCCTGTAACTATTGGGTGTATATACCTCTAACTGTAAGATTTTGCAATTCATTCAGGTACCTGGGTATTCATTTTCCATCATGATTTTGAGCTAAATGAGGACACATAATCGTGGATCTATGGTTTTGATGTGTTGAATTTAAGGGTAGGTAAGGAAATCCGGTCTTGGAAGTTGTTTCTCTACCATTGCATCTCTTCAGTTACTCACATAATTATTCTAAAAAATCTCACCTTTTCGGTTTAAGGAAGTAGAGTGGGACGACAACCAAATGCAATAAAGTATTATTGTGTTCGAGAAATTTCTCAACGTGAACATGGTAACGCATTACCCTCCCCTACCGATGATCTAAATGAGTCCACCAATCATCAAGTGGGAAATCAGGTCAATAACGCTCCAAGAAATGTCATGAAGCGAGGTGCAAATAATGTGAGCGGCTCCAGTTCAACCTTCCAGTTGACGGGAGAGTTTATAAATAACAGAGATGCTGTCGAGAATCGGAGTCGAGCTTCAACTTTGAGTGCATCCTCTGGAATCTCCTCGTCCAGTACAGTTTTTCTGAATCCTCTAGAAACTTCGCAGTCCTCCCCTATCGTTTCTTCGGCCTCCTTACATAAGAGGTTGAAAATTGAAGATGTTCCGGACTTTATTGCTGGCACGGATATGGTGGACAGTAGTTTCTGTCAACAACTGGCTTCTGTTACGGCTGCAAACTCCTTTGCAAACCATTTCCTCTTGTAAGTTTTAAGTCAAAGGGATTCCGACAATGGAACTACTTTAATGTTGCTGCTGAATTGGGTTTATAGCTGGTCTATGGTCCTCTAAGAGACGAAAGTGTTGTTATAGTCTTTCTCAGGTTCCAGAAGATTATGAGTTGAGTCAGACAAAATCGAACGGGCTAAGAGAGCAGGGGATAGGGAAAGAAATAGGAAAGTTGGAAAGTGGAGAGCTGACCACGTCTTTTCAACAAAATATATGAAAGCGTAATGATGAAATCGATCTAAACACTGTTAACCTATTGGACCTAGTTTAGGTGTCATTGCGTGCAATATTAGTCATCGCATGGGTAGTACCTAGTTTATATGCCCAAATGTGCTAATTAGATGTAGCAGATCTATGGGCCATCGTGTGTGCACTACACCTTTTCCTGAAAGGTACTTACAGGCTACCTACCACCAGCTACCTACTAGATATTTTTTTACTTTAGTTAAGTATTTAGATTTCATGGGAGCGTTGTTCTAAGATTAATTTAGTGGAGAGCTTTAAGAACCGTATTCTTAACACCCTAATGGAGAAATAGAAATAAAGAAATCTCTCTGAAAATCCCCATCTCAAAAGACAACCCTAAAGTAAGGGGTACACCGAAGTCCATATCGTTGATTTTGTGGTTTTCAACATCTGCTTTAACGCACATATCAGCTAAATCTGGGATCACGAGATTGAGGATCATTGACTCAAATCCAGTTGTTTGAATGATAGATCCCACTGATTGACTCTGATTAGCAAGAAGGTCTCATAAGAGCGGTTCCAGCGTATCTTCTCACAACTAGGACTCAAGTGTTAGTTATAACCGCTTCGAAGCAGATTAATTTCACTAAGTGTTGCTGTTTTCTACAAATGACTACTATCTTAACTGCAGGGAGTTGAGTGTCTCTACTCTGACCTAGTATTTCTGCACACTGAAGAGCAAGCTGTAAATAAGTCCATTCAGCAAGATTTTTTCTTTGAAAATACTGGTAATCATATAGAAGCTGTCTACATATCTCAAACTATTTTTCTTTGTAGAAATCCTCAATTGACTTCCCACGGCCAAACTCCTCGACCGGCTGAAATTTTGAATCAATTGGCCAAACATCCTACCCTAGTGGCTGCGGCAGCGGCTGCTCGTATCCTCTTGGACAATGCCCCCTCCAATGGTTCCTTATTTGACTCCACTGACCATGAGCAAAATGTGACCCTGCCAACAAATTCCTACGTCCCCTCTATTTCTCCCTCGTCTGCTGCTTCGTCATTTGGTGGTAGTAGATTTCAACAGCCGCAGCACCTACAAAAATCGGACACACAGTCTGTTCCCTGCACTGTGCCCCCTCCCCCTCCGATGCCAAAACTAACAGACAAAGTGGAGAGACAACGAGTTCACGATGAAGCTATGCGACAAGGCTCTGAAGCCGCGTTGTCTATGGAGGAGAAGATACGGGTGAGTTTAATCAACGAAAACAGTGTTCTTCTCTGTTTTGGGTATTTTTGTATGGAATCGATCTCTTTCCTTCTCTCTTTGCAGACGAATGTCTTTGTGACTCTGGGGGAATTTACTCAGGGAATTGAACGAGCTACGGATTTCCTCAAATCTGAACGCAGGGTAAATTGTTCACAGTTTTTTTAAGAAGACAATTGATTGTTTTCTGATTGTTTTTGTTGCGCTGTTTATCGGTAAAGGATCTCTTGTTTGAAGTTTTAAATGTTTTCCTTATTCAACAGTCTTCTTTCATTTTAATTGGCTTCATTCTTCATGCCCTATCTATCTCCTTTCCTTTGCAGCGGCTAAAACAGATAAAACAAGATCCAAATCAACCTAGGTTCACTGCGTCAGATTCAATTGAACGTGTCTGGTCGTATATGATGCAACAGTTCGTTCAACACACCCGAATGGTTGTCGACTTCTCCAAACTTATCGCTGGTAAGTTTATGAAAGTGTTTTTTTTAATTTGCCTTGTCGCCAATTGCTCTTACATTCAGGATGGTCGATTTAATCTTTTTAGGGCATTAACAACTTGCAAACCTGAGAGAATAATATCTAAACGTGAATTGATTAGATGTGATTGTTAACACTTAGTTTGTAGAGAAACTTTGCAGTTTAATTAAGCCAAACTTGAATCCACTTAGGACACATTTGAGAACACAGGAGACTTTTGGATTCACTTCTTATAATTCTCGACACCTACATAACCGGAACCCAAGCTCTGGTATATCAGTAAAAAAATTTTGGAACTCAGTGAACGCACATTCAAGTAGTCGACCTCATATTGTATTGCTTATCATAATGGGTAATTTCCAAGTTCATTGTGTTTTTTTTACACTTAACGACAATAACTACTAATTTTACCTTCAAGCACGAACAGTTTACTTTATCCAGTGTAGAAATCAAAATTCGACGATGTGATGCGGTAATTGCAACCACTCGCGGCGGGCTAACATTAAACAGCCTACCCGTCCAAATGGTTTGATTAATGACTTAGCTTTAAAGCCAGACATGTTGTTTAGCGGTAGTTGGCTGACCTAAAAATACCATTCCTCGCTTCGACTTTCAGAATTCGAAGTTACTTAAATTCTATTTAAATAGGCTAAGCTAAAACAACTCAGAAGTTGACGTAATCTTTAAATCTTGGTCACATCACTAATCCAGGGAAAACTTGGTCTTATTAAAATATGCCTATTATATTCAGGAAGCGGTTTAGTTAGCTCTGTTTCTTACAAGATGCCCTTAGCTTGACATAGCTGTCGTTTGTCGCTCGACCAATCAGCCCGAGCTAAACACACGTTAGGCCATAGCCGGCCCGCTAGTTAACTGTTTTCAATATCATGAGCGGAAATAAAACCGTGTTTTTTTCTTACTTTAGGTTTCAATGGGCTAGGAATCAACGATCGTCGACAGTTGATACGTGCAGCTATGTATCCTATCATGCTTATTGAGCTAAGTAGGGATTTCCAAAATAATGAAAACGCATCCTACAATTACTTCGACTTCATGTGGGTTTCTTATGTCCTACTGATTACGCATTCCTTTAGCTACTACACAAACGGCTAGACAGGTATGGGATGGGGATATAACGCAGTTAGTTGTAGACTTAAGTGTGCGTATGAGCGTTCAAAAGCCTCGTTCTTCTTTATCACTCGCCCTGTTTTTGGGCATTCTATTCTTAGTCTTTCCGCCGCCGGTAAAAGTACATCCCTCTGTTCGTGTGCAGGACATGGCTAGAAGGGCAAAGTGCGTGTATAGCGGCTGGGCTGGATTGTGACCCAGTTTTTGGACAATATTCGGCACGTGATGTAGGGGTGGGGTGTGTGTCTAGTGGACTACGCGTCTACAGCGAAATTACGGATAGATAAAATTGAATTGATTGACAGTGCATTTGGTGAATCGTTTCTGAAATATCGCTGTCACCTTTGTAAAGTGAACTGACAATTTTTTAATAAATGGCACTTTTTTTATTTTCTTCACATTTTTTACCCTTGAGCAATGAAAAATAATTGGTGGAGTTTTCTGTATAAGGGCGTTATCTCATTAAATAATCAATGTTTAAACTTAAATTTGGTTCTCAAGGCCTTTGGTGATTAAAGTTTTTGTTCTGTTATCCTATACTAAATCCTACAAAGTCGAAAATCTCAAATAAAAATAACGTTTCTTAAAGGATCTTAGAAGTTCAGGAGCTGTGTGAGAAATCATATATCTATTTACTGAGAAAGAGTGACAGAGTATGACCGAGACTGTTCACGGGAAGTGCACAGACGGAATTACTAGGCGGGGAGGTTAGTTGTCTAGCTGCCTGTATTCACTTGGAAAAAATTGACTTTTCAGTTGGTAGCTGAGGTAAAAGGTTGAGTATGAGTCGGCAACTTGTATGCCTTTTTCTATGCGTTCAATGAATTCCACATACTGATGTTTTAGTTGCGTCAGATTGTCGGCCAACGACTGATTTTTGACATTTGGTGAACATTCACCGTTTGTTGAATTGACAATTTATGGGTTTTTGCTAGCTATCTAATATTTTACGCATGTAGCATTCACTTATTATTTCGGAAAATTTCGAATTGGGGCATTATATGGTATTCTTACCTTTATATGTTTGCGAAGCTTTTAATACGCACTTTCCAAAAATTTCTCAGAGTTTAATTTGTCTATTACTCCATCCTGCTCAATTAAATACTATATTGATATACTCGCATAGAATCAGTCTGTACTTGCGACGGGGCAGTATTTAAATTTTTTGAAATGCAGGTGAAAATGTCAAAGGAGGCGTCTTATTTTTTCCCATTTGATAAACCCTATCTCAATGATCATCGCATTTCCTCTCTTCAAGCCTACCTTTGTATTTCAATGTTGAGTATAGTGGTCAATATTTTTCATAATAATGCACGAAACTTTTATTCTCAAGGAAATTTTCTAAGAGGAGGCATAGTAATAATGATTGTGCCGGGATGGGGAAGTAGAATTAAAGAGTAATCGTCAAGTCTTCAAAATAGTATTGTCGTATTCGTAATTCTACGTTCATCGTGTTTCCTACAGTTCACTTATTCATGGCCTAATCGTTCAAAGATTAGAACTAAGAATTCGAAAATTACCCGTGTCAATACATATGTGATATTTTTTCATTAAATTGAACTGGTTAATTGGTGGCATTCAATCAGGTACCTATGTATTTTCTGATAGCCTAAATCAGATAGTTGTTAATATTAGAATTCAATTACGATGAATTTCTTTTGTGTCTGTTTATTTTGGAAAATACTTTTGCAGGGACCATGAGAAGGATGTCATAATCCAACACTTCCCCCCTCTTTCCAAAATCATCGCCCATCTAGTCCAATCCGGCAGGGTTCTCCAACAGCTCAAATTGGACGACATAGAGTGCACCATAATCTGCATCCAAGAGCTCCTACGACGTAAGTTCTCTGTCTCAGGCCAGCGGCTATACTCGCTCATTTACTCATTCCTTGGCTATGTTTTTTAATCATCTGTTTTTGTTGTTGTTTTGTGAACTTGTATAAGGTGGAGGATGCTCGTTTTAAGACATTTACGCACCCACCCCCATACACATGCGCACTGTGTGTGGCTTTGAAAAAAATCGCCCTGTTTTACGATAATGCCCCCATTTTTGACAATAACAACTGAGGTTTTCATATTATCTGAATGCCTTCCTGGCGGTGGTGGGATCATTAGTAGCTGATAGTTGGTGGTGATGGGCTTTTTATATGTTATTTTGGCGTCGGTGTCACATGTCTTTTCTGATTTGATTTTTCGCTTTGTTTTTTTAGACAAGAACGAACTGGAGGATCCAGCCTCTTGTGAACACCTCTTTCTTCTCTCGATGCAGGCTCTGGTGTATCATGAACAATGCAGTGAGTTCGAAACATTATTTGAATGCATTATTTGCAATTTCCCATTTTATGGAACGATGTATTCGAAAATCTCATACTTGAAAAGTGAGGTTGATTAAAATTAAACGAAAGTGTCATATTTAGGCGTGAACCATCCTTACAGTTGGTTGTGCACACGTATATTAAGTCTGGAGTCACCAGATAAATACCCATCATTGCAAATATTATAATGTGGATGAGCAATCACACTGGTTAAACGCTATTCAAAAAGATTTTCTTATGAGTTTAAGGTAGCTCTAGGTTCTTGTAGCAGATTACTTTATGAGGCAAGACAAATTTGACTTAGCGTAGTCCCATTACAAATCTGAATTTATTTTTACAGTTTAAGATGGATATATCAGCCTTTCCCAAATGGGAAAATCAAGAATTGATTTGGACCACGGGTGTATTGGACAAAAGTGAAGGAAAGAGGAAATGGAAATTTGGGGATGGGGTGGTGGGGGTGGGGGGTGGGGGAGAACAGTCGTCAGCTCTTAGCAAGTGTAAACGGAGCAGGCTAAGGTGTTGTGAGGATATTGTTTATCTGATGAACTATTAGGACTTCCTTTTTCTAGAGCAAACTCCTTGATTATAAAACCATAGTAGTGGTGAGCATGAATGTGAATTGAATTACGCGCCTTCATATAAATAGTGTAAATTGTCGCTTTCGCGGTAGGACGGATCAATGAAATGAATCAGTTAATGTATATAAACAAAGCAGGTTTATTTATCGGTTGCATGGAGTTAGTATTTATAAGCTAAAATTTTGGAAAAACGGTGCCACCATAACATTTTACTATTGATACAATTTCCCACTAGATGTATGGTAATAACTCCCAAGCAAACGTAGAGACGCGTTTTCCAAAACTCATCTTGGAAATAACGATAGCGTCATTGAGTCCTCGGGTGAAAAATCGGGTTTTATTTCTGTATTAACCAGGCTTAACCAGTGCCATTCCATTCACGAGGTATATGTCAATGATGTCGCACCTGTGACCTCTTACTTTGCAGATAAATACATTGACCGCTACACCATCAGTGCAGTCGTAGTATATAGCGGATATCTGCTGCTTCCATTAATTCAAAGTTCTTGACATGGACGTCATGTCCATATGTAGAAATATATCGTTTACGTAGGAAAGATGACTGTCGTTAAATATCTGCATAATGCATACTATGCCCATTTGTCTAAAAGGCCTTCATGACTTGAGCATTTCGTGTCGTGTTTCGTTCAAGTAGATCCTCTCTATAAAAGCGGCCTGGGTGACGCCGGTTCTCGGGAGCGAGGGTTTGCATTTGTCTGCGTTTTCGTAATCCTGTGCTTCACGAATCAGTTTACATTCTTCTGATAGTGAAAGGAGGTTTATTTCCTTAATCGATTAAATTTGATCGATTGAGTGGCTGCTGACGTAAGATGTGATTTGCAGCATATCTGCATTGTTATGACTTTCAAGCTTATTTGGATGCATTTTCGAGCACTCAACTTGAAGAAGTCTCTCGTGAACAATTCAAACCCTCAACTCTATTCTATTAGCTAGACATAACCAGTGCGATGGAACATTCAGTTTACTGGGTGAGGACTGGTGGGAATCGAACCCATAATCTCTAATATCACCGTTGAGCATGTCAATTAGTATGCTTCAGCCAGAGTTTATCATTTGGATTACTGGATGCGCACTGATTACTTTCAGGCTACTGACCTTTAATGTACCATTAAATCTTGTCGTTGAATAAATTTTGCCTAGATGTACGTGACAAGATTCACTAGTATTCCTTGAAATTGATTTTTATCAATTCAAAGTTATATGAGTGCCTTTTTCAAAATTTGTTTGTTTTCAACGAAGATAATTATTTATATGGAATATTTACGTGTTTTTGCAGTTGCCAACCTAAGCGTTATACTTTTACTTTTACAGAGTCGAAGTCAGACGCAGCGAATGAGCGTTTGACAACTTTCACCCAACTTCTGCCAATGTTAAACCAACTTAACATGGAGCATCACGAAGTGTTGGGTCAAATCCGCCTGAGTTACCCTCACCTCATTTTCCCTGAACTCTATTTGGAGATGTTCGCCATCGGTGCTGGCGAGCCACCAAACTTCTTTCAAGAGGATTCCAACAAAAACAGAATTAACCTGTGAATTATGATGTTAATGATGTCTACTCCCATCCCCAAAACGATAATGCATCTCTTACCACGTTGTTTCTGCTACCCTCCCCCCCCCCACCCTTCTTAATGATATTTTCTTAAAGTGTCTTCCCCCAACTTGTCTCTCAACTAAGCGCCAAATTATCTACACACTCACCTAAGAAATGCCCTCCTCACCCTTCACAAACAGACTAATTGCTCTCCCATGCCCTATAATAAGATGTTAGTATTTTTTGCTTTATTACTATCCGTCACCCGCTTTCTCAGGTTTAAATACGCTTATCCTACTCCGTCCCCCTCCTCCCCCCCCCCCCCCCCAACTGGGTGGATTTGCTTTATGTTCTTTTTTTCTTTGGTTTTATCCTCTCACCCTGCTTACTTTCTGGCCACAATGCCTATTAATTTATTGCGTAATCGCACATTAACTCACTGAAGGGAAGCCCTCTATGACTTCTCATGGAGTACACCTTGATGGCTTCGTTCGTAATGTGTGCTCTACGCTTTAAGTCTCCCCTGCCTCTACAGCTAGGCGTATGGATAGCTTATATAATTTGGGGAGAGTAGAGTCTCCATCCCCTGGCTTATTCTTCCTCTCCGTTTCTCTCTGTCCCATACTTTTCAAAAAATCTCCCATTCCCACCACTGCGCCATACAAGTGATAATATGTCTTGTGAATGACTAGTTTTTACATAAAGCCCAAACTGAATTACCTTTTTCGTGATTGGGTTTGTGTGTGGAATGTGTTAACTAGGTGGGCATATGGACCTCATGATAACTTAGACTGACAGACTGTTCATCAGAATCTGATGCATTAGGGATAACAAGCATTTGAGCTTGTAACAAATATATATCTTTACGAGGGCCTAGATTGGTCGTTATAGCTGATAAGATAGTGTCAGATGCTCTGATTCGTGTTGATTCAGAGTCAGTCAACAGACGCAACATCAACCTTCCGTAGAGGATGCTTAATACTTTCTGAGACGGTAACCTCTGATATGATATTTCAGCACTAATGCTTGGCGGTCTTGCAGTACTGGAATCCGAGCTCTGGTATGGTGTTGCATGCAATGAACCAGTTAGATGGAAATTATGGGGAAACTCGTTTAGCATATTTGTGTAAGAAGGCTTTAGATAATACGTAAGATTAATGTGGAGGGAGAGTGACCATTCCACTGGAATACCTAAACAAAGATAAAAGTGGAATCCATTCCCCTTCATCGTGGGTTTCTAAGAAAAATTATTGGAATGGAACATTTCGAGTTGTGTTATAAACAAGCGAATCCGATGAATAGGTTAGTACTAATTTTATTAAAGTTGACATTCTGTATTTGCCGTATATTCACAATTAATTATAAAGGTCAGTAAGGTGTTTGTATATTAATAGTTCCAACTGAATGTATTCTTTTCACGTAAATCATTCTTTCTTGCAGCACATGATATAGCTCACAGAACACATCAAACTTAATTAAGAACGAATTTAAACGGAAGAGCTATTTGTAGAACTATGACTCCAAATTTACCCTTCTACCCATAAATCATCTGCGTAAGTCCATTTTTTAAAACTCCTAGGTTTGACAATGGAAGTAAACACTGATAAAACGTAATGGTTAGCGTACTAATTCCGGTCTTTTTTCATTGAGACGCATTCATAGGTCTATTCGATCTGGCAATTTAGGCTGATCTTTCGAATTGTTCAACATCTTAGAACAAGTCTGTTTTGAATATATAACTTTTGAGACAAGATTTATCTCACCTCATCTACTTTAAATTATCATTTAAATGATAATAAATTGGTATATGTCAAGAGTTTGAGTGTTTAAGCTGGTCTCTCCCCTCGCTCACTTGCTAATTAGAAGCTGCTAAAGGACGTCTAAATTGATTGTTTTCAATGTGGGTCTTAGTTTAGAAACCAGTCTGCAACGCCTCCTCCCGACTTATTAATGAAATTAAATAAGCTTCTAAATTTGAGCTGCAGAATTGCAGCTTTCCAAGTGAGAACTTATTCCATTGGTATGAAGCAGAGACACCGAGTAGAGAATAATGACTATGATTTCCAGTCGTAGGAGACATGTCTTAAACCCTCGTAACATGTGGAGAGTTGGGCACATGATGAGTAAGTTCTCAGATGAGGCTCACTTAGTAAAAGCTGCCGAGAAGCCACCATCGTATTAAAAATGACAGCCAATACTCAAATGGATCTCTGTGTTAAGGAAGAAATTTGCATTTCTGGGTATTACTTTGCGTCTACACGACAGTATGGACAACAGTGCGGCCATGATATGAGGTTCCGTATCCTATATCAAAGTAAAAGTGATATTGAAAGCTTGCGTGGGGTCATTTGATGTCCAGTGATCACTTTGTGATAGATGTGAATTGCTCAGTTTAACATTGTCACTGGTTAATGACGATCAATAGGACAACGAGTGTTACCTGCTTAAAATTATTCTGAATGTACATCCTTTGGAACGTTAAATGAAGGGTTCACAAAATATCCACAGACGGTTGCTCCTGCTAAAAGTGTTGTCCAGAAAATGTTTACCAGATTTACAGCTACAGATTCAATCTCTAACACCAAACGTGGCCATGTACATGAGGTTTATTCACCGGAAAATATTCAGGATAATCCTTGGGAACACTTTGATATGCTTCTGCATGACGTGAAAATAGGGGTTTGGTGTGTGGTTTCAGCCCGATCGATTGTGGCACCATTTTTCAAAGTCTCGGTATACTATATGTGTAAAGGAGTTGTTTAGTCATTCATAGCGAGTTTGGCAGTAGATGAGAGAGTTAGCGCCTTTCCATCAAGACGATGCTACGGCACATACTTCACGCTTTCGGAGAAGAGCACGCAGCTTCCACAGGTTTATGGCCTCCTAGGTAGCCCGATCAGTCGACCTTCAATTTTTATTTATACGATAATTTTATGGATAACGTGTGCTTCAATAACGCCCATAAAAATTGAAGAGTTGGAAATCAACACTCGCAATACGATTGCGCAAATTACATTAAATGAATTACAAAAGTTCACCAAAACATGTTCAGACGCGCTGATTTGCGTATCGAAATTTGTGGTAATCTCTTTCAGCATCTGTAATGAACCATTGAGTTTATAATATATTGTTATTCGTAATATTCTGTACTTACTACGTTTAAATAGAAATATAAAGTTAAATTACCTTTCTATGTTCATAGAGGACCGCTTCCATCCATACTCAGGCTACAGTTGATCGGCAAGAAGAGGACTTCAAACTGAACTAAAGTTCTCACTTTCTCCCTTAGTTGAAAATGAGGCTACTGATATAAATCTGAAATACTTAGATGCCAGTTAAAACGCACCCAAAGCGCCTTTTGATTACGAAACAATCAAGTAGGCTAACAACCACCTTAGACGGCTGATTAAGTCCATAACCTTGATAAATTGTCTTTCTCTATTCATACAGGACCTCTTTTCTATTGGTAAAACCAATTAATAGTTGCTTGGAACAGGTAAAAAGGTACATAAAGGGGGTGTTGCTTGAAGAGTCTGGAACACAATGTGTGACTAACGTATGGCCATTATTGCTTATTATGACCTTCACCACGCAACAAGATGGAGGGAAGGCGATCAAAGTTTATAGGAGAGGAAAAAGCCACGAGAGGGAATAGAAGGCCTTGTAGGTGAAGCCGAAACATACAAGGATATATCGATGTGTTTATAAATTTCATAATAGTCTAATCCAATGGTAAAAGTTATTAACCTCTTTTAAAAAAATGAGCATGTCTTTTGTTTTACTTCTCTCATGATCTCATAGAGGGCGAAAATGGTGTTGGTCGTAAATTCTGTGCGGCGATCGGCTAATCTGAGGATTATTTCAGATGAGATTCACTACACGATTATTTGAGCTTTTTTTAACCTTTCCATGAGGAATATAATTTTGAGAATTTAATCTACTATCCAATAATCACCGTCAATATTTGGATAGTCAAAATAAGCCATATTTCAATATTTGAGAGATATCCAGGTAAGTTTCAAGCATGGCAATAATTTACAATTAGTTGCCATCCGAGTTCAAAATTTTGTGTTTGATTTAATCACCTTAATGCATCCAAATAAGGCGAAGATTAAATGTATCTACAAGACTATCAACTGTGGAGGCTATAAAATGATACCGACAATAAACTCACTGAATTGCTCGCACTTTAATAAGGCGCATAATTCACTTGGTAATATCCTAATTTTCAACTTCAATATTCCAATGGACTCCCAGCTTTAAAGGGTGAGATTATGTCCACAGTGTGTGGGGCTTATTAACTAGTTAAATTAACTCCGTGTTTAGTTAAGCCACACCGATTTATTGGCATTTTATTGCAGCTTAGAGCAGGTGGATGACAGTAGCACCGACTTCCAACGGAACAAATTAAAGAGCAGTATTTACAAAGTCATAGTTATTGTCATTCAAAACACTGATCTAAAAATATTATCACAAATTGGTGTCAATCAATTAAATGGTTAATAATACTAGATGAGACTCATAACTGAGGCGTTTCATCAACCGTAGCAATCTCTCTTTAGGGAAAATTTCTCAAAAAAACGACGATGAAAATTTCTCGCTGCACTTAGAATGATGAAATGAAGATCTAAATTGCTTTGAATTCACTAGGCTTAGAAGGCGCAACACGCGCTACCCATTTTACATGTAAGTTTAATGATAACCCCAGACAAATAATAATAGACAATTTGAAAGTAAATGCATTTCCAAAGTGTCTCTCCACAGTGCGGAGGAGATTTTACGCTTCGGGAATAAATATAACCTAAATTTATGCAATGATATTATGAAATTGTCTATTCAGTGCAAAATCTCACTGTACCAAGATTCAAAGAGGGCGAAGCATTTGTTCAACTCGCTGATGTTAAAAATTCTATCAAGTCGCCAGCTTTCCATGGAAGGGAGGAAGATCTTACTCGCTAAATGGTAATTTTGGTCGGAAATATTATTCCAGGACATTATTTTTCACATTTACAGCCAGATCTCTGCTACATCTCTCACTATTTACTACGTTTTAATACGAAGAGTGATTTTACAGTTGAAGTATATTAAACTAAATCAAAAGATACACTTGCACTATTTTTACTTTGAGTTGATTGCTGAGGAAAATTTTATTTCGAGTTCCAAAGGAATGCATCTCTTTTCTTTTGAGGCACACAACTTACAGTGTTAGTTTGAACTCTAAATTTCAAAGTGAAGAGCTTTTTCAATAGAAGGGATTTATGTGTTTCCTTGGCCGGTTATCAGTCGAAATCAACAGTCATTCTCCTTAACTTTTTATGATTTTTTTATTTTCAGTAAAAACAAATAAACGAAGACAGTGCAATTCGTCAAAAAGCTTGATTTTATCATTAAAAAAAACTAAAAAATCACAGAGATTAAAGGTTGAAATTTTCATTTGTCCATAATGGGGACAGGATTTTGGTATTGAGTAGCACACACTCCAAAATAGGATAAAACTGAGCGATCTCAAGCGCGCTAGAATATGTTGGAAAGTGCGACCGTGTTGCCGATAGCGTTAGGGGGCAAATGAGGTCACGGGTGCAGAGACCCCTCAATTAATCAACAATCAAATAATCAATAATTGCCAGCGCACCCAAAACAGTATTTAATGACTAAACTCTGTGCCAGTTTCTCATACGGGGTGGGGGACACCACAGAATACACGATCCAATTAAACGCACTACTTTTCATAAGTTGAGGTAACTTAGCTAACTTCGGGAGCCTTATCATGGTAGGGGATTTTGATAAAGAGATTACTGAGGTTTTGTCAGGGCTTATTCGTGTAGCAATCCGCTAGAGTATCAGTAAGATTCGAATCTCATTTCGACTTAAAGGCGCATCAAAATAATTGTTTATAGTTTGTGGATCCCTGTTGGACAAGAAATTGTTTAAGTACCTGAAATACATTAATTCTCTCTTTCTATATACCCAAATAATGTGATTAATAATGGCAATTATCTTAAATTTCAATCGCCAGCACCCACATCAATGTAGAATGTTTTTCTTATTGATAGGAAATAGCGCTTTGAATAATTTTTTAAATCGAATTGTGAAATTCCATACGAAAGGTTTCATGATAAGGCACATCGCCTTTAGGAGATCATGAAACGTCATTTTCTTTCAATTTTAATTTAACCTAATTCCAGGAACTTATTACCGTCATTGATGCAACTTACAAAGTTCTAAGCAAAGACTAAGCTGAGAGACAGTTGGGAAAGTTGATTTCTCAGTTCAAAGGTTTAGTATCTCAGTGATTCAAAATAATAACACAAAAAATCTCCTTGTTGCAGAATGAATTAGTATTCTACGAGTGCTATGAGTTTTCAAATTGTCAAGGCGAAAATATTACTAGGAATGTGTGAAAAATATTTTGGCAAAGATTTCCTTTTGAGAAAACGGGAATTTTTTTACCTATATCTGCCAATTTCCCCCACATTCATATTTTTGACTCGTTTAGAAATTTCAAGGTCTTAAGTAACTGTCTTTTGTGCTTAGTTGACTTTGAGTGACCACCATCCTTATTCTCCCTCGACTTCAGGTATCGGGCTTGCAAATCGTGGAAAATATATTCAGGAAAATAAGGATTGAATAAAATAAGATTAAATCAATTCGGAGAAAAAAAAACTAGTCAAAACGAGAAGATCATGATACTAGTTACCGGATTTGATTTAGGTATCCTTACTAAGTACAGGAGATAACTCCGGACTTCTTGGTCCTGATCTTCCTTTTCAGAACCACTTTTTATGGAAAGGAAAACGTTATACATCCACTCTTTTTCAGACTTGCATTATGCACCATAACTCTGCTGAATAGATGAAAATTTACGCAATTTTCAAAACTAACCGTACGAGAGTTTCATCAAATAATTCCCAAAACAAAGACACTACAATCTGAAAGGACGTTAGAATTTCCCTGCATCAAGTCGAAGATAAGATAAGGTAAGATAATATCCTACGGTGTGTAAAGCCCAAAATTTCAAGAGACTTTCTTGGGATGATTAAAATAGCGTTAGCTTTTATAAGATAAATCAAACCAGCATTACCTAATTTCGCTATATTTTAAATCTTCACCTTCGTCACGAATTTGGTTATTGAAATAATAAGAACCACTGAGATTAAAATTTAAAATGACTGAGTGCTGGTAGTGGGGTTACTTGTGAGAGAACCGGTGTGCTGTTTGTACATGGCTTTCATTAAAATTCAAGTCCCAACCTGCGTGCTGGATTGAAGAGGAAAAATATTGGCCAATGAAATGAAAGCAGAGGACAATTTCTGAAATTAAAACATTGAAATTTCAGAACCTTTATCTAAAACAGTTAAATACAAATATTGTAAGGCCAATATTGTTCATTTCCTTCCTCTACACGATCCTCTTTTGACGCTTATTGTATTACACCGCGATCCAAATCTTGACCATGGTGAAAACTTGCATTACTGATAAATGAAAATTAAGAAATAGACGTGCTTCGTAAATAAAAAAACATGATTTTCCTTCAAGTAATTCTAAAATATAAAATCTTTATTTTACGTCCTTTTGATTCTTGGTTCTTTTTAATTCCTTTTAATTCGAACAAATCTTATTAAATCTTCCAACCGTGAGATATGCGACATGGCTTGACATCTTGAGTTCGGCCTGCTTGGATTGGGGTTTTGACGGATTGTATACGTAACTAGGGGATCTAAGTGCCAGGTTAGAGCAGGTCATTTTGGGATATACTTACGATTATTTGTCATTTACTATTCTATTTAAAAGTTTATCGTTTTGCCTATCTTTATTGACGCTTGAAGATGTTGAAAAATAAAGATGAGGTTATCTTTCGGTGTCATTGTTAATATTCACTTAGGGATTCCGGTTGTGCTCAAAACGATCTATTTTCACATTTTGCCATCAGTTCAGTTTATTAGGCCTTACATAGCCAATATTTAAACCAACTTTTATAATTAATTCCACCTCGCTTCCTGTAGATAAATTAAAGTAATGTACGGTTACGACCTAGTTATTGCTAGTCATTGTCTCTCGGATATGAATACTTAAAGGTCTGAATTGTTGCACATTTCTCTTGATCATTTTGGAGTACTAGACATTAATGCAATTGATAAAATGATTTTGAAGTGTAGCAACAAACACCTTGGAGTGAATAAAAGCCATTGTGTGACGATTAAAGAGATAAATTTGTCATACATGTATCACATTTCCTATATAGATTTACGCTCAATTTCTTTTCCTTACAAGTTTGACGTAATAGACGCCCTATTCCCTGATTTGAGCCAGCTCACTGTCACCAGGGGGCATTGACATGAGAAATAAACCCCCTAATTAAGCCTATTTTATGACCCAATTACGAAACAAGCTCTGAAATAGGCGGAGAAGGAATTCCATTGCCAACTCAGGATAAAAGCACCGAAATAATTGAATTAGTACCATCTGTTTTAACTGCTCTCCTTTCGGAAACTGCTTCAGCAGAAAATGTCATAAATTAAGATGGACTGTCATGCACCTTTGCCGTAACTTCTTCGTCACATGGAAAATTTTTATTGCTATTCATGAACAGCTCCTCGATAATTTATCTATGAAGATTGAATACAATCCCTGGGTTTAGCATATTTGAGAATATGCTAAAACCTGTCTTGTACATTTTAGGGATAGTAAATAGTTAAATAACTAGTTTCTGTCTTGTAGACAGTCTTCAGCTGCCTCTTTCCATTTCCCATCCATCTCCAGTACAAAAACGATTGCTAACAGGAGTCTTGAAAATGAAATCGATGATGAGATTGCTAGATGTTATTGGTTTCAGTAGTGAAGTGGAGATTATGCCTATCATTACAGCTAAGGCATATGGTACTCAAGACCTAACATAAACATTTGGATGGACATAAGGGCATTCTAGGAAGATAAAGATTTATTTAAAATACGGAACCCAGGTAAATTCCTCTTGGAGTTTCGAATGGTATTTGATAGTCCAAATGTAGGCAAAAAATAAAATACAATTAAAGAAAGCGAGGTGCATAGAACCTTGAGGTCGTATTAGGCCACGTTTCTCAACAGGAGTGGAGAAGCAGTAGCGTCGTTAGAGAGGTGGTCGTTTGTCAACCCTATCAAGTCAAAATATCAACAGTCACGGCTTTAGATAAAAAGGAAAATTTAAAAAAAGCAGAGTGGTCCAAAGTGCAGATAGGATTCTTGATGAAAAAATGTTAACGTATTTTTTGCACATAATCGTTCGGGACGGGAGATGCTAGTTTCTGTGCTATTGCAAAATGCTCTCGATTAATTGATGTATTAATCGAAGCGAAAACTGAAGCCAATGATTGCTTGGTAAATCAGGTTGTTTTAATATCGATGAGCAAGTATGTGTTTTGATACCTGCTAATGAATAATTTTATCTAATCGAATAAACATAATATTTGAGTTCTAGTGGAATATATCTAGAAGCTCTGCGTTTGAAAGGTCAGCTATCGGGGTCGGCGAGAGACGGGTCACCATATTCAAGTGCTTACGAGATACGTTAGGATCTGTTGAACCTTTGAATGCGAGTGTCAGAGGTCGAGGAACAGTTCACTTATTTACAATATCAAGTCTTTCAACTATGACCTCAACGTCTTAACTGAAATTGACTGACCTGATTCAATCTAAAATCTCATGTCAGAATGCCATTTGCTACCTCAATTTCGACACTCCTCTACGCACCACGTAAGGCCCTTAGAGCTTCAAGGTTTTCTATAATTGAAAATTTTCAAGTTAGAGTTAATATTGGAAATTATAATACCCAAAGTAGACCCAAGCTTAAATCATCAGGTTATATGAAATTTTATTTAGGAAAAAGCGCTTAAATATGAGTTAAACTATAATCTGAATTTTAGGGCACAAAAGGGGGGTCAACATCTGCTATAATCATACCTCCTTGTAATAGCACCAGCCATATTCGCCACTGATACCTACGGTAGGTCAGTCTTGTGCGACTGTCAATGACCTTATCAACATTAGATTTGAGCTTTCCAATTTCCGTCAAATAAAACAGGTAAAAAGAAATCGAAAATGTTTGAACTCCTTGGTAGAACTCGTTAAACATGGGTGGATTGGGTGATGGATATTTCAATTTACTCTTCCCACATTTTTGCTCCTAGCCAATATCTCATATCCTATAGGTATATAAACCGAGTACCTTTATAACAATAAAGGCTCGACTTATTCCACATTTTTGGCATTTTATGACAATGTAATGCTATTGGCGGTGTAAACGCGGAAGTAAGCATTATTCTTATATCAAAGGCCATTGTCTTGACATGAAGTTTCCATAGTATTGCTTGAATAAGGACAGTTGAGTTATATTCACGTGAGGGCATTTTTATTACAATTTGGGAAGGGACATGGGAAATCTAAAGGTAAAATATAAATAAAATAAATAAAATTCCTTTTGCGTAATGCATGAAATCGACATGGATGGAGGCTCCCTTGATTTTAAGAAAAAAAGAAGAATATAAGATAAATTTTTTTTTATTCGGTATTTGTAGGACGGTAATGAATGTAATACGACACCTTTAAGCAACAATAATGTTTCAATAATGAAATTTTACTGTTAAATTTTTGGAGTTTACTTCTTTATTAATAAGTCCAAGACAGCGTTTGACGGGATTCAATGAAGCTGATTAAATTGATATTCCTCACCGTTTCATATAAATAGATGATAACAGTCCCTTAGTCATACCAACTTCCTATTACCTTAATCATTTGTTTTAAAGTTAAATTTCGTAAACCGAACTGGTTTAATTCAAGAGTCCTTTTGTCGGGATGACTTGAGCTCTCCTTATATGCTCCATGATGACCTTCTCCGTTCCCATTTTTTTATTTATATCAAATGGCAGGCTTTATGATAGTTATCATTAGCCCTTTAGTTGACTTCGGACTTCACAGAGGGGAGAAACGTCAAAGTCACAACTAGTCGAGAGGGTGAACAGAAGAGCCACTCACAGATGTAAGGGACAGACACAAGGGTAGAGAAAAAGGTAAGGTGAGTTCTGTGGAAGTGGTTGAATATGACATACAGTGGAGTCATGGTGGTTTGAAGTCAACTGCCCGTTTATAGACTTTTTTGGCGTATGAGTATACGTGGCCTGGGGTGAACCACGTGGAGGTAAGTCTATGGCACACCCCCGTGCTCATCTTAAATGCCGTAAGAATTTTTATTGATTAAAATTTCTCACTGAGACACGAATGTTTTCTTTGCTAAGGTAATTTTAAAACTCTCCGCATTAAAGTGGTTTATTTCCACTTTAATATCCAACTAGTGTGCAATGCAATCACATGCTATGGAACACATGAATAGTGAACGCGACTTGTTATTGCGCCCAAAGTCATATTCATCACACCCATTGGATTATTTTTAACTACAGGTTGTGCAATAGACTTACCTCTAACGTGGTGCACCCTGGGCAAACGTATACTCATACGGCAAAAAAGTCTACAGACCAGCAGTTGACTTCAAACTACCATGACCTCACTGTATGTCATATTCCACCACTTCCACATAACTCATCCTTCCTTTTTCCCTACCTTTGTGTCTGTATCACTCTTCCATCTGTGAATCACTCTTCTGTTCCCCATCTCAACTTTTTGTGAATTTGACGTTCCTCCCTCTGTGAACCCCGAATTCAACTAATGGGCTAATGATAATTATCGTAAAGCCTGCCATTTGATATAAATAGATTTTTAATTACAAGTTTGTAAGTTTGCGCGTATTTAAAGCCTGATAACGGTGCCTTAAAAGGGCTTTGTGTCTGAATTCCCAAACTGAGATCAGAGCATAAGCATAATTACTTGCATATTAGTGAAGCTGGAAAAGAATTTGCGCCCGCTGTTACTAATTGGCTTCTATTTGTAAAGTAAGGGCAACTATGATCGTAGTAGGTACATGAGAGTTAAATAAATGGGCTTTTATGAGGGGCCTATTGCACAAAATACCTAATATGTCACTCCTCAGTAAGTTTGTCTGGAAATTTCGTTAATTATAATATTTAAAAAATGCAGATGCTTTTAATTATGCATGAATTAAAACTGGTTTGCAGTCATAAGACACACGTCGAGTGTCGACCTATTAATGGTAGAAAAGCAGCTTCTATTTTTGAGATAATTTTAATAGAAGTTAGAGGCATACGAATTTCTGGTCAGTTAATCTACTTCATAATCAATTTAGAGTCTATCTTTTTTTAACCAATTCAATACTAATTTATTAATATCTCTAATAAATTGCGTGACTGCATATTTGTAAATGTAAGTGTGATTAATTCGGCTTATAATCAATTCAGAGGCCCATCCGGGTCGTGAGCACCTCATTACTGAAATTGCTCAAAATTATGCAAAATGAGGCCAAATGGGCTGTAACTTGCCTCTAAGTGAAGTATACGAAACTAATTAAAATTTCATCTAAGTTGGAGACCCACGTAAGTTTATGCATAATAAGTCCATTTTCTTGCCTCTGAAAATTAGAGCTATTTTTAATTCCCCTTATGAACTTCATTAGCACTAGGACACTTAAAGGTATTTTTGAATAATATTTCATCAAGGCCCCAGCATTTTTCTTCCATTTAAATATCCATTTCATAGCAAAATGTAATCAAAGTACATTGGTATAGTTAAATTTTATCAAACATATTCATTTTGCCACAATTATTATGTTAAGTTAGAGTGTATGGATTTGCAGGTACACATTTATTTAGACTGTATGACCAACTTCTCAAAAATACTCTGAATGTGAAGAAAATAGCTGATTAAACTGATGGTCCAAGTGTTAGGAAATTTTCAAAGAAGGGACTTTGATTCTTATCTATTCAACAAAGAGGAATATAGATTGCTATTTTGATACTTTCTTGAATTGAATTTAGTGCTGATTTTGTTGACGACTTCTAATATGGAGCGTCTTGACTTACTCCTTTATAAGACGCAAAGCATCCGGAAATCGGCAGTTTAAATGCTTTTTGGGGGATTTAAAATCTATGACGCTTTTGGGCAGAGTTTACATTTCATGCCTATATATGGCCATTTTAACGGCTGTTACGCTTAGAAGTGCATTTATATCCTCAAACAAAATGCACCAGAACTCGGTGTGGTCCACATTCTGCAATTCGAATTAATATTCATAGAGATTTTAAACGAATTTCTTCAACAGATTTTTTCATCATCAGTCTATCAACTCCAAGAGTGGGATGGATTCTAGTTAACATAGCTCGAGTGCCATTTAATATCCCTGCTGAATGCTATTATGGAAAAGTGTGTAAGAATTTAGCCCAACTCAAGCACAGTGCAAAATCACTTCTGAACGGATTTATACTCAATTTAGAGTCGACTGAATGCTTTCTATTGATTGCATAGACTAAGTTGACAACTTTTCATGAACTGTATATGCAATGCTTACACTTCCTTTGAAATAATGACCAAAACCGTTTGACTTAGAACTCTAAATGCAAATAGAATTTTTTCCATAAAGTGGCATATAAAGTCCATTTCCATGTCGGCGAATGCCGCTTCACTTTGAGCTGGGCAATGCAAAGGAGAATATTTGAAATTTGGCTTGTTACTGAAATATTTAAAAATACACCCCTCCTTCCTAGGGCATACAAAAATGCATACTTAATGTTTGCGTAAATTAAATTGGGTTTGCCGAGATTCGCAGACTGTTCCATCATTCTGGAATTGTGAAGGATGATTGTTTTAATTACTGGCGCAGTAGTGGCAGCTTATTAAATAGTAATAACGGCAACAAGAGGCAATAGAATGGGTGAAGAGCTACGCACTCAGTCTGGCAATCTTTAGGGATAATTCAAGTCATTTGCATGAAAGTGATCGGAAAGTTGGCCCAAATTAATGGATATGTGTTTGTCATTTATATTTGATCCAGGGGATCTTCAAATGATAATTTGTCGCTACAAAATTGTGGTCTACTGATATGCCTTAACAGCACCTTTATTCCGTATCTATAATCGGAAGTGCGTTATTACCACTAGGGTTCCCTCAGTTGAAGAGGAATTCTAATTGTAATTCTACAGTAATCCATGGAAGCATGCCATTAAAACCAGTTCTACCAACTAAAACAGTCCTAATTTGAGATCCGTTAAGATGATTACTTCACTACGTTAATTTAACACCATATCTGCCTCTAAAATTCTGGTTAGCATGAAATAAAGCAAAATAAGTTACATAATCTAACTTATTCCCATCATAAATATGCCTATTAAGACCTTTCTGTCATTAAACCGCAATTGCAACTTGGCATCTAGTCTTTCATGCACCAGAAGATGGGGGAGAGAGAGAGAGGAAGAGAAAGAGTGAATAAAATCATCAAATTTTTCATAAGTCGTAATTAGGCACGCATAAAAATAGAAGGACCATGTCCCTGCTGATGGATGGTTGCGAGTGATGCTGAAGTTTCAGGTCACAGATAATAACGAAGCTAAAGTCAATGCATTGGCATTTAGGACCAGCATAAGAGACAGTGCTCAAGTAGAGAACCATTATCTAGGTGTATCTATCGCAAGCCTTATCAAAAGGCATTGTGGCAAGATACCATATAACTTCTTTGTTAAGTAAACCTTCATTTTGCATTTTCTCTAGTGACTCATATATACACATTTTGTATTTTTGCCTAATAATATTAGGGAGATCTAATGACTGTTTAAATGAACTGCTTCTTCACCCCTCGACGTGTCTGAAATGGCAGCCATCTAGCGTTGCATTACTTTCCACCATCTCGTGCTCGTCTGCATACACCAGACTGACTTTTCCTTCCTATTTCGTAGAATGTTAAAAACAGGATGTGACGCATTAGTTCCATTCAAGACAGACATGAAAAATAAACTAGAAACGCAACAGTTGTGTCTCTGTTAGACAATGTTCTGCAAATTGTGAAGAAGTTTATCTTTAAGAAAGTTAAATCGAAATGAATATAAGAAAAGTCACAAAATATTTGCTTCCTAAAATGGAAACTGAGAGGCTTTGTATATTAACAAGTTTCTGCTAATACCTAATTGAAAGGTCGACAAACGTTGGTCAAAGCGTCATTTTAGGCTTGGAGATGCATTTCTTCAAAATGATAAACAGGCGCTATGACTGGAAATTGCAACTAATAAGCATTAAATCAGAGTTGTTATACAGTTGGCCGTCGTCTCACTGTGTGATCAGTGAACGGAAGCAAAACCAGTTGGCGGAAAGTCCGAAAACAAAAAAGGGAATTATAACTTGTTTATGAATTTCTTGATCCTACAGTCTCTCTCCTTCTCTCTTACTCCGCCTATAGAAAAGACAATAATATCAAATGAAAATGCCAAAATTCACGTAAAATGTACACCCCCATTATGCTTAAAAATTACTTTTTATCTCATCATCTGCTCATGTCTTACAAACAATTTTCAATATCAAGTGTCTCAATTGTGTTCGCAGATTAGATCCATTAACAATGTACTATTTCTCCTGTCTCTAGATACAAACGCTAGTAGAGCCACCACTACATGCTCTTTGCTGTAAAAGTTGCAGATGAATCAAAGCGACATCTCCACCTAGAGTACCATGTCAATTACTATGAATATAATCTGAGCCTTGAATAGTGGATCCATTTCACGAAATTCAAACACACGGATATTCGAAATTGGCTTATACTCATTATAAGAACATGGACATCTCAATATTCCTAGAATTCAAATGGGGTACGATTCGAGATGATATGTCTCAACATCAAATAAGCCATCTGACGAATAATCAAGTTAAGTGATAGTACTTATCACCGTTCATCTCACGTTTTCTTTTTTTACTTAATTTACACAATTCAAACTGTCAAAGAGGATTTTCCTCAGGATTAGAAGTCAGCGGTCATTTCCTATGATGATAATCTTGATAAATGTCGCTAAGTAAGCGCTCATTAATCGACGGGAACAAATTAAAACTACCGATCGAACGGCGATGAGAGCAAGTGCCTTAAACTTTGATGATGACTTTGATCAAGTCCATTATGTGGCAATGAAAACAAACCATGCTATTACATGTCTGCGTTTCTGAGGTAATTTATTGTGAAAATTGATGTTGCTATCACTACCCATCGTTTGAAATGGGTGCTGCGGTCGGCGCAAACAATCAAATAGTATCTAAAAGGAAGAAAGGTCCCCATTTTCGCTGAATAACCGATCGATTTAACTGGGTCTAAACAAACTGCCTAAAAAGTAAATTCCTTTAACGATCTCAACAAATATTTAGATTTTAAGGCGATTTTCAGGTCATTAACCAAATATAAAGTAAGATAATAATTGTTCAATAGAGCAAAACATGATCAGCTCAATTCAAACACTTTCGTGAGGAGTCGTGCCGACCAGAAAGGCAGAGATTTTGTGACCAATCCCAACCCCTCCCCACCCCCCTCTCCCTCCACCCAGTTCGAAATGTACTTTTGTGCAATAATGTGAGCTTTGACAATGCATCTTTGCTGAATGAAACAGTTATTATCATTTCAGCGATATACACGCGTTTCTATTATCACTCGAATTATTTCATGAAAAGTGCCAAATGTGACTATTTGCTGTCTGTTCTATTAGCACACCTATTTCAGAAGGTCTTCCATGTAATTAACAATTTTAGAAAGCATTTCCCTCCAAAATATTACCTAAACTTACGCATTAGATCAAAGCTTAAAAGCCAGTTATTATGAAATGTAATTTCCGAAATGTTGAACAATATTCTTACAAATTATTACCTTCTTAATATTTGCATTACTTGAAGTTCTCCATAAAGGTCATTTTATTAAATGGAAATGTACCAGGCTAGCGTCTTTCTCATTCTGTTAAAACGTGCTACTCATTTCAGACAACTTACATTTCACTGAAATCCAGTTTATTGCTCTTAAAGTATGAACTGAGTTCAAATATAATTGTTGGTTTCTTTTATTTAATTTAAACTATATTCTGGAAAGCAGAGCACAAGTTCCATGGGGCTAATTAAAGTGGTAAATTTCGTTTGAATATGCTTTGATTCGGCATGCATTAAAACTTCAGAGGACAGCAATAGCATTACTTTAAATAGGACATCGTATTTTGGTGACGACTACTTTTTGGAGGATTAAATTGTGTTCATTTTTTTGTTATTGGCACCAAAATTCAACCACCATTAAAATCGAAAATTCGAGAACGCGAATGCATCTCCTGCAACTTGAAAAGGATGTTTCAAAGACTTACCACAGATTTTCAGCAGCAATCGCTTCTTAGCATCCAGGTAGCAAAGTAACAATCTCCTGCATTCACCGACTGCTACTGCTGCGGTAAACTGCTCAGAGGAACTGTACTTTCATAGCTTAAAAGTAATTGTGATTATAAATCTTGGAAATTCTCAAAGCCTTAGGTTCTTAGGTTTCGTGCATTTTCGTTGCCTCAGCTGCTACCCTATGATCGTTTTATTTCTAGTGGCACCACCAGACTTATTAAGTCTAAGAGGCGAATCCAACCGCTTTTAGGCTGCAAAGAACTGGGTAGTTGGAAGGTCAGAAGTAAGACGAACGCCTCTAATCCAATTTTAAATGACACTGCTGAATTCCGCAAAGTGATGAGTGAGTATAGCCTTAATCAACATCAAACAATTATCGATGTTCCATCAGATTTAGTTAATGACGCTAATTATTAGAATTGCCTATTAAACTCACCTTTTTGAACTATTAAAAATCACCAAGTTTTACGAAAGGCAAATTTGCCAATTTATAATTATGCTCAATATCTAGCGACTGGGTTAGAAAATATAGCTTCTTGCCATAAAAGCATACTTATGGTATGAATACTTCAGCAGATTTAGAGGCCTAGATCACACTGGTAAATACGCTATAAATGAGTTCATGGATCTAGACTGAACCTAAATTAAGGTGCAAATTGAGCTCAACTTGCTTAAACTAGAAGACTACCATAATTGGTAAAAGCGATCAAAGTGGTTGGTAAACAAGGTCACTAACAATATGGCCTTGTCGACTGGAGCTAAGACAGTGGATGTTTATTTGGGAAAAATTTATGAGTTACATATTTTAATCTGAACACCAATGAGATTATATGTGGTCTGGGTCACGCTAAATGGGTAGTGAATATGAGCGAAACATAATGATTACTTATGCTATCTTGATTTGCATTCTGTGAACAGAAACCATCCATTGGACACTTAATTACTTTGACTTCTGTCAATCAGGTAATTACATCACATTATTGTAGGTATTCAGCCAACCCCTGCACCTATCATAAAAATGAGAAATCTTCATTTTTTCCTAGACCAGCCTGGTCATAGAGGCTGTAACACATGGTGATAGCAGTCATGTTACAACTGTTCCTACCATTACACTAGGTAAGCATTTTCAAGATGAAATTCTGGTTGAGTTTGTGAGTATTCACCTTAGTGAGCTGGTAACGCAGTGGTAAAAATGTACGTCAACCAAGTCGACTGATGTTCATCAGTGATATGAATGCCCCGATGTACTACTTAATTCTAGTCAATAAGTTGAACCTAAAAATGCATCTTTCCTTAATTAGATTCATTGTATTTAAGTGTTAGTGAGTCTAAGTGGGGTCAGATAGTTATAAAAAATCAGTGTCCACCAATTTTAGAAATTTCCGATTGTGCACTAACTATAATCTGAGCTATTGGATACCAATTTTGTCCTGTTATTGCAGCATCATAATTATTGTAATGTTCAAGAATCGAGTCTACCGAAGCCAGCATTCTGCCTTATTGGATTTTGGCAAATGAAACTTAGGCCTTCCAATAACCATCAAATAAAATATGTGTTAGGAAGACTGCATTACCAAATACTTCCTCTTTACTTCTAAGTAGTGTTCAAGCACATAAGGAACCAGCAAATAAAATCACACAAGACTGAAAGACAAGACCAAGTCAACAGAATAGACGTCTTCTATATTACCGTCAATGACACAATCAATATTTTATTCGTCATTTAGAAATTCCACTCAAAATGAAAGCCTGCCATTTATTCCACTCACCATCGGTCGACTACTTAAATATTCCACCTAAATGCCTGGCGTAATGGGAACAATAAAAAGAACGGATAAGTCAACGAAATACACTTGACAGTAGGTCATTGTCAATCATACTTTGGCCTTCGTATCTCGAAAGGGTGATTACTAGGTGGCTCGACTCTAGGAGCTAGGAGATGCGATCCATTCATGCGTATGTAAATCTTCATGAAAAGTCTTCGCTAACAAACGAAACACAGAACTCAGTGCATTCAAACCGATACGTGATTTCAATGCCAGGGGAAAGAAACATTAACTGAACTATATATTTATAGGAAGTAAAATTTGCCTAAATGATCGGAAATAACGTGAAAATCGCTATACTCATTCGGGATTTATACATTCACACAAATTAGAAGATCATAAACAAAAAAGGCACCAGAGAGCGGCAAATAAACAGTACTAATAATCAAAGGAGAGAAGTAGATTGAGCTAAGAACAGGGCTAGAGTTTAAGAGTTAAAGCAATGAGAGGACTGAAGTTGCACCCAGTTCTAGAGGAGGCAGATCAGGAGATGTATCATCGGTTGTTGTGTCGTTATCAAGAGATCGCTTCTTGCGTCGTCGGCTGCCTTCGATATTCTTGCCAGAGTAGAAACATCTCTGATGGTTGAGAAGCGGAAGAAGATCGAGAATTCTAGTGAGGTGCTTGGTGTTGGCAGCGAACTCCTTCAACTCGTAGTCTCGCATGTATTCCATTTCATTGACGCGAGATCGGTTGATCTTGCGAAGGTATTCGATGCGTTCATCGATCTTCATTCGATCGGCTTCCTCCTTAATCTCCTTAAAACGTGCTGCGCCATCTCCTTCAGGTGTCTCTTCAGGACTGGTATTAGCTAAGTGAAAACATGAGACGATGCCAATAAACACTTTAACTCCGGACCTACAATCTACCTAACCAATTCGTCTTTCGATCATTTTGAACATAAGTCGGACGATTGATTAGGGAAATAGATCGTGTTACTTACCGGACACTTAAACCAAACACTAGGGGTGCAAACAAGACTAGACTAGAGTATTCAATACATTTTGAGCGGTAGGGACGTAGACTATGAGACGTATGGTACTCGATTGCATTTAACGTACAGTCAAGAAACTAGAGCGTTGAAGGTTTGCAGGTGTCAATGCACAAATCCACTCTTTTATGAAAAAAGTGAACAACTTTACGAATTTATCGTGCAGATAGATTCAATGCATATTCCCTTATCTTGGCTTTATTACAGGCGTCTCAAATCGAGTCCTCTCGTCTTGAAAAATTACTGACTTCTCCTGCCCTAGTTCGTGTAGGGGTACCATATATACCACTTATTTCCTTTTCTTCCTGGTTCTACCTTGAAGCGATATGTGATATCAATTCCCTGAACATGGCAATGTCCAACTTAAAATGTGTCTCTCCAAAGAATGGCATTTGCACAGTCAATGGTCTTTAATGCTTTTCCTATTGGCATCATTCTTAGTTAGACCATTTCATGCAAGAATGGCATCACTATGAAAATAATTGAAAATGACGCGTTCCAAAAAGCAATTTCGAGCATACTTATCTTATCCTTGAGTCCTTTCATCTTTTTTAGCAGGGCTTCAATATCCCGACCAAGTTGACCAACTTCTGTGCTAGTTCTCTTGCCGATTTCAATCACTGAGTTGGCTTGCGGCCGAACAGCTTCCAGGGCATCTGAACTGCTCTTGAAATCAGATTTCACTTGACTATAAAGCGCATCCTCTTCCTCTTGCTTCTTGGTCAGAGCCTCGATCTCTTCAACTTGTTTACCTACCTGTTAAGCAAGAGATTAGAGTGAGTAAATAGGTGTGCATTTGATAAATAAACTGCAAATTTTTGGGTCAAGAATTTTATCGTCTTTTCCTTAATTTTAATATATTGTTGGGGGATGCGCTATAGACTTACCCCCATGTAGTGAACCCTGGCAAACGAATGCCCATATAGCAAAAAAGTCTATAAATCGGTAGTTTACTTCAAACTACCATGACCCGACTGCTGTATGTCATATTTGACCACTTCCACAGTACCCACCTTACCTTACCTTTTTCTCTATCTTTGTGTCCGTCTCTCTCTTACATCTGTGAATCACTCTTCTATTCCTCCTCCCCTTCCCTCTGTGAAGCCCAAAGTCAACTAAAGGGCTAATGATAATTAGCATAAAGCCTGTCATTTGATATAAATATATTGTCAGGATTAGGAAGTATTGATATCATTAGAAGAAATAATCGGAAATACTTAATTAGGCGGTGGTTGCCAAATTGGAAGAACAAATAATTACAATCTTACCAAATTCCAGGAGGGAAGTTTATTTATTGCAGAACCGCATGAACCACTAGGCTCAGTTTTAATGGCGTGCGGTTAATAGTATTCTAATTATTTAGTGAGAGAGCTAATTTCTGACAACGTTGCGATTATCAGGTTTCAAAGAGAGGTTAGACACTAATTGCATCCACCCCCCCTCTACGTCCATAATCTAGGTCACACATGCGCGTGTTGGGTATTACCGCACTCTCGTATGTGCAGAATAGTTGCAAAGGGGCCTTGAGACATGAATAAACACGCGACTAAGTTGTGAAGGTGAATATGGTTTCAGCGCTAGCCTGATTAGCCTCTGCTGACCGAAAAGTAAATAACTGGATCTAAACAAACCAGCTTTTGTCCAGCATAGTAAATTAGCTGAAACGATAAATTTAGTCAATACCGTGATTTATACCTGATTTGGTAAATTGTATATGCTTTTTTTTTCTATCGAACACCATAATTAGTAACAGTAGACACGGGAGTGAAACGCATTGGCAATTGATGCACCTATATAAGAGACGGATTTCGGTCTGGCCTAATGACAGTAATTGAGAAATCATAGTAACTCTGTGTGCCTCATCTCTTTCTCAAGAGTAAATGCACCGAAACATTGGTACAAGATAGATACAAATAATAAATTTAAAGAATAAACAAAGATTGATTGTAGTATTGTAAAAGACATAAATCTTTCAAGGTTATTAGGGGAAAGTGAATCAATTTAAATCTGGCATTGCAGTTGCTCCTATTAATAAACTTTAATATCAATCAGGTAGGTTTTCAGAAGTGATGCTTACTTTGTCAATTTACGCTCTCCAACACATAGGCAAGCAGACCGTTCTCTAATTAACTAATTCAATTCTAATTGGGCGCAACTATTTTTAGATACAATCAATGTTATTAAAAATGTAAACAAAATATAGCTCAAACCCATGGGAATCATGGCCAGAATGAAAATTTAAAGATCACGAGTAAGTAAGGCGCCATGCGGTCTAAGTAGACATCTTAAAAGAATGACAAAAGTCTTCTAAAGAGTTCATATAAACAACCAAATTTAAACCCCAATAGGTGAGACTAGACAATTTTCTAATACCTTCTCTATCAATCAATACACCTTTTTCCTAAAATTAGTATTTAACATTTTTTAGCTTTAATAAAAATGACAATCAATATAGTTGGAGTTTTGTCAATAAGTTTCTCACTAAATTGTAAGTCAAGACAATTAATAGCCAATATTTCGGTAGCTATTCGAATTACGGCAATGAAATATTTCAAACAACCGCTAAAAGGTGGTTGAGAAATGAGCGGTAAATCTTACATCCTCCTTCAATTTCTTGATTTCATCACTGTAGGAGGCTACTGTGGTCTGAAGAACTTGAGCAGCACTAAGAGCATCATCGATTTGAACATGGATACCCTGCACCTGCTTATCGATTTTATCGAGGTCTTCACTGATCTGCTTCTTGACGTCATCCATAGACTCCAATTCCTGTTTTGTTTGATCAATATATGCGTCGAAATCTGTAAGAAGAATGAACCATTTCATAGTATAGAACATACCACAACTCGCAAACTCCAGAGACTAGTATTTAACAAATTGAGTAAGGAAAACCCAAGGACGGAACCTCCCTAGCCAACTTCTGTGCAATCGATACTTAGCAAAACACGACCTCTTGGCCTTTGACCATTTTGTGTCCTTGTTTAGATGCATTTTCAAGAGATTTTTAAAAATGATTGACTTTTAGTGGGGATGGTGTAATAAATTGAAAGTATTCATTAGTTAAATAAAATGGTCAAGATTTTTATTGCAGAAATCGACATTGCGTTCAGCCAAATTCAAACGCAAAAGTACATGCTAATTACACCGGTTGTCGGCCTTGACGTCACAGAAAGTACACGTACGAAAACAAAGTTGCATGTTAAAAAAAACGGAGCTAAATGGAGATTGCGCAAACGATGTTAGATGCTACCTTTTACAATTCCTTTTCTTCGTTGTTGGGATTGAAGGCACATTTCGTTATAGCCCTTGAATTTGGCCAGAAAAATGACTGGCGAATTTCGTTGGGGCGCTTTTAATTACGAACATTTTAGAATTGCCAACTGTGTGTGTTTTGTCACATTTCAGTTAATAAATAAAGTAAGCAGGAATATAAAAGGTGGACGACACCAATAGAAATCCAAATTAATGTTAAAAGGAAATACAAAGAGGTTGATCGATACGTTGCAATTACTCTTGAATGAACTCTACCGAGCACTGCAATGTCAACTGTAAGCACTAGCTTTAACAAGATACCAATAAATAAAGGTGAAATGACCAACTGCCGAATTAAACCATCTGGCCATCAATCTCTGAATATCATGACCACATTCTCACTAGTGAATATGGGAGTCATTCCATTTCACTTTCATGCCACGAAGTATTCCTCTTTATTAGAGTAAGCCTCAAATTTCATTAAACAGCACCCTCTTGACCTCAGCCTAGACTTCTTATATTACTGAACTCTCTTATTAAGATGCTTATGGCCACTATTTGAATTTTTTTCTGGATTAGCAGAAGGAATCAAATTAATAATTGGACTGTTTGTTAAAAGGGAAGTATTATTGGAACTAATTCTAGTTTCCAAACGACTCAGCTCTTTCTTTTCCACTTGAGAGATATCAAGTCTGGCAGATTTGAAAATTTTACTTCAGAGATAGTAGGAGATTAAGCTTAACAAATTGTCATGAATGACATCAAATTCCAGCAATGTCAGTTCACGATAAAAAGTAAAAAGTAAATTTCAGAAGCTAACAAGCCAAATTTCCCAAATTTCTCCCCTTAAGACTGCACATTGGGGCCATAATAATGAACACTTGCTTTAAAAGTTAATCAATAACTATTAATGTCATTTTAAGGTGAAAATTGGTTTCTTTCTTCAGCTCTTATTACACCATTCCACATATTGAACACTCGCGTGTAATTCGACATTGCAATTTTCACCATGCCATGTGTGTAATAATAATAATATTTTCTTCTTGAAATTAAAAAAGTACACATTTTTTACCTAAAACAATTAAGTACATTTTGTTAGTTTAGGATTGGCTAACGGTTTAGGATTTTAGCCACCTCAAATATCAACATTTTAAATAATTAAAGCAAAACTATACGGGACCGAATGTGCTCATGTTGGGGAACCAATGGTAACAATCCATGAGAGGTGATAATCGTAGCATGAATATTCTGTCTATGGGGGTGCGCGATATACTTACCTTCACGTGGTGCACCCCGGGCAACGTATGCTCATACGGCAAAAGTCTGTAAATCTGCAGTTAGCTTCTGACTTCAAACTACCATGACCCGACTGCTGTATGTCATACTTCACCACTTCTACAGAACTCATCTTTCCTTTTTCTCTACCCTTGTGTCTGTCTCTTTTACATTCTGAATCACTGGTCTGTTCCCCCTCTCGACGTTTTGTGACTTTGATGTTCCTCCCCTCCCCTCTGTGAAGCCCAAAATCAACTAAAGGGCTAATGATGACTACCTACCATTTGGTATAAATAAATATTCTGTCTACGAAAACTAAATGCACAATAGGTTATGTATTGCGGGATCCCAAAGACATATTCCCAATTGGCCTAAGTATTAATTTAATTAACGAGTATATATAATATATATATGTTTCCACACTGCATATCTGCCTCACCTTGTAGATCCTTAATATATTGCTTTGCTTCATCTATGGACTTTTGCGCGGTTTGAACTGCCGTTTCGGATTTGTTGAGCAATTGTTCAAGACGTTCGATGACCTTAGCCTTTTTGTCTGCAACTTGAGCCTGCCCTGCAAGAGCAGCTCTTAGACGATCTCGACCCTGACGCAACTTATCCATCTGAACCTCCATTACCTTTGATTCTGCCTCGAACATCTTTTGCAGATCGAGAGACTAAGTAAATAAGAAAATGTCAGTTTTCACTAGTCTAATATTCTTTTTCGGTTGTCATTAGCAATGAAGAGTTAAGGAGATTAGAATACTTACAGGATACTGTTGTGTAAAAGATTTAGATACTTAACAAAGGCATCAATAAAACTCAAAACACTAGATAATACACTCGCAACAGTCTAAATAAATATTATTGGAAACGAAAATATCCCCGTTTACAATTCCCCCAAAAAATTCAATTTTTTCCACATTATTTAAAAGTCCTTTTTAAAAGAAACAAGTAGTGATAGCGTCTTATTTAATTTCCTCCTGTGACGGAATAAAATAAGTCCTAAATAAGTATTTCTATGAAAGGATTGACTAATGATATGACCTCAAGTATATAGTGCTGCACCTGTCCCCCCACCCACAGCAGAACTAGGAGGGCTTATTTATCAGATGAGACCTTTAAACTCTCAGCATATCTTGTACCTTCAAGTGGTCTAGTCAGTAGCCACTGAATGAGCATTACTGAGTAACAGAATCGCACAGAGCTCTCTCTCTCTCTATCCACAGCGTCCTGAGATTTATCCAAATGTCTGTGCTATCCAAGGCGATATATTCACTCACACGCGAAAAAATAAACAACCGCTTCTCACTTCACAAGCGCAATCTCTTTATTCTGAATATTCTGCCTCCAGATAATTCACTCGTCTCAACCGCCTTCTTAAACCATTCTGTTTGTGTAGTGAAGTTTGGCAGAAATTAGAAGGAAATTGTAAAATTCCCGTTAGAATCTTATGGCCCAAAATATCAAAGCACCATCAAGAGCTCCAAAATTAGGGATAATACAAGATGGAGGACTGCATTGAGGACTACTCAAGCCGGCAAGCAAATATTGTATACATAAATAATCATATATTAGAGCAATTGAGCACAATTTATGTAGAGAGAAGTACTACTAGTTAGTTACTGCAAGGAACTTGTTCGCAGCTGTCTGTTTCTTCTAAGAAACCGTTGCATAATAGACTATTGGCAATTTGAAGTGAAATGGATTGATTAATGAAAATTTATCTAATTAACTCTTATAAGACGTTTTGATATTTCATAATCCAATGAAATCTTCGTGAAATTGAAGGCTGTGCTCTTACGCTATCGACGAGATCACAGTTCTTCAAGTACAACAACAAACTAGCAATTCCAGTGCCAAATTTCTGAGCTATCTTGTGAGGCTGACGCTTTCAGCGTTAGCGATTTAATGCGATTAATTCCAGGAGATCATTCGAACCAACATTAGGATAGATTCCTCGGACCAGGGGTGAGAATAATTTTTTTAAACACCATGTCTCAGCTATATCTCTGCCCGGTTGCTCGAATTATATGATCCATACTGATCCATACCATTCAGATTTTCATTAAATTGAAGCTGTTAAAATGATTTTTTACACAAAGAAACGTGTCAATAGACTGTTCTTTGTTCCCCAATCGACAACTCGCTTAAAACTTCAAAATGATTCTATTTCTAGATACCAACTCTGTTGTTTGCAAATTATTTTTACATTTCATTTCGACCTAGTTTAATCATGCCCTCCTTCCTTGGTATTAATAATTTACTCATCAAAAAAGGAGTCGGTTAATTTAGTTACCGTTTAAAGAAATAATGAAATTAGGCACAAACATAATTAATAATGACCAAGGTTTTGCCTTCTAGACAGTCTTTAATATTGCCATAGCTAACTTATCTAAACAGTCTGCTTCCACCTCCCAACAATCCCGAGGGAATAGAATTGACTGTCTAATGAAACCGTTTACCAATGTTGCGAGGAAAATAAAAAAGAAATCATTTATTTTGGCTGAAATTAATTTTACGCGTTTAATAGATGTATATTTTACAATTGGACAAATACTTTCAACTTTAAAATGTCTCAATTGAAAAACTTCAGTCAGTTTTCCTAATTAATAAAAGCCTACAGTTAATTTCACTTATAAAAATCGTAGGATTTTGTAAAAATAATTTATTTTAATTCAATTCATCTAATTTTATTGGACAAGTTTGAGATTCTTCTTTCTCGAATGGTAGAGATGGTAATATTTGTTTTATTTGAGCCCTGAAAATACTTGGAAAATATCATTTTGAATTTCATAAATTATGCTAATTATGGTGGAATTTATGTGGGCTCGCAAATAAATAAATAAATATATGCATATATTTATCACAAAGTTAAAGAAAACTATATTAAATTAATCAACTCCAAAAAAGAGAAATTAGCTTAGCTCAGTTACAAACAATTCCACATATTGGTTAGCATGAAAAATCATGTGGGTCACAGAGATCACTCTTAATTGAAACGAGGTCTCATATAATTGGGAGTTTTAGGGCTTTTGATTATCAATGATATCAGCATTCAACTAAAAGTTTACGTAAAAGGACTAAAGACTGAGGAGAATTGATGGTTAGTAATAACTTCGAATAGGATTATTTCAAGATCCATAGACGCCCCATTCAATAATTTTACCAGAATGTCAGTAATAAACATCAACAAAGAATTTGAATTGGATTACTTGTTCTAAGACGTGGAATCTGGAGGAAATGTTAAACCAACCTTATTAAGAGCTTCCGTCCAGTCACCAAATGCATCGTCCAGCTTAACATGTTCAGCACTAACGTCAGGAACTTTTGCTAAAGCATCAAACAGCTTTGTCAAACGCTGTCGCTGTTCCAAAGTTAGGAACTGAACATTGTCAATCTTTTCCTTGAGGGATCCCTTCTGCACTGCCATAACGTCCTTCAATCTAAAATAAAACAGTGATAGAAGTAGCTTGTATTAAAGAGATATACTACCTTTCCAATTGCAGGTTAAGTCGTTGGAATGCAGCAAGAGTATTCTGAGCCAACTTCTCCGCATCAAATTCAATAGTACGGAGGGTGGTGTCGATATCTTGCACCATTTTGCGCAGATTTGAGGCATCTTCCTGAAGTCTAAACCCATTTGAAATAATAATCATATCATATTATTGTCTTTTAGAAAATATTAATGCTGATTCAGGTATTTTTTGATTACTCTTTAATTGTTTCAGTAGCATTTCGTGCTTGTTCAGTGAGAGTACCGTCACGATTTCCAGAACCGGTCACCTTCTCCTCGAAGCTGGCCAGCTCCTTCTGACCCTCAGTTTGGATGCGTTTAGCCAATTTATCTAAATCACCTCTCAGGGTATCTAATCTTTGAGGGAGATCTGGACGCATACAAGCAGGCTATAAAAAGGAAATGGGGATTATAATCACGCGTAAATTCAACCACAATTTCCCACAAGAGATCTCGAAACATATAATAATTTACATATAGCCAATCTCCCAAAGGGTCATCATTAAGCAGTGGTAGAGGCAATGTTGCATTATATTTGTAGCGGGGGTGCGCGATAGACTTACCCCCACGTGGTGCACCTGGGCAACGCATACTGATGCGGCAAAAAGTCTATAAACCGGCAATTGACTTCTGACTTCAAACTACCATGACCCGGCTGCTGTATATCATATTCCACCACTTTCACAGTACTCACCTCACCTTACCTTTTTCTCTATCTTTGTGCCTCTCTCTCTTATACATCTGTGAATCATTCTTTTATTCCCCCTCACGACTTTTTGTGACTTTTATATTCCTCCAGTCTGTGAAGCCGAAGTCAACTAAAGGGTTTATGATAACTATCATAAAGCCTGCCATGTGATATAAATAAATAATGATCAATTTTTAAAATGTATGAGGGTTAGATACTTAGAATGGTTTCATAGATAAAACTCATTTCTGGTTCAAAGGAGCTGCTGTTTCAGTTGGCTAGGCGCACATATTCCTTCTAACACCCTCCTTTTCCCTAAGCAAACGGCATGTCTGCTCACTTGCCACATTTATTTGCGTTTCCATTTTCGTTTGGGCCTTAACCTTGTGCATGTTTTGACCGATAACCCCAATTCTGTTATTAGAAGGAGGTTACTGAGAGGGCAACAGACTGCTTAAAACGCTGCTTTCGCGACAAATTCGGTTAACAATCACAAATTATTTGATAAAATTTTGTCAACATCTCAATTTCCAGGCCACGTAAACACGCAAAAATCGATCATTACTATGTTAAACCTCCTTAATTTTCTGCATAACGTCCCGATTGTGAAATAGTTGATTGAAAGGTGGTGGGATGACCATTTGATCAAATGGCAAAATTTCCCATCCATCCGACTTCTGAAGCGAATAACTTGACCCCATTCCAATCCATGGTAGCGTTTGCTTTTTTGGGTTTGCTCCACTTACGCGACTAGTTCATTACCCTATATCCGAAAAAGTCTCCTCAAATCAGGTGAAATAACGTGTTTCACGGTTTGACATTGAATATGGTTCCTTTAACTGTCTTGCGACCATCTCTCATTCCATCCTCCTATAATTCGATTAGGATAAAAAGCTTGACGGAAGTTGCAAGAGGCGAAATCGTACCGCGTTTTAAGACATTGATACCATCCCACCAATCAGCTACTGAATATGTTTATCTTGAGGAAGATTTACAATCGATGCATATACAACACGTGAAATTCTGAATACCCATTAAATGTTGCTTACTCGACTCGCTGATAACAACTAGTTTTAAGACATGTTTTATTGTGCCAATAGAGAGAGCGACCTTAAATAAACCGTATACACACTTATCATTTTCTTCTCTCGAGAATTCTCCTTATTTGAATAGGGTAAAAGCATTTATTCTTTTATAACCTACAAGCTACAAAATCTCAATCACCAATTGTGATTGGTTTTTAACTCCAAATTCAAGGTCATCTTTTTGAAATCAAGCGTTGCCTTTTAACGGCCAAGCTTTTTCATACATTATAACACTAATTAATGGAATTTTTCGAGGTGATTGACTAAAATATATGATAAAGTCAACTAACCTTGTGCAAAATATATTGCTCCAGTTCCTTAGTTAGCTCTTTAGCTCTGTCAAGAAGATTGTTGACGGTGGTTTCCATTTGTTCGGCGTTGGTGATAGCGGATCCGACTATAGATAAGATGAAAATAAGAATAGCACAAAACTTACCTAAACTGTTTTGCAGAGCGGCTTTATAGGCATCTTGTATGGTTTGATTAAGCCTCTTAATCTGATCATAGAGTTCAGTTGAATTGCTGCTATCATCAGGACTGGGACCACTACCGAACAAATCGCCCAATTTCTTTCGAAGGTCATTGACGTGTTTCTGTACCAGATTGTAACAAGGAGGGCATGGTAGACAGCCTGCACTGAGATCATATCGATTTTCCTAAAATAATCCGATAAATAAATGTATATGGCATTGAAAATTTTAATACTACGCTTAACGCCTGTGGAGCATCAGTTAGCATGTTTAAAGTACAGTGTAGAAATAACTGTCTGGTGTCATTACAAATGCAAATGATCTATTTTTGGAATTTTTATTGGTTGCTCTTCAATTAGGGAAAGCCCATCAACTCCCTCATTGCATCTCAGTAAGCCCTGCTTATCATAACCCGTGTTCCACTTGCTCAGTTCTCTTGCATTTCAAATTCCCAATACCCACCACCTCTCCCTTCCATCCACTCTTATTCCACCAAGTTTTTCATTTCATTCTAGAAAAGGCTGTAATATTATGCAGGCCTTCACGAATACCGTTAAATTTATAAGCACACCACTCTAAATTAAATGTGATCTAGCTTTCAAGTAGCTCTGTTATGCCACTCTGTGATTTTTCTAAGAGTTATGGATATATAAGTTACTACTTCATTCGATAACTGACACAAGGCGTTATATGATAAATATGTTGAGACCTCAAATAATGATCAACCTCAGGCAGGCATTGGGCAATGTAGACCACCCAAAGTATTCTTCAGTTGATCTATATCTTTGCAGTGAATTCTTCAGATAAATATCGAAGCATTCATTCCCAGTCTTGTAAAACAATAAAACCGGGGTATTTTATTTAAAACTCATATCTATCGGAATATTAGAAATAAAAAAGTAAATTTGCTATAAATTAAAGACAAATACAAATTTAGACCCAAACGATTTTAAATAAGGATTTAAGTTTGTCGATGATAAAACGGGATTATCACCATATAGAAGCTCCAAAATAGCGCCTCATAACTTAAACAAGAGTGCAAGTCTAGAAAAATCACTCCCTTACCTCGCATTGATCGCATTTTTTCCCACTTGCAAAGGATCTACAAGGGCATTGGCCATCTGGATTGCATTGTCGGTGCTGTGACCCATAGGGATGGCAACCACAGTCCTGACATCCAATACCTATAGTGAGATTGAAGTAACCTGGTTGACATTCGTCACAAACTCGACCCATTGCGAAAGGCAGACAGAAACAGTTCCCACTGTACGAATCGCAAGTCTCCGATTTTGAACCTTTGGGACTGCACTCGCAGGCCGTGCATCCCTGAAAAAAATCAAAGTATTATTTGTATTAAAGCCTGCAATTTAGTATGATAGCGTCACCTATTAACTCGGCTAAAAATATTCCGTGTTTCTGGTTTTTCTAGATTTTTTAAACAGTGAGGTCAATCTAGTTACCAGAAGAGTATTCCTTTTTATTCTCCTTTCCTAAGTAAATATCTTGTAGGTATTTCCTTTAATTAAGTGAGAAGGTCACTCTTAACATGCCACTTTCATACGACTTCTTAAAAGACATTAGTTTTCAATATCAAGTCTTAATGGCTTAGCTTATAAATTTGCGGTTTATTATTCTTATAAAAAGTACGGTTGGGATGGCACATTATCCCTCGACCAACTTCATAAAAAATCCAGGTATTTTTAAATGGAATTTCAGGAAAAAAGGGAATTTGAACGCCATAACTAAGCGAGGCACAGAAATGGGATGGGATGATGGCAATGTCACTAAAGTGGATGGTGGGCAGTGGTGGTGATGTCGATGATAATTATATTAGGCAGGGGGCTTGAGGAGTGGAGAGACCATTGACCCTGATTTTCGACATCCTGGAAATCACCCAAGCAGAATGCTGCAGTTTCTAATCCCCCCTCCCCCTCTGCACCTCCTATCATCACCAGTAGCTGTCTCTTTCTCGACTTGTCCCCTTCCACCTCCCCCCCCACTATCCACCTATCATGTCATGTTTGCTTCACTCCCCTCCTCCTCCTTTGACTCCCTCCCTCCCTCCTTTTTTCCTGCCTTGCTGCACGACCCCTTTTGCGGACATTTGACTTTGAATGAGGTCACCACAAAAACATGATAGTTTGCTATATTTTAGAGGTGAGAAAGTTCTGGGGAGGGGGGAGGAGGGGGGGGGGAGGGGAGGGGAGGGGGAGAGAAGAGGAAATAAAATTTTCTGATATGGTTCCGCTACCATATTCGACTGCTAATCATACTAATGAATTAAATCTTAATATTCAAAGTGAAATATCCACTTATTTTGAGCGTAATGTTGAGGAATACCTGGGACAATCTTATTTGAAATAGGTCCTGAATCGAATTCGCAGCTATGACATATAGAATCAACAACATCCACACAACAAGGTAATTGTACGTAGTTTTAGAATCCAACTGGACTTAATGTGCTCAATCAGATTCATTGGATGATAGGGAACAATCTCTCTCCTATATTTTGAAATGCACTTGTTGCATTCGAAATTAGGGCTAAAAAAGCTTTTTTTAGCTCACGTCAATAAAATGATCCATTGATGTTTCGATGAAGGAACTACCCGAGGCCATCCATAAACGGATAATGCCAGACAATAGAAGCGTGAGCCAACTTTTTTGCATTGTCATTTCAAAAGTGCAAATTCACAGATTTTGATCATTTAAATGATATAGCAGTTAGGAGAAATAAAACAATAACTGGGCTGGGGGTAAGCCTATGAGAAGTCACTTTGCTACTTTCAAAACCATTTTAAATGTTCTCCTAGGCACTAAGCGTATGATAAAGTAGGCATAAGATCTGTGAGTGGGAAGTAAGGACGCCTCTTTAAATTCTCCCCTAATTTTATCAAAGTTCTTTGCAAATATGTCAAGGCCAAATATGATTTGCCTTCTTCCTAATGGGGTGAGCAGTGGCGTGGGTCACCATTTTACTAAACAGTGCTGAAATATTAATTAATGTCTTCCAAAACTATCTCCTTGCGGAAGATAGTGCGATCTAAGCAAAAATAAGGGACTCGAAATTGCTTGTATGAGAATAGAAAAAAAGACCACATTTGAGAGTATTATAGTTGTCTGACCTACTATTTCACATGCTACTTAAATTTGGCAACATCTGCTCAGTAGAGTTGTGAAATCTACAAACAATCACAATTTCTTTCCCTATTGACATTTAGATAGAGGAAAGAGATCCGAAAACTACTCGAGTTAGAGTAAAACGAACTATCTGAGAGAGTAACAATATAGAAGATAGAAAAGTAGAGTTGGAACACCTCATGACTTGAGTTACAAACTCAGTAAGCCTTGCTCCTAATGACACATTATCTACTTAAGACGAAATATTACAAATTAATTAGATTGCAAAAGTCAACTCTCTTCGTCCATTTAACTTACAATTTCGATTTAAATTAAATAATTTGACGTTTGTAATATCGCATCTAAAATCGCAGAACTACATCAAAGTCCTCAAAAATGTTGGTGTGCCCCTCACCTTTAATGACACTGAATAAAATCGGCCGATATTTTTCTTTCAGATGCCTATCAGGCCCCATTGCAGTAAAAACCCTTAATGGAATATCAGATCAATGATGTTTGAGGCTTTTGATTGTTCTTCTTTCTACAATCTGGCGCTGGGGATTTATGCTAAAACAGGTGAAAATATGGAGAGGAATGTTGGGGAAGAGTAGCTTTTGCCTAATTCACATTGAAGTAGCAGACAAATTTGGGTGATATATTTAAAAATTTTATTGTGTTAGATAGAAATTTCAGATTTTTAACAATGACTAGTAAATTTTAAAATTTAGTAATTCTATTGAATTCTCCGAATTTGATCCGTTATTTATGGAGAAATGAGGGAAGAAACTACCTGTGAGGTCGATTAAACGAAGCTTATTATGAAACTATCATTCATAAAAATGTAACGAATTTTTAAAGACAGGATTCTGTAGAATATGACGATTAGGTTTAACAATTGTATATACTACTCGTAAATCAATTCTGTAAAGCTTTTCCCAATACTTATTTTGGCTTGAGGTAGTACCTTTGATCCCCTCTGGTGGAAAACTAGAACTCGATCGGTCCTTTTATTAATTAGACTTGGCCAATGTCATAGGCTATTGCGTTCTGTATAGGCATCCTGAGTAGCAACAAATCCGCAACATCACAGAGAAAAACGCAAACAGCAGTGTAAACTATGGGAGCATTTATAACAACATTACTTCATAATCACCTTAAATCACGATTTCGTTTAAAAGTATAATCAGAAATGGTATGTTGTTGTGAGAAATGTACTAACCTTTCCAGATTCGAATCCATAGAATCCATCACGACACCGATCACAACGAAGTCCAGTGACACCGGGCTTGCATGGACATTGACCAGTCTCCTCATCGCACTCACCCAAAGCACCGACACCTCCAGACGTTGCCTGAGTGCCAAGAGGGTCACAGTAACAGGGCTGGCAGCCACGAGCATAGGTTGTCATCTCTGTCTCTCCTGCCTCAGTAGAAACGCTGGTACCTAGTCCTTCGCCGTCAGCTTTCTTCACATTACGACGATAGCCTGGAAGACACCTTTCACAGTGTTCTCCAGCTGTTCCAAATAGACACTTCTTGCAGACACCAGTTTTGCTAAGGAATACAGAGTTCTCAAATGTAATAATTCGTTATTAAAAAGGTAGAAAATTAACCAGTAGAACCTATCTCAGTAATTTCTAAAATCATTTATCTTCTTGCATCACCTTCTTCCCCTTTGTGGCTAGACTGTACGAGTCCCCAATGAGAGGATTGACAGAATTTTCGCCACACCTTTATGATACTGATGTTGACCGAATACCCATTGGTGTAAAAGAAGGCTATAGACTGAACCATAGCGTCTAATATACTTTGAATGACAGCCACTTTATTATCATCCCAGATAACAAAAAGGGAAAGAGTGCCACTAAGTGCCCATGTAATAAAAAGAGCAATTAGTAGGTCTCTAAGATGTCACGAGAAGGGACTTTATTGGAGCGTATTTACCTATTAACTAATTTTAATATTAACAGGTGTCAATTTTGAATTCCCCTCCTTTGAAATATGACCACAAAATGTCAGATTTTTTTTTACTTTCATTTTAATTGATCGGGAAAATATTCTTTCAGAGATTCTTTTAACTGCGATTCGTCTTAATATCACAAAAAACTAAAATATAAATAAAATAAGAATATTTAATTTAATATTTTTCCTTAGCAGTAACTGCCATTTTGGACTTTTGAGAAGCTTATTTGGGCTAGAGATTAGATTTCAGAATGACTGAGGAACATTTGTACTGAACGTCAGTTTTCAATCCTTAAGCTAGAGTTTTGAATCGTACGTCGTTGGAATGTTAAGAGTGCAAACCATGAAGGAGACACCCCATTTTCCTTCTCCCATTCTTGGGTATACTGTAAGTTCTTTGCCCGGAATTTTGCGAATTTTTAGGATGTCTGAAAAGCAATAACTTCAAAATCCTTCACTATCCTACACTCATGCGCTCTTCATAAGTGGAAGATAAAACTGTAAATTTTAGAGCCCTGATTAAAAGCCACTCTCTTCCTGATATTGCTATTAACGGTCATTTAAGGTTGCCTATAAAGATTTCAGAGAAACCGTATCTTCCTCATAACACATCTAACCTCTGGTTAGCTGGTAACCGGTAATCAAGTACTCAAGATGGAGTTTGTTACATAGATTTATTATTACCAAACGAAAATAATCAAACACCTTTTCCCAAAGCTACATTATACGAAGTTTTCACATTCAAAGATACGAAATATCATAAGCTTTCAAATAATTTTGACGATAACATCATGTGATATATAAAAGGGTCCAACGAAATCTGATGCATGACAAATAACAGAGTTAATAAGACAGTCTATGTCTTACGGATCACAGTTTCCTCTTGCTCTTAGATCCGTATTGTTTGAACAATCGCATGGTTGACAAGGAATTCCACTCATTGGATCACCGAAGAAGTTCTCCGCACAACGTTCACAGCGATCACCTATTGGAAAACAGATCAAATTCCTTAAGATGTGCCCAGGTGTAGGATGAGTTTGGGTACTTTAAATAGCGATAAAACATAGGGATTTTAGTGGATCTACAAGAAGTTCTTCCTGTAAGGAATATTTCTTGAATCATTCGGCTTTTGGGAATCTGGTACCCATGGTTTCGTATTAATTAAAGTGAAAAGTAAATAAACGTATTCATATTTTGGTATTGGAGAACAATTCCAATATTTCTGAAGAAAAGTGTCAGTTGAACTATACAAATATCCAGTCCCCCAATGGAATCTATTTCACGAAACAAAGATTGAGATTAGAGCGTGAATTAAAACAAAGTATATTTTAGCACTGATAGCGTAACAAACCTAAAGCCGAAGAAATGGATGCATATGTAATTGTTCAAATACTGCATATACACTGGTGAGCTAAATTTATGTTGGCTGAAGAGTGTTTAAATAATGATTTGTTGAAATATTCGGATAAAAATAGTCCTGGTTATGAGATTATGGCATAGTTGAAGCATTACATTGTTTCATGCCGTTTGGAAGAGAATTAAAGTGTGAAAGAGAGACTTTGGTTAAATTTTAAACGTCTTGACTAAAGGAAAAGTATCGAATGAAAAGTCAAAAATTAGAAGGGTACTAAAATGAAGTATGATTGGATAAAATGCTTGATAAAAATGACCGACTGTAGAATATTCTATCAGTGTCGACAAGCTGTATAAATTCTCTCATTCAATGCCATAATCTCCTAACTTACTAACTTACAGACTTTGAAAGAGGGAAGGTAAAATAGAGACGCTTTTAATGTGAAATCACCGTTCAATCACCCCTCTTGCTGTGAATCAAACACATCATTGGACATGCACCTGAATGAATTGGTATCATTACCTTAACTGTAAATGAAACTGAAAACCCTGAATCAAGTTGTGGTTACTAGAGCAGAGAGGAAGAATTCAAATTAAAGAATGTAACCACTTGCAGGTACTTCAATCCTGAAGTAAGTGACAGGAAATGTGAATTCATTGGAATTCCTATGATTATCATTAAGCCCTCTTCAATCGATGCAGAGGTAAACCAAACGCTGTCGTTGATTTAGGGAAGCAGAATTTCATTTAATTTGCAAGACTGTATGCTCAAATCACCTGAGAATCCGAAAGCGATCGAAAACTTGACTGTACTAGTGAGAATATAGAGCTTACATCTTATCACTAGATTAAAATTGGTGAAAGTCCCTAGGTTGTAAATCTATTTCAAAAATCCTATTTTGTTACATCCGTAAAACCACCAAATAGATTGGTCAAAAGTCTACAAGGATATATCGCATACTTCATTCAGAGATTAAAAAAAACGTTACCCAATGCCATAAAATCAGAAATATTTCCGCCATTCTAAACGCCAATTTATATTTAGCGCATATCTTACTCGGTAAATAGGTATTTAGAACACAAGAGCGGTTTTATTTGCTCAAGAGCAATAAGAGGAAATTTATGGAGATCAGTTTACATTTATGGTTGCTCCTGGGTATAATGGTCTCGTGCATCCACTGAACGTGGCTGCCTATGGTGTAGTAGTATTAAATAGCTTTTTATTGGGAAATAGTTGGCATCTATCAAAATCATAATCAGTTCACAACCGCTCTTTTAAGAAATTGTCGAAGGACGCATGACTTATTATGAGCCTTTTCGCATTCAAGGCGACACAGAGTGAGTTACAAAAATGAAAGAATGAGATGCAACTTAAAAATGAACTCTTCTATGAATATGACTTCTACAATGAAATAGTTTAGTCCATGAATATGAATGCTAAATGTAAGAAATGGCATCGGGTTTCGCAGACTCCTTGTTCAATCTGATTTATGAAAAAGATCTACCAGTATTATTGCTTTTAGTAGAAGTCTTGCTCTTATATTAGTAAAGGTGGGGTGCACGATAGGCTTACCTCCACGTGGTGCACCTGGGCAACGTATACTCATGCAGCAAAAAAGTCTACAAACCGGCAGTTGACTTCTGACTTCAAACTACCATGACCCGACTGCTGTATGTCATATTCCACCACTTTCACAGTACTCACCTCACCTTACCTTTTTCTCTATCTTTGTGCTTCTCTCTCTTATACATCTGTGAATCATTCTTTTATTCCCCCTCACGACTTTTTGTGACTTTTATATTCCTCCAGTCTGTGAAGCCGAAGTCACCTAAAGGGCTAATGATGACTATCTTAAAGCCCGTCATTTGATGTAAATATTAGTGAAGGTTGTCGGCTTTCACTTGTGTAGGTATAAGTCATTGCTCATTCTAAAACTTAAACTCCAAGATTCATTTTTTAGGTTCCTAAGCTTAGTCATATCCGCGATACTGAGAGAAAATTGAACAGTTAGTCGAATCAGCGGTTGGTCATGCCATTTTGACAGATGCGTCTACAAGGTTGGTTGCTATATATAAGTTAAAAGGAGCATTAATCAAAATAGTCCTCGTAGTCCACAATAATGGCAGAAGAAATTTCAACCCCACTATGCAAACCTCTAATTTGAATAGAAAAAAAAAGAGGACTGAAAACGAATAAGAATAAGACTCACCAATTTCTGCCATTTCGTTTCCGCAAAAATTAAGCTCTTTTCTATTTTAGACGGTGAACTTGTTAGTAAATTCATAACAGTGCCTGGGTTAATGGAATCTTACGCCAACCGATGCAGATTCGAAACAGAGCGTGAAGGCGCTACTATTGGAACAACGACTCTGAAACGTCACTCATCACATAAGCAATTCTCTCTCTATTAGACGAGAGTGCTTACCCTCTCATACATTTAAGATACAAAGCATGTTTTAACAACAGCCTTTGCATAAAAATTGGCTGTAAAGCTATGTGAAACGGACTCCCAAAGCGAAACCTTTCTTATAGCCGTCTTAAAAAAAGGTATTGGCTATATGGGGGATTAGGATGGTAGACTTTTGACATCACCACACTTCAACATTGGGGGGACAGTCTAGAAACAGTAAAAAGCGCTAATCATGCGTCGACTGAAATAGCTTGAACATGAATCAAAACAAATGTGTTTCTATTTGTTTAATCATAACAATCAATCGGAGGCGTGTAAGTCAGGAGAGGGACGGAGAGAAACCTAATGTCACGAAATTGATAAGGGGCATTAGTCAAGTCTCACTATGGCCAGGATTCGATAATGAGAGGAGCCAGAGGAAGAAGGTTTAAAGGAAAAGAAGAATCTCAGCATGGCAATCGAAAAAATTAGCAAATCTCAGCATATTTTATTTTATTGCGCAGATGCCTATACATTATCAGAATTTAAATGAAACCTCATAGCATGAGTGATCTTTTCATATTTATATTCGTACAAAAACGACTCACAAATAATAAAATTATCCTACTTCAGCCATCAAGTATAGAAAATTAAGGCAAAAGCTCCTTGAGTAGTGTTTAACACCAAAGCAAGGGCGTAGAAAATCCGAGAATTAGTTTAGAAATACAGTGTAAAAAGAGATTGGCATTTGTTGGGAAAAAAACAGTGCATAGCCCAGGCGGTACATAGGAATCTTACGGAGGCAAGAATGCGTAGCCAGTGCTATTGCAACGAAAATCGCTTTAGCAATTACCAAGTTGGAAATACTTGGACTTAACCACGAATTCTTGTACTTTAACAACGCTCAGTTAATATTTCATCTGGAAAACTTTCGTCATGACTTGAAAAATCAATTGTAACTGGTATTGTAAAATCGATTATTTGAAGCCTGTTATTAAAACAATTTGTTTAAACTGTTGCTAGGTGATGGAAAACGAAGACTGTGTTTAAGGCGCAAAAAAAGAATAGTAAACTTACAAATAGGTGAAGACAAGTTCTTAACAAAACTCTCGTTGTTTATTTTCCCTCATTAATACAGCCTTTCTTTCAGAAGGCATTGTGCTGTGCTTTTGTAGTGCTCATTGCAATATGTGCCCCAATTTTAGGACATTGAGTGTTTTTACAGCTAAAAAAACGTTTTTCCTTCGCGCGGGCTTGTAAGCGGAAGATGGTTGTAACGCTAAGTTATAAGCACACTGAAAGAGCGTCAAGTAGCAAGAAATTTATAATTTAATATAAATTTATCTCCTCAAGAAGACAGCCATATTCGAGATTATGTAATTTTTCATTTTAAAATGCATTAAATTTTAGCAAAACATCTGCAAATATCAATTAATTAGTTATTTTTCGATCAATTTAATTTAAAGAGTCGTATAAAAGTCACATCAAAGGTAGACAGCGAAAGCAACTGCGTTTACATTCCAAAACTAGGTGCTTTCGAGAGATAGGACTCTGAAATTCAGCTACAAAGGTATGCTAGAATTTAATTTCCAATAAACTTTTTAATGCTGCATAATGAGAGTCTTCATCTCTGAAATGTAGAAGAATAGAGGGATAACAAAAAGGAGTGACTTAGCTAACTCATTTAATGCAGGATCATTTATTTCAGGAACCAGGTTTCTAAACCATACATAAGTGCTTCCCTAATTCATGAATGGACAAAAAGTCTAGAAATAGTGAAGGATGGTTAAAGCCCCTACTGGACCACTGATATTTGACACTATTATTGGTTTTCAGAGAAGTAGTTTATTCAAATTATCGTCAGCTGGATAAAATTCTTAAAATTACGTTAAACATATATAAACTTTGTAAATCATTTAACAAACGCGAATGATCTAAAGAAGGAAAGTAGCCTTACCAGTTCTATTGTTCGGACAGTCCACACAGACAACAGCATTTAGAAGCGTCTCCACACATTTCGCCCCTATTGGACACGGACAAGGTTGGCAGGCCTCTTTACTGCCGGGAGGAGCAAGTGGGTTGCCGTAGTAACCATCCGCGCAACGATCACAGAATAGGCCACCCGTATTGTGCTTGCATTCACATTTACCTGAAAGACAAATCAATGTTATAACATAGTTTCTACTTAAGCGATTTAAGTAAAAACATGTTTAAAGCCTTACCGGTTTCCGGATCACATATGTCTGAGTTGTTATTGCAAGTGCAAGGAATACAAATAGTTGACTCTCCAATTGTTTCACGTCGATAACCTAGCATACATCGCTCACAACTAGCACCAGTGTAGCCTTGTGGACACAGACAAATTTCCTTACGAACCTCTTTCTGAGGATCTTTCCATACTAAAATTGGACATTACTGATATATGAGCACGTACATAGTATAATGAATCATTTTAATTTTTGAAAGCTTACATCCGCTTACACAGAAGGGACAGTCATTTGGTCGCTCTCGGCATAGGCAGTCGAATTCGCCCCTGTGATTCGGAGAGCACCCGATATCTAGTGTCTTCTTATCTATAAGAGGCAATCATATAAGTGACTATGAGAATATTTCATTTTCGAATTAAGGTTAAGATCAAGATAGCTTTTTGATTAATCGGTTAATAAAATTTAATTATATTATGACTTCTCTAGATCATTATTCGGATTCTAAGAGCGTCTCTAACAAATTGTTAAAGCGAGATTCTAAAGGATTCGTTGTCCTTTGGCCTTAATCTGAAGAAAAAAATTTAAAAATTAAATTATGGATTTCCAGAGGAGCATTAGTCGAAAATTCGGTTTCAGTATTTTGTTGAATACTTTCTGGAGTACACAATTAATATAATTTTGGAATTTGCTGTCGTGATGCTGATCGCGTTAGGGGGCAAATGAGGTCACGAGTGCAAGGACCTCACGACCAATCGATAATCAATAGTCATTACAGGGTCAGCGTGCCAAAAGCAATATTTTAATGATTAATCTCCATGTCACCAAACGCAGCCCAAATAAAAGTATTCCTCGTCATACGACTGTTTCTTCCATATCGTTGAGGCAGCTTAGCTAATTCCAGGAGCCATTCCATACCAATGGATTTTGCCGTAGAGTCAAGGTTTATTCGTGCAGCGGGCCGCAACAACACATTAATTAGACTTAGTGACTTTAAAGATAAGTTAAAATGAACCAGTCTTAGATAGTATGTATATAAAATTTAAAAATGTTCATGTTTAAAAACGTTTTTATTGCTCAGCATTATGATATTAAATGTTGGTTAGGGGTAGAGATCTAATAAAGCCAAAAATCTGATCAATGAGTTTCTAACTAGCTAAATTTACGGTTCATATTTAAAAATGAACATTTTGCGTTGAATCATCTTAGCCGCGATTATTATGGCGCAGCTATTTGTGTTTATTACAACAATAGCCAACTTTAGTATCGTGGTGCTTGTATAATATTGCCTCATAATTTGAACACCACAGAAAATAACACAAAACATATTTAATGTGAAATAATTAACCAAATGCTATTTGTAAGCAAACCTTGTCTGAAGCAAACTGAGCACGGAGAGGTTCCATTTGGACAACTGAAAATTACCTTTCCTTCCTCCTCTAGCGGCTTCAATGCACTCTCTTCCACTGAAAATAGCAATAATTTGTAAATATAAGGAAATGAAGCTTTAGCCGTCGCACTAAGGGCTAACTAACTTGGTACAATATGTCCATCTAATTCTTGTCCAAGTGTACACTCGGAGGAGTGACCACTGCAGAAGCACTGTTTGCATCCAAGTGGATCGTTGTTCATCATACCAAAAGTGCCTGGCTTACACCTTAGGTAGGAAAAAATTGCCAATGTGATCAAGCTTAGTAAGAAATAAGTTGTGCTAATGCAGATGCGTAAGTAGTGTACCTGTCGCAAGTTCTTCCAATGACATTGGCTTTGCATGTACAGTCACCAGTGTAGGGGTCGCATTGGGGAATGTTGTCACGACTTCCACCGGGATTGCAGTTACATGGTCTGAAAATCATTCACAATCAATTAACATTATCAGTCTTTCAGTTATCGGATCAACTGAGATAGAATAATTTTCCCAGGTGAGTATATAAAAACCACTTCCAAGCACACTTCTAAAATAGTATTCTTATTTATTCATCTTTGTGGTGACTGCGATTGAATTAGTTTAAAACCATATAGAATATCTTGGAAATCTCAGTTGTGTTTGAAGAATATTAATCACATTTTAATTGCCCAATCAATAAACTTAAATACAAAATTTTTTAAAAGGCATGTTACATATTTTATGGGTAAGGGGAAAAATTGACAACTAAATTACACTTGATGTAAAAGATTATAAGATCTCGCAGGGATTAATTACGTGCATTTATGGCCATTCAAAAATTCGAAATCAATTGTTTGAACGAAGAAACTCGCATTCCTCAAGCTATCAAACATCTCCGCCTAAGACACATCGTTCCATTCTCTTCTTTTGCCTCAATTTGGCATTCCATTAAAAAATCGATTTCTAATAATTAGGCCACTTCTTCACATTCATTTTCTTCGAATTTCGGGCAGGAACTATTTCGCTTTATTTACAAGCCGATTAGGGTGTAGAACCTTATTCCGTTAATTCTTATATCCTCGATAAATAAATACGAATATTGAGAGGATTTAGATAAATCTAAAGTACTGAGAAATGATAAACTCATAACGTAACCCACTGGCAACCGCTTGAAGTAAATGAGTGATAGTTTGGGAGGCAACGATCACACCGTTTTCCACCAACACCCGGTTTGCATTTGCATTGTCCATCGGCTGAACATTTACTTTCTCCACCTTCGATAGTTCCCATGGGATCACAACCACAGGGTAGACAGACAGAAGGTTGGTGGGGATCAGGATAGTGACCTGGCAAGCATGTTTCACAATGCTTTCCCATCGTATTGTTTCCGCAGCCAATACAAATACCGCCTGACCCGGTTGTATGATATTCATTCTCATCAAATTCGCAGTGATTCGCATTTCCGTTGCATTCACAAGCTAGTACACAAAAAATCAAATGGGTATGTTTACGTTCTAAAAAAATGCTCTAGGTGAAATAGAGATTAAGCAAAAATACTAAAATGTGTCGAGAGCAAAATACGCCGAAGGTTGTGAGCTTTATTCTTCGTTTAAAGAAAGCAATAAAGTGCATTCCTATTGGTCATGTTAATCACCAATAATATTAGAAGTTTGAGCTCTTAATGCAAAGATGCGTATTATTTGCCAATGTCATATATTTTTAAATTACAAATATTCCATATTTAAGAGTTTTAAATACTTATTTATTTAATTACCTTTGCAAGGGTGGGGATTTTCAGGAGTAGCTGGCTGCCACGGAGCATCCATATAACCCGGAGCACATCGTTCGCAGTTATCACCGGCTGCGTGATGAGCAGGATTACAAACACATACCAATTTGGGATTCGGACCGTAACCACCTATGGGACGGCAGTCGTTGCCGTGACCGTGACACATACATCTAATAGGCAGAAAAATAAGATGAGTTCACACGAACGAACCATTCCGTAATCAACAAAAGGCTTATCGTGTGGCATGATCCACATTTCCTTATGATATCCTGATAGTAAAGTCTTGGATGACTTAGACCCTATCCCAGAACTGTGGATTATCGGTCCATCATAAAAGTAAATAGCCACTCTTTTCTTGTAAAGTACAGTATGATCAATTGAATTAAGTAAGCTTTTGGCAGATATAGAGGTTTAGTAGTAGTTTAATCACCTAATCGGAGTTTTACCTTATAACAATCTTGGCAATTTCAAGCAAACTAACTTCGGAAAATGTTCAAGTATACGAAATTTGCGCGTCCCTTGTAGTTCAAGCAAGTGAGTATAAAGTCAGCCTTCGATATATTTATGTGGATTTCCAGATTAGTGTCTTCCATGCCTACTACTATTTAAATTCTGTTAGAACTTCATTTCTAAAACGCAAATATCATATATGTAGTAAATCTATAGGTTATTGCTTATTAAAGTGGCAAAAAAGTGTACCATTACCCAAGCAAATTTGAATAGAATAATAGCAAATACTTACCGACCACCTACAGTAAGCTTTCGAATAGCAAAGTAGTAAGTCAGAAGAGTGTCCCGCTCAGCATTAGCCTCATCACCAAAGGTGTGCATCTTTTGCAACTCAATCTTGATTTGACTGGCCGTACTCCATTCCTAAACCGAATAAAAAACAGAGATTGTTCTTTTCTACTTTAAGCCCAAGACAATTTAGGGGGAGGTGTTTCAACAATCATAGGAGGCAGAGGAAAGGCACTTTGAAGCCTCTTTGATGATATCTTCAACTTCTGCGATCCTTCTGCTGACAAGTATTTCTCAGTGTGAACGATTACTTTAACTATCAATTGGGGATCTTTCTCTTAGGAGTAGATTGCTACCAATGTACTGATAAGCTTACCTGAAGAGCAGGTGTGTTGAAGAAGTCGTCCGTTCCTGGACGTCCATTGATGACGGAGAAAATAACCTCACCGTCGTAGAGGGGTTGTAAAGTTGAATACTCCTCCCGACAAATAACTTCATCAGGCCTAGTGAAAGTCGGCATGGGCTCGTAGGTCATATTGAAATAGGTCAAACAGTTACTAGAGAAGTAAGCCCATGGAGTCCAAGGCGACTCATCGTCTGTCTTCTTGTAGATTACCATTGCATGAGGTCTTGGAGACTTAAATTGCAAATACACGTAGTTGACGTAGAACTTGGTGCCTATAATAAAGATCAAAGATACCAGTCAATCGACTATGCTGCAAAAGGAATATTAATCATTTTAAGGTGGGAGTATTCATATAAGAGGAGGAATCGAAATCGTTTATTCAAATGCCGTAAATTGAATTCTCAGTATGCCATGCTTTACTATTTGTTAATTAATATTATAGAAAAGGGATTTAGTGTTGATTATCTTATCCGAAAATGTTAATGTGTTAATGATGCTCGAATACTAACGCAATTTTACATCAAGTTTTGTTTGAATTTAGTAGAATTATCAACTATGAACTACTGATTAATTAATAAAATAAAAATAAAAAGAGTGAAGAAGATGGATTGGCAATAGAAAGTGGGAAGTTTTAATAGGAAAAAGAGATATTTGGTGTAACAAAAGACAGCATGATCCACGGTCTTACAAATCACAGTCCACAATAGCGTAAACCCCTAAATTCTAGAAGTGTAACTGAGGAATACGTTATCAAAATGTACATTTATTGTCTTACAGCCAACGTTTTCTACACTGTATAGTGGGGAGAAATGTTACTACCTCCTTGGATGACGTCTACTACTCATTTAAATGACTAGGGTAAACAAATCATCAATAAAAATCAATTGATTTAGTAATTAACAACTGACACTTATACATAATTATAAGTAAACTTAAACCACTTTGAGAAATAATGTATACGCGGGAGAATATAATTTAGTACGAATCTGAAAGTGTTTGCAAAGAGTCAAACTTTATAATTTTATAAAGATTGTTTACTAACACCACGGGCTTTATCTACTATGTGGTCCATACCCACCGGCCCACACTTAATCGCGCAAATTAATTATGGTAAATAAAGAGGGTCGTAAAATTCGTATTGCTGCTCCTCCGCCCAGGATGATTGTTAAAAGATGTTTCCTCAATAATGGCTAGGAAATTATTATTCCTCCAATACCAGTTTGGAAAAATAAAAAAGATCAGCAAATGGGTCATTAACCTCAATCCCACCTTATCCAGTGGAAAATGAATATCTCAAATAATGAACTGTGTGTTTATATTAGTCTTAAACCACCTTATTTCCTGCCCTCTAGTAATGACATGAATTGATCCCATAAATCAATGGATAATGTAAAGTTTTATCCACAGACAACTTGAACAATGAAGAGATTGAATAAATTAAATAAACTTTAGAAATGCATGGGTTAAACGATCAACTGTGTATTTGTATATGCGTGAACGCAAAATCGAGAAAGTTTGTAAAATTTATGCGAAGAAATGTAAGCGAGAAGAATGCCCCTGTGAATACTATGCCTTGCAATGTCATCCATCCAACTATTGTGTATATGTGAGTGTGTGAATGGCCGAAAATCCGGCAGGCGTAAACAAACTTACTCTGCATGGTCTGAAAGCTAACTGAGAACGCCAAGATGGCCTGCCAAAATGTGTGCGCATTGCACCTCTAAAGTTTTCATAGTTTACGCTCAAATTGTCCCAATGGGTCGAGGGTCAGAACCTTATGATATTTAGAACCGAAAAAATGGACAAAAGGATTTCACAAAATTTAAATAGGAAATTTCTTATTTAAATCAAAGTAATTCAATATAAATCCGAGAAATTAAATTAAATTTCCTAGACGTGAATTAATGGGGTAAAAATAAGATAATAATACTTGAGAAAATTATAGTCGTTATGATATGGAGAAAGATATAATTTTTTAAAGACTAATTTATAAATTTATTAAGTAACTAAATACGCACCCAAATCGATCGTAAGTGTCACAGATTCATTGAAATGAAGATTTGGATTTTCATCCATAGTTTCGGATTGCCACCAATTATTCTGATTTCGATCGGTCATGAAACTTGGATCATGACTTTCGCTAGGATTTCGAGCATCGCAATACTGACAACGACTTGACATCGCTGCGTTTGACATATGGATGCAGAATTTTTGTCTTCTGGTGATGCCACAAGTGTTTGAGGCGTTTACTAACCTCCCAGACGCAGCACTGATGAAGGGTGGGTAGCAGAACACGGGTTTACCATATTTATCAACACATGATCCTGCATAGTTTTCCCAAACTTTAGGTTCTTGTTGAAATGAAAGGTTAATATAGTAAAATAATAAGACTGATATTAAGAATATTCCTGTCCGGGCAATCATTACGAACAAGATTCAAAAAGTGTGAATGGTGAAACTAATTAATCTGTGATACAGTTAAACAAACAAAGGTTTAAGTTTGATTGAACATAAATTTGTTCTGCTTAAGACAATAAACGTGTTATTTGATTTACTTCAACATTTATAATGAATATTTTGAATTAAATGTTGTAAGGATTTAAATCATTTCGAAATTCTGTAAATGCTTCGAATTGAAGTGCGATAAGGTCGAACATTACGTTATATTCGAAACTTTAACTCACCCAACGAGCAATAGACCTATTTTTTTCAATTAAAATATGAAAAAAAAGTTAAGTAATTTACTGGCTTTGCGTATTTTAATTTTGCTTTACGAGAGCATATTTTTGATGATGCAATAAAACCTGAAATTTTGACAAAAAACACATTTTAATCCACCCAGTCTTAATTTAGGTGAAATTATTTCCTTTTTTAAAGTAGTGAGAGCAAATACGAAGTCTCATAAAACCTAAAGCGAGGCAACCGATGTAATTTTGGTTGGCCGGTGAGAAATACCTTCCTAGGCAATAGGCCAAAATCCATTCAATATCAAACACATACATATATAGTAAATACAATATGTTTTGATGGAAGAAGTCGAAACGTAATACATATTCAGGAAAATATTCTAAGATACAAAATTCGATAAGAGATAGATAATCAAAAACAGCTTCTATTACACCTTTTACATTTCTTTCTTTTAAATACTTAAAGGTCATTATCACTTTTATTTAATAACATTTGGATACTCAGATATTATAATCTCATCCTCGTATTTAATAACTAACTATGCGTTAGCAGTATAATTGTACGAAGAAAATTTCGCGAATTTCAAAATGAATCTCCGTGTATGTCTATTGTTTAAACAGGATTATTTTATCGGATTTCACAATTTATAAGCTTTGTATGGTTTAGTTAAACATAGAGGAAGATTTTTCGTTGACTCCAGACTTCCGCATTTTTCCAGATATTCGTAAATGTTTATTAGTGAAAAAAATCACTTTGTTATTAAAGGTATGCGAAAGCAAATTCGAAAGCGTTTTAATTCTACTTTTGTCATCTTAAATTGTAACAACAAATGTGGTCAATAAAGAAGGCAAAATTACATTACTAAAATATAAATTTAAATTTGTACTAATATCGAGTAAAAAGCTTAGCGTTTTTATCGAAAATAAATTTATTGAAGATAGTCTTAAGTGTTATTAAACTTCTTAACTCATTTGTAAGTGTATAAAAATTATTTCGTTGGTTTGCTCTTTGTTTATATTAGTCATAAATTGATCTGCGCTGCACTTATTCGCCTTCTGTTGCGTGATCACCTGAATATGTCGGAGGAAACTGCTGCTGCCCCTGCTGTCAAGCGTATAAGACAGAAGCAACCAGGCCGGCTCTATGTAAAGGCTGTCTTCACTGGTTACCGTCGTGGTCTTAGAAATCAACATGAAAATACTGCTCTCCTAAAGATCGACGGCGTTCATACTGCTAAGGAGACTGAATTCTATATGGGAAAGCGCTGCGCCTACATCTACCGCGCTGAAAAGTAAAGTTCTAGCTTGAGATTGTTCATTTTTTAGGAAAAAGCAGCTTCCAAGAAGACACAAACCCACGAGGATCCGTGTTATCTGGGGAAAGATTATCAAGCCTCATGGAAGAAGTGGAGCTGTCCGCGCACAGTTCAAGCGCAACCTTCCTGCCAAGGCTATGGGACACCGCGTTCGTGTAATGCTCTATCCTTCGCGTGTGTAAATTCTATAATATATCTTTTGGCAAACTAATTGATGTTGCATATTTTGCTTTTTTTATGCACTTTGGCTAGCTTCGCCGGTTTTGCTATATCATTAGACAATGTTTGTAGTGTATCTTTGGAATAATTGATTTTCTTATAAGTTGATCTTCAATGGTTTTATAATCTCGTCAAGAGGTATTTCACTCTGTTTGGTCTGGTTATATGGGCTCTATGGTCTGTTTTATTCATTTTGGTTCCTAAATCTGAGTAAAAATATTTACTAACTAATCTGTAGAATGCTATGATGGCATCGGTCTTGCTTTTGCCTGGTTTGAGATTATACTGGTAGTGTACCATGGGTTTCTTAATGGATATCAATGACGTCTGGGCAATGTGCCTTTGATGTTTATTAGTTGTATAGAAGCAAGGGCTGCTTAATGGAAGAAATTGTTATATTATTTAGCGAGTTTCTTTGGTCTTTACGATAAGTGTGCTCGTTTTGTGTTTCGTTTTGAGGCGGGGGTAAAAGCGAAATTTAGCCCTGGTCCAGTATATGTATTGTTTAAAGAGGGAACTAGTGTAAGCCTTATTGCTATGAAATTGGAGTAAACAGCGAATACAAAACTTTATTTCAAGGTGAAAGCCCAACAGAATAACCTGGATTAAAAATGACGGAGGGATTTAAATGAGTAACTGCGTTAAAAATGCGTTCAGAACATGATGTAGGGAAGTGTAAAAGTAACTGAAAGTGTTTTGTGGGCATTATTCCTCGTAGACTCGCGCAAGAAGAGCTCGAAAGAAGTAAGACTGAGCTTTTAGAATGATGGAGAAATCTTCTAGTCTTTCATCTGCAAGAGATATAGTCAATTAATTTTCTATAAGAGGGGATATTTTGATGAATTTCATTGAAGTCATACCCAGTTCATCCGTTTCGTAGAGGTCGACTATAACTCCTCGAAAAGCATTTGAGAGCGAGTCCAAAAATTCCTGTTTGTAGGCATTGCTCGTGGATTGAACAGCAATTTCTACTAGCTTTAGAAGTCCTGAGAGGTCCTCTTTAATTTTTACCTGAAATATGAGTTTATATTATGAATTTGAAATACGCCAATGATAAAGCACTTCAATACTTGTCAGACACTGACTTAAATGGTTCAAATGGGATGAGTCTAAAGTTCAGGTTATTTTTAACCGAATTAAGCAAATGATCAGTCGATTGATAAACTAACAGCAGTGAAAGTTGGTTGCCCAGATGTCACGAGTGTTTTCTGTTTTAAAATTTTCTATAAGTGTAATCCTACTGAAATAACAACTAAGTAACATCTAAAGAAAATTATAAAAGTTCCCAAATTTAGGTTTAATTAATTGTACTTGAGTAATATATTCTGAAGAAATCTCGAAATCAGTAGATCTATTTTGTTTGCGCAATAAAAGTATTGATAACAAAGTTTCAAGTAGAAGCCGAGATAGATTTCATTGATAATCAAACACAGAGCTCAAAATTAATAACATTTTATAAAAGCGTTCATGTCGAACAGTCTTAGGGAGAAAAAAATGCATACTATCTGATCATTCCAAATTAATTCCTTAATATTTACTCAGAAAAATACCTGGGAGCTCAAGTGATCAATAATTTCACAGAAATTTAAACACCTGGGAAGATCAGTGTACCTGTTTATTGATTTCTCATAGACCACCAAGAACGAAAGAGCTAACTAAGGTGAGAGTCACGGAATTATTTTACTATAGAAAAATACCTGAACTAAACATAAAGAAGTGAGAATAACAGCCAACTCCGTCACATATCCCTTATTTGCTTTGTGCTGAACAGCCAGAGATGCGAGTTGGGGACCTAATAATGACAAGAATCAGTGTTAATATATGGTGGGTTTATGTGGAAGTGAAGTAGCAAGCAAGCTCACCAGCTGAATGCAAAATGCACGCAACATTTTCAGCTAGCCAGCATTCAGGAGTATTTGTGATCTCATGAAGAACAGCTAGTGTGTCACAAGCTGACCAATGGCCAGATAGCCAAAGACTATTGAGAACACAACCAAGTTCACCGAAGCATGCCGACAATTGTTTCAAATCGGCAGCAGTATTTTCACACATTATGTTCCACATCAGACGCCCTGAAATTAAAATGAATTTTTTTAGAAAATTTGATCAAACATTTAAATTAGAGGACGTGAAATTACCTTTGTGAACTGGTCCATAAAGTATGAAGAGAAGACGAGCTTGATGGACAAATGGGTATGAATTTAGTATACTTGCCAGAAATCTTGCAGTCGGCCATGAATGCAAAGAGCGTTGTGTTGAAGTGTCATTGCTGTTACTAGTAATTTTTAACGTTTTAATAAGAGGCGTAGATGTTATGGGACCTGATGCAGATGTGCTAGGTTGTGGAACGGAACCCATATCAAAGCTGAAATTTCATAAAAATTAGATAGAAACTGAAATATGTATAGGTAAGAAAAAACAAGACTCAAAGTAATACCTGCCATCAAAAAAAGTTATACTACCGGACGAGACGTAGCCAGAAGATGTAAGAAGATTACTATTATTAGAAAAAGAAGAATTTTTTTGTGAACCCGAAGGTGAATTATTCGAATTGTTAAGATCAGTCCATGCCGGTCCTTCATTTAACGGAAGACCGTGGGGATCAAGAAAAACCCGTCTTAGGAAAAGGCGAATAGTTAGTTCTTCTTCCGGATATTCATCAGGTCTTTTTCCAAGCAATGTCGTTAATCTGAGCCAAAAATTTTGCCCAAAGCAGGCATGAACAAGGGAGTGAAAGACACGCTGGTATTCAGTAGATGGACTTCTTTGCAAAAATGTTTTGAGAAAATGACCAAAGTAAAACATTGACGGACAACGAAGTTGTCCTATTATACACGAGCCTCTTATTAGAAGTCCTTTACCATAATCCTTGTAGGTGGAATTCTTTGTCCTTGATCCACTAACATTCTTTGGTTTAAAACCGTTGTGGCACAGATACTATATTAAATAGAGAATGTAAATTAGTATTCCTACCGTTTGTAAAATACTATCCAAAAATTGTATCTTAATTATTAGAGATGAAAAACAATGTATGCGACGGAACAAAACACCTATGGTAATAGTTATAATATAAATAAACAATTTACCAATCTGATTATAGTAATCAAGACGGTCGTTTATGTCTCCCAAATTATTGGGTTCATTGGGTGGATGTGGATTTCGAAAATTACGAAGTTGAGAGCAGTGTGAACTAGACACAAAACTATTAACAAAAGAACGGCCAGATCGACAAGTCAAAGCAACATTCGACAAATCAGAAACTAAGCAAAATTATGAATGGCATTCGACACACCTTTTAGAAAAGAAAATATATGAAAAAGTATTTCAGCTGGGAATCGATTAAAAATTGTGCGATGCGTTTCAGAAACATGGTCCTTGACAGAAGAATTTGTGTGTTTAGGTAACTTAAATGGAAACTCTTTGGAGGTGCTTGATAACACAATTCTTTTCATGTTTCTGATAAGAAAATTAACGCTTCGTGGTAGCCGATATGAAATGTTAACTTATCAACTGCCAATTAGCGATAACTCAATGCCCCCGAAGGAAATTCGAACGTGCTACAGCAGTCTGATTACTAAAAAGCAGGAACAACTTTCACCAAAAGAAATAATATTATTACCGCGTTGTTAATCAGATTATGAACGCTATTTTTTAAAAACGACTCTATATGAAAAACATATCTTTTCTGTGAAAACAACTTGGAAACATTATAAAAAAATATATGGTTTAGTTAATCATAGATTTGTATTTCAACAAACTTATTATACTTCTGAATACATTCGATTGGATTGGAAGTCCAAAATTTTTTAAATGTATTTAGTAATTCTTGGCGTATTTCGAATTTTTATCATATCTTTAGGAGAACCACTGAAAATTGTTAGCAGCTACGACTAATAATTGCGATTCGTTTTAATAACTTGTACGTTTAAGCTTAGAAATGAATACTGAAGAAGATTCAATGCAAACATACATTTATTTCTTCAGGTTAATTGCTCCAAAGTTGAAGGAAAACTAATATGCAGTAGTGCAATATTAATAAAAATTCTATATACTTGAACAATATTTTGAATTTTACACAATCTTTTCCCAACCGCTGTACGTGCCGCCAATAAATGTTAACTGTGGTTAGTATCAGAAGATAAAATATATAGTTGAATTATGATTAATTGGAAAGCCATGCCTATTAATTAAATAGAGTTCGTATTGTGATGCTCAGTTGTACCAATAAAACAAGTTTTTCTACTGGTATGAAAGGAATTTCGTTTTACTCTTCTTTTTAAGAATAACATATACGTGCTAGCTCACAATTTAACTTCTTTGAGTTTTTATTCAGAATTACATTCAGGTCGCTGGGAAAATTAAGGGTTTGAAATTTATTAGATGCAAACAACGCTCTTCGGTACCGAGCTTCATTAATCAAATTCCAGACTCCAAAATTCCTTGAAAAGGATTTATTTACGTCGTTTTTTGTGAATTGCTTAAAAAAGCGCAAGTGGTTAGATTTTCAAAAAAGATTTCGAAAGGGATTTTAAAGAATGGAAATTAATATAACATAACGCATTCCCAATTATTAGAGAAGAATCTTTTCTTTGTGATTCTTTTACTTTTAATTTCTTGATCACATTAACTTCTATTTCGAGAAGAATGTTTGATTCCTTTTAGTAAACAGTATTTTTACTTATTTGACATCAAAAGTTGACACTCCGATTAATAATTATACTAGTCCGGCACATTTGGTTTATCACGCCCTGACGTTCCTATTATGATTTTAAACAATAAGTCAAAAATCCTCATTCTCACTTTTTATTTACATTAGAAATTTATCTAAAAATAAAAATGAATCAGAAAACGAGTTGTTGATAAATGAATTACAATTTGTATCGAAAAGAAATTTGGCAAGTATTTTACAATTTGATTTTAAAAGGCATATTTGTCAATTAGTTATTTTAAACTTAAAGCAAGATCTTTGTTAATTTATCATGGTTGAGGAGATATTTAACAAATATTTAAATAAGGACTAATTCAACAGAAGTGTTATTAATATTTGGAAGTTTAGAACTTCTCTGATTTGGCGGCAGATTTCAAATTTCGCACTTTCACAATAATTTTTGCAAAATGGCAGCAACCAAGACTCGTAATCTTATGACTGAGGAGGAATTAATTGAATTAGAAAAGCAAGAATTTGAGACCGGTCCTTTGTCGGTCTTACTTAATGCTGTTAAGAATAATACTCAGGTGCGCTTATCCTTGTGGTCTTACCCTTAAACGTTGGTTTCATTTCCTTTTCTTCGTCATTTATGCATTAATTATATTCTGACAGACTATTTTGAAATCTTTATCATAAAGTGCTTTTTCCGACATTTTCTGTCTAGGTTCTGATAAATTGTCGTAATAATAAGAAGCTCTTAGCCCGAGTAAAAGCATTTGACAGGCATTGTAATATGGTCCTCGAAAACGTGAAGGAAATGTGGACTGAAGTACCTCGTCCAGGCAAGGGAAAGAAGAAGTCTAAACCAGTCAATAAAGATCGTTTCATCAGCAAGATGTTTCTGCGCGGTGATTCCGTAATTCTTGTTCTTCGAAATCCACTTGCATCTGCGTCGGCGGCCTCCGCTCGCGGTTGATCCATTTGTTATCCTTTTACTCGGTTTTGTACAATTATGGTGATGTTAATAAAAAATGTAATGTTGTCACAAGTTGATTTTAGAGTTCATGTTCTATGAACGCTAATATCTATTTTGTTATGTAGCTGGTGTTTATTGCGCTTATGCTGATATTCGTACGTACTAAAGTTATATTGCCAATTTTCTATATCGAACCCTTATTTCTGTGGTTTTCCTTGACGGCCGTCATGGTTTGTATTATTTTTTACTTTTCGCTTTGGCCAAGTTTTTCTGAACTTCGGTTTTTACTTCTCGTCGTTATCTAGGACGAGAGCTTTGATTTTTCATGTTTACTTACTCGTCGCATATGCAGTGACAATTGATTTCATTATGTGCATTCTTCAGCTCATTTAATTTCGGTTTTAATCCCGTCCGAGTTTATCCTTATTTATATATACTCAATGGTTATAAGATTTTCTGTTAACCTTATTAAGCCTTACTGTAATGTGCATCTGTTAACTTTTCGTGGTTGTAAAAATACACATGGACAACCACTCAAGCTTAACTAGAACAGACAAACCTATTGGTCTATATTTGGCATTTAGGTTTTATTCTGTGGTATAGACACCAAGAGCCTTTAATTCTTGTCGTAGACCCTTGAATCTATGCGGCTTATCGATTTTGAACAGCAGGCACCGGTTTCAAGTTGGATACCATTTGCTTCTAATTTGGCTCATGAAATGACCAGCTTACTTATAACTTAAAGTAGCTATTTGAAAGCCGGAAATTACCAATGCACAAAAAACTAAGCAAAAGACGAGAAACCGATAGGATATTTTATATATTTTATGAAGAATCAAATAGACCCTTTAAGAAGTCAGGAAAAGAAGTAAGTAAACACATTGAATTTCAATGCTATTGAGTGTTTGCGCCGGTATTTTCACTTGCTATCTTCAACGAGTGTGACACCAACGCTAGAACGGAGGAAGGTAGGAAGGAATAATGCACACACAGTAGCCCATTTCCACCAAGAACAGAGGATTGCATTGCATTGCCTGTAATTGCGCCTTTACAGTTTAGTGTGGTTAGAGAAAATGTGAACGCTGGCCGGTTTGGTGGGGAATCAGGGAAGAACACAAACTAGACACGACGTTAAAAGGTGGGGAAGGCAGCATATTAAACCTTAGACAGACAGCGAGGAGAACAAAATAGTGCCATGAGACGCTGGTTGGATGACAGAGAGAAATGCATCAACAGTGGGGGTGGCATTGGAGTGTCTCTTGTAGCGAAAGACGGGGAGATGGTTGGCGCTAACCATAAGGTTTCAGGAAAGGGAAATGGATGTATCATCAAGGAATGCGGATTTTTCTTTCCTGGAGATGCGCAAGGGGGAAACCGGTATAAGGCTGCACACATCAATTATTTGGTAGACGAAGAGCTAGGAAAAAAATGTGAAGTCAATGAGCAAAAGGGGTTGAATAACATCCAAGAGCTACACCATCGCCAAACGCTATAGGTAAAGAAGCTAACGGCCGAACGGTACTTCCAGAATCAGATGGATAGATTTGAGAGCATAAATGAAAGAGGGAAAAGGAAGTAGAAGGCGTTTGGTAATATAAAGCAAAGCTGGTTGAGTTCATACATCAAATTATGGCAAAGGTTGTGGAATATCAGTTAAAAAATCAACAAAAATGACAGTTAAACGACGAGGCGCATTAGTTAACGTGGTCTGGGGAGTGCTTTTGAGACATGTAGAAATAGTTGAGCATAAAAAGTGGCCTTTATGAACATCCGTCAACAATTGTGTCAAATGTGCAAATATAAGTGGAATTAGACATTCCTAAGCCAATAGACACTGCTTCTGAAGAAATAAAAGTAGGCTGAGTCACCAATTAGGATAGCCCAATAGGGAAACACTCCGGCACGTAGACCTGAAATTTGCTAGAATAAAAAGGATGAAGAGCACTTTCAGAGTGGAGAACCTCTTATAAGCTTTAAGAAGCAGAGATCACGTTATAATGGACAGAAAATGGTAAAGATTGAGACACAACTCATTGCACAGTCAAATTCAATTAATAAGATCGCAACTGCGGATACAGGGACAAAGAATCACAAGCCGAAATGGAAAAGCCACCGTATTTCAATTTAACAAGGATTAATCGCACGCGTATGCGTAAAGACTAATATGATCCGAAGGATGCAGCAACATCTTTTACATCACTTGACAACTATGCTACTAAAACGGTTAATATCACACACGGGGCAATAAGGTAAATTTTTAACAACTTCTGATTGTGCGAAGAAAGCCTAAAATGATGAAGAGAAAGGGGGTTAAAAGATCCTAAGGGCAATGCCAAAGTAGCAAAGAGCCTCATTTAATTGTCATTCGAGTTGTACAATGGTTAATAAATAGGTAGCCCACGTTTCGAAATTCCAAGTGCACGATTCGTCACCCCGGGTTGCTGCAAAAGCATTTTTATACTCGTACTCTACTGACCCGTTATTTAATCAAGCAGGTAATATGATCTTATTAGCAGAGATAGACAAACACTTCAAGTTGAAAGAGTTGCGCAGGCTGTGATAGTTGAAAGTGAAACTAGCATCTTGTAGGTGTTATTGCCTTTCCTAAAACTTAAGCTCATGAGAACAGAGATGGCATAAACCGCAGTTTCTGGTTTCCAACTTTTAAATTATAATAGGTAAGTAAATTACCTCAACCTCATTGGTCTAGAATTGTAATTCGAATGTAGGCTTGAGAAGTCCACAAGCTGAGAAAATGGGAATCAAATGTCAGAATTCGACTATTTTTCGTAAAGCCCATAATTGACCCAGACAGTCTATATACCCAACAGAAGTCAAATGATGACACAGAAACGTGGAGCACATTGGGTGAAAACTCACCACTTTAGCCAAATTTTCTAGTGCATCAATAAAAGCAACTAAAGAGTTACTAAGTCGCCTCAACTTCGCAAAAAATCATAAAGTAACTTCACTAACTGGCATACCAAAAGGCCATGGTGGCTTTAAATTTCTAACATACATTTTAGGACACTTGCAAATCTATAACATAAAAAAGAAAAATATCACGAAAAGCAAAGTGCTTGTCAAAATTTCAACGAAAAAGAACTCATAGCAGATAGTTCGCAGCCGACAACACGCACAATTTCGTTGTGAACTTTAGACAACGTAAAATCTGTCGAAAATTCCAATAGAATTTATGTCCTTACCTCTCTTACGCTCGTTAAGACTGTTCCCTTTTATCACATATATTATGCACGATTCAGTTTTCTGCAAACTTCTCCATCAGAAGAGAGTGATTTTATGCTGGCATATCTCAGGCTGAAGATAAATTTCACAATTTTCTAAAGGCAATGATGATAGCAAAGACCTTTGAGCTGCCAGTGTCTGATCGGTCTTTTTGATTAAAAAGTACCTAAGCCTAAACGGATCTCATCAAACCATGAATGAGCAAACAAGCAGACTTCCTTCAGAGTTTAAAGCAGTTTCATTTAGATTTTCCCACTAGCGCAGAATAACCCTAGGGCGCACAAGCCTTTGACAGACACAAGCAAGAGAGTGAATTTTTTACTCTGTGCAGGAAAAAAAAGAACATTCTGATTGCGCAAGTGATGCAGTAGTCGATGTGCACATTTGCCAAGTTCGAGATCACGAAATACATTTTCACCAATAGATATTCAGTGATGTAAATTTTCCTAAAAGCTTGATTTCAGAACACATTAGTTCAATGCACATCAGACGTTATTAGCACTTTATCTGAAGAGTTTGAAAAGTTTAAAAGTTTAATACTTGTACATTTTGAATAGAAGTAACGGAGAGGAAGCCCCACTTTCCAAGAATCTTCACCTTTACAACTCAAATTTTGGAATTCCACTGATGTTAAATTTCACACTAGCAAAACGCAGCACACACTTGCTTGTGCAGTTGGAAAGACAGCTTGCTGAATGTTGGGAATAGCAGCAGAAGCTGCTGCAACAATTTCTCTATTGCTGATGCGAACAATTAATCACCACCCTCTTGACTACATTACGGTATGTGGCAAATTTCTTTCGGCCATGCACACTGCTCGAAGAAAAGATCTTTTTGCCTATTCCATTACAAATTTACAATAGCTTTCAATAAATAAACACATATTTAGGTGTTTGGCAAATTGTAAAGGGGGGAGGGGAGGGGGGAGACGGTAGTGGCGAGGTTTAATTCCGACATTTAACTTTGATAAAGCGACAAAAACTACAAATCAAAGTTAATGGGCCAATGATTACACAATAATCTACGAAATTATGGCGTCAATTAAGCATTAATGAAGTTAGCTCTGATGGAAAATTTTATAATTAACTGATTGCGAGTGCCAGTGGTGTAGAGATTAAGTTTTAATGCCCATTGGTGTACGCAAAATAAATGGTAGGACCAATGGCATTGGTCAAATCAAGATGGTGAAGGTAAAATTAGAATTAAAGCTTCCCCTTCTCTATTCAAGGCGGGCGTTGAATAATCCCAACCTAAAGGGGCTTGGAAATTACTGACAATGACTTTTGAGTTATGTATTGAAAATGGAATAGAGGAAAAATAGGTCAAAGGTAACAAAGTTCATATAATAGTGTACGCAAGATAAATTCGAATTTTAGAGATTAAGGTTTTGAATAAAAAGATTATGACGCTATCCAAGATTGTCTCCAGTGCATTATCGATCGTGGTCAAATGACAAGAACGTAGCCATCTAAACTTAACATCAAAAGTTGGATCGACAATACTTCTAAAATGATTTGCGAAACCAAAGCCTCGAAAATATATACCTATTTTCAAGGTATTAAAGCCATTTCCAAATTTCTATGCCGAAGGAATAATGACTGTATTCATGTAGAATTGCTATTAAATAACCCTCTAACTCTATAATGAACTACAATAACCAATTTTTAAATTTATTCGTACTCACATGTGCTATTCGTGACTAATAAACCTACCTTCATCCAAATTAATATAAAGCGAGACCTCCCTTGACAGGTGTGAAGCTAGGACATCGCATATAAGCATTTACGAGGGCAGTGTCATTAACATACATACTATTACTCAATATTAGATCCTATACTTTATTCTTATACTGTTGCGATATTACAGCTGGGACAATAGTACAATGATCTCCTAAGGACTAAATTTAATCATTTCCTCAACGAAAACTGCAAGACCTGCGGATTTTTGGTACATCTATTCAATGATATTAACCCAAGCAACTAAACTAAGTAAAAAATAGTAAAAGCTATCTTTCCTATCAAGAGCTGATATACGTTGTCCAAACTTAAATGTCAGAAGGGAAGCAACTATTTTGAACTTGTTTGCTGCTCGATTTCCTCAAAAGAATATTAACCATTCTTTCAGTAAAAAAAGTAGGAGGCCTAACAGGACGATTTCTCCGATTTTCAAATATTCAAATCAATCCGCTTAACACAACCAATACGAAATTATTTTCAGCAACCAGACACAATATATATATATGTATATGTATAAGCCACTGGAATTTAAACAGCTTATAATATGCAAAACAATTGTCAAGGGCAAGGCTGCATTAGAAATCATTCGTGGATTGTGTGGGTGAAAGTAAGTTAATTCAATCAATCCGATGGAAACACTGGGGGGGGGGGGGGGAAGGAAATCTATAGCATTGAAATTTGCAAATAAATGAAAATCTACAAAAGAGCACACCCGATTCTTATAATGGAGACGAATTGGCAGATGGCGAAACTGCCCAAATGGAAATTAAGTTAGATCAGTATATTTCAAACAAACAAGAATAAAATAAATGCGTTTTCAAGGTCACACACGCCTAATTGCTGTCAGAAAGCCCGACAGTTCTGTATTTTATGTAAGCCTCTCTCACCATCCTAACAACCACTCCAGGCAACCAACACCATCCGCGATGCACGCTAGCTTAGCGCGTGCAGCCGGCAAACCAAGTTAGTCACAGTTCTTTCATGCGTCGTTCCCCTTTGCGTTAATGTTGAGTTAGCCAATAGGAAAGCGCATGAATACACAACTGACCAAATAGTCAACCTAGCCAATCCAGCCCCACATGTGCGACGTCAAGCTTTTGGTGGGAAGGACGAGAACGAGGCTGGCTAGATTTCTAAGCTCGGCGCTGTCGCAACGGCTACATAACAGCCGACTTCTCTCTTCACGTGACACTTCAGGCGGGAAACCTCTACGCTTATCAAACATGCATGTAGAGGTGGTTTGCAGACGTACACGCTTCTCACAGACAGACAAAAAACTTCGCCTCCGTGAAAGACGAAGCCCTTAAGAACATTGATTATCTACACGAGAAGAGGTGTTAAATATTAGTTCCTGGAATTTGAGTCACGACAAACGCCAAAGTCTAGGCCGAAAAGTTAGAAATAAGAACTTAGGAGAGGGAATACGAACGATGCTAGCGTCATAAAACCGACAAGGAGACAGCCAATCATCAGGCTTGAGATTTGAGCAACGACAGTCTTCCTTCTCACACAAAATCACACCTCAAAAACTAAAGCAAAGAGAGGAAAAATTTAAAATTGCCTAAGGAGTGAAAGCTACTCAAATTGCACGGAAATGAAGCTGCTTCAAACTGAGAGATGTATTATTTGAATAAAATATCCTTGATATGCTTAAAACAAACTTGTTCGAATGTATTAACCAAGGGCAAGTATTTCAATAGCATTGATAGTGTTATGTTGCCAAATTTTAAGAACTGTGATTAAAATGCAATCTCAAAACTGGTGGCCAGGCTAAGAGCAAACTATGCCTCTCATACGCGCAGCAAAAAGGAGACGTGAAAAATAATTCTTTTCAGAGAAAAGGCAGACGACAAGAGCTCGTAGAAAAATTGGGATTATAACGAATAACACTGAAGACGGAAAGCTCCTGCAAAAATGAAAGTAGCAAGGCTAATTTAAGAGATAGTCAATAGCATGATGAAAAAGAACGTCGCATTCAGCCAGTACAAGTACAAACTCTAAGAGGAGAACAAAAAATAGTACAAATTAAAATGGGACCAGAGGCAAACTGCCAGGGTCAAATGAATGTAGGGCATCCAATCGAAGGGCTAAAACGGTTGCCCTACCCGGATAACTAATTGAATAGTCAAACTACCACACTTCAACCACACAGTGCTTTGAAAAGAATAGACAGATGTGACAGATACTAGGGGAAAAATGCCGTTGTAAAATTCAATTCAACCAATCGGAGGGCGAAAAGGAGTGCCATACTCGGCTAGCCATTTGAGTAAAGGCACAGTCGAGGGGCTAAAAAGAGAAGAGGAATGAGTCATCTGTGTATGAGCGCTCACATACATGGACAGTAGGAGGCCATCTTTCCTCAATAAGGAAGAGAAAATAATTAAATCAGTTAGAAATATTGATTCTCCACTGCTATAAGCGATATTTGTATTTTTTAAGCCATCAACAGGCGTTTGGGTGGTGGTGGACGGTTTAAAGAAAGCATGGTGACTCATAAAAGTAGTGGTGGTGATTGTGATGATGGACAGACGCCACCACATTATACGTGACAGTTGTAAAAGACCAAATCTACAAACTATTTGATAATGAAGTGAAATTACACTGAAAAGATTTGAGATAAAACTATTAAAATATTTTATTTTAAAGTAGATAGAACATAATTAATTTGATAAAGAATACCTAAAAGTTCGTGGAGCAAATTTAAACGATAGTAACGGTGTTGAATACCCGGGAGAGGTAGCTAAGACATGACTAAGTCAAATTAATCAAGACACAAAGAAATCCTTGGTTGGACGGGGCCGTCCTGACTAAAACACCCAACAGCAAATTTAGATTGAGTGCGGTGCCAATTGTAGAAATTTGCAATAAACAAGATTGTTATTCATTTGAAACCAAGTTAAATTGAAAATGTGAAGAGATGAGATTATGACGATTAAGCATACCAGCTAGAATCTCAGTCTTGAGAGTCTTCACTTCCTTTCGGAATTCAAGAAGAATCTCGCGTTTTAAGGCTTCTAAATCACCTCGAGTGATGGGTTGATTGGAATCGAGACTGTTGTTGGCTGAAGATGCTGAATTCTTCCGTCTACAAGAGGGGATAAATTTGCCAATTTTAAAACAATCAAAAAGCAGAAATTGAAGATAAACTACAGAAGATAGAAAAAATCAACATACACATCACTTATGCATTGTTATAAATTATTTAAAATCGTTTTAATCAAGCCCAATCAATCTATTTCTATGACATCACTGAAAAACCCAAATGCAGTTTAAAAAACACAAGATCGAAGTAAAGCCCACTTATTCCAAACACGATCTGCAAATATTTCAACCTATAGAACAGAGCATTCGATATCTTACAACAAAATCCAAACCAGACAGAAGCGCAGAATACTATTTAGGTAGATAGCCCAAATAGGTATAGAAAAATATTATTACACATTTGGAAAATTTGAAAGATCAAAAATGGAAGCACGTCAAAATAAATGATGGGAAAACGTATATGGACAAAGGAGAACCAAGTTTGTGAAGGTTAAGTTCAACGAGGACCTTTGAATCAATAAAACAGGCACTTGGACAGCTGAAGAGGACTGGAAAATCGGCTATTAAGGAATAAATCCTTTTCTCATGGACATATAAATAAATTTTGCAGAATAAACATACCTATTCAATATCAATGGGAAGAAAGATAGACACAATAATCTATTGCCTAAATAAGTCCCATGACTCATAAGCATATTTCTCGTTATTAGACTGCGATGAGTGCGATTTAAAAAGCAGTATTACACCAAAACCCAGGTTTAATAGTCGGCAAGCGTGGTGTCTATAAAATCGCCACTACAAACTTTATGTATTCTATCAGGTGGAATAGAAGTTAATTTTAAAAGAATAAAGGATTATGATGCGCTTTGGAGCAAGAGAACTGACATAGTGGCATAGTTTGATGGGGGAGCGGGTGCATTCGGAACCGCAAAAGTAGGGACACCATTGCTACTTCCATTGTTATTGAAGGATTGAGAAGGCCGTCGAAGATGGCCACTTTCTGTGGGAGCAGATCCATTTGGTGCGTTGGATTCTGAGCTTGCAGTAGATGCAGTCATCGGTGGTGTATTTGTGGCCGGGGTGCCGTCCGTGAAATCAGACTGAAATGAAATAGAAATAACATAATTGATTTAAGATCGGAATATGCAAATTGACTCCAACGTAGGCACAAGGAAAGATTAAAATTCGGAGTTTTAAACTCCAATGGACAAGCAAAACATTTCAAAGTTCTAATATGATACATTTTCCACACTTCAAGCAACCTTTGCAAAATACAGTGCATAGGTTATAAAAACTACGTAGCTGTGAAAGTCATTAGTGTAAAAAGCAAACCTCAGAATACTTCTCGGGAAAATATAGACATATTAAGAGAGAAGTTGTAAATCTATGGGAAATAGGCTTATTATTTATATACAAGTGAAATAGAGTACGCAACAGGGATTGTATAAATCTTTTCTGGAAGACAGTTTTATAAATACTTAGACTACAAACCTCCTACAACTAGGCAGAAAAGAAACATGTTAACTTATTCTTCCTGTCCAGATTTTCTGTCACGACGTCAAGAGTAGAACGGACTTCCAAGCGATAATAATAACGATAGCGCATAAAGAATTGCACATATCGAAATCTAACATGTTTACCGGCGGCCCAACAACCCGACACAAAGACCCTACAATTCTCAAATAGCAAGTAAATCGATTGCACGTAATATAGCAATTTTAAAACGATTTCAGCTACATTACGCTCCTGCTATTTACCATTTAAAAAAACATTTACTTCCAACGGAAACCGAAAAGCGGAATAAGCAGTACAAGTTTGCTGCAACCCAAGAACTTATACCAAAAGAAGATAATAACACATCCTCTTCAAAAGCGTTATAAGATTAGTTGGAAAGAAAAGCAAACCGAATGACAACTCGGAAAATGCAAGCAAGGAGTGTCAATTCACTCAAACGGAACTTGAGGATTGACAGCATCTTCACTTAGGAAAATTTAATATAACATGGAGAAAGCATTGCGTTAGTATTTACATTTATGTGGAAGGAATGCTTATGAAAAAGAGAGGAGATTGGTTGAACGCTTAATAGAAAATTTACGGGAAAATATCTGTCATATAGGTGAGGCCATCAAAGGAAAAAGCAACATTTACAGTCCATCGGCAATAGAAACCCCAACAATCAACCAAAAAAACAGGAATGGCAAAGGGAAAACTAATTTGTGAGAAACTGACACCGAAAGTTGGTAGAGAGATTACGACGCAAATAATAAAAGATGATGAAATTAACAATAAAATAAAGCAAGTTTTTGGAAAAGTTCGTAGATTTCAATCTACTGAACTGCTGAGGGAGGATATAACGAGGTCGTTTGAGTCAAGACGATATGACCATAATAAGATACAAATCGAGGTCTTTCTGTCAGCAGTCATTACTAAGCAAAGATACAAAGTAACAAACAAATTGGCAATGAACGAAGAAATGGTATTATATCTTCTCAATATTTGATTAAATTCATTGAATTATCCAAACGATAAAAGCGAAATCTGAGAAATAGGTATCCATTGTACTAAGTTGACAGAATGTGGTTTGAGAAAACCTTCTCTGCATCTGAATGGAAATTGCGAAAATATTTTCTTTTATGGGCTAGAAACTATGGGAATCTAAGCTTTCCATAGCATGTAAACAGTACTCGTAGGAGAAAATTGCGGAAATTAAAACCGAAACTAATAGATTTTTGAAAAACTGAACAGCATACTAATTAAATATTAAGAATGGAAGTACTTCAGTACAACTAAGACATTAGGAGAGAATTAATGAAATAGAAACTATGAAAGAAATGTCAAATATATTTAAATAAACCTTTTGACCATTAAACAGCAAAACACGAGTCTACTAAACTTCGTCCGTTAGACAGTATGGAAAGAGATGTTACTTTCTTCAAGAAACTGCAATATCCAACTCTATCTGCCGATTTTATTTGGGCAGATTACGACCATCGTAAATCAGACCATAAAATCAAAATATCGAAATACAAGATGGTCAAAAGACTGTCCAGATATAAATCCAAACAGCTTTTGAATTTAAGAAACAAGAACTACCACTCAACATAATTCCTTCTTGTCATTTGGATCAAAGAGATAAAATGATCAAGATGGCTCAATGCCTAAATTAAAATTCAAGTGAACAAATAAGTGAGGCTAATTCCACCACCAGTTTGCAGGTAATTAATTTGCGACCTCTGATTTGAAAGAAACAAGCATATTACCCATATAAAATTAGTAAATTTACATCGCCTTCTCTAGCACGTCTTCTAGCAGCTAGGACTCTCTGCAAATCCGACATCATATCCGCGCCCTGAGCTCTGCTCAGAGTGCCAGTATTAGCCACCGCATGCATTCCTCCATTCCCACTAGCACCCTCCTGCTGTTTCTCCTGTTGCTTTTTGAGGCGCATTGCTTTGGCCTGACGTAGTTGGGTAGCCAGCCAGCTCTGATTCGCTGCGTCAGGTTCATCTGGATCGCTTGCGTTAGTCATCATTGTAGACATTGATACAACAGGAGCAGAGAACTTGCGATCTGCTGCGGCGATGGGATTGATGTTGACAGCAGTAGAGCCAGAACCAGAGGGAGGAGGAGGCGGTGGAGGTGGTGGAGGAGGTGGTGGGGCAGAGGAAGCAAAGGCTGGTGGAGGTGGAGGTGGTCCGGAAGGAGGCGGTGGGGGAGCTGGAGGAGCAGCGGAAATCGTTGGAGGTGGGGGAGGTGTCGATGGGGCATACTGCAAGGAACCTGTAAATAGAAAAGAAGTAAAAATGGGAACAAACTGGACAACAGCTAATCATTAGGTTACTTAAGAAGAACAGTTTGATAGTTTTGGACGGTTAGCTGTAAGATTGCCCAGATTTCACAATTCAGACTGTAATCTAATGAATACCTGGATGAATAAAGGCACATCAACTGACATTAGTAATATTCACTCTCTAATACCCATGAATATTTTTATAAATAAAGCGAAGATCGCAGCGTAAGTAGACACATTCTAATAAATAAGTTCAAACTGAACTCAAATGAATCAAGGTTGATTATGCTGTGAGAATCTGATGTAAACAAAGGTAAAAATAGGAATCTACCAGTAGAGGAGTGCAATGATTAATTCTAAGTTAGAAGTTAAGAAAACGGCCGAGCATCTTTTCACACTTTTCGAGGAAAGTGATAATAAATATGAGACCACATCTAGTTTACGTATAAACATTGGGCCACTAGTAGATTATCGAATCGACTACAGAACCAATAAGCAGAATAATCATACGAAAAATGTTCCCCGACTTAGGATAGCCAAGATAAATCCGAATGGAAGCTAAAAAACATCGAAATTAATTAGAATAACAGTATGGCAGAAACTCGCTCGACTCAGAAAATCGTTTATAAGACTGTTCATGATATTCTCTGGATGCGCATGTCAATGATCACTGTTATTGTCACAACTATTAAGCGACAAACAAATGATTAACTGACTAATAAAATATTAGCAAGAACAACATTAAAGACTAGCAATAATAATAAGAAATGTAAAGAGGACTTAAGCAGGTGCAACCGATTAAGTAATCAATCATCGTCAATTGACTCACATTTCCTTACCAAGTGTGAAAACAAATCCAACAAAAGGTAGAAGGAAAGACGGTAGAATTTAAGGCGGTAAGACCCTTGATTTTCATGAAAGAACAAGCATACATTTTGCAGGTGAACAGAATAAAAATCCGAACACGCGCGTTCTAAGTGACTGCAAAACTTAATGCAAACAATAGAAGTGCCAAAGGGAATAAAAAACTCGAATCCACATTGCGTATTCGAATGAATGACATGCGTGGGCAGTAATGGACGCTTTTGCAAGTAATCAAGAACGAGAGCGTACAATGTAATATTACAAATGCAAATACTGCGGATAAAGAATCGAGAGTGCCTCGAGTAGGATCTAGGCTTCCAGTGTCCCCCGTGACACTATAAACTGACAAGGGATCATGGTGACTTGTGCATGTTTGCCTTTGTACAATGGATAAAAAAGTAAAATGTGAACTCTGGGATCTTCTCTTTGAAATGTAACACTCAGGAAATTTTAATCGAGAAGCTAATTCGTCAATTCTAAACACTCATTTCGAACCTATGCTGTAAAGGACAGTAACAATGGCATCAATTCAATTTACTCTATCTTATTTAAGGTGACCAACTAATACTTAACTGTAAAACTAAGAAATAGAATAAATTGGTCCAACTTAGTTAGAAGTGACTCACTGAAGAAAAAAGTTTCACTCAGAAAATAGTGAAAAAACAGAACACCATCCAAAACTCCTCCCGTAAGAAGAATTAAGTTGTGTAGGCTAGATTCGTTTATTATTGAAAATACTTCAACTTTGTTGTACAGAAAGAGCCTTAGGGAGACAAGTCAACTTTAAGTAATACTTGAGTCCAGATAAAAACAAATGAAGAAAGTGACGCTAAAACAGAGCGAAAGATTTAGCAGAAATCTCGTCCTACTAGATTGCATTCTAATAGGACTACTACTGGAGTTACGCTTGTTACCAAACTCTAAAACTCAGTATATTAGAATGTTTGTGCCCAGGGCTCAAGAAATTTGATAGTTAATGCTAAATATTTAGAAAATTGGGTTGAGATGATTGTCCTATCAAGTAGGAACGCATGAGTACGGACACGATTCCATATTCGCTTTACAAAAGACCTACTACTGCAGGGAACACAAATTATAATAAAAGTGAATTGCAACAGAATTAAAAAGAAAAACAGATATTATTTCTACCAGAATTTTCCATTGGACGTACAGAAGAAAAATCACTTTCTATTAATCTTTTAGCAAGGCAAAAATGGAAAATAGTAATAAAGAGCACAGATTCTAGAAGGGATGAAACCCAACAATGACAGTACAGTATTAGAGCCACAGGACTAATAATGACTGGGAGTGGTTTGATTCTTAGAGAAACGAATTACCAGGTGGCGCATTTAGAATAAGTCAGAAAATGTGTGAACGAGAAAATGAGAAATGGATTCGGAATGCCATTCTCAATGTTGACACAAACGGTCTTCTGAGAAAAAAGTAAACATTTTTACTATATATCCTTCCGAGCTGAACTGCGAAGAAGTAAAAGATCCAAATCCCACGGACCAAATGCTTCCACCTTTTTCAAAAATTATAAGCTTATAGCTATTCATTCACTTGTAGAAATAGTATGGATGCATACGTTACACAAACTGTATATATAATTCAACAATAACACTGCGGTATAAAGTTAAGACAAATAAAAACAATAGAAAAATTTGTCCAAATTTCACGAAATGGATCCACTATTCAAGACTCAGATTATATTCATAATGATTGATATGGTTCTCTAATTGGAGACGCCGCTTTGATTCATCTGCAGCTTTTACAGCAAAGAGCAGGTGGTAGTGGTGGCTCTACTAGCGTTTGTATCTGACAATAATATTCTAGCACATTGTTAATGGATCTAATCTGTGAACACAATTGGGACACTTGATATTGAAAATTGTTTGTAAGCGAATTTGTAATTGCTACTGTGAACTGACAAACTCTAGGACATTGCATCCTAAACATTTATTAGGGATTGGATTTAAACCAGTAAATATGAGGTATCAAAGTCTAAAACGGTAAAAACATACTGAAAACCACCATTAAATACTAACTTTTTTCTCACTGCTCCTATTAAACAAACAGTTAGATAGCAAAGCTCTATTTCCTGGTGAATGTAAGGAAGACCGTTTCACTAGACATTTAAAACTTGCTAGTAAGATGAACCCAGGGGTTCCGGGCATTACGATTTCAATGACTCTAACTACTCTATAGTCAAGCAATTTGATAAGAGCATAAAAAGGTAGAAGTACTTCACTTCCAAATATACGAAGTTAATAGAAGAGTCCGAAATGTTAAAAATTACTACTCAAGACTCAAATACCAAATTAGAGTATTCAAGATTTCCCAACCAGTGCTATTACTCAGGCCATTGCTAAAACCCTCATAAGCTCAAATCATTGGATGGTATTGAGCGCAGAAAACAGCGAATTGTCCAACAAAGGATGGAGCAGAGGAAAAAGTTAGAATAGGAGCCTAAACGAAGTCTGAATGTTACGAGTCTTACTTCATTTGAATTCCGGAGGCATTGAGTTGCCCAATTTCTCATAAGAAGTACAATTTTAATTTCCCCTATTGTACTCCTGATTATCCTTAGTTGAAGTTATATCATCTATTTCCAGAGCTTGTCATCGTGGGGACTTAATTGACCACCCGTTCGTGCCAGTTTATTAGCATCCTTATATAGATATGAGCAAAGGAATTTAAAACAGTAGAAGGCGCTAAATGTAAATTCTAATAACTATACTCCAACAGTCTTCACATTACGGCGCCACCGACTGGCTACGCGTTATGATTCTTAGTAAATAAATTGTCATGGTTTTCCAGCCAAGGCAAAACTGTTCTATCACATTCACTTCAACAACTTCATCGTTTCACTTCCATCGCCAACTCCAATAGATCAGTTATGAAAGACTTTTTATTTACAGAGTGATATTCGCAAAGGAGCGATGAAGAAAAGCTCTTGGTTAAGACAGCGGTAATGCAAAACATCCTCATGTGACAAGCCCATTTGCCACCAATGGGCTATTTCATTAAGTCAATGCGGTTGAGCTCATTTACACAAAAAAGTGAGGAGAACGCAGCACATTTAATAACATTAACACGCCAATACTGAGGGCAATTTATTAAATGAATGTTACATACTATTGCCTTAAGGAACTTTTCGCGACTTGAAAATAAAATGAGCCGATTTTGTTGCGTCCAAATGTGGCATCTAACACAGTGAAAAAAAAAAACAAGGCAAAATACTACATATTCTCACAGCATGAGTGATAAGGCGAAATTTAATCCCATTTTTCGGCCTAGTCTAGAAGAACAGAGACAAAGCAAAAAATAACCAAAATTAACAGGATCTTAAAAATCAATATGCCAAGCAAACGGATTTATATAAAGAATACTCCTCAATAAATCAAACTATGTAGGGATTATTCAGATTACAAATACTACAATAATTAGCCCGAGAACTTTTTAGACATGTCTGTTTAATAGGGAGCATAATAATAAATTAAAACAATCATTGATTGGGACACTGCTATCCCCCAATTTAAATGATATTCTCTTTCATCCCACTTGGGCACCGCAGTAAACAGGAAGATGAGAAACTCGGAATTATAAAAAGGCGCAAACATCAGCTAAAAGCAGACATTCATTTTTCGTTCTTAGAGACCAATCGGTAGACGAGGGGAAAAATTTATTCCTTCACTTTGACGCGTGAGAGTCATTACAAATTAAACAGACAATTTTAGGATTGGTTGAATCAGATGGATTTCAGGGTGGCTAAAAATTCTGCAAAGCAAGCTGCCGCTTAGTCCCAAACAAGAAATAAAATAAAATTTGGAAGAACAGTTAGTGATAGGTAATCAAGCTGGAATCAATCAAAATTAAATCAAACCTTGCTACGGACTAAGATAAAGCACCCAATATAACTAAATTGCCACTAATTTAGCTATCTTATTTCAATATAATCAAATAGAACAACTTCCCCGGCCGTCTGATAGTGAGTACCAAAATTTTCCAGAACCAGATAATGGTGGTTACAAATTGTTCTCTTTTATAGGCGATAAATTTACCAAATCGAACAAACACATCCCATCTACTGTAAGATTCATCGAGCTCCTTTTATAAATAAGCTGCAATGAGGAAAACTGACCATTTTAATTAATTAACCAGTTAAACGGCGCTGCACATTGTAGACAGGGATTTGATCAATAATAAGGGGGATGATTCATGAAAACGGAATCTTAGAGCGTGAAGAACTGAAACACTTATTAGGTAAAGTCGTGGATAGTCCAAATACAAAAGCAGTAAAATTCTTGATATCTTGACTAAATTCTCAACACAGTTTCAATTCTGTTCTTTAAATCGCTCATTTGAACTGACTGTAAAACCGATTTCGATTGCCTTTTCACAATAAAGCACACCTTTTTGCCAACCCTGCTTAAAAATGTGTTATCCAAACCTGATTTTCCACAGAATCAGCATAGTTGAAGTAGGAAACTATAAATCTGCTGCCAGATCACAGCTCAAAAAGGCTTAGGTAATATATTCGGCCATTCAACGTGCACATTGATGACAACAAGCCGGTGATCCCTTTCTCTGCAGACAGAGGCGTTAACAATTAATCAACCGGCTCATTCATTTTAGGTTATTAACAAGGTTGAAACAAATAAATATAAATAGAATTCGTTGAAGAATCAGGGTGTAGGATTTACAAGCGAAAACTAAAGAGGTGGAATATCATAACCCAATAAACAAAACTAGAAAGGAGCAAAAAACCAACATTCGCTCACTTGCGATCCGTGTTACTTTCGTAGCCTGAACGATACATGTCTCAGTATGTTCATTCGAGGAAGAACTTTTTGCATCTTTATTAGAAAAAGTAAATAAGAAATTGATAACTTACGAAATTCAACCGCACATATGCAATAGGTAAAAGCACGATATGAAAGGATAAACAAATGTCGTGGATATCTGCGTGTTTACGCAACTTAGAAGAGCCAAATACATCAGTTTAATGCCTCAAATTGACGTTACACCTCAGAAATTACCTTAACCACGAACTTCAAGTCTGTCAAACCTTCCTACCTGGCAATGAATTTCATTTTACAATTGAATACCTAAAAATCAACAAATGATTAGGGGATTAAAATCCCCGATTAAAGGTTTACAATAAGAAGGGGTATCTAAAAACTATCTCCCTTTAACAAATTAGAAATAGTTCTCAGATAGTGTTACTAAATATTGACTAAGCATTATCTACTGGTGATAAAAAGGTTTAAAAGAATTACACTATTATCAGATGGTAAGACGACATCGACGCTAATAGCTGCTTCGAAAATCAGAATTCAACATTCATTAAACCAGCTTCATAAATGTAACTCCAACTAAATAAAAAAGTGAAGGAAAAAATATCTCACATCTTTGATAAAGTCGTATAATTTTAGACTGTGGAAAATACATACATTAAAGATTTAAATTTTACGTTCAGTTGCTAGGCCCTAGTACAAGCGATTTTAAGCGGCTTGAAACTAAAGTCCGGACACGGCTACAAATGACGGGGTGTGAAGCAGTTGCTGCAAACACTAAGGTCAACAGATCAGAAGGCTGATTAAGGTCAAGGAGAGAGGAGCAAAACTTGTGCCAATGCTAGGGTGCCAAAGTGCCCAAATACACAATGTATGTCAATTTGCTCATACACGCGGAGCTCTTTGGGGATTAACCCAGAAAATAGCCATGACACTGAGATGACTCATTTAGAGATAATGGTAAGATCTCATAAATGAACAGATTTTTTATATATAAAACTCACCTTCAACTAGCGATGTGAGTGCCCGAATTAGCCAATATTGACGTATAATAAGGGAAATTGGTTATAGATTTAGCAGAAATAGGACTTATAGCAAAAGTATTAGTATCAACACTTGTTTAATGAAGATGAAATAGCCGAAAGATAATTTTTTGGGATTAAATCGTAATTATATTTGCGTTTTTCTATTTGTTATCAGGATGGCGATAGACATTGTGGTGACGACAATAGCAAATAATTAAATCAAAGAAAAGCTAAAAAATAAACTCAAAAAACAGCCCTTTAAAAAACTATGATTAATTCTCAAGAACTAGTTTGTTCCAATTTGAGCCTTATGGAAAATTAGTTACAATTAGACTAAAGATGAATGAAGACTGGCAAATAATAGAACAGCTTTAACCTATTACTTACTACCCGATTCCATAAGACTTCTAAAACCGAACAGAATCCTTAATCAACAGAACGGTCACTCAGACACATACATTCGAAAAATAGTTTGATAGAGTCTAAGATAATAATAGACGCTATATCGAGATTTTAGAGTATAGAGACACAACCGGGAGAACAAATTGACGTATCTGAATCACCGAGATGGAAAGGCAGACGAAGGTAGTCAGTTCACACTGATTTGAAACGACTACCCAATGACTAACACAAATGGGCCAAGTAGTTTATTAATTAGGGAAGCAATTGAATACTATCCACTTTCTTTCTAAGTAAAATTACGAAGGACACTTTCTTTACATGTACTTCTGCGATCAATAAAGTAACAAAGTATTTGCAAGAAGAAATAGTTGCGCCATCGATGAAAAGGGCGAATTAAATGACTGCTCATATTAGAGATGACAGAATAAGATTTTGTGAAACACAATTACTTAAACCAAACTCTCTTCACTCCAATTTTAATAGTAAATAGAGAATACATATTTGGGACAAATAGAGAAATGAGGAGAGAAAAAATGCAAATTACCTTTGCTAGGAGAAGATGCAATACCGGAAGTAGATGGAGTTGAGCAGCTGCTAGTAGCCAGAGATGGAGCAGTAGGCATTCGACCAATTAGTCCCTTTACACTGTCATCCGAGGAAGATTGATAACTACATCGACCCAATCAACAGACACACAATGGAATTATTTACCCGCAAAGTGACAAAGTATGTCAAACCAAAGCTTACCGTCCATCAACACTTCCATTTCCCATGGACCCATTGACCGATCTTCCGGATTCACTAATTTGAGAGGGAGCACGGTAACCACCCAAACTTCCATTATAATCTGACTGTGACGAGGGTGGAGCTAGCTGTTGTTGTGGCGGCTGGTTCTGAAGTGCGCTAGGCATAGCGTATTCCCCTCTACTAATGGTATTATTGCCGAGTGCAGGCTTTGTTTGAATTGGAACCCCAGCATAGCCTGGAGCTTCGTTTTCTTCCTTAAATGGGGGAATAAAATTTAGCTTTAGCACACGTTTAGGGTATGTGCGATTGAAGGAGTGATCAATAGCGAGTAGTTTAGAACCACTCTGAATGGGAACCCTGCACTCCAAGTAGAAATTAATGCATATACACGGTTATTCATATCATTAAATCTTGACCACAAGACAATATTTTATCTTATAGACTTATGAGTTGCTAAATGGGAACTTTTTTTACTATAAAACGTATCAGAACATAGATTAAAAAAGGCTAATCTCAACTGCCTGCTCACATAAAAATACAACTGAATCCGTATGAGAAATCAACCAGTTAAGACTAACAAGTGAAATAAAAAAGTATTAACAGCAGTAATTTTTGCTCAGCCCAAATTTTAATTACCGAGAACAAACATGAGAAACATGGACATATTCAAGAGTAAAAAATATTAAAATAGTTCCCGCCATTCTGCCAATGGTGTATCAAGAAATGGAACGGCGAGTTTTATTGATAATTCTTATTTAAAAAAAACGTACCCTTCTAACACGGTCCGATTCCGCACAAACGAGCTGTTCAAACTGAGGAACCCGTTCCATATATTGCATCTGAAGCTGTTGATGTGGCTGCGTAACTTGCTGCTGTAATTGTTGCTGGGAGATGTGATTTGGGGTTACTGTTTCATTACCAGTTGGCTGCTGATAATGCTGAGGCTGCTGCTGAGGTTTAATTTGCGACTCAGGTTGGGATTGCGATTGACTAGATTGCTGACGTTTTAAAACTGCCAATTGCTCGAGCGCAGCATCAACTGCAGCTGCGAAAGCTTCTGCTTCATCTAAGGAGGCAAAACTAAGTCCATATACGTGCTGTTTAGCATCTCGCCACTGATGGAAATTAGGACGAGCTTTGTGGTAATTCAATCCACGAGGTATCGAGCAGTTTATGACAACCTAATAGGTAAAGCACCATTGGATTTAAATATTTACCTCTCGGTCTTGAAGACTCCATCCAACAACACGATACGCATTTGTTTGAGAATTGAAATAGAGCTGAACTTTTGCAAGGCTTTGTGAATTCCCACTGTAATTCCAACTCCCCGATTTGGTGTCATAAAGCATGACATGCGCTTTAGCTGTAGCCACCGGTCTCTCACTAAATTAGTGAAAGCATATTCATAAAATTACGAAAATTTATATTGATATCAAGTAAGAAGAAAAAGAGAAATGGCAGTTCTTAACCTAACTTACTAATAATAAAACTAACAAATTGAAGCATTAAACCTAATAATGATATAAGTAAGAATGAGACATACCCCATTTCGGCGTCCTAATTAAAATATTTGAACGATTGTATTAGTTTTACTCCGAGGTGAAGATAAACAATAGATGAACTTGGAATATTTTAACAAGTTCATGCATACCTACTTCCAAAATTTATTATTATAAATATTATAAGATAGTTATTACTGTCTTGTGCTGAAAATCTTAATCTATAAACCCCACTATGTTAACGAATCAGAGTGCATTAACATGGATATTGGCAAAATTAGAACCAAGAGAATTGACATTAATCTTAAGAGTGTATTTTTATTGATTCTTCATTCTAGGTGCTTTAGTTTGTAATAAATCCGCAAGGACTAGTCTTGCTTTGATCGTCAAGTATAATTAGCATCTAATATTTGACCACTAATTTTTGTCGTTTCTGATCATACGCAGTATCTTCAAAAAATTTATTAAATTGCTTTAATAAAGTAAAGCAAAGTAAATTGGACAAAAAATCTGTTATAACTTTAATAACCTTTGAACTGACCAAGGAATGTGTTCAGCATCATATTTCTTTGCTGATTATCTCCAATACGCTTAATATTTATCTTCTTGAAATTGTGAAATTACTTTCAAATCTACAATTTCATTTTCAGCTGGATCAACATTACTCCTATGAAAAATATTATTTTCCAATCACTAATCTGGATGTCCTTTACGGGTAAAATTTTTGACCAATTCAAATTAAACAGTAAAAGATATTTTGAAATAATTTTTTTTTCAATTATTTCAAACTGTAATACTTCAAGTACATTTTGCCCGGTGTCTGATAAAATTTTTTATTTATAGCATATTCTATAGAACTGTATATTAAAAAACATGATATGATTGTCTATTTATTTTGGAATTATGCTCTTTGTAAAAGAGTAACAGTGCTCTTTTCGTTTTACACGGAGGAAATGAATAGTTTCTTTATCTATATTTAATAATTCTATTTGTTATACAAACGAAAATCAATCAAAATACGAATTCATTTTTTTCGATACGTCTTCGGGGTTGTCCTATGTTACCATGGCAACAGTTAGTGTACAATCATGTATGCACCAGGCTCAAATGATGAACGATTAAGACAAACTCAGCTTAGTAAGGATCAAATATGGATGGACCAAATTAAAAAAGAATTAAAATATCAACAATTGTACACTAAATTTACTCAAAACCCCTACTCTAAAGGTTCTTTTTCAAATGATCAGTTAATTTTTTAGTGTTTGTTTACACCGAAAAACCAAATGTTGATTCTAAAGTAGGAGAAACTGATGGTTGGTTTTATGCTTTCATGTATTTACTGTAGATAGTTTAAGCAGAATGATTGAGCGATCACGCTTAGTACCTAGAAAAAAGTTTCCTGAACCACAAACAGAAAATCAAGAGTATGGGTGGATTTCAACGCCTCTTGTAGGTTTCGTTTTCAATTAGTATTTTATCGCTTTAGTTTGAGAGATCAAGAGATGACAGAAGATTCTTTTTTGGTAAAAGAGAATGTGATATTTCAAAATTTAATCTTATGAAAAGGGACAATAACTAACTTACTCATGTAACAATATTCTTTAACTTGCTCTTTAAATTCATGTACTTGACGAAATGCACACCATGTTCTTATTTTAATTTATTTGAACTTATTAGCCAAGCGACTTTAATTTTCCGACAGTAAAAGGTGACGGTGTTTTCAATACCTCGTGTCTATTATCACCACGATATCGAACGTACTATGTTTGGGAAACTTCACCTAAAATGCTATTTTGATGGAAAACACCTTCAATTTTTTTGCGTTATTTATGATTTTTGTTAAGTTTTGAGAAATTCGTAGGAGTCAAGATGCTTCTCATGATCGAACATATTTTGCTTCCATCACCATGAACTCAAACAATTTTACTGGGCATAAATAAGAATATGCTAAATTCTAACGTCAAAACGAAAATTAGCATTAAACTTTCTTTTCATATATAACGTGGTGGACTGGCTTAAAGAAATAAACAGAAATTATGTATGTCTTAGACAAACGTTTTGGGAAAATGTAAATTTGTCCTACATAGCAGAAAAGAATATGATATTCAAGAGTATGTCATTCACTCCCTCTGCTTTTAAAATGGCCGTGACAATGCTCTTAAAAATGACTGGAATTAAGTATAGAAAGTGAAAAGTGCACGTGTATTACACTTTGATGAGGAGAAAATATGGAATATTAAAAAACGCTATCAAAACTTCATTTGGACATCAAAAAATTGTACAAAACTTAGTCTTTTGATATAGATAGCTAATATATAGCTTCGAATTAGGTTGCTAGTTTGCAACTTGCGTTAAATTTATTGACAAGTTAGTGTGAATAATTGTGTCCCTATTAAATATTTCATAAACCAGATTTAAGATTTTTCACTTTGATTAAATTAATTTAGCATTTAAATTAATCTTTCCAATTTATTTTCAATAGGATGTAATTAATAAAATTTTGTTCAATCAAATGAACATTAAGACACATTGTTTGACTGTGAGAAGGTGGGCATTTAACTAAGTGCATATTTGTCACTTCTACACATGTAAACACTGCAGCAATTTATACTAAGTTTAGGAAATGACAAGTTAATTTTAAAATACTAGACCTTTTTAAGTTATTACTTAGAATAATTGGCCAATTTGAGGAAAAAGAGTTAACAGAAATGAATAAGAATCAACATTTCGGCACCATGACCCGTAGTATTGCACCGTGTGCTAGGCTCATAGCCTACTCCACTAATTAACAAAGAATGTGGCAATGGTAAATTGTTTGCCATATTTAGATATAAAGAATAGTTACCTATACTAGTTTTCGATCTGAAACATCAGAACATGAACCACTTTAGATGAGTTCAAGAATTGCAGACGGTTGAGGCTATGAAAGTTAAATTATTCTGTTATCCATCATTAGTGTGAAATCATCATATGTTATCGATGGTTTAACTAGTTCATGCTCACATATCTACGCAAACCGCAGATCTTTCCCGATTTCAGTTTTAATATACTTATTCTACTGAATTGTATTAGAACATATTTTTGCATAGTCATATTTTGCACAGAAATTATTTAATCTCACCATCATGCACGATAAGATTTATCTTCAATGGGCATTTCCTAAGTTAACCTACCTTGAGTACTGGCGTTTCACCAATGTTCAGAACAGTCTGTAGATCCATAGAACAAAGTCTCCACACTTATCCAGAAACCATGGATCAATGTAAGGTGCTTCTGCAGATGCATAAACCACAGTCCACCACAGTCTCCACCTTGATTCAGAAGCCCCAGATCATTCTCTAAGCAATTGCGTTATGTGCCATAGACAATATCGATGAAATATATCTTTAAGAAAAAGAAAATTAAATTCCTTATAACTCTATTTTTAGCATCAAATTAGGATTTTTTGTGGGTTACGAAGTCGGCGATTCGACACGGATCTCTCTTGCCAATATTTGGAAAAGCGAAAGGGAAATCACTACAGTGAAGATGTATGCTGATTTACAAATTCCAACTTACAAGGTGAAGAAATAGATGATTATCTACACACAAAGATAATTAAATGTTTATTAAAGGGCCATTGAAACTCATCCGAACATATTTACAGATTTTAACTGCATAAAAATAACAAACTTGATGGAAAATAAAAATTTATTTTTGTTACATTAACAGTCATACCAAAAGTGCTTGGGAATAACTGATAGATACAATTCGTAGAATCATATTGAATTACATATTGGGAAATTTTATTTGTCATAAATTTGTGATATAACCAAAAGCCACTAATTGTAAAATTCCTTTCCATATTTTCTAGTCAGGAAATGCGTACTGCGGAGATGTGGACTATATTAGGTTGCAAGTGACAAAATGTGATGAGAGTTAAATAGTAAAATTAACAAATTGTTTAAATTAAACACTTTCAATTAGATAAAAATTATGTGTGCAATGGAGTAGATAGGAATCGAGGGAGAATAAATGATTCAAAATAAACTGTAAATAAGGTGAATGATGCAGACACCTCATTCACTCATGGAACAAAAGCCTCTATTTCCCTGGCGGCAGCGAAAGAGTTCAACCCACATCCAAGCCGGGAGGTTGGTAGAAATCATCGAAGTCAAAAGTTTGTTAACTCGAGGTTTTCTCGTGCGGTTTACCGCCAGTCCAAGTAAATACATAATCATTTTGGCATTCTATTATTATGCTACAATGCTTATATATCTTGCCGCATGTTCTTAGTCTATTGCGGCTAATGCTTATTACATCTATTGACCTCTTAAACCAATTAGCATGAAATTAATTGTACTCGGGATGATCATTATAGAAATATAACCGCTTGTTTGGCCCAGATGTATTAAAGGTGTGCATAAACACCGACTTTCATTTCAAAAGCCTAAAATTCCCTCCTTCATTAACGTAATGACATTGAGAATGAATGTTTGGAATTAACTTGAATCCTGAAAGCAAGTAATTTGAGCCAGCCAGCAATGCACGAAAATTCCCCCTCGTTTATTCACTATTGCATAGCTGATAACGGTTGCTTATCAAAATAGCAACCTGTTTTCCAAACTATAACTCCATCACTTTTAGTATGCTTAATTAAATCTTATTTTTAAGCGGTGAGATAGATTTTTACAATTGCAGATGTTCCTCAATTACGTTGATGTATGAAAATTGGAATGAGTAAAACAGTATTCACAATCTTAAATAGATTTCTATTACCCATTTGAACCATTTGTGGGACTCGTCATCGCATGAGCGTACAGCGTGACTTGAGGATGCGGCCCTTCAAGTTTGCGTACGGTTTGAGTGCGAGGACACACAGTCAATGGCCAATGAAAAGCCTCCGCTTCTTTTACTTAATCCGTCATGTTGAATAACTAAGCTTCCTGCCTTGATAAGCTCCACGCCATGCATGTCTAGAATAAACGCGTCCCCTGGATACGTCGCAAAATCATATCCTCTCATAATTGTTTTATCATTTGCCCTACTTTTCACAGGGTTTGTAAGCCAAAGCTTATTGTGCTAATTTTTAATTTGTAGTTTTTGAAATAAATGAATATCTCATTAAAATTGGCCTTAAACATCCATAAAATAAGGGAATAATTAAATCGGCTCGTTTGTTAACCGATCAAGGAGTCGTTTACAGAAGGACTTTTAGAGTTCGATTTAATAAACTAGTCGTCAATGAGATGATAGAGTCCAGATCCACTTAACCCCCAACCCCCCCCCCCCCCCCCCCTACACACAAAATGGTAGCTTATTTGGAGATTTTATCCTTGAGGAAAGGAAGTATATACATCATTCAATTTATTTGACACTTATTGGATATCAAGATTTCTCCGTCGCTTCCAATCTACTTTTTTTACATTTAAATTTTATTGACTTTACATTAACATTAATTTGAATATAAAATTAAATTGACTTTGTGCTAAATTTAGAAGGCCTTGCAATTTACCACACCTCTTCCGTGACACATTTCTCTATTGGCTTCTCTTCGATTGATGTGTAGGATCGCTGCTGCAAAATGCATCAAAGGCATCTTGTTACTTTGCGAATACTTGAGTTAGATGGCACTGAAGTATTAGGAAATGATTTTCACAAATGTGAACTATTAGAAACGAAAGAACACAATCTTTTATTCATCTTAGTGCATAGATTGTTAGTCTAATTTGATTTATTATTCAATTTGATTTATTATTCAATATGGAAAAGTGCACGTTTAGTTAAAAAATGGCCAACAGTTGATAGTTCTGCCATCAATTTCTTCATTATAAATTATTTATTTGATAATTTAGGTGGTTTTTATCTATTCAATAATTAGCAAAATATATAATCCGCGTTAGACTGGGTAAGAGTTCTGTGAACGCCCCAGTATTCAATGTTCATTTCATCTGTGCCCTCGTTTTACATACCCATCGGATCATGTCTAAACACGCCAATTACAAGCTTATGAAGATTGCATTTATAAAATTAAGCTTAATTGGTCATAGAGGATAAATCGAACTGTGGTGTGTATACGAACTTCATCACGAGAAAATGATCATCATTTTATTTGCAACTGGCCTTGCTGCAAATAAATGTCTCCTTTGGAACAGAGGGCCTAGATTTACCGAGTCAACTTGTTCGAGGATCGTGGCAACACCAGATGGAAAAATGCAACCTCTAATATTTGTTGAAGGTGGCAAAGGTTTATATGAGAATGAAAGCAAATATGCTACTTATCTTTTTTCAGTCTCTCTATGGCGTCGTGAATGATGAGAAAAATGACATAATGGTATTTAATGGCAATATATGAAAGGTTCCATTGGTCGGAGAACCCTGCTATGGCCATTTTGGCACTGATTAGATTTGTGCATTTTACGTGAAGATCATAAAGATTACCTCAGTATTAAAATTAACGATGCTACAAAACTCGATGAACTGCGTCTCTATGGAAAATACTATTTGTGGATTGTCAAATTTGTTCCGAGTTGTGCATTCAAATCTGTTAAGGCAGGTTAAGATGTGTTAAAATGCAATAGGTCACTACATAGTGGATTTTATCATTGAATCATTACCATCATTGTTTTTCGACTATTTTAGGCAGCGCTATGGCGGAAGCATCATTTCCGTTTGCCAGATTTGAAGATTGAAATAGTATTGTCAACATTAACTTTTCTATAAAGGTAAAATCTAACTCATTCTAGGTAACGATTTGATACAGTGAGGTGTAATTTTGATGTGCAGGTCTTATAAACATCCATAATTCCATAAAATCGTGCACAACGTAACAATAGCTTTATTATAAGTTAATGATACAAATAATGTAATGTAATAATAGTAATAAACGGTTAATATTTACGACTTTATACTTCATAAATCGTTGGCATTTAAATATGCAAATAACAGTAATCAGTAGAATTAGTGATCTCGAGATATGGTGGCTGAATTGGCAAATTAATTCAACACTGAGATTGCTAATAATAATGGCATTGTTCAGTGTGAAGAGTGGTGAAATGATTTCACACAGGTGCCTTCACAACAACAATTTAACTCGATCATTGCATGTTTCACCGATGTACAAGTTTTGCAGTAATTTGTAAAATTACTAAATATGGATTTTAAACCAGCAAACTAATTAGACGCTCTATATTAAGCATACGAAACAAAGCGATTATTGATTTGCATAACATGGTCTTTAATGAAATGAATAAATAGAATATTACTAAAGGAGAGACAAACTGCCCTCCCACCCCGACAAAAATATGTCTGATATATTTTACATACTATTGATGTCAAATGATCCCAAATTGGCATTTCAAATAATTTCTACTCGTGTGTACATACGTTTATCTATGAGCTAGCAATTCAACAAATTGAAATGCTACTCTACTACCAATAATTTGATGACATTCTAAAATTGACTTCATGATTACTTCTCTGTGTTTATGATTCAGCACCAATACATGAACCACCAAAAATGCTTAGGGTACATTTTAGTAATTATTGTGGCAGTTGAATGAGGCACTTTCTTTGAAGTGTCAGAATTCTGTTTTGACTGATGTTGAATGAAGTAGTAGGCTTGTTGGTACACAATGATGCTCAAATATCTCCTCTCATTGCCATCACTTGAGTTGTGATTACACTGAATTATGAATCATCAGGGTATTTTTTTGGTATGTTAGTTCAATTTGCTTTTGGGCAATACGTCAAGAGCACTTTACATGGCATTATTTCCACCACTAATGACATTCAAAATGTCTGTCAGTCTGACTGCCTTCATTCATTGTCTCAAATTACTTTTAATTTTGCTTGAGACAAGGACTAATGGTGTGAATAGAGTAAAAGTATGTGAAAGAGCTCAATCGAATACTCTGATGATAAATTACTTAGATATGTATTCCGGAAGTATATCCAGGCTGTCTGGCTCACACACCTTTGGAGAGATATTCATCAAGACTGAATTTGCCAAAACAAAAGAGATGTAGAATTTGTCAAATAGAATGCGAGTGACAATGATGCCAATAAGCTTATCCTGCTAATTGAGTTGATCACCTGAGAACAAATCATGGGCCTCATAGCGTAGTTTGTCGGTATAGCAGCATTTCGAACTTCGAGTACTAATATGATGTGAGCATACGCTTTTCTCATTGATTAGTGAAGAAAGAAGCACTAGTTTCGAAATCTTATGAGATAATTTAGCGGATAATTAGAATGCTAAAAGGAGGATCTTTGAAAAGGTTCGCCTGATCACACCTAAGGAGATGTTAGGAAAAAACACATAATTTTCAATTCAGAAAAGTAATTGGCAATCAAATCCATTATTCCAGCAACCATTCATCAAAGCCTCCCTCTCTCTATCAATATTTGTTCATATGGAGACTGGTCACAAGAGCGATGGAAGCCCATACATCATTCACTTTATGCAATTTTATCCTGGATCATCTGTTCCTCTTTGATTACCACCTAACTCAACGCTTATTACCATATTAATTACACATTTTTGTTTAGTTTATATGATCTGTTAAACAGAACTTTTTATTCTCATTTTTATTCACATTTTGCTACTTGCAACCTGATTTAGTTCACGTCTTTGCAGTAGGTTTGCAAGTGGCTTCACAATTCGTGGCCTTTTGTGATGCAAACAACTTAAGTCAGATTGCGTTTCATAACATCTGACTCAGTATGGATCTATCGATTTTGCCCTCCGTTTATCCTAAGCCAATTTCCAATTAATTGATCTCTAACTCAAAATGTATTATTTTCATTAAATTCAGTTGTTTTCGTTAAATGAGGCTAGCACTTTTCTTACGTTTTCTCTGAAATAGAATCTCCTTTTCTTTGGTGCAACTCAAAACTCAATTGCTTCTAACAAATATTCGTTTATGCGTAGGCCGCATTTATGATAGAAGGAATCTGTCTACCATTAATTTCATGAAAAATTATGCTGACAATAAGAAAGAAGCTTTACACTTTTAATTTACTATGAGTATTGTCGATCAATTGGTGCAACTCATAACTTAATTTCTTCTAACAATTATTCATTCATGTGTGGGCTCTATTCATGATTGATGGAAAACCGTCTATCATACATTTTATACACCACTTATTTTGAATCACATATGCTCCTTTAATTTCAATCTACTCCACACTGCTTATATTATTTTAAACATCCACATTCTCATTGACCTTTCAAGTTGGCTCCTATCGAGCTTTATTGCCTCCAACCAAAATTCGACTACATCTTAACCATATTCAATTGCTTATATTGTGGTTTATAATTGATGTTCGTTTCTTAGTGAAAAAAAAATTATGTTAGATTTAACTTACTCTCACTTCAATGTGCCACACTCAGGTGTGGTTTCTACTCGTTACTAAGTTGAGTGACGTTGAGTGAGTTAACAAAATACTTCGCACAATTGTGTGCCTAGTTAAATGTTAGGTATTATTTTATGGTCATCTAACAGGTATTTCAAAATCTAGATAGAAGAGGTGTAAATCTGATTATTTTGCATGTTTTGCACTACAAAGTTATTCAACTTGCGTCTGCATCATTAATTGGATCAGCTCATTTGATTAACGCAGTTTGAAAAAATCGTATCGACTGCTGTACTCAATTATGCCTTTCTTTTAGAATTAAAATGTTCAGTTTCACCATCTTTTTTTCAATTGCACCACCCAAATGTTGCATTTGCACAAGCTTTGTGACCATTACTTTAATGCCAATTATAAGTTTACGGAGATTGTGAAAAAGAGAATGCGTGGTAATTCGAATTAATTGAGAGGAGATATATAAGAGTGAGGCAAACGTTGAAACATTCTCACAAACAAATGATTGCCATTGTATACGTTTTTGTTTTGTTGCAAATAAATGCCCCACTTGCAATAGAGGGCTCCGATCTGAGTGGTTCAAAATGTTCAAGAATCATTGCAAAACCATTTGGGAAATCGGATCCAATTATATTTGTTGCCTATAAAGATAGTGTACGTAGAGATTCTCACATATTTGTGTTTTATTGTTTTTTATTTTCAGGATCTAAGAGGAAGAAGGGATGGTCGTGAAAATAGCATATACATAAAGAATGGTAGTTGTTACATGCAAAATGAGTTGATTGGTAATCCCTGTTATAGCAACTCAGGTAATGATTTCCTTTGTATCATTTACATAACTAATCTCCATTGACATTGTAGAATATTATAACATTACCGTGAATAACGTTGAGCAATTCGAGGAGGTAAAATTACTTTCGATAGAGGGCTTTTGCATTGCCAAATTTGTTCCCAATTGTGTGTTCAAAACTGTTAAGCCAGGTTAATAACACGTTGTTCAATAGGTTGCTAACTTGAGGTCATAGTTCATAAATTCTAATACTTTCATTTAAATATTTTTAGAAGAAGTTGTGCCCCAAGAATCGTTTCCATTTGTCAGATTTGTAAAAGGAAATAATTCTGTTAGAATCAAATTTTCTCTAAAAGGACGGAATTCACAATACACGGTGCATCATTTTTTCATTTTGATTTAATATTTACCTTTAAATCTAAAACTATTTTATTTCACAATCAAGATTTTATTATTAACTTTTTAATATATATGCATTTATGTAATAGAAAAAGTAAATTATTTTCCTTATGTGACTAATGGGAATATCGTTCACTATATCTCTATAAGAGCGTGCTGAGGAAGCACACAAAAGTGATGTGTTACTGGAGAGGAATGATTTTTGTACAGCAATTATCTGGAAACCGTTGCGGTAGGTCATGATTAAAAGCATCGAATGCGCCAATAAATTCGCTTAATTACACAATTTTACATCAAAAGGGAACATGACAGAGAACAAGGCAAAAGATCAGCTGGATTATACATTGGAGTATCAGCGAGATAATTTGGAATCTAATACCTCTTTTGAATTTATAAGTGATACTTCAATGGTAGTAGTTACAGTCTATTGGGAGGAAGAAGGTAAGTCCACTTTTGGATAAATACATTTGTTTATGACATCCACAAAACAAAAATATTTTCCTTTTAGGCTTATCGCCTGATATAATTGAATGCCAAAGTTGGTTCTCTTCTTTTAATAGCCATTCTTTTATTTCTAAATTGCTATACTTAGTAACATACTTCTGTATTACAGAGTTAATTACTTTACCATGGAGAAAATAGTTAAAAATTGCATTTTATAATATTACAATTATATTCTATTTGAATTTGAATAATAAGAAGTGTTCTCAGGGCCAATGTAATTGATCCAGACACCTGCAATGTTTTGGAAAGGGCACTTTAATATAAGGCAAAATAATAAGCAGATTACATTAATATTTAAATATTATTTATTTAAATATTTAAAATATGTGATGACATAAAATTGTTGTACTTGAAGGAGAATCGTGTGATAAATCTTAAACTCTGCTATCTTCTAGGGTATGGAGTAGTGACAACAACAAGCAAGGGTAAGTCTGAATTTGAAATGACGGATTTCAAAGTGGCTTAAAGCACAGTGAGCTTTTAATGTTAAGTACTTTCAATTGCTGATTATATTTTCAAGGTAGAGAGTAGTAGAATATTGTATCAGTGATATTGTATACGCTTATTCAATGTGAATTCGGGGAAAATTAGCATTATTCACCTTCAATGTTAAAGCAAGTTAGCAATCGTAAAATTCTAACAATATTTACGTGAGTCAAGGGAGGCTCTCAGCATGAAATGCTGTGTGAACTGTTTTGAAAGTGAAATGATAAAAATAAGCATTAATATTTGGTTTAAAATGGCATAAACGTCGGACAAATTTAAACTACCCTGCTAAAAAGGAGACATTCATTTGCAGCGAGACAAACGCAAATAAAGTGATAATCACTTTTCCGTAGTTAAGCTCAGACATACACCGCAGTGGTATATGTCTTCCATGTCCTTAAATTTGTAAATGTAATACTTTGTTAGCACCTTCTCAAGCCAAATTTCTAAAATACCCAGCAAACAATGATGGCGTTAATTTAATTATGAGATTTGCAATGTATCGACCTATTACGTTTCTGCGCATCTAACCTGCCTTAACGAATTTGAATGTACAATGCGGTACAAATTTGACAACACACAGGTGTAAACTTTGGCTGAAGATGTCAACGGTTGACACAAGTTAGCTTTAGATTATTTTTAAAATCTTTTAAAATGGTCAACTGCACGAGAGTGACTAGTGGATCCAATAAAACAAATAGAAGCAATTACTATTCAGTTTAACATAAGCGTTGACTCGGGGGTTGGAAATGAGACGAGATATTTGTGAAGTTTTTCGTGTCAGCAACCATACAGATCACTCAAAGAAAACATATTAAGGTCAACAGCCACAGTCAGAGCTTGAATACATAAGGTCTTTTGAGATTTTATGTATAAGGTGGAAGATATAAGGTGAAGTTAATTGTTTGTGAATATTTGGGGCAAACAGTTTTGGCCTTGGGAGAGAGCCTGGTGCAAATTTAAATCTGCTTTCCATGCATTGGTAATAGAGCTCCTCTTCGAATTGCCGAATTTTTAACACAGAAGCTATCGTAATCTGTCGATAAGAAAAATGTAATAATGAAAAAGCTTATTTTTTTTAAAGATGTAGTTCATCGGAATTGTCCATGACACGCAGCAAGAATGCCAATAGAAAGATCCATGGTTTCTCGATTAGGGTGGAGACTGTAATGGACTGTGGTCTATGCATCTACAGACCGTTCTGAACATTGATGAAACGCCAGTACTCGAGAGAGGTTAACTTAGGAAATGCCCATTGAAGATAAATCTTATCGTGCATGATGGTGATATTAAATAAGTTCTGTGCAAATATGACCATTGCTTACACAATTCAGTAGAATAAGTATATTAACACTGAAATCGGGAAAGATCTGCGGTTTGCGTAGATATGTGAGCATGAACTAGTTAAACCATCGATAACATATGATGATTTCACACTAATGATGGATAACAGATTATTTTTCCTTTCATGGCCTTAACCGTCTGCAATTCTTGAGTTCATCTAAAGTAGTTCATGTTCTGATGTTTCAGATCAAGAACTGGCATAGAAAACTATTCTTTATATCCAAATATGGCAAGCAATTTACCATTGTCACATTCTTTGTTGATTGATTGTTAGAAGTGGACTAAGAGGCCAGTACATTGCTAAAAACTTTTTATTTAATGCATAATGTGTAATTCATACGATTTGCCAAAGATTTCCATTTTCTCTATTTTTAACATTGACTCTAACCACATCATGTCAATTTCAACTTAATTTAGCGTATATCTCTGCATCATGACTTTGCTTGTTATGATTTGACTGAAAAATTTAGAAAAGGGACTTTCATTCGATGTTTATTCGTCATGGCACTTACTTGTGACAAAGGAAGTTGCCAAACATGTCATTCAACGTGAAATAAATTATGTGAATATATATATTACTGATATAAATTGTATCTATCAGTTATTCCCATATGCCTTTGAATGACAGTTTATGCATCATCAATGTTGTTATTTTTATGCACTTAAAATCTGTAAATATGTTCGGATGAGATTTTAATGGCTCTTTGATAAAAATTTAATCATAATCATCTATTTCTTCGCATAGTGAGTTAGAACTTGTGAATCAGCATACACCATCACTCTACTGATTACCTTTTTGCCCGTTAAGAGGAAATAGTCTCTGATTTGTGACAATGCGATTCGACGTGTATCCGTGTTACCAGGAAATCAGCTTTACATCTCCTACTTTGTACTAACACTCAATCGCACCTAAATACACTCTAGTACTTATTCGAGCCAACGTACTTGACATTTATTTCGAAGTGTTCGATTTCAGAGTCGGCCTCATAATTTTAGCTTTAAGCAGTTCGTGAATTCACATCTAATACGGCGTTTGTCACACTATGCAATTTCATCTAGTCTGCTTCTATCGTGTTTTATTACTGTTATGATGAATCTTATTGATAAAACATTTGACATTTTTGTTTAATTGCTATATCAGGTTAATCGAAGAGAGAAGCGCACAACTTAATCATAAAATATTAACATTCGGAACAAGTTTTGCTATATTTTTTGTATGAAATGCTTTTAAATGGCCAGAAACTAGGGAGTGGATAAATTTATCACAATTAGGTCGAACAAAGCAAATAGTGAGCCATTAATACTCAATTTAACGTCAATGCTGACACAGATGTTGGTAAGGAGAGAAGCATTTCGTATTAAGAACCAACAACGCTTCACTCAAACAGATGCTAACACAGAAATCTAACACTTCAGGGAGCATACCATGGTCAACAGGAGCAGTCAGGGCCAGAATGCCCAAAGGTATTTTCACAGTTTACACACAATGTGAAGACATAAAGGTCATTTTAATTTGAGGTCAACTGCCGGTTGATAGACTTTTTATCGTATGAGTATACGTTTTCAGAGGTTCACCCCGAAAAGGCAAGTCTGTCGAACACCCTAGAAATGCAAAATAACTATCAAGAGAATTGATGTGCCCTCTTTGGAGTTTCCAAGTTCAAAACGGAGTTATTTGAAAAATAGTGCATCCATATCATGGAACGTGTGTTCGTACAATAAATAGGGAATTTACTGTTAATGTAATAAGACTAATAATATATTCAATGCATGTAGAGAAGACGCATGATGATTATTTAAGATAATTTAAAAGATCGGATAACGTTTGGAAAATCAGCAAGAACCTTGCTTGACTTCATGAAATGGCAAAAGTGAACTACAAATAATCCAAGTTTATCTTGTCTTCTCGGTCACCTCTAAAGGATTACAGGGTTTCGATGAAATGTGCAAAAATATATGCCTTTAAAATAAGCAAATATTCGCACTTTGAGTTGAGAGATTTAAAAAAACTTCTCCATTATGGTCAGCATGTTGACATCATTTTCACTTGCATTGCCGTTGCCTTCTTTTGGACAAGCTCTACGTCTTCTTCGTATTGCCGAAAATCATACTTGACAAAGTTTCGGCCAAAGCTATGCATTCCAGACGACCATGATTTACTTCGAATGCATCTCTTTGAATAATACCTCACGAGGCTATTCAAGTGTGAAAATTTACTAATGAAGACTGAAATGTGCAATTCATTTTCAGCATTGCTATTTTCATTGAAAAATCCATTGACAGATTCCAACAGCAACTGGTGAATAGAGTGAACTGCTGAAAATGAAAGTCACCAGGAACTGCAATTAGTACTTAGGATAAAGTAACTTGCTTGAGAATATGTATGCAATCGAGCAACCTGGCATGGATTATAAAATGATGTTAAAAAAAACATAGCATTAAATGTGGTCAAGTACATTTATTGAAGTTACTGAAATTAAGTAGACATTAAAGTAGTCTTGCCGAAATGGAAGCACTTTAAAGTGGAGTAGAAATTCAGTCAAAAGACCGCCAAGTGGTTAATTTACCTTAAATACACAATTCTGTATTAAAGACAACTAGTGAATGAATCTGTGTTATGGAGTGCGCAGAAATCTGTCATTTCACATTCCGACTTACTAGTGGTCTTTTGCCTCTGTGGCAAATATTGGAAGGCACATGAGGCAATGAATGAATGCAGGCAGGCAGGCAGGCAGGCAGACAGACAGACAGACAGACAGACAGACAGACAGGCAGACAGACAGACAGACAGACAGACAGACAGATAGGCCTATTGAAAGGCATTAGAAATAGTCACTTATGTGCGAATGCTGATTCGCATTTTAGGTTTCTAAGACTTCGCAAACGTAATGGAGTTGAGAACAGCGAATCTTAAGTCGCCTTTATGAATTGGAATAAGTCATAGTTGAACTAAGTTGGAAATCAACTTTTCATTCAAAGTAAGAGTTGAAGTAATCTTAGTTATTGGGGCTCACGTTTAAATTTTAACTATGGCGTTTGAGCTACGGCAAAACAATAAACTGCTAAATGGCTCACACCATCTTTTGCCTTATCAAACAACCAATGGAAACGGATTGGAGATGTAGGCGTATACTCCTATTGATTATGATAGCCCGCGAATAACGAATCAAGAAATGGTTACGTAATAAGTACTTGCTCTATGCTGCCAAATGTTGCCTATATTTAACAAGATTTGAGAATTCTGTTAAAAGTGTACAAATTGAATTCATACATTGATTGAATTAAGATATCTCACATATTAACCTAGACCTCGTTTGTGCACTGATATTCGTGGTGGAATAATTCCACTTAATTCATACTTCTCTGATAAACGTTGGGATGCACACACACAATTTTCTCATCGACCATTCCTGTAGATTGGTGGAAGTATTCAAATTATTTCCTTTACTTGCTTACAACGCGTCCACCACTTGTTGTCACATTAACACTCCACTTTATCGATTTATTCATAGTTTGTTTTGCAAACTCCGTGATGTGATAAGGGTAATTGTAGCATACGTGTGAAATAATGTGAAGCACCTTGTTGAAAATACCTTCATAATTCAGTGTACTCACAACTCAGATGATGGTAACGAGAGGAGATATGTGTGCAGCATTTTGTACCAAAAGCCTACTACTCCGGTCAACATCAGTCAACGTTGGTCTATTTAAGTTGCATTTTGAGTGCATATTAAGAGGGCTTCATTAATTTAGCCCATTGCTTATCATTCAAATGCGCTAATAGTTGGACCACTTTAAAGAGTTCTTATGCATATTGCAATTTATATATTTTAATAAAATGTATATTGCCAATCATTTTCACTGGATCAACTAGCAAACCTGTACAAACGAAATATTGGCAAGTAAGTATTAGGTCTAGAATTTTGATCTCGCCGTTTTCCAAAAGATGGTGGTAGTAGTAGTCAGTATTTGGAATATATTAATCGCAGATGTCGAACATTTTGTTTTGGCGTTGGTAAATGTAACCCTACTTTGATATGACTTAATTTGCGTTTGTATAATAATAAAATGTTTAATGAAATATGTCCAAATTTGAAGCGAATTCTCGTGATTTGCGGGAAATATTGCTTTTTAATTACAGTATGTAAAATGCTGCGGACTGGCTGAGGCTCACCGGATTATCTCAGATACTTATGATAAAACGGTAAATGGTGACAGAATGTATTAGGCGGGAATGAGTCCAACGTTTTAAGTGTGATAATTTTGTTGCCGAAGTGGTGTCGGCATAGTGGTAGAAGGGATACAGTTGTTGGAGATGGAGAATTGGAGGCGAGCGATTCCTAGTAAATACTCGTGTCAAAGTGAGAAAGAATGATCAGAATCATAGGGTGATATCAGTTTGCAAGCAATTTCAAAACGCCCGAACAGTTAGGACTGTTTGAGAAAGAATGATATTGGGTACTCCACGAAATGAAACCCGGAAGTAATATCAGACGACGTTTATTTGCCTGTGAACTGCTGGTGGAAAGGCAAGCACGAAAGGCTTTTTTCCATCCTTTTTTTACTGGAGACCAAAATTGGGTACAATGCAATAACCCCAAGCGCGAGCTGAAAATCATGGGGGATGTCTGATGGTCATACGGCTACGTTAACACCTCAGCCAAATGAATATCCATGGCTCAAAAGTCATGCTTTGCGTTTGGTGGAGACACCAGCTTGGCGTAATATATTATGAGCTTCTGAAACCCTCAATTGAAATAAAAAAGGAAAATCAAATGATGAGCCTGAGACGTGCTCAAGAAAAAGGAAAACGGACACAAAACAAAGAGAAACATGACAAGGTGGTTATTTTACGGCATGATAATGCTGGTGTTGAAAAAAATGTTGAAACCTTGAAATGGGAAATTTTATCTCACTCGCCGTACTGTCTAAATGTTGCTCCGTCTGATTTTTACTTATTTCACTCAATGGCAGACGGCTTGGCTGATTAGCACTTCTTTTTGTAAAATAAATTGAAAAATTTTATCGACTCATGGATCCTATCGAAATTCAAAAATTTATTTCGCCGCATAATTCGCCTGCTGCCCGAGAGATAGGCCAAAGTGATAGCTAACGATGGATCATAATTTGAACCTTAATTTCTACATTCGTTTTGTTGTAATAAAGTCTCTAGTTAAAAAACGGCAGGAGCAAAGTTGTCGACCAGGTGAGAAAAAAAGAAATTGTGAATGCCATATTGGTTTTATAGAATCCCAATTCATTCGATCATTTATTTTTGCGAGATACAATTCAGCGTCATTTAAATTTATTATTTAATGGATGTTACAACTTCATACTCTAGAAGATTTCGAAATAAGAATTGCAAAAATGCCAATAGTTGAATGACTGTTAAGCAACTAGACATACCCTTGCTTGTTGTTGCTACTCCATCATACTCTGCAAGGTTGCAGAGTTTAAGATTTATCTCGCGACTATCAGCACATATTTTAAACTAGTTATTAAGCAATGAAGGTGAACAGTGCAAATTTTTCATGAATTCATATTGTCTTAGCGAATACAATATCATTAGCACCTTTGGTATAGTTCAATAGTCTGCTAGAGTCATAAGAGCATACACTCTTGCTTTTTTCAGGGAAATACAATCTGCAGTTGAAAACGTGTCTTTCGATACTATAAATTACATGTAATTACCCACCTCTTATTTTATCAATTCACTGTTAACACTCGTTTTGCACCGAACAAAACTGTCAGTTAAAATTTCTCAATTTAAGCAACCAATTTTGATCATTCGAGAAAAAATTATGGTTGCTTAATAATATAATACAAAATTCAAACTCTTTCAGTTGACTGTGTCAGTTACGCTGACCATGAAAATGGTACTTATTATTCAACTTCAAATTAGTTTTAACTATAATCCCAATAGGTACAATTTTCTGGCTGTCTTCTCATTACAGAAGTATTTATCGCTGTGTTTCAGATATTAACGAATAGGCACATCAAGTTTAAAACAAAAGAATGGCGATACGTCTAAAGAAAAGATATCATTGTTATTATTGATAAACTGACTGCAAAATAAATTTACTTTGATGGTATATTGAAGTTGTGGGAATGGTGGTGTCAATCGGAACGCAAGGCTTGAGGCTGATATACTACAGCAAGAATAAACTTAACATTGTATTGAGTATCGAGCTCAATTTAGAGGTCAACGTGAAAGTGGATTTTGATCCTTGCAACTCTGTGTTATCATGAATGGAGTTACCAATTTTACCTATTTGTGACTTCAATGCAACTACTCTACCAAATTCTGCTAGTAATTATTATATTTTTATTATTGGAAAATTTGCTTTGACGATGAGGCATAATAAAATCTTACACAACGATTTTGTGAGGAAAATCTGCTTTATTCTTTAAGAAATCGACAAATAATAACTTCAGAATGTTTTAAAATATATATATTTCTACACGTTTCAATCCTATGGTCATTATGTATTTCATCTTAGGCCTCCATCACACTCGCATTAAACGCACGAACCCACTCGTAAAAATTCTCAAATGTAGGCGACACCACATGGTATTTTAAATGAATCTGCATAAATTAAACTCACTTTTTTTAAAATGGACTAGTTCGTATTGCCAATTCAATCAAATGAATACTTTTCCGGGAAAAAGGGTGAAATATATGCATGTCTCAACGTGACTCTTTGGACTGCCACAATAATCAAATAGTGTGCTAATATTCGCACAGTCTGAATAAATAATCGATTTTTGAAGTTGCATTATTAAGTACATATTTACAAGAGTTAGGCATGCATTAGTTGATCACAACTCCTAATTTTAGGGTAATAAAATTTACAATCCGAAACTTTTAATTAAACATTTTACCGAAGTTGTTGAGATAATGACATGTGACACTTGAGCACAGAGTGTTTAAATGTCGTCTCGTTTATGTAACTATATTAAAATGACTTGCAATAACTCTATTAAATAATGCTGAAGTCGAGATTTGTCAGGTGGCAAATTTTTGATTGAGCATCAATCTAATTGTGCCTGAGGTGGGGTGAAGTAATGTATAAATAAATATAATTACTTCTTATAAAATTTAGCAGAACATGTGTGATGAAAGCGCAACCGTAAAAGAATCACGAGACGTGTGGTGGTGTGTGCACAAGTGAATAAGACAATGGTGTACTCAGAAATATTTGGCTCCAATGAGTGATTAATAGATACTCGCAGATTCTCCTTTATTTTGAAACAGAATTAGATGCCACCAAAGAGGAAGAGCGTCTTCTTTGAAGTAAATGAAGTGCAATCTCACTTACGTCTGCCCCTACTTCCCTCAACTGAATCTCCACGCATGTTCACTTAATTTAGAAACTGCTGACTTTCGATAAACCCCTGAATTTCTTCGGTTCTACAACAGGCACAATTAGATTGATGCTCAATCAAAAATTTGCCACCTGACAAATCTCGACTTCAGCATTATTTAATAGAGTTATTGCAAGTCATTTTAATATAGTTACATAAACGAGACGACATTTAAACACTCTGTGCTCAAGTGTCACATGTCATTATCTCAACAACTTCGGTAAAATGTTTAATTAAAAGTTTCGGATTGTAAATTTTATTACCCTAAAATTAGGAGTTGTGATCAACTAATGCATGCCTAACTCTTGTAAATATGTACTTAATAATGCAACTTCAAAAATCGATTATTTATTCAGACTGTGCGAATATTAGCACACTATTTGATTATTGTGGCAGTCCAAAGAGTCACGTTGAGACATGCATATATTTCACCCTTTTTCCCGGAAAAGTATTCATTTGATTGAATTGGCAATACGAACTAGTCCATTTTAAAAAAAGTGAGTTTAATTTATGCAGATTCATTTAAAATACCATGTGGTGTCGCCTACATTTGAGAATTTTTACGAGTGGGTTCGTGCGTTTAATGCGAGTGTGATGGAGGCCTAAGATGAAATACATAATGACCATAGGATTGAAACGTGTAGAAATATATATATTTTAAAACATTCTGAAGTTATTATTTGTCGATTTCTTAAAGAATAAAGCAGATTTTCCTCACAAAATCGTTGTGTAAGATTTTATTATGCCTCATCGTCAAAGCAAATTTTCCAATAATAAAAATATAATAATTACTAGCAGAATTTGGTAGAGTAGTTGCATTGAAGTCACAAATAGGTAAAATTGGTAACTCCATTCATGATAACACAGAGTTGCAAGGATCAAAATCCACTTTCACGTTGACCTCTAAATTGAGCTCGATACTCAATACAATGTTAAGTTTATTCTTGCTGTAGTATATCAGCCTCAAGCCTTGCGTTCCGATTGACACCACCATTCCCACAACTTCAATATACCATCAAAGTAAATTTATTTTGCAGTCAGTTTATCAATAATAACAATGATATCTTTTCTTTAGACGTATCGCCATTCTTTTGTTTTAAACTTGATGTGCCTATTCGTTAATATCTGAAACACAGCGATAAATACTTCTGTAATGAGAAGACAGCCAGAAAATTGTACCTATTGGGATTATAGTTAAAACTAATTTGAAGTTGAATAATAAGTACCATTTTCATGGTCAGCGTAACTGACACAGTCAACTGAAAGAGTTTGAATTTTGTATTATATTATTAAGCAACCATAATTTTTTCTCGAATGATCAAAATTGGTTGCTTAAATTGAGAAATTTTAACTGACAGTTTTGTTCGGTGCAAAACGAGTGTTAACAGTGAATTGATAAAATAAGAGGTGGGTAATTACATGTAATTTATAGTATCGAAAGACACGTTTTCAACTGCAGATTGTATTTCCCTGAAAAAAGCAAGAGTGTATGCTCTTATGACTCTAGCAGACTATTGAACTATACCAAAGGTGCTAATGATATTGTATTCGCTAAGACAATATGAATTCATGAAAAATTTGCACTGTTCACCTTCATTGCTTAATAACTAGTTTAAAATATGTGCTGATAGTCGCGAGATAAATCTTAAACTCTGCAACCTTGCAGAGTATGATGGAGTAGCAACAACAAGCAAGGGTATGTCTAGTTGCTTAACAGTCATTCAACTATTGGCATTTTTGCAATTCTTATTTCGAAATCTTCTAGAGTATGAAGTTGTAACATCCATTAAATAATAAATTTAAATGACGCTGAATTGTATCTCGCAAAAATAAATGATCGAATGAATTGGGATTCTATAAAACCAATATGGCATTCACAATTTCTTTTTTTCTCACCTGGTCGACAACTTTGCTCCTGCCGTTTTTTAACTAGAGACTTTATTACAACAAAACGAATGTAGAAATTAAGGTTCAAATTATGATCCATCGTTAGCTATCACTTTGGCCTATCTCTCGGGCAGCAGGCGAATTATGCGGCGAAATAAATTTTTGAATTTCGATAGGATCCATGAGTCGATAAAATTTTTCAATTTATTTTACAAAAAGAAGTGCTAATCAGCCAAGCCGTCTGCCATTGAGTGAAATAAGTAAAAATCAGACGGAGCAACATTTAGACAGTACGGCGAGTGAGATAAAATTTCCCATTTCAAGGTTTCAACATTTTTTTCAACACCAGCATTATCATGCCGTAAAATAACCACCTTGTCATGTTTCTCTTTGTTTTGTGTCCGTTTTCCTTTTTCTTGAGCACGTCTCAGGCTCATCATTTGATTTTCCTTTTTTATTTCAATTGAGGGTTTCAGAAGCTCATAATATATTACGCCAAGCTGGTGTCTCCACCAAACGCAAAGCATGACTTTTGAGCCATGGATATTCATTTGGCTGAGGTGTTAACGTAGCCGTATGACCATCAGACATCCCCCATGATTTTCAGCTCGCGCTTGGGGTTATTGCATTGTACCCAATTTTGGTCTCCAGTAAAAAAAGGATGGAAAAAAGCCTTTCGTGCTTGCCTTTCCACCAGCAGTTCACAGGCAAATAAACGTCGTCTGATATTACTTCCGGGTTTCATTTCGTGGAGTACCCAATATCATTCTTTCTCAAACAGTCCTAACTGTTCGGGCGTTTTGAAATTGCTTGCAAACTGATATCACCCTATGATTCTGATCATTCTTTCTCACTTTGACACGAGTATTTACTAGGAATCGCTCGCCTCCAATTCTCCATCTCCAACAACTGTATCCCTTCTACCACTATGCCGACACCACTTCGGCAACAAAATTATCACACTTAAAACGTTGGACTCATTCCCGCCTAATACATTCTGTCACCATTTACCGTTTTATCATAAGTATCTGAGATAATCCGGTGAGCCTCAGCCAGTCCGCAGCATTTTACATACTGTAATTAAAAAGCAATATTTCCCGCAAATCACGAGAATTCGCTTCAAATTTGGACATATTTCATTAAACATTTTATTATTATACAAACGCAAATTAAGTCATATCAAAGTAGGGTTACATTTACCAACGCCAAAACAAAATGTTCGACATCTGCGATTAATATATTCCAAATACTGACTACTACTACCACCATCTTTTGGAAAACGGCGAGATCAAAATTCTAGACCTAATACTTACTTGCCAATATTTCGTTTGTACAGGTTTGCTAGTTGATCCAGTGAAAATGATTGGCAATATACATTTTATTAAAATATATAAATTGCAATATGCATAAGAACTCTTTAAAGTGGTCCAACTATTAGCGCATTTGAATGATAAGCAATGGGCTAAATTAATGAAGCCCTCTTAATATGCACTCAAAATGCAACTTAAATAGACCAACGTTGACTGATGTTGACCGGAGTAGTAGGCTTTTGGTACAAAATGCTGCACACATATCTCCTCTCGTTACCATCATCTGAGTTGTGAGTACACTGAATTATGAAGGTATTTTCAACAAGGTGCTTCACATTATTTCACACGTATGCTACAATTACCCTTATCACATCACGGAGTTTGCAAAACAAACTATGAATAAATCGATAAAGTGGAGTGTTAATGTGACAACAAGTGGTGGACGCGTTGTAAGCAAGTAAAGGAAATAATTTGAATACTTCCACCAATCTACAGGAATGGTCGATGAGAAAATTGTGTGTGTGCATCCCAACGTTTATCAGAGAAGTATGAATTAAGTGGAATTATTCCACCACGAATATCAGTGCACAAACGAGGTCTAGGTTAATATGTGAGATATCTTAATTCAATCAATGTATGAATTCAATTTGTACACTTTTAACAGAATTCTCAAATCTTGTTAAATATAGGCAACATTTGGCAGCATAGAGCAAGTACTTATTACGTAACCATTTCTTGATTCGTTATTCGCGGGCTATCATAATCAATAGGAGTATACGCCTACATCTCCAATCCGTTTCCATTGGTTGTTTGATAAGGCAAAAGATGGTGTGAGCCATTTAGCAGTTTATTGTTTTGCCGTAGCTCAAACGCCATAGTTAAAATTTAAACGTGAGCCCCAATAACTAAGATTACTTCAACTCTTACTTTGAATGAAAAGTTGATTTCCAACTTAGTTCAACTATGACTTATTCCAATTCATAAAGGCGACTTAAGATTCGCTGTTCTCAACTCCATTACGTTTGCGAAGTCTTAGAAACCTAAAATGCGAATCAGCATTCGCACATAAGTGACTATTTCTAATGCCTTTCAATAGGCCTATCTGTCTGTCTGTCTGTCTGCCTGCCTGCCTGCCTGCCTGCATTCATTCATTGCCTCATGTGCCTTCCAATATTTGCCACAGAGGCAAAAGACCACTAGTAAGTCGGAATGTGAAATGACAGATTTCTGCGCACTCCATAACACAGATTCATTCACTAGTTGTCTTTAATACAGAATTGTGTATTTAAGGTAAATTAACCACTTGGCGGTCTTTTGACTGAATTTCTACTCCACTTTAAAGTGCTTCCATTTCGGCAAGACTACTTTAATGTCTACTTAATTTCAGTAACTTCAATAAATGTACTTGACCACATTTAATGCTATGTTTTTTTTAACATCATTTTATAATCCATGCCAGGTTGCTCGATTGCATACATATTCTCAAGCAAGTTACTTTATCCTAAGTACTAATTGCAGTTCCTGGTGACTTTCATTTTCAGCAGTTCACTCTATTCACCAGTTGCTGTTGGAATCTGTCAATGGATTTTTCAATGAAAATAGCAATGCTGAAAATGAATTGCACATTTCAGTCTTCATTAGTAAATTTTCACACTTGAATAGCCTCGTGAGGTATTATTCAAAGAGATGCATTCGAAGTAAATCATGGTCGTCTGGAATGCATAGCTTTGGCCGAAACTTTGTCAAGTATGATTTTCGGCAATACGAAGAAGACGTAGAGCTTGTCCAAAAGAAGGCAACGGCAATGCAAGTGAAAATGATGTCAACATGCTGACCATAATGGAGAAGTTTTTTTAAATCTCTCAACTCAAAGTGCGAATATTTGCTTATTTTAAAGGCATATATTTTTGCACATTTCATCGAAACCCTGTAATCCTTTAGAGGTGACCGAGAAGACAAGATAAACTTGGATTATTTGTAGTTCACTTTTGCCATTTCATGAAGTCAAGCAAGGTTCTTGCTGATTTTCCAAACGTTATCCGATCTTTTAAATTATCTTAAATAATCATCATGCGTCTTCTCTACATGCATTGAATATATTATTAGTCTTATTACATTAACAGTAAATTCCCTATTTATTGTACGAACACACGTTCCATGATATGGATGCACTATTTTTCAAATAACTCCGTTTTGAACTTGGAAACTCCAAAGAGGGCACATCAATTCTCTTGATAGTTATTTTGCATTTCTAGGGTGTTCGACAGACTTGCCTTTTCGGGGTGAACCTCTGAAAACGTATACTCATACGATAAAAAGTCTATCAACCGGCAGTTGACCTCAAATTAAAATGACCTTTATGTCTTCACATTGTGTGTAAACTGTGAAAATACCTTTGGGCATTCTGGCCCTGACTGCTCCTGTTGACCATGGTATGCTCCCTGAAGTGTTAGATTTCTGTGTTAGCATCTGTTTGAGTGAAGCGTTGTTGGTTCTTAATACGAAATGCTTCTCTCCTTACCAACATCTGTGTCAGCATTGACGTTAAATTGAGTATTAATGGCTCACTATTTGCTTTGTTCGACCTAATTGTGATAAATTTATCCACTCCCTAGTTTCTGGCCATTTAAAAGCATTTCATACAAAAAATATAGCAAAACTTGTTCCGAATGTTAATATTTTATGATTAAGTTGTGCGCTTCTCTCTTCGATTAACCTGATATAGCAATTAAACAAAAATGTCAAATGTTTTATCAATAAGATTCATCATAACAGTAATAAAACACGATAGAAGCAGACTAGATGAAATTGCATAGTGTGACAAACGCCGTATTAGATGTGAATTCACGAACTGCTTAAAGCTAAAATTATGAGGCCGACTCTGAAATCGAACACTTCGAAATAAATGTCAAGTACGTTGGCTCGAATAAGTACTAGAGTGTATTTAGGTGCGATTGAGTGTTAGTACAAAGTAGGAGATGTAAAGCTGATTTCCTGGTAACACGGATACACGTCGAATCGCATTGTCACAAATCAGAGACTATTTCCTCTTAACGGGCAAAAAGGTAATCAGTAGAGTGATGGTGTATGCTGATTCACAAGTTCTAACTCACTATGCGAAGAAATAGATGATTATGATTAAATTTTTATCAAAGAGCCATTAAAATCTCATCCGAACATATTTACAGATTTTAAGTGCATAAAAATAACAACATTGATGATGCATAAACTGTCATTCAAAGGCATATGGGAATAACTGATAGATACAATTTATATCAGTAATATATATATTCACATAATTTATTCCACGTTGAATGACATGTTTGGCAACTTCCTTTGTCACAAGTAAGTGCCATGACGAATAAACATCGAATGAAAGTCCCTTTTCTAAATTTTTCAGTCAAATCATAACAAGCAAAGGCACGATGCAGAGATGTAGGCTAAATTAAGTGGAAAGTGACATGATGTGGTTAGAGTCAATGTTAAAAATAGAGAAAATGGAAATCTTTGGCAAATCGTACGAATTACACATTTTGCATTAAATAAGAAGTCTTGGACAATGTGCTGGCCTCTTAGTCCACTTCTAACATGAACCACTTTAGGTAAATTCAAGAATTGCAGACGGTTGAGGCTATGAAAGTAAAATTATTCTGTTATCCATCATTAGTGTAAAATCATCATGTGTTATCGATGGTTTAACTAGTTCATGCTCACATATCTACGCAAACCGCAGATCTTTCCCGATTTCGGTTTAATACACTTATTCTACTGAATTTTGTAAACAGTAGTCATATTTTGCATAGTAATTTTTTAATCACACCATCGTGCACAATAAGATTTATCTTCAATGGGCATTTCCTAAGTTAACCCATCTCGAGTACTGGCGTTTCATTATCCAGAATAGATGACTTATTCCATTTGCATTCGTGCTGCGTGCCATAGACAATTTCGATGAACTAAACCTTTAAACAAAAGACAATTATCTTCTTCATTATTACATTGTTCTTATCGTCAAACTACGATTGCTTCTGTGCTGAGAATTCGGCGAGTCGAAGAGGATCTATACTACCAATACTTAGAATGCAGATTTAAATTTGCACCAGGCTCTCTTCCAAGACCAAAACTGTTTACTCCAAATATTCATAAACAATTAACTTCACCTTATATCTTCCACCTTATACATGAACTCTCAAAAGACCTTTGTGTATTCAAGCTGACTGACTGTGGCTGTTTACCTTAATATGTTTTCTTTGAGTGATCTGCATGGTTGCTGACACGAAAAGCTTCACAAATATCTCGTCTCACTTCCGACCCCCGAGTCAGCGCTTATGTTAACCTGAACAGTAATTGCTCCCTATTTGTTTTATTGGATCCATTTTAACCGGACTCACTTGGTCACTCTCTAGCATTAACCATTTTAAAATATTCTGAAAATAATTTAAAGCTAACCTGTGTCAACCGTTGACATCTTCAACCAAAGTTTGCGCATGCGTGTTGTCAAATTTGTTCTGTATTGTACATTCAAATCTGTTAGGGCAGGTTAGATGTGCAGGAACATAATAGGTCGGTACACTGCAAATCTCATAATTAAATTAATGCCATCATTGTTTGCTGGGTATTTTAGAAATTTGGCTTGAGAAGGTGCTAACAAAGTATTGCATTTAGAAATTCAATATATGGAAGAAATATACCACTGCGGTGTATGTCTGAGCTCAATTAAGAAAAAGTGATTATTACTTTATTTGCGTTTGCCTCGCTGCAATTAACTGTCTTCTTGGTGACCAGGCATTTAAATTTGCCTGATTCAACTTGTTCGAGAATCGTGTCGACACCGTATGGGAAAACGGAACCTCCAATATTTGTTGCAGATTGCAAAAGGATAAGTGTGAATGCAAACGAAATGTGCTTTTTGTTTGTGTTTTAAGTCTATCGTGGAGTCGTGAATTATGGGACAAATAACTTGAAGTCACGCCTTAAAAGTTTTGAGGGCTTACGCATTGCTTATTGAAATCAAGGAAATCAAACAACATCTTTTGAAGCCTTAAGGGCGCAAGTGCACAACACGTGCAACTTCATCATAGCGAATTGGATTAAAACGAGAACTCCTTGACTCATAACATTATATTGCCTCCGATCTAAATCACAGCATTGACCTTCCCAGGTTTATTACACACAAATTGAACCGGTTTCTCGATACAGTTAGGTGATTAAGGGAAGTGGAAATCAAGAGCAATTGATTTTGCCTACGTTTTACAATTCCGTGTCAAAGTATTGCCTAATTACAATTGCTAGACATAGTATGCAATTTAGAGACAGTCTCAATATCAATTAAATGACTCAAGCTAAATATTTTTCATTGACTGAATTTGTACTCCATAAAATTTTTTATTATTTTTCGCAATTGTCGGCGTTTTATGAAATTAAATGGCGAAATGAGTTACACTGCATATTGATTTTCAAAGTGTGGGTGGAGAAAGAATCACAAAAAAAAAACAAATTTTTAAATAATGTCAGCGGTTAATGAAAATTAATTTCACGATAAACATGACAAATGAATAAATTGATAGTTTTAACCGATCTATTTTAAAATGCATAAAGTAAAGTGAATGAATTCAATTTCTTTATTACTTATGGTAAGATGTGACATAGGTTTGAGCAAATAGATCTCGAAGTAAAATACACAAATGCAGCCCTTAATTAGTTCATAAGAGAACAAATGTATTAATTTGTTCTGTAGGTTTTAAATGAAGACGAAAAAATATGATGAAAAGATATGAAACAAATTTAAGTGAATTGATTTTGAAGAAGACTTGTAGTGGAGCAGCTACCTTAATAAACCTTGACTATTCTAAGAAACCGCTATGGCGGATTCTCCTAAATGGTTAGTCACCCGGAATAGAAGAAACAGGCGTATACCGTGGAACACGTTTATTTAGTATGGCGTGCTGTGTAATATGTGTTTTGGCGTGCTAGCGCGCTGTGTTCCGCCATGACATGGAATTTACTCATTAGACTAATTTTGATTTGGGTGTGTCATTGTCAAAAGTGTAGGCATTGATTTAAACACAAATCAAATATAATATGCAGTTAAGTTTGAATGAATGCAAGCAGGCAGACAGACAGACAGACAGACAGACAGATAGGCCTATTGAAAGGCATTAGAAATAGTCACTTATGTGCGAATGCTGATTCGCATTTTAGGTTTCTAAGACTTCGCAAACGTAATGGAGTTGAGAACAGCGAATCTTAAGTCGCCTTTATGAATTGGAATAAGTCATAGTTGAACTAAGTTGGAAATCAACTTTTCATTCAAAGTAAGAGTTGAAGTAATCTTAGTTATTGGGGCTCACGTTTAAATTTTAACTATGGCGTTTGAGCTACGGCAAAACAATAAACTGCTAAATGGCTCACACCATCTTTTGCCTTATCAAACAACCAATGGAAACGGATTGGAGATGTAGGCGTATACTCCTATTGATTATGATAGCCCGCGAATAACGAATCAAGAAATGGTTACGTAATAAGTACTTGCTCTATGCTGCCAAATATTGCCTATATTTAACAAGATTTGAGAATTCTGTTAAAAGTGTACAAATTGAATTCATACATTGATTGAATTAAGATATCTCACATATTAACCTAGACCTCGTTTGTGCACTGATATTCGTGGTGGAATAATTCCACTTAATTCATACTTCTCTGATAAACGTTGGGATGCACACACACAATTTTCTCATCGACCATTCCTGTAGATTGGTGGAAGTATTCAAATTATTTCCTTTACTTGCTTACAACGCGTCCACCACTTGTTGTCACATTAACACTCCACTTTATCGATTTATTCATAGTTTGTTTTGCAAACTCCGTGATGTGATAAGGGTAATTGTAGCATACGTGTGAAATAATGTGAAGCACCTTGTTGAAAATACCTTCATAATTCAGTGTACTCACAACTCAGATGATGGTAACGAGAGGAGATATGTGTGCAGCATTTTGTACCAAAAGCCTACTACTCCGGTCAACATCAGTCAACGTTGGTCTATTTAAGTTGCATTTTGAGTGCATATTAAGAGGGCTTCATTAATTTAGCCCATTGCTTATCATTCAAATGCGCTAATAGTTGGACCACTTTAAAGAGTTCTTATGCATATTGCAATTTATATATTTTAATAAAATGTATATTGCCAATCATTTTCACTGGATCAACTAGCAAACCTGTACAAACGAAATATTGGCAAGTAAGTATTAGGTCTAGAATTTTGATCTCGCCGTTTTCCAAAAGATGGTGGTAGTAGTAGTCAGTATTTGGAATATATTAATCGCAGATGTCGAACATTTTGTTTTGGCGTTGGTAAATGTAACCCTACTTTGATATGACTTAATTTGCGTTTGTATAATAATAAAATGTTTAATGAAATATGTCCAAATTTGAAGCGAATTCTCGTGATTTGCGGGAAATATTGCTTTTTAATTACAGTATGTAAAATGCTGCGGACTGGCTGAGGCTCACCGGATTATCTCAGATACTTATGATAAAACGGTAAATGGTGACAGAATGTATTAGGCGGGAATGAGTCCAACGTTTTAAGTGTGATAATTTTGTTGCCGAAGTGGTGTCGGCATAGTGGTAGAAGGGATACAGTTGTTGGAGATGGAGAATTGGAGGCGAGCGATTCCTAGTAAATACTCGTGTCAAAGTGAGAAAGAATGATCAGAATCATAGGGTGATATCAGTTTGCAAGCAATTTCAAAACGCCCGAACAGTTAGGACTGTTTGAGAAAGAATGATATTGGGTACTCCACGAAATGAAACTCAGAAATGATGTCAAGCGATGTTTGTTTGCTTGTGAACTGCTGGTGGAAAGGCAAACACGAAAGGCATTTCTCCATCGTATTCTTACTGGGAACAATTCGTATCAAAATTTGGAACATTACAACAACTTCAAACATAGGGATTGGCCAGTATTTACACTACTACGTCAACTCAACTACTTAACGAATATCCATTACCCGAAATTCAAGCTTTGTGAATCTGCTGGGACCACCTTGGCGTAATTTATAATGAGCTTCTAAAACCGTCTATTAATACCATCACCGGTGAGCGTTATGGAACACAATTTATACGCATGAGCCGTGCTCAAGAAAGAAGGAAAACGGCCACAGTACAAAGAGAGACACGATAAGGTGATTACTTACAGCATGATAATGCTAGATCTCCTCGGATTGCCAAACTCTGGGTGAAAAATATTTCGAAATCTTGACATGAGAAATTTTATCTCACCCGCCGTACTCTCAAAATGTTGCTCTGTCTGATTTTTACTTATTTCGCACAATGGCACACGGCCTGGCTGATCAGCACTTCTGTTCGTATGAAGAATGTATGTATTCCTTTTGTTGTAATAAAGTCTCCATTTAATAAAAACGGCAGGAGCAAAGTTGTCGACCAGGTGAGAAAAAGAAAAATTTGCGAATGAAATATTGGTTTTATAGAATTCCAATTTATTCAATCATTTAAATTATTTATCTATTGGCCTCTTAATTTTCTGCTTTTAAAATTTGGTAATGAAGACTGACATGGGCAATTCATTTGCGATTTCGCTATATTCATTGGAAAATCAATTGAGAGATTCCAACAGCTGCAACTAAACGAAGTAAAATCCATCTTCAATGAAATGCTGAAGGTGTAAGTTGCGAACAGTTGCACATATTACTTAAAATAACGTAACTTGCCTGAGAATATATATGCAATCGAGCAACCTATTGGGGATTGTAAAACGATATGAAGAATAACACAACATTAGACAAAGTCAATCAAATTTATTTTAGTTAGTGAAAGTAAATGCATCATATAAACCATTCCGAATTGGAAGCCTTTAAGCTAGAGTTGAAATCTATTTGAAAGACTACTAAGTAATTACTTAACATAAAATATAAAATTCTGTGTTTATGGCAACTAGTGAATGAATCTGTGTTTTAAACTGCACTGGAATCAGTTCATACACATTCGGACTTACCCTTGCTTGTGGATGTTACAACTTCATACTCTAGAAGATTTCGAAATAAAAATTGCAAAATTTCAATAGTTGAAAGACTGTTAAGCAACTAGACTTACCCATGCTTGTTGTTGTTGTTCCATCATACACTAGAAGATTGCAAAATTAAAATTGCGAAAATGTGAATAGTTGAAAACCTGTTAAGTTGTTACTTGACGTAAATTATGCCATTCTTTATTAAGAGCAACTAATGAATGAATGAGTGTTTCGGAATGCACAGAACTCTGCCATTTCACATTCAGACTTACTCTTGCTTGTTGTTGTTACTCCATCATACTCTGCAAGATTTCAAAGTTTATGTCTTACAACACAATGCTCCATCAAGAATAACAAATTTATTTCATCACATATTTTCAACTGAATATTAATTACCATTACTTATTTAACCCTTTTACTTTTAATTCTGTTCACCTCAGCATCGTCAGCATTTCATCTTGGAAGTCTTACTTTCCTAACAGTGAGTGTGTGCCATGTCAATTTGCCAAGATTACACAGTGAATAATCGAATGCAATGCTATTGATAACTTAGGTAAAATACGATATTCTGCTAATGGCTACCTATTTCATATTTCCCATCTGTATTTTAATCTGCGCAGAAATGTGTCATTTCACATTCCGACTTACCCTTGCTAATTGTTGTTACTACTTCATACTCTACAAGGTTGCAAAGTTTAAGATTTATCACGTGATTATCATCGCATATTTTAAACAATTTTTTAACAATTAAATTAAATAAAGCAATTCTTGTAATGAATTCACATTGACTAAGCAAATACAATATCGCTAGTTCCTTTGTCAATCTACAATAGTCTGTTAGAGTCATAAGGGCATCCACCCTTGCTATTTCCATTGAAATATATTCTGCAATTGAAAATGTGTCTTCCGATTTGTCTGCACCAGCAACAACACATCTGTCATCACTTATTGTAAACTGCATATTTTTGCACCGAACGACACCGTCAGTTAAAAGTTTTCAATTTAGGCAACCAATTTCGATCATTTCGAAAAAAATATGCTTGCTCATTTTGGAGAAAAGATAATATTTGCCCTATAAACTTAAGCAAACTTCAAACTCTTTCAGTTGACTGTGTTAGTTACGCTGAACATGAAAATGGCACTTATTATTCAACTTCAAATTAGTTTTAAATATAATCCTAATAGGTACAATCTTCAAGTTGTTTTCCCGTTACAAAACGTTTCAGATATTAGCGAATAGGCACATCAAGTTAAAAGCAAAAGAATGGCAATTTAAAGAGGAGAACCAACTTTGGCATTCAATTATATCAGGCGACACGCCTAAAGAAAAGATATTTCAACTTGAGAAAGTCATAAACAAATGTATTTACCCAAAAGTGGACATACCTTCTTCCTCCCAATAGATTGTAACTCCTACTCTTGACGTATCACATATGAATTCAAAAGAGGTATTAGATTCCAAATTATCTCGTTGATACTCAAATGTATAATCCAGCTGATCTTTTGCTCTGTTTTCTGTCATGTTCCCTTTTGATTTAAAGTTGTGTAATTAAGCGAATTCGATTGCAAAATCAATGCGTTTGAATATAACCTACCGCAGTAGTTTCCAGGTACGTTTTCTTCCACAATCTTTCCTCTCCATAGGCATATCACCTTAGCGTGCTTCCTCAGCGCGCTCTTATTTAGATATAGGGTAGGAAATTATTTTTATCCCCGTAATAAAATAATTTAGTTATTCTATTTCCTAATTACATATATTTTGAAAAAATCAATAATAAATTCGTAATTAAAGGAGAAAATTAATAAAAATTAAGGGTAAATATTCTAATAAAATAATGAAAATGTACCACTGTTCGGGAATTAAGTCCTTTTTTTGATAGGTTAATGCTAACAAAACTATTTCCTCTTTCAAATCTAACAAATGGAAACGATTCTTGAGGTACAACTTCTCCTAAAAATGACCAAAATAAAACATTAGAGTTGATGGACTATTGCCACTCGTTGGCAATCTATTACACATCCAGATAATAACCTGGTTTAGCAGCCTTGAACTCACAATTGTGGACAAATTTGACAATGCAAAAGTTCTCAAGGGAAAATAATTGTACCTCCTCAAATTTCTCTACGTTATTCACGGTAATGTTAAAATATTCTACAATGTCAATGGCGATTAGTTATGTAAATGATACAAAGGAAATCATTACCAGAATTCCTATAACAGGGATCACCAATCAATTCATCTTGTATATAGCACCTAGCATCCTTTATGTCTATGCTTTTTTCTCGACCATCCCTTCTTCCTCTTAGATCCTGAAAATAAAAAGCAATAAAACACAAATATGTGAGAATCTCTACGTACACTATTTTTATAGGCAATAAATATAATTGGATCCGATTTCCCAAATGGCTTTGCAACGATTCTTGAACATTTTGAACCACTCAGATCGGAGCCTTCTATTGCAAGTGGGGCATTTATTTGCAACAAAACAAAAACGTATACAATGGCAATCATTTGTTTGTGAGAATGTTTCAACGTTTGCCTCACTCTTATATATCTCCTCTCAACTAATCAGAATCACTACGTTTGCGTACAACGCATTCTCTGTTTTACAATCACTATAAACTTGTAATTGGTGCAATGGAAATTTGATCATAAAGGTACTTAACGATAATAAATGTGAACGCTACATTTGATTGACGCCGTTGGAAAAAAATCGTTACGTTCGCTGCACTCCATTACTCATTTCTTTCGGAATAAAAATTTTCATTTTCACCCTTATTTTCTATTGCACCACCCAAATGTTGCACTAGCACAGGCTATGTGACCACTACTCCATTGAATCAATTCCATATTTATAGTGATTGTGAAGGAGTGAATGCGTTTTTTTCAAGCGTAGTGACTCTACTCAATTGAGAGGACATTTATAAGAGTGAGGCGAATGTTGAAACATTATCAAGAACCAATGATTGTCATTGTATTCACTTTTGCTTTGGTGTAAACAAATGCCCACTTGGAATTGTGGGTTCCGACTTGAGTGGTTCAAAATGATCAAGAATCTTTTCGAAACCATACGGGAAAAAATTGAAGAATACAAAATTATGAAATCGAAGGTTACAGGCGTTGTGTAATTCATAACTAGCACAGTAAAAGCCCGTTTTGTCCGTTGCATTTTCTATACCATATTGAACAGCAATTTAAATTGTATTGATAAGTTTTTGAAATCATCTACCCAACAATTTAGCAGACAGAAAAAAAACTAAATTACATCAAATAATTGAAATTTTAACCTTTTAATAGAACTCGGGAACAATTTCAGGATACCTTTTGTTCAAAATATGTGCAATAATCAAATTTACATCAGCTTTATCATAATTCTGCACTGTATGATATATGACCATAAATCAGCATCCATCATTTAACTAGGCCAACACTTTTGTGAAGTATTTTGTTAAATCACTCAACGTCACTCAACTCATGAACGAATTTAACCCACATCTAATTTTGGCACATTTAAGTTTAAGTAAGCCAAACCTGGCATCAATATGATGGGTAGTAACGGGGCGTTATGGGAGTCTCTTTGAAAGGTTAGTGGAAATGCGTCTGTTTAAAATACTGCGTTAATCTAATGAATATATTTAAAGCTTAGAACAATTTAAACGGTGTTTGAATGATTGAAATCAAAGGTGAACATATGATTCACATTGAGTGGCACATAAATGAATGATAGACAGGTTTTTCATCAATCATAATACACGAGAACGACTATTAATTTGAAGTAAATTGGTATGGAATTGTACTATGTACTCATAGTAAATTTAAATTGAAATCTACTATCTTATCGTCAGCATAATTGGTGATCATGCGCACTGCTCTACCTATTCTCCTATGAGCTTCAGATTTGTGCAGTAGTTCAAAGAAAATAAACTTCCATTTCAGAGATGAATGTATGAAACGTGCTAGCCATATTCTAAGCAGGGATTGAGATTAATTGAAGCGACTTTAGGAATATCAAAAAGAAATTATTGAAATGTTGAAGTGAGCCAAGCACCAGTTATGTTGGAATATAGTAGAACAGGTGTGTGGAAATTGCAATTAGAAGGGTTTAGCAAGCGTGAGCTCATGTGTGCACAATTGGAAAACACCTGAAATGTGTGACAGCGACGACGTATTACAAAATTTTTTCACTTCCCCATCTAATTTTAAATTGAGGTCGACGCATGCAAAAATGGGAAGAGTTGTTTCTTTGCAGAAGTTGAGATTCATCCTCTGCATACCACTGAATCTCAATGCTTTTGTAAACAAATTTTGCCGAATTGCAGAGTAACTTTTCATTGCGCTTCGAAATTCATTCATTTGCACATTATGCTAATCACTTTATCATTCTTTTTCTGCGCTTCATCATTTAATTCAAATTTATTTCACCAATTGACTTGAAATTCGATTTCATCGTTATAAGCATGCAAAGCACGACGATTATAAAAAGTTCTTTTGTGCTAGTGAGCGTTTGAAACGTTGTTATCCTTATATATCCCAAGCTAAATTGAATTTGAGAAGGTGACCAGCTACATAATTTGAATGAAGTATTGAATAATTTAATAGAGTGAGTGCCATTCTGTACAATTTTCTGATTGGAATAAGGTCAATTCTTGTGGTACTCTTGAGGTTAGGACAATAAATGCTTCAATGAGACATGAAGACATCAAGTATTAGAAAACGTGTAAAATCAAGTGCTCATCATGTTTTCTCGATAATAATGACGAAATGGCATTTGTTTATTTACTTCACCTTCATTTTAAGAGCAAATCGATTGATTTACTCATTTTGTTCATTAAAGTTTTACTCCATTATTCTTAATACCAATTCAAATTAACATTAAATTGAGGTGCGGGAGAGAATAGACGAGTGTACATTTTCACTAAGAATGAATTGAGAAAAGTTAAATTGTGTTAATTGTTCAAATTTGTAAATGTGCTTGTGACATAACAGGTTATAATGCATTTTCTAGTCACTATTATTGCCGAATGAAAGATTCCATGATAGGTATCTACTTAGAAGCCTTTCAGCATAAAGACCTTTAATGAGTAATGATAAATAAAATACACGTGAAGTTTGAGAGCTTCAACCTTCATAAAACAACTTCATAATCTATGAAATGATGATCACATATTCCTTATTTCCAAAGATTCCACGGACTAACTAAATACACTGAAATATTTAATTAAAAGAACAAACTTGAATATATATTTCGGTAACTTAAATGAATTTGATCGATTTCCTTTAAAACCATATTGAAAATTTGATATATTTTTTTTGATGCGCATTATTTTATTTTGAGAAATATTTGCAATTTTTAGTGGTTTACTTTTTCAACCCATGTCTGAGAATCAACTTAATCTCAAGTTGCTTTTGTTGAAATCTTTCAATGAGTTTTCAACCAACTAGATCGAAATCTGGAAACGGCATACACATCAATTTTCATTGAAGATTTTAAAGAAGACCAAATATTAGGAAGGGAATAATTAAATTAAGATGAATGATGATGAATGTCATTAAATCTAAATAAAAGATCAAATAACTTTGCATTCGAAACCGTTTAGGCTTTCATAATTCCAGTCTTATTCATCTTGTATGTCTATCATCACAAATATGTTTGTCCATGTTTCCAAATTTATTCAGTAAAAATTCTGATGGCAATTTACCTTTTTTCAAAAATGAACTATTGATTGCACATTTTAAATGATAAGATATTGGGTAAATTTGTGAATTTTTTATAGACAATTTTAAGAAGCGCTATACCGGAAGCATTATTTCTGTTTGCTAAATTTCAACAGGTAAATAGACGCTTTAAAATTAGCTTTTCTGATAAAGAAAAGCCTAACTCAGACTGGGTGAAGTTTTTCTTCTTCAATTAAAATAAATGCTATACATTTTAATACTCTAAGTTGAAATAGTGATGTGCTAGTGTTATAATAATCATAACTCCATTAAATTGTGCAGAAAATAGCATCAAATTTATTGCATGATAATAACACAATTACTGTTCAATATTTCCCTTTACCAGCCACATGAGGAAGTTCAATAAGGTGTTGTGCATGTGGTAGAGTATAATGAATTGCGATAAGTGTACGTTTAATCTTAGTTAGTTAATCCCAAATTAAACTTCACAGTGAACGTCGACAAAGATCAGATGGATTAGACATTGGTATATCATTGAGATAAAATGGAATCTAACTCGACTTTTGAATTTGTAACAACAACATCAGTTGTGACAGTCGATGCCTTTTGGGAGAAAGGGGGTATGTTTATACTTTTAAACATCCATGTTTAAATGCAATTATGAATATATGTGCATATTCAGTCTCTCAAAGTAAAACTTTTTTCTATAAAGCCTACCATCTGAATTTATCGAATGCGAAAGTTGGTTCTCCTCTAAAAATTGCAATTCTCTTGATTTTGAACTAAAGGTTATATTTTGTTTTATTTCATCCCTCTACTAAATTTAAAATTTTTAATATTCATTTTAAGTCGAATACATAAAGATAAAAAAATTGTCCTTTCAGGTTTAATTATTAAAAATAAGTAATTTGAAGTTCAGATTTAAAATAAAATTAAATGACTCTGAAATAATCCTTAGAAATTGACATCAAATATGAATCCAGTTTACAGTGAATAGAAATATATGTGATTAATTGGTGGGGCGATAATACGTCACTCTTCTTAAGTTAACAATGTATGTAAAATATTAAATTTATTGCTAAATGGAGTCAATGAAAAAGAATGAGTATAAAACTGGTTTGTACTGTACTCTAAAAATTGCAATTCTCTTGATTTTGAGCTTAAAGTAGCAGAGGTTATATTTCACCAAAAGCTATTTTAGGGCAATTCTTTCCTCTACTTAATGCAAATTTTTTAATATTCATTTAAAGTCGAATTCATAAAGATAAACAAATAAAAGTAAGTGTAAGTAATGTAAGTAAATAATTGATTCGGAGCTGTATGTTAGCCATACACGTTTTCCATGTAAATGAACACAATGATGTGATGGCTTTGCAATAATCGTTTGAAAATTAACCACAGAGACGAATGGCTAATTTAGTAAATAGTAATAAACGGTTAAAATTTACGAATTTAAAATTTACTAATCGTTGACATTTCAATATGAAAATTACAGTAATCAGTAGAATTAGTGATATGAAGATATGGTGGTTGAATTGGCACATTAATTCAACTTTGTTTCCGCCATTTTTCAAAAGATGTTGGTAGTAGTGGGTAGTAGTTGAAGTATATTAATCGCTGATGTCGAACGCCTTGTTTTCACATTTGTAAATATAACTCTACTATGAGATAATTGTATTTGTCTTTGCATAATAATAAAACTTTTAATTAAATTTACCCGAATTTAAACTAAATTCTCGTCATTAGCTTTTTTATTTTAATATGAAAAAAGGTGCGGACTAGTTGAGTCTCACCAAATTATCTCAGATACTTATGGTAAAACGGCTATTAGTGAAAGACTGTGTCGGCAGAAATGGGTTCAACGTTTAAAGTGGTGGGAGGTGATCTTGCTGTCGTCGAAGAGGGTGTTATGCCGTGTGTCCCATGTTTTTTTCAAAACCTTTCACTACTTATTTTTTTTATTTAGACAACTACATAAGGGTTTAATTGAACCTTTATTGGTCTAAAATGATTTTAACAAATACAATTTGTAATAAACGTTATAGAGTAAACAAATTTAAGTTGTTTATTGCTTTTGATGCAAAGTGTGTATGATGTATATGATCAAATAGGGATTGGCAAGTGACGTCTACATCATAAATCCGTTATATTTTGATCAGAGTATTTTCTATCACACTTTAATAGTTTTACTTTATAAAGTTCACTTCAGAACAAAACGATTTTTAATGTAATTACATCTGTCACCGTCCTATATTTAAAAATAACGCGCATATGAAGATCATATTAGGCTAACAAATATGTGAAATCACCAAATTTACATTTCTATCTCATCAACCTCCACCATCGAAAAGGTGTGAGATTTTTGTAAAGCGTTTTCTTTTAACAATCCTGAACACCACTCCACCGGAAGCCAACACAGAAATCTGGCCCTCCAAAGAAAGCGCCAAAGTCGGCAGCCAAAGGAGGTGACATATTTGCTTCATTTCCTTTAAAGTGCTAACGATGGCCTTAAGGTGGATTCTCCAGATTTGTGGTGCAATAGTAGCTTTCATCCTGCCAACTAGTGCGTTATTCGACTGCTAAAAGAAAAATTTTGAAGTAAAACTTGACTTGATCACTTTTAAGGTGACATTTAGATAAAAACTCTTAATTTTTGATATGGTAAATTTACCTTCGATCAAATTCATTGTTCTAACATTTATTCATCGAATCTTTCCCCACTCGCCACCCTCCAGCCAATATAACCAATACAATACAATAAGATATTTCAAAACATTATGAATTATACTATGAGTCATTTGTAAAGCAATTAATGGTTTATTTCTTAAAGAATAAAGCATAATTTCCTCAATAAATCGCCGTGTAAGATTTAATTATGCCTCATATTAAAATTAAATTTTCTACAAATAGAAATATCATAATTACTAGCAGAATTTAGTAGAATAGTTACAATGAAGCCATAAATTGGTAAACTGGTGCGGCTTCTCCACATGCATTGACAAAATTATTGGTTTTATAAAATTAGCCGTGAATTTTTTAGTTATTGTGCAGACACCCGTTGAATTATCCAGAAACTCCGACTTGTGTTCATTAAGCAGACATTGGTGTGAGTAGAACCTACTTAGTAATTATATTACATTTCTCGAAAAATATAATTGAAGCTTGTGTTAACAAAAGCAAAATTTTATGATTAAGCAGTTTTAAACATAGAAATGAAGCATTGTAGACCTTAATGTATCCAATAAAACTTCATTTAATCAGTGATGCTCATGGAGAAGGAGAAGCTGATTTCATGTCTAGGCATCTAAACGCACGGCAATAGTGTGATAGGTCTGTCATCATTACCCCATTTCAAATATGTGTACATTCATACATGCACTTACCATTTTAGTGAGAAATGCCTTCCATTTAGGTGAATTATTAAAATTGTTGATTGGCCGCAATTTTAAATCAGTTAAGTTTAATAGCCAAATGCTACAGAAATTAGGAAATTTTGAAAAAAATTGTGTCATGGTTTTGAGTAATTTGAAGCAAATCTTTTTTATGGCTGATAAATCGATACAATTTCACTGGAAAATTTGACGTTTTCATTTTGTTACAGGGGAAGAAAAATGGGTTTATTATCTCATTCTAACCCTAAGCGCAGAAAATCATGGAGATTCCCTGGAGGTCATTCTGCTACGTCAACATCTCGGCCGACGAACATCCATGGCGTAATTTATTATGAGTTTCTAAAATTGCCTGAAGCCATCGCGTTTGAGTGTTATAGAATGCAATTGATGCTCCTTAGTCGTGCTCAAAAAGGAAAAAAGCGAACACAAAGACAACAAGAGATACAATATGGCTATTTTAGAGCATGATAATGTTAGGCTTCATCACGTTGCCAAGTGGTGAAATCGTATTTCAAAACATTGAAATTGGAAATTCTACTTCACCCTCTGTACTCTCCAGATGTTGCCCATATGATTTCGCTCACCTATTTTGCCCAAGTGCACACGACCTAGCTGACCAGCACTAAATCTTGTATGAAGAAGTGAATACTTTGATCAACTCATGGATCCTAACATTTGTTACCGGGTCATTCACCTGCTGGATGAGAGATGAACCAGTAGTGGCTAACAATGAAAAGAACTTTGAAACTTGATTTATGCAAAAGTTCATTGTAATAAAGCCTCAAATTGAAAAAATGATGTGACAAAGCTGTAAACCTAATATAAAATCAATAATCGAATTGCTTTTGATGCTTAAGATGGAAGGCGATGTGGTTTGGAATAAAGCATCAGAAGCACGTTCAAGGTACCTGCTATTTGACATTCTTCATCATTTCAATTAATCTTTTTGATATTCGTAAAATCTCTCAACCCCTGATTAGAAGGGTTGATTGCCCTCAAACACATATTTCTATGGTTTCCTTCTATGCGGAATCGTACTAGTTTGCAAAACTTGAGGGTTATGAATTTGCTATCATGACATGGACAATACAGCCGAACTTGCACATGGTGACAACCTCCCAGTCTGTAAAAACACACCTAGACAAAATAAATATTTTCAAGGTCATACGTTTGTTTCCTCTATAGCATTGGAGCAGCTTAAGTACTCCTAAAAGCATTTCAAAACCTGAAGAACTTGCTATAAAAGCTTATTAGCGTAGCGATCCGCTCCCTATTCTGCATCGTTCACTTTACTTCTCACTTATTGTATATCACGTGTCCACCTACATATAAAATTTTCTTCACTTCTCATGAACCGATTATAATCACAAAAAGACGGCAATAGATGCCTTTATGTAAGTGCATTATTTTTAATCTTTAGTATTTCTAAATCCATTTAGTTTAAATGTAAATCACAATTTATAGGGTCACATTTGGTCAAACTGTTGGCAACTTTAACTGACGTAAGCTGTTACCGACAAAAGGCCTCCAACAATAAAGTACACAATCTACTTTTCAGTCAATTCTACTTAGACAAATGTATATGGCATAGATGAAGGCTTAACCAGACCAAAAGACGACCAGAAAAAAATTTGGTAAATATTAAGGTTTCAATTGGGATTTAAGTTCACGAACAGGCACAACAATTAATTGATCCCTATGAACAACTTATTCATTTTGCTTTATGGGATTCTTTGCATTGTCTCTTTCAGATATTCCAGGTTAAATGCGGATGAATACCATGATAACTTCAACTGTCCTTCTTGTAAATCTAGGTAATAAACTCTACTCTAAACCGAACACAAACGCAATACGATACATTAATGACGTTTAATTTTTTGGACACAAATAAAAGCATAGTAATTCCAGGATTTAACCCAAAAACAGGAAAATGATTTGATTGGTGATCCCTGATATCTCTAATCCCTAATGACATTGTAGAACATTGTAAAGTTACCCTCATTAACGTTAAGCTATTCGAAGAAATAATCTATCAATTCTAATATTTTCTTTCGGTCCTATCTAGTGTAAGTTGCGATTCCAGAATCGTTTCCATTTGTTAGATATGAAGAAGGAACTAGTTATGATAGCATTGCATTTTCAATTAAAGGATGGGATTCCAAATCCATGGTACAATTTTATCATTTTAATAGAATATTCACCTTTAATTCATACTGATTTTATATTGCAATTAAGAATTAATTATTCTCTTTTTTCAAAATATATGTGATTAGGAAATAGAATAATTAAATTACTTTATTACGGGAATAAAAAAATAATTTCGTACACTGTACCTATATAAGGGCCTGCTTAGGAAACACCCCAAGGTGATATGCTTATGGAGAGGAAAGATTGTGGAAAAACATGTACCTAGGAAATACTGCGGTAGTTTATATTCAAGCGCATCGATTTTGTGATCGAATTCACTGAATTACAAAGTTTTAAATCAATATGAATTCATGGCAAATTTACTTGACTCACACTCACTGAGAAAAAATTGGGTCTCCCAAGATGAAATGCTGATGATGCTACAGTGAGCAGCATTAAAAGTGAAATGATTATATATGAAATGTGCATTAATATTTAGTGATGACATAAAATTGTCATTCTTTATGCAGAGAAGGGTTATAAGACATACGCTTTGCAATCTTCTAGAATATCAAGGAGTAGAAACAACAATCAAGATTAAGTCTGAATGCTAAAATATTGATTTCAGTGCAGTTTAAAGGACAGATTGAGTCACTAGTTGCCATAAATACAGAATTTTATATTTTATAATAATTCATTGCCCAGTAATCTTTCAAATAGATTTCAAAACTGTCTTAAAGGCTTCCAATTCAGAATGATTTATATGATATATTTAATTTCATTAACTAAAATAAACTTGATTGATTCATCTAGCGTAATGTTGATTTCATTAAATTTTGTAATTCGTGCCAGGTTGCTCGATTGATTACATATTCTCAAGCAAGTTATCTTATTCTAAGTCCTATTTGCAGTTGCTTGTGACTTTCATTTTCAGCAGTTCACTCTATTTACCAGTTGCTGTTGGAAACCCGCAATGGATTTTTCCATGGAAATAGCAATGCTGGAAATGAATTGCACAATTCAGTCTTCATTAGCAAATTTTGAAAATAATTTAAGCTTATATTAACAATGGCAAAATTTCATAATTAAACGATTTTAAACATAGAAATGAAGCATCGTAGCCCTTAATTTATCCAATACAGCTTCACCTAATCAATAATGGTCATGCAACAGCTGTTGCCTGCATCAGATATGCGTGCCTATATCCAAGGATGTAGAGTAGCGCATGTGCCTTTGCAGTGCACCAGAGGTGTGCTAAAAGGCTCATGTGTGAGGCGGAATAAGTTTTGATGATGACAGCCCTCGCATTTTCTGTTGCATAATCGGCTTCTTTTTCCTCGTGGCCATAAAATGCGGTGTCGTCTTTATCCAACCCGTAATTATTATCCCCATCACAAGAACTTTCAAATGCGTTTCTCTACTATCGTCGAGCACGGTTCTTCCGATTTCTTTGTATTCTCATAACTTAAGCAGTATTGCGCTCATTTTTACTGCATTCCATTTTTTGTCATGTGTGATGTCGGAGCTTTCTAGCAAGGCAAGAGAAATTTGGAAGAAGAACAAAAAGAAACAAGTAGGAATACATGCAATGGAGCCCATGTTTATGGGAAATCAAAGAAATCGCATTAATTATCGTGCTTTAGGATTATTGTGATGAAGGTGATATTTACGTTGCGGCTGAAGACGATTATGCAACAGATACATCCCTTATAGAAAGTGATCTGTTTACTGCAAGGGCAATAAATCTCTAACGCTTTTTCCGGTATATTTATTTGCAAGATTTGAACACGAATCTTACAGAATTTAATTTTTCCTTACTGCTATCAGCGTCCATGTGTTTAAATTTAGGTTTTCTTCAACAATACCAAATTGCCTTCTTCTTCTTCTTCATCTTCAAAGTGGTTATTTTCTCCAACTAATAAATCTGCAGGTTAATCCATTTCATGGCTTTAAAGTTCACAAATCCCCATAAGCTAAATTCTAATCATTTGACGTTTATTAAAGTGAATAAGATGTTTAAATTTCAAATTCTGAGACTCTTTGGGAAAAGTGACCACTTTGGAGGTGATATCAAACAAGTCACTTTTGTTGAAGGAGACGAACCGGGATTGAAAAATAAGGATACAGTAAGGAAGAATAAATTCAGAAAGAGACGTGTTCAAATCTTGCAAACATATACGGGAAAAATAGGGTGTGCGATAGACTTACCTCCACGTGGTGCACCCTGGGCAACGTATACTCATACGGCAAAAAAGTCTATAAATCGGCAGTTGACTTCAAACTTCATGAGCCATTCGAATGAATTTCACATTTCGCCAATTCACCAACACTCAACATATCTCATCTCTTCTCTACCTTTTCGTCTATCTCTTTTCGTCACTCTTATGCCAAATATCTTGACTTATGAGACTTTGATGTGCTTCTTCTAATGATAACAACCATAATGCCTGCCATTTGATAGAAATAAATATATCGGTAAACTTTTCAGAGTTGCATTTCTCTTTCAGTAGAGTTTTCACCCGCACGGATGCTTTTATTTCATATCTGCTGGAGTTGCAGTTTGCGTATGCATTTCTTTAATCCATTGCAGCCTTGGTTGGTTCAATCCCTTATTCAAGCACTCAATCGCTGAACAACTTTTGTACAAACTATTACTCTTGGTTAATAATGATTGCACGTATAAAATTACTTTCAAAATGCATACGCAAAAATTTGCGTATAAGTGAGGCAACAGACCACAATAGCACGCATCACTGCCACACGAAAACTTCATAAATCAATACTTACATACACATATTACAATATCTCACTTACTTACTTACCTACTTGCTTGCAGGCAAGGTCACTGGAATTGCATCCACTCATACAGCACCACCACCATCGCTAATTCACTACTGCATGAGGCTAAAAATAAGTTATCTCGGTTACTCACTGTGTGTATTGTCGCGAGGTGCACGACAATAACAAAGCTGAACATGGAGCTCCCATGTCCACTCAGCACACAGGCTCAATAAACTTAAGGAGACAAACCTAATTTCGGCCGTCTTTTCATATAAGGGAATTATTTCAACGTCATAGAGATGAACCACTTGGAATAAGTCGTAGCGTGTTCATGCAGCAATCCGCGACATTTGCTGTGTATACTTTTGTTTTGTATTAACTTTATTCATGGCATTATTCACTTTGCTCAAGGCGCATTTGTTGAACTGAGTGAATATTTCCTCACGGTTATGTGCGTGTGTACTTCGTTGAATTGTCCACTGCGCGCATGCGCATATTTAGCGAGTCGCCTCGATGGTATGCAGTTGCTGCTGTCGTTATTGTTGTACAACGTTTTTGCGATTAAATTCCATTACTTTACGCAAATCGAGATATCTTTTAATTGCACGTTACTGTGCACTTTTACTGAGTAAATGACTTCAATATTTACTTGTGCACACAGGAGGTCTTGATTGGTAAAACGTTGATAATTACAGTTTTAACACACCGTTCTACTAAATTTCATCAGTAGTAATCCATAATTAAGCATAATTTTCTTTCAAATTACCAATCTCAATTACACTCGTTTAATCAATGCTAGATTCCATTATTGCTAGCTGTTTCCATCAATGTGTTCATATGAGCCTACTTGAATATTTAACGTGATCCAGCTACAAAAACATTCTTTCAAAAATTATGGCGTAATTTCTTATTTCTAAGACTGTTAAGAAGCTTCTTTATACAAACATTCTATCACAGCCCATGATATTTCAAAACTTTAACAGTTATTATAAAGAGGCCAAATTTACGAATACTGTTGAACCGAAAAATATCCAAAATGAGGCGTTTAAGCATTTTAAATGAATTGTGTATAAATCAAATAAACCCTTTTTAGTGGGTTGGATAGGATTAAAATCCTCTCAAATTAATCACTATTTGTTAGCTTACGGACAGCATTCGTGGCGGTGGCTTGGCTAATTTCGGGTGACTTACCAACTCGGAGAATCTGCCATAGGGGTTTTTGGGACTAGTCAAGGCTATTTGTGTAGCTAATCCACTACAAGTGTTTAGAGTTCACTAATAACTGGTTTGATATTTAGCCGATTTCAAGCTTATTCTAACAAAAAAGACTAAATGTTGAATGGTGCATAGTTAAATTATTTTTAATAGTTTTTGCTGGAAATGCTATACATATTCATTCTGGATGTTTAACGTACTTTTTCTTCCTTGGAATCTTTTTCAGAAATGATTTAGTCAAGTTGAAATGGTTGTGACGATGAAGCAAGTATTTGTTCAACTCAATAGTATGACTTCCACAGAACACACAGATTACGCATGGTTTGTATACAAATGCTTATTTCAGAGCTCAAATGGACTTGTTAAAGCAAACATCAGATGCTCATGGCTTACCAGATTTCCATATGCATTCTTTTCAATCGCATTCATTAATCCTTCTTTCAATATTTGTTTTAGTATATATTATCCACTAGAAGATTTGGCTTGGGACAAAGTATTAACAATGCATTCATGTTTGCTGCCCTACTTGGAAATGTCGAAAATTATTCGGACATGAGTGTGTATTTGGCATTCATGATCATTTCAAGTAATTTTTAGACATTGTTAAAACACCGTAATATTTCTTTAGGCTAAAGAAACATCAATGGTTAAAGAGAAAATTATGTTTAGAAACTAAGTGCTATTAGATGCCGTTTTATAAGATATGACAAGCGAATGTCGAATTTTGTCTTATCTGCAAGATAGTAATTGATTTCCTCTAATAGTCTTCTAATTCGCAGCGAATACTTGCCGCTGAGTATTTGTGATTGTAGTAAAGCCAATCATTTGTTCCTTGATAGCAAACAGGATACATAAGGCAGATTTAAAATATTGCACAAAATTAAGCGAAAGTTTAAAGCTAATTTAAACAAATAGGTTGAGATGTGATCTCAAAATGAGTCATGAAATATTTTTAATGAATTTGCAAAGTTTCATCTGTTCATCTATAATAGATCTTGAGTCGCCGGAGCATTTCTAGTCTGTCATATTTCCTAATAAATGCGCATTTACTAATCTTTTATTTTACTGGTTAATTGAGTCTGCACGTCCTAACTTGCTTTCGATATGGATGTTATCAAAAGTATGCATATTGTAAGGATGTAGATTAAATCACGTTTTTTGTAATAAAATATGTTGACAATTAAATTTCTGCACAAGAGGACATTTTAAACTTTCTAAAAATAGTTAACAGAAAAATTTGAATGAAAAGGTTATTAAAAGTAAACAACACATTTCAAAGTGGTCAATCAAATTAATTTGAAATCAATTCGAAAATTTGAAATGAAAAATGTTGTGACGAAATGAATTATTAACTTCGCAACACTTTGATAAATCAATCATATGCGCGGACATGCTTTTTCAGTAGCACACTAAACCAACAAATATTTTGAAAAAATTTTCATTATTATTCTAAATAATATATTTTCAACAATCGAACCACTACTTTTTCCAAAATCTAGAAAATGCCACGTTATTAAAGACTGTTGGTGGAAAATTGAAAAATCCATAAAGTGTATGTTTGAAAAATTTTTCTATTCTCGGTTTCAGAAAATGTATTTTACCTCACAAATATCTCATGTGATAGAAATTTTACTGCATATCAATCACATCGAAAATTCACGCTAACGAAATTACTGATTAATTATCAAATAGACACTTCGATTATTTTTAATTCATGTTCACTACGTCGGATCATTCGAATATTCAGAGCGAGAGAAACTAACCTTTTGAAAACCAGCAGGTCACCATGTCTTTATGATTAACCAGCAATAATGAGACACTAACTCAGTGTGTTCGATTAAAAGAAAAAAAAAATCAAAGCCATTTGTTAAATTTATATTTTAATGTAATCACTATCTAACTGTTAATAAAAACAAACCAATGAGTTTTTAGAAAGATATTAGTGTCAATTTTGTCCCAAAGTGCATATTCAAGCCCGTTAAACCAGGTTAGAAGCATTCGAATGCTAGGGATGAAAACATCAAGACTACAATGCTTGTAGTAAAATTTTTAATGTTTTAGTATCTTAGAATTTCTGTTAGGTTATTTTAGGAAATGTGATACCACAAGCATCGTTTCCATTTGCAAGATTTGCAAATGTAGAGAGTTCTGCTGAAATAAAATTTTCCATAACTGGATCGGAAAGCAATGAGAAGGTGAGTTTGTGCTTCAGTGAGATTGAATTTTAGCTATTTATATATTGGATTAATTTAATTTGAAAAAGTGATGATAATTGAATTGACTAATGTGTTTTTCTTTCTAGTTTTAATTTTATGTTATAAAAATCATAAATATCTTCTCTATAAAAGCAAGCTACGAGTAGTGGATACGATTTTATGTGAATAATAGCCAATTCAAGCTACGATCAGAAATATTGTAGTGAGTAAATATGAGCACAATGATAGTGCAATTTAAGGAACCTAATACAACTATTTACATTTTAGGGAAACTTAACTAAAACGAGGCTGACGATCGTCTTGATTACACACTTGTGTACGAACTGGATAAAAAGATGGAACGGTCAGATCCTAAGGAAAGAAGTAATATTGGTTTTTCAACGGAAGAAACAGGTATAGGAGTTTCTGTCTATTGGAACGAAAAAGGTATTTACATTTTGAAAGCACACTTTCCTTGATTTATTTTTCATACCTAAGTTATTTTATCACCCTAGGGGAGTCCCTGATATAGCCGAGTGTAAAAGTAAGTTTCAACTTGTAAAGTACAATACTTTCAGCTTTTAACTGAAATTCAGAGCTATTTTGTCTGCAAAAAGTTTTTTTTAAATACTACTGAAGCATCCTTGCTAATTAAATATTTTAATCCATAAAATACTTCATATATCTGTATTTATCAAGAAAATAATAACTACCTCTTTGTATGGTTCATTTAAACAATGCTCGGTTAACAAATGCAAATCGTCTTGAATTTAAAAAGTGTCAAGTTTGTAAGCGCCAATCGATTTCATTTAATTTGGGATTTATTTCCTGGCAGAATTGGTAGTACTCCAAATTGCAAATTCAAATAGTGGGCAAAGTAAATTCTACCACAAATAGTCACCTGTCTTGAAAACTAGATTTTTAACATGTATTGCAGAAGGTGCTGACGAAAATAAAAGGTTTATTTCTCTAAGTGACAGTAATGGTATTAAAATTCTTAATTTTTTTCACAGCATGGCAAAGCATTAACAACAAGCAGTGGTAAGTCAGTATTCGCATTCATCTCAACAGTTGTATTCAAAGACAACTTATGATACTAGGATAAAACTAAAGCTAACTTCGAAGCGGTGGATTTTTTTAAATTGTGAAACGATATCTGGGCAAATAATTGTTCTTGAAATTGGTGAATGGTCTTTCCTATTTATTAATTGAATACTCCACTGATTTAGATACCTAACTAAACTAAATGACATCGTTTCAATAGTCATTTTCTTAATTGGAATTGAGTTTTATTCTATTTCATCAAAAAATATACTGTCGTTCACTACTTTCCTTGCTCTACTAAACAGGTTGCTCAATCGGATTGTCATTCAAAGGCAAGTTATTCATTTTTAAGGTCACCTTCAGTTATTAATGTGTTTTGATTCCTCCATTTACTTGAACTCATATTTTGTTAAATTTAGTTTTTCTTGGAATAACAATATGGATCTTCAAGTAATTACAGTCAACCAGCCCTGAGTTACAGACATTTATTATAATCACAAACAATTCGAAAAATAACTTGATTTGAATAACTGCTATTGCGTTTAAAACCAATCACTGTTTAACATTGAATAAACAGGTATTCTGTAGAACTATGAGTTCAGTTGAAGGTGTTCATATTTGTGATTTTGAGTTCAATCTAATACTGTTGCGCATGCCTCCCTACATTAGAGATTGCACTAGATTATCAATTGTGCCAGTCCACAACTAGGAGATCGAAAGGATACTGAAGCGGACCTAATGGACAGGTATGGATAGTGCATGATAAGTTCAGATGGAATGGTAGTACTTGGGATAAAATAGGGCAATATGCAAGATGTCGACTAGATTCTCTGCAATTACGCAAATTTGAATAGTGTTGGAAACTGTGTTTGGGTGCAGCTAGAAGACCTAATTTGATGAGCAGCGGATTTCGCTGTTTCGAACGGCCTAGGCTATACTGGATAAGCATTCTTTACTTATCGTACTGCGAAAGCTAATTAAAAGTTGCGCAAAGTGTGGAGGAGTGAAATTCAACACATATCGTGAAACTTGAACTCGCGTGCATTAGATCTAATGTCCGACTGCACAGAGTTAGACAAAGTGATAGATGGAATGCAGATATGATGTAGGCCATTCTGTTCCAATGTGAGCACTAATAGCTATTGAAGGTGATAACGATAAACAACTTATGATCTGATGGGAATTTTGCCTTTACAAGTTCAATTACTCTAATTTTATTCATTAAATCTGTAATGAAAACTCAAATAGCAAAATGTGTTCAAAGTTACTGAAAGATGAAATCGCCGAGGTCTAAAAATGTTGACTGATTTTAGTGGTTTGCATGTCGGAACCGAAAGAGAAGAGTGTACTCAAGGTAAACCTGAGTAATCGTTAAACAACGTGTTTTACAACGTGCTTAGTAAAACCAATTTGTCGCATCACATGTCGTATTCAAGCAACTTCGGACGCACTTGAAGGTCATCCATTTTCCTCTCCTAAGCGTGGAGGTTCCTTTGCACCAGAAAGTGTTCTCAATGATTGTATTATGCAAACATTTTGCAAATTACTTGGGAAAGCGATTGAATAATGCTTATATGAGGATAGTCATATTTAAGCTTAAACACTTCTCTTATCCTTTATTATCGCTAATAATTGCATTAATTTCCTTCTTAACATCGTTGGCGTGATTTTGGTAGCAGATTAATAGTCATTGTGATGAAAAGAAATTAAAATTTACTAAAGTTGTTTAGATTTTATTTTTCCCTTCATCTTATCGTAGGTCAGGAGCACTTGTTCCAGGTTTGCTGGCCAATTATGAGTATATGATGATTCGATAGTTTCCAAAAGCCCAGGTTCTCCAAGCATAAACAATCAGAAGAACTGTCATATTGAGCGTTAAAATAATATAAGGAATAAACTGAGCTTATTCCTGGCACTTCCAATTCCAATATCATGTAGGTGTTGTCGTAAGTCGTGAAGGTGACTCCAAAATAAATAAATAGATATCGTTGATCTGAACAATCACTCTTTGACCAAAAGAAAAATGTTTGCAAAATACATGACGCACATTTGGTATTGAGTGATATTTGCCCATCTAAACACTGAACAGCTGTATGACCTTCAAGTTGGCTCCATTGATGAATCGATAATCAATTGCTAACACCGATGTGGATTTAAAGTTGATTGAATCCTGTAATCTAACGAATTTACTTTGGTTAGTTTATTATCAATTGCAATCATGTTGTGTGTGACATTTGTGATTATTAATTTATGCAGCATCTTATTTTAAGGGCAAATGCAAAATTTCTTGCGCCTTTTAAAGGATTGCATGTCGTATTGACATTTTCCTCCCATTATATCTGATTTTCGAGATTTGAAGCATTTAAAGTGAAATCAAAATTGGAGGAAGTGCTTAAAAACTGTAACATATGAGTTTGCTGCGCAAATAGTTGCAAGCAGAATCATTGCTCCAAACTTGTATTTTAGTAGACGGCAATCACTAAATCAAACAGGAGGAGGTCATATTTCCAAGTCGATTCGTTATTCTTGCTCTACTTTTAAAAATTTGCTGTCGTCATTTGCATTGTGCATTGGAAAGTATGATGACTCATAACTATTTTCGGAAAGACATATCTTTGAGCTTAAATAAATAACAAAGCCGTATATCATTAAGTTTGGCATGATGACAAGTGACACCTTATAGTTCGATCGCTAATATATATATATCTCGTTAACAAATGATGTTAGGTTTGGCTTACTTAAACCTCAATGTGCCACACTGATGTGGTTTCTATTCGTACCTGTGTTGAGTGACGTTGAAAGATTTATCCACAGATTTCACAAAATAGATTTTGTTGGTCTAGTTAAATGTTGAATATTCACTTATGGCTAAATATCGTATAGTGTGATAAAAGAAGATGTAAATTTGATTATTGAGCACGTTAATTTGATTACATAAACGTATTAGTCCAATTTAACTTTTTGTTGCCTGAAGAAAAATGTATTTAACGGAGAATAATCGTGTTTTAATTTGATAAATATGATTATATAGCGGTATTGAAATGCATTTACTGAGTGAGTCGGAGGATGACTTCCACATCGTCATTTATTTTCAATGACACATTTCTATCGGAATCCTAATATTCGATTTATCTACTTAAATGCGGCATTTACATTTATTATGGCACAATCGAATTCGCCTAATTACACAACTTTAAATCAAAAGGGAACATGACAGAAAACAGAGCAAAAGATCAGCTGGATTATACATTTGAGTATCAACGAGATAATTTGGAATCAATACCCCTTTTGAATTTATATGTGATACGTCAAGAGTAGGAGTTACAATCTATTGGGAGGCAGAATGTAAGTCCACTTTTGGAAAAATACATTTGTTTATGACTTTCTCAAGTTGAAATATCTTTTTTTTAGTCGTCGATCACCAAATCAAAGAGGAGAAATCATATTTCCATGTCGGTCAATCATTCTGCCTCTGTGTTCAAATATTTGCTATATTAATTTGCATTGTGCATTGAAAATATGGTGACCTGTTAATTTTTACGAAAATGTGTGTCTTTGAGCTTAAATAATTAGTAAAGCCGTATATCATTAAGTTTGGCATGATGACAAGTGACACCTTATAGTTCGATCGCTAATATATCTCCTCCCTCGTTAAGAGTGTTTATAGATTGTTTTTTCTTGTTTTCACGGGCAAATACAGCACAATCGCCTTCCAAGTTGTAAAACTAACAACAATTTCAAATCGATTGCACCTAAATGTGGGCAATCAAATCTGAACAAACAGTCACCACTAACGTAAGCGTTATGAAAATCATGTTAAAAGTCTAATTTAATGAAATAATTATTAAACCCATGACAAACGTTTCTCATATGGAATCTGATTTCATGAGTGTAGGAAGCCTGCATAACAGTTGCACCAATTATATTTTATTGTGAATGACGGGCACTCCTTTGATTCCCTTTACTCGACTTGTATATAGGATTTTCCTAAAAATGCTAAGCAATGGTATTTAATTGTGAGCTTCATTTAGAAAAAAAATTGATTTATTTACCAACAAATATGTGAAATCACCAAATTTCTATTCTAATCTCATCAACCTCCACTATCGAAAGATGTGAGATTTTTGTAAACCCTTTTCTTTTAACAATCCTTCGGAAGCTAAGACAAAAATCTGGTCCTCCGAAGAAAGTGCCAAAGTCGGCAGCCAAAGGGGGTGACATATTTGCTTCATTTCCATTAAAGTGCTCATACATTTTGTGAACTTAAGGAGCATTCTTCACATTTGTGACGCAATAGTAGCTTTCATTCCGTCAACTAGTGCGTTTTTCGACTTCTAAATGGAGAATATTTGAAAAAAAACTTGACTTGATCACGTTTAAGGTGACAATTAGATAAAACTCTTAATTTGTGATATGAAAATTTTTTGTCAATCAAATTCATTATTCCAACATCTATTAATCAAACATTCTCCCACTCCACACCCCTCAACCAATACCAGAGTGATTGATGCCCGTCATTCGTGTTATGCTTTCATTATCACGAACATCAACAAGTTCCACACAGTAGGAAAAAGCATTGGAAAGATTTCAGCAGATTCCGAAAAAGTGAGTACGTCAGTCTGGACGTGAGATTGGAATTTCAAATTGATCAGTATATCATATCATGCAATAAATATAATCACGTACATTGTTCTTGCTTGTAAAATAAAAAAAATCGTTGTTTGGCAAATACATAATGACAACAGGATTAAATAGTATAGACAAGGATATTTTAAAACATCATTAATCAAAATATGAGTCAATTTTAAAGTCATAGATTATTTATTTTTTAAAGAATATAGCATAATTATCTCAATAAATCGCCTACGCAGGATTTTATTATGCCTCAGCGACAAAGCAAATTTTTCAGGAATAAATATATCATAAATACTACCAGAATTTAGTAGAATAGTTGCATTGAAGTCATAAATAGGTAAAACTGTTAACTGCATTCATGATAACACAGAGTTACATGGATCAAAATTTACTTTCACATCAATCTCTAAGTTAAGCTCGATACTCAGTAAAATGTTAGGTTTATTTTTGCCACAGAAATTGACTAACTGGATAAATGTTTCTCAACAATGAAGCACATGTCGCACTTTCGCACTACACATATAAATGCGTTTGGTATGGTAATTTCAAAAACCCTCCCAACTACCGGTCAGTGGAGAACGTTAAATCGGCCAATTTCTCTCATTGTGCATAATTTGGACTTTTCTTCAAAGTTGAGATTGACACCGTCACTCACATTCGATGTGGACTTTTACCCTTATCTCTCACGTATTCGCTTCATACTTTACAAATTTCCATCTCATCCATTGCCATGTATTCAATAAGCCTCTTACCGCTTCAGAAAGTGAGCGGTATTTATTAGCACCAGGTTGACCATTAAATTTGAAGAGTTATTGATCTTGATTATTAAAAAATCTAATGATGTCTTTAATCGTAATTAGAACCCCTTCAGACAATCGGTCCTCATTTTCAAAAGTAGGCGCAATATTTAACCACTATGCAGTTTCGGATGACATCCTAAGAGTAATATTAACATGAGCAAGTTGTAAATTGAATTGATTTCCGATGAACTAATATAAAGTGTTAATTTTGATTTGCCATAATAAAAGCGTGTTGAAAATTTAGCCATAAATCAAAGTGAAGTAGGATGCTCTTATCTCATTAAATTTCGAAAATAGCACCATTTTCTTCACTAATCAATGAGAGCAGACTTCTCCGACCTCACATTTTAGTTCTCGAAGTACTAAGTTCGGGAACGAGAATATGACGTGTTCTCCATCAATTTATCGAATTTAAATAAAATTCAACATTGCCAAGTTTAGTTTTGGCCAATTAAAAAGGACAGTGAAAAGGATGTTGCCACCATGTATTTGGAAATATGCTTCGTTTAATAGTATTTGGTGACATACTGATCGGATCAATGATAGCTTTGCATATTTAGCCCATACAATCTGTCAATAAACCTCTCAACTGATGGACACCTCAGCTTAAATTGCCCATTAAGTATTGGATCATTAGCACTGCATATTCTACAAATTAATCTCTAAGGGGCAATGAGAATTTGTGCGCAAACATCCAAAAGCAATTTACTTTAGACTACGTCTTCCACCTCATGCGTCAACTGGGAAAAGACCTTTGGGCGTTCTGACCCTGACTGCTCCTGTTGACCCTGGTATGCTTCCTGAAGTGTTAGATTTCTGTGTTGGCATCTGCTTGAGTGAAGTGTTGTTGGTTGCTGTTCTCTTCTTACCAACATCCGTGTCAGCATTTACGTTAAATCGAGTATTAATGGCTCACTATTTTCTTTGTTCGACCCCTTTTAATCGTGATAAACTTAACCACTCTCTAGTTCTTGACCATTTTAAAAGTATTTCGTACAAAAAATATAGCAAATATTGTTCCAATTGTTAATGTTTTAGGATCAAGTTGTGCACTTCTCTCTTCGATTAACCCGATATAGCAATTAAACAAAAACGTCAAATGCGCTATCAACAAGATTCAGTGTAACAGGAATAAAACTGAATAGAATTAGACAAGATGAAATTGCATAGTGTAAAAAACGCAGTATTAGATATGGATTCAGGAATTGCTTAAAACTAAATTAGGAGATCGTCTCCGAAATCTAACGCTTCGAAAAAATGTCAAGTACGTTGGCTCTAATAAGTACTGGAGTGTATTTAGGTAATATATATATGTACGTAATTTATTCCATGTTGAATGACATGTTTGGAAACTTTATTTGTCATAAGTAAGTGCCATGACAAACAAAATCGAATGAAAACGCCGTTCTAAATTTTTCAGTTATATAATGATAAACAAAGGCCCGATGCAGAGATGGATGCTAAATAAAGTGAAAAGTGACATGATGCGGTTAGAAACAATTTAAAAAATCGTATGAATTACACATTTTTACATTAAATAAGAAGTTTTGGATAATGTGTTAGCCTCTTAGACCACTCCCAACTACTAATCAACAAAGAATGTGAAAATGGTAAATTGATTGCCATATTAAGATATAAAGAATAGTTCTCTATACTAGGTCTTGATCTGAAACATCAGAACATGAACCACTTTAGATAAATTCAAGAAATGCAGACGGTTAAAGTCATGAAATTAAAGTTATTCTGCTATCCATCATTAGTGTAAAATTAACAGATGTTATCGACTGTTCAACTAGTTTACGCTCACATGGGTACGCAAACCGCAGATCTTTCTCGATTTCAGTGTTAATATACTTATTCTACTGAATTTTATAACCAATAGTCATATTTTGGACAGAAATCATTTAATCTCACCATCGTGCACAATAAGATTTATCTTCAATGGGCATTTCCTAAGTTAACCTATCTCGAATACTGGCATTTCACCAATGTTCAGAACGGTTTGTAGGTGCATAGATCACAGTCCACCACAGTCTGAACCCTTATACAGAAACCATGGATCTTTCTATTGGCATTCTTGCTGCGTGCCATAGACAATTTTGATGAACTATATCTTTAAGAAAAGACGATTATCCTCATCACAATTACATTTTTCTTATCGTCAGACTACGTTTGCTTCTGTGTTGAGAATTCGGCGAGTCGAAGAGGATCTCTATTACCAATACTTGGAATGAAGATTTAAATTTGCACCATGCTCTCTCCAAAGGGCAAAATTGTTTGCTTCAAATATTCATAAACAATTAACTTCACCTTATATCTTCCTCCTTATGCATGAACTCTCAAAAGACCTATGTGTATGCCAGCTCTGACTGTGGCTGTTGACCTTAATATGTTTTCTTTGAGTGATCTATATGGTTGCTGACACGAAAAGCTCCACAAATATCTCGTCTCATTCCTAACCCCCGAGTCAGCACTTATTTTGTATTAAGTAGTAATTGCTTCCTATTTGTTTTATTGGATCTATTAGTCACTCTTTAGCATTTGACCATTTTAAAATATTTTAAAATAACTTAAAGCTAACTTGTGCCAACTGTTTACGTCTATAACCAAAGTTTGCGCTTGCGTGTTGTCAAATCTGTTCTGTATTGTACATTCAAATCTGTTAGGGCAGGTTAGATGTGCAGGTACGTAATAGGTCGGTACATTGCAAATCTCATAATTAAATTAATGCCATCATTGTTTGCTGGGTATTTTAGAAATTTGGCTTGAGAAGGTGCTAACAAAGTATTGCATTTACAAATTTAAGGACATGGAAGACATATACCACTGCGGTGTATGTCTGAGCTTAACTACGGAAAAGTGATTATCACTTTATTTGCGTTTGTCTCGCTGCAAATGAATGTCTCCTTTTTAGCAGGGTAGTTTAAATTTGTCTAATCAAACTTGTACGAGAATCATGGCAACACCATATGGAAAAACGGAACCTCTATGATTTTTTGCAGATGGCGAAAGGTTAAGTCTGAATACGAACGAAATATGCTTTTTGTTTGTGTTTTAAGTCTATCAAGGAGTCGTGAATTATGGGGTGAATAACATGAAGTCACGCGCTTAAAGGTTTTGAGAGCTTAGTAATTGCTTATTGAAATCAAGGAAATCAAACGACATCTTTTGAAGTCGTGAGGGCGCAAGTGCACAACACGTGCAACTTCATCATAGCGAATTGGATTAAAACGAGAACTCTTTGACACAACATTATATTGCCTCCGCTCTAAATCACAGCATTGACCTTCCTAGTTTTATTACACACAGATTGCACCGGTTTCTCGATACAGTTAGGTGATTAAGGGAAGTAGAAATCAAGAGCAATCGATTTTGCCTCTGTTTGTCTACGTTTTGCACTTCTGTGTCAAAGTACTGCATAATTAAGTATTGACTTGAACTAAATTTTGTTTCATTGACTGAATGTGTACTCCTTCCAATTTATTATTGGTATTCGGAATAGTCGACGTTTTCTGTAATTAAATGGCGATTTGAGTTACACTGCATATCGATTTACACAGAGTGGTTGGAGAAGGAATTTCTAACTCGAAACATGTGTACACCAAGCACAAATTTTCAAAAAAATGTCAGTGATAAATGAAATTTAATTTCAAGGTGAACATTAGAAATGTATAAATTGATACTTTTAACCGATCTATTTTAAAATGCATAAAGTAAATTAAACGAATTCAATTTCTTTGTTACTTATGGAAAGATGTGACATACGTTTGAGTACATAGATCCTGAATTAAAATATTCAAACGCAGTCCTTAATTAATTCTTGAGAGAACAAATGTATTTATTTATTCGGTAGGTTTTAAATGAAGACGAATTAATATGATGAAACAAATTTAAGTGACTTGATTTTGAAGAAGACTTGTAGTGGTTTAGCTACCTTAATAAGCCTTGACTATTCTCAGAAACCGCTATGGCGGATTCTCCTAAATAGTAACTCTTCCGAAATAGAAGAAACAGACGTATAAAGTGGAACACGTTTATTTAGTTTTGCGTGCTGTGTAATATGTGTGTTGACGTGCTAGTGCGCTGTGTTCCGTCAATAGTCATTAGACTATTTTTGATTTGGGTGTGTCATTGTCGAAGGTGAAGACATTGATTCAATCACAAAGCAAATATAATATGCAGTTAAGTTTGAATTAGCTCATTTCTGCATTAATCTTTATTCGAAATGGATTGGAGAAGAAGTAGGATTTAGTGAATTTCAAAATGGCAACGCCAAATTCTCTAATGAAGTTGTGTCGTTTTATCAGCTATGAAATAGATTTGCCTTATTCTACTCAAAACAATGACACTACTCAATAAACAAAATTTTGTTAAAATTGTTTAATTTCTGTAGCATTTGGCTATTAAGCTTAACCGATTCAAAATTGCGGCCAGTCTTCAATTTTAGTAATTCACTTAAATGGAAGACATTTCTTACTAAATGGTAAATATATGTTTGAATGTGCACATATTTGAAATGGACTAATAATGACAGACCTATCACACTATTGTCGGGCGTTTAGATGCCTAGACATGAAACCTGTTTCTTCTTCTCCAGCAAACTGGCTGTTACATGAGAATCATTGACTAAATGAAGTTTTATTGGATTAATTAAAGCTACAATGCTTCATGTCTATGTTTAAAATTGTTTAATCATCAAATTTTGCCTTTCATAACACAAGTTTCCATCCCTTTTCTCGAGATATGCAATATAGTTACCAAGAGGGTTCATGTGCTCTCTTTGAAGTTTCCAAGTTCAAAAGGGCGTTTGATGAATAAAAGCGCAGCTACAGCATGGAACGTGGTTTTGTACAATAAATAAAGAATTCTTTGCTAATTTGATAAGATCACTAATATATTCAATGCGTGTTGAGAAGACGCGTGATGATGATTTCAATTAATTTAAAAGAACGGATAACGTTTAGAAAATTAGCAACAAGGAATAACAAAAGTGAACTTCTAGTAATCCGAGTTTATCTTGATTTGTACTTTAGGTAACAGTATTGGTGTTGGTTATAGTGAATTAGAATAAGTCATGTTTGAACAAAGATTAAAAGCAACTTTTCATCCAAAATAAGTGTTAAAATAAGGATGCATTTGTTTCTGCATTGCTTTGCAACTAACTTCCTTTATGCTAAAAATTAGGTTGTGCAATCGGGTCTTTATTCTCAAGTAATTTATTCCATATGACGAAATATTTGTAATTATTCATGAATTTTTTCTTCTTCAACCAATCACTAAAGAATGACTTGTTCATTTAGTTGCGGTTGGAATCACCCAATGGGTTTTCACATGCTTATTCTATAAACATTATTAGCCTTATCAAACAAAGATTAATCTATTTTGACATTTCACTCACACTATCTTTTATGATTATTGAAGCAAAGTGGATCAACTCTCACCGCCTTTAAGTCTCCAAACTCCAAAGACGCTACGTTTCAATTGGACATGATGTTTTCGAGGAAATTTGAGTTAATATCCTCGAATCTATTTGAAGGGATTCATAATGCAATGAAAGACACATTTAGATCATCATTAATTAATTTTAATCATCACTTCAATTTTAATGGTCATCCTGATGTTAACAAATACGCTGACTTTCTGAAGTGAAAATACGATGGGTTAAGTGTGGTAAGAGGCTTATTGGAGAAATGTCAATGGATAAGGTGGAAACTTTATACAGTATGGAGCGAATACGTGGAAAAAAGGGTGAAATTTCACATCGACAGTAGGTGACGGTGGCAATTTCGATTGTGAAGAAAGTCCCAATTATGCACGATAAGAGAAATTGATAGATTTAACTTTCTTCACTGGACAGAGGTAAAATATGCATAACATGAATGATAGACGCGTTTCTTTCACTTTTATGAACAATTTTCATATGAACGAATATTGATAGTGATAGGGAGAATTCGATGAATGGACTATTAATCGACTATTAATAAGAGAATCTTTGAAAAGTTCTCCTGTTCACATCTGAGCAGATGTTGGGAAAAACACTCCTAATTTTCGGTTTACAAATGTAATTGTCAATCAAATACATTATTCCAGCATCCATTTATCAAACACTCTCTCTGTTTATCGATATTTGTTCATATGGAGACTGTTCACAAGAGTGATGGAAGCCCATATATCATTCATTTTATGCACTTTATCCTGGATCATCTACTCCTCTTTGATTACTCCCTAACGCAACGCTTGTTACTATATTAATTTCACATTTTTGCTTAGTTTATATCATCTGTTAAACAGCATCTTTCAACCACATTTTACAATTTGACTGCCATCATATCTTATTACTCCCAATCTGATTTAGTCCACATCTTTGCAGTAGGTTTGCAAGTGGCTTCACAATTTGTGGCCTTTTGTGATGCAAACAACTTAGGTCAGATTGAATTTCATAACATCTGACTCAATATGGATCTATCAATTTTGCATTCCGTTTATCCTTAACTAATTTCTCCTTGATCAGCCATTAGACAGAACTTATCCATATGCGTCTATTCATCTCATTTAATGCTACAGTCAATTTCTTTATTACCTATGAAGAGATATGACATAATTTTTGAGTAAATAGATCTTGGAGTAAAATATTCCAATTTTCGACGAGACATTGTCAAAATATAGCTCCTAATTCATTCTAAAGCGAACGAATTTCTTAATTAGACCATTTGTGTCTGCATTAATCTTTGTTCGAGATGGAATGAAGAGAAGTAGGATTTTGCAAATTTCAAAATGGAAACACCAAATTCTCCAATGAAATTGTGTCGATTTTCAGCCACAAAAAAGAATTGCTTTACTCTACTCAAAACAATGACATTGCTCAATCAGCACAATTCTGTTAAAATTTTTTCATTTCTGTAGCATTTTGCTATCAAACCTAACAGATTCAAAATTGCGGCCGGTTTTCTATTTTAATAATTAACTTAAATGAAAGGCATTTCTTATTAAAATGACAAATATATGAACGAACGTATGCAAATTTGGAATGGACTAATGATGACAGACCTATCACACTTTTAAATCTGGTTCTCCTTCTCCAGTAAACTGGCTGTTACAGGAGCATCATTGATTAATTGATGCTTTATTGGATAAATCAATGGCTTCAATGCCTCATTTCTATGATGAAAATTGTTTACTCATCAACTTTTGCTCTTTGAAATATAAGTTTCCATTCTTCATTTCGAAATATGCAATATTTATATCAAATGGGAGGCTATTTGCTAGTTATCATTAACCCTTTAATCGACTTCGTGCTTCACAGAGGGTGGGGAAGGAAAACAATGTCACAAAAACCCGAGAGAGAGAACAGAAGAACCATTCACAGATGTAAAAGAGACAGACACAAAGGTAGAGAAAAAGTTAAGGTAGGGTGGGTACTGTGGAAGCGATGAAATACGACGTGCAGTAGGATCATGATAGTTTGAAGTCTGCTGCCGGTTTATAGACTGTTTGTCGGGGTTCACCACGTGAAGGTAAGTCTATCGAGCACCCTGGAAATGCAATATAACTTGATTTGACCGAAAAATTTAGAAAGGGGTTTTCGTTCGATGTTTGTTCATCATGGCAAAAAAATAAATTTGAATGTTTCATCACTGTTGTTATTTCTCTGCACTTAAAATCTGTAAATATGTTCGGATGAGTTTCAATGGCCCTTTTATACACATTTAATTGTCTTTGTGTGTAGATAATCATCTATTTCTTCACATTGTGAGTTAGAACTTGTGAATCAGCATACACCTTCACTCTACTGATTACCTTTTCGCTCGTCAACAGGAAATTGTCTCTGAATTGTGACCCCGCGATTCGACATGCACTCGTGTTACTAGGAAATCGAATGCGTTCTACGGTAGATCAAATGCTTAATTCCATGGGAAAAAACTCTTCTCATAAACTATGCACAAATCTAAACAATCAGCTTTACATCTCAATCGCTCCTAAATATAATCTAGTGCTTATGAGAGCCGGAAATACCTTGTTTCTTGATTCAGCGTATTCATAACTGAGATGATGGTAACGAGAGAAGATATTTATGCATAATTTTGTGCAAAAAGCCTATTACTCCGTTGCTGGACCACTTTAAGGAACTCTTATGCATTTTGCAATTGACATATTTTAAATGAATGTATATTGCCAATTATTTTTTCACTGAAACAATTTGCAAACTTACACAAACGAAATATCGGCAAGCAATCCTTCTAAATTGGAAGTCTTTAAGCCAGTGTTGAAATATATTTGGAAGAACGCTAAGCGACTAGTGACTCAATATGTGCTTTAAACTGGACTGAAATCTATATTTTGCATTCCGAATTACCCTTTCTCGTTGTCGTTACTCCATCATACCCTGCACGGTTGCAAAGTTTAAGATTTATCACACGGTTATTATCGCATATTTTAAACTAGTTATTAAGCAATGGAAGTGAATAGTGCAAATTTTTTCATGAATTCACATTGACTTGGCGAATACAAAATCATTAGCACCTCTGGTAACGTACAATATTCTGTCAGTTTTAGGAGCAGACACTCCTATTTTATCACTTCACTGTTGAAAATCCTTTTGCACCAAACGACACTGTCAGGTAAAATTTCTCAATTTAATCTACCAATTTTGATCATTTAAGAAAAAATTTATGTTTGCTTTATAATATCATTCACAATTCAAACTCTTCTAGATGACTGTGCCAGTTACACTGACCATGAGAATGGTACTTATTATTCAACTTCAAATTGGTTTTAAATATAATCCTAAAAGGTACAGTCTTCTGGCTGTCTTCTCATTATAGAAGTAGTCAACTCTGTGTTTCAGATATTAACGAATATGCATATCAGCTTAAAAGCAAAGGAATTGCGATTTAAATAGGAGAACCAACTTTGGCATTCAATTATATCGGCCGATAAGCGTAAAGAAAAGATATTTCAACTTCAGAAAGTCATAAACAAATTTATTAGTAGATTGTAGATCCTAATAGATTGTAACTCCTACTCTTGACATATCACATATAAATTCAAAATAAGTATTAGATTCCAATTTCTCGCTTATACTCCAATGTGTAATCCAGCTGATCTTTCCCTTTTCGTTCAAAGTTGTGTAGTTAATCGAATTCAGTTGCATAATCGATGCGTTTGAATATAAACGACCGCAGTAGTTTCCAAGTAAATTTTCTTCCACAATCTTTCCTCTCTATAATAAGCATATTATCTTAGCTTGTACGAAATTATTGTTATTTGGAAAATAAAATTATTTACTTATTCTATTTCCTAATCACATATATTTTGAAAATGTGAATAAAAAATTCGTAATTGCAATATAAAATCAGTATGAATTAAAGGTGAATATTTTATTAAAATGATAAAATTGGACCATGGTTTTGGAATTCCACTCTTTATTTGAAAATTTAATATCATAACTATTTCCTTCTTCTTATGTACCAAATGGAATCTATTCTTGAATTACAGCTTCTCCTAAATATGATCGAAAGCCAAAATTAGAATTGATGGACTATGGACTCTGGTTGGCATCCTATTACACATCAAGATAATTACCTGGTTTAACTGCCATGAACACACAATTGGAGACAAATTTGACAATACAAAAGCCCTTCAGCAAAAACAAAGTATTTCTACGAATTGTTTAACGTTATTGAGGGTAAATTTGCAATGTTCTACAATGTCATTAGAGAGTAGTTATGTAAATAACACAAAGGAAATCATTGGCTTTAATTACTATAATGGGGATCATTAATTAATTGGCCTTGCACGTAACAGCCACCATTGTCTACGTTTGTGCCATATTCGCGATCTTTTATAATTCCTAGCGGATGCTAAAAATTAAAAGCAATGAAACACAAAGCTAAAACAACCTCTACGTACACTATCTTCGCAGGCAGCACGTTATCTGTAATTAAATGGCGATTCGAGTTACACTGCATATCGATTTACACAGAGTGGTTGGAGAAGGAATTACTAACTCAAAACATGTGCAGACCAAACACAAATTTTCTAAAAAATGTCAGTGATAAATGAAATTTAATTTCAAGGTGAACATTAGAAATGAACATTACAATAGCAATCATTTGTTCATGAGAATGTTTCAACATTTGCCTCACTCAATTTCGAATAAGAACTCTTGTATAAAACACAATCTCTTTTTAAAATCACTACAAACCTGTAATTGGTGGAATGAAGCATTGATTACAAAGCATGTGATAATGCAAAGGTACTTAAAATTGTGTCATAATAAGACTAAATGCCCCATTTGAATGGCGCAGATGGGAAGAATAGACAAAATAAATATTAGGATTTCGAAAGAAATGTGTAATTGAAAGTAACTGACGATGTGGAAATCGTCCTCCGATCCACTCAGCTATATATTCATATTTGTCAAATTAAAATCACGTTTTTCTTTTGTTAAATACACTTTCCTCTGGGTAATATAAAGTTAAATTGGACTGATAGGTTTGTGAAATCATTTGCTCAAAAATTTAACAGACAGAAATAAGACTAAGATCAAATGTGAATTTGAAGTACGAAATGATGCGTTATACCGAAATTGTGATAGACTGATTCACAAATTGGAAACTCTCATATTAATGACGTAGACGGCAGGTTAAATACATTTTAGACTTTCAATGACGCATGGCAATAATTGCAAGAATCATATGGCACAAATGTGCTCAATAATCAACTTTACATTTCCCTTTATCACAGATGTGCATTTTATGATATTTAGCCATTAGTCAATATCCAACATTTAACTAGACCAACAATTTTGTGAAGTCTATTGAGAAATCCTACAACGTTGCTCAACTCAGAAACGAATGAAGCCCACATCAGTATGTGGCACATTGAAGTTTAAGCAATGTAAGTGTAATCGCAATATGGTTATGAGTAACAAGACAAGGGAGAAATTTGAAAAGTTAGTGGAAGTGTGGAATTTCAAGAGACCATTTTAATTTGATGAATATATTTTGGCTTAAAACAATGTAAACGATATGGGATAGATTGAAATTAAGGGCGCACATGTGATTCACAATAAGTTGTTCATGAAATTATTGGTAGACAGATTCCTTCTCTCGTAAATGCAGCCTACTCAAAAGCGACTATTATTTTGAAGCAATTGAGTTTGGAGTTGTACCATAAGACCGAAAATACTCTAAGAAAATTAAAATAAGACGCTCCTGCGCTATCGTCAGCGTAGTTTGTGATCATGTGCACTGCTCCAGCTGTTCTTAATTGCCGTAGTTCAAAGGAAAGAAGCTTCTATTTTAAGGGCGAATGTAAGAAAAGCACAAACCTCATTCCATTCATGAATAGGAAAAATTACAATGAAAAGCACCTTTAGATCTTCACTTTATCAAGATCAATATCCTTAAGTTTTAATGGACAGCTTGGTGCTAGCAAATACGGCTGACTTTCTGAAGTTGAAATGCGATGGTTTAAGTGTGGTAAGAGGCTTATTAGAGAAACGTCAATGAATAAGATGGAAACTATGTAAAGTATGGGGCGAATACGTGGGAAATACGCGTGAAAGTCCACATCGACATTAAGTGACGGTGGCAAACTCAATTGTGAAGAAAAGTCAAAATTATGCACAATAGATTTAATTGGTCGACTTACCGTTCTCAATTGTTCGGAAGTAGGAAGGGTTTTATGAAATTAGCACACTAACCAGACTTATATGTGTGGTGGGAAAGTGCTACATGTGCTTCATTCCTGACAAAACTTTATCCAGTAGATCAATTTCCGAAGTAAATAGTGCAATTGTAAGTTCAGTTGGTCAAAACATACCTCTGGGTAATCGCGGGAGCGCCATTATACATGGAACTTAAAAATCTGAGTTTGAGAGGAGCGAAGCATTTCAAAACTTTGATGTTGTATTGATAAACGACTACAAAATAAATTTACTTTCGAAGCTCTAGGAATGACCACTTTGAATCTTGTTCTTTGATGGTATTGTGAAGTCATGTGAATGATTTTGTCAATCGAAACTCAAAGCTTGAGGCTGATATACTACAGCAAAATAAATCTAACATTTTATTGAGTATCGAGCTCAATTTAGAGGTTAACGTGAAAGTGGATTTTGATCCTTGTAACTCTGTGTTATCATGAATGGAGTTACCAATTTTACCTATTTATGACTTCATTGCAACTATTCTACTAAATTCTGCTAGAAATTATTATATTTTTATACTTGGAAAATTTTCTTTGACAATGAGGCAAACTAAAATCTTACAAGGCGACTTATTGAGAAAAGTCTGCTTCTTTCTTTAAGTAATCAACAATAAATTACTTTACAATTGACTCATGTTGCAATTCACAATGTTTTAAAATATCTTCTTCTATACGTTCCAATCCTATTGTCATACCTAGAGAAACTATTCTTTCGAAAACCATCAGGTCATCTTGTCTCCATGAGTGACCAGCAATAATGTAGCAATAACTCAATGTGTTTGATAACAAGGAAGAAAAACTAATCGAGGCCGGTTAATAAGTTTAATTTTAATGTAATGACTTTCTTATCTGTTGCTAAAAACATACAAATTAGTTTTAGAAAGAAATTAGTGCAATAAGTAGCGAAAAAATGAAGAATACATAAAATTTCCTAACTCAAATAAATTTACCTCTAATTAGTGATCAATCAATTGCTTTCTAAAGGCCTTAGTAAAATTTTCTCATGATAAAATGGTTTAAAACAACTTCTTGGTGCCAATAAATTTACACGCCTACGACTCGAGTCTCGATGAATTTCAAGTGCCTCCGCATTTGCTTGCATACGTCATACGAGCACATTGAAAAATGGATAGAATTAACGCTTTTAAGGAATAATTTGGTTCACATTGAGTGCACTAAACTAAACCAATTCTGCCTGGTAATTCGATACCAGCAATCAAATATTTTCACATCTCAGAAATTTCTTATTTTGCCAATTATAAATCGATTCAACCACTTTAAAAGAGTGTAATTGAAATTTGATGAGCACAATTCGCATCAGAACGTAAGATACTCTGCATTGTCACCTTCAGAAGTTATTAATGCTCGATTTGATGCAAAATGCTTTACATCATATCTACGTCCCATCTATAATTTTGCAAATCTCTGTGTGGTTGAACATTGAACCTAGTGCAAAGGAGCGCAAATTCCACAATTTTACCTCACGCTTCCGTCTAGACTTCATTTTTCCACGTCTTCAGCGTCTGAATTAATTGTTTTCCCACTTTCAGCAATGAGACAATCAAGCCAAACACTTTTAATTGAACTCAAATTTTGACAGAATGACTTTTGCTAACACAATGGAGGTTACCAAGTCAATTTACCTATAGATTCGTTGATGATTGTTGGGTGTAAGTGAAGACTGTATAAAAAATATATATGAGGTCAAGTGAATAGAGTAAACTAAACACATCTACAAATGCAGATGGAATAAAAGACGAGTGACTTGCTTGCAAACCTGGATCGTAGAATTTGTAAAGAAATAAAAAGACAGCTTTCGGTTGATACGAACTAATTAAACTCAATTTCTTTCACGACTATGACATTTTCAATGGATTTTAACGGTTCTCGTCAGTAAAGATAGCACTGAAACACGTGGGAAATGCCAGTTTACTGATTGAAAAGCCAATTATATATTCAGATTTACTTGCAAATAATCAATGAAACCCTTCAGAAAACTACCACTTCAAAGTTTATTTTATTTTTTACCTAAAGTCATTAAAGCATCATTCGAGGCACATATGACGCTATTGAATACGTTTGTTTCATCCTAAAGTCATTTCTGCAGAAAATTATTGCCAGGAAATATCCAAATATTGACTTACCAATGGCTGTTGTTAATGAAATGTCATACTCTGGAAAAAATCGAAATGGCTATGCCTTTACTGCCTTTACTAGCAAATCTTTGTCCACAATTTCAAAGGACATATTTATTTGCAACAAAACCAAAACAAAAAAAGGTCAGTAATCATTTGCTTACAAGAGGGCTTTCACATTTGTCGCACATCTTTATACATATATATATATATATTTTTTTTTATGGCATGAAAACTACTCAAATAACGTAGTGGAGATGGGTGTAGTTAACAATGATAAATGAATAAAGTCGAAAAGAAATGAATTCATTGTTACCCATAGAACACTTAAACGAATTTAAACCAAATTTTCCCCTGTTAATGCCAAGCTGCTGTCGTGGCAGTCAATTCCATTAAAGGGTACATAATTCCAACTCTCTCAATTACATTGGCCTTAAGAATCTTGACTTCTATTCCATATCATTTCTCAAGTATTTTGTTCGCATCTACATCCTCATCATTTCATCTTGGGTAGCACGATTTCTTCAAACTAATGCCAGGGATACTTTTTGAACGATAGATTATTTATTGGTTGGTGTTAGGAGTCAGAACGGAATTAAGTGACTTCTTTAAATATAAAATGAACCTATTTTAGTTTTTTAATGAATTCAATTGAATAAAAAGATATCATTAGCTTTGTAGCTTTTTAGGTGCACGTGTTAGATATGTCGGCCCATTGAAAGTTATTTATAATTAAACTTGAAAATAATGTTTTTCTTTCACAAAATCAATGTGTGAGAGTGTTGAAATTAATCGCAGTACCAATCTCAAATACATACATTTATGGTTATCAAACTTGAAACTAAAGAATTACAATTTTGCGCGCAATTATAATTCCGCAATCGATGCAAACACATGTAATCTGCCACAATGTAATCTACCACAAAGATTCAGGTGAAACAATGGTTCAGATTCTTCTTGATCAGCATTCCTACCTGACCAGAAATACAACCCTAAATTTTGTCTAGACAGCAGGCTCATATACGGATATTGCTATTAGCTATTGGTAACTTATTTAATTATTCTCTCTCTCTCTCTCTCTCTCTCTTTCTGATCAAAATGAAGGGAATACTTCGATATCTTTCTGATTAGTATAATCATTTCATCAGATTTAATGTCCAGTCTATGGCTAACAGATGAAACAGACTTGTAGGAGTGAGTGGAAAATGAGTCAAATAGACAAAGAGGTATGGCTGAGATGAGACACGTTATGAGGTGACGAGAGAAGAAATGTAATGAAGGGTGGAACAGAATATCTAATTAACACACTGTGCAAGGGTATGGGATTACGACATGTTCTAATTGGCTTAGATACCAATTTAATAAGACCAGTTTTTAAATACCAATTAAAACTTTGGTTCATTAGGTCGAAACTTTTGACTCGTGTTAATCGCAAGAGTGACATTGTACTGAGCGCTGTTTGCTAAATATTTAGCATTTTTTACTTAAAAGCAGTGGTGCAATGCGCAGATAAAATAGATAAAAGATAGATAAAATGAATAGTAGGATTTTGATAGAAATGTGCAATTGGAAGTAACTGGCGATGTGGAAGTCATTCTCCGATTTACTCAGTAATTACATTTCATCATCGCTATATATTCATATTTATCAAATTAAAATCACGTTCTTTCTTCGTTAAATATACTTTTCTTTAATTAACAAAGAGTTAAATTGAACAAAGAGGTATGTGAATTCATTTGCTCAAAAATTTAATGAAGATCAAATATGCATTTGAGGTACGTAAAGGTGCGTTATTCCGAAATTCTGATAGACGGATTCACAAATTGGAAACTCTCCTATTAATGACGTCGACGGCAGGTTTGATACAATTTAGACTTTCAACGACGCATGGAAATAATTGCTAGGATCATATGGTACAAATGTGCTCAATGATCAATTTTACATTTCCTTTTATCACGGATGTGCACTTTATGATATTTAGCCATAAGTCAATATTTAACATTTAACTAGACCAACAATTTTGTGAAGTCTATTGAGAAATCCTACAACGTTGCTCAACTCAGAAACGAATGGAGCCCACAAATATTTAAAGAAAGACAGCATTGAAAGTACTTGAAAAGAATGCATTATGAAAGCCGTTAATATTTACCACTTTATGTCTTCATTGCAACTATTCTACTAAATTCTGCTAGTATTTATGATAATTTTATTCGTAGAAAATTAAATTTTAATATGAGGCACAATAAAATCTTACGCGACGATTTATTGAGGAAATTATGCTTTATTCTTTGGGAAATAAACAATTAATTGCTTTACAATTGACTCTTATTATAATTCATAAAGTTTTAAAATATTTTTTTCAACATGAATGACAGATGGGCTACCATCACTCCTGTTTTGGTTGAAGGGTGGGGAATGGAGTAATATTTGATGACTAAATGTTGAAGCAATGATTTAAATTGAACGTAAAATTAAGATTGTTAATCTTATTGTCACCTTAAAATTGATCAAGTCAACTTTTTCAAAGATTCTCATTTTAGCAGTCGAATAACGCACTATTTGACGGAATGAAAGCTACTATTGCACCACAAATCTGGAGAATCCACCTTAAGGCCATCGTTAGCACTTTAAAGGAAATGCAACAAATATGATTCCACCTTTGACTGCTGACTTTGGCGCTTTCTTTGGAGTGCCAGATTTCTGTGTTGGCTTCCGGTGGAGTGGTGTTCAGGAATGTTAAAAGAAAATGCTTTACGAAAATCCCACACCTTTTCTATAGTGGAGATTGATGAGATTGAAATATAAATTTGGTGATTTTACATATTTGTTAGCCTAATATGATCTTCATATATGCGTTATTTTTAAATATTGGACGGTGACAGATGTAATTACATTAAAAATCGTTTTGTTCTGAAGTGAACTTTATAAAGTAAAACTATTAAAGTGTGATAGAAAATACTCTGATCAAAATATAACGGATTTATGATGTAGACGTCACTTGCCAATCCCTATTTGATCATATACATCATACACACTTTGCATCAAAAGCAATAAACAACTTAAATTTGTCTACTTTATAACGTTTATTACAAATTGTATTTGTTAAAATCATTTTAGACCAATAAATTTTCAATTAAACCCTTATGTAATTGTCTAAATAATTAAAAGAAAATAAGTAAGTGGCAGCAAAGAGCAGTGAAAGTCTTTGGAAAAATGTAGGGCACACGGAATCGCACCCAAACAGGTTTGAAGGTGCGGCCGTTCAACTTCGAGCATGGATTTATCACGATCATGAGTGCGCAGAACACACAGACAAATACCGATCGAAAGACTACTTTTGCTTTATCAAACCGTTATGTTGATAATGACTAAGCTTCCAGTCGTTGCATTGATACCACAAGACAACTCAAATGTAAGTGACCTTTATGATACATTCATTTCCTCTATAGCTTTGATGTAACTTAGCTATGTATGAGAGTCTTTTCAAACGGAAGAATCTGATGTAGAGGTTTTAGGATATAGTTAAGGCTTAAAAGGGAAGCTCAAATAAATAAATAAAATAAATAAATCCATAAATTTCATAAATTTGGAAACACATTTTGATTTGCTGGTTGCATTAACCAAAGCATTATAGATCTGACATTAAATAATCACTTGGCAGTCCAGACCGTATCTTAGAACAGGATTGTAATCTCCTATTTCCAATGCATTAAGATAATCTAAAATAGTGTTCAGTAAACAAACGTCGCTCGATATCTCTTGGTTTAAACTCATAGGGTGCCCAAAATCCTTCTTTCTCAATCATTTCCACCTGTTTCATTTTGACACAGTTCGCCTCCAATTCTGCATCTTCAACAACTTTCACCCTCAATTTTTCCTTAAATTTTTAACCCTCTTCGTTGACATCAAGATCACTTCTCACCTTTTTAAACGTTTATACCATTCCTGCCGATACATTCTTTCACTAATAGCCTTTTTACCATAAGTATCTGAGATAATTCGGTGAGACTCAGCCAGTCTGCAGTTTTTTACATACTGTAATTAAAAAACAATAGTTCCAGCAAATCACGAGAATTCGGTTCAAATTCGGACATATTTCATAAAACATTTTATTATTATACAAACACAAATTAAGTCATATCAAAGTATGATTATATTTACCACGCCAAAACAAAATGTTCGAAATCTGCGATTAATATATTCCAAATACTGCCAGCTACTACCACCAACTTTTGAAAAACGGCGTGATCAAAATTCTAGACCTAATAATTACTTGCCAATATTTCGTTTGTACAGGTTCGCTAATTGATCCAGTGAAAAATGATTGGCAATATGCATTCAATTAAAATATATAAATTGCAATATGCATAAGAATTCTTTAAAGTGGTCCAACTATTAGGGCATTTTAATGATAAGTAATAAGCTAAATTAATGAAGCCCTCTTAATATGCACTCAAAATGCAACTTAAATAGTTCAGTGTTGACTGATGTTGACCGGAGTAGTAGGCTTTTGGCACAAAATGATGCTCAAATATCCCCTCTCGTTACCACCATCTGAGTTGTGTGCACGTTAAATCATAAAAAATGAGGTATTTCCAATATTTTTTAGTCCAATTTGCTTTTGTTTGTTACTTTAGTGCTCTATATATGACACTTTAAACATGTTTGTTAAAAGAGGCTTTACATTATTTCACCCCTATGCTACAATTACCCTTATCACACCACGGTGTTTGTAAAACAAACTATTAACAAATCGATAAAGTGGAGTGTTAATGTGACAACAAGTGGTGGACGCGTTGTAAGTAAGTAAAGGAAATAATTTGAATACTCCCACCAATCTACAGGAATGGTCGATGAGAAAATTTTCTCTGCATCCCAAAGCTTATCAGATAAATATGAATCAATTGGAATTATCCCGCCACGAATATCAGTGCACAAATGAGGTCTGGGATAACATGTGAGAAATCTTAATCCAATCAATATATGAATTCAATTTGTACACTTTCAACAGAATTCTCAAATCTTGTTAAATATATGCAATACTTGGCAGCATAGAGCAAGTACTTATTATGTAACCATTTCTTGATTGGTTATTCGCGGGCTATCATAATCGATAAAAGTATACGTCTACTTCTTCAATCCTTTTCCATTATTTGTTTGATAAGGCAAAAGATGGTGTGAGCGAAGGTAGGAAAATCGCTACCCTCATTCCAACAGGGGGGTTGAGAAGACTTGACATAATATTATGAATATGAAAAAAATTTCAATGAAAAGCACCTTTAGATCTTCACTTAATCAAGCGCTTTTCTCTATCATTAGCGCAATAGTAGCTTTCATTCCACCAACTACTGCGTAATTCGACTGCTAGCAAGAAATTAAAAATTGAGTAGTGATAAGTAAAATTTGTTCCACGCTTATTTTGGGATGAAAAGTTGCTTTCAATCTTGGTTCAGACATGACTTATTCCAATTTGCTGTAGTCAACACCATTACGGTTGCGAAGTGTAATGCTTACCGTGAAATTAAATTTCATTTATCACTGACATTATTTAAAAATTTGTGTTTGATGTTCACATGTTTTGAGTTGCGAAACGTAGACAAACAGAGGCAAAATCGATTGCTTTTGATTTCCACTTCCCTTAATCACCTAACTGTATCGAGAAACCGGTGAAATTTGTGTGTAATAAAACTGGGAAGGTCAATGATGTGATTTAGAGCGGAGGCAACATAATGTTATGAGTCCAGGAGTTCTCGTTTTGATCCAATTTGCTATGGTGAAGTTGCACGTGTTGTGTACTCACGCCCTCAAGACTTCAAAAGATGTCGTTTGATTTCCTTGATTTCAATAAGCAAAGCATAAGCTTTCGAAAATTTTAAGCGCGTGACTTCATGCTATTTTCCTATAATTCACGACTCCATAATAGAATTAAAACACAAACAAATAGATTATTTCGTTCCTATTCACACTTATACTTTTGCCATCTGCAACAAATATTAGAGGTTCCGTTTTCCCATATGGTGGTGTCACGATTATCGAACAAGTTGAATCAAGCAAATTTAAACCACCTGGTTACCAAGACGACAGTTAATTGCAGCGAGACAAACGCAAATAAAGTGATAATCATTCTTTCTTTATTAAGCTCAGACATACACCGCAGTGGTATACGTCTTCCATGTAATTGAATCTATAAATACAATGCTTTGCTATCACCTTCTCAAGTCCAATTTCTAAAATATTCGGCAAACAATGATGGCAGTAATTTAATTATGAGATTTGCAATGTATCGACCTATTACGTTTCTGCGCATCTAACCTGCCTTATCGAATTTGAATGTAAAATGCGGTACAAATTTGACAATACGCAAGCGTAAAAGTTGGTTGAAGATGTCAGCGGTTGACACGAGGTAGCTTTAAATTATTTTCAAAATATTTTAAAATGGTTAAATGCTAGAGAGTGATCAAGTGGGTTCGGTTAAAATGGATCCCATAAAACAAATAAGAGCAATTACTATTCAGTTTAACATAAGCGCTGACTCGGGGGTCGGAAGTGAGACGAGATATTTGTGAAGCTTTTCGTGTCAGCAACCATATAGATCACTCAAAGAAAACATATTAAGGTAAACAGCCACAGTCAGTCAGCTTGAATACACAAAGGTCTTTTGAGAATTTATGTATAAGGTGAATTGAATTGTTTATGAATATTTGGGGTAAGGAGTTTTGGTCTTGGGAGAGAGCTTGGCGCAAATTTAAATCTGCATTCCAAGTATTGGTAATAGAGATCCTCTTCGACTCGCCGAATTCTCAACACAGAAGCAAACGTCGTCTGACGATAAGAAAAATGTAATTGTGATGAGGATAATCGTCTTTTCTTAAAGATATAGTTCATCAAAATTGTCTATGGCACGCAGCAAGAATGCCAATAGAAAGATCCATGGTTTCTGTATAAGGGTTCAGACTGTGGTGGACTGTGATCTATGCACCTACAAACCGTTCTGAACATTGGTGAAATGCCAGTATTCGAGATAGGTTAACTTAGGAAATGCCCATTGAAGATAAATCTTATTGTGCACGATGGTGAGATTAAATGATTTCTGTCCAAAATATGACTATTGGTTATAAAATTCAGTAGAATAAGTATATTAACACTGAAATCGAGAAAGATCTGCGGTTTGCGTACCCATGTGAGCGTAAACTAGTTGAACAGTCGATAACATCTGTTAATTTTACACTAATGATGGATAGCAGAATAATTTTAATTTCATGACTTTAACCGTCTGCATTTCTTGAATTTATCTAAAGTGGTTCATGTTCTGATGTTTCAGATCAAGACCTAGTATAGAGAACTATTCTTTATATCTTAATATGGCAATCAATTTACCATTGTCACATTCTTTGTTGATTAGTAGTTGGGAGTGGTCTAAGAGGCTAACACATTATCTAAAACTTCTTATTTAATGTAAAAATGTGTAATTCATACGATTTGTCAAAGATTTCTATTTTTTAAATTGTGTCTAACCGCATCATGTCACTTTTCACTTTATTTAGCATCCATCTCTGCATCGGGCCTTTGTTTATCATTATATAACTGAAAAATTTAGAACGGCGTTTTCATTCGATTTTGTTTGTCATGGCACTTACTTATGACAAATAAAGTTTCCAAACATGTCATTCAACATGGAATAAATTACGTACATATATATATTACCTAAATACACTCCAGTACTTATTAGAGCCAACGTACTTGACATTTTTTCGAAGCGTTAGATTTCGGAGACGATCTCCTAATTTAGTTTTAAGCAATTCCTGAATCCATATCTAATACTGCGTTTTTTACACTATGCAATTTCATCTTGTCTAATTCTATTCAGTTTTATTCCTGTTACACTGAATCTTGTTGATAGCGCATTTGACGTTTTTGTTTAATTGCTATATCGGGTTAATCGAAGAGAGAAGTGCACAACTTGATCCTAAAACATTAACAATTGGAACAATATTTGCTATATTTTTTGTACGAAATACTTTTAAAATGGTCAAGAACTAGAGAGTGGTTAAGTTTATCACGATTAAAAGGGGTCGAACAAAGAAAATAGTGAGCCATTAATACTCGATTTAACGTAAATGCTGACACGGATGTTGGTAAGAAGAGAACAGCAACCAACAACACTTCACTCAAGCAGATGCCAACACAGAAATCTAACACTTCAGGAAGCATACCAGGGTCAACAGGAGCAGTCAGGGTCAGAACGCCCAAAGGTCTTTTCCCAGTTGACGCATGAGGTGGAAGACGTAGTCTAAAGTAAATTGCTTTTGGATGTTTGCGCACAAATTCTCATTGCCCCTTAGAGATTAATTTGTAGAATATGCAGTGCTAATGATCCAATACTTAATGGGCAATTTAAGCTGAGGTGTCCATCAGTTGAGAGGTTTATTGACAGATTGTATGGGCTAAATATGCAAAGCTATCATTGATCCGATCAGTATGTCACCAAATACTATTAAACGAAGCATATTTCCAAATACATGGTGGCAACATCCTTTTCACTGTCCTTTTTAATTGGCCAAAACTAAACTTGGCAATGTTGAATTTTATTTAAATTCGATAAATTGATGGAGAACACGTCATATTCTCGTTCCCGAACTTAGTACTTCGAGAACTAAAATGTGAGGTCGGAGAAGTCTGCTCTCATTGATTAGTGAAGAAAATGGTGCTATTTTCGAAATTTAATGAGATAAGAGCATCCTACTTCACTTTGATTTATGGCTAAATTTTCAACACGCTTTTATTATGGCAAATCAAAATTAACACTTTATATTAGTTCATCGGAAATCAATTCAATTTACAACTTGCTCATGTTAATATTACTCTTAGGATGTCATCCGAAAATGCATAGTGGTTAAATATTGCGCCTACTTTTGAAAATGAGGACCGATTGTCTGAAGGGGTTCTAATTACGATTAAAGACATCATTAGATTTTTTAATAATCAAGATCAATAACTCTTCAAATTTAATGGTCAACCTGGTGCTAATAAATACCGCTCACTTTCTGAAGCGGTAAGAGGCTTATTGAATACATGGCAATGGATGAGATGGAAATTTGTAAAGTATGAAGCGAATACGTGAGAGATAAGGGTAAAAGTCCACATCGAATGTGAGTGACGGTGTCAATCTCAACTTTGAAGAAAAGTCCAAATTATGCACAATGAGAGAAATTGGCCGATTTAACGTTCTCCACTGACCGGTAGTTGGGAGGGTTTTTGAAATTACCATACCAAACGCATTTATATGTGTAGTGCGAAAGTGCGACATGTGCTTCATTGTTGAGAAACATTTATCCAGTTAGTCAATTTCTGTGGCAAAAATAAACCTAACATTTTACTGAGTATCGAGCTTAACTTAGAGATTGATGTGAAAGTAAATTTTGATCCATGTAACTCTGTGTTATCATGAATGCAGTTAACAGTTTTACCTATTTATGACTTCAATGCAACTATTCTACTAAATTCTGGTAGTATTTATGATATATTTATTCCTGAAAAATTTGCTTTGTCGCTGAGGCATAATAAAATCCTGCGTAGGCGATTTATTGAGATAATTATGCTATATTCTTTAAAAAATAAATAATCTATGACTTTAAAATTGACTCATATTTTGATTAATGATGTTTTAAAATATCCTTGTCTATACTATTTAATCCTGTTGTCATTATGTATTTGCCAAACAACGATTTTTTTTATTTTACAAGCAAGAACAATGTACGTGATTATATTTATTGCATGATATGATATACTGATCAATTTGAAATTCCAATCTCACGTCCAGACTGACGTACTCACTTTTTCGGAATCTGCTGAAATCTTTCCAATGCTTTTTCCTACTGTGTGGAACTTGTTGATGTTCGTGATAATGAAAGCATAACACGAATGACGGGCATCAATCACTCTGGTATTGGTTGAGGGGTGTGGAGTGGGAGAATGTTTGATTAATAGATGTTGGAATAATGAATTTGATTGACAAAAAATTTTCATATCACAAATTAAGAGTTTTATCTAATTGTCACCTTAAACGTGATCAAGTCAAGTTTTTTTTCAAATATTCTCCATTTAGAAGTCGAAAAACGCACTAGTTGACGGAATGAAAGCTACTATTGCGTCACAAATGTGAAGAATGCTCCTTAAGTTCACAAAATGCATGAGCACTTTAATGGAAATGAAGCAAATATGTCACCCCCTTTGGCTGCCGACTTTGGCGCTTTCTTCGGAGGACCAGATTTTTGTCTTAGCTTCCGAAGGATTGTTAAACGAAAAGGGTTTACAAAAATCTCACATCTTTCGATAGTGGAGGTTGATGAGATTAAAATATATATTTAGTGATTTCACATATTTGTTAGTAAATAAATCAATTTTTTTTTCTAAATGAAGCTCACAGTTAAATACCATTGCTTAACGTTTTTGGGAAAATCCTATATACGAGTCGAGTAAAGGGAATCAAAGGAATGGCCGTCATTCACAATAAAATATAATTTTGGCAATTGATATGCAGCCTCCCTCACTCATGAAAGCAGATTCCATATGAGAAACGTTTGTCATGGGTTTAATAATTATTTCATTAAATTAGACTTTCAACATGATTTTCATAACGCTTACGTTAGTGGTGACTGTTTGTTCAGATTTGATTGCCCACATTTAGGTGCATTCGATTTGAAATTGCTGTTTTTTTCAACATGGAAGACGATTGTGCTGTAATTGGCCGTAAAATCAGGGAAAAACAATCCATAAACACTCTTAACGAGGGAGGGAGATATATTAGCGATCGAACTATAAGGTGTCACTTGTCATCATGCCAAACTTAATGATATACGGCTTTGTTATTTAATTAAGCTCAAGGACACACATTTTCGTAAAAATTAACAGGTCACCATACTTTTCAATGCACAATGCAAATTAATATAGCAAATATTTGAACACAGAGGCAGAATGATTGACCGACATGGAAATATGATTTCTCCTCTTTGATTTGGTGATTGACGACTACTTAAAAGAAGTATGGAGCAATGATTTGGCTTGCACAGCATACTGATATTTTGCAGTTTTTATGCACTTCTAACTTTGCATTTACCTCAAACACTTCAAATCTCGGAAAACTGATATTGGGAGGAAATTGTCAATACAAGATGCAATTCCTTAATGAGCACAAGTAATTTTGCTTTGGACGTCATAAATGCTTCCTGTTTTTGGCAAAATTTAATGCATTGAGTATTATTCAATTTTTGTTGCTCATCAATTATGTTGCAAATGTAATTCAACTAAATAATTGCTAAATGAACAAAAAATCAACAACTTCTTTGCTCTTTAGTGATTTTGATGTTGCTGGTATTCGTGATAAATGATTTAGTTGACCCTCAATAGCATTTCTTCCCTTCATGTAATTATTTACACACAATTCACTAAAAATGACCTGTTCTAATTGCTTTCTGCTTTTCATTTAATTTTGTTATTTAACTACCATAGCGTGCGGTATTCCGAATAGTTAAGTGCTTCTATTTTAATTCAGTCAATTTCAATAAAATTGCTTAAACTAAATTTCTGCATAAATCACTAATCACAAATGCCAAGCACAACACGATTGCCATCGATAGTAAACTACCCAAAATAAATTCGTTGGATTATAGAATTCGTTAAACTTTGAATTCACCTCGTTCTTGGCAATTGATTATCGATTCATCACTGAAGTCAACAAATATCACTCAATCTCAAGTGCACGTCATTTACTTTGTAACCACGTTTCATTTGATCAGACAGTGATCGTTCTGATCAACGATATCTATGTATGGCTTTTGAAGTCATCTTCAACGCCTTGCGACAACACCTTCTTAATTTTGAAATTAGAAGTGTCAGGAATAAGCTCACTTTAGTCCTAATATTATTTTAACGTTCAATATGATAGGTCTTCTGATTGTTTATGCTTGGAGAACCTGGCGTTTTGGAAACTATCGGATCATCTTATCTTCATGATTGGCCAGCAACCCTGGAACAAGTGCTCCTGAACTTGGTTAAGAAGAAAGGAAAAATAAAATCCACACCATTTTGGTAAATTTTAATTTTTCTTCAATACAATGACTAATAAATTGCCACCAAAATCAAGCTAACGAGGTTCAGAAGGGAATTAATGCAAATATTATCGATAATAAAGGATAAGTGGAGAGTCCAAGCTCAAATATGACTACCTTCATATAAGCATTATTCAATTGCTTTCTAAAGTTATTTGGAAAAGAGGCTCATGACACAATCATTCGGAACATTTTCTGGAGCAAAGGAATCTCCAAGCTTAAGGCAGGAAAATGGATGACCCAGTTGCATCCGCAGTTGCTTGAGTACGACATGTGATGCGACAAATTGGTTTTACTAAGCACGTTGTAAAACACGTTGTTTAACGATTACTTAGGTTTACCTTGAGTACACTCTTCTCTTTCGGTTCTGACATGCAAACCACTAAAATCAGTCAGCATTTTTAGACCTCGGCGATTTCATCTTTCAGTAACTTTGAACACATTTTGCCATTTGAGTTTTCATTACAGATTTAATGAATAAAATTAGAGTAATTGAACTTGTAAAGGCAAAATTCCCATCAGATCATAAGTTGTTTATCGTTATCACCTTCAATAGCTATTAGTGCTCACATTGGAACAGAATGGCCTACATCATATCTGCATTCCATCTATCACTTTGTTTAACTCTGTGCAGTCGGACATTAGATCTAATGCACGCGAGTTCAAGTTTCACGATATGTGTTGAATTTCACTCCTCCACACTTTGCGCAACTTTTAATTAGCTTTCGCAGTACGATAAGTAAAGAATGCTTATCCAGTATAGCCTAGGCTGTTCGAAACAGGGAAATCCGCTGCTCATCAAATTAGGTCTTCTAGCTGCACCCAAACACAGTTTCCAACACTATTCAAATTTGCGTAATTGCAGAGAATCTAGTCGACATCTTGCATATTGCCCTATTTTATCCCAAGTACTACCATTCCATCTGAACTTATCATGCACTATCCATACCTGTCCATTAGGTCCGCTTCAGTATCCTTTCGATCTCCTAGTTGTGGACTGGCACAATTGATAATCTAGTGCAATCTCTAATGTAGGGAGGCATGCGCAACAGTATTAGATTGAACTCAAAATCACAAATATGAACACCTTCAACTGAACTCATAGTTCTACAGAATACCTGTTTGTTCAATGTTAAGCAGTGATTGGTTTCAAACGCAATAGCAGTTATTCAAATCAAGTTATTTTTCGAATTGTTTGTGATTATAATAAATGTCTGTAACTCAGGGCTGGTTGACTGTAATTACTTGAAGCTCCATATTGTCATTCCAAGGAAAACTAAATTTAACAAAATATGAGTTCAAGTAAATGGAGGAATCAAAACACATTAATAACTGAAGGTGACCTTAAAAAAATGAATAACTTGCTTGTGAACGAGAATCCGCTTGAGCAACCTGTTTAGTAGTAGTGACACCGTTAGCATGCACTCTAGCATTGCTTTTGCTGTTCTGCATACGCTTGAACTACACAGCTTTAGAGTGCTGCATTGGCTGGTGGCACAAAGCATAGTGGCCAGCACCACCTACGGCATAGAAGGGCAGATTTTTACTCCGCTCAGAACCTATATTGCGTACCGAAACAGCACGTAGATTGCGTTCTCCCACCGATATCGAATAGCATCTGAAGTTCGAAAATGGTGCAGTTAACTTATTTCTCCCAAAATTATTTTCATTTTCATTTTTTTCATCGGATTTTATTTCCCAACTAAATCCTCTATTCAATGGCCTCCTCTATGTCTAATTTACAAATGTATGTAAAATAAACCATTTATCCACTATGAAAGAAAAATGACCTATTACAAAATATACAAAATACAAAATGACCTAAAAATATATATATATATATATATATAATAATATAATGATATGTAATTTATATACCACAAACGAGGCATGTTTTGTTGCCTATCTAATATTTCAAAGATTGAGTCATTTATCGAAAATAAGTTAAGACAAATCCGATACCAAACAAAAGGAAAATGGGTAAATATTTTTTAGTAAATGTGCTACAACAAGCGTTTTTAGTACTTAATCATCTTTCATGTGCAACGTCTGATGAAATCCATAAATCAATATCGAAATTCAATAATGTCAACTGTTTAGTAATAACTCATGCTTAGAGCATCAATTCCTTCAACTCAGTAGAATGTTGAAGTCACATCACATTATTCCACAACGAATTGCAATTAGGATAAATCTGGAATATTTTGCGCTCATAAGAACCTATCAACAACTTTAAACTTCAAAATGCATACGGCCAAGTTGTAGTGGAGCTATCTAAGGGAGAAAAGAACTATGCGGAGAGCGATATTGTACAGTTGGGTACAATGTGAAACCATCAAAAATACCGCATAAATAAAAAAATTTCAATTTTAACAAAATTAGCAACTGCAATTTAGAACAAAGATATTGAATGGGTACATGTTATTTACAGTAAATGGTAATTTATATAAATGCTACGCGTAAATTGAGTGACTGATGCCCTGTAAAGTGTTTTAACGATTTCATTTAATTTGTGAGTTATGTAAAAGCTGACAAACCGAAACCTCTTATCTTTGAGTTCAACTCACGCTCTGAGTAGAGAACTATGGAAAATTAAAACTTGAACAATGAAAAACCCTAAATTAATTATCATTATTGATTAATTTTTAAATGGTTAATACTCAGTTAAATTGAATTAAATCATTTTGATAATTTCCATGAAATAAAGCATCAATTCAATTTTTCTTATCAAAATTGTTCGCTGTGGTTGTAAAGAGTAGATTCTGAATTGCTTGGACATTACTAGAATAAGGGAAAGATAAAATACGCACTAATTGGCAGTTTATGGAGAAGAGATCACCTGTTATGACCTTTTGTTAATTCACCTGTAGGAATGATTCAGATCGACACTCGGGCTGTTTGATGTGATCATTTTAATTCGAGCCTATAACGAATATGATTTTGCGAATAAAAACGGATGCACTTTTTTCTATTAGATTGAAATCGACCTAAACGAAACTGGCGAGCTCAATAGTCTGAAATTCAAATAGTCATGGGTTTCGACTTTAAGGTTTCTAACTTTTCCATATGCATTTGGCGCTGTTTTAAAATAAAAATAATCTTTGCTTAAGAAGCCAATTAGTACAACAGAATAGCCTTCTAGGTAGAAAAACACAATTTCAAGTTGATTTCCTCAACACGTGCGCTATCAAAACTGATTAGACTGTCATCGATTAAGTAAACATTAAACAAAAAAGACTTTTAGTCTGATATAATGATTTATTCACCAATCCTATACCAAAATATTTTCCTATAGTGGCTGAGTTCATGAGCGTTAACAGCCTGTTTGTCAATCATATTAATTATTCACGATTGCGAATCACGTGCACTCCTTCGAATTCGTTTGTTCTACTTACATGTATGATTTGTTTTCTTTAATGTCGATTCTTTGATATTTAACTGGGCATAAATGTTAATTCATTTAAGAATCATGCAGGCATAATAAACTAACCAAAGTAAATTCGTTAGATTACAGGATTCAATCAACTTTAAATCCACATCGGTGTTAGCAATTGATTATCGATTCATCAATGGAGCCAACTTGAAGCTCATACAACTGTTCAGTGTTTAGATGGGCAAATATCACTCAATACCAAATGTGCGTCATGTATTTTGCAAACATTTTTCTTTTGGTCAAAGAGTGATTGTTCAGATCAACGATGTCTATTTATTTCTTTTGGAGTCACCTTCACGACTTACGACAACACCTACATGATATTGGAATTGGAAGTGCCAGGAATAAGCTCAGTTTATTCCTTATATTATTTTAACGCTCAATATGACAGTTCTTCTGATTGTTTATGCTTGGAGAACCTGGGCTTTTTGGAAACTATCGAATCATCATATACTCATAATTGGCCAGCAAACCTGGAACAAGTGCTCCTGACCTACGATAAGATGAAGGGAAAAATAAAATCTAAACAACTTTGGTAAATTTTAATTTCTTTTCATCACAATGACTATTAATCTGCTACCAAAATCACGCCAACGATGTTAAGAAGGAAATTAATGCAATTATTAGCGATAATAAAGGATAAGAGAAGTGTTCAAGCTTAAATATGACTATCCTCATATAAGCATTATTCAATCGCTTTCCCAAGTAATTTGCAAAATGCTTGCATAATACAATCATTGAGAACACTTTCTGGTGCAAAGGACCTCCACGCTTAGGAGAGGAAAATGGATGACCTTCAAGTGCGTCCGAAGTTGCTTGAGTACGACATGTGATGCGACAAATTGGTTTTACTAAGCACGTTGTAAAACACGTTGTTTAACGATTACTTAGGTTTACCTTGAGTACACTCTTCTCTTTCGGTTCTGACATGCAAACCACTAAAATCAGTCAGCATTTTTAGACCTCGGCGATTTCATCTTTCAGTAACTTTGAACACATTTTGCCATTTGAGTTTTCATTACAGATTTAATGAATAAAATTAGAGTAATTGAACTTGTAAAGGCAAAATTCCCATCAGATCATAAGTTGTTTATCGTTATCACCTTCAATAGCTATTAGTGCTCACATTGGAACAGAATGGCCTACATCATATCTGCATTCCATCTATCACTTTGTTTAACTCTGTGCAGTCGGACATTAGATCTAATGCACGCGAGTTCAAGTTTCACGATATGTGTTGAATTTCACTCCTCCACACTTTGCGCAACTTTTAATTAGCTTTCGCAGTACGATAAGTAAAGAATGCTTATCCAGTATAGCCTAGGCTGTTCGAAACAGGGAAATCCGCTGCTCATCAAATTAGGTCTTCTAGCTGCACCCAAACACAGTTTCCAACACTATTCAAATTTGCGTAATTGCAGAGAATCTAGTCGACATCTTGCATATTGCCCTATTTTATCCCAAGTACTACCATTCCATCTGAACTTATCATGCACTATCCATACCTGTCCATTAGGTCCGCTTCAGTATCCTTTCGATCTCCTAGTTGTGGACTGGCACAATTGATAATCTAGTGCAATCTCTAATGTAGGGAGGCATGCGCAACAGTATTAGATTGAACTCAAAATCACAAATATGAACACCTTCAACTGAACTCATAGTTCTACAGAATACCTGTTTGTTCAATGTTAAGCAGTGATTGGTTTCAAACGCAATAGCAGTTATTCAAATCAAGTTATTTTTCGAATTGTTTGTGATTATAATAAATGTCTGTAACTCAGGGCTGGTTGACTGTAATTACTTGAAGCTCCATATTGTTATTCCAAGGAAAACTAAATTTAACAAAATATGAGTTCAAGTAAATGGAGGTATCAAAACACATTAATAACTGAAGGTGACCTTAAAAAAATGAATAACTTGCTTGCGAACGAGAATCCGCTTGAGCAACCTGTTTAGTAGAGCAAGGAAAGTAGTGAACGACAGTATATTTTTTGATGAAATAGAATAAAACTCAATTCCAATTAAGATAATGACTATTGAAACGATGTCATTTAGTTTAGTTAGGTATCTAAAGCATTGGAGTATTCAATTAATAAATAGGAAAGAACATTCACCAATTTCAAGAACAATTATTTGCCCAGATATCGTTTCACAATTTAAAAAAATCCACCGCTTCGAAGTTAACTTTAGTTTTATCCTAGTATCATAAGATGTCTTTGAATACAACTGTTGAGATGAATGCAAATACTGACTTACCACTGCTTGTTGTTGTTGCTAATGGGTTGTCATGCTCTGAAAAATATGAAAAATATAAATACCATTACTTTGCCCACTAGTTGAATTAGCAATTTTGAGTATCACCAATTCTGCGCGAAAATATATTTCAAATTATATGAATGTGAAATCGATTGGCGCTTAATAACTTGACATTTTTTAAATTCAAGAGGGTTTGCATTTGTTAACCGAGCATTTTTTAAATGAACCATGCAAAGAGATAGTTATCATTTTCTTTAATATGGTTGTTTTTTTGATAAATACAAATTTGTTAAATATTTTATGGATTAAATATTTAATTAGCACGCATGCTTTAGTAATATTAAAAAAATTTTCCCAAACACAATAGCTATGCATTTCAGTTTCAAAGGTAAAATAGTGTACTTTTCAATTTGAAACTTACTTCTACACTCGACTATATCAGGGGACTCCCCTATAGTGAGAAAATAACTCAGTTATGTCAAATAAATGAAGAAAAGAGTGCTTTCAAAATGTAAAATACCTTTTTCCTTCCAGTAGACAGAAACTCCTACAATTGATTTTTTCGTTGAAAATGCAAAATTAGTTCTATCTGCCGGTTCTGGCCCTTCTCTCTGTTTATCCGGTTTGTACTCAAGTGTGTAATCAAGACGATCGTCCACCTTGTTTTTAGTTAAGTTTCCTTTAGATTTAATAATTGGTATTAGTCTGCGTAAATTGCCCTATCATTGTGCTCATATTTACTCACTACAATATTGCGGATATTTCGTTCCAAAGCTCGAATTGGCTGTCATTCCAGTTCATTCACATACAATCGTAGCCCCCACTCGTAACTTACTCTAAAAGAGAAGATATTTATGGCTTTTATAACATAAAATTACAACTAGAATAAAAAAAACGAAAGTCAATTCAATTATCATCACTTTTTCAAATTAACTTAATCCAATACATAAATAGTTAAAATTCAATCTCACTGAAACACAAACTCACCTTCTCATTGCTTTCCGATCCATTTATGGAAAATTGTATTTCAACAGAACTCTCCCCATTTGCAAATCTTGCAAACGGAAACGATACTTGTGGTATCACATTTCCTAAAATAATCCAACAGGAATACTAAGAGAATGAATCATGTAAAATTTTACTACAAGCATTGCAGCCTCGATGTTATCATCTATAGCATTCGAATAATTCTAACCTGCTTTAACGGGCTTGAAAATGCACTTTGGGACAAAATTAGCAACACATAGGTCTCTGATATCATCGACATCCAGTCGATCGTATTTTGTAACGTCATCAATTGTGATATTAAGGTAGTCTATAAAATGGTTAGCAGTTAAATGCCTGATTAGCAAATAGACAATCGTTACCAGATTCTTTTTTACAAGGGTTCCCAACCACTGTGTCATTCACCTTACAATTCGGACTTTCTATTGTGACGAGAAACACTTCGGATTGCCCATAGAGGAGGAAGTCCTGAAATTTGCAAAATAAAAGAAGATCACTCAATTAAATCATTACTTACGCCAGGCCCAGACACAGAAAATATCATGGGTTCTGTTTTCCCAGTTGGCGTTGCGACGATTCTTGAACATGTAGAATGCGATAAACCTTTGCCCTCTATTGCAAAGAGGGCATTTATTTGCAACCAAAACAGGACGAAAAGATTGGCAAACATTTGCTTATATGTGTGTTTCAACATATTTCAAACTTTAATATATCTGTATTTTATATAGTTAAATTGTGCCGGCGCACTCGTTTAAAATTGTATACAAGGTCATCAAAAGCTATGGCATGAAAAGGACTTAATTAGCGTAGGAGGGATGTGTGCAAAGACAGAATTACCTGAAAAAACCCATAAAGAAATGAATCCAACCTATTCAATGGAGCTTAATACGTTGCTTTCCATAAGCGTTTTACTAATTTAAACTTAAATTCTTTCATTATTACATTTGTTTTTGAAAAATAATTTCCAACTCACTCACGAATACTTTTCACCAATCTGTGTTTGCAAATAACACAAATAAAAGTTGAAATTGTATTCAACCTTCTCGTTGGAGTTAGAGACTTCACCCACGGAATAAACACCATCAGACAAGACATCTTGATTCAAAGCATTATATCCTTATGCTGTCTATATTTTAACAATATTAGCAATACACAACACACATTATTCTGAACGACAACTTAAGACGCTCAAATAAATAGAAGATGAGATAATAATCTGAGAGAGAAAGAGTATAAACAATGAGCCAATGCCCTTCTTTATTTTGACTTAGCGATTTCCCTATGAAAATGCAAACCGTATGCATTGCATTCATTATGTTTTTCCGACTTTTACATTATCTGATTTGGAGCTGAATTGTTGCAAGTAAAATATGCATTCTCGTTGATGCATGCTTATTTATTTTTTTCACGATTAATGTCAATATGCTGCAGCTTTCCTCAGCTCACAGCCATACAGGAAGAAATTGTGCATTGCAATCTTTTTCATAAGTTCATAATAAGAGCATTTTCTGACTTCCACACAAATATTGCTTCATGATAAATGGCTCCTAATTTGCATTTTAACTGGCTGGAAAGAATCTCCAATGTTGTCAATTCACTTGTCAAATATTATTCTGCCAAGTTTTCGTTAATTATACTAAAGTAATTTATTAGCCTCTAGTAGTCCGATTTTGAAAATTTATATGCTACAAGAGACTTCATGAATTAAGAGCGATTATGAAGAAAAACTATGATTGGAATTTGAAGAATAAACGTTGGAATGCAGTTGGTTGCCATTAAATGTCCTTATAATGGCGTTAATTGTCACTATCTTCAAAGTAAACTTGCAATAACTCTATTGAATAATGTTGAAGTCGAGATTTGTTAGGTAGCAAATTTTCGATTGAGCATCAATCTAATTGTGCCTGAGGTGGGGTGAAGTAATGTATAAATAAATATAATTACTTCTTATAAAACTTAGCAGAAAATGTGTGATTAAAGTTCAAGCGTAAAAGAATCACGAGACGTGTGGTGGTGTGTGCACAAGTGAAAAAGATAATGATGCACTCAGAAAGATTCGGCTTCAATGAGGGATTAATAAATACTCGCAGGTTCTCCTTTATTTTGAAACAGAATTCGATGCCATCAAAGGGAAGAGCGTCTTCTTTGAAGTAAATGAAGTGTAATCTTAATTTAGACAATTTTGTACTGCTGACTTTAACAGAGCTCCGAAAATTATCAACTGTATAAAACAGTTGGAATGCGTCATCGCTTTTGTGCACTGCACCACTTCTTTTAAGTAGAAAATGCTAAATATTTAGCAAAAAGCGCTCAGTTCAATTTCACTCTTGCGATTAACACGAGTCAAAAGTTTCGACCTAATGAACCAAAGTTTTAATTGGTATTTAAAAACTGGTCTTATTAAATTGGTATCTAAGCCAATTAGAACATGTCGTAATCCCATACCCTTGCACAGTGTGTTAATTAGATATTCTATTCCACCCTTCATTACATTTCTTCTCTCGTCACCTCATAACGTGTCTCATCTCAGCCATACCTCTTTGTCTATTTGACTCATTTTCCACTCACTCCTACAAGTCTGTTTCATCTGTTAGCCATAGACTGGACATTAAATCTGATGAAATGATTATACTAATCAGAAAGATATCGAAGTATTCCCTTCATTTTGATCAGAAAGAGAGAGAGAGAGAGAGAGAGAGAATAATTAAATAAGTTACCAATAGCTAATAGCAATATCCGTATATGAGCCTGCTGTCTAGACAAAATTTAGGGTTGTATTTCTGGTCAGGTAGGAATGCTGATCAAGAAGAATCTGAACCATTGTTTCACCTGAATCTTTGTGGTAGATTACATTGTGGCAGATTACATGTGTTTGCATCGATTGCGGAATTATAATTGCGCGCAAAATTGTAATTCTTTAGTTTCAAGTTTGATAACCATAAATGTATGTATTTGAGATTGGTACTGCGATTAATTTCAACACTCTCACACATTGATTTTGTGAAAGAAAAACATTATTTTCAAGTTTAATTATAAATAACTTTCAATGGGCCGACATATCTAACACGTGCACCTAAAAAGCTACAAAGCTAATGATATCTTTTTATTCAATTGAATTCATTAAAAAACTAAAATAGGTTCATTTTATATTTAAAGAAGTCACTTAATTCCGTTCTGACTCCTAACACCAACCAATAAATAATCTATCGTTCAAAAAGTATCCCTGGCATTAGTTTGAAGAAATCGTGCTACCCAAGATGAAATGATGAGGATGTAGATGCGAACAAAATACTTGAGAAATGATATGGAATAGAAGTCAAGATTCTTAAGGCCAATGTAATTGAGAGAGTTGGAATTATGTACCCTTTAATGGAATTGACTGCCACGACAGCAGCTTGGCATTAACAGGGGAAAATTTGGTTTAAATTCGTTTAAGTGTTCTATGGGTAACAATGAATTCATTTCTTTTCGACTTTATTCATTTATCATTGTTAACTACACCCATCTCCACTACGTTATTTGAGTAGTTTTCATGCCATAAAAAAAAATATATATATATATATGTATAAAGAGGTGCGACAAATGTGAAAGCCCTCTTGTAAGCAAATGATTACTGACCTTTTTTTGTTTTGGTTTTGTTGCAAATAAATATGTCCTTTGAAATTGTGGACAAAGATTTGCTAGTAAAGGCAGTAAAGGCATAGCCATTTCGATTTTTTCCAGAGTATGACATTTCATTAACAACAGCCATTGGTAAGTCAATATTTGGATATTTCCTGGCAATAATTTTCTGCAGAAATGACTTTAGGATGAAACAAACGTATTCAATAGCGTCATATGTGCCTCGAATGATGCTTTAATGACTTTAGGTAAAAAATAAAATAAACTTTGAAGTGGTAGTTTTCTGAAGGGTTTCATTGATTATTTGCAAGTAAATCTGAATATATAATTGGCTTTTCAATCAGTAAACTGGCATTTCCCACGTGTTTCAGTGCTATCTTTACTGACGAGAACCGTTAAAATCCATTGAAAATGTCATAGTCGTGAAAGAAATTGAGTTTAATTAGTTCGTATCAACCGAAAGCTGTCTTTTTATTTCTTTAAAAATTCTACGATCCAGGTTTGCAAGCAAGTCACTCGTCTTTTATTCCATCTGCATTTGTAGATGTGTTTAGTTTACTCTATTCACTTGACCTCATATATATTTTTTATACAGTCTTCACTTACACCCAACAATCATCAACGAATCTATAGGTAAATTGACTTGGTAACCTCCATTGTGTTAGCAAAAGTCATTCTGTCAAAATTTGAGTTCAATTAAAAGTGTTTGGCTTGATTGTCTCATTGCTGAAAGTGGGAAAACAATTAATTCAGACGCTGAAGACGTGGAAAAATGAAGTCTAGACGGAAGCGTGAGGTAAAATTGTGGAATTTGCGCTCCTTTGCACTAGGTTCAATGTTCAACCACACAGAGATTTGCAAAATTATAGATGGGACGTAGATATGATGTAAAGCATTTTGCATCAAATCGAGCATTAATAACTTCTGAAGGTGACAATGCAGAGTATCTTACGTTCTGATGCGAATTGTGCTCATCAAATTTCAATTACACTCTTTTAAAGTGGTTGAATCGATTTATAATTGGCAAAATAAGAAATTTCTGAGATGTGAAAATATTTGATTGCTGGTATCGAATTACCAGGCAGAATTGGTTTAGTTTAGTGCACTCAATGTGAACCAAATTATTCCTTAAAAGCGTTAATTCTATCCATTTTTCAATGTGCTCGTATGACGTATGCAAGCAAATGCGGAGGCACTTGAAATTCATCGAGACTCGAGTCGTAGGCGTGTAAATTTATTGGCACCAAGAAGTTGTTTTAAACCATTTTATCATGAGAAAATTTTACTAAGGCCTTTAGAAAGCAATTGATTGATCACTAATTAGAGGTAAATTTATTTGAGTTAGGAAATTTTATGTATTCTTCATTTTTTCGCTACTTATTGCACTAATTTCTTTCTAAAACTAATTTGTATGTTTTTAGCAACAGATAAGAAAGTCATTACATTAAAATTAAACTTATTAACCGGCCTCGATTAGTTTTTCTTCCTTGTTATCAAACACATTGAGTTATTGCTACATTATTGCTGGTCACTCATGGAGACAAGATGACCTGATGGTTTTCGAAAGAATAGTTTCTCTAGGTATGACAATAGGATTGGAACGTATAGAAGAAGATATTTTAAAACATTGTGAATTGCAACATGAGTCAATTGTAAAGTAATTTATTGTTGATTACTTAAAGAAAGAAGCAGACTTTTCTCAATAAGTCGCCTTGTAAGATTTTAGTTTGCCTCATTGTCAAAGAAAATTTTCCAAGTATAAAAATATAATAATTTCTAGCAGAATTTAGTAGAATAGTTGCAATGAAGTCATAAATAGGTAAAATTGGTAACTCCATTCATGATAACACAGAGTTACAAGGATCAAAATCCACTTTCACGTTAACCTCTAAATTGAGCTCGATACTCAATAAAATGTTAGATTTATTTTGCTGTAGTATATCAGCCTCAAGCTTTGAGTTTCGATTGACAAAATCATTCACATGACTTCACAATACCATCAAAGAACAAGATTCAAAGTGGTCATTCCTAGAGCTTCGAAAGTAAATTTATTTTGTAGTCGTTTATCAATACAACATCAAAGTTTTGAAATGCTTCGCTCCTCTCAAACTCAGATTTTTAAGTTCCATGTATAATGGCGCTCCCGCGATTACCCAGAGGTATGTTTTGACCAACTGAACTTACAATTGCACTATTTACTTCGGAAATTGATCTACTGGATAAAGTTTTGTCAGGAATGAAGCACATGTAGCACTTTCCCACCACACATATAAGTCTGGTTAGTGTGCTAATTTCATAAAACCCTTCCTACTTCCGAACAATTGAGAACGGTAAGTCGACCAATTAAATCTATTGTGCATAATTTTGACTTTTCTTCACAATTGAGTTTGCCACCGTCACTTAATGTCGATGTGGACTTTCACGCGTATTTCCCACGTATTCGCCCCATACTTTACATAGTTTCCATCTTATTCATTGACGTTTCTCTAATAAGCCTCTTACCACACTTAAACCATCGCATTTCAACTTCAGAAAGTCAGCCGTATTTGCTAGCACCAAGCTGTCCATTAAAACTTAAGGATATTGATCTTGATAAAGTGAAGATCTAAAGGTGCTTTTCATTGTAATTTTTCCTATTCATGAATGGAATGAGGTTTGTGCTTTTCTTACATTCGCCCTTAAAATAGAAGCTTCTTTCCTTTGAACTACGGCAATTAAGAACAGCTGGAGCAGTGCACATGATCACAAACTACGCTGACGATAGCGCAGGAGCGTCTTATTTTAATTTTCTTAGAGTATTTTCGGTCTTATGGTACAACTCCAAACTCAATTGCTTCAAAATAATAGTCGCTTTTGAGTAGGCTGCATTTACGAGAGAAGGAATCTGTCTACCAATAATTTCATGAACAACTTATTGTGAATCACATGTGCGCCCTTAATTTCAATCTATCCCATATCGTTTACATTGTTTTAAGCCAAAATATATTCATCAAATTAAAATGGTCTCTTGAAATTCCACACTTCCACTAACTTTTCAAATTTCTCCCTTGTCTTGTTACTCATAACCATATCGCGATTACACTTACATTGCTTAAACTTCAATGTGCCACATACTGATGTGGGCTTCATTCGTTTCTGAGTTGAGCAACGTTGTAGGATTTCTCAATAGACTTCACAAAATTGTTGGTCTAGTTAAATGTTGGATATTGACTAATGGCTAAATATCATAAAATGCACATCTGTGATAAAGGGAAATGTAAAGTTGATTATTGAGCACATTTGTGCCATATGATTCTTGCAATTATTGCCATGCGTCATTGAAAGTCTAAAATGTATTTAACCTGCCGTCTACGTCATTAATATGAGAGTTTCCAATTTGTGAATCAGTCTATCACAATTTCGGTATAACGCATCATTTCGTACTTCAAATTCACATTTGATCTTAGTCTTATTTCTGTCTGTTAAATTTTTGAGCAAATGATTTCACAAACCTATCAGTCCAATTTAACTTTATATTACCCAGAGGAAAGTGTATTTAACAAAAGAAAAACGTGATTTTAATTTGACAAATATGAATATATAGCTGAGTGGATCGGAGGACGATTTCCACATCGTCAGTTACTTTCAATTACACATTTCTTTCGAAATCCTAATATTTATTTTGTCTATTCTTCCCATCTGCGCCATTCAAATGGGGCATTTAGTCTTATTATGACACAATTTTAAGTACCTTTGCATTATCACATGCTTTGTAATCAATGCTTCATTCCACCAATTACAGGTTTGTAGTGATTTTAAAAAGAGATTGTGTTTTATACAAGAGTTCTTATTCGAAATTGAGTGAGGCAAATGTTGAAACATTCTCATGGACAAATGATTGCTATTGTAATGTTCATTTCTAATGTTCACCTTGAAATTAAATTTCATTTATCACTGACATTTTTTAGAAAATTTGTGTTTGGTCTGCACATGTTTTGAGTTAGTAATTCCTTCTCCAACCACTCTGTGTAAATCGATATGCAGTGTAACTCGAATCGCCATTTAATTACAGATAACGTGCTGCCTGCGAAGATAGTGTACGTAGAGGTTGTTTTAGCTTTGTGTTTCATTGCTTTTAATTTTTAGCATCCGCTAGGAATTATAAAAGATTGCGAATATGGCACAAACGTAGACAATGGTGGCTGTTACGTGCAAGGCCAATTAATTAATGATCCCCATTATAGTAATTAAAGCCAATGATTTCCTTTGTGTTATTTACATAACTACTCTCTAATGACATTGTAGAACATTGCAAATTTACCCTCAATAACGTTAAACAATTCGTAGAAATACTTTGTTTTTGCTGAAGGGCTTTTGTATTGTCAAATTTGTCTCCAATTGTGTGTTCATGGCAGTTAAACCAGGTAATTATCTTGATGTGTAATAGGATGCCAACCAGAGTCCATAGTCCATCAATTCTAATTTTGGCTTTCGATCATATTTAGGAGAAGCTGTAATTCAAGAATAGATTCCATTTGGTACATAAGAAGAAGGAAATAGTTATGATATTAAATTTTCAAATAAAGAGTGGAATTCCAAAACCATGGTCCAATTTTATCATTTTAATAAAATATTCACCTTTAATTCATACTGATTTTATATTGCAATTACGAATTTTTTATTCACATTTTCAAAATATATGTGATTAGGAAATAGAATAAGTAAATAATTTTATTTTCCAAATAACAATAATTTCGTACAAGCTAAGATAATATGCTTATTATAGAGAGGAAAGATTGTGGAAGAAAATTTACTTGGAAACTACTGCGGTCGTTTATATTCAAACGCATCGATTATGCAACTGAATTCGATTAACTACACAACTTTGAACGAAAAGGGAAAGATCAGCTGGATTACACATTGGAGTATAAGCGAGAAATTGGAATCTAATACTTATTTTGAATTTATATGTGATATGTCAAGAGTAGGAGTTACAATCTATTAGGATCTACAATCTACTAATAAATTTGTTTATGACTTTCTGAAGTTGAAATATCTTTTCTTTACGCTTATCGGCCGATATAATTGAATGCCAAAGTTGGTTCTCCTATTTAAATCGCAATTCCTTTGCTTTTAAGCTGATATGCATATTCGTTAATATCTGAAACACAGAGTTGACTACTTCTATAATGAGAAGACAGCCAGAAGACTGTACCTTTTAGGATTATATTTAAAACCAATTTGAAGTTGAATAATAAGTACCATTCTCATGGTCAGTGTAACTGGCACAGTCATCTAGAAGAGTTTGAATTGTGAATGATATTATAAAGCAAACATAAATTTTTTCTTAAATGATCAAAATTGGTAGATTAAATTGAGAAATTTTACCTGACAGTGTCGTTTGGTGCAAAAGGATTTTCAACAGTGAAGTGATAAAATAGGAGTGTCTGCTCCTAAAACTGACAGAATATTGTACGTTACCGGAGGTACTAATGATTTTGTATTCGCCAAGTCAATGTGAATTCATGAAAAAATTTGCACTATTCACTTCCATTGCTTAATAACTAGTTTAAAATATGCGATAATAACCGTGTGATAAATCTTAAACTTTGCAACCGTGCAGGGTATGATGGAGTAACGACAACAAGAAAAGGTAATTCGGAATGCAAAATATGGATTTCAGTCCAGTTTAAAGCACATATTGAGTCACTAGTCGCTTAGCGTTCTTCCAAATATATTTCAACACTGGCTTAAAGACTTCCAATTTAGAAGGATTGCTTGCCGATATTTCGTTTGTGCAAGTTTGCAAATTGTTTCAGTGAAAAAATAATTGGCAATATACATTCATTTAAAATATGTCAATTGCAACATGCATAAGAGTTCCTTAAAGTGGTCCAGCAACGGAGTAATAGGCTTTTTGCACAAAATTATGCATAAATATCTTCTCTCGTTACCATCATCTCAGTTATGAATACGCTGAATCAAGAAACAAGGTATTTCCGGCTCTCATAAGCACTAGATTATATTTAGGAGCGATTGAGATGTAAAGCTGATTGTTTAGATTTGTGCATAGTTTATGAGAAGAGTTTTTTCCCATGGAATTAAGCATTTGATCTACCGTAGAACGCATTCGATTTCCTAGTAACACGAGTGCATGTCGAATCGCGGGGTCACAATTCAGAGACAATTTCCTGTTGACGAGCGAAAAGGTAATCAGTAGAGTGAAGGTGTATGCTGATTCACAAGTTCTAACTCACAATGTGAAGAAATAGATGATTATCTACACACAAAGACAATTAAATGTGTATAAAAGGGCCATTGAAACTCATCCGAACATATTTACAGATTTTAAGTGCAGAGAAATAACAACAGTGATGAAACATTCAAATTTATTTTTTTGCCATGATGAACAAACATCGAACGAAAACCCCTTTCTAAATTTTTCGGTCAAATCAAGTTATATTGCATTTCCAGGGTGCTCGATAGACTTACCTTCACGTGGTGAACCCCGACAAACAGTCTATAAACCGGCAGCAGACTTCAAACTATCATGATCCTACTGCACGTCGTATTTCATCGCTTCCACAGTACCCACCCTACCTTAACTTTTTCTCTACCTTTGTGTCTGTCTCTTTTACATCTGTGAATGGTTCTTCTGTTCTCTCTCTCGGGTTTTTGTGACATTGTTTTCCTTCCCCACCCTCTGTGAAGCACGAAGTCGATTAAAGGGTTAATGATAACTAGCAAATAGCCTCCCATTTGATATAAATATTGCATATTTCGAAATGAAGAATGGAAACTTATATTTCAAAGAGCAAAAGTTGATGAGTAAACAATTTTCATCATAGAAATGAGGCATTGAAGCCATTGATTTATCCAATAAAGCATCAATTAATCAATGATGCTCCTGTAACAGCCAGTTTACTGGAGAAGGAGAACCAGATTTAAAAGTGTGATAGGTCTGTCATCATTAGTCCATTCCAAATTTGCATACGTTCGTTCATATATTTGTCATTTTAATAAGAAATGCCTTTCATTTAAGTTAATTATTAAAATAGAAAACCGGCCGCAATTTTGAATCTGTTAGGTTTAATAGCCAAATGCTACAGAAATGAAAAAAATTTAACAGAATTGTGCTGATTAAGCAATGTCATTGTTTTGAGTAGAGTAAAGCAATTCCATTTTGTGGCTGAAAAATCGACACAATTTCATTGGAGAATTTGGTGTTTCCATTTTGAAATTTGCAAAATCCTACTTCTCTTCATTCCATCTCGAACAAAGATTAATGCAGACACAAATGGTCTAATTAAGAAATTCGTTCGCTTTAGAATGAATTAGGAGCTATATTTTGACAATGTCTCGTCGAAAATTGGAATATTTTACTCCAAGATCTATTTACTCAAAAATTATGTCATATCTCTTCATAGGTAATAAAGAAATTGACTGTAGCATTAAATGAGATGAATAGACGCATATGGATAAGTTCTGTCTAATGGCTGATCAAGGAGAAATTAGTTAAGGATAAACGGAATGCAAAATTGATAGATCCATATTGAGTCAGATGTTATGAAATTCAATCTGACCTAAGTTGTTTGCATCACAAAAGGCCACAAATTGTGAAGCCACTTGCAAACCTACTGCAAAGATGTGGACTAAATCAGATTGGGAGTAATAAGATATGATGGCAGTCAAATTGTAAAATGTGGTTGAAAGATGCTGTTTAACAGATGATATAAACTAAGCAAAAATGTGAAATTAATATAGTAACAAGCGTTGCGTTAGGGAGTAATCAAAGAGGAGTAGATGATCCAGGATAAAGTGCATAAAATGAATGATATATGGGCTTCCATCACTCTTGTGAACAGTCTCCATATGAACAAATATCGATAAACAGAGAGAGTGTTTGATAAATGGATGCTGGAATAATGTATTTGATTGACAATTACATTTGTAAACCGAAAATTAGGAGTGTTTTTCCCAACATCTGCTCAGATGTGAACAGGAGAACTTTTCAAAGATTCTCTTATTAATAGTCGATTAATAGTCCATTCATCGAATTCTCCCTATCACTATCAATATTCGTTCATATGAAAATTGTTCATAAAAGTGAAAGAAACGCGTCTATCATTCATGTTATGCATATTTTACCTCTGTCCAGTGAAGAAAGTTAAATCTATCAATTTCTCTTATCGTGCATAATTGGGACTTTCTTCACAATCGAAATTGCCACCGTCACCTACTGTCGATGTGAAATTTCACCCTTTTTTCCACGTATTCGCTCCATACTGTATAAAGTTTCCACCTTATCCATTGACATTTCTCCAATAAGCCTCTTACCACACTTAACCCATCGTATTTTCACTTCAGAAAGTCAGCGTATTTGTTAACATCAGGATGACCATTAAAATTGAAGGCATATTGATCATGATTAAGTGATGATCTAAATGTGTCTTTCATTGCATTATGAATCCCTTCAAATAGATTCGAGGATATTAACTCAAATTTCCTCGAAAACATCATGTCCAATTGAAACGTAGCGTCTTTGGAGTTTGGAGACTTAAAGGCGGTGAGAGTTGATCCACTTTGCTTCAATAATCATAAAAGATAGTGTGAGTGAAATGTCAAAATAGATTAATCTTTGTTTGATAAGGCTAATAATGTTTATAGAATAAGCATGTGAAAACCCATTGGGTGATTCCAACCGCAACTAAATGAACAAGTCATTCTTTAGTGATTGGTTGAAGAAGAAAAAATTCATGAATAATTACAAATATTTCGTCATATGGAATAAATTACTTGAGAATAAAGACCCGATTGCACAACCTAATTTTTAGCATAAAGGAAGTTAGTTGCAAAGCAATGCAGAAACAAATGCATCCTTATTTTAACACTTATTTTGGATGAAAAGTTGCTTTTAATCTTTGTTCAAACATGACTTATTCTAATTCACTATAACCAACACCAATACTGTTACCTAAAGTACAAATCAAGATAAACTCGGATTACTAGAAGTTCACTTTTGTTATTCCTTGTTGCTAATTTTCTAAACGTTATCCGTTCTTTTAAATTAATTGAAATCATCATCACGCGTCTTCTCAACACGCATTGAATATATTAGTGGTCTTATCAAATTAGCAAAGAATTCTTTATTTATTGTACAAAACCACGTTCCATGCTGTAGCTGCGCTTTTATTCATCAAACGCCCTTTTGAACTTGGAAAATTCAAAGAGAGCACATGAACCCTCTTGGTAACTATATTGCATATCTCGAGAAAAGGGATGGAAACTTGTATTATGAAAGGCAAAATTTGATGATTAAACAATTTTAAACATAGACATGAAGCATTGTAGCTTTAATTAATCTAATAAAACTTCATTTAGTCAATGATTCTCATGTAACAGCCAGTTTGCTGGAGAAGAAGAAACAGGTTTCATGTCTAGGCATCTAAACGCCCGACAATAGTGTGATAGGTCTGTCATTATTAGTCCATTTCAAATATGTGCACATTCAAACATATATTTACCATTTAGTAAGAAATGTCTTCCATTTAAGTGAATTACTAAAATTGAAGACTGGCCGCAATTTTGAATCGGTTAAGCTTAATAGCCAAATGCTACAGAAATTAAACAATTTTAACAAAATTTTGTTTATTGAGTAGTGTCATTGTTTTGAGTAGAATAAGGCAAATCTATTTCATAGCTGATAAAACGACACAACTTCATTAGAGAATTTGGCGTTGCCATTTTGAAATTCACTAAATCCTACTTCTTCTCCAATCCATTTCGAATAAAGATTAATGCAGAAATGAGCTAATTCAAACTTAACTGCATATTATATTTGCTTTGTGATTGAATCAATGTCTTCACCTTCGACAATGACACACCCAAATCAAAAATAGTCTAATGACTATTGACGGAACACAGCGCACTAGCACGTCAACACACATATTACACAGCACGCAAAACTAAATAAACGTGTTCCACTTTATACGTCTGTTTCTTCTATTTCGGAAGAGTTACTATTTAGGAGAATCCGCCATAGCGGTTTCTGAGAATAGTCAAGGCTTATTAAGGTAGCTAAACCACTACAAGTCTTCTTCAAAATCAAGTCACTTAAATTTGTTTCATCATATTAATTCGTCTTCATTTAAAACCTACCGAATAAATAAATACATTTGTTCTCTCAAGAATTAATTAAGGACTGCGTTTGAATATTTTAATTCAGGATCTATGTACTCAAACGTATGTCACATCTTTCCATAAGTAACAAAGAAATTGAATTCGTTTAATTTACTTTATGCATTTTAAAATAGATCGGTTAAAAGTATCAATTTATACATTTCTAATGTTCACCTTGAAATTAAATTTCATTTATCACTGACATTTTTTTGAAAATTTGTGCTTGGTGTACACATGTTTCGAGTTAGAAATTCCTTCTCCAACCACTCTGTGTAAATCGATATGCAGTGTAACTCAAATCGCCATTTAATTACAGAAAACGTCGACTATTCCGAATACCAATAATAAATTGGAAGGAGTACACATTCAGTCAATGAAACAAAATTTAGTTCAAGTCAATACTTAATTATGCAGTACTTTGACACAGAAGTGCAAAACGTAGACAAACAGAGGCAAAATCGATTGCTCTTGATTTCTACTTCCCTTAATCACCTAACTGTATCGAGAAACCGGTGCAATCTGTGTGTAATAAAACTAGGAAGGTCAATGCTGTGATTTAGAGCGGAGGCAATATAATGTTGTGTCAAAGAGTTCTCGTTTTAATCCAATTCGCTATGATGAAGTTGCACGTGTTGTGCACTTGCGCCCTCACGACTTCAAAAGATGTCGTTTGATTTCCTTGATTTCAATAAGCAATTACTAAGCTCTCAAAACCTTTAAGCGCGTGACTTCATGTTATTCACCCCATAATTCACGACTCCTTGATAGACTTAAAACACAAACAAAAAGCATATTTCGTTCGTATTCAGACTTAACCTTTCGCCATCTGCAAAAAATCATAGAGGTTCCGTTTTTCCATATGGTGTTGCCATGATTCTCGTACAAGTTTGATTAGACAAATTTAAACTACCCTGCTAAAAAGGAGACATTCATTTGCAGCGAGACAAACGCAAATAAAGTGATAATCACTTTTCCGTAGTTAAGCTCAGACATACACCGCAGTGGTATATGTCTTCCATGTCCTTAAATTTGTAAATGCAATACTTTGTTAGCACCTTCTCAAGCCAAATTTCTAAAATACCCAGCAAACAATGATGGCATTAATTTAATTATGAGATTTGCAATGTACCGACCTATTACGTACCTGCACATCTAACCTGCCCTAACAGATTTGAATGTACAATACAGAACAGATTTGACAACACGCAAGCGCAAACTTTGGTTATAGACGTAAACAGTTGGCACAAGTTAGCTTTAAGTTATTTTAAAATATTTTAAAATGGTCAAATGCTAAAGAGTGACTAATAGATCCAATAAAACAAATAGGAAGCAATTACTACTTAATACAAAATAAGTGCTGACTCGGGGGTTAGGAATGAGACGAGATATTTGTGGAGCTTTTCGTGTCAGCAACCATATAGATCACTCAAAGAAAACATATTAAGGTCAACAGCCACAGTCAGAGCTGGCATACACATAGGTCTTTTGAGAGTTCATGCATAAGGAGGAAGATATAAGGTGAAGTTAATTGTTTATGAATATTTGAAGCAAACAATTTTGCCCTTTGGAGAGAGCATGGTGCAAATTTAAATCTTCATTCCAAGTATTGGTAATAGAGATCCTCTTCGACTCGCCGAATTCTCAACACAGAAGCAAACGTAGTCTGACGATAAGAAAAATGTAATTGTGATGAGGATAATCGTCTTTTCTTAAAGATATAGTTCATCAAAATTGTCTATGGCACGCAGCAAGAATGCCAATAGAAAGATCCATGGTTTCTGTATAAGGGTTCAGACTGTGGTGGACTGTGATCTATGCACCTACAAACCGTTCTGAACATTGGTGAAATGCCAGTATTCGAGATAGGTTAACTTAGGAAATGCCCATTGAAGATAAATCTTATTGTGCACGATGGTGAGATTAAATAATTTCTGTGCAAAATATGAATGCTGTTTACACAATTCAGTAGAATAAGTATATTAAAACCGAAATCGGGAAAGATCTGCGGTTTGCGTATCCATGTGAGCATGAACTAGTTAAACCACCGATAACATATGATGATTTTGCACTAATCATGGATAACAGAATCGTCTGAAATTCTTGAATTCATCTAAAGTGGTTCATGTTCTGATGTTTTAGATCAAGACTGCAAAATTTGGAAAAAGGGTTTTCATTTGATGCTTATTCGTCATGGCACTTACTTATGACAAATGAAGTTTCCAAACCTGTTATCCAACGAGAAATAAATTATATAAATATATATTGCTGATATAAATTGTGTCTATCAGCTGTTCTCATGTGCCTTTGAATAACAGTTTATGCATCATCAATGTTGTTATTTCTATGCACTTAAAATCTGTAAATATGTTTGAATGAGTTTTTATGGCCTTTTAATAAACATTTAATTATCTTTGTGTGTAGATAATCATCCATTTCTTCACATTGTGAGTTGGAATTTTTGAATCAGCATACACCTTCACTCTACTGATTACCTTTTCGCTCGTCAGCAGGAAATTGTCTCTGAGTTGTGACCCCGCGATTTGGCATGCACTCGTGTTACTAGGAAATCGAATGCGTTCTACGATAGATCAAATGCTTAATTCCATGGGAAAAAACTCTTCTCATAAACTATGCACAAATCTAAACAATCAGCTTTACATCTCCTACTTTGCACTAACGCCCAATCGCACCTACATACACTCTAGTACCTATTAGAGCCGACGTACTTGACATTTTTTCGAAGTGTTCGATTTCAGAGTCGGTCTCATAATTTTAGATTTATGCAAATCGTGAATCGACATCTAATACTGCGTTTGTCACACCATGCAATTTCATCTAGTCTACTTCTATTGCGTTTTGATACTGTTACAATGAGTCTTGTTGCTAACACATTTGGCATTTTTGTTTACTTGCTATATCGGGTTAATCGAAGAGAGAAACGCACAACTTAGTCATAAAATATTAAATGGAACATATTTTTCCATATTTTGCCATATTTTTGTAAGAAATGCTTTTAAAATGGTCAAGAACTGGAGTGTGGATGAATTTATCACAATTAAAAGGGGTCGAAAAAGCAAATAGTGAGCCATAAATACTCAATTTAACGTAAATGCTGACACGGATGTTGGTAAGGAGAGAAGAATTTCGTATCAAGAACCAACAACACTTCACTCAAACAGATGCCAACACAGAAATCTAACACTTCAGGGAGCATACCATGGTCAACAGGAGCAGTCAGGGCCAGAACGCCTAAAGGTATTTTCACAGTTTACACACAATGTGAAGACATAAAGGTCATTTTAATTTGAGGTCAACTGCCGGTTGATAGACTTTTTATCGTATGAGTATACGTTTTCAGAGGTTCACCCCGAAAAGGCAAGTCTGTCGAACACCCTAGAAATGCAAAATAACTATCAAGAGAATTGATGTGCCCTCTTTGGAGTTTCCAAGTTCAAAACGGAGTTATTTGAAAAATAGTGCATCCATATCATGGAACGTGTGTTCGTACAATAAATAGGGAATTTACTGTTATGTAATAAGACCAAGAATATGTTCAATGCATGTAGAAAAGACGCATGATGATGATTTAAGATAATTTGAAAGATCGGATAAAGTTTAGAAAATCAGCAAGAACTTTGCTTGACTTCAAGAAATGGCAAAAGTGAACTACAAATAATCCAAGTTTATCTTGTCTACTTGGTCATCTCTAAAGGATTACAGGGTTTCGATGAAATGTGCAAAAATATACGCTCTTAAAATAAGCAAATATTCGCTCTTTGTATTGAGAGATTTAAAACAACTTCATTATGGTCAGCATGTTGACATCATTTTCACTTGCATTGACGTTGTCCTATTATTGGACAAGCTCTTCTTCGGATTGCCGAAAATCATACTTGGCAAAGTTCCGGCCAAAGCTATGCATTCCAGACGACCATGATTTACCTTGAATGCATCTCTTTGGATAATACATCACAAGGCTATTCAATTGTAAAAATTTTCTGCTTTTAAAATTTGCTAACAAAGACTGAAATGTGCAATTCATTTTCAGCATTGCTATTTTCATCGAAAAATCCATTGACAGATTCCAACAGCAACTGGTGAATAGAGTGAACTGCTGAAAATGAAAGTCACGAGTAACTGCAAATAGTACTTAGAATAAAGTAACTTACTTGAGAATATGTATGCAATCGAGCAACCTGGCATGGATTATAAAATGATGTTAAAAAAAACATAGCATTAAATGTGGTCAAGTACATTTGTTGAAGTTACTGAAATTAAATAGACATTAAAGTAGTCTTGCCGAAATGGAAGTACTTTAAAGTGGAGTAGAAATTCAGTCGAAATACTTAACGTTAAATACACATTTCTTTATTAAAAACAACTAGTGAATGAATCTGTGTTATGGAGTGCGCAGAAATCTGTCATTTCACATTCCGACTTACTATTGGTCTTTTGCCTCTGTGGCAAATGTTGGAAGAACATGTAGAATCTGGCAAATCTTGGCCCTCTATTGCAAAAGGGCATTAATTTGCAGCAAAACCAAAAAGGAAAGATTAATAAACATTTGCTTATATGTGTGCTTCAACATATTTCAAACTTTTGTATATCTACCTTTTATATGGTTAAATTGTGTTGGTGACCTATTTTAAAATTTAATGCAAGGTCATCAAAAGCTATGACTTAAAAATGGAATTGATTGATTAACGCCGGTGGTATGCGTGCAAAAACAGAATAACCTGAATAAAAGCATAAATGGAGCTGAATACGTTGCACTGCATAAGTATTTTACGACTTTCAACTTAAAGTCTTTCTTTACTACATTAATGTCTGAAAAATAACTTCTAACCTTCACGCTAATACCTTTTACAAAACTGTGTTTGCAAATAACGCAATTCAAAGTAGAAATTGTATTTCGTTGGAATTAGAGATTTCACCCACGCAACTAGCATTATAAGATATATTCCCATGAAGCAAATAGTGGCTTATGTCTATCTTAATATAGTTTACTTGAAGGCAAGACATCTCGACCCGAGGCATTATATTCTTATGCTGTCTACATGTTGACAATATTAACAATACATAACACCCATTATCCTGAACGACAACTTAGGACGCTCAAATAAATAGAAGATGAGATAATAATCTGAGAGAGAAAGAGTATAAACAATGAGCCAATGCCCTTCTTTATTTTGACTTAGCGATTTCCCTATGAAAATGCAAACCGTATGCATTGCATTCATTAAGTTTTTCCGACTTTTACATTATCTGATTTGGAGCTGAATTGTTGCAAGTAAAATATGCATTCTCGTTGATGCATGCTTATTTATTTTTTTCACGATTAATGTCGATATGCTGCAGCTTTCTTCAGCCCACAGCCATACAGGAAGAAATTGTGCATTGCATTCTTTTTCATAAGTTCATAATAAGAGCATTTTCTGACTGCAAGTCTTCCACACAAATATTGTTTCATGATAAATATCTTTTCGAACCGTTCAATGGAAATAATGTTGACAATGTTTTTGCTGTCATCTAATTCAGATTGATCTTCGCCCCTCTGAAAATGAGAGAGCAATAAGGTGAAAGATTTCTTATCAAAATTGTAAATGGGAAAGTTGATAACCTTGACCTTCTAAAGATCTCTTATGCCACACTTATTGAGGCCAACAATTTGGCCCCATTTCGGGATGCATTAACCTCCACACCTAAACTATTGTTGTTCATCACATTGTTCATATTTGTGGATCATGTGTTCTCCTCCAATTTCTATCTTTTCTACCACGCAAAATTTATACTAAATCTACTTCAAAATTTTCATTTATCTCTTTTTGAGCTTTAAATTTACCGGATAATTTCAATGATTTAAGTGCAGACTTGAACGGGTATTATACCTACCTCAATGTGCTAAATCTCGTCACATGTCTCTGCAAAACAGTGCTCAACGACTAATTTCTGCGTGAACCCGCAAGAGACACTAGCGGCATTCCTACAATTATTTTATTTGCTCATACTGACATTTTATCCGAACTTTGGCATTCTGTGTTGATCCATGTTGAATCCATACATTTTACTGTTGACGTTGTTGTTAGAAGCAGCTCTGTTCGTTCTCAACACCTGCGTTGACTGACATTGAATCCTTTAGCAAGAAATTTAACATCCTCTTGTATGGTATACCTTTTTTAACATTTCACATTTAGCATTCACTTTTAAGGTGAACTTTGTTGTAGTACGACAAATCCCAGCAGTTCAATTAAGAACAGCTGGAGCAGTGCAAATGATCACAAACTACGCTGACGATAGTACAGGAGCGTCTTATTTTAATTTACTTAGGGTATTGTCAGTCACATGGTGCAACTCCAATCTCAATTGCTTCAAGCTAATAGTCGGTTTTGAGTAGGCTGCATTTACGATTGAAGGGATCTGTCTACCATTAATTTCATGAATTACTTATTGTGAATCACATGTGCACCTTTGATTTCAATCTAACTCATATCGTTTACATTGTTTTAAGCTAAAATATATTCGTAAATTTAAAATGGTCTGTTGAAAATCTACACTTCCACTAACCTTTCAAATTATTTTCCCTTCATGTATTGTTACTCCAAATCATATTGCTATTACACCTGAAACAAATAGTTTTAGGTTTGGCTTACTTAAACTTCAATGTGCCACGCATTGATGTGGGCTTTATTCGTTCCTGTGTTGAGTGAGGTTGAATGATTTATCGATAGACTTCACAAATTTGTTGGTCAAGTTAAATGTTAGATATTGACTTATGGATAAATATCATATAGTGCAAATCTGTGATAAAAGTAGATGTAAAGTTGATTTTTGAGCACTTCTGTACCATATGATCCTAGCAATTATTGCCATGCGTCGTTGAAAGTCTAAATTGTATTCAACCCGCCGTCGACGTCATTAATAGGAGAGTTTCCAATTTGTGAATCCTTCTATCACAATTTCGGAATAACGCACCTTTATGTACCTCGAATTCATATTTGATCTTCGTTAAATTTTTGAGCAAATGAATTCACATACCTCTTTGTTCAATTTAACTTTTTGTTACTTATAGGAAAGTGTATTTAACGAAGAAAGAACGTGGTTTTAATTAGATAAATACGAATATATAGCGATAATGAAATGCATTTACTGAGTATATCGGAGAATGACTTCCACATTGCCATTTACCTTCAATTACTCATTTCGATCAAAATCCTAATATTCATTTTATCTATCTTTTCACATCTGCGCTTTTCAAATGTGTGTACGATGAATCATGAAACAAGGCATTTCCAACATTTGTAAGTCCAATTTGCTTTTGGATGTTATTTGGTATTCTTTATATGACCCTTTAAACATGTTCGCTAAAAGTTGCTTCACATTATTTCACTCATATGCTACTATTGCCCTTATTACATCACAGATTTTGAAAAACAAATTAATAATAAATCGATAAAGTGGAGTTTTAATTTGATAACAATTGGTGGACGCGTTGTAAGTAAGTAAAGGAAATAATTTGAATACGTTCACCAATCTACAAGAACGGTCAATGAGAAAATTGTCTGTGAGCATCCCAATTTTCTAAGCGTTATCTGTTAATTTAATTTATTTAAAACCATCATCATTAATATTGGATTTAATAAACTAGTTGTAAATTTTTTAATTAATGTACAGACACGCGTTCAATTATCCAGAAACTCTGATTTGTGTTCATTAAGCAAAGACATTGTTTTGAGTAAAAGCCATTTGGTAAATAAATTGCATTTCTCGAGAAAAGAATTGAAGCTTTTGTTAATAAAATCAAAATTTAAACAATAAACAATTTTAAACGTAGAAATGAAGCAATTTAATCCTTAATTTATCCAATAAAACTGCACTTAATCAATAATGCTCATGCAACAGCCAGTTTGCTGGAGAACAAGAAACAGAATAGCAATAGTGTGATATGTCTGTCTTCGTTAGTCCATTTCAAATATGTGTACATTCATACATATATTTACCATTTTGGTGAGAAATGTCCTCCATTTAAGTGAAATATTAAAATTGAAGACTGGCCGCAATTTTAAATCTGTTAAGTTTTATGGCCAAATGCTACAGAAATTAGGAAATTTTAACAAAATTATGTCATGGTTTTGAGTAATTTGAAGCAAATCTATTTTTATGGCTGATAAATCAATACAATTTCACTGGAAAATTTGACATTTTCATTTTGTTACAGGGGTAGAAAAATGGGTTCATTAATCATGGGGATGGTTCGGAGGTCATACGGCTGCGTCAACATCTTGGCCGACGAATATCCATGGCTCAAAAGTCATGCTTTGCGTTTGGTGGGTTGACTGACTTAGCATAATTTATTATGAGCTTCTGAAACTGTCTAAAGTCATCGCAGTTGAGCGTTATAGAATGCAATTGACGTTCCTCAGCCGTGCTCAAAAAAAGAAAAAAACGACCACAACGACAACGAGAGTCACGATAAGGTTATTTTAGGGCATGATAATGTTAGACTTCCTCACGTTGCCAAAACTATTCTTCTTTACTACCGCTTGCCTTTCTGTTTGCTTTAATTATGCCAGTCCCTTATATAATATTTGTAATGGGTGTTTAATGTGCATTCGTTATTAATTGGTTTTATGCACCTTTTGAAAGTTACACTAGAAAAATAACTTGGGTACGTGATCAAGGAAGTGAATACCTGTTCAATCACGAGAAGGGTCTTCACTCAAATAAATGTATAAAAACCTACGAGAGATACTTATAAATATGTGCAAATTAGAAGGTTAATTGCATCAAGGTCACATTATCGACAAAACCTCTCCAATATGACACGTTCAACATCTTTGCGATAATTCGCATCAGCATGCAAAGTTATTCCGGAGGAGCACAGATCTCTATCCAAAAACCTTGGTCATTTTATAGACATTAGGTGTAGAAACTCTGCTGCAATATCAAATGTGTTTGCCTAATAGGTCTAGACAAATTACAATGAAACCATGAGTACAGTATCTTTTTCGTTAAGCAAAAATTATAAGAAATTCTGCTACATGTGCATTTTGGTTATCACCAACATTTTTTTAAATTTTGTACCATCACATTCGCTTTTATTGCAAATAAACATCTTATGTTAAAAATATGAACACTCGTTTAATCTAGTCAATTACCATTTTCCGAATTAATTCTATGTAAAGCATATTTTATAAAATATATATAGACATCCTCGTTTTAATTGGAGGAAATGAGACATCTGCACAAATGTAGTAGATCAACCTGTTTGAAAAAGTCTATTTATGAATATGTGGGACACGTCACCGCAAGCACGCGCAGACCAAACATCCAATCAAAAGCCTTCGTTTGTTTTATCTAATCCGCCATGCTGATTATGTCTAAACTTACCGTGTTTCATATCACGCGATATTGAGACTGTGAATAAGCGTGTTCTTTTGTAACACGTCCTTTTCCTAGCTTTGCAGTAGCTTAGCAAATTCTGTGGGACTAACTAACTAGAAGAAATGATCGCAGAGATTTCGAAGAATAATCAAGGCTTATTCAGGTAGCTAATCCGCTACTAATCTAAGATTGATTACCGGTTTAATTTACAGTAATTATTTATTTTCAACATAGCATGCACTTATTTTTTATTACCATTTATATTTATTTAATTATTGACGCGCTACTGAACAAAGTTGGTACGTGGTTCATTAAGATTGAAGTAAGAATGGTATTGATATGATAGAGAAAGGCGTTTTTATCAAATTCTGACTGGTGCATTTGGATGTTTTATCTATCACATTCAATCCTCAGTTACAACAGTGGGCTCACGATTTAGCATTACGCACTTTCAGATTAAATCCTAGGATTAATGCTTGTATGAACAATTTTTAATATACATTGGTTTACAATTTTATATAATAAAATGTCAAATTACCTTTACCACAGCAATAACTATTGACGAGAATTGCAACGCTGCAAATTAGTATGGAGTAGTTTCTTATTGTCTGAATCATAAATTGTAAATAAAGCTCTTTTGTTTTCTACTTAAACAGTTGTTGCGTAAGATGTGATCCAAGCTAAAGGGTACGTGAATCGACAAATGATAATAGGTAGATTGCGCCATGTCACCTACATAGGTAAGCAAGTTTCTTTTTTATGGGAACGCCCTCCCATATTTTTAAAGTAAATGTGAACCTACAAGCATGTTTTAAACCATCGTTACTGTTAATCTTTTCAACGTGATTTGCGCTTTATTCAGTAATGCATGCATGATAGCATTCCTCGTCAAACATTCACATTTAACCTTTCAAAACACCCAATCTACTAAATTGTGTCGATAGTATTTATATTTGTTTATAAATTTTTAAATCCGACAGGATGCATAGTAAATTAATTTACTACAGATAATTTCTCAATTACCGAATCTAGATTTCAACAGTGTTCAGAAGAGTTAATGCTAACTGGTTCTCAAGATGTGTAGACGAGAGTCAACGTAAATATCAGCCATGATCACATGTCAAATGTCGTTCTTTAAACAGCTTTGATGCATTTTACCTACTTTAGATACTAAAAAATGGACTTCTTCATAATGAATTTCTTTTCAAAGCTTCCTCTACACATTTAAATCTTAGGCTGACATCACGAACGCCTAAACTGCGCCGTTTCAATTAATTATACATCAAACTCATGAAATCGGGGTACAATAAATTCAATGAAGTAAAAACTTGGCTGATCAATGAAGTCGATTGGGTTGACCACAATAAAGATTGATTCGGGCAAGTTAATTGGCAAACTGTGGACAATATTAAAGACGGTGAAAGTAACTAGAGTTATATATGGTCAAGAGATATCAATATATTTATTTCTAAGAGTAACATAAACACGCTTTAATTTGAAGTGACACCATTGATTAACCCTTTAACGCCCCAAGTATTTTCTTTAAAAACGCGCCCAACCTCACTCACGTATGTCTTACTGCAGGGGCATGCTGACGTGATGAGTTTCGATTGTGATTGGCGAAGGATATAAACATATTGAACCTGTTTCCAAAGGCAATAGCACCTACTTTTACGAGTCTAGTGTTAATGGAGCGTACGTTCCTAAGGGTGCTAAAGGGTTTAGAGACTTACGTTAATAAAATAGTAAATACCACAGAACAGGATATCTGAGAATAGAGGATTGAAATCACGAATATTGCCTTAGCTACTATTTATGAAAATTTAGTTTTATCTAAATATTCCCCATTACATAGTGAATGATCGTCACAGAATCTGATTTGTTTATTGTTTGCAAATATGACATTCGAGAGACATTTCAAATATTGTAAAAACTAAATAAAATCAATATTTTCAGTTGAATACAATTAGTTTAAATGAACTTGTAAAGGCAAAATTCGCATCAGATCATAAATTTCTCTTCGATATCATCTTCAATATCCATAAGTGCTCGCATTGGAACAGAATGTTCTACATCATATCTGCATTCCATCTATATCTTTGATTAACTCTGTGCAGTTGGGCATTTGTTCTAATGCACACGAGTTCAAATTTCAAGATTTGTGTTGAATTTCACTTTCTCCCACTTACTGAATCTGCTAATTATTTTTCTTAGTGCGATAGGTGAAGAATGCTTATCCGGTATATCCTAGGCTGTTCAAGACAGCGGATCGCACTACTCATCAACTTAGGCCTTTTAACTGCACTCGAAATAGAATCAAACTCAATTTCAATTAATGCAAAGACGATTGAAATTCATTTAGTTTAGTTGAGTGTCTAATGCCGTTTTTTGTTTTATCTACTATAGCTAAAACATCATTCGAAACACATATGATGCTTTTGAATACGATTGTTAAGATAAATATAAATACTGACTTACCACTGTTGCTATGCCCTGAAAAATATGAAAATTTTAATACCATTACTGTCACTTAGTGAAATGAACTATTTTTTTCTTCAGCGCTTTCTGAAATACAATGATAAAACCTAGTACTCAAGACATGTAACTATTTGTGGTAGATCGTACTTCACACACTCGCTGAATTAGCGATTTGAGGTATCACCAATTGTGTGCGAAAATATATTCCCAGTGATTTGAATGTAATATCGATTGGCGCTAAATAACTTGAAATTTTTTTAAATTCAAGAGGGTTTGCATTTGTTAACCCAGCTTTGCTTAAATGAACCATGCAAAGAAATTATTTGCTAGTTCTTTAATATGTAATTTTTTTATAAATGCAGATTAAAAAAATTAATTAGAGCGCATGCTTTAGTAATATTGATAAAGGCAATGAATTTCAGATATAAAGGTAAAAATATTGTACTTTATAATTTGAAACTTACTGCTACACTCGGCTATATCAGGGGACTCCCCTAGAGTGAGAAAATAACTTAGGTATGACAAATAAATCAAGAAGAGTGTGCTTTCAAATGTAAAATACCTTCTTTTCCAATAGACAGAAACTCCTATACCTGATCTGTCCGCCGAAAAAACGAAATTACTTATTAATACCGGTTCTTGTACTTCTATCTGTTCTTCAAGTTCGTACTCAAGTGTGTAATCAAGACGATCGTCAACCTCCTTTTTAGTGAAGTCGCCTTTAGAGTTAAATATTGGGTATTAGGTTGCGTAAATTACACTTATATTGTGCTCATATTTACTCACTACAATATTTCGAATCGGAGCGCGAATTAGCTTTCATTCCAGTCCATTCACATAATCGTGAAGTCCTCACAAGCAAAAAACTCTTAAAAAGAAAATATTTATGATTTTTATGAAATAAAATTACAACTAGATTAAAAAACATTGGTCACTTCAATTATCATCACTTTTTCAAATAAGTTAATCCAACATATAAATAGTTGAAATTCAATCACATTGAAACACAAATTCGCCTTCACATTGCTTTCCGATCCATTTATGGAAAATTTTACATTAAGAGAATTCTCTCCATTTGCAAATCTGGCAAGCAAAAACGATACTTGTGGTTTCACATTTCCTAAAATAACCCAACAAGAATACTAATAAAATAAATCATTTAAAATGTTACTACAAGCATTGTAGTCTCGATTTATCATCTCTAGCATTCGAATTCTTCTAACCTGTTTTAACGGGCTTGAATATGCATTTTGGGACAAAATTAGCAATACACGTGCCTTTGATAACAGCGACAAGCAATTGATCGTTTTTTGTAAAGTCAACAATTGTAATATTAATGTAGTCTATAAAATGGTTGGTAATTAAATGCATGATTAGTAAATAGACAATCGTTACCAGATTCCGTTTTACAAGGGTTCCTACCCACTGTGCCATTCACCTTACAATTCGGACTTCCTATTGTGACGGGAAAATACTTGGATTGCTCATAGAGGAGAATGTACTGAAAGTTGCAAAATAGAAGAAGATCACGCAATTGAATCAATATTTACTTCAGCCACAGACACAGAAAATACCATGGGTTCTGTTTTCCCATTTGGTGTTGCGATGATTCTCGAACATGTTGAATCCGGCAAATCTTTGCCCTTTATTGTAGAAAGAGCATTAATTTGCAGCAAAATCAAGACGTAAATATTAACAAACATGCGTTTATATGCGCGCTCCAACATATTTTAAACTGTTATATATCTGCCATTTATATAGTTAAATTGTGTCGGTGCACTATTTTAAAATTCAATGCAAAGTCATCAGAAGCTATGACTTAAAAAATGGATTGATGAACGTAGGAGAGATGTGTGCAAAAACAGAATAATCTGAATAAAACCATAAAAAAATTAATCCATCCTATACAGCGACGTTGAATACGTTGCTTTCCATAAGTATTTTACGACTTTCAACTTAAAGTCTTTCTTTACTACATTAATGTCTGAAAAATAACTTTTAACCTTCACGCGAATACCTTTCACAAAACTGTGTTTGCAAGTGACACAATTAAAAGTAGAAATTTTATTTAACCTTCTCGTTGGAGTTAGAGACTTCACCCACGCAACTAACATTAATAGATATATTCCCATGAAGCAAATATTGGCTTATGTCTATCTTAATATAGTTTACTCGAAAGCAAGACATCTCGACCCGAGGCATTATATTCTTATGCTGTCTACATGTTGGCAATATTAGCAATAAATAACATCCATTATCATGAACGACAACTTAAGACGCCCAAATAAATAGAAGAAATTGATAATAATCTGAGAGAAGGAGGCTATGGACAGCGTGTAAACATTCTTCTACAATATGACTTGGCGACTCTCCTATGAAAATGCAAACCGTAATCATTGCATTCACAAAGTTTTTCCGACTTTTACCTTATCTGATTTAGAGCAGAATTTTTACAAGCAAAATATGCATTCTCGTTGGTGCATGCTCATTTATGTTTTCCACGATTAATGTCGATGTGCTGCAGCTTTCTTAAGCTCACAGCCATACAGGAAGAAATTGTGCTTTGCATTATTTTTCATAAGTTCATAATATGAGCATTTTCTGACTGTAAGTCTCTCACACGAGTATTGTTTCATGATCGAACCGTTCCTCGAACCGTTCAGAGTAAATAATGTTGACAATGGTTTTGCTATCATCTAAGTCAGATTGAGACTTGCTCTTCTAAAAATGAGAGAGCAAGTAGGTGAAAGATTTCTTATCATAATTGAAAATGGGAAGTTTGATAACCTTGAAATTCTAAAGATCTATTATGCCACACTTATTGAGGCCAACAATTTGGTCCTTTTCTGATGAATTAGTTCAAAATCATTCAAGTTCTCGCATTAATTCAAATAACTCGTTTTCAGAATGGAGAAGGCAATTTGGTTTAAATTCTTTAACGTATTTAAAGTGGATTTCAATCCACTGAAATGGACTTTAGAATAAAGCTTTTGCCGGACTAGTGTAATTGAGAAACGATTTCAAATTGCTGTTGACTAACTTAACCGACACAATCTAATTATCATATTGATGAATGCATTTTTAGTTGAATTTAAAAATAAATGCACTTTTCTTCAATTTGATTGTATACTCCGTGTAGGAATGCTGAATAAAAAGGTATGCATCAATGTGAAATTTTTCAGTTTTACCATTCTGCCTAAAGCTAAAATGAAATCAGAGTCTTTCAAGAGCGATACGAAGATCAGTTAGGTTTGACAGCATGCGTATTGAAAAGATGTCAACGGTTGGGATGGAAGGTGCAGTTAGGAGCAGAATGAGGAATCGGTAAGAAAAATGGATGACTATCCGGTTTGTAAAGAACAGTCAAAACGTGATTGAATAAGTCAAAGGGCCGTTTTCACGCACATTTCTGCTTGATATTTAAAAGGTGGACACTGTAAAATATATATACATTAAACGGAGCCATTTGTCGTGGTGTGGAAATGCAACATTGTTTTCATTACTGTGAAAACCTTTTCAAATGGATTGTTTAATTTTAATTTATTTTATGCCTTCTTAATTGACAAATAACTATTTAAAATGAAATTTGGTTTTCAAAAATGCTCGTATAAAATTTGTTCATTGAATATCAACTGCAACATTTGAATTGAAAAAAGGAATGACAATTTCCTTTTCGAAATAGACGAACAATAGGTATCAAGTATGAATTTATACGTATGTCTTTAAAACTGCACTCATTTTTCAAAACGAAATAGGATTAAATAGTTAAAGTTGAACCGAGATTGGCAAAAGAAAACTTTATGAATTCAAGAATTCGTGTCTTAGATGATTTCATCCTAATCGCCTATACAGAGTGTGATTTGAACACAATTCGTTATCGGTAAGAAAGTAGAAGATTTCATTCCATTAACTACGGCGTAATTCGCCTGCTAATGCGAGAATCCTCAAAATAGGCTTTCTTGATCACCATTTAAGAAGAAGTTAAGTAAGTATGATCATATTTCAATTTGCCGAATTAATTGTCAATCAGATGAAGAATTTCAAGATCCATTAACCTCCCCCACTTAACCAATAATTTTCCATAAGGAGGCAGTATTCAAACGTGGAGGGATTATACCTATTATTCACATTATTCGTTATCGTGAATCATGTGTTCTCCTCCAATTTCTATCTTTCCTACCACACTATATTTTTACTAAATCTGCTTCAAAAGCTTCCTTTATCTATTATCGAGCTTCAAGTTTATCAGATAATTTCAATGATTTAAGTGCAGACTTGAACGGGTATTATACTTAGCTCAATGTGCAAAATATCGTCACATGTCTCTGCAAAACAGTGCTCTACGACCAATTTCTGCGTGAACCCGCAAGAGGCACTATCGGCTTTCCTAAAATTTTTTATTTGCTCACATTGACACTTTATTACAACTTTGGCATTCTGTGTTAACCCATGTTGATTCAATACGTTGTTGTTAGAAGCAGATCTATTCGTTCACAATCCCCGTGTTGATTGACATTGAATCATTATCATTAAATTTAGCATTCTTTTAAAGTTGAACTTTGTTTTACTTTTCATAAATGTGCTTTTAAAATTATATCCGCTGTGGAGTAATTAAATAGGTTACAATGAGGTATGCTGCTTTCAAGATTCACGCACCTCAGTGCATTACACGAATTTTGAATTTATGACGAAGGTTCATGAACTGATTTGCACTCAGCATTATAACATCAGTCATATGCGTCAGAGACAAATTTCTAAAATTAGTTGAATAAATGAATTAAATAAACGAATGTGTTAGCTCTTTGCACGCGCACATTGAAAACCAAGTGGTTCCTAGTCAAAGACGTATATATGATCATATTCATATCGAAATCGTGTAATTTCTTGCTCAAAATCGATTAACCATTAGAAGAATGGGTTAGTTAAAGTGCGTTGCTTATAAATTCTAACAAACAAAAAAATATTCTTGTTTCTAAGATCTACTCTGGAAAAGCAAGTGAAAACGTGCAGATACGTGAAAAATAACTGAAACCTTACTTTGAGATGCTATCTGCTAAATCTGCGTTAACTATGCATAACTATCCGTTAACTATGTATATCTATTATTGCTCTAAATTATGTGCAAACAACAAGTGAGCAATTAATTAGCACAATTACAATAAAAGCTATTATTTCCTTCAAATTTAAATTAATGATGCAATATTAATCAAATCAATACGCTTTCGAATCTTGAGACTACAGAAGGGCAGTGACAATTATTTGCTATGTACCTGGAGACTTTACAAAAACAATTTAAATATATGATGACCAGTAAAAGCTCGCGTCGTCAATTTTCTCACCTCATAAAATTGTGTCTTAAAGCACATTCTTTATTAACATAATATTCAACTTAATCAATGATGCGACGTCAACTTTGAGAGGCATTGGTCATTTCTGACGAAAAATGTTACAATTTCTTAATCATAGATTACTGCAGTTACTTCGAATTCTTCATTATTGGCTCCTAATTGGCATTTTAACCGGCTGAAAAGAATCTCAAATGTGGTCAATTCACTTGTCAAATTTTATTCTGCCAAGTTTTCGTTAATTATACTACAGTAATTTATTAGTCACTATTAGTTCGAATTTGACAAATTATATGCTACAATAGTGCACATGCATTATGACCGATTATGATGAAAATCTATGATTGAAATTTGTTGAATTAACTTTGGAATACAGTGGGTTGCGATTAACAAACTTTTGCTTATATGCGTGCTCCAAAATTTCAAACTTTTATATATCTGCCTTTTATATGGTTAAATTGTGTTGGTGAACTATTTTAAAATTTAATGCAAGGTCCTCAAAAGCTATAACTTACAAATAGGATTGATTGGTTAACGTCGGTGGCATGCCGTGCCTACAAACAGTGAGCAATTAATTAGCATGATTACAATTACAGCTATTTTTTCTTTCAAATTTAAATTAATGATACAATATCAATCAATTCAATACGCTTTTGAATCTTGAAAATACAGTGGCGCAGTGACAATTATTCGCTATGCATTTGGAGACATTACGAAAAACTACTTACATTTATGATGACTAGAAAAGCTCGAGTCGTCACTTTTCTCATCTCATAAAATTGCATTTTACAACACTTTCTTTACTAACACAATTAAAAAATTTCGATATTTCATAATCATAGATTGCCCTAGTTACTTCGTCTCCTTTATTGTTGGTTACTAACTTGCATTTTAACTGGCTGGAAGGAATCTCCGATGAGCTCAAATCGTTAATTATACTAAAGTAATTTATTAGTCTCTAGTAGTTTTATTTGAAAGATTATATGATATAATAGTGTTCACGCATTATGTGCGATTATGAGCTAAAACTATGATGAAGTTTGTGGAATAAATTGTGGAATTCAGTGGGTCGCGATTAAATTCCATTATAGTGACGTTAATTGTCACTAACGTCAAAGTGAACATTTTACCGAAGTTGTTCAGAGAATGACATGTGGCACTTGAGCAAGAAGTGCTTAAGTGGCGTCTCGTTTATGCAGCTATTTTTAAATGTTGAAATCGAGATTCGTTGAGTGAAATATTTCTTTTGAGCATCAATTTAATTGTGTTTGAGGTGGTGTGAAATAATTTATAAATAAATATAATTACTTCATATAAATGTTAGCAGAACACGTGTGATGAAAGTGCAACCGTAGAAGAGTCATGAGACGTGTGGTGGTTTGTGCGCAAGTGAATAAGACAATGATGCGCTCAGGAAAATCTGGCCCCAATGAGGGATTAATGGATACTCGCAGGTTCTCCTTTATTTTGAAACAGAAGTCGATGTCATCAAAGGGGAAGAGCGTCTTCTTTGAAGTAAATGAAGTGCAATCTCGCTTACGCCCGCATCGGCTTCCCTCAACTGAACCTCCACGTATGTTCACTTAATTAAGACAATTTTGCACTGCTGACTATCACAGCGCTCCAAAAATTATCTACATTAAAAACCATTTAAAATGTGTCGTGGCTTTTCTGCACTGCACCATCTCTTTTAAATTAAAAATGCTGAATATTTAGCGAAAAGCGCGAAGTTCGGTGTCATTCTTGGGATTAAAATGAATCACAAGTTTCGACTTAATAAACAAAAGTTTTAATAAGAATATAAAACCGATCTTATTAAGTTGGCATTTAAGCAAATTAGAACATGTCATAATCCCACACCCTTGCGCAGTGTGTTAATTAAATATTCTAGTCCACCCTTCATTACATTTCGTCTCTCTTCACCTCACAGCGTGTCTCATCCCAACTATACAATAAGACTGTTGGCTCATTGGACTCATTTCCCACTCGCATTTATAAGTACACTCCAACTGTTGGCCTTAGTCTGGTCGTTAAATATGAATTAATAATTATTCTAGTCCAGTAGATATCAAAAATGTTCTTCATCCAGTCTGAATCACTTATAGCAAATTCAATTAATGTTAGTTTAATCGCATCACTATTAATCATTCATAGTGCTTCTTTTCAGAACACGAAAATTAGAATTTATGTGAAGTAAATGACCACCAAGAGTGTCAAAACAGTTTATTCTCAAAAGCGTAAATGATGTTAGTGAAAAGATGGTCGCTGAATAAGGAAAATCACCCATAATCTGACCGTAAATTCTCAAAATCATCTGGTTTTCTATTTATATATTTGGTGGGAACTCTCACATCCCATTTCCAACTCACAACTGAAAGCAATTGAATCAATATGATAAAGGTATTAGGAAGTAAGTTCGATTCACGCAAGTATTAATTAATAAGTTGAAAATTATTCTGCGTTTCAACCTCATAAGCGTGCTTATCTTATAAACCTCAAAATTTATCGATATTCAGTGATTTACTCATTTAGCAAAAACAAGCATTGGTGAATCTTCATTAGCAAGAACATTAAACACTAGGTGATAATCCTTACATTAAATAATGACCCTTCTTACTTTTAGCCATTTTATGCGGGAATTCTCTCACCTTGTTACCATTTAATGATTTGAAAGAAAAGGATCAATGTGATATAATTGATGAGAAGAAAGTGCTGATAACGAAAGCAACATCTGGGAAATCACTCGATAACAACAAAAAACATTTCTTAGTTGCAAGCCTCCTTATGTGAAACATTCAAGTAGGATATTTATTGACTTCAAAAACTTAAAAATAGCGCATTTGAAATGCATTCGTTTTATCTTGATTACTTGTTGTTGTTCACAAAAATTTCAGGTTTTAGGCAGGAGTTTTATCAGATCAACCTTTTCAACTCAGAACAGATTTGCTCACTTTGAAAGGAGACCTGTAATAGAAATCTTACTAGCTAGGGCTACCATCACAATATGGCTAGGAACAGCCAAAATGCTTCAGAATATTGTTTGCTTTCTCATGGGCATCAGCAAGAAATCATATGTTGCAAGTACTCTGCTTCCGTCAAACTCATCTACTGAATATTATATAGTAAAACAAATATGACAAGTGGGAGAAAAGAGTGGTTTGGTATTGGCTGAGGGAATATCCTTCCACCTAAATAGCGTCAAATACCTAGGGTAAATTAATTCGCCAGTGGAAAACTCTGCAATGTTTTGTTTTAGTAAATTATTTTCATCACTCAATAAATAATTGTATATGAAATATTTGCGACCTGTGAGGTGTTAAATACAAAACTCAACATAAAAATGAACTTCTATGGTCGTTGTCCGCGTATTGGATAAGCTAAGCTTTTCTATTTTCTAAATCATCAATACTAAATAAACGTGTTCCACGGTATAGGTCTGTTTCTTCTGTTCCGCAAGACTTACCATCTAGTAGAATCCGCCATAGCGGTTTCTGAAAATAGTCAAGGCTTATTAAGTAGTCAATCCTCTACAAGTCTACTTCGAAATCAATTCACTTCATATAATTTTGCCGCATTTGTTCGTCATCGTTTAAGTCAAAACGAATAAATTAATACATTTCTTCTTTTAAGAATTAATTAAGGACTGCATTTCGACAATGTCTCGCCAAAAGTTGGAATATTTTACTTCAGGATCTATTTACTCAAACGTATGTCCCACGTTTGCATAAGTAATAATAAATTGAATTCGGTTACTTTAGTTTATGCATTTTAAAATAGATCGGTTAAAATTATCAATTTATTCATTTGTAATGCTTACCGTGAAATTAAATTTCATTTATCACTGACATTATCTAAAAATTTGTGTTTGGTGTACACAAATTTTGAGTTTGTAATTCCTTCTCCAACCACTCTCTGAAAATCAGTATGCAGTGTAACTTAATTGCAGAAAACGTCGACTATTCCGAATAACAATAATAAATTGTAAGGTGTAAAAATTCAGTCAATGAAAAAAATTTACTTTACGTCATTTACTTGATATTGTGATTGGCTAGCAATTTTGATTGAGCAATACTTTGACACGGAATTGCTAAACGTAGACAAACAAAGGCAAAATCAATTGCTCTTGATTTCCATCTCCCTAACTCTCTCACCTAACTGTATCGTGAAACCGGTCCAATTTGCGTGCAACAAAACTGGGAGGGTCAATGCTGTGATTTAGAGCTAAGGAAATATGGTGTGATGGCGTAATAAACTTTTGCTTTAATCCAATTCGCTATAATGAAGTTGCACGTGTTTAAGCCAAGGTCAGTTTAACAACAAAGTCATTGAAATTGGAAAATGAGAACAAACTTTTGCATTTAATCACATCAGGTGTCACGCCTAAATCCAATAGTTATTCCATTCAGAATTCTAAATAATTAAGGATAATATGTATAAGGTATATATAAGTGATATACCTCCTTTAGTCCAATATGCCGTAACCGCTAAGCGTGGTCGCTCGTTGAAAATGCAAGAAATGTGCAATGTACCATAATTGCTCGATTTTACACCAAAGTGTAATCTAATTGATGTTCCTCCTCGTTCTTCGTAAAGTTAAAACCGTTTAAGTCGCACATACGTGTCACGGAACCACTGGATTAGGAAAATTAACAGCTACAGCATGTGAAGAATCAAAAGAATGGGAGGCTGGAAGTACTAATTGATGGTAATGTCAACGTGCACATACTTTTCTCATTAGTTATTCGAACTCAAAAGTCATTAAGGAGAAGGATGTTAGAGATTTGTCAGAAAGCTAAGACAATGTGAAAGAGTGAAGTGGGTAACCATTTTGTCGAGAAAATTTGATATGAGGCATTGAGAGTGATAAAGGATTTAAGAAATGGAAGATAAATCGAAATTTTTTTATCTATTCATAAGTAAGAATATTAATTGAACGATGAAGTTATTATTATGAAGTAGCGGTTCGTAGAGTGAGAAAAATGAAGTTCACAATTTGGAGAAGCAAATGATGGTGAAATGTTGGGTGGTGAGTTGCACATCAAAAATGTTTGCACATAGCAGGAATCTTCTTTGACCCCTCCCTTCATTATTTTACGCAAATTAATATGGCTCCTATATGTACGCTCGCCTATTGTCGAGTTCAATCGAAGTTGGATGATAGAAGAGTTCCTGTTTTGTGGTAAATCCTGGAATTACTACGCTGTTATTTGTGTCCAAAAGATTAATCGACATTAATTGATCGTATTGCGTTTGTGTGCGGTTTAAAATAGAGTTTATTACCTGGATTTACAAGAAGGGCAGTTGGAATTATCAAAATATTCATCCGCATTTAACCTAGAATATCTGGAAGAGACAATGCAAAGAATCCCATAAAGCAAAATGAATAAGTTGTTCATAGGGATCAATTAATTGTAATGCCTGTATGATTGAATTATAGGTGAAGTCCAAACTACTTGGATTATTCGAAGTGGTTGAGTTAAGCGAATAAAATAAATGAGGAAAATTGAGGCGATTGGATAAAATGAATGCGTAACGCACTGACTAAAGCCGCGTGTCTGATCATCAACAACAGATATAAGGTTAAAAGAAGCTGTATGTGCAGATTTATACAAAGTCTACTTTTTGCCCGAACTTTAAAAACTGATCAAATAAAGTCTTAATAAATGTTTGTTAAACTATCCGTAGAAGTTTTTCCATTATATGCTGCATTGGAAATAGCGCTCAATATACCAAACTTTTAGTTCCAAAATAATGATCAACGCTGTTCACTGATTTGTTCTTTAATCTTGAAAGTCAGTCTTGCAGAAACATAAATTATGAAACATAAATTATAAATGCACATGGAAAAAGTGAACTTGAAGGAGTTTACGCGTTTCAAAATAGTGAATAACTGGTGTGACTGTTAGGCATCTTCCATATGCAGAACTTTTGTTCTTGGATTGACTTTAAACCTGATTTTCGTAAAGCTTAGGGAATTGGTGAATATCTTTGCAGTTTTGATAGCCCAAGTTTGTATGAAATCTAATTGAAAATAATGATCAACGCTGTTCACTGATTTGTTCTTTAATCTTGAAAGTCAGTCTTGCAGAAAGTTAATAATCTAACAAAGGAAACATTTTTGCAATATAAATGACGCACATATATGAATGAGTGATATTTGTCCATCAAAACAGTGAACAGTTGTATGAGCTTCGAGTTGGCTCCAGTTCTGAATCTATAATCAATTGCTCAGACCAAGGTGAATTTAAAGTTTATTGAATTCTCTAATCTAACGAGGTAAAAAAAAAACTTGAATTTGTTAACTATACACATTTCCTTAGAAGAAAAAAACACAACTTTGCTCGACACAAAACCAAATAAAATTGGTCTCGATCAGGACTTTAATAGTTGTATTATGATTCTTCTCAATAAGCCTCTTTAAGCATTTTTGGAAGACCCATAAATTAAAAGCAACATTTTATATTACACAATGACGTAGATGAAATTTGTTTAACGTGTGAAATGGATGTCCTTATAAGCAGATTAATTAACAATTTAAATGCGTATTTACCAAATTCAAATTGTACAGTCAACTAACTCACAATGAATATATTTACATCGAAAATTTGGCAGTAGAAAATCGTACACTTGAACATTGGACAAACTAAAATTTGGCAAAGAGAAGTAGTCAGTAAATAATACTTGCCTTTGAAAAAGTCACTGCTTCAAGTGGAATAATATGAATTTTCAAATGCCTTATAAAATAACAACATTGCATTGAAAACTCGACGTTCGCATTTTACCCTAAAGCGAAGTTAACTTTCCCATCAATATGATTGCTTCAAACTGGAAAAAAATTTTAAGTTAATGTTGATGCTGAAAAGCACTATTTTATACACGACTTTTTGTTCAATACTTAACGAATAAATTTAATTTTACACTAAAATGAACAAACGATATTTTATTTTAATAGCAACTTCCACGCAATTCTCTAAATAATTTCAACCCTACATATGAATTAATAATCATATGTTTTTGAATGACACATACATATATATATATATATATACACTATGACGAGAAGACTTCAACTATAGCTTCATATAGCGTTAGAGATTTATCGCCCTTGCAGTAAACAGATCACTTTCTATAAGGGATGTATCTGTTGCATAATTGTCTTCAGCCGCAACGTAAATATCACCTTCATCACAATAATCCTAAAGCACGATAATTAATGCGATTTCTTTGATTTCTCATAAACATGGGCTCCATATATATATATATATATATGATTCACATGATTCTCAAATCACCAAGTCACATCGAGCTTAAAATGGATTTCCAGAACTCTTTACACAAACCTGGTACTTGAGCGTCACTGTGACAGAAACTGCATTTTCTCCTATAGCACCATCACCGCCATGAGGCTAGAAATATAGAGGAATAGAAGTACCTTCATTCACAGTGTTCAAGAGGTACTATGGGACTATGCGCGTGTATTTTGGTACAGTGCACTAGAGTACCAATGGTGAACAAAGAATTACCATGCCAATTCAACACGTACGCTCAATCAAGTTGAGAAAAATTACTTAATTAATTTCGAGAGCCATCTCATACTGGGTGATTTGGCAATAGAGGTGACTGACAGAGGATAAGTCATAGCGCATTCTTGTAGCAATCTGCAACATTTGCTTGCGTATACGTAGGATGCACATTCACATTGCTCATGGCAAGCTAGACATTTGTTGAACTGAGTGAATAATTTCTTGCATGTATGAGTGCGTGCTTGTGTGCGTGTATGGGCTTCGTCGAATAGTCTACTGCGACCATAAGCATACTTTTCTCCATCATGTTCTATTTTGTTTAAATTGAAGTCTGCTTCTCAATCATTATCATACATTAACTGTGTGTCCTTCTTCCTATGGCACTAGAGACAATCTACTTTCACTCTAGGTCACATTTAGCTACTTGGTCTAAAGTCGAAGATATGCTATTTGCAGTTTGCGTATGCATTTCTTTAATCCATTGCAGCCTTGGTTGCTTCAATCCCTTATTCAAGCACTCAATCGCTGAACAACTGTGCACAAACTATTACTCTTGGTTAATAATGATTGCACGTATAAAATTACTTTCAAAATGCATACGCAAAAATTTGCGTATAAGTGAGGCAACAGACCACAATAGCACGCATCACTGCCACACGAAAACTTCATAAATCAATACTTACATACACATATTACAATATCTCACTTACTTACTTACCTACTTGCTTGCAGGCAAGATCACTGGAATTGCATCCACTCATACAGCACCACCACCATCGCTAATTCACTACTGCATGAGGCTAAAAATAAGTTATCTCGGTAGTTCTTTTACTCACTGTGTGTATTGTCGCGAGGTGCACGACAATAACAAAGCTGAACATGGAGTTCCTATGTCCACTCGGCACACAGGCTCAATAAACTTAAGGAGACAAACCTAATTTCGGCCGTCTCTTCATATAAGGGAATTATTTCAACGTCATAGAGATGTACCACTTACAATAAGTCATAGCGTGTTCATGCAGCAGTCCGCGACATTTGCTGTGTATACGCTTGTTTTGTATTGACTTAATTCATGGCATTATTCACTTTGCTCAAGGTGCATTCGTTGAATTGAGGGAATATTTCCTCACGGCTTTGTGCGTGCGTACTTCGTTGAATTGTCCACTGCGTGCATGCGCATATTTAGCGAGTCGCCTCGATGGTATGCTGTTGCTGCTGTTGTTATTGTTGTACAACGTTTTTGCGAGTAAATTCTATTAAGTTACCCAATTGTTTTAATTCTGCGTTAAATATGTACGCCATTCCTACATCTTTTATTGCTCTAAATTATGCGCAAACAAACAGTGAGCAATTAATTAGCACTAATACAATTGCAGCTATTATTTCCTTCAAATTTAAATTAATGATACAATATTATTCAAATTAATATACTTTCATATCTTGAAACAATTATTCGCTATGCATCTGGAGACATTACGAAAACAACTTAAATTTATGATGACTGGAAAAGCTCGCGTTGTCACTATTCACATCTCATGAAATTATATCTTACAACACTTTCTTTATTGACACAATATTCAACTTAATCGATGATGCGACGTTAACTTAGAGAGACATTGGTCATTTCTGACAATAAATATGTTAATATTTCTTAATCATAGATTACACCAGTTACTTCTTCTTTTTTATTATTGGCTCCTGATTGGCATTTTAACTGGCTGCAAAGAATCTCCAATGTGGTCAATTCACTTGTCAAATTTTATTCTGCCAAGTTTTCGTTAATTATACTACAGTAATTTATTAGTCACTATTAGTTCGAATTTGACAAATTATATGCTACAATAGTGCTCATGCTTTATGAGCGGTTGTGATGAAAAGCTATGATGGAAATTTGGGGAATAAACGTTGGGTAGCGATTGAATACCATTATAGTAACGTTAATTGTCACTTTCGTGAAAGTAAACATTTCACCAAAGTTGTTCAGAGAATGACAGGTGGCACTTGAGCACAGAGTGTTTAAGTGGCATCTTGTGAAAAAATGTAAGAAATAGTATGCAAATCATGGAATTCAATTTTTACTACAGAAGATATGTACATATTCGTGCATTTACGCAGTGTGTTGTTGGTAGTTTAAAAGGCAACATTTGATTGTGCATTTCATGATGTCTATTTATTTTTCGAAAATCCTAGTAAACATCCTTCCCACAGTTGCCTAATTTTCATCAATTTCGTTCAATCAAATCACTTGGATGTCATGCTTGAAGGGAAAATAAACACTGGAAGGTTCGCAAAATTATAACTAGCGCCATTTCTGACAACACAATTATTGTTGAGCATGAGGAAGCTAGGACTAGAAATTTATTCCTCGCCAAAGTGATAGATTTTCCAAAGTCTAGTAGAATAGAAAAGCTTCTTCTCAAATGAGTTGAGTACGACCAGTTGGAGGTTAAATAATCGCTAAGTTAAGGCTCCAATCATTGTATTACGATAGAGAGCATCATTCTCACAACTTCACAATATCAACGGAGATCTAGTTTTGAAAAACTTATATTTCCAAGTGCTTGATCCTAGAGCTTTGAATGTAAATTTATTTCGCAGTTGGTTTATCAATATAACATCAAAGTTTTGTTTCCAGTTGTGTTTTCAAAGCAGTTAAACCAGGTTATTATCTTTATGTATACGAGGATGCCAACCAGAGCCCATATTCCATCAATTATTACTTTTTCCTTTCTGTCATATTTGGTGGAAATTGCAATTCGCGAATCGTTTCCATTTGTTAGATATAAAGAAGTAAATAGTTCTGAGTGCATTAAATTTTCCACTAAAGGTTGGGAATCCAAAACCATGGTACAATTTTTAATTTTAATAGATTATTCATTTGTTGGAGGCTTTGATGTTGCCCCACTCTGTGAAGCCTGAAGTCAACTAAATGGCTATTGATAACAATCATAAAGCCTGCCACTAGACATAAACAAATATATCGAAAACTTTTCAGAGCTTTATTTCCCTTCTAGTAGGGTTTTTCCATAGGCATATATACGTATATATATTTAATTTTTTTTTCAAACATAAATGTAAAATAACTTCTTATTTCTACGCTAATACTTGATAGATAACTGTGTTTGTATTCAGCATTCCCGTTGGAGGAAGAGACTTCAATCATGGAATGCAGTGGCTTGCGATTAAATTCCATTACATATAGCAATTGTTTAAATTCTGCGTTCAATATGTACTTCATTCATATATCCATTATTTGCTCTAAATTATGTGCATTCGAATATCGCAAGTAAAACTTGAGGAATTAAGATAGGAAATAAAATGCGTTTGCTGTTTAACAGTGAAATAAAATAGCTGCTATAAGCAATTGAATGGTTTTAAAGAAAATCGAGTAGTCAAATCTAACAATGGCGTATGATGCCTGCATGATTCTTAAATGAATTAACATTTATGCCCAGTTAAATATCAAAGAATCGACATTAAAGAAAACAAATCATACATGTAAGTAGAACAAACGAATTCGAAGGAGTGCACGTGATTCGCAATCGTGAATAATTAATATGATTGACAAACAGGCTGTTAACGCTCATGAACTCAGCCACTATAGGAAAATATTTTGGTATAGGATTGGTGAATAAATCATTATATCAGACTAAAAGTCTTTTTTGTTTAATGTTTACATAATCAATGACAGTCTAATCAGTTTTGATAGCGCACGTGTTGAGGAAATCAACTTGAAATTGTGTTTTTCTACCTAGAAGGCTATTCTGTTGTACTAATTGGCTTCTTAAGCAAAGATTATTTTTATTTTAAAACAGCGCCAAATGCATATGGAAAAGTTAGAAGCCTTAAAGTCGAAACCCATGACTATTTGAATTTCAGACTATTGAGCTCGCCAGTTTCGTTTAGGTCGATTTCAATCTAATAGAAAAAGTGCATCCGTTTTTATTCGCAAAATCATATTCGTTATAGGCTCGAATTAAAATGATCACATCAAACAGCCCGAGTGTCGATCTGAATCATTCCTACAGATGAATTAACAAAAGGTCATAACAGGTGATCTCTTCTCCATAAACTGCCAATTAGTGCGTATTTTCTCTTTCCATTATTCTAGTAATGTCCAAGCAATTCAGAATCTACTCTTTACAACCACAGCGAACAATTTTGATAAGGAAAATTAAATTGATGCTTTATTTCATGGAAATTATCAAAATGATTTAATTCAATTTAACTGAGTATTAACCATTTAAAAATTAATTAATAATGATAATTAATTTCGGGTTTTTCATTGCTAAAGGTTTAATTTTCCATAGTTCTCTACTCAGAGCGTGAGTTGAACTCAAAGATAAGAGGTTTCGGTTTGTCAGCTTTTACATAACTCACAAATTAAATGAAATCGTTAAAACACTTTACAGGGCATCAGCCACTCAATTTACGCATGGCATTTACATAAATTATCATTTACTATAAATAAATGATCAGATCAACCTTTTCAACTCAGAACAGATTTGCTCACTTTGAAAGGAGACCTCTAATAGAAATCTTACTAGCTAGGGCTACCATCACAATATGGCTAGGAACAGCCAAAATGCTTCAGAATATTGTTTGCTTTGTCATGGGCATCAGCAAGAAATCATATGTTGCAAGTACTCTGCTTCCGTCAAACTCATCTACTGAATATTATATAGTAAAACAAATATGACAAGTGGGAGAAAAGAGTGGTTTGGTATTGGCTGAGGGAATATCCTTCCACCTAAATAGCGTCAAATACCTAGGGTAAATTAATTCGCCAGTGGAAAACTCTGCAATGTTTTGTTTTAGTAAATTGTTTTCATCACTCAATAAATAATTGTATATGAAATATTTGCGACCTGTGAGGTGTTAAATACAAAACTCAACATAAAAAGGAACTTCTATGGTCGTTGTCCGCGTATTGGATAAGCTAAGCTTTTCTATTTTCTAAATCATCAATACTAAATAAACGTGTTCCACGGTATAGGTCTGTTTCTTCTGTTCCGGAAGACTGACCATCTAGTAGAATCCGCCATAGCGGTTTCTGAAAATAGTCAAGGCTTATTAAGTAGTCAATCCTCTACAAGTCTACTTCGAAATCAATTCACTTCATATAATTTTGCCGCATTTGTTCGTCATCGTTTAAGTCAAAACGAATAAATTAATACATTTCTTCTTTTAAGAATTAATTAAGGACTGCATTTCGACAATGTCTCGCCAAAAGTTGGAATATTTTACTTCAGGATCTATTTACTCAAACGTATGTCCCACGTTTGCATAAGTAATAATAAATTGAATTCGGTTACTTTAGTTTATGCATTTTAAAATAGATCGGTTAAAATTATCAATTTATTCATTTGTAATGCTTACCGTGAAATTAAATTTCATTTATCACTGACATTATCTAAAAATTTGTGTTTGGTGTACACAAATTTTGAGTTTGTAATTCCTTCTCCAACCACTCTCTGAAAATCAATATGCAGTGTAACTTAATTGCAGAAAACGTCGACTATTCCGAATAACAATAATAAATTGTAAGGTGTAAAAATTCAGTCAATGAAAAAAATTTACTTTACGTCATTTACTTGATATTGTGATTGGCTAGCAATTTTGATTGAGCAATACTTTGACACGGAATTGCTAAACGTAGACAAACAAAGGCAAAATCAATTGCTCTTGATTTCCATCTCCCTAACTCTCTCACCTAACTGTATCGTGAAACCGGTCCAATTTGCGTGCAACAAAACTGGGAGGGTCAATGCTGTGATTTAGAGCTAAGGAAATATGGTGTGATGGCGTAATAAACTTTTGCTTTAATTCAATTCGCTATAATGAAGTTGCACGTGTTTAAGCCAAGGTCAGTTTAACAACAAAGTCATTGAAATTGGAAAATGAGAACAAACTTTTGCATTTAATCACATCAGATGTCACGCCTAAATCCAATAGTTATTCCATTCAGAATTCTAAATAATTAAGGATAATATGTATAAGGTATATATAAGTGATATACCTCCTTTAGTCCAATATGCCGTAACCGCTAAGCGTGGTCGCTCGTTGAAAATGCAAGAAATGTGCAATGTACCATAATTGCTCGATTTTACACCAAAGTGTAATCTAATTGATGTTCCTCCTCGTTCTTCGTAAAGTTAAAACCGTTTAAGTCGCACATACGTGTCACGGAACCACTGGATTAGGAAAATTAACAGCTACAGCATGTGAAGAATCAAAAGAATGGGAGGCTGGAAGTACTAATTGATGGTAATGTCAACGTGCACATACTTTTCTCATTAGTTATTCGAACTCAAAAGTCATTAAAGAGAAGGATGTTAGAGATTTGTCAGAAAGCTAAGACAATGTGAAAGAGTGAAGTGGGTAACCATTTTGTCGAGAAAATTTGATATGAGGCATTGAGAGTGATAAAGGATTTAAGAAATGGAAGATAAATCGAAATTTTTTTATCTATTCATAAGTAAGAATATTAATTGAACGATGAAGTTATTATTATGAAGTAGCGGTTCGTAGAGTGAGAAAAATGAAGTTCACAATTTGGAGAAGCAAATGATGGTGAAATGTTGGGTGGTGAGTTGCACATCAAAAATGTTTGCACATAGCAGGAATCTTCTTTGACCCCTCCCTTCATTATTTTACGCAAATTAATATGGCTCCTATATGTGCGCTCGCCTATTGTCGAGTTCAATCGAAGTTGGATGATAGAAGAGTTCCTGTTTTGTGGTAAATCCTGGAATTACTACGCTGTTATTTGTGTCCAAAAGATTAATCGACATTAATTGATCGTATTGCGTTTGTGTGCGGTTTAAAATAGAGTTTATTACCTGGATTTACAAGAAGGGCAGTTGGAATTATCAAAATATTCATCCGCATTTAACCTAGAATATCTGGAAGAGACAATGCAAAGAATCCCATAAAGCAAAATGAATAAGTTGTTCATAGGGATCAATTAATTGTAATGCCTGTATGATTGAATTATAGGTGAAGTCCAAACTACTTGGATTATTCGAAGTGGTTGAGTTAAGCGAATAAAATAAATGAGGAAAATTGAGGCGATTGGATAAAATGAATGCGTAACGCACTGACTAAAGCCGCGTGTCTGATCATCAACAACAGATATAAGGTTAAAAGAAGCTGTATGTGCAGATTTATACAAAGTCTACTTTTTGCCCGAACTTTAAAAACTGATCAAATAAAGTCTTAATAAATGTTTGTTAAACTATCCGTAGAAGTTTTTCCATTATATGCTGCATTGGAAATAGCGCTCAATATACCAAACTTTTAGTTCCAAAATAATGATCAACGCTGTTCACTGATTTGTTCTTTAATCTTGAAAGTCAGTCTTGCAGAAACATAAATTATGAATCATAAATTATAAATGCACATGGAAAAAGTGAACTTGAAGGAGTTTACGCGTTTCAAAATAGTGAATAACTGGTGTGACTGTTAGGCATCTTCCATATGCAGAACTTTTGTTCTTGGATTGACTTTAAACCTGATTTTCGTAAAGCTTAGGGAATTGGTGAATATCTTTGCAGTTTTGATAGCCCAAGTTTGTATGAAATCTAATTGAAAATAATGATCAACGCTGTTCACTGATTTGTTCTTTAATCTTGAAAGTCAGTCTTGCAGAAAGTTAATAATCTAACAAAGGAAACATTTTTGCAATATAAATGACGCACATATATGAATGAGTGATATTTGTCCATCAAAACAGTGAACAGTTGTATGAGCTTCGAGTTGGCTCCAGTTCTGAATCTATAATCAATTGCTCAGACCAAGGTGAATTTATAGTTTATTGAATTCTCTAATCTAACGAGGTAAAAAAAAACTTGAATTTGTTAACTATACACATTTCCTTAGAAGAAAAAAAAAACACAACTTTGCTCGACACAAAACCAAATAAAATTGGTCTCGATCAGGACTTTAATAGTTGTATTATGATTCTTCTCAATAAGCCTCTTTAAGCATTTTTGGAAGACCCATAAATTAAAAGCAACATTTTATATTACACAATGACGTAGATGAAATTTGTTTAACGTGTGAAATGGATGTCCTTATAAGCAGATTAATTAACAATTTAAATGCGTATTTACCAAATTCAAATTGTACAGTCAACTAACTCACAATGAATATATTTACATCGAAAATTTGGCAGTAGAAAATCGTACACTGGAACATTGGACAAACTAAAATTTGGCAAAGAGAAGTAGTCAGTAAATAATACTTGCCTTTGAAAAAGTCACTGCTTCAAGTGGAATAATATGAATTTTCCAATGCCTAATAAAATAACAACATTGCATTGAAAACTCGACGTTCGCATTTTACCCTAAAGCGAAGTTAGCTTTCCCATCAATATGATTGCTTCAAACTGGAAAAAAATTTTAAGTTAATGTTGATGCTGAAAAGCACTATTTTATACACGACTTTTTGTTCAATACTTAACGAATAAATTTAATTTTACACTAAAATGAACAAACGATATTTTATTTTAATAGCAACTTCCACGCAATTCTCTAAATAATTTCAACCCTACATATGAATTAATAATCATATGTTTTTGAATGACACATACATATATACATATATATATATATACACTATGACGAGAAGACTTCAACTATAGCTTCATATAGCGTTAGAGATTTAGTGCCCTTGCAGTAAACAGATCACTTTCTATAAGGGATGTATCTGTTGCATAATTGTCTTCAGCCGCAACGTAAATATCACCTTCATCACAATAATCCTAAAGCACGATAATTAATGCGATTTCTTTGATTTCTCATAAACATGGGCTCCATTGCATATTACATATATATTACATATATATATATATATATATTAGCTCAGTTCACTTAACCATGATTCTCAAATCACCAAGTCACATCGAGCTTAAAATGGATTTCCAGAACTCTTTACACAAACTTGGTACTTGAGCGTCACTGTGACAGAAACTGCATTTTCTCCTATAGCACCATCACCGCCATGAGGCTAGAAATATAGAGGAATAGAAGTACCTTCATTCACAGTGTTCAAGAGGTACTATGGGACTATGCGCGTGTATTTTGGTACAGTGCACTAGAGTACCAATGCTGAACAAAGAATTACCATGCCAATTCAACACGTACGCTCAATCAAGTTGAGAAAAATTACTTAATTAATTTCGAGAGCCATCTCATACTGGGTGATTTGGCAATAGAGGTGACTGACAGAGGATAAGTCATAGCGCATTCTTGTAGCAATCTGCAACATTTGCTTGCGTATACGTAGGATGCACATTCACATTGCTCATGGCAAGCTAGACATTTGTTGAACTGAGTGAATAATTTCTTGCATGTATGAGTGCGTGCTTGTGTGCGTGTATGGGCTTCGTCGAATAGTCTACTGCGACCATAAGCATACTTTTCTCCATCATGTTCTATTTTGTTTAAATTGAAGTCTGCTTCTCAATCATTATCATACATTAACTGTGTGTCCTTCTTCCTATGGCACTAGAGACAATCTACTTTCACTCTAGGTCACATTTAGCTACTTGGTCTAAAGTCGAAGATATGCTATTTGCAGTTTGCGTATGCATTTCTTTAATCCATTGCAGCCTTGGTTGCTTCAATCCCTTATTCAAGCACTCAATCGCTGAACAACTGTGCACAAACTATTACTCTTGGTTAATAATGATTGCACGTATAAAATTACTTTCAAAATGCAAACGCAAAAATTTGCGTATAAGTGAGGCAACAGACCACAATAGCACGCATCACTGCCACACGAAAACTTCATAAATCAATACTTACATACACATATTACAATATCTCACTTACTTACTTACCTACTTGCTTGCAGGCAAGATCACTGGAATTGCATCCACTCATACAGCACCACCACCATCGCTAATTCACTACTGCATGAGGCTAAAAATAAGTTATCTCGGTAGTTCTTTTACTCACTGTGTGTATTGTCGCGAGGTGCACGACAATAACAAAGCTGAACATGGAGTTCCTATGTCCACTCGGCACACAGGCTCAATAAACTTAAGGAGACAAACCTAATTTCGGCCGTCTCTTCATATAAGGGAATTATTTCAACGTCATAGAGATGTACCACTTACAATAAGTCATAGCGTGTTCATGCAGCAGTCCGCGACATTTGCTGTGTATACGCTTGTTTTGTATTGACTTAATTCATGGCATTATTCACTTTGCTCAAGGTGCATTCGTTGAATTGAGGGAATATTTCCTCACGGCTTTGTGCGTGCGTACTTCGTTGAATTGTCCACTGCGTGCATGCGCATATTTAGCGAGTCGCCTCGATGGTATGCTGTTGCTGCTGTTGTTATTGTTGTACAACGTTTTTGCGAGTAAATTCTATTAAGTTACCCAATTGTTTTAATTCTGCGTTAAATATGTACGCCATTCCTACATCTTTTATTGCTCTAAATTATGCGCAAACAAACAGTGAGCAATTAATTAGCACTAATACAATTGCAGCTATTATTTCCTTCAAATTTAAATTAATGATACAATATTATTCAAATTAATATACTTTCATATCTTGAAACAATTATTCGCTATGCATCTGGAGACATTACGAAAACAACTTAAATTTATGATGACTGGAAAAGCTCGCGTTGTCACTATTCACATCTCATGAAATTATATCTTACAACACTTTCTTTATTGACACAATATTCAACTTAATCGATGATGCGACGTTAACTTAGAGAGACATTGGTCATTTCTGACAATAAATATGTTAATATTTCTTAATCATAGATTACACCAGTTACTTCTTCTTTTTTATTATTGGCTCCTGATTGGCATTTTAACTGGCTGCAAAGAATCTCCAATGTGGTCAATTCACTTGTCAAATTTTATTCTGCCAAGTTTTCGTTAATTATACTACAGTAATTTATTAGTCACTATTAGTTCGAATTTGACAAATTATATGCTACAATAGTGCTCATGCTTTATGAGCGGTTGTGATGAAAAGCTATGATGGAAATTTGGGGAATAAACGTTGGATAGCGATTGAATACCATTATAGTAACGTTAATTGTCACTTTCGTGAAAGTAAACATTTCACCAAAGTTGTTCAGAGAATGACAGGTGGCACTTGAGCACAGAGTGTTTAAGTGGCATCTTGTGAAAAAATGTAAGAAATAGTATGCAAATAAAGGAATTCAATTTTTACTACAGAAGATATGTACATATTCGTGCATTTACGCAGTGTGTTGTTGGTAGTTTAAAAGGCAACATTTGATTGTGCATTTCATGATGTCTATTTATTTTTCGAAAATCCTAGTAAACATCCTTCCCACAGTTGCCTAATTTTCATCAATTTCGTTCAATCAAATCACTTGGATGTCATGCTTGAAGGGAAAATAAACACTGGAAGGTTCGCAAAATTATAACTAGCGCCATTTCTGACAACACAATTATTGTTGAGCATGAGGAAGCTAGGACTAGAAATTTATTCCTCGCCAAAGTGATAGATTTTCCAAAGTCTAGTAGAATAGAAAAGCTTCTTCTCAAATGAGTTGAGTACGACCAGTTGGAGGTTAAATAATCGTTAAGTTAAAGCTCCAATCATTGTATTACGATAGAGAGCATCATTCTCACAACTTCACAATATCAACGGAGATCTAGTTTTGAAAAACTTATATTTCCAAGTGTTTGATCCTAGAGCTTTGAATGTAAATTTATTTCGCAGTTGGTTTATCAATATAACATCAAAGTTTTGTTTCCAGTTGTGTTTTCAAAGCAGTTAAACCAGGTTATTATCTTTATGTATACGAGGATGCCAACCAGAGCCCATATTCCATCAATTATTACTTTTTCCTTTCTGTCATATTTGGTGGAAATTGCAATTCGCGAATCGTTTCCATTTGTTAGATATAAAGAAGTAAATAGTTCTGAGTGCATTAAATTTTCCACTAAAGTTTGGGAATCCAAAACCATGGTACAATTTTTAATTTTAATAGATTATTCATTTGTTGGAGGCTTTGATGTTGCCCCACTCTGTGAAGCCTGAAGTCAACTAAATGACTATTGATAACAATCATAAAGCCTGCCACTAGACATAAACAAATATATCGAAAACTTTTCAGAGCTTTATTTCCCTTCTAGTAAGGTTTTTCCATAGGCATATATACGTATATATATTTAAATTTTTTTTTCAAACATAAATGTAAAATAACTTCTTATTTCTACGCTAATACTTGATAGATAACTGTGTTTGTATTCAGCATTCCCGTTGGAGGAAGAGACTTCAATCATGGAATGCAGTGGCTTGCGATTAAATTCCATTACATATAGCAATTGTTTAAATTCTGCGTTCAATATGTACTTCATTCATATATCCATTATTTGCTCTAAATTATGTGCATTCGAATATCGCAAGTAAAACTTGAGGAATTAAGATAGGAAATAAAATGCGTTTGCTGTTTAACAGTGAAATAAAATAGCTGCTATAAGCAATTGAATGGTTTTAAAGAAAATCGAGTAGTCAAATCTAACAATGGCGTATGATGCCTGCATGATTCTTAAATGAATTAACATTTATGCCCAGTTAAATATCAAAGAATCGACATTAAAGAAAACAAATCATACATGTAAGTAGAACAAACGAATTCGAAGGAGTGCACGTGATTCGCAATCGTGAATAATTAATATGATTGACAAACAGGCTGTTAACGCTCATGAACTCAGCCACTATAGGAAAATATTTTGGTATAGGATTGGTGAATAAATCATTATATCAGACTAAAAGTCTTTTTTGTTTAATGTTTACATAATCAATGACAGTCTAATCAGTTTTGATAGCGCACGTGTTGAGGAAATCAACTTGAAATTGTGTTTTTCTACCTAGAAGGCTATTCTGTTGTACTAATTGGCTTCTTAAGCAAAGATTATTTTTATTTTAAAACAGCGCCAAATGCATATGGAAAAGTTAGAAGCCTTAAAGTCGAAACCCATGACTATTTGAATTTCAGACTATTGAGCTCGCCAGTTTCGTTTAGGTCGATTTCAATCTAATAGAAAAAAGTGCATCCGTTTTTATTCGCAAAATCATATTCGTTATAGGCTCGAATTAAAATGATCACATCAAACAGCCCGAGTGTCGATCTGAATCATTCCTACAGATGAATTAACAAAAGGTCATAACAGGTGATCTCTTCTCCATAAACTGCCAATTAGTGCGTATTTTCTCTTTCCATTATTCTAGTAATGTCCAAGCAATTCAGAATCTACTCTTTACAACCACAGCGAACAATTTTGATAAGGAAAATTAAATTGATGCTTTATTTCATGGAAATTATCAAAATGATTTAATTCAATTTAACTGAGTATTAACCATTTAAAAATTAATTAATAATGATAATTAATTTCGGGTTTTTCATTGCTAAAGGTTTAATTTTCCATAGTTCTCTACTCAGAGCGTGAGTTGAACTCAAAGATAAGAGGTTTCGGTTTGTCAGCTTTTACATAACTCACAAATTAAATGAAATCGTTAAAACACTTTACAGGGCATCAGTCACTCAATTTACGCATAGCATTTACATAAATTATCATTTACTGTAAATAACATGTACCCATTCAATATCTTTGTTCTAAATTGCAGTTGCTAATTTTGTTAAAATTGAAATTTTTTTATTTATGCGGTATTTTTTATGGTTTCACATTGTACCCAACTGTACAATATCGCCCTCCGCATAGTTCGTTTCTCCCTTAGATAGCTCCACTACAACTTGGCCGTATGCATTTTGAAGTTTAAAGTTGTTGATAGGTTCTTATGAGCGCAAAATATTCCAGATTTATCCTAATTGCAATTCGTTGTGGAATAATGTGATGTGACTTCAACATTCTACTGAGCTTAAGGAATTGATGCTCTAAGCATGAGTTATTACTAAACAGTTGACATTATTGAATTTCGATATTGATTTATGGATTTCATCAGACGTTGCACATGAAAGATGATTAAGTACTAAAAACGCTTGTTGTAGCACATTTACTAAAAAATATTTACCCATTTTCCTTTTGTTTGGTATCGGATTTGTGTTAACTTATTTTCGATAAATGACTCAATCTTTGAAATATTAGATAGGCAACAAAACATGCTTCGTTTGTGGTATATAAATTATATATCATTATATAATTATATATATATATATATTTAGGTCATTTTGTATTTTGTATATTTTGTAATATTTTGTAATAGGTGATTTTTCTTTCATAGTGGATAAATGGTTTATTTTACATACATTTGTAAATTAGACATAGAGGAGGCCATTGAATAGAGGATTTAGTTGGGAAATAAAATCCGATGAAAAAAATGAAAATGAAAATAATTTTGAGAGAAATAAGTTAACTGCACCATTTTCGAACTTCAGATGCTATTCGATATCGGTGGGAGAACGCAATCTACGTGCTGTTTCGGTACGCAATATTGGTTCTGAGCGGAGTAAAAATCTGCCCTTCTATGCCGTAGGTGGTGCTGGCCACTATGCTTTGTGCCACCAGCCAATGCAGCACTCTAAAGCTGTGTAGTTCAAGCGTATGCAGAACAGCAAAAGCAATGCTAGAGTGCATGCTAACGGTGTCACAACAGTCTATCCACTGAAAGAGTGACAGTGTGTGACAGTGTTTTCTGTGTGCGAGTTTGTGTGTTTATGTTCCAACCCACATAATCTTGATATACCCACGCACCTGTTGACTGCATCAGATATGCGTGCATATATCCAAGGGCTCATGTGCTAGGCGAAATAAGCTTTGATGGTGACAGCCCTCGCGTTTTCTGTTGCATAATCGGCTTCTTTTTCCTCGTGGCCATAAAATGCGGTGTCGTCTTTATCCAACCCGTAATTATTATCCCCATCACAAGAACCCTCAAATGCGTTTCTCTACTATCGTCGAGCACGATTCTTCCGATTTCTTTGTATTCTCATAACTTAAGCAGTATTGCGCTCATTTTTACTGCATTCCATTTTTGTCATGTGTGTGTCGGAGCTTTCTAGCAAGGCAAGAGAAATTTGGAAGAAGAACAAAAAGAAACAAGTAGGAATAAATGCAATGGAGCCCATGTTTATGGGAAATCAAAGAAATCGCATTAATTATCGTGCTTTAGGATTATTGTGATGAAGGTGATATTTACGTTGCGGCTGAAGACGATTATGCAACAGATACATCCCTTATAGAAAGTGATCTGTTTACTGCAAGGGCAATAAATCTCTAACGCTTTTTCCGGTATATTTATTTGCAAGATTTGAACTCGAATCTTACAGAATTTAATTTTTCCTTACTGCTATCAGCGTCCATGTGTTTAAATTTAGGTTTTCTTCAACAATACCAAATTGCCTTCTTCTTCTTCATCTTCAAAGTGGTTATTTTCTCCAACTAATAAATCTGCAGGTTAATCCATTTCATTGCTTTAAAGTTCACAAATCCCCATAAGCTAAATTCTAATCATTTTACGTTTATTAAAGTGAATAAGATGTTTAAATTTCAAATTCTGAGACTCTTTGCGAAAAGTGGCCACTTTGGAGGTGATATCAAACAAGTCACTTTTGTTGAAGAAGACGAACCGGGATTGAAAAATAAGGATACAGTAAGGAAGAATAAATTCAGAAAGAGACGTGTTCAAATCTTGCAAATATATACCGGAAAAATGGGGTGTGCGATAGACTTACCTCCACGTGGTGCACCCTGGGCAACGTATACTCATACGGCAAAAAAGTCTATAAATCGGCAGTTGACTTCAAACTTCATGAGCCATTCGAATGAATTTCACATTTCGCCAATTCACCAACACTCAACATATCTCATCTCTTCTCTACCTTTTCGTCTATCTCTTTTCGTCACTCTTATGCCAAATATCTTGACTTATGAGACTTTGATGTGCTTCTTCTAATGATAACAACCATAATGCCTGCCATTTGATAGAAATAAATATATCGGTAAACTTGTCAGAGTTGCATTTCTCTTTCAGTAGAGTTTTCACCCGCGCGTATGCTTTTATCTCATATCTGCTGGAGTTGCAGTTTGCGTATGCATTTCTTTAATCCATTGCAGCCTTGGTTGGTTCAATCCCTTATTCAAGCACTCAATCGCTGACATAAACAAATATATCGAAAACTTTTCAGAGCTTTATTTCCCTTCTAGTAGGGTTTTTCCATAGGCATATATACGTATATATATTTAAATTTTTTTTTCAAACATAAATGTAAAATAACTTCTTATTTCTACGCTAATACTTGATAGATAACTGTGTTTGTATTCAGCATTCCCGTTGGAGGAAGAGACTTCAATCATGGAATGCAGTGGCTTGCGATTAAATTCCATTACATATAGCAATTGTTTAAATTCTGCGTTCAATATGTACTTCATTCATATATCCATTATTTGCTCTAAATTATGTGCATTCGAATATCGCAAGTAAAACTTGAGGAATTAAGATAGGAAATAAAATGCGTTTGCTGTTTAACAGTGAAATAAAATAGCTGCTATAAGCAATTGAATGGTTTTAAAGAAAATCGAGTAGTCAAATCTAACAATGGCGTATGATGCCTGCATGATTCTTAAATGAATTAACATTTATGCCCAGTTAAATATCAAAGAATCGACATTAAAGAAAACAAATCATACATGTAAGTAGAACAAACGAATTCGAAGGAGTGCACGTGATTCGCAATCGTGAATAATTAATATGATTGACAAACAGGCTGTTAACGCTCATGAACTCAGCCACTATAGGAAAATATTTTGGTATAGGATTGGTGAATAAATCATTATATCAGACTAAAAGTCTTTTTTGTTTAATGTTTACATAATCAATGACAGTCTAATCAGTTTTGATAGCGCACGTGTTGAGGAAATCAACTTGAAATTGTGTTTTTCTACCTAGAAGGCTATTCTGTTGTACTAATTGGCTTCTTAAGCAAAGATTATTTTTATTTTAAAACAGCGCCAAATGCATATGGAAAAGTTAGAAGCCTTAAAGTCGAAACCCATGACTATTTGAATTTCAGACTATTGAGCTCGCCAGTTTCGTTTAGGTCGATTTCAATCTAATAGAAAAAAGTGCATCCTTTTTTATTCGCAAAATCATATTCGTTATAGGCTCGAATTAAAATGATCACATCAAACAGCCCGAGTGTCGATCTGAATCATTCCTACAGATGAATTAACAAAAGGTCATAACAGGTGATCTCTTCTCCATAAACTGCCAATTAGTGCGTATTTTCTCTTTCCATTATTCTAGTAATGTCCAAGCAATTCAGAATCTACTCTTTACAACCACAGCGAACAATTTTGATAAGGAAAATTAAATTGATGCTTTATTTCATGGAAATTATCAAAATGATTTAATTCAATTTAACTGAGTATTAACCATTTAAAAATTAATTAATAATGATAATTAATTTCGGGTTTTTCATTGCTAAAGGTTTAATTTTCCATAGTTCTCTACTCAGAGCGTGAGTTGAACTCAAAGATAAGAGGTTTCGGTTTGTCAGCTTTTACATAACTCACAAATTAAATGAAATCGTTAAAACACTTTACAGGGCATCAGCCACTCAATTTACGCATAGCATTTACATAAATTATCATTTACTATAAATAAATGATCAGATCAACCTTTTCAACTCAGAACAGATTTGCTCACTTTGAAAGGAGACCTCTAATAGAAATCTTACTAGCTAGGGCTACCATCACAATATGGCTAGGAACAGCCAAAATGCTTCAGAATATTGTTTGCTTTGTCATGGGCATCAGCAAGAAATCATATGTTGCAAGTACTCTGCTTCCGTCAAACTCATCTACTGAATATTATATAGTAAAAAAAATATGACAAGTGGGAGAAAAGAGTGGTTTGGTATTGGCTGAGGGAATATCCTTCCACCTAAATAGCGTCAAATACCTAGGGTAAATTAATTCGCCAGTGGGAAACTCTGCAATGTTTTGTTTTAGTAAATTGTTTTCATCACTCAATAAATAATTGTATATGAAATATTTGCGACCTGTGAGGTGTTAAATACAAAACTCAACATAAAAAGGAACTTCTATGGTCGTTGTTCGCGTATTGGATAAGCTAAGCTTTTCTATTTTCTAAATCATCAATACTAAATAAACGTGTTCCACGGTAAAGGTCTGTTTCTTCTGTTCCGGAAGACTTACCATCTAGTAGAATCCGCCATAGCGGTTTCTGAAAATAGTCAAGGCTTATTAAGTAGTCAATCCTCTACAAGTCTACTTCGAAATCAATTCACTTCATATATTTTTGTCGTATTTGTTCGTCATCGTTTAAGTCAAAACGAATAAATTAATACATTTCTTCTTTTAAGAATTAATTAAGGACTGCATTTCGACAATGTCTCGCCAAAAGTTGGAATATTTTACTTCAGGATCTATTTACTCAAACGTATGTCACACGTTTCCATAAGTAATAATAAATTGAATTCGGTTACTTTAGTTTATGCATTTTAAAATAGATCGGTTAAAATTATCAATTTATTCATTTGTAATGCTTACCGTGAAATTAAATTTCATTTATCACTGACATTATCTAAAAATTTGTGTTTGGTGTACACAAATTTTGAGTTTGTAATTCCTTCTCCAACCACTCTCTGAAAATCAATATGCAGTGTAACTTAATTGCAGAAAACGTCGACTATTCCGAATAACAATAATAAATTGTAAGGTGTAAAAATTCAGTCAATGAAAAAAATTTACTTTACGTCATTTACTTGATATTGTGATTGGCTAGCAATTTTGATTGAGCAATACTTTGACACGGAATTGCTAAACGTAGACAAACAAAGGCAAAATCAATTGCTCTTGATTTCCATCTCCCTAACTCTCTCACCTAACTGTATCGTGAAACCGGTCCAATTTGCGTGCAACAAAACTGGGAGGGTCAATGCTGTGATTTAGAGCTAAGGAAATATGGTGTGATGGCGTAATAAACTTTTGCTTTAATCCAATTCGCTATAATGAAGTTGCACGTGTTTAAGCCCATGTCAGTTTAACAACAAAGTCATTGAAATTGGAAAATGAGAACAAACTTTTGCATTTAATCACATCAGGTGTCACGCCTAAATCCAATAGTTATTCCATTCAGAATTCTAAATAATTAAGGATAATATGTATAAGGTATATATAAGTGATATACCTCCTTTAGTCCAATATGCCGTAACCGCTAAGCGTGGTCGCTCGTTGAAAATGCAAGAAATGTGCAATGTACCATAATTGCTCGATTTTACACCAAAGTGTAATCTAATTGATGTTCCTCCTCGTTCTTCGTAAAGTTAAAACCGTTTAAGTCGCACATACGTGTCACGGAACCACTGGATTAGGAAAATTAACAGCTACAGCATGTGAAGAATCAAAAGAATGGGAGGCTGGAAGTACTAATTAATGGTAATGTCAACGTGCACATACTTTTCTCATTAGTTATTCGAACTCAAAAGTCATTAAAGAGAAGGATGTTAGAGATTTGTCAGAAAGCTAAGACAATGTGAAAGAGTGAAGTGGGTAACCATTTTGTCGAGAAAATTTGATATGAGGCATTGAGAGTGATAAAGGATTTAAGAAATGGAAGATAAATCGAAATTTTTTTATCTATTCATAAGTAAGAATATTAATTGAACGATGAAGTTATTATTATGAAGTAGCGGTTCGTAGAGTGAGAAAAATGAAGTTCACAATTTGGAGAAGCAAATGATGGTGAAATGTTGGGTGGTGAGTTGCACATCAAAAATGTTTGCACATAGCAGGAATCTTCTTTGACCCCTCCCTTCATTATTTTACGCAAATTAATATGGCTCCTATATGTACGCTCGCCTATTGTCGAGTTCAATCGAAGTTGGATGATAGAAGAGTTCCTGTTTTGTGGTAAATCCTGGAATTACTACGCTGTTATTTGTGTCCAAAAGATTAATCGACATTAATTGATCGTATTGCGTTTGTGTGCGGTTTAAAATAGAGTTTATTACCTGGATTTACAAGAAGGGCAGTTGGAATTATCAAAATATTCATCCGCATTTAACCTAGAATATCTGGAAGAGACAATGCAAAGAATCCCATAAAGCAAAATGAATAAGTTGTTCATAGGGATCAATTAATTGTAATGCCTGTATGATTGAATTATAGGTGAAGTCCAAACTACTTGGATTATTCGAAGTGGTTGAGTTAAGCGAATAAAATAAATGAGGAAAATTGAGGCGATTGGATAAAATGAATGCGTAACGCACTGACTAAAGCCGCGTGTCTGATCATCAACAACAGATATAAGGTTAAAAGAAGCTGTATGTGCAGATTTATACAAAGTCTACTTTTTGCCCGAACTTTAAAAACTGATCAAATAAAGTCTTAATAAATGTTTGTTAAACTATCCGTAGAAGTTTTTCTATTATATGCTGCATTGGAAATAGCGCTCAATATACCAAACTTTTAGTTCCAAAATAATGATCAACGCTGTTCACTGATTTGTTCTTTAATCTTGAAAGTCAGTCTTGCAGAAACATAAATTATGAAACATAAATTATAAATGCACATGGAAAAAGTGAACTTGAAGGAGTTTACGCGTTTCAAAATAGTGAATAACTGGTGTGACTGTTAGGCATCTTCCATATGCAGAACTTTTGTTCTTGGATTGACTTTAAACCTGATTTTCGTAAAGCTTAGGGAATTGGTGAATATCTTTGCAGTTTTGATAGCCCAAGTTTGTATGAAATCTAATTGAAAATAATGATCAACGCTGTTCACTGATTTGTTCTTTAATCTTGAAAGTCAGTCTTGCAGAAAGTTAATAATCTAACAAAGGAAACATTTTTGCAATATAAATGACGCACATATATGAATGAGTGATATTTGTCCATCAAAACAGTGAACAGTTGTATGAGCTTCGAGTTGGCTCCAGTTCTGAATCTATAATCAATTGCTCAGACCAAGGTGAATTTATAGTTTATTGAATTCTCTAATCTAACGAGGTAAAAAAAACTTGAATTTGTTAACTATACACATTTCCTTAGAAGAAAAAAAAAACACAACTTTGCTCGACACAAAACCAAATAAAATTGGTCTCGATCAGGACTTTAATAGTTGTATTATGATTCTTCTCAATAAGCCTCTTTAAGCATTTTTGGAAGACCCATAAATTAAAAGCAACATTTTATATTACACAATGACGTAGATGAAATTTGTTTAACGTGTGAAATGGATGTCCTTATAAGCAGATTAATTAACAATTTAAATGCGTATTTACCAAATTCAAATTGTACAGTCAACTAACTCACAATGAATATATTTACATCGAAAATTTGGCAGTAGAAAATCGTACACTGGAACATTGGACAAACTAAAATTTGGCAAAGAGAAGTAGTCAGTAAATAATACTTGCCTTTGAAAAAGTCACTGCTTCAAGTGGAATAATATGAATTTTCCAATGCCTAATAAAATAACAACATTGCATTGAAAACTCGACGTTCGCATTTTACCCTAAAGCGAAGTTAACTTTTCCATCAATATGATTGCTTCAAACTGGAAAAAAATTTTAAGTTAATGTTGATGCTGAAAAGCACTATTTTATACACGACATTTTGTTCAATACTTAACGAATAAATTTAATTTTACACTAAAATGAACAAACGATATTTTATTTTAATAGCAACTTCCACGCAATTCTCTAAATAATTTCAACCCTACATATGAATTAATAATCATATGTTTTTGAATGACACATACATATATATATATATATATATACACTATGACGAGAAGACTTCAACTATAGCTTCATATAGCGTTAGAGATTTAGTGCCCTTGCAGTAAACAGATCACTTTCTATAAGGGATGTATCTGTTGCATAATTGTCTTCAGCCGCAACGTAAATATCACCTTCATCACAATAATCCTAAAGCACGATAATTAATGCGATTTCTTTGATTTCTCATAAACATGGGCTCCATTGCATATTACATATATACATATATATTACATATATTAGCTCAGTTCACTTAACCATGATTCTCAAATCACCAAGTCACATCGAGCTTAAAATGGATTTCCAGAACTCTTTACACAAACTTGGTACTTGAGCGTCACTGTGACAGAAACTGCATTTTCTCCTATAGCACCATCACCGCCATGAGGCTAGAAATATAGAGGAATAGAAGTACCTTCATTCACAGTGTTCAAGAGGTACTATGGGACTATGCGCGTGTATTTTGGTACAGTGCACTAGAGTACCAATGCTGAACAAAGAATTACCATGCCAATTCAACACGTACGCTCAATCAAGTTGAGAAAAATTACTTAATTAATTTCGAGAGCCATCTCATACTGGGTGATTTGGCAATAGAGGTGACTGACAGAGGATAAGTCATAGCGTATTCTTGTAGCAATCTGCAACATTTGCTTGCGTATACGTAGGATGCACATTCACATTGCTCATGGCAAGCTAGACATTTGTTGAACTGAGTGAATAATTTCTTGCATGTATGAGTGCGTGCTTGTGTGCGTGTATGGGCTTCGTCGAATAGTCTACTGCGACCATAAGCATACTTTTCTCCATCATGTTCTATTTTGTTTAAATTGAAGTCTGCTTCTCAATCATTATCATACATTAACTGTGTGTCCTTCTTCCTATGGCACTAGAGACAATCTACTTTCACTCTAGGTCACATTTAGCTACTTGGTCTAAAGTCGAAGATATGCTATTTGCAGTTTGCGTATGCATTTCTTTAATCCATTGCAGCCTTGGTTGCTTCAATCCCTTATTCAAGCACTCAATCGCTGAACAACTGTGCACAAACTATTACTCTTGGTTAATAATGATTGCACGTATAAAATTACTTTCAAAATGCAAACGCAAAAATTTGCGTATAAGTGAGGCAACAGACCACAATAGCACGCATCACTGCCACACGAAAACTTCATAAATCAATACTTACATACACATATTACAATATCTCACTTACTTACTTACCTACTTGCTTGCAGGCAAGATCACTGGAATTGCATCCACTCATACAGCACCACCACCATCGCTAATTCACTACTGCATGAGGCTAAAAATAAGTTATCTCGGTAGTTCTTTTACTCACTGTGTGTATTGTCGCGAGGTGCACGACAATAACAAAGCTGAACATGGAGTTCCTATGTCCACTCGGCACACAGGCTCAATAAACTTAAGGAGACAAACCTAATTTCGGCCGTCTCTTCATATAAGGGAATTATTTCAACGTCATAGAGATGTACCACTTACAATAAGTCATAGCGTGTTCATGCAGCAGTCCGCGACATTTGCTGTGTATACGCTTGTTTTGTATTGACTTAATTCATGGCATTATTCACTTTGCTCAAGGTGCATTCGTTGAATTGAGGGAATATTTCCTCACGGCTTTGTGCGTGCGTACTTCGTTGAATTGTCCACTGCGTGCATGCGCATATTTAGCGAGTCGCCTCGATGGTATGCTGTTGCTGCTGTTGTTATTGTTGTACAACGTTTTTGCGAGTAAATTCTATTAAGTTACCCAATTGTTTTAATTCTGCGTTAAATATGTACGCCATTCCTACATCTTTTATTGCTCTAAATTATGCGCAAACAAACAGTGAGCAATTAATTAGCACTAATACAATTGCAGCTATTATTTCCTTCAAATTTAAATTAATGATACAATATTATTCAAATTAATATACTTTCATATCTTGAAACAATTATTCGCTATGCATCTGGAGACATTACGAAAACAACTTAAATTTATGATGACTGGAAAAGCTCGCGTTGTCACTATTCACATCTCATGAAATTATATCTTACAACACTTTCTTTATTGTGTATATATTGTATATGAAATATTTGCGACCTGTGAGGTGTTAAATACAAAACTCAACATAAAAAGGAACTTCTATGGTCGTTGTTCGCGTATTGGATAAGCTAAGCTTTTCTATTTTCTAAATCATCAATACTAAATAAACGTGTTCCACGGTAAAGGTCTGTTTCTTCTGTTCCGGAAGACTTACCATCTAGTAGAATCCGCCATAGCGGTTTCTGAAAATAGTCAAGGCTTATTAAGTAGTCAATCCTCTACAAGTCTACTTCGAAATCAATTCACTTCATATATTTTTGTCGTATTTGTTCGTCATCGTTTAAGTCAAAACGAATAAATTAATACATTTCTTCTTTTAAGAATTAATTAAGGACTGCATTTCGACAATGTCTCGCCAAAAGTTGGAATATTTTACTTCAGGATCTATTTACTCAAACGTATGTCCCACGTTTGCATAAGTAATAATAAATTGAATTCGGTTACTTTAGTTTATGCATTTTAAAATAGATCGGTTAAAATTATCAATTTATTCATTTGTAATGCTTACCGTGAAATTAAATTTCATTTATCACTGACATTATCTAAAAATTTGTGTTTGGTGTACACGAATTTTGAGTTTGTAATTCCTTCTCCAACCACTCTCTGAAAATCAATATGCAGTGTAACTTAATTGCAGAAAACGTCGACTATTCCGAATAACAATAATAAATTGTAAGGTGTAAAAATTCAGTCAATGAAAAAAATTTAGTTTACGTCATTTACTTGATATTGTGATTGGCTAGCAATTTTGATTGAGCAATACTTTGACACGGAATTGCTAAACGTAGACAAACAAAGGCAAAATCAATTGCTCTTGATTTCCATCTCCCTAACTCTCTCACCTAACTGTATCGTGAAACCGGTCCAATTTGCGTGCAACAAAACTGGGAGGGTCAATGCTGTGATTTAGAGCTAAGGAAATATGGTGTGATGGCGTAATAAACTTTTGCTTTAATCCAATTCGCTATAATGAAGTTGCACGTGTTTAAGCCCATGTCAGTTTAACAACAAAGTCATTGAAATTGGAAAATGAGAACAAACTTTTGCATTTAATCACATCAGGTGTCACGCCTAAATCCAATAGTTATTCCATTCAGAATTCTAAATAATTAAGGATAATATGTATAAGGTATATATAAGTGATATACCTCCTTTAGTCCAATATGCCGTAACCGCTAAGCGTGGTCGCTCGTTGAAAATGCAAGAAATGTGCAATGTACCATAATTGCTCGATTTTACACCAAAGTGTAATCTAATTGATGTTCCTCCTCGTTCTTCGTAAAGTTAAAACCGTTTAAGTCGCACATACGTGTCACGGAACCACTGGATTAGGAAAATTAACAGCTACAGCATGTGAAGAATCAAAAGAATGGGAGGCTGGAAGTACTAATTGATGGTAATGTCAACGTGCACATACTTTTCTCATTAGTTATTCGAACTCAAAAGTCATTAAAGAGAAGGATGTTAGAGATTTGTCAGAAAGCTAAGACAATGTGAAAGAGTGAAGTGGGTAACCATTTTGTCGAGAAAATTTGATATGAGGCATTGAGAGTGATAAAGGATTTAAGAAATGGAAGATAAATCGAAATTTTTTTATCTATTCATAAGTAAGAATATTAATTGAACGATGAAGTTATTATTATGAAGTAGCGGTTCGTAGAGTGAGAAAAATGAAGTTCACAATTTGGAGAAGCAAATGATGGTGAAATGTTGGGTGGTGAGTTGCACATCAAAAATGTTTGCACATAGCAGGAATCTTCTTTGACCCCTCCCTTCATTATTTTACGCAAATTAATATGGCTCCTATATGTACGCTCGCCTATTGTCGAGTTCAATCGAAGTTGGATGATAGAAGAGTTCCTGTTTTGTGGTAAATCCTGGAATTACTACGCTGTTATTTGTGTCCAAAAGATTAATCGACATTAATTGATCGTATTGCGTTTGTGTGCGGTTTAAAATAGAGTTTATTACCTGGATTTACAAGAAGGGCAGTTGGAATTATCAAAATATTCATCCGCATTTAACCTAGAATATCTGGAAGAGACAATGCAAAGAATCCCATAAAGCAAAATGAATAAGTTGTTCATAGGGATCAATTAATTGTAATGCCTGTATGATTGAATTATAGGTGAAGTCCAAACTACTTGGATTATTCGAAGTGGTTGAGTTAAGCGAATAAAATAAATGAGGAAAATTGAGGCGATTGGATAAAATGAATGCGTAACGCACTGACTAAAGCCGCGTGTCTGATCATCAACAACAGATATAAGGTTAAAAGAAGCTGTATGTGCAGATTTATACAAAGTCTACATTTTGCCCGAACTTTAAAAACTGATCAAATAAAGTCTTAATAAATGTTTGTTAAACTATCCGTAGAAGTTTTTCTATTATATGCTGCATTGGAAATAGCGCTCAATATACCAAACTTTTAGTTCCAAAATAATGATCAACGCTGTTCACTGATTTGTTCTTTAATCTTGAAAGTCAGTCTTGCAGAAACATAAATTATGAAACATAAATTATAAATGCACATGGAAAAAGTGAACTTGAAGGAGTTTACGCGTTTCAAAATAGTGAATAACTGGTGTGACTGTTAGGCATCTTCCATATGCAGAACTTTTGTTCTTGGATTGACTTTAAACCTGATTTTCGTAAAGCTTAGGGAATTGGTGAATATCTTTGCAGTTTTGATAGCCCAAGTTTGTATGAAATCTAATTGAAAATAATGATCAACGCTGTTCACTGATTTGTTCTTTAATCTTGAAAGTCAGTCTTGCAGAAAGTTAATAATCTAACAAAGGAAACATTTTTGCAATATAAATGACGCACATATATGAATGAGTGATATTTGTCCATCAAAACAGTGAACAGTTGTATGAGCTTCGAGTTGGCTCCAGTTCTGAATCTATAATCAATTGCTCAGACCAAGGTGAATTTAAAGTTTATTGAATTCTCTAATCTAACGAGGTAAAAGAAAAACTTGAATTTGTTAACTATACACATTTCCTTAGAAGAAAAAAAAAACACAACTTTGCTCGACACAAAACCAAATAAAATTGGTCTCGATCAGGACTTTAATAGTTGTATTATGATTCTTCTCAATAAGCCTCGTTAAGCATTTTTGGAAGACCCATAAATTAAAAGCAACATTTTATATTACACAATGACGTAGATGAAATTTGTTTAACGTGTGAAATGGATGTCCTTATAAGCAGATTAATTAACAATTTAAATGCGTATTTACCAAATTCAAATTGTACAGTCAACTAACTCACAATGAATATATTTACATCGAAAATTTGGCAGTAGAAAATCGTACACTGGAACATTGGACAAACTAAAATTTGGCAAAGAGAAGTAGTCAGTAAATAATACTTGCCTTTGAAAAAGTCACTGCTTCAAGTGGAATAATATGAATTTTCCAATGCCTAATAAAATAACAACATTGCATTGAAAACTCGACGTTCGCATTTTACCCTAAAGCGAAGTTAACTTTTCCATCAATATGATTGCTTCAAACTGGAAAAAAATTTTAAGTTAATGTTGATGCTGAAAAGCACTATTTTATACACGACATTTTGTTCAATACTTAACGAATAAATTTAATTTTACACTAAAATGAACAAACGATATTTTATTTTAATAGCAACTTCCACGCAATTCTCTAAATAATTTCAACCCTACATATGAATTAATAATCATATGTTTTTGAATGACACATACATATATATATATATATATATACACTAGATTTCACTTGCATATCAAGTAATACCGCTCTTAAAGACATCATTGGCTTATCCGACAGCCAATCGCTCACCACTTTACATAAGCAAATTCATTCTCACTGAAAAAACATCTCTGTTTCTATTTAAACGACTTCTGCCTGTCTGCGAGTCGCCTCGATGGTATGCTGTTGCTGCTGTTGTTATTGTTGTACAACGTTTTTGCGAGTAAATTCTATTAAGTTACCCAATTGTTTTAATTCTGCGTTAAATATGTACGCCATTCCTACATCTTTTATTGCTCTAAATTATGCGCAAACAAACAGTGAGCAATTAATTAGCACTAATACAATTGCAGCTATTATTTCCTTCAAATTTAAATTAATGATACAATATTATTCAAATTAATATACTTTCATATCTTGAAACAATTATTCGCTATGCATCTGGAGACATTACGAAAACAACTTAAATTTATGATGACTGGAAAAGCTCGCGTTGTCACTATTCACATCTCATGAAATTATATCTTACAACACTTTCTTTATTGACACAATATTCAACTTAATCGATGATGCAACGTTAACTTAGAGAGACATTGGTCATTTCTGACAATAAATATGTTAATATTTCTTAATCATAGATTACACAGTTACTTCTTCTTTTTATTATTGGCTCCTGATTGGCATTTTAACTGGCTGCAAGAATCTCCAATGTGGTCAATTCACTTGTCAAATTTTATTCTGCCAAGTTTTCGTTAATTATACTACAGTAATTTATTAGTCACTATTAGTTCGAATTTGACAAATTATATGCTACAATAGTGCTCATGCTTTATGAGCGGTTGTGATGAAAAGCTATGATGGAAATTTGGGGAATAAACGTTGGGTAGCGATTGAATACCATTATAGTAACGTTAATTGTCACTTTCGTGAAAGTAAACATTTCACCAAAGTTGTTCAGAGAATGACAGGTGGCACTTGAGCCAGAGTGTTTAAGTGGCATCTTGTGAAAAAAATGTAAGAAATAGTATGCAAATCATGGAATTCAATTTTTACTACAGAAGATATGTACATATTCGTGCATTTACGCAGTGTGTTGTTGGTAGTTTAAAAGGCAACATTTGATTGTGCATTTCATGATGTCTATTTATTTTTCAAAAATCCTAGTAAACATCCTTCCCACAGTTGCCTAATTTTCATCAATTTCGTTCAATCAAATCACTTGGATGTCATGCTTGAAGGGAAAATAAACACTGGAAGATTCGCAAAATTATAACTAGCGCCATTTCTGACAACACAATTATTGTTGAGCATGAGGAAGCTAGGACTAGAAATTTATTCCTCGCCAAAGTGATAGATTTTCCAAAGTCTAGTAGAATAGAAAAGCTTCTTCTCAAATGAGTTGAGTACGACCAGTTGGAGGTTAAATAATCGTTAAGTTAAAGCTCCAATCATTGTATTACGATAGAGAGCATCATTCTCACAACTGCACAATATCAACGGAGATCTAGTTTTGAAAAACTTATATTTCCAAGTGTTTGATCCTAGAGCTTTGAATGTAAATTTATTTCGCAGTTGGTTTATCAATATAACATCAAAGTTTTGTTTCCAGTTGTGTTTTCAAAGCAGTTAAACCAGGTTATTATCTTTATGTATACGAGGATGCCAACCAGAGCCCATATTCCATCAATTATTACTTTTTCCTTTCTGTCATATTTGGTGGAAATTGCAATTCGCGAATCGTTTCCATTTGTTAGATATAAAGAAGTAAATAGTTCTGAGTGCATTAAATTTTCCACTAAAGGTTGGGAATCCAAAACCATGGTACAATTTTTAATTTTAATAGATTATTCATTTGTTGGAGGCTTTGATGTTGCCCCACTCTGTGAAGCCTGAAGTCAACTAAATGGCTATTGATAACAATCATAAAGCCTGCCACTAGACATAAACAAATATATCGAAAACTTTTCAGAGCTTTATTTCCCTTCTAGTAAGGTTTTTCCATAGGCATATATACGTATATATATTTAAATTTTTTTTTCAAACATAAATGTAAAATAACTTCTTATTTCTACGCTAATACTTGATAGATAACTGTGTTTGTATTCAGCATTCCCGTTGGAGGAAGAGACTTCAATCATGGAATGCAGTGGCTTGCGATTAAATTCCATTACATATAGCAATTGTTTAAATTCTGCGTTCAATATGTACTTCATTCATATATCCATTATTTGCTCTAAATTATGTGCATTCGAATATCGCAAGTAAAACTTGAGGAATTAAGGTAGGAAATAAAATGCGTTTGCTGTTTAACAGTGAAATAAAATAGCTGCTATAAGCAATTGAATGGTTTTAAAGAAAATCGAGTAGTCAAATCTAACAATGGCGTATGATGCCTGCATGATTCTTAAATGAATTAACATTTATGCCCAGTTAAATATCAAAGAATCGACATTAAAGAAAACAAATCATACATGTAAGTAGAACAAACGAATTCGAAGGAGTGCACGTGATTCGCAATCGTGAATAATTAATATGATTGACAAACAGGCTGTTAACGCTCATGAACTCAGCCACTATAGGAAAATATTTTGGTATAGGATTGGTGAATAAATCATTATATCAGACTAAAAGTCTTTTTTGTTTAATGTTTACATAATCAATGACAGTCTAATCAGTTTTGATAGCGCACGTGTTGAGGAAATCAACTTGAAATTGTGTTTTTCTACCTAGAAGGCTATTCTGTTGTACTAATTGGCTTCTTAAGCAAAGATTATTTTTATTTTAAAACAGCGCCAAATGCATATGGAAAAGTTAGAAGCCTTAAAGTCGAAACCCATGACTATTTGAATTTCAGACTATTGAGCTCGCCAGTTTCGTTTAGGTCGATTTCAATCTAATAGAAAAAAGTGCATCCGTTTTTATTCGCAAAATCATATTCGTTATAGGCTCGAATTAAAATGATCACATCAAACAGCCCGAGTGTCGATCTGAATCATTCCTACAGATGAATTAACAAAAGGTCATAACAGGTGATCTCTTCTCCATAAACTGCCAATTAGTGCGTATTTTATCTTTCCATTATTCTAGTATGTCCAAGCAATTCAGAATCTACTCTTTACAACCACAGCGAACAATTTTGATAAGGAAAAGAAAATTGATGCTTTATTTCATGGAAATTATCAAAATGATTTAATTCAATTTAACTGAGTATTAACCATTTAAAAATTAATTAATAATGATAATTAATTTCGGGTTTTTCATTGCTAACGGTTTAATTTTCCATAGTTCTCTAGTCAGAGCGTGAGTTGAACTCAAAGATAAGAGGTTTCGGTTTGTCAGCTTTTACATAACTCACAAATTAAATGAAATCGTTAAAACACTTTACAGGGCATCAGTCACTCAATTTACGCATAGCATTTACATAAATTATCATTTACTATAAATAAATGATCAGATCAACCTTTTCAACTCAGAACAGATTTGCTCACTTTGAAAGGAGACCTCTAATAGAAATCTTACCATCACAATATGGCTAGGAACAGCCAACATCTTTTATTGCTCTAAATTATGCGCAACAAACAGTGAGCAATTAATTAGCACTAATACAATTGCAGCTATTATTTCCTTCAAATTTAAATTAATGATACAATATTATTCAAATTAATATACTTTCATATCTTGAAACAATTATTCGCTATGCATCTGGAGACATTACGAAAACAACTTAAATTTATGATGACTGGAAAAGCTCGCGTTGTCACTATTCACATCTCATGAAATTATATCTTACAACACTTTCTTTATTGTGTATATATTGTATATGAAATATTTGCGACCTGTGAGGTGTTAAATACAAAACTCAACAATAAAAAGGAACTCTCTATGGTCGTTGTTCGCGTATTGGATAAGCTAAGCTTTTCTATTTTCTAAATCATCAATACTAAATAAACGTGTTCCACGGTAAAGGTCTGTTTCTTCTGTTCCGGAAGACTTACCATCTAGTAGAATCCGCCATAGCGGTTTCTGAAAATAGTCAAGGCTTATTAATTAGTCAATCCTCTACAAGTCTACTTCGAAATCAATTCACTTCATATATTTTTGTCGTATTTGTTCGTCATCGTTTAAGTCAAAACGAATAAATTAATACATTTCTTCTTTTAAGAATTAATTAAGGACTGCATTTCGACAATGTCTCGCCAAAAGTTGGAATATTTTACTTCAGGATCTATTTACTCAAACGTATGTCCCACGTTTGCATAAGTAATAATAAATTGAATTCGGTTACTTTAGTTTATGCATTTTAAAATAGATCGGTTAAAATTATCAATTTATTCATTTGTAATGCTTACCGTGAAATTAAATTTCATTTATCACTGACATTATCTAAAAATTTGTGTTTGGTGTACACAATTTGAGTTGTAATTCCTCTCCAACCACTCTCTGAAAATCAATATGCAGTGTAACTTAATTGCAGAAAACGTCGACTATTCCGAATAACAATAATAAATTGTAAGGTGTAAAAATTCAGTCAATGAAAAAAATTTACTTTACGTCATTTACTTGATATTGTGATTGGCTAGCAATTTTGATTGAGCAATACTTTGACACGGAATTGCTAAACGTAGACAAACAAAGGCAAAATCAATTGCTCTTGATTTCCATCTCCCTAACTCTCTCACCTAACTGTATCGTGAAACCGGTCCAATTTGCGTGCAACAAAACTGGGAGGGTCAATGCTGTGATTTAGAGCTAAGGAAATATGGATGTGATGGCGTAATAAACTTTTGCTTTAATCCAATTCGCTATAATGAAGTTGCACGTGTTTAAGCCAATGTCAGTTTAACAACAAAGTCATTGAAATTGGAAAATGAGAACAAACTTTTGTATTTAATCACATCAGGTGTCACGCCTAAATCCAATAGTTATTCCATTCAGAATTCTAAATAATTAAGGATAATATGTATAAGGTATATATAAGTGATATACCTCCTTTAGTCCAATATGCCGTAACCGCTAAGCGTGGATCGCTCGTTGAAAATGCAAGAAATGTGCAATGTACCATAATTGCTCGATTTTACACCAAAGTGTAATCTAATTGATGTTCCTCCTCGTTCTTCGTAAAGTTAAAACCGTTTAAGTCGCACATACGTGTCACGGAACCACTGGATTAGGAAAATTAACAGCTACAGCATGTGAAGAATCAAAAGAATGGGAGGCTGGAAGTACTAATTAATGGTAATGTCAACGTGCACATACTTTTCTCATTAGTTATTCGAACTCAAAAGTCATTAAAGAGAAGGATGTTAGAGATTTGTCAGAAAGCTAAGACAATGTGAAAGAGTGAAGTGGGTAACCATTTTGTCGAGAAAATTTGATATGAGACATTGAGAGTGATAAAGGATTTAAGAAATGGAAGATAAATCGAAATTTTTTTATCTATTCATAAGTAAGAATATTAATTGAACGATGAAGTTATTATTATGAAGTAGCGGTTCGTAGAGTGAGAAAAATGAAGTTCACAATTTGGAGAAGCAAATGATGGTGAAATGTTGGGTGGTGAGTTGTACATCAAAAATGTTTGCACATAGCAGGAATCTTCTTTGACCCCTCCATTCATTATTTTACGCAAATTAATATGGCTCCTATATGTACGCTCGCCTATTGTCGAGTTCAATCGAAGTTGGATGATAGAAGAGTTCCTGTTTTGTGGTAAATCCTGGAATTACTACGCTGTTATTTGTGTCCAAAAGATTAATCGACATTAATTGATCGTATTGCGTTTGTGTGCGGTTTAAAATAGAGTTTATTACCTGGATTTACAAGAAGGGCAGTTGGAATTATCAAAATATTCATCCGCATTTAACCTAGAATATCTGGAAGAGACAATGCAAAGAATCCCATAAAGCAAAATGAATAAGTTGTTCATAGGGATCAATTAATTGTAATGCCTGTATGATTGAATTATAGGTGAAGTCCAAACTACTTGGATTATTCGAAGTGGTTGAGTTAAGCGAATAAAATAAATGAGGAAAATTGAGGCGATTGGATAAAATGAATGCGTAACGCACTGACTAAAGCCGCGTGTCTGATCATCAACAACAGATATAAGGTTAAAAGAAGCTGTATGTGCAGATTTATACAAAGTCTACATTTTGCCCGAACTTTAAAAACTGATCAAATAAAGTCTTAATAAATGTTTGTTAAACTATCCGTAGAAGTTTTTCTATTATATGCTGCATTGGAAATAGCGCTCAATATACCAAACTTTTAGTTCCAAAATAATGATCAACGCTGTTCACTGATTTGTTCTTTAATCTTGAAAGTCAGTCTTGCAGAAAAATTAAATTATGAAACATAAATTATAAATGCACATGGAAAAAGTGAACTTGAAGGAGTTTACGCGTTTCAAAATAGTGAATAACTGGTGTGACTGTTAGGCATCTTCCATATGCAGAACTTTGTTCTTGGATTGACTGTAAACCTGATTTTCGTAAAGCTTAGGGTATTGGTGAATATCTTTGCAGTTTGATAGCCCAAGTTTGTATGAAATCTAATTGAAAATAATGATCAACGCTGTTCACTGATTTGTTCTTTAATCTTGAAAGTCAGTCTTGCAGAAAGTTAATAATCTAACAAAGGAAACATTTTTGCAATATAAATGACGCACATATATGAATGAGTGATATTTGTCCATCAAAACAGTGAAACAGTTGTATGAGCTTCGAGTTGGCTCCAGTTCTGAATCTATAATCAATTGCTCAGACCAAGGTGAATTTATAGTTTATTGAATTCTCTAATCTAACGAGGTAAAAAAAACTTGAATTTGTTAACTATACACATTTCCTTAGAAGAAAAAAAAACACAACTTTGCTCGACACAAAACCAAATAAAATTGGTCTCGATCGGGACTTTAATAGTTGTATTATGATTCTTCTCAATAAGCCTCTTTAAGCATTTTTGGAAAGACCCATAAATTAAAAGCAACATTTTATATTACACAATGACGTAGATGAAATTTGTTTAACGTGTGAAATGGATGTCCTTATAAGCAGATTAATTAACAATTTAATGCGTATTTACCAAATTCAAATTGTACAGTCAACTAACTCACAATGAATATATTTACATCGAAAATTTGGCAGTAGAAAATCGTACACTGGAACATTGGACAAACTAAAATTTGGCAAAGAGAAGTAGTCAGTAAATAATACTTGCCTTTGAAAAAGTCACTGCTTCAAGTGGAATAATATGAATTTTCCAATGCCTAATAAAATAACAACATTGCATTGAAAACTCGACGTTCGCATTTTACCCTAAAGCGAAGTTAACTTTTCCATCAATATGATTGCTTCAAACTGGAAAAAAAATTTAAATTAATGTTGATGCTGAAAAGCACTATTTTATACACGACTTTTTGTTCAATACTTAACAAATAAATTTAATTTTACACTAAAATGAACAAACGATATTTTATTTTAATAGTAACTTCCACGCAATTCTCTAAATTATTTCAACCCTACATATGAATTAATAATCATATGTTTTTGAATGACATATATTTATATATATATTATATATATGCCATATTTTGATCGAAATCCCATTGCTCCAGTTTCGTCATATATGAACTAGATTTCACTTGCATATCAAGTAATACCGCTCTTAAAGACATCATTGGCTTATCCGACAGCCAATCGCTCACCACTTTACATAAGCAAATTCATTCTCACTGAAAAAACATCTCTGTTTCTATTTAAACGACTTCTGCCTGTCTGCGAGTCGCCTCGATGGTATGCTGTTGCTGCTGTTGTTATTGTTGTACAACGTTTTTGCGAGTAAATTCTATTAAGTTACCCAATTGTTTTAATTCTGCGTTAAATATGTACGCCATTCCTACATCTTTTATTGCTCTAAATTATGCGCAAACAAACAGTGAGCAATTAATTAGCACTAATACAATTGCAGCTATTATTTCCTTCAAATTTAAATTAATGATACAATATTATTCAAATTAATATACTTTCATATCTTGAAACAATTATTCGCTATGCATCTGGAGACATTACGAAAACAACTTAAATTTATGATGACTGGAAAAGCTCGCGTTGTCACTATTCACATCTCATGAAATTATATCTTACAACACTTTCTTTATTGACACAATATTCAACTTAATCGATGATGCAACGTTAACTTAGAGAGACATTGGTCATTTCTGACAATAAATATGTTAATATTTCTTAATCATAGATTACACCAGTTACTTCTTCTTTTTTATTATTGGCTCCTGATTGGCATTTTAACTGGCTGCAAAGAATCTCCAATGTGGTCAATTCACTTGTCAAATTTTATTCTGCCAAGTTTTCGTTAATTATACTACAGTAATTTATTAGTCACTATTAGTTCGAATTTGACAAATTATATGCTACAATAGTGCTCATGCTTTATGAGCGGTTGTGATGAAAAGCTATGATGGAAATTTGGGGAATAAACGTTGGGTAGCGATTGAATACCATTATAGTAACGTTAATTGTCACTTTCGTGAAAGTAAACATTTCACCAAAGTTGTTCAGAGAATGACAGGTGGCACTTGAGCACAGAGTGTTTAAGTGGCATCTTGTGAAAAAAATGTAAGAAATAGTATGCAAATCATGGAATTCAATTTTTACTACAGAAGATATGTACATATTCGTGCATTTACGCAGTGTGTTGTTGGTAGTTTAAAAGGCAACATTTGATTGTGCATTTCATGATGTCTATTTATTTTTCAAAAATCCTAGTAAACATCCTTCCCACAGTTGCCTAATTTTCATCAATTTCGTTCAATCAAATCACTTGGATGTCATGCTTGAAGGGAAAATAAACACTGGAAGGTTCGCAAAATTATAACTAGCGCCATTTCTGACAACACAATTATTGTTGAGCATGAGGAAGCTAGGACTAGAAATTTATTCCTCGCCAAAGTGATAGATTTTCCAAAGTCTAGTAGAATAGAAAAGCTTCTTCTCAAATGAGTTGAGTACGACCAGTTGGAGGTTAAATAATCGTTAAGTTAAAGCTCCAATCATTGTATTACGATAGAGAGCATCATTCTCACAACTGCACAATATCAACGGAGATCTAGTTTTGAAAAACTTATATTTCCAAGTGTTTGATCCTAGAGCTTTGAATGTAAATTTATTTCGCAGTTGGTTTATCAATATAACATCAAAGTTTTGTTTCCAGTTGTGTTTTCAAAGCAGTTAAACCAGGTTATTATCTTTATGTATACGAGGATGCCAACCAGAGCCCATATTCCATCAATTATTACTTTTTCCTTTCTGTCATATTTGGTGGAAATTGCAATTCGCGAATCGTTTCCATTTGTTAGATATAAAGAAGTAAATAGTTCTGAGTGCATTAAATTTTCCACTAAAGGTTTCCAAAACCATGGTACAATTTTTAATTTTAATAGATTATTCATTTGTTGGAGGCTTTGATGTTGCCCCACTCTGTGAAGCCTGAAGTCAACTAAATGGCTATTGATAACAATCATAAAGCCTGCCACTAGACATAAACAAATATATCGAAAACTTTTCAGAGCTTTATTTCCCTTCTAGTAGGGTTTTTCCATAGGCATATATACGTATATATATTTAAATTTTTTTTTCAAACATAAATGTAAAATAACTTCTTATTTCTACGCTAATACTTGATAGATAACTGTGTTTGTATTCAGCATTCCCGTTGAAGGAAGAGACTTCAATCATGGAATGCAGTGGCTTGCGATTAAATTCCATTACATATAGCAATCGTTTAAATTCTGCGTTCAATATGTGCTTCATTCATATATCTATTATTTGCTCTAAATTATGTGCATTCGAATAGCACAAGTAAAACTTGAAGCCTTAAGATAGGAAATCCCATGCATTTGAATTTCAACATTGAGCTACGCCAGTTTCTTTAGGCGATTTCATGATCTAATAGAAAAAAGTGCATCCGTTTTTAGCAAAATCATATGTTATAGGCTCGAATCTAAAATGAATTCACATCAAAGCCCAGTTCGATCTGAATCATTCTACATTGATGAATTAACAAAAGGTCATAACAGGTGATCTCTTCTCCATAAACTGCCAATTAGTGCGTATTTTATCTTTCCATTATTCTAAAAATGTCCAACAATCAGAATCTTAACTCTCATGAACTCAGCCACTATAGGAAAATATTTTGGTATAGGATTGGTGAATAAATCATTATATCAGACTAAAAGTCTTTTTTGTTTAATGTTTACATAATCAATGACAGTCTAATCAGTTTTGATAGCGCACGTGTTGAGGAAATCAACTTGAAATTGTGTTTTTCTACCTAGAAGGCTATTCTGTTGTACTAATTGGCTTCTTAAGCAAAGATTATTTTTATTTTAAAACAGCGCCAAATGCATATGGAAAAGTTAGAAGCCTTAAAGTCGAAACCAATGACTATTTGAATGTTGGACTAGTGACATAGTTAAATTATTTTTAATTGTTTTTGCTCAAATGCTTTACAGTTCATCTGTGTTTAACGTACTTTTTCTTCCTTGGAATCTTTTTCAGAAATGATTTAGTCAAGTTGAAATAGTTGTGACGATGAAGCAAATATTTGTTCAACTCAATAGTATGACTTCCACAGGTGATCTCTTCTCCATAAACTGCCAATTAGTGCGTATTTTATCTTTCCATTATTCTAAAAATGTCCAAGCAATTCAGAATCTACTCTTTACAACCACAGCGAACAATTTTGATAAGGAAAATTAAATTGATGCTTTATTTCATGGAAATTATCAAAATGATTTAATTCAATTTAACTGAGTATTAACCATTTAAAAATTAATTAATAATGATAATTAATTTCGGGTTTTTCATTGCTAAAGGTTTAATTTTCCATAGTTCTCTACTCAGAGCGTGAGTTGAACTCAAAGATAAGAGGTTTCGGTTTGTCAGCTTTTACATAACTCACAAATTAAATGAAATCATTAAAACACTTTACAGGGCATCAGTCACTCAATTTACGCATAGCATTTACATAAATTATCATTTACTATAAATAAATGATCAGATCAACCTTTTCAACTCAGAACAGATTTGCTCACTTTGAAAGGAGACCTCTAATAGAAATCTTACTAGCTAGGGCTACCATCACAATATGGCTAGGAACAGCCAAAATGCTTCAGAATATTGTTTGCTTTGTCATGGGCATCAGCAAGAAATCATATGTTGCAAGTACTCTGCTTCCGTCAAACTCATCTACTGAATATTATATAGTAAAACAAATATGACAAGTGGGAGAAAAGAGTGGTTTGGTATTGGCTGAGGGAATATCCTTCCACCTAAATAGCGTCAAATACCTAGGGTAAATTAATTCGCCAGTGGAAAACTCTGCAATGTTTTGTTTTAGTAAATTGTTTTCATCACTCAATAAATAATTGTATATGAAATATTTGCGACCTGTGAGGTGTTAAATACAAAACTCAACATAAAAAGGAACTTCTATGGTCGTTGTCCGCGTATTGGATAAGCTAAGCTTTTCTATTTTCTAAATCATCAATACTAAATAAACGTGTTCCACGGTATAGGTCTGTTTCTTCTGTTCCGGAAGACTGACCATCTAGTAGAATCCGCCATAGCGGTTTCTGAAAATAGTCAAGGCTTATTAAGTAGTCAATCCTCTACAAGTCTACTTCGAAATCAATTCACTTCATATAATTTTGCCGCATTTGTTCGTCATCGTTTAAGTCAAAACGAATAAATTAATACATTTCTTCTTTTAAGAATTAATTAAGGACTGCATTTCGACAATGTCTCGCCAAAAGTTGGAATATTTTACTTCAGGATCTATTTACTCAAACGTATGTCCCACGTTTGCATAAGTAATAATAAATTGAATTCGGTTACTTTAGTTTATGCATTTTAAAATAGATCGGTTAAAATTATCAATTTATTCATTTGTAATGCTTACCGTGAAATTAAATTTCATTTATCACTGACATTATCTAAAAATTTGTGTTTGGTGTACACAAATTTTGAGTTTGTAATTCCTTCTCCAACCACTCTCTGAAAATCAATATGCAGTGTAACTTAATTGCAGAAAACGTCGACTATTCCGAATAACAATAATAAATTGTAAGGTGTAAAAATTCAGTCAATGAAAAAAATTTACTTTACGTCATTTACTTGATATTGTGATTGGCTAGCAATTTTGATTGAGCAATACTTTGACACGGAATTGCTAAACGTAGACAAACAAAGGCAAAATCAATTGCTCTTGATTTCCATCTCCCTAACTCTCTCACCTAACTGTATCGTGAAACCGGTCCAATTTGCGTGCAACAAAACTGGGAGGGTCAATGCTGTGATTTAGAGCTAAGGAAATATGGTGTGATGGCGTAATAAACTTTTGCTTTAATCCAATTCGCTATAATGAAGTTGCACGTGTTTAAGCCAAGGTCAGTTTAACAACAAAGTCATTGAAATTGGAAAATGAGAACAAACTTTTGCATTTAATCACATCAGGTGTCACGCCTAAATCCAATAGTTATTCCATTCAGAATTCTAAATAATTAAGGATAATATGTATAAGGTATATATAAGTGATATACCTCCTTTAGTCCAATATGCCGTAACCGCTAAGCGTGGTCGCTCGTTGAAAATGCAAGAAATGTGCAATGTACCATAATTGCTCGATTTTACACCAAAGTGTAATCTAATTGATGTTCCTCCTCGTTCTTCGTAAAGTTAAAACCGTTTAAGTCGCACATACGTGTCACGGAACCACTGGATTAGGAAAATTAACAGCTACAGCATGTGAAGAATCAAAAGAATGGGAGGCTGGAAGTACTAATTGATGGTAATGTCAACGTGCACATACTTTTCTCATTAGTTATTCGAACTCAAAAGTCATTAAAAGAGAAGGATGTTAGAGATTTGTCAGAAAGCTAAGACAATGTGAAAGAGTGAAGTGGGTAACCATTTTGTCGAGAAAATTTGATATGAGGCATTGAGAGTGATAAAGGATTTAAGAAATGGAAGATAAATCGAAATTTTTTTATCTATTCATAAGTAAGAATATTAATTGAACGATGAAGTTATTATTATGAAGTAGCGGTTCGTAGAGTGAGAAAAATGAAGTTCACAATTTGGAGAAGCAAATGATGGTGAAATGTTGGGTGGTGAGTTGCACATCAAAAATGTTTGCACATAGCAGGAATCTTCTTTGACCCCTCCCTTCATTATTTTACGCAAATTAATATGGCTCCTATATGTACGCTCGCCTATTGTTGAGTTCAATCGAAGTTGGATGATAGAAGAGTTCCTGTTTTGTGGTAAATCCTGGAATTACTACGCTGTTATTTGTGTCCAAAAGATTAATCGACATTAATTGATCGTATTGCGTTTGTGTGCGGTTTAAAATAGAGTTTATTACCTGGATTTACAAGAAGGGCAGTTGGAATTATCAAAATATTCATCCGCATTTAACCTAGAATATCTGGAAGAGACAATGCAAAGAATCCCATAAAGCAAAATGAATAAGTTGTTCATAGGGATCAATTAATTGTAATGCCTGTATGATTGAATTATAGGTGAAGTCCAAACTACTTGGATTATTCGAAGTGGTTGAGTTAAGCGAATAAAATAAATGAGGAAAATTGAGGCGATTGGATAAAATGAATGCGTAACGCACTGACTAAAGCCGCGTGTCTGATCATCAACAACAGATATAAGGTTAAAAGAAGCTGTATGTGCAGATTTATACAAAGTCTACTTTTTGCCCGAACTTTAAAAACTGATCAAATAAAGTCTTAATAAATGTTTGTTAAACTATCCGTAGAAGTTTTTCTATTATATGCTGCATTGGAAATAGCGCTCAATATACCAAACTTTTAGTTCCAAAATAATGATCAACGCTGTTCACTGATTTGTTCTTTAATCTTGAAAGTCAGTCTTGCAGAAACATAAATTATGAATCATAAATTATAAATGCACATGGAAAAAGTGAACTTGAAGGAGTTTACGCGTTTCAAAATAGTGAATAACTGGTGTGACTGTTAGGCATCTTCCATATGCAGAACTTTTGTTCTTGGATTGACTTTAAACCTGATTTTCGTAAAGCTTAGGGAATTGGTGAATATCTTTGCAGTTTTGATAGCCCAAGTTTGTATGAAATCTAATTGAAATTGCACTTTCCATCTTGGAAGTTTGTTTTAAGTAATCTTTTAAATCTTGTTTACATTAATCAGTTCATATTTGTCTTCATCATTTGCTCCAAGTGTTGTATTCAAATTTTCTCCATTTTTTTAATTGGTTTGAGTAAACCACGTTTAAGAAAATAATGGATCTTACTTTCCAATCTTATGCTTAACAGAATGTGGAACACGTCACCGCATGCGCGCATAGGCATGCTTGAAGGTGCGGCCGTGCAACTTTGAGTCCGGAGAACACACAGCCAATCAAAAGGTCTCGTTTGTATTATTAAATCCGCCATGCTGATTAAGACTAAACTTCCTATGTTACACACCACACCACACCACACCACAACACACATACATCTCAAATAAAAGTGATCTTTGTAATACGTCTGTTTATTCTATAACTTAGCGGCAGCTTGGCTAATTTCGGGTGACTTACCAACTCGGTGAATCTGCCATAGGGGTTTCTGGGACTAGTCAAGGCTATTTGTGTAGCTAATCCACTACAAGTGTTTAGAGTTCATTAATAACTGGTTTGATATTTAGCCGATTTCAAGCTTATTCTGACAAAAAAGACTAAATGTTGGATAGTGCATAGTTAAATTATTTTTAATTGTTTTTGCTGCAAATGCTTTACATATTCATTCTGGATGTTTAACGTACTTTTTCTTCCTTGGAATCTTTTTCAGAAATGATTTAGTCAAGTTGAAATAGTTGTGACGATGAAGCAAATATTTGTTCAACTCAATAGTATGACTTCCACAGGTGATCTCTTCTCCATAAACTGCCAATTAGTGCGTATTTTATCTTTCCATTATTCTAAAAATGTCCAAGCAATTCAGAATCTACTCTTTACAACCACAGCGAACAATTTTGATAAGGAAAATTAAATTGATGCTTTATTTCATGGAAATTATCAAAATGATTTAATTCAATTTAACTGAGTATTAACCATTTAAAAATTAATTAATAATGATAATTAATTTCGGGTTTTTCATTGCTAAAGGTTTAATTTTCCATAGTTCTCTACTCAGAGCGTGAGTTGAACTCAAAGATAAGAGGTTTCGGTTTGTCAGCTTTTACATAACTCACAAATTAAATGAAATCGTTAAAACACTTTACAGGGCATCAGTCACTCAATTTACGCATAGCATTTACATAAATTATCATTTACTATAAATAAATGATCAGATCAACCTTTTCAACTCAGAACAGATTTGCTCACTTTGAAAGGAGACCTCTAATAGAAATCTTACTAGCTAGGGCTACCATCACAATATGGCTAGGAACAGCCAAAATGCTTCAGAATATTGTTTGCTTTGTCATGGGCATCAGCAAGAAATCATATGTTGCAAGTACTCTGCTTCCGTCAAACTCATCTACTGAATATTATATAGTAAAACAAATATGACAAGTGGGAGAAAAGAGTGGTTTGGTATTGGCTGAGGGAATATCCTTCCACCTAAATAGCGTCAAATACCTAGGGTAAATTAATTCGCCAGTGGAAAACTCTGCAATGTTTTGTTTTAGTAAATTGTTTTCATCACTCAATAAATAATTGTATATGAAATATTTGCGACCTGTGAGGTGTTAAATACAAAACTCAACATAAAAAGGAACTTCTATGGTCGTTGTCCGCGTATTGGATAAGCTAAGCTTTTCTATTTTCTAAATCATCAATACTAAATAAACGTGTTCCACGGTAAAGGTCTGTTTCTTCTGTTCCGGAAGACTTACCATCTAGTAGAATCCGCCATAGCGGTTTCTGAAAATAGTCAAGGCTTATTAAGTAGTCAATCCTCTACAAGTCTACTTCGAAATCAATTCACTTCATATAATTTTGCCGCATTTGTTCGTCATCGTTTAAGTCAAAACGAATAAATTAATACATTTCTTCTTTTAAGAATTAATTAAGGACTGCATTTCGACAATGTCTCGCCAAAAGTTGGAATATTTTACTTCAGGATCTATTTACTCAAACGTATGTCCCACGTTTGCATAAGTAATAATAAATTGAATTCGGTTACTTTAGTTTATGCATTTTAAAATAGATCGGTTAAAATTATCAATTTATTCATTTGTAATGCTTACCGTGAAATTAAATTTCATTTATCACTGACATTATCTAAAAATTTGTGTTTGGTGTACACAAATTTTGAGTTTGTAATTCCTTCTCCAACCACTCTCTGAAAATCAATATGCAGTGTAACTTAATTGCAGAAAACGTCGACTATTCCGAATAACAATAATAAATTGTAAGGTGTAAAAATTCAGTCAATGAAAAAAATTTACTTTACGTCATTTACTTGATATTGTGATTGGCTAGCAATTTTGATTGAGCAATACTTTGACACGGAATTGCTAAACGTAGACAAACAAAGGCAAAATCAATTGCTCTTGATTTCCATCTCCCTAACTCTCTCACCTAACTGTATCGTGAAACCGGTCCAATTTGCGTGCAACAAAACTGGGAGGGTCAATGCTGTGATTTAGAGCTAAGGAAATATGGTGTGATGGCGTAATAAACTTTTGCTTTAATCCAATTCGCTATAATGAAGTTGCACGTGTTTAAGCCAAGGTCAGTTTAACAACAAAGTCATTGAAATTGGAAAATGAGAACAAACTTTTGCATTTAATCACATCAGGTGTCACGCCTAAATCCAATAGTTATTCCATTCAGAATTCTAAATAATTAAGGATAATATGTATAAGGTATATATAAGTGATATACCTCCTTTAGTCCAATATGCCGTAACCGCTAAGCGTGGTCGCTCGTTGAAAATGCAAGAAATGTGCAATGTACCATAATTGCTCGATTTTACACCAAAGTGTAATCTAATTGATGTTCCTCCTCGTTCTTCGTAAAGTTAAAACCGTTTAAGTCGCACATACGTGTCACGGAACCACTGGATTAGGAAAATTAACAGCTACAGCATGTGAAGAATCAAAAGAATGGGAGGCTGGAAGTACTAATTGATGGTAATGTCAACGTGCACATACTTTTCTCATTAGTTATTCGAACTCAAAAGTCATTAAAGAGAAGGATGTTAGAGATTTGTCAGAAAGCTAAGACAATGTGAAAGAGTGAAGTGGGTAACCATTTTGTCGAGAAAATTTGATATGAGGCATTGAGAGTGATAAAGGATTTAAGAAATGGAAGATAAATCGAAATTTTTTTATCTATTCATAAGTAAGAATATTAATTGAACGATGAAGTTATTATTATGAAGTAGCGGTTCGTAGAGTGAGAAAAATGAAGTTCACAATTTGGAGAAGCAAATGATGGTGAAATGTTGGGTGGTGAGTTGCACATCAAAAATGTTTGCACATAGCAGGAATCTTCTTTGACCCCTCCCTTCATTATTTTACGCAAATTAATATGGCTCCTATATGTACGCTCGCCTATTGTTGAGTTCAATCGAAGTTGGATGATAGAAGAGTTCCTGTTTTGTGGTAAATCCTGGAATTACTACGCTGTTATTTGTGTCCAAAAGATTAATCGACATTAATTGATCGTATTGCGTTTGTGTGCGGTTTAAAATAGAGTTTATTACCTGGATTTACAAGAAGGGCAGTTGGAATTATCAAAATATTCATCCGCATTTAACCTAGAATATCTGGAAGAGACAATGCAAAGAATCCCATAAAGCAAAATGAATAAGTTGTTCATAGGGATCAATTAATTGTAATGCCTGTATGATTGAATTATAGGTGAAGTCCAAACTACTTGGATTATTCGAAGTGGTTGAGTTAAGCGAATAAAATAAATGAGGAAAATTGAGGCGATTGGATAAAATGAATGCGTAACGCACTGACTAAAGCCGCGTGTCTGATCATCAACAACAGATATAAGGTTAAAAGAAGCTGTATGTGCAGATTTATACAAAGTCTACTTTTTGCCCGAACTTTAAAAACTGATCAAATAAAGTCTTAATAAATGTTTGTTAAACTATCCGTAGAAGTTTTTCTATTATATGCTGCATTGGAAATAGCGCTCAATATACCAAACTTTTAGTTCCAAAATAATGATCAACGCTGTTCACTGATTTGTTCTTTAATCTTGAAAGTCAGTCTTGCAGAAACATAAATTATGAATCATAAATTATAAATGCACATGGAAAAAGTGAACTTGAAGGAGTTTACGCGTTTCAAAATAGTGAATAACTGGTGTGACTGTTAGGCATCTTCCATATGCAGAACTTTTGTTCTTGGATTGACTTTAAACCTGATTTTCGTAAAGCTTAGGGAATTGGTGAATATCTTTGCAGTTTTGATAGCCCAAGTTTGTATGAAATCTAATTGAAATTGCACTTTCCATCTTGGAAGTTTGTTTTAAGTAATCTTTTAAATCTTGTTTACATTAATCAGTTCATATTTGTCTTCATCATTTGCTCCAAGTGTTGTATTCAAATTTTCTCCATTTTTTTAATTGGTTTGAGTAAACCACGTTTAAGAAAATAATGGATCTTACTTTCCAATCTTATGCTTAACAGAATGTGGAACACGTCACCGCATGCGCGCATAGGCATGCTTGAAGGTGCGGCCGTGCAACTTTGAGTCCGGAGAACACACAGCCAATCAAAAGGTCTCGTTTGTATTATTAAATCCGCCATGCTGATTAAGACTAAACTTCCTATGTTACACACCACACCACACCACACCACAACACACATACATCTCAAATAAAAGTGATCTTTGTAATACGTCTGTTTATTCTATAACTTAGCGGCAGCTTGGCTAATTTCGGGTGACTTACCAACTCGGTGAATCTGCCATAGGGGTTTCTGGGACTAGTCAAGGCTATTTGTGTAGCTAATCCACTACAAGTGTTTAGAGTTCATTAATAACTGGTTTGATATTTAGCCGATTTCAAGCTTATTCTGACAAAAAAGACTAAATGTTGGATAGTGCATAGTTAAATTATTTTTAATTGTTTTTGCTGCAAATGCTTTACATATTCATTCTGGATGTTTAACGTACTTTTTCTTCCTTGGAATCTTTTTCAGAAATGATTTAGTCAAGTTGAAATAGTTGTGACGATGAAGCAAATATTTGTTCAACTCAATAGTATGACTTCCACAGGTGATCTCTTCTCCATAAACTGCCAATTAGTGCGTATTTTATCTTTCCATTATTCTAAAAATGTCCAAGCAATTCAGAATCTACTCTTTACAACCACAGCGAACAATTTTGATAAGGAAAATTAAATTGATGCTTTATTTCATGGAAATTATCAAAATGATTTAATTCAATTTAACTGAGTATTAACCATTTAAAAATTAATTAATAATGATAATTAATTTCGGGTTTTTCATTGCTAAAGGTTTAATTTTCCATAGTTCTCTACTCAGAGCGTGAGTTGAACTCAAAGATAAGAGGTTTCGGTTTGTCAGCTTTTACATAACTCACAAATTAAATGAAATCGTTAAAACACTTTACAGGGCATCAGTCACTCAATTTACGCATAGCATTTACATAAATTATCATTTACTATAAATAAATGATCAGATCAACCTTTTCAACTCAGAACAGATTTGCTCACTTTGAAAGGAGACCTCTAATAGAAATCTTACTAGCTAGGGCTACCATCACAATATGGCTAGGAACAGCCAAAATGCTTCAGAATATTGTTTGCTTTGTCATGGGCATCAGCAAGAAATCATATGTTGCAAGTACTCTGCTTCCGTCAAACTCATCTACTGAATATTATATAGTAAAACAAATATGACAAGTGGGAGAAAAGAGTGGTTTGGTATTGGCTGAGGGAATATCCTTCCACCTAAATAGCGTCAAATACCTAGGGTAAATTAATTCGCCAGTGGAAAACTCTGCAATGTTTTGTTTTAGTAAATTGTTTTCATCACTCAATAAATAATTGTATATGAAATATTTGCGACCTGTGAGGTGTTAAATACAAAACTCAACATAAAAAGGAACTTCTATGGTCGTTGTTCGCGTATTGGATAAGCTAAGCTTTTCTATTTTCTAAATCATCAATACTAAATAAACGTGTTCCACGGTAAAGGTCTGTTTCTTCTGTTCCGGAAGACTTACCATCTAGTAGAATCCGCCATAGCGGTTTCTGAAAATAGTCAAGGCTTATTAAGTAGTCAATCCTCTACAAGTCTACTTCGAAATCAATTCACTTCATATATTTTTGTCGTATTTGTTCGTCATCGTTTAAGTCAAAACGAATAAATTAATACATTTCTTCTTTTAAGAATTAATTAAGGACTGCATTTCGACAATGTCTCGCCAAAAGTTGGAATATTTTACTTCAGGATCTATTTACTCAAACGTATGTCCCACGTTTGCATAAGTAATAATAAATTGAATTCGGTTACTTTAGTTTATGCATTTTAAAATAGATCGGTTAAAATTATCAATTTATTCATTTGTAATGCTTACCGTGAAATTAAATTTCATTTATCACTGACATTATCTAAAAATTTGTGTTTGGTGTACACAAATTTTGAGTTTGTAATTCCTTCTCCAACCACTCTCTGAAAATCAATATGCAGTGTAACTTAATTGCAGAAAACGTCGACTATTCCGAATAACAATAATAAATTGTAAGGTGTAAAAATTCAGTCAATGAAAAAAATTTACTTTACGTCATTTACTTGATATTGTGATTGGCTAGCAATTTTGATTGAGCAATACTTTGACACGGAATTGCTAAACGTAGACAAACAAAGGCAAAATCAATTGCTCTTGATTTCCATCTCCCTAACTCTCTCACCTAACTGTATCGTGAAACCGGTCCAATTTGCGTGCAACAAAACTGGGAGGGTCAATGCTGTGATTTAGAGCTAAGGAAATATGGTGTGATGGCGTAATAAACTTTTGCTTTAATCCAATTCGCTATAATGAAGTTGCACGTGTTTAAGCCAAGGTCAGTTTAACAACAAAGTCATTGAAATTGGAAAATGAGAACAAACTTTTGCATTTAATCACATCAGGTGTCACGCCTAAATCCAATAGTTATTCCATTCAGAATTCTAAATAATTAAGGATAATATGTATAAGGTATATATAAGTGATATACCTCCTTTAGTCCAATATGCCGTAACCGCTAAGCGTGGTCGCTCGTTGAAAATGCAAGAAATGTGCAATGTACCATAATTGCTCGATTTTACACCAAAGTGTAATCTAATTGATGTTCCTCCTCGTTCTTCGTAAAGTTAAAACCGTTTAAGTCGCACATACGTGTCACGGAACCACTGGATTAGGAAAATTAACAGCTACAGCATGTGAAGAATCAAAAGAATGGGAGGCTGGAAGTACTAATTGATGGTAATGTCAACGTGCACATACTTTTCTCATTAGTTATTCGAACTCAAAAGTCATTAAAGAGAAGGATGTTAGAGATTTGTCAGAAAGCTAAGACAATGTGAAAGAGTGAAGTGGGTAACCATTTTGTCGAGAAAATTTGATATGAGGCATTGAGAGTGATAAAGGATTTAAGAAATGGAAGATAAATCGAAATTTTTTTATCTATTCATAAGTAAGAATATTAATTGAACGATGAAGTTATTATTATGAAGTAGCGGTTCGTAGAGTGAGAAAAATGAAGTTCACAATTTGGAGAAGCAAATGATGGTGAAATGTTGGGTGGTGAGTTGCACATCAAAAATGTTTGCACATAGCAGGAATCTTCTTTGACCCCTCCCTTCATTATTTTACGCAAATTAATATGGCTCCTATATGTACGCTCGCCTATTGTCGAGTTCAATCGAAGTTGGATGATAGAAGAGTTCCTGTTTTGTGGTAAATCCTGGAATTACTACGCTGTTATTTGTGTCCAAAAGATTAATCGACATTAATTGATCGTATTGCGTTTGTGTGCGGTTTAAAATAGAGTTTATTACCTGGATTTACAAGAAGGGCAGTTGGAATTATCAAAATATTCATCCGCATTTAACCTAGAATATCTGGAAGAGACAATGCAAAGAATCCCATAAAGCAAAATGAATAAGTTGTTCATAGGGATCAATTAATTGTAATGCCTGTATGATTGAATTATAGGTGAAGTCCAAACTACTTGGATTATTCGAAGTGGTTGAGTTAAGCGAATAAAATAAATGAGGAAAATTGAGGCGATTGGATAAAATGAATGCGTAACGCACTGACTAAAGCCGCGTGTCTGATCATCAACAACAGATATAAGGTTAAAAGAAGCTGTATGTGCAGATTTATACAAAGTCTACTTTTTGCCCGAACTTTAAAAACTGATCAAATAAAGTCTTAATAAATGTTTGTTAAACTATCCGTAGAAGTTTTTCTATTATATGCTGCATTGGAAATAGCGCTCAATATACCAAACTTTTAGTTCCAAAATAATGATCAACGCTGTTCACTGATTTGTTCTTTAATCTTGAAAGTCAGTCTTGCAGAAACATAAATTATGAATCATAAATTATAAATGCACATGGAAAAAGTGAACTTGAAGGAGTTTACGCGTTTCAAAATAGTGAATAACTGGTGTGACTGTTAGGCATCTTCCATATGCAGAACTTTTGTTCTTGGATTGACTTTAAACCTGATTTTCGTAAAGCTTAGGGAATTGGTGAATATCTTTGCAGTTTTGATAGCCCAAGTTTGTATGAAATCTAATTGAAATTGCACTTTCCATCTTGGAAGTTTGTTTTAAGTAATCTTTTAAATCTTGTTTACATTAATCAGTTCATATTTGTCTTCATCATTTGCTCCAAGTGTTGTATTCAAATTTTCTCCATTTTTTTAATTGGTTTGAGTAAACCACGTTTAAGAAAATAATGGATCTTACTTTCCAATCTTATGCTTAACAGAATGTGGAACACGTCACCGCATGCGCGCATAGGCATGCTTGAAGGTGCGGCCGTGCAACTTTGAGTCCGGAGAACACACAGCCAATCAAAAGGTCTCGTTTGTATTATTAAATCCGCCATGCTGATTAAGACTAAACTTCCTATGTTACACACCACACCACACCACACCACAACACACATACATCTCAAATAAAAGTGATCTTTGTAATACGTCTGTTTATTCTATAACTTAGCGGCAGCTTGGCTAATTTCGGGTGACTTACCAACTCGGTGAATCTGCCATAGGGGTTTCTGGGACTAGTCAAGGCTATTTGTGTAGCTAATCCACTACAAGTGTTTAGAGTTCATTAATAACTGGTTTGATATTTAGCCGATTTCAAGCTTATTCTGACAAAAAAGACTAAATGTTGGATAGTGCATAGTTAAATTATTTTTAATTGTTTTTGCTGCAAATGCTTTACATATTCATTCTGGATGTTTAACGTACTTTTTCTTCCTTGGAATCTTTTTCAGAAATGATTTAGTCAAGTTGAAATAGTTGTGACGATGAAGCAAATATTTGTTCAACTCAATAGTATGACTTCCACAGGTGATCTCTTCTCCATAAACTGCCAATTAGTGCGTATTTTATCTTTCCATTATTCTAAAAATGTCCAAGCAATTCAGAATCTACTCTTTACAACCACAGCGAACAATTTTGATAAGGAAAATTAAATTGATGCTTTATTTCATGGAAATTATCAAAATGATTTAATTCAATTTAACTGAGTATTAACCATTTAAAAATTAATTAATAATGATAATTAATTTCGGGTTTTTCATTGCTAAAGGTTTAATTTTCCATAGTTCTCTACTCAGAGCGTGAGTTGAACTCAAAGATAAGAGGTTTCGGTTTGTCAGCTTTTACATAACTCACAAATTAAATGAAATCATTAAAACACTTTACAGGGCATCAGTCACTCAATTTACGCATAGCATTTACATAAATTATCATTTACTATAAATAAATGATCAGATCAACCTTTTCAACTCAGAACAGATTTGCTCACTTTGAAAGGAGACCTCTAATAGAAATCTTACTAGCTAGGGCTACCATCACAATATGGCTAGGAACAGCCAAAATGCTTCAGAATATTGTTTGCTTTGTCATGGGCATCAGCAAGAAATCATATGTTGCAAGTACTCTGCTTCCGTCAAACTCATCTACTGAATATTATATAGTAAAACAAATATGACAAGTGGGAGAAAAGAGTGGTTTGGTATTGGCTGAGGGAATATCCTTCCACCTAAATAGCGTCAAATACCTAGGGTAAATTAATTCGCCAGTGGAAAACTCTGCAATGTTTTGTTTTAGTAAATTGTTTTCATCACTCAATAAATAATTGTATATGAAATATTTGCGACCTGTGAGGTGTTAAATACAAAACTCAACATAAAAAGGAACTTCTATGGTCGTTGTCCGCGTATTGGATAAGCTAAGCTTTTCTATTTTCTAAATCATCAATACTAAATAAACGTGTTCCACGGTATAGGTCTGTTTCTTCTGTTCCGGAAGACTGACCATCTAGTAGAATCCGCCATAGCGGTTTCTGAAAATAGTCAAGGCTTATTAAGTAGTCAATCCTCTACAAGTCTACTTCGAAATCAATTCACTTCATATAATTTTGCCGCATTTGTTCGTCATCGTTTAAGTCAAAACGAATAAATTAATACATTTCTTCTTTTAAGAATTAATTAAGGACTGCATTTCGACAATGTCTCGCCAAAAGTTGGAATATTTTACTTCAGGATCTATTTACTCAAACGTATGTCCCACGTTTGCATAAGTAATAATAAATTGAATTCGGTTACTTTAGTTTATGCATTTTAAAATAGATCGGTTAAAATTATCAATTTATTCATTTGTAATGCTTACCGTGAAATTAAATTTCATTTATCACTGACATTATCTAAAAATTTGTGTTTGGTGTACACAAATTTTGAGTTTGTAATTCCTTCTCCAACCACTCTCTGAAAATCAATATGCAGTGTAACTTAATTGCAGAAAACGTCGACTATTCCGAATAACAATAATAAATTGTAAGGTGTAAAAATTCAGTCAATGAAAAAAATTTACTTTACGTCATTTACTTGATATTGTGATTGGCTAGCAATTTTGATTGAGCAATACTTTGACACGGAATTGCTAAACGTAGACAAACAAAGGCAAAATCAATTGCTCTTGATTTCCATCTCCCTAACTCTCTCACCTAACTGTATCGTGAAACCGGTCCAATTTGCGTGCAACAAAACTGGGAGGGTCAATGCTGTGATTTAGAGCTAAGGAAATATGGTGTGATGGCGTAATAAACTTTTGCTTTAATCCAATTCGCTATAATGAAGTTGCACGTGTTTAAGCCAAGGTCAGTTTAACAACAAAGTCATTGAAATTGGAAAATGAGAACAAACTTTTGCATTTAATCACATCAGGTGTCACGCCTAAATCCAATAGTTATTCCATTCAGAATTCTAAATAATTAAGGATAATATGTATAAGGTATATATAAGTGATATACCTCCTTTAGTCCAATATGCCGTAACCGCTAAGCGTGGTCGCTCGTTGAAAATGCAAGAAATGTGCAATGTACCATAATTGCTCGATTTTACACCAAAGTGTAATCTAATTGATGTTCCTCCTCGTTCTTCGTAAAGTTAAAACCGTTTAAGTCGCACATACGTGTCACGGAACCACTGGATTAGGAAAATTAACAGCTACAGCATGTGAAGAATCAAAAGAATGGGAGGCTGGAAGTACTAATTGATGGTAATGTCAACGTGCACATACTTTTCTCATTAGTTATTCGAACTCAAAAGTCATTAAAGAGAAGGATGTTAGAGATTTGTCAGAAAGCTAAGACAATGTGAAAGAGTGAAGTGGGTAACCATTTTGTCGAGAAAATTTGATATGAGGCATTGAGAGTGATAAAGGATTTAAGAAATGGAAGATAAATCGAAATTTTTTTATCTATTCATAAGTAAGAATATTAATTGAACGATGAAGTTATTATTATGAAGTAGCGGTTCGTAGAGTGAGAAAAATGAAGTTCACAATTTGGAGAAGCAAATGATGGTGAAATGTTGGGTGGTGAGTTGCACATCAAAAATGTTTGCACATAGCAGGAATCTTCTTTGACCCCTCCCTTCATTATTTTACGCAAATTAATATGGCTCCTATATGTACGCTCGCCTATTGTTGAGTTCAATCGAAGTTGGATGATAGAAGAGTTCCTGTTTTGTGGTAAATCCTGGAATTACTACGCTGTTATTTGTGTCCAAAAGATTAATCGACATTAATTGATCGTATTGCGTTTGTGTGCGGTTTAAAATAGAGTTTATTACCTGGATTTACAAGAAGGGCAGTTGGAATTATCAAAATATTCATCCGCATTTAACCTAGAATATCTGGAAGAGACAATGCAAAGAATCCCATAAAGCAAAATGAATAAGTTGTTCATAGGGATCAATTAATTGTAATGCCTGTATGATTGAATTATAGGTGAAGTCCAAACTACTTGGATTATTCGAAGTGGTTGAGTTAAGCGAATAAAATAAATGAGGAAAATTGAGGCGATTGGATAAAATGAATGCGTAACGCACTGACTAAAGCCGCGTGTCTGATCATCAACAACAGATATAAGGTTAAAAGAAGCTGTATGTGCAGATTTATACAAAGTCTACTTTTTGCCCGAACTTTAAAAACTGATCAAATAAAGTCTTAATAAATGTTTGTTAAACTATCCGTAGAAGTTTTTCTATTATATGCTGCATTGGAAATAGCGCTCAATATACCAAACTTTTAGTTCCAAAATAATGATCAACGCTGTTCACTGATTTGTTCTTTAATCTTGAAAGTCAGTCTTGCAGAAACATAAATTATGAATCATAAATTATAAATGCACATGGAAAAAGTGAACTTGAAGGAGTTTACGCGTTTCAAAATAGTGAATAACTGGTGTGACTGTTAGGCATCTTCCATATGCAGAACTTTTGTTCTTGGATTGACTTTAAACCTGATTTTCGTAAAGCTTAGGGAATTGGTGAATATCTTTGCAGTTTTGATAGCCCAAGTTTGTATGAAATCTAATTGAAATTGCACTTTCCATCTTGGAAGTTTGTTTTAAGTAATCTTTTAAATCTTGTTTACATTAATCAGTTCATATTTGTCTTCATCATTTGCTCCAAGTGTTGTATTCAAATTTTCTCCATTTTTTTAATTGGTTTGAGTAAACCACGTTTAAGAAAATAATGGATCTTACTTTCCAATCTTATGCTTAACAGAATGTGGAACACGTCACCGCATGCGCGCATAGGCATGCTTGAAGGTGCGGCCGTGCAACTTTGAGTCCGGAGAACACACAGCCAATCAAAAGGTCTCGTTTGTATTATTAAATCCGCCATGCTGATTAAGACTAAACTTCCTATGTTACACACCACACCACACCACACCACAACACACATACATCTCAAATAAAAGTGATCTTTGTAATACGTCTGTTTATTCTATAACTTAGCGGCAGCTTGGCTAATTTCGGGTGACTTACCAACTCGGTGAATCTGCCATAGGGGTTTCTGGGACTAGTCAAGGCTATTTGTGTAGCTAATCCACTACAAGTGTTTAGAGTTCATTAATAACTGGTTTGATATTTAGCCGATTTCAAGCTTATTCTGACAAAAAAGACTAAATGTTGGATAGTGCATAGTTAAATTATTTTTAATTGTTTTTGCTGCAAATGCTTTACATATTCATTCTGGATGTTTAACGTACTTTTTCTTCCTTGGAATCTTTTTCAGAAATGATTTAGTCAAGTTGAAATAGTTGTGACGATGAAGCAAATATTTGTTCAACTCAATAGTATGACTTCCACAGGTGATCTCTTCTCCATAAACTGCCAATTAGTGCGTATTTTATCTTTCCATTATTCTAAAAATGTCCAAGCAATTCAGAATCTACTCTTTACAACCACAGCGAACAATTTTGATAAGGAAAATTAAATTGATGCTTTATTTCATGGAAATTATCAAAATGATTTAATTCAATTTAACTGAGTATTAACCATTTAAAAATTAATTAATAATGATAATTAATTTCGGGTTTTTCATTGCTAAAGGTTTAATTTTCCATAGTTCTCTACTCAGAGCGTGAGTTGAACTCAAAGATAAGAGGTTTCGGTTTGTCAGCTTTTACATAACTCACAAATTAAATGAAATCGTTAAAACACTTTACAGGGCATCAGCCACTCAATTTACGCATAGCATTTACATAAATTATCATTTACTATAAATAAATGATCAGATCAACCTTTTCAACTCAGAACAGATTTGCTCACTTTGAAAGGAGACCTCTAATAGAAATCTTACTAGCTAGGGCTACCATCACAATATGGCTAGGAACAGCCAAAATGCTTCAGAATATTGTTTGCTTTCTCATGGGCATCAGCAAGAAATCATATGTTGCAAGTACTCTGCTTCCGTCAAACTCATCTACTGAATATTATATAGTAAAACAAATATGACAAGTGGGAGAAAAGAGTGGTTTGGTATTGGCTGAGGGAATATCCTTCCACCTAAATAGCGTCAAATACCTAGGGTAAATTAATTCGCCAGTGGAAAACTCTGCAATGTTTTGTTTTAGTAAATTGTTTTCATCACTCAATAAATAATTGTATATGAAATATTTGCGACCTGTGAGGTGTTAAATACAAAACTCAACATAAAAAGGAACTTCTATGGTCGTTGTTCGCGTATTGGATAAGCTAAGCTTTTCTATTTTCTAAATCATCAATACTAAATAAACGTGTTCCACGGTAAAGGTCTGTTTCTTCTGTTCCGGAAGACTTACCATCTAGTAGAATCCGCCATAGCGGTTTCTGAAAATAGTCAAGGCTTATTAAGTAGTCAATCCTCTACAAGTCTACTTCGAAATCAATTCACTTCATATATTTTTGTCGTATTTGTTCGTCATCGTTTAAGTCAAAACGAATAAATTAATACATTTCTTCTTTTAAGAATTAATTAAGGACTGCATTTCGACAATGTCTCGCCAAAAGTTGGAATATTTTACTTCAGGATCTATTTACTCAAACGTATGTCCCACGTTTGCATAAGTAATAATAAATTGAATTCGGTTACTTTAGTTTATGCATTTTAAAATAGATCGGTTAAAATTATCAATTTATTCATTTGTAATGCTTACCGTGAAATTAAATTTCATTTATCACTGACATTATCTAAAAATTTGTGTTTGGTGTACACAAATTTTGAGTTTGTAATTCCTTCTCCAACCACTCTCTGAAAATCAATATGCAGTGTAACTTAATTGCAGAAAACGTCGACTATTCCGAATAACAATAATAAATTGTAAGGTGTAAAAATTCAGTCAATGAAAAAAATTTACTTTACGTCATTTACTTGATATTGTGATTGGCTAGCAATTTTGATTGAGCAATACTTTGACACGGAATTGCTAAACGTAGACAAACAAAGGCAAAATCAATTGCTCTTGATTTCCATCTCCCTAACTCTCTCACCTAACTGTATCGTGAAACCGGTCCAATTTGCGTGCAACAAAACTGGGAGGGTCAATGCTGTGATTTAGAGCTAAGGAAATATGGTGTGATGGCGTAATAAACTTTTGCTTTAATCCAATTCGCTATAATGAAGTTGCACGTGTTTAAGCCCATGTCAGTTTAACAACAAAGTCATTGAAATTGGAAAATGAGAACAAACTTTTGCATTTAATCACATCAGGTGTCACGCCTAAATCCAATAGTTATTCCATTCAGAATTCTAAATAATTAAGGATAATATGTATAAGGTATATATAAGTGATATACCTCCTTTAGTCCAATATGCCGTAACCGCTAAGCGTGGTCGCTCGTTGAAAATGCAAGAAATGTGCAATGTACCATAATTGCTCGATTTTACACCAAAGTGTAATCTAATTGATGTTCCTCCTCGTTCTTCGTAAAGTTAAAACCGTTTAAGTCGCACATACGTGTCACGGAACCACTGGATTAGGAAAATTAACAGCTACAGCATGTGAAGAATCAAAAGAATGGGAGGCTGGAAGTACTAATTGATGGTAATGTCAACGTGCACATACTTTTCTCATTAGTTATTCGAACTCAAAAGTCATTAAAGAGAAGGATGTTAGAGATTTGTCAGAAAGCTAAGACAATGTGAAAGAGTGAAGTGGGTAACCATTTTGTCGAGAAAATTTGATATGAGGCATTGAGAGTGATAAAGGATTTAAGAAATGGAAGATAAATCGAAATTTTTTTATCTATTCATAAGTAAGAATATTAATTGAACGATGAAGTTATTATTATGAAGTAGCGGTTCGTAGAGTGAGAAAAATGAAGTTCACAATTTGGAGAAGCAAATGATGGTGAAATGTTGGGTGGTGAGTTGCACATCAAAAATGTTTGCACATAGCAGGAATCTTCTTTGACCCCTCCCTTCATTATTTTACGCAAATTAATATGGCTCCTATATGTACGCTCGCCTATTGTCGAGTTCAATCGAAGTTGGATGATAGAAGAGTTCCTGTTTTGTGGTAAATCCTGGAATTACTACGCTGTTATTTGTGTCCAAAAGATTAATCGACATTAATTGATCGTATTGCGTTTGTGTGCGGTTTAAAATAGAGTTTATTACCTGGATTTACAAGAAGGGCAGTTGGAATTATCAAAATATTCATCCGCATTTAACCTAGAATATCTGGAAGAGACAATGCAAAGAATCCCATAAAGCAAAATGAATAAGTTGTTCATAGGGATCAATTAATTGTAATGCCTGTATGATTGAATTATAGGTGAAGTCCAAACTACTTGGATTATTCGAAGTGGTTGAGTTAAGCGAATAAAATAAATGAGGAAAATTGAGGCGATTGGATAAAATGAATGCGTAACGCACTGACTAAAGCCGCGTGTCTGATCATCAACAACAGATATAAGGTTAAAAGAAGCTGTATGTGCAGATTTATACAAAGTCTACTTTTTGCCCGAACTTTAAAAACTGATCAAATAAAGTCTTAATAAATGTTTGTTAAACTATCCGTAGAAGTTTTTCTATTATATGCTGCATTGGAAATAGCGCTCAATATACCAAACTTTTAGTTCCAAAATAATGATCAACGCTGTTCACTGATTTGTTCTTTAATCTTGAAAGTCAGTCTTGCAGAAACATAAATTATGAAACATAAATTATAAATGCACATGGAAAAAGTGAACTTGAAGGAGTTTACGCGTTTCAAAATAGTGAATAACTGGTGTGACTGTTAGGCATCTTCCATATGCAGAACTTTTGTTCTTGGATTGACTTTAAACCTGATTTTCGTAAAGCTTAGGGAATTGGTGAATATCTTTGCAGTTTTGATAGCCCAAGTTTGTATGAAATCTAATTGAAATTGCACTTTCCATCTTGGAAGTTTGTTTTAAGTAATCTTTTAAATCTTGTTTACATTAATCAGTTCATATTTGTCTTCATCATTTGCTCCAAGTGTTGTATTCAAATTTTCTCCATTTTTTTAATTGGTTTGAGTAAACCACGTTTAAGAAAATAATGGATCTTACTTTCCAATCTTATGCTTAACAGAATGTGGAACACGTCACCGCATGCGCGCATAGGCATGCTTGAAGGTGCGGCCGTGCAACTTTGAGTCCGGAGAACACACAGCCAATCAAAAGGTCTCGTTTGTATTATTAAATCCGCCATGCTGATTAAGACTAAACTTCCAATTAAAAGCAACATTTTATTTTACACAATGACGTAGATGAAATTTGTTTAACGTGTGAAATGGATGTCCTTATAAGCAGATTAATTAACAATTTAAATGCGTATTTACCAAATTCAAATTGTACAGTCAACTAACTCACAATGAATATATTTACATCGAAAATTTGGCAGTAGAAAATCGTACACTGGAACATTGGACAAACTAAAATTTGGCAAAGAGAAGTAGTCAGTAAATAATACTTGCCTTTGAAAAAGTCACTGCTTCAAGTGGAATAATATGAATTTTCCAATGCCTAATAAAATAACAACATTGCATTGAAAACTCGACGTTCGCATTTTACCCTAAAGCGAAGTTAACTTTTCCATCAATATGATTGCTTCAAACTGGAAAAAAATTTTAAGTTAATGTTGATGCTGAAAAGCACTATTTTATACACGACTTTTTGTTCAATACTTAACGAATAAATTTAATTTTACACTAAAATGAACAAACGATATTTTATTTTAATAGCAACTTCCACGCAATTCTCTAAATAATTTCAACCCTACATATGAATTAATAATCATATGTTTTTGAATGACACATACATATATATATATATATATATATACACTATGACGAGAAGACTTCAACTATAGCTTCATATAGCGTTAGAGATTTAGTGCCCTTGCAGTAAACAGATCACTTTCTATAAGGGATGTATCTGTTGCATAATTGTCTTCAGCCGCAACGTAAATATCACCTTCATCACAATAATCCTAAAGCACGATAATTAATGCGATTTCTTTGATTTCTCATAAACATGGGCTCCATATATATATATATATATATATGATTCACATGATTCTCAAATCACCAAGTCACATCGAGCTTAAAATGGATTTCCAGAACTCTTTACACAAACCTGGTACTTGAGCGTCACTGTGACAGAAACTGCATTTTCTCCTATAGCACCATCACCGCCATGAGGCTAGAAATATAGAGGAATAGAAGTACCTTCATTCACAGTGTTCAAGAGGTACTATGGGACTATGCGCGTGTATTTTGGTACAGTGCACTAGAGTACCAATGGTGAACAAAGAATTACCATGCCAATTCAACACGTACGCTCAATCAAGTTGAGAAAAATTACTTAATTAATTTCGAGAGCCATCTCATACTGGGTGATTTGGCAATAGAGGTGACTGACAGAGGATAAGTCATAGCGCATTCTTGTAGCAATCTGCAACATTTGCTTGCGTATACGTAGGATGCACATTCACATTGCTCATGGCAAGCTAGACATTTGTTGAACTGAGTGAATAATTTCTTGCATGTATGAGTGCGTGCTTGTGTGCGTGTATGGGCTTCGTCGAATAGTCTACTGCGACCATAAGCATACTTTTCTCCATCATGTTCTATTTTGTTTAAATTGAAGTCTGCTTCTCAATCATTATCATACATTAACTGTGTGTCCTTCTTCCTATGGCACTAGAGACAATCTACTTTCACTCTAGGTCACATTTAGCTACTTGGTCTAAAGTCGAAGATATGCTATTTGCAGTTTGCGTATGCATTTCTTTAATCCATTGCAGCCTTGGTTGCTTCAATCCCTTATTCAAGCACTCAATCGCTGAACAACTGTGCACAAACTATTACTCTTGGTTAATAATGATTGCACGTATAAAATTACTTTCAAAATGCAAACGCAAAAATTTGCGTATAAGTGAGGCAACAGACCACAATAGCACGCATCACTGCCACACGAAAACTTCATAAATCAATACTTACATACACATATTACAATATCTCACTTACTTACTTACCTACTTGCTTGCAGACCAGGTCACTGGAATTGCATCCACTCATACAGCACCACCACCATCGCTAATTCACTACTGCATGAGGCTAAAAATAAGTTATCTCGGTAGTTCTTTTACTCACTGTGTGTATTGTCGCGAGGTGCACGACAATAACAAAGCTGAACATGGAGTTCCTATGTCCACTCGGCACACAGGCTCAATAAACTTAAGGAGACAAACCTAATTTCGGCCGTCTCTTCATATAAGGGAATTATTTCAACGTCATAGAGATGTACCACTTACAATAAGTCATAGCGTGTTCATGCAGCAGTCCGCGACATTTGCTGTGTATACGCTTGTTTTGTATTGACTTAATTCATGGCATTATTCACTTTGCTCAAGGTGCATTTGTTGAATTGAGGGAATATTTCCTCACGGCTTTGTGCGTGCGTACTTCGTTGAATTGTCCACTGCGTGCATGCGCATATTTAGCGAGTCGCCTCGATGGTATGCTGTTGCTGCTGTTGTTATTGTTGTACAACGTTTTTGCGAGTAAATTCTATTAAGTTACCCAATTGTTTTAATTCTGCGTTAAATATGTACGCCATTCCTACATCTTTTATTGCTCTAAATTATGCGCAAACAAACAGTGAGCAATTAATTAGCACTAATACAATTGCAGCTATTATTTCCTTCAAATTTAAATTAATGATACAATATTATTCAAATTAATATACTTTCATATCTTGAAACAATTATTCGCTATGCATCTGGAGACATTACGAAAACAACTTAAATTTATGATGACTGGAAAAGCTCGCGTTGTCACTATTCACATCTCATGAAATTATATCTTACAACACTTTCTTTATTGACACAATATTCAACTTAATCGATGATGCGACGTTAACTTAGAGAGACATTGGTCATTTCTGACAATAAATATGTTAATATTTCTTAATCATAGATTACACCAGTTACTTCTTCTTTTTTATTATTGGCTCCTGATTGGCATTTTAACTGGCTGCAAAGAATCTCCAATGTGGTCAATTCACTTGTCAAATTTTATTCTGCCAAGTTTTCGTTAATTATACTACAGTAATTTATTAGTCACTATTAGTTCGAATTTGACAAATTATATGCTACAATAGTGCTCATGCTTTATGAGCGGTTGTGATGAAAAGCTATGATGGAAATTTGGGGAATAAACGTTGGGTAGCGATTGAATACCATTATAGTAACGTTAATTGTCACTTTCGTGAAAGTAAACATTTCACCAAAGTTGTTCAGAGAATGACAGGTGGCACTTGAGCACAGAGTGTTTAAGTGGCATCTTGTGAAAAAAATGTAAGAAATAGTATGCAAATCATGGAATTCAATTTTTACTACAGAAGATATGTACATATTCGTGCATTTACGCAGTGTGTTGTTGGTAGTTTAAAAGGCAACATTTGATTGTGCATTTCATGATGTCTATTTATTTTTCGAAAATCCTAGTAAACATCCTTCCCACAGTTGCCTAATTTTCATCAATTTCGTTCAATCAAATCACTTGGATGTCATGCTTGAAGGGAAAATAAACACTGGAAGGTTCGCAAAATTATAACTAGCGCCATTTCTGACAACACAATTATTGTTGAGCATGAGGAAGCTAGGACTAGAAATTTATTCCTCGCCAAAGTGATAGATTTTCCAAAGTCTAGTAGAATAGAAAAGCTTCTTCTCAAATGAGTTGAGTACGACCAGTTGGAGGTTAAATAATCGTTAAGTTAAAGCTCCAATCATTGTATTACGATAGAGAGCATCATTCTCACAACTTCACAATATCAACGGAGATCTAGTTTTGAAAAACTTATATTTCCAAGTGTTTGATCCTAGAGCTTTGAATGTAAATTTATTTCGCAGTTGGTTTATCAATATAACATCAAAGTTTTGTTTCCAGTTGTGTTTTCAAAGCAGTTAAACCAGGTTATTATCTTTATGTATACGAGGATGCCAACCAGAGCCCATATTCCATCAATTATTACTTTTTCCTTTCTGTCATATTTGGTGGAAATTGCAATTCGCAAATCGTTTCCATTTGTTAGATATAAAGAAGTAAATAGTTCTGAGTGCATTAAATTTTCCACTAAAGGTTGGGAATCCAAAACCATGGTACAATTTTTAATTTTAATAGATTATTCATTTGTTGGAGGCTTTGATGTTGCCCCACTCTGTGAAGCCTGAAGTCAACTAAATGGCTATTGATAACAATTATAAAGCCTGCCACTAGACATAAACAAATATATCGAAAACTTTTCAGAGCTTTATTTCCCTTCTAGTAAGGTTTCTCCATAGGCATATATACGTATATATATTTAAATTTTTTTTTCAAACATAAATGTAAAATAACTTCTTATTTCTACGCTAATACTTGATAGATAACTGTGTTTGTATTCAGCATTCCCGTTGGAGGAAGAGACTTCAATCATGGAATGCAGTGGCTTGCGATTAAATTCCATTACATATAGCAATTGTTTAAATTCTGCGTTCAATATGTACTTCATTCATATATCCATTATTTGCTCTAAATTATGTGCATTCGAATATCGCAAGTAAAACTTGAGGAATTAAGATAGGAAATAAAATGCGTTTGCTGTTTAACAGTGAAATAAAATAGCTGCTATAAGCAATTGAATGGTTTTAAAGAAAATCGAGTAGTCAAATCTAACAATGGCGTATGATGCCTGCATGATTCTTAAATGAATTAACATTTATGCCCAGTTAAATATCAAAGAATCGACATTAAAGAAAACAAATCATACATGTAAGTAGAACAAACGAATTCGAAGGAGTGCACGTGATTCGCAATCGTGAATAATTAATATGATTGACAAACAGGCTGTTAACGCTCATGAACTCAGCCACTATAGGAAAATATTTTGGTATAGGATTGGTGAATAAATCATTATATCAGACTAAAAGTCTTTTTTGTTTAATGTTTACATAATCAATGACAGTCTAATCAGTTTTGATAGCGCACGTGTTGAGGAAATCAACTTGAAATTGTGTTTTTCTACCTAGAAGGCTATTCTGTTGTACTAATTGGCTTCTTAAGCAAAGATTATTTTTATTTTAAAACAGCGCCAAATGCATATGGAAAAGTTAGAAGCCTTAAAGTCGAAACCCATGACTATTTGAATTTCAGACTATTGAGCTCGCCAGTTTCGTTTAGGTCGATTTCAATCTAATAGAAAAAGTGCATCCGTTTTTATTCGCAAAATCATATTCGTTATAGGCTCGAATTAAAATGATCACATCAAACAGCCCGAGTGTCGATCTGAATCATTCCTACAGGTGAATTAACAAAAGGTCATAACAGGTGATCTCTTCTCCATAAACTGCCAATTAGTGCGTATTTTCTCTTTCCATTATTCTAGTAATGTCCAAGCAATTCAGAATCTACTCTTTACAACCACAGCGAACAATTTTGATAAGGAAAATTAAATTGATGCTTTATTTCATGGAAATTATCAAAATGATTTAATTCAATTTAACTGAGTATTAACCATTTAAAAATTAATTAATAATGATAATTACTTTCGGGTTTTTCATTGCTAAAGGTTTAATTTTCCATAGTTCTCTACTCAGAGCGTGAGTTGAACTCAAAGATAAGAGGTTTCGGTTTGTCAGCTTTTACATAACTCACAAATTAAATGAAATCATTAAAACACTTTACAGGGCATCAGTCACTCAATTTACGCATAGCATTTACATAAATTATCATTTACTATAAATAAATGATCAGATCAACCTTTTCAACTCAGAACAGATTTGCTCACTTTGAAAGGAGACCTCTAATAGAAATCTTACTAGCTAGGGCTACCATCACAATATGGCTAGGAACAGCCAAAATGCTTCAGAATATTGTTTGCTTTGTCATGGGCATCAGCAAGAAATCATATGTTGCAAGTACTCTGCTTCCGTCAAACTCATCTACTGAATATTATATAGTAAAACAAATATGACAAGTGGGAGAAAAGAGTGGTTTGGTATTGGCTGAGGGAATATCCTTCCACCTAAATAGCGTCAAATACCTAGGGTAAATTAATTCGCCAGTGGAAAACTCTGCAATGTTTTGTTTTAGTAAATTGTTTTCATCACTCAATAAATAATTGTATATGAAATATTTGCGACCTGTGAGGTGTTAAATACAAAACTCAACATAAAAAGGAACTTCTATGGTCGTTGTTCGCGTATTGGATAAGCTAAGCTTTTCTATTTTCTAAATCATCAATACTAAATAAACGTGTTCCACGGTAAAGGTCTGTTTCTTCTGTTCCGGAAGACTTACCATCTAGTAGAATCCGCCATAGCGGTTTCTGAAAATAGTCAAGGCTTATTAATTAGTCAATCCTCTACAAGTCTACTTCGAAATCAATTCACTTCATATATTTTTGTCGTATTTGTTCGTCATCGTTTAAGTCAAAACGAATAAATTAATACATTTCTTCTTTTAAGAATTAATTAAGGACTGCATTTCGACAATGTCTCGCCAAAAGTTGGAATATTTTACTTCAGGATCTATTTACTCAAACGTATGTCCCACGTTTGCATAAGTAATAATAAATTGAATTCGGTTACTTTAGTTTATGCATTTTAAAATAGATCGGTTAAAATTATCAATTTATTCATTTGTAATGCTTACCGTGAAATTAAATTTCATTTATCACTGACATTATCTAAAAATTTGTGTTTGGTGTACACAAATTTTGAGTTTGTAATTCCTTCTCCAACCACTCTCTGAAAATCAATATGCAGTGTAACTTAATTGCAGAAAACGTCGACTATTCCGAATAACAATAATAAATTGTAAGGTGTAAAAATTCAGTCAATGAAAAAAATTTACTTTACGTCATTTACTTGATATTGTGATTGGCTAGCAATTTTGATTGAGCAATACTTTGACACGGAATTGCTAAACGTAGACAAACAAAGGCAAAATCAATTGCTCTTGATTTCCATCTCCCTAACTCTCTCACCTAACTGTATCGTGAAACCGGTCCAATTTGCGTGCAACAAAACTGGGAGGGTCAATGCTGTGATTTAGAGCTAAGGAAATATGGTGTGATGGCGTAATAAACTTTTGCTTTAATCCAATTCGCTATAATGAAGTTGCACGTGTTTAAGCCCATGTCAGTTTAACAACAAAGTCATTGAAATTGGAAAATGAGAACAAACTTTTGCATTTAATCACATCAGGTGTCACGCCTAAATCCAATAGTTATTCCATTCAGAATTCTAAATAATTAAGGATAATATGTATAAGGTATATATAAGTGATATACCTCCTTTAGTCCAATATGCCGTAACCGCTAAGCGTGGTCGCTCGTTGAAAATGCAAGAAATGTGCAATGTACCATAATTGCTCGATTTTACACCAAAGTGTAATCTAATTGATGTTCCTCCTCGTTCTTCGTAAAGTTAAAACCGTTTAAGTCGCACATACGTGTCACGGAACCACTGGATTAGGAAAATTAACAGCTACAGCATGTGAAGAATCAAAAGAATGGGAGGCTGGAAGTACTAATTGATGGTAATGTCAACGTGCACATACTTTTCTCATTAGTTATTCGAACTCAAAAGTCATTAAAGAGAAGGATGTTAGAGATTTGTCAGAAAGCTAAGACAATGTGAAAGAGTGAAGTGGGTAACCATTTTGTCGAGAAAATTTGATATGAGGCATTGAGAGTGATAAAGGATTTAAGAAATGGAAGATAAATCGAAATTTTTTTATCTATTCATAAGTAAGAATATTAATTGAACGATGAAGTTATTATTATGAAGTAGCGGTTCGTAGAGTGAGAAAAATGAAGTTCACAATTTGGAGAAGCAAATGATGGTGAAATGTTGGGTGGTGAGTTGCACATCAAAAATGTTTGCACATAGCAGGAATCTTCTTTGACCCCTCCCTTCATTATTTTACGCAAATTAATATGGCTCCTATATGTACGCTCGCCTATTGTCGAGTTCAATCGAAGTTGGATGATAGAAGAGTTCCTGTTTTGTGGTAAATCCTGGAATTACTACGCTGTTATTTGTGTCCAAAAGATTAATCGACATTAATTGATCGTATTGCGTTTGTGTGCGGTTTAAAATAGAGTTTATTACCTGGATTTACAAGAAGGGCAGTTGGAATTATCAAAATATTCATCCGCATTTAACCTAGAATATCTGGAAGAGACAATGCAAAGAATCCCATAAAGCAAAATGAATAAGTTGTTCATAGGGATCAATTAATTGTAATGCCTGTATGATTGAATTATAGGTGAAGTCCAAACTACTTGGATTATTCGAAGTGGTTGAGTTAAGCGAATAAAATAAATGAGGAAAATTGAGGCGATTGGATAAAATGAATGCGTAACGCACTGACTAAAGCCGCGTGTCTGATCATCAACAACAGATATAAGGTTAAAAGAAGCTGTATGTGCAGATTTATACAAAGTCTACATTTTGCCCGAACTTTAAAAACTGATCAAATAAAGTCTTAATAAATGTTTGTTAAACTATCCGTAGAAGTTTTTCTATTATATGCTGCATTGGAAATAGCGCTCAATATACCAAACTTTTAGTTCCAAAATAATGATCAACGCTGTTCACTGATTTGTTCTTTAATCTTGAAAGTCAGTCTTGCAGAAACATAAATTATGAAACATAAATTATAAATGCACATGGAAAAAGTGAACTTGAAGGAGTTTACGCGTTTCAAAATAGTGAATAACTGGTGTGACTGTTAGGCATCTTCCATATGCAGAACTTTTGTTCTTGGATTGACTTTAAACCTGATTTTCGTAAAGCTTAGGGAATTGGTGAATATCTTTGCAGTTTTGATAGCCCAAGTTTGTATGAAATCTAATTGAAAATAATGATCAACGCTGTTCACTGATTTGTTCTTTAATCTTGAAAGTCAGTCTTGCAGAAAGTTAATAATCTAACAAAGGAAACATTTTTGCAATATAAATGACGCACATATATGAATGAGTGATATTTGTCCATCAAAACAGTGAACAGTTGTATGAGCTTCGAGTTGGCTCCAGTTCTGAATCTATAATCAATTGCTCAGACCAAGGTGAATTTATAGTTTATTGAATTCTCTAATCTAACGAGGTAAAAAAAAACTTGAATTTGTTAACTATACACATTTCCTTAGAAGAAAAAAAAAACACAACTTTGCTCGACACAAAACCAAATAAAATTGGTCTCGATCAGGACTTTAATAGTTGTATTATGATTCTTCTCAATAAGCCTCTTTAAGCATTTTTGGAAGACCCATAAATTAAAAGCAACATTTTATATTACACAATGACGTAGATGAAATTTGTTTAACGTGTGAAATGGATGTCCTTATAAGCAGATTAATTAACAATTTAAATGCGTATTTACCAAATTCAAATTGTACAGTCAACTAACTCACAATGAATATATTTACATCGAAAATTTGGCAGTAGAAAATCGTACACTGGAACATTGGACAAACTAAAATTTGGCAAAGAGAAGTAGTCAGTAAATAATACTTGCCTTTGAAAAAGTCACTGCTTCAAGTGGAATAATATGAATTTTCCAATGCCTAATAAAATAACAACATTGCATTGAAAACTCGACGTTCGCATTTTACCCTAAAGCGAAGTTAACTTTTCCATCAATATGATTGCTTCAAACTGGAAAAAAATTTTAAGTTAATGTTGATGCTGAAAAGCACTATTTTATACACGACATTTTGTTCAATACTTAACGAATAAATTTAATTTTACACTAAAATGAACAAACGATATTTTATTTTAATAGCAACTTCCACGCAATTCTCTAAATAATTTCAACCCTACATATGAATTAATAATCATATGTTTTTGAATGACACATACATATATATATATATATATATATATACACTATGACGAGAAGACTTCAACTATAGCTTCATATAGCGTTAGAGATTTAGTGCCCTTGCAGTAAACAGATCACTTTCTATAAGGGATGTATCTGTTGCATAATTGTCTTCAGCCGCAACGTAAATATCACCTTCATCACAATAATCCTAAAGCACGATAATTAATGCGATTTCTTTGATTTCTCATAAACATGGGCTCCATTGCATATTACATATATATTACATTAATATTATTATATTAGCTCAGTTCACTTAACCATGATTCTCAAATCACCAAGTCACATCGAGCTTAAAATGGATTTCCAGAACTCTTTACACAAACTTGGTACTTGAGCGTCACTGTGACAGAAACTGCATTTTCTCCTATAGCACCATCACCGCCATGAGGCTAGAAATATAGAGGAATAGAAGTACCTTCATTCACAGTGTTCAAGAGGTACTATGGGACTATGCGCGTGTATTTTGGTACAGTGCACTAGAGTACCAATGCTGAACAAAGAATTACCATGCCAATTCAACACGTACGCTCAATCAAGTTGAGAAAAATTACTTAATTAATTTCGAGAGCCATCTCATACTGGGTGATTTGGCAATAGAGGTGACTGACAGAGGATAAGTCATAGCGTATTCTTGTAGCAATCTGCAACATTTGCTTGCGTATACGTAGGATGCACATTCACATTGCTCATGGCAAGCTAGACATTTGTTGAACTGAGTGAATAATTTCTTGCATGTATGAGTGCGTGCTTGTGTGCGTGTATGGGCTTCGTCGAATAGTCTACTGCGACCATAAGCATACTTTTCTCCATCATGTTCTATTTTGTTTAAATTGAAGTCTGCTTCTCAATCATTATCATACATTAACTGTGTGTCCTTCTTCCTATGGCACTAGAGACAATCTACTTTCACTCTAGGTCACATTTAGCTACTTGGTCTAAAGTCGAAGATATGCTATTTGCAGTTTGCGTATGCATTTCTTTAATCCATTGCAGCCTTGGTTGCTTCAATCCCTTATTCAAGCACTCAATCGCTGAACAACTGTGCACAAACTATTACTCTTGGTTAATAATGATTGCACGTATAAAATTACTTTCAAAATGCAAACGCAAAAATTTGCGTATAAGTGAGGCAACAGACCACAATAGCACGCATCACTGCCACACGAAAACTTCATAAATCAATACTTACATACACATATTACAATATCTCACTTACTTACTTACCTACTTGCTTGCAGGCAAGATCACTGGAATTGCATCCACTCATACAGCACCACCACCATCGCTAATTCACTACTGCATGAGGCTAAAAATAAGTTATCTCGGTAGTTCTTTTACTCACTGTGTGTATTGTCGCGAGGTGCACGACAATAACAAAGCTGAACATGGAGTTCCTATGTCCACTCGGCACACAGGCTCAATAAACTTAAGGAGACAAACCTAATTTCGGCCGTCTCTTCATATAAGGGAATTATTTCAACGTCATAGAGATGTACCACTTACAATAAGTCATAGCGTGTTCATGCAGCAGTCCGCGACATTTGCTGTGTATACGCTTGTTTTGTATTGACTTAATTCATGGCATTATTCACTTTGCTCAAGGTGCATTCGTTGAATTGAGGGAATATTTCCTCACGGCTTTGTGCGTGCGTACTTCGTTGAATTGTCCACTGCGTGCATGCGCATATTTAGCGAGTCGCCTCGATGGTATGCTGTTGCTGCTGTTGTTATTGTTGTACAACGTTTTTGCGAGTAAATTCTATTAAGTTACCCAATTGTTTTAATTCTGCGTTAAATATGTACGCCATTCCTACATCTTTTATTGCTCTAAATTATGCGCAAACAAACAGTGAGCAATTAATTAGCACTAATACAATTGCAGCTATTATTTCCTTCAAATTTAAATTAATGATACAATATTATTCAAATTAATATACTTTCATATCTTGAAACAATTATTCGCTATGCATCTGGAGACATTACGAAAACAACTTAAATTTATGATGACTGGAAAAGCTCGCGTTGTCACTATTCACATCTCATGAAATTATATCTTACAACACTTTCTTTATTGTGTATATATTGTATATGAAATATTTGCGACCTGTGAGGTGTTAAATACAAAACTCAACATAAAAAGGAACTTCTATGGTCGTTGTTCGCGTATTGGATAAGCTAAGCTTTTCTATTTTCTAAATCATCAATACTAAATAAACGTGTTCCACGGTAAAGGTCTGTTTCTTCTGTTCCGGAAGACTTACCATCTAGTAGAATCCGCCATAGCGGTTTCTGAAAATAGTCAAGGCTTATTAAGTAGTCAATCCTCTACAAGTCTACTTCGAAATCAATTCACTTCATATAATTTTGCCGCATTTGTTCGTCATCGTTTAAGTCAAAACGAATAAATTAATACATTTCTTCTTTTAAGAATTAATTAAGGACTGCATTTCGACAATGTCTCGCCAAAAGTTGGAATATTTTACTTCAGGATCTATTTACTCAAACGTATGTCCCACGTTTGCATAAGTAATAATAAATTGAATTCGGTTACTTTAGTTTATGCATTTTAAAATAGATCGGTTAAAATTATCAATTTATTCATTTGTAATGCTTACCGTGAAATTAAATTTCATTTATCACTGACATTATCTAAAAATTTGTGTTTGGTGTACACAAATTTTGAGTTTGTAATTCCTTCTCCAACCACTCTCTGAAAATCAATATGCAGTGTAACTTAATTGCAGAAAACGTCGACTATTCCGAATAACAATAATAAATTGTAAGGTGTAAAAATTCAGTCAATGAAAAAAATTTACTTTACGTCATTTACTTGATATTGTGATTGGCTAGCAATTTTGATTGAGCAATACTTTGACACGGAATTGCTAAACGTAGACAAACAAAGGCAAAATCAATTGCTCTTGATTTCCATCTCCCTAACTCTCTCACCTAACTGTATCGTGAAACCGGTCCAATTTGCGTGCAACAAAACTGGGAGGGTCAATGCTGTGATTTAGAGCTAAGGAAATATGGTGTGATGGCGTAATAAACTTTTGCTTTAATCCAATTCGCTATAATGAAGTTGCACGTGTTTAAGCCCATGTCAGTTTAACAACAAAGTCATTGAAATTGGAAAATGAGAACAAACTTTTGCATTTAATCACATCAGGTGTCACGCCTAAATCCAATAGTTATTCCATTCAGAATTCTAAATAATTAAGGATAATATGTATAAGGTATATATAAGTGATATACCTCCTTTAGTCCAATATGCCGTAACCGCTAAGCGTGGTCGCTCGTTGAAAATGCAAGAAATGTGCAATGTACCATAATTGCTCGATTTTACACCAAAGTGTAATCTAATTGATGTTCCTCCTCGTTCTTCGTAAAGTTAAAACCGTTTAAGTCGCACATACGTGTCACGGAACCACTGGATTAGGAAAATTAACAGCTACAGCATGTGAAGAATCAAAAGAATGGGAGGCTGGAAGTACTAATTGATGGTAATGTCAACGTGCACATACTTTTCTCATTAGTTATTCGAACTCAAAAGTCATTAAAGAGAAGGATGTTAGAGATTTGTCAGAAAGCTAAGACAATGTGAAAGAGTGAAGTGGGTAACCATTTTGTCGAGAAAATTTGATATGAGGCATTGAGAGTGATAAAGGATTTAAGAAATGGAAGATAAATCGAAATTTTTTTATCTATTCATAAGTAAGAATATTAATTGAACGATGAAGTTATTATTATGAAGTAGCGGTTCGTAGAGTGAGAAAAATGAAGTTCACAATTTGGAGAAGCAAATGATGGTGAAATGTTGGGTGGTGAGTTGCACATCAAAAATGTTTGCACATAGCAGGAATCTTCTTTGACCCCTCCCTTCATTATTTTACGCAAATTAATATGGCTCCTATATGTACGCTCGCCTATTGTCGAGTTCAATCGAAGTTGGATGATAGAAGAGTTCCTGTTTTGTGGTAAATCCTGGAATTACTACGCTGTTATTTGTGTCCAAAAGATTAATCGACATTAATTGATCGTATTGCGTTTGTGTGCGGTTTAAAATAGAGTTTATTACCTGGATTTACAAGAAGGGCAGTTGGAATTATCAAAATATTCATCCGCATTTAACCTAGAATATCTGGAAGAGACAATGCAAAGAATCCCATAAAGCAAAATGAATAAGTTGTTCATAGGGATCAATTAATTGTAATGCCTGTATGATTGAATTATAGGTGAAGTCCAAACTACTTGGATTATTCGAAGTGGTTGAGTTAAGCGAATAAAATAAATGAGGAAAATTGAGGCGATTGGATAAAATGAATGCGTAACGCACTGACTAAAGCCGCGTGTCTGATCATCAACAACAGATATAAGGTTAAAAGAAGCTGTATGTGCAGATTTATACAAAGTCTACTTTTTGCCCGAACTTTAAAAACTGATCAAATAAAGTCTTAATAAATGTTTGTTAAACTATCCGTAGAAGTTTTTCTATTATATGCTGCATTGGAAATAGCGCTCAATATACCAAACTTTTAGTTCCAAAATAATGATCAACGCTGTTCACTGATTTGTTCTTTAATCTTGAAAGTCAGTCTTGCAGAAACATAAATTATGAAACATAAATTATAAATGCACATGGAAAAAGTGAACTTGAAGGAGTTTACGCGTTTCAAAATAGTGAATAACTGGTGTGACTGTTAGGCATCTTCCATATGCAGAACTTTTGTTCTTGGATTGACTTTAAACCTGATTTTCGTAAAGCTTAGGGAATTGGTGAATATCTTTGCAGTTTTGATAGCCCAAGTTTGTATGAAATCTAATTGAAATTGCACTTTCCATCTTGGAAGTTTGTTTTAAGTAATCTTTTAAATCTTGTTTACATTAATCAGTTCATATTTGTCTTCATCATTTGCTCCAAGTGTTGTATTCAAATTTTCTCCATTTTTTTAATTGGTTTGAGTAAACCACGTTTAAGAAAATAATGGATCTTACTTTCCAATCTTATGCTTAACAGAATGTGGAACACGTCACCGCATGCGCGCATAGGCATGCTTGAAGGTGCGGCCGTGCAACTTTGAGTCCGGAGAACACACAGCCAATCAAAAGGTCTCGTTTGTATTATTAAATCCGCCATGCTGATTAAGACTAAACTTCCTATGTTACACACCACACCACACCACACCACAACACACATACATCTCAAATAAAAGTGATCTTTGTAATACGTCTGTTTATTCTATAACTTAGCGGCAGCTTGGCTAATTTCGGGTGACTTACCAACTCGGTGAATCTGCCATAGGGGTTTCTGGGACTAGTCAAGGCTATTTGTGTAGCTAATCCACTACAAGTGTTTAGAGTTCATTAATAACTGGTTTGATATTTAGCCGATTTCAAGCTTATTCTGACAAAAAAGACTAAATGTTGGATAGTGCATAGTTAAATTATTTTTAATTGTTTTTGCTGCAAATGCTTTACATATTCATTCTGGATGTTTAACGTACTTTTTCTTCCTTGGAATCTTTTTCAGAAATGATTTAGTCAAGTTGAAATAGTTGTGACGATGAAGCAAATATTTGTTCAACTCAATAGTATGACTTCCACAGGTGATCTCTTCTCCATAAACTGCCAATTAGTGCGTATTTTATCTTTCCATTATTCTAAAAATGTCCAAGCAATTCAGAATCTACTCTTTACAACCACAGCGAACAATTTTGATAAGGAAAATTAAATTGATGCTTTATTTCATGGAAATTATCAAAATGATTTAATTCAATTTAACTGAGTATTAACCATTTAAAAATTAATTAATAATGATAATTAATTTCGGGTTTTTCATTGCTAAAGGTTTAATTTTCCATAGTTCTCTACTCAGAGCGTGAGTTGAACTCAAAGATAAGAGGTTTCGGTTTGTCAGCTTTTACATAACTCACAAATTAAATGAAATCATTAAAACACTTTACAGGGCATCAGTCACTCAATTTACGCATAGCATTTACATAAATTATCATTTACTATAAATAAATGATCAGATCAACCTTTTCAACTCAGAACAGATTTGCTCACTTTGAAAGGAGACCTCTAATAGAAATCTTACTAGCTAGGGCTACCATCACAATATGGCTAGGAACAGCCAAAATGCTTCAGAATATTGTTTGCTTTGTCATGGGCATCAGCAAGAAATCATATGTTGCAAGTACTCTGCTTCCGTCAAACTCATCTACTGAATATTATATAGTAAAACAAATATGACAAGTGGGAGAAAAGAGTGGTTTGGTATTGGCTGAGGGAATATCCTTCCACCTAAATAGCGTCAAATACCTAGGGTAAATTAATTCGCCAGTGGAAAACTCTGCAATGTTTTGTTTTAGTAAATTGTTTTCATCACTCAATAAATAATTGTATATGAAATATTTGCGACCTGTGAGGTGTTAAATACAAAACTCAACATAAAAAGGAACTTCTATGGTCGTTGTCCGCGTATTGGATAAGCTAAGCTTTTCTATTTTCTAAATCATCAATACTAAATAAACGTGTTCCACGGTATAGGTCTGTTTCTTCTGTTCCGGAAGACTGACCATCTAGTAGAATCCGCCATAGCGGTTTCTGAAAATAGTCAAGGCTTATTAAGTAGTCAATCCTCTACAAGTCTACTTCGAAATCAATTCACTTCATATATTTTTGTCGTATTTGTTCGTCATCGTTTAAGTCAAAACGAATAAATTAATACATTTCTTCTTTTAAGAATTAATTAAGGACTGCATTTCGACAATGTCTCGCCAAAAGTTGGAATATTTTACTTCAGGATCTATTTACTCAAACGTATGTCCCACGTTTGCATAAGTAATAATAAATTGAATTCGGTTACTTTAGTTTATGCATTTTAAAATAGATCGGTTAAAATTATCAATTTATTCATTTGTAATGCTTACCGTGAAATTAAATTTCATTTATCACTGACATTATCTAAAAATTTGTGTTTGGTGTACACAAATTTTGAGTTTGTAATTCCTTCTCCAACCACTCTCTGAAAATCAATATGCAGTGTAACTTAATTGCAGAAAACGTCGACTATTCCGAATAACAATAATAAATTGTAAGGTGTAAAAATTCAGTCAATGAAAAAAATTTACTTTACGTCATTTACTTGATATTGTGATTGGCTAGCAATTTTGATTGAGCAATACTTTGACACGGAATTGCTAAACGTAGACAAACAAAGGCAAAATCAATTGCTCTTGATTTCCATCTCCCTAACTCTCTCACCTAACTGTATCGTGAAACCGGTCCAATTTGCGTGCAACAAAACTGGGAGGGTCAATGCTGTGATTTAGAGCTAAGGAAATATGGTGTGATGGCGTAATAAACTTTTGCTTTAATCCAATTCGCTATAATGAAGTTGCACGTGTTTAAGCCAAGGTCAGTTTAACAACAAAGTCATTGAAATTGGAAAATGAGAACAAACTTTTGCATTTAATCACATCAGGTGTCACGCCTAAATCCAATAGTTATTCCATTCAGAATTCTAAATAATTAAGGATAATATGTATAAGGTATATATAAGTGATATACCTCCTTTAGTCCAATATGCCGTAACCGCTAAGCGTGGTCGCTCGTTGAAAATGCAAGAAATGTGCAATGTACCATAATTGCTCGATTTTACACCAAAGTGTAATCTAATTGATGTTCCTCCTCGTTCTTCGTAAAGTTAAAACCGTTTAAGTCGCACATACGTGTCACGGAACCACTGGATTAGGAAAATTAACAGCTACAGCATGTGAAGAATCAAAAGAATGGGAGGCTGGAAGTACTAATTGATGGTAATGTCAACGTGCACATACTTTTCTCATTAGTTATTCGAACTCAAAAGTCATTAAAGAGAAGGATGTTAGAGATTTGTCAGAAAGCTAAGACAATGTGAAAGAGTGAAGTGGGTAACCATTTTGTCGAGAAAATTTGATATGAGGCATTGAGAGTGATAAAGGATTTAAGAAATGGAAGATAAATCGAAATTTTTTTATCTATTCATAAGTAAGAATATTAATTGAACGATGAAGTTATTATTATGAAGTAGCGGTTCGTAGAGTGAGAAAAATGAAGTTCACAATTTGGAGAAGCAAATGATGGTGAAATGTTGGGTGGTGAGTTGCACATCAAAAATGTTTGCACATAGCAGGAATCTTCTTTGACCCCTCCCTTCATTATTTTACGCAAATTAATATGGCTCCTATATGTACGCTCGCCTATTGTTGAGTTCAATCGAAGTTGGATGATAGAAGAGTTCCTGTTTTGTGGTAAATCCTGGAATTACTACGCTGTTATTTGTGTCCAAAAGATTAATCGACATTAATTGATCGTATTGCGTTTGTGTGCGGTTTAAAATAGAGTTTATTACCTGGATTTACAAGAAGGGCAGTTGGAATTATCAAAATATTCATCCGCATTTAACCTAGAATATCTGGAAGAGACAATGCAAAGAATCCCATAAAGCAAAATGAATAAGTTGTTCATAGGGATCAATTAATTGTAATGCCTGTATGATTGAATTATAGGTGAAGTCCAAACTACTTGGATTATTCGAAGTGGTTGAGTTAAGCGAATAAAATAAATGAGGAAAATTGAGGCGATTGGATAAAATGAATGCGTAACGCACTGACTAAAGCCGCGTGTCTGATCATCAACAACAGATATAAGGTTAAAAGAAGCTGTATGTGCAGATTTATACAAAGTCTACTTTTTGCCCGAACTTTAAAAACTGATCAAATAAAGTCTTAATAAATGTTTGTTAAACTATCCGTAGAAGTTTTTCTATTATATGCTGCATTGGAAATAGCGCTCAATATACCAAACTTTTAGTTCCAAAATAATGATCAACGCTGTTCACTGATTTGTTCTTTAATCTTGAAAGTCAGTCTTGCAGAAACATAAATTATGAATCATAAATTATAAATGCACATGGAAAAAGTGAACTTGAAGGAGTTTACGCGTTTCAAAATAGTGAATAACTGGTGTGACTGTTAGGCATCTTCCATATGCAGAACTTTTGTTCTTGGATTGACTTTAAACCTGATTTTCGTAAAGCTTAGGGAATTGGTGAATATCTTTGCAGTTTTGATAGCCCAAGTTTGTATGAAATCTAATTGAAATTGCACTTTCCATCTTGGAAGTTTGTTTTAAGTAATCTTTTAAATCTTGTTTACATTAATCAGTTCATATTTGTCTTCATCATTTGCTCCAAGTGTTGTATTCAAATTTTCTCCATTTTTTTAATTGGTTTGAGTAAACCACGTTTAAGAAAATAATGGATCTTACTTTCCAATCTTATGCTTAACAGAATGTGGAACACGTCACCGCATGCGCGCATAGGCATGCTTGAAGGTGCGGCCGTGCAACTTTGAGTCCGGAGAACACACAGCCAATCAAAAGGTCTCGTTTGTATTATTAAATCCGCCATGCTGATTAAGACTAAACTTCCTATGTTACACACCACACCACACCACACCACAACACACATACATCTCAAATAAAAGTGATCTTTGTAATACGTCTGTTTATTCTATAACTTAGCGGCAGCTTGGCTAATTTCGGGTGACTTACCAACTCGGTGAATCTGCCATAGGGGTTTCTGGGACTAGTCAAGGCTATTTGTGTAGCTAATCCACTACAAGTGTTTAGAGTTCATTAATAACTGGTTTGATATTTAGCCGATTTCAAGCTTATTCTGACAAAAAAGACTAAATGTTGGATAGTGCATAGTTAAATTATTTTTAATTGTTTTTGCTGCAAATGCTTTACATATTCATTCTGGATGTTTAACGTACTTTTTCTTCCTTGGAATCTTTTTCAGAAATGATTTAGTCAAGTTGAAATAGTTGTGACGATGAAGCAAATATTTGTTCAACTCAATAGTATGACTTCCACAGGTGATCTCTTCTCCATAAACTGCCAATTAGTGCGTATTTTATCTTTCCATTATTCTAAAAATGTCCAAGCAATTCAGAATCTACTCTTTACAACCACAGCGAACAATTTTGATAAGGAAAATTAAATTGATGCTTTATTTCATGGAAATTATCAAAATGATTTAATTCAATTTAACTGAGTATTAACCATTTAAAAATTAATTAATAATGATAATTAATTTCGGGTTTTTCATTGCTAAAGGTTTAATTTTCCATAGTTCTCTACTCAGAGCGTGAGTTGAACTCAAAGATAAGAGGTTTCGGTTTGTCAGCTTTTACATAACTCACAAATTAAATGAAATCATTAAAACACTTTACAGGGCATCAGTCACTCAATTTACGCATAGCATTTACATAAATTATCATTTACTATAAATAAATGATCAGATCAACCTTTTCAACTCAGAACAGATTTGCTCACTTTGAAAGGAGACCTCTAATAGAAATCTTACTAGCTAGGGCTACCATCACAATATGGCTAGGAACAGCCAAAATGCTTCAGAATATTGTTTGCTTTGTCATGGGCATCAGCAAGAAATCATATGTTGCAAGTACTCTGCTTCCGTCAAACTCATCTACTGAATATTATATAGTAAAACAAATATGACAAGTGGGAGAAAAGAGTGGTTTGGTATTGGCTGAGGGAATATCCTTCCACCTAAATAGCGTCAAATACCTAGGGTAAATTAATTCGCCAGTGGAAAACTCTGCAATGTTTTGTTTTAGTAAATTGTTTTCATCACTCAATAAATAATTGTATATGAAATATTTGCGACCTGTGAGGTGTTAAATACAAAACTCAACATAAAAAGGAACTTCTATGGTCGTTGTTCGCGTATTGGATAAGCTAAGCTTTTCTATTTTCTAAATCATCAATACTAAATAAACGTGTTCCACGGTATAGGTCTGTTTCTTCTGTTCCGGAAGACTGACCATCTAGTAGAATCCGCCATAGCGGTTTCTGAAAATAGTCAAGGCTTATTAAGTAGTCAATCCTCTACAAGTCTACTTCGAAATCAATTCACTTCATATATTTTTGTCGTATTTGTTCGTCATCGTTTAAGTCAAAACGAATAAATTAATACATTTCTTCTTTTAAGAATTAATTAAGGACTGCATTTCGACAATGTCTCGCCAAAAGTTGGAATATTTTACTTCAGGATCTATTTACTCAAACGTATGTCCCACGTTTGCATAAGTAATAATAAATTGAATTCGGTTACTTTAGTTTATGCATTTTAAAATAGATCGGTTAAAATTATCAATTTATTCATTTGTAATGCTTACCGTGAAATTAAATTTCATTTATCACTGACATTATCTAAAAATTTGTGTTTGGTGTACACAAATTTTGAGTTTGTAATTCCTTCTCCAACCACTCTCTGAAAATCAATATGCAGTGTAACTTAATTGCAGAAAACGTCGACTATTCCGAATAACAATAATAAATTGTAAGGTGTAAAAATTCAGTCAATGAAAAAAATTTACTTTACGTCATTTACTTGATATTGTGATTGGCTAGCAATTTTGATTGAGCAATACTTTGACACGGAATTGCTAAACGTAGACAAACAAAGGCAAAATCAATTGCTCTTGATTTCCATCTCCCTAACTCTCTCACCTAACTGTATCGTGAAACCGGTCCAATTTGCGTGCAACAAAACTGGGAGGGTCAATGCTGTGATTTAGAGCTAAGGAAATATGGTGTGATGGCGTAATAAACTTTTGCTTTAATCCAATTCGCTATAATGAAGTTGCACGTGTTTAAGCCCATGTCAGTTTAACAACAAAGTCATTGAAATTGGAAAATGAGAACAAACTTTTGCATTTAATCACATCAGGTGTCACGCCTAAATCCAATAGTTATTCCATTCAGAATTCTAAATAATTAAGGATAATATGTATAAGGTATATATAAGTGATATACCTCCTTTAGTCCAATATGCCGTAACCGCTAAGCGTGGTCGCTCGTTGAAAATGCAAGAAATGTGCAATGTACCATAATTGCTCGATTTTACACCAAAGTGTAATCTAATTGATGTTCCTCCTCGTTCTTCGTAAAGTTAAAACCGTTTAAGTCGCACATACGTGTCACGGAACCACTGGATTAGGAAAATTAACAGCTACAGCATGTGAAGAATCAAAAGAATGGGAGGCTGGAAGTACTAATTGATGGTAATGTCAACGTGCACATACTTTTCTCATTAGTTATTCGAACTCAAAAGTCATTAAAGAGAAGGATGTTAGAGATTTGTCAGAAAGCTAAGACAATGTGAAAGAGTGAAGTGGGTAACCATTTTGTCGAGAAAATTTGATATGAGGCATTGAGAGTGATAAAGGATTTAAGAAATGGAAGATAAATCGAAATTTTTTTATCTATTCATAAGTAAGAATATTAATTGAACGATGAAGTTATTATTATGAAGTAGCGGTTCGTAGAGTGAGAAAAATGAAGTTCACAATTTGGAGAAGCAAATGATGGTGAAATGTTGGGTGGTGAGTTGCACATCAAAAATGTTTGCACATAGCAGGAATCTTCTTTGACCCCTCCCTTCATTATTTTACGCAAATTAATATGGCTCCTATATGTACGCTCGCCTATTGTCGAGTTCAATCGAAGTTGGATGATAGAAGAGTTCCTGTTTTGTGGTAAATCCTGGAATTACTACGCTGTTATTTGTGTCCAAAAGATTAATCGACATTAATTGATCGTATTGCGTTTGTGTGCGGTTTAAAATAGAGTTTATTACCTGGATTTACAAGAAGGGCAGTTGGAATTATCAAAATATTCATCCGCATTTAACCTAGAATATCTGGAAGAGACAATGCAAAGAATCCCATAAAGCAAAATGAATAAGTTGTTCATAGGGATCAATTAATTGTAATGCCTGTATGATTGAATTATAGGTGAAGTCCAAACTACTTGGATTATTCGAAGTGGTTGAGTTAAGCGAATAAAATAAATGAGGAAAATTGAGGCGATTGGATAAAATGAATGCGTAACGCACTGACTAAAGCCGCGTGTCTGATCATCAACAACAGATATAAGGTTAAAAGAAGCTGTATGTGCAGATTTATACAAAGTCTACATTTTGCCCGAACTTTAAAAACTGATCAAATAAAGTCTTAATAAATGTTTGTTAAACTATCCGTAGAAGTTTTTCCATTATATGCTGCATTGGAAATAGCGCTCAATATACCAAACTTTTAGTTCCAAAATAATGATCAACGCTGTTCACTGATTTGTTCTTTAATCTTGAAAGTCAGTCTTGCAGAAACATAAATTATGAAACATAAATTATAAATGCACATGGAAAAAGTGAACTTGAAGGAGTTTACGCGTTTCAAAATAGTGAATAACTGGTGTGACTGTTAGGCATCTTCCATATGCAGAACTTTTGTTCTTGGATTGACTTTAAACCTGATTTTCGTAAAGCTTAGGGAATTGGTGAATATCTTTGCAGTTTTGATAGCCCAAGTTTGTATGAAATCTAATTGAAAATAATGATCAACGCTGTTCACTGATTTGTTCTTTAATCTTGAAAGTCAGTCTTGCAGAAAGTTAATAATCTAACAAAGGAAACATTTTTGCAATATAAATGACGCACATATATGAATGAGTGATATTTGTCCATCAAAACAGTGAACAGTTGTATGAGCTTCGAGTTGGCTCCAGTTCTGAATCTATAATCAATTGCTCAGACCAAGGTGAATTTATAGTTTATTGAATTCTCTAATCTAACGAGGTAAAAAAAACTTGAATTTGTTAACTATACACATTTCCTTAGAAGAAAAAAAAAACACAACTTTGCTCGACACAAAACCAAATAAAATTGGTCTCGATCGGGACTTTAATAGTTGTATTATGATTCTTCTCAATAAGCCTCTTTAAGCATTTTTGGAAGACCCATAAATTAAAAGCAACATTTTATATTACACAATGACGTAGATGAAATTTGTTTAACGTGTGAAATGGATGTCCTTATAAGCAGATTAATTAACAATTTAAATGCGTATTTACCAAATTCAAATTGTACAGTCAACTAACTCACAATGAATATATTTACATCGAAAATTTGGCAGTAGAAAATCGTACACTGGAACATTGGACAAACTAAAATTTGGCAAAGAGAAGTAGTCAGTAAATAATACTTGCCTTTGAAAAAGTCACTGCTTCAAGTGGAATAATATGAATTTTCCAATGCCTAATAAAATAACAACATTGCATTGAAAACTCGACGTTCGCATTTTACCCTAAAGCGAAGTTAACTTTTCCATCAATATGATTGCTTCAAACTGGAAAAAAATTTTAAGTTAATGTTGATGCTGAAAAGCACTATTTTATACACGACATTTTGTTCAATACTTAACGAATAAATTTAATTTTACACTAAAATGAACAAACGATATTTTATTTTAATAGCAACTTCCACGCAATTCTCTAAATAATTTCAACCCTACATATGAATTAATAATCATATGTTTTTGAATGACACATACATATATATATATATATATATACACTATGACGAGAAGACTTCAACTATAGCTTCATATAGCGTTAGAGATTTAGTGCCCTTGCAGTAAACAGATCACTTTCTATAAGGGATGTATCTGTTGCATAATTGTCTTCAGCCGCAACGTAAATATCACCTTCATCACAATAATCCTAAAGCACGATAATTAATGCGATTTCTTTGATTTCTCATAAACATGGGCTCCATTGCATATTACATATATATTACATATATATATATATATATATTAGCTCAGTTCACTTAACCATGATTCTCAAATCACCAAGTCACATCGAGCTTAAAATGGATTTCCAGAACTCTTTACACAAACTTGGTACTTGAGCGTCACTGTGACAGAAACTGCATTTTCTCCTATAGCACCATCACCGCCATGAGGCTAGAAATATAGAGGAATAGAAGTACCTTCATTCACAGTGTTCAAGAGGTACTATGGGACTATGCGCGTGTATTTTGGTACAGTGCACTAGAGTACCAATGCTGAACAAAGAATTACCATGCCAATTCAACACGTACGCTCAATCAAGTTGAGAAAAATTACTTAATTAATTTCGAGAGCCATCTCATACTGGGTGATTTGGCAATAGAGGTGACTGACAGAGGATAAGTCATAGCGCATTCTTGTAGCAATCTGCAACATTTGCTTGCGTATACGTAGGATGCACATTCACATTGCTCATGGCAAGCTAGACATTTGTTGAACTGAGTGAATAATTTCTTGCATGTATGAGTGCGTGCTTGTGTGCGTGTATGGGCTTCGTCGAATAGTCTACTGCGACCATAAGCATACTTTTCTCCATCATGTTCTATTTTGTTTAAATTGAAGTCTGCTTCTCAATCATTATCATACATTAACTGTGTGTCCTTCTTCCTATGGCACTAGAGACAATCTACTTTCACTCTAGGTCACATTTAGCTACTTGGTCTAAAGTCGAAGATATGCTATTTGCAGTTTGCGTATGCATTTCTTTAATCCATTGCAGCCTTGGTTGCTTCAATCCCTTATTCAAGCACTCAATCGCTGAACAACTGTGCACAAACTATTACTCTTGGTTAATAATGATTGCACGTATAAAATTACTTTCAAAATGCAAACGCAAAAATTTGCGTATAAGTGAGGCAACAGACCACAATAGCACGCATCACTGCCACACGAAAACTTCATAAATCAATACTTACATACACATATTACAATATCTCACTTACTTACTTACCTACTTGCTTGCAGGCAAGATCACTGGAATTGCATCCACTCATACAGCACCACCACCATCGCTAATTCACTACTGCATGAGGCTAAAAATAAGTTATCTCGGTAGTTCTTTTACTCACTGTGTGTATTGTCGCGAGGTGCACGACAATAACAAAGCTGAACATGGAGTTCCTATGTCCACTCGGCACACAGGCTCAATAAACTTAAGGAGACAAACCTAATTTCGGCCGTCTCTTCATATAAGGGAATTATTTCAACGTCATAGAGATGTACCACTTACAATAAGTCATAGCGTGTTCATGCAGCAGTCCGCGACATTTGCTGTGTATACGCTTGTTTTGTATTGACTTAATTCATGGCATTATTCACTTTGCTCAAGGTGCATTCGTTGAATTGAGGGAATATTTCCTCACGGCTTTGTGCGTGCGTACTTCGTTGAATTGTCCACTGCGTGCATGCGCATATTTAGCGAGTCGCCTCGATGGTATGCTGTTGCTGCTGTTGTTATTGTTGTACAACGTTTTTGCGAGTAAATTCTATTAAGTTACCCAATTGTTTTAATTCTGCGTTAAATATGTACGCCATTCCTACATCTTTTATTGCTCTAAATTATGCGCAAACAAACAGTGAGCAATTAATTAGCACTAATACAATTGCAGCTATTATTTCCTTCAAATTTAAATTAATGATACAATATTATTCAAATTAATATACTTTCATATCTTGAAACAATTATTCGCTATGCATCTGGAGACATTACGAAAACAACTTAAATTTATGATGACTGGAAAAGCTCGCGTTGTCACTATTCACATCTCATGAAATTATATCTTACAACACTTTCTTTATTGTGTATATATTGTATATGAAATATTTGCGACCTGTGAGGTGTTAAATACAAAACTCAACATAAAAAGGAACTTCTATGGTCGTTGTCCGCGTATTGGATAAGCTAAGCTTTTCTATTTTCTAAATCATCAATACTAAATAAACGTGTTCCACGGTAAAGGTCTGTTTCTTCTGTTCCGGAAGACTTACCATCTAGTAGAATCCGCCATAGCGGTTTCTGAAAATAGTCAAGGCTTATTAAGTAGTCAATCCTCTACAAGTCTACTTCGAAATCAATTCACTTCATATAATTTTGCCGCATTTGTTCGTCATCGTTTAAGTCAAAACGAATAAATTAATACATTTCTTCTTTTAAGAATTAATTAAGGACTGCATTTCGACAATGTCTCGCCAAAAGTTGGAATATTTTACTTCAGGATCTATTTACTCAAACGTATGTCCCACGTTTGCATAAGTAATAATAAATTGAATTCGGTTACTTTAGTTTATGCATTTTAAAATAGATCGGTTAAAATTATCAATTTATTCATTTGTAATGCTTACCGTGAAATTAAATTTCATTTATCACTGACATTATCTAAAAATTTGTGTTTGGTGTACACAAATTTTGAGTTTGTAATTCCTTCTCCAACCACTCTCTGAAAATCAATATGCAGTGTAACTTAATTGCAGAAAACGTCGACTATTCCGAATAACAATAATAAATTGTAAGGTGTAAAAATTCAGTCAATGAAAAAAATTTACTTTACGTCATTTACTTGATATTGTGATTGGCTAGCAATTTTGATTGAGCAATACTTTGACACGGAATTGCTAAACGTAGACAAACAAAGGCAAAATCAATTGCTCTTGATTTCCATCTCCCTAACTCTCTCACCTAACTGTATCGTGAAACCGGTCCAATTTGCGTGCAACAAAACTGGGAGGGTCAATGCTGTGATTTAGAGCTAAGGAAATATGGTGTGATGGCGTAATAAACTTTTGCTTTAATCCAATTCGCTATAATGAAGTTGCACGTGTTTAAGCCCATGTCAGTTTAACAACAAAGTCATTGAAATTGGAAAATGAGAACAAACTTTTGCATTTAATCACATCAGGTGTCACGCCTAAATCCAATAGTTATTCCATTCAGAATTCTAAATAATTAAGGATAATATGTATAAGGTATATATAAGTGATATACCTCCTTTAGTCCAATATGCCGTAACCGCTAAGCGTGGTCGCTCGTTGAAAATGCAAGAAATGTGCAATGTACCATAATTGCTCGATTTTACACCAAAGTGTAATCTAATTGATGTTCCTCCTCGTTCTTCGTAAAGTTAAAACCGTTTAAGTCGCACATACGTGTCACGGAACCACTGGATTAGGAAAATTAACAGCTACAGCATGTGAAGAATCAAAAGAATGGGAGGCTGGAAGTACTAATTGATGGTAATGTCAACGTGCACATACTTTTCTCATTAGTTATTCGAACTCAAAAGTCATTAAAGAGAAGGATGTTAGAGATTTGTCAGAAAGCTAAGACAATGTGAAAGAGTGAAGTGGGTAACCATTTTGTCGAGAAAATTTGATATGAGGCATTGAGAGTGATAAAGGATTTAAGAAATGGAAGATAAATCGAAATTTTTTTATCTATTCATAAGTAAGAATATTAATTGAACGATGAAGTTATTATTATGAAGTAGCGGTTCGTAGAGTGAGAAAAATGAAGTTCACAATTTGGAGAAGCAAATGATGGTGAAATGTTGGGTGGTGAGTTGCACATCAAAAATGTTTGCACATAGCAGGAATCTTCTTTGACCCCTCCCTTCATTATTTTACGCAAATTAATATGGCTCCTATATGTACGCTCGCCTATTGTCGAGTTCAATCGAAGTTGGATGATAGAAGAGTTCCTGTTTTGTGGTAAATCCTGGAATTACTACGCTGTTATTTGTGTCCAAAAGATTAATCGACATTAATTGATCGTATTGCGTTTGTGTGCGGTTTAAAATAGAGTTTATTACCTGGATTTACAAGAAGGGCAGTTGGAATTATCAAAATATTCATCCGCATTTAACCTAGAATATCTGGAAGAGACAATGCAAAGAATCCCATAAAGCAAAATGAATAAGTTGTTCATAGGGATCAATTAATTGTAATGCCTGTATGATTGAATTATAGGTGAAGTCCAAACTACTTGGATTATTCGAAGTGGTTGAGTTAAGCGAATAAAATAAATGAGGAAAATTGAGGCGATTGGATAAAATGAATGCGTAACGCACTGACTAAAGCCGCGTGTCTGATCATCAACAACAGATATAAGGTTAAAAGAAGCTGTATGTGCAGATTTATACAAAGTCTACATTTTGCCCGAACTTTAAAAACTGATCAAATAAAGTCTTAATAAATGTTTGTTAAACTATCCGTAGAAGTTTTTCTATTATATGCTGCATTGGAAATAGCGCTCAATATACCAAACTTTTAGTTCCAAAATAATGATCAACGCTGTTCACTGATTTGTTCTTTAATCTTGAAAGTCAGTCTTGCAGAAACATAAATTATGAAACATAAATTATAAATGCACATGGAAAAAGTGAACTTGAAGGAGTTTACGCGTTTCAAAATAGTGAATAACTGGTGTGACTGTTAGGCATCTTCCATATGCAGAACTTTTGTTCTTGGATTGACTTTAAACCTGATTTTCGTAAAGCTTAGGGAATTGGTGAATATCTTTGCAGTTTTGATAGCCCAAGTTTGTATGAAATCTAATTGAAAATAATGATCAACGCTGTTCACTGATTTGTTCTTTAATCTTGAAAGTCAGTCTTGCAGAAAGTTAATAATCTAACAAAGGAAACATTTTTGCAATATAAATGACGCACATATATGAATGAGTGATATTTGTCCATCAAAACAGTGAACAGTTGTATGAGCTTCGAGTTGGCTCCAGTTCTGAATCTATAATCAATTGCTCAGACCAAGGTGAATTTATAGTTTATTGAATTCTCTAATCTAACGAGGTAAAAAAAACTTGAATTTGTTAACTATACACATTTCCTTAGAAGAAAAAAAAAACACAACTTTGCTCGACACAAAACCAAATAAAATTGGTCTCGATCGGGACTTTAATAGTTGTATTATGATTCTTCTCAATAAGCCTCTTTAAGCATTTTTGGAAGACCCATAAATTAAAAGCAACATTTTATATTACACAATGACGTAGATGAAATTTGTTTAACGTGTGAAATGGATGTCCTTATAAGCAGATTAATTAACAATTTAAATGCGTATTTACCAAATTCAAATTGTACAGTCAACTAACTCACAATGAATATATTTACATCGAAAATTTGGCAGTAGAAAATCGTACACTGGAACATTGGACAAACTAAAATTTGGCAAAGAGAAGTAGTCAGTAAATAATACTTGCCTTTGAAAAAGTCACTGCTTCAAGTGGAATAATATGAATTTTCCAATGCCTAATAAAATAACAACATTGCATTGAAAACTCGACGTTCGCATTTTACCCTAAAGCGAAGTTAACTTTTCCATCAATATGATTGCTTCAAACTGGAAAAAAATTTTAAGTTAATGTTGATGCTGAAAAGCACTATTTTATACACGACATTTTGTTCAATACTTAACGAATAAATTTAATTTTACACTAAAATGAACAAACGATATTTTATTTTAATAGCAACTTCCACGCAATTCTCTAAATAATTTCAACCCTACATATGAATTAATAATCATATGTTTTTGAATGACACATACATATATATATATATATATATATACACTATGACGAGAAGACTTCAACTATAGCTTCATATAGCGTTAGAGATTTAGTGCCCTTGCAGTAAACAGATCACTTTCTATAAGGGATGTATCTGTTGCATAATTGTCTTCAGCCGCAACGTAAATATCACCTTCATCACAATAATCCTAAAGCACGATAATTAATGCGATTTCTTTGATTTCTCATAAACATGGGCTCCATTGCATATTACATATATATTACATTAATATTATTATATTAGCTCAGTTCACTTAACCATGATTCTCAAATCACCAAGTCACATCGAGCTTAAAATGGATTTCCAGAACTCTTTACACAAACTTGGTACTTGAGCGTCACTGTGACAGAAACTGCATTTTCTCCTATAGCACCATCACCGCCATGAGGCTAGAAATATAGAGGAATAGAAGTACCTTCATTCACAGTGTTCAAGAGGTACTATGGGACTATGCGCGTGTATTTTGGTACAGTGCACTAGAGTACCAATGCTGAACAAAGAATTACCATGCCAATTCAACACGTACGCTCAATCAAGTTGAGAAAAATTACTTAATTAATTTCGAGAGCCATCTCATACTGGGTGATTTGGCAATAGAGGTGACTGACAGAGGATAAGTCATAGCGCATTCTTGTAGCAATCTGCAACATTTGCTTGCGTATACGTAGGATGCACATTCACATTGCTCATGGCAAGCTAGACATTTGTTGAACTGAGTGAATAATTTCTTGCATGTATGAGTGCGTGCTTGTGTGCGTGTATGGGCTTCGTCGAATAGTCTACTGCGACCATAAGCATACTTTTCTCCATCATGTTCTATTTTGTTTAAATTGAAGTCTGCTTCTCAATCATTATCATACATTAACTGTGTGTCCTTCTTCCTATGGCACTAGAGACAATCTACTTTCACTCTAGGTCACATTTAGCTACTTGGTCTAAAGTCGAAGATATGCTATTTGCAGTTTGCGTATGCATTTCTTTAATCCATTGCAGCCTTGGTTGCTTCAATCCCTTATTCAAGCACTCAATCGCTGAACAACTGTGCACAAACTATTACTCTTGGTTAATAATGATTGCACGTATAAAATTACTTTCAAAATGCAAACGCAAAAATTTGCGTATAAGTGAGGCAACAGACCACAATAGCACGCATCACTGCCACACGAAAACTTCATAAATCAATACTTACATACACATATTACAATATCTCACTTACTTACTTACCTACTTGCTTGCAGGCAAGATCACTGGAATTGCATCCACTCATACAGCACCACCACCATCGCTAATTCACTACTGCATGAGGCTAAAAATAAGTTATCTCGGTAGTTCTTTTACTCACTGTGTGTATTGTCGCGAGGTGCACGACAATAACAAAGCTGAACATGGAGTTCCTATGTCCACTCGGCACACAGGCTCAATAAACTTAAGGAGACAAACCTAATTTCGGCCGTCTCTTCATATAAGGGAATTATTTCAACGTCATAGAGATGTACCACTTACAATAAGTCATAGCGTGTTCATGCAGCAGTCCGCGACATTTGCTGTGTATACGCTTGTTTTGTATTGACTTAATTCATGGCATTATTCACTTTGCTCAAGGTGCATTCGTTGAATTGAGGGAATATTTCCTCACGGCTTTGTGCGTGCGTACTTCGTTGAATTGTCCACTGCGTGCATGCGCATATTTAGCGAGTCGCCTCGATGGTATGCTGTTGCTGCTGTTGTTATTGTTGTACAACGTTTTTGCGAGTAAATTCTATTAAGTTACCCAATTGTTTTAATTCTGCGTTAAATATGTACGCCATTCCTACATCTTTTATTGCTCTAAATTATGCGCAAACAAACAGTGAGCAATTAATTAGCACTAATACAATTGCAGCTATTATTTCCTTCAAATTTAAATTAATGATACAATATTATTCAAATTAATATACTTTCATATCTTGAAACAATTATTCGCTATGCATCTGGAGACATTACGAAAACAACTTAAATTTATGATGACTGGAAAAGCTCGCGTTGTCACTATTCACATCTCATGAAATTATATCTTACAACACTTTCTTTATTGTGTATATATTGTATATGAAATATTTGCGACCTGTGAGGTGTTAAATACAAAACTCAACATAAAAAGGAACTTCTATGGTCGTTGTCCGCGTATTGGATAAGCTAAGCTTTTCTATTTTCTAAATCATCAATACTAAATAAACGTGTTCCACGGTAAAGGTCTGTTTCTTCTGTTCCGGAAGACTTACCATCTAGTAGAATCCGCCATAGCGGTTTCTGAAAATAGTCAAGGCTTATTAAGTAGTCAATCCTCTACAAGTCTACTTCGAAATCAATTCACTTCATATAATTTTGCCGCATTTGTTCGTCATCGTTTAAGTCAAAACGAATAAATTAATACATTTCTTCTTTTAAGAATTAATTAAGGACTGCATTTCGACAATGTCTCGCCAAAAGTTGGAATATTTTACTTCAGGATCTATTTACTCAAACGTATGTCCCACGTTTGCATAAGTAATAATAAATTGAATTCGGTTACTTTAGTTTATGCATTTTAAAATAGATCGGTTAAAATTATCAATTTATTCATTTGTAATGCTTACCGTGAAATTAAATTTCATTTATCACTGACATTATCTAAAAATTTGTGTTTGGTGTACACAAATTTTGAGTTTGTAATTCCTTCTCCAACCACTCTCTGAAAATCAATATGCAGTGTAACTTAATTGCAGAAAACGTCGACTATTCCGAATAACAATAATAAATTGTAAGGTGTAAAAATTCAGTCAATGAAAAAAATTTACTTTACGTCATTTACTTGATATTGTGATTGGCTAGCAATTTTGATTGAGCAATACTTTGACACGGAATTGCTAAACGTAGACAAACAAAGGCAAAATCAATTGCTCTTGATTTCCATCTCCCTAACTCTCTCACCTAACTGTATCGTGAAACCGGTCCAATTTGCGTGCAACAAAACTGGGAGGGTCAATGCTGTGATTTAGAGCTAAGGAAATATGGTGTGATGGCGTAATAAACTTTTGCTTTAATCCAATTCGCTATAATGAAGTTGCACGTGTTTAAGCCCATGTCAGTTTAACAACAAAGTCATTGAAATTGGAAAATGAGAACAAACTTTTGCATTTAATCACATCAGGTGTCACGCCTAAATCCAATAGTTATTCCATTCAGAATTCTAAATAATTAAGGATAATATGTATAAGGTATATATAAGTGATATACCTCCTTTAGTCCAATATGCCGTAACCGCTAAGCGTGGTCGCTCGTTGAAAATGCAAGAAATGTGCAATGTACCATAATTGCTCGATTTTACACCAAAGTGTAATCTAATTGATGTTCCTCCTCGTTCTTCGTAAAGTTAAAACCGTTTAAGTCGCACATACGTGTCACGGAACCACTGGATTAGGAAAATTAACAGCTACAGCATGTGAAGAATCAAAAGAATGGGAGGCTGGAAGTACTAATTGATGGTAATGTCAACGTGCACATACTTTTCTCATTAGTTATTCGAACTCAAAAGTCATTAAAGAGAAGGATGTTAGAGATTTGTCAGAAAGCTAAGACAATGTGAAAGAGTGAAGTGGGTAACCATTTTGTCGAGAAAATTTGATATGAGGCATTGAGAGTGATAAAGGATTTAAGAAATGGAAGATAAATCGAAATTTTTTTATCTATTCATAAGTAAGAATATTAATTGAACGATGAAGTTATTATTATGAAGTAGCGGTTCGTAGAGTGAGAAAAATGAAGTTCACAATTTGGAGAAGCAAATGATGGTGAAATGTTGGGTGGTGAGTTGCACATCAAAAATGTTTGCACATAGCAGGAATCTTCTTTGACCCCTCCCTTCATTATTTTACGCAAATTAATATGGCTCCTATATGTACGCTCGCCTATTGTCGAGTTCAATCGAAGTTGGATGATAGAAGAGTTCCTGTTTTGTGGTAAATCCTGGAATTACTACGCTGTTATTTGTGTCCAAAAGATTAATCGACATTAATTGATCGTATTGCGTTTGTGTGCGGTTTAAAATAGAGTTTATTACCTGGATTTACAAGAAGGGCAGTTGGAATTATCAAAATATTCATCCGCATTTAACCTAGAATATCTGGAAGAGACAATGCAAAGAATCCCATAAAGCAAAATGAATAAGTTGTTCATAGGGATCAATTAATTGTAATGCCTGTATGATTGAATTATAGGTGAAGTCCAAACTACTTGGATTATTCGAAGTGGTTGAGTTAAGCGAATAAAATAAATGAGGAAAATTGAGGCGATTGGATAAAATGAATGCGTAACGCACTGACTAAAGCCGCGTGTCTGATCATCAACAACAGATATAAGGTTAAAAGAAGCTGTATGTGCAGATTTATACAAAGTCTACATTTTGCCCGAACTTTAAAAACTGATCAAATAAAGTCTTAATAAATGTTTGTTAAACTATCCGTAGAAGTTTTTCTATTATATGCTGCATTGGAAATAGCGCTCAATATACCAAACTTTTAGTTCCAAAATAATGATCAACGCTGTTCACTGATTTGTTCTTTAATCTTGAAAGTCAGTCTTGCAGAAACATAAATTATGAAACATAAATTATAAATGCACATGGAAAAAGTGAACTTGAAGGAGTTTACGCGTTTCAAAATAGTGAATAACTGGTGTGACTGTTAGGCATCTTCCATATGCAGAACTTTTGTTCTTGGATTGACTTTAAACCTGATTTTCGTAAAGCTTAGGGAATTGGTGAATATCTTTGCAGTTTTGATAGCCCAAGTTTGTATGAAATCTAATTGAAAATAATGATCAACGCTGTTCACTGATTTGTTCTTTAATCTTGAAAGTCAGTCTTGCAGAAAGTTAATAATCTAACAAAGGAAACATTTTTGCAATATAAATGACGCACATATATGAATGAGTGATATTTGTCCATCAAAACAGTGAACAGTTGTATGAGCTTCGAGTTGGCTCCAGTTCTGAATCTATAATCAATTGCTCAGACCAAGGTGAATTTATAGTTTATTGAATTCTCTAATCTAACGAGGTAAAAAAAAACTTGAATTTGTTAACTATACACATTTCCTTAGAAGAAAAAAAAACACAACTTTGCTCGACACAAAACCAAATAAAATTGGTCTCGATCAGGACTTTAATAGTTGTATTATGATTCTTCTCAATAAGCCTCTTTAAGCATTTTTGGAAGACCCATAAATTAAAAGCAACATTTTATATTACACAATGACGTAGATGAAATTTGTTTAACGTGTGAAATGGATGTCCTTATAAGCAGATTAATTAACAATTTAAATGCGTATTTACCAAATTCAAATTGTACAGTCAACTAACTCACAATGAATATATTTACATCGAAAATTTGGCAGTAGAAAATCGTACACTGGAACATTGGACAAACTAAAATTTGGCAAAGAGAAGTAGTCAGTAAATAATACTTGCCTTTGAAAAAGTCACTGCTTCAAGTGGAATAATATGAATTTTCCAATGCCTAATAAAATAACAACATTGCATTGAAAACTCGACGTTCGCATTTTACCCTAAAGCGAAGTTAACTTTTCCATCAATATGATTGCTTCAAACTGGAAAAAAATTTTAAGTTAATGTTGATGCTGAAAAGCACTATTTTATACACGACATTTTGTTCAATACTTAACGAATAAATTTAATTTTACACTAAAATGAACAAACGATATTTTATTTTAATAGCAACTTCCACGCAATTCTCTAAATAATTTCAACCCTACATATGAATTAATAATCATATGTTTTTGAATGACACATACATATATATATATATATATATACACTATGACGAGAAGACTTCAACTATAGCTTCATATAGCGTTAGAGATTTAGTGCCCTTGCAGTAAACAGATCACTTTCTATAAGGGATGTATCTGTTGCATAATTGTCTTCAGCCGCAACGTAAATATCACCTTCATCACAATAATCCTAAAGCACGATAATTAATGCGATTTCTTTGATTTCTCATAAACATGGGCTCCATTGCATATTACATATATATTACATTAATATTATATATTAGCTCAGTTCACTTAACCATGATTCTCAAATCACCAAGTCACATCGAGCTTAAAATGGATTTCCAGAACTCTTTACACAAACTTGGTACTTGAGCGTCACTGTGACAGAAACTGCATTTTCTCCTATAGCACCATCACCGCCATGAGGCTAGAAATATAGAGGAATAGAAGTACCTTCATTCACAGTGTTCAAGAGGTACTATGGGACTATGCGCGTGTATTTTGGTACAGTGCACTAGAGTACCAATGCTGAACAAAGAATTACCATGCCAATTCAACACGTACGCTCAATCAAGTTGAGAAAAATTACTTAATTAATTTCGAGAGCCATCTCATACTGGGTGATTTGGCAATAGAGGTGACTGACAGAGGATAAGTCATAGCGTATTCTTGTAGCAATCTGCAACATTTGCTTGCGTATACGTAGGATGCACATTCACATTGCTCATGGCAAGCTAGACATTTGTTGAACTGAGTGAATAATTTCTTGCATGTATGAGTGCGTGCTTGTGTGCGTGTATGGGCTTCGTCGAATAGTCTACTGCGACCATAAGCATACTTTTCTCCATCATGTTCTATTTTGTTTAAATTGAAGTCTGCTTCTCAATCATTATCATACATTAACTGTGTGTCCTTCTTCCTATGGCACTAGAGACAATCTACTTTCACTCTAGGTCACATTTAGCTACTTGGTCTAAAGTCGAAGATATGCTATTTGCAGTTTGCGTATGCATTTCTTTAATCCATTGCAGCCTTGGTTGCTTCAATCCCTTATTCAAGCACTCAATCGCTGAACAACTGTGCACAAACTATTACTCTTGGTTAATAATGATTGCACGTATAAAATTACTTTCAAAATGCAAACGCAAAAATTTGCGTATAAGTGAGGCAACAGACCACAATAGCACGCATCACTGCCACACGAAAACTTCATAAATCAATACTTACATACACATATTACAATATCTCACTTACTTACTTACCTACTTGCTTGCAGGCAAGATCACTGGAATTGCATCCACTCATACAGCACCACCACCATCGCTAATTCACTACTGCATGAGGCTAAAAATAAGTTATCTCGGTAGTTCTTTTACTCACTGTGTGTATTGTCGCGAGGTGCACGACAATAACAAAGCTGAACATGGAGTTCCTATGTCCACTCGGCACACAGGCTCAATAAACTTAAGGAGACAAACCTAATTTCGGCCGTCTCTTCATATAAGGGAATTATTTCAACGTCATAGAGATGTACCACTTACAATAAGTCATAGCGTGTTCATGCAGCAGTCCGCGACATTTGCTGTGTATACGCTTGTTTTGTATTGACTTAATTCATGGCATTATTCACTTTGCTCAAGGTGCATTCGTTGAATTGAGGGAATATTTCCTCACGGCTTTGTGCGTGCGTACTTCGTTGAATTGTCCACTGCGTGCATGCGCATATTTAGCGAGTCGCCTCGATGGTATGCTGTTGCTGCTGTTGTTATTGTTGTACAACGTTTTTGCGAGTAAATTCTATTAAGTTACCCAATTGTTTTAATTCTGCGTTAAATATGTACGCCATTCCTACATCTTTTATTGCTCTAAATTATGCGCAAACAAACAGTGAGCAATTAATTAGCACTAATACAATTGCAGCTATTATTTCCTTCAAATTTAAATTAATGATACAATATTATTCAAATTAATATACTTTCATATCTTGAAACAATTATTCGCTATGCATCTGGAGACATTACGAAAACAACTTAAATTTATGATGACTGGAAAAGCTCGCGTTGTCACTATTCACATCTCATGAAATTATATCTTACAACACTTTCTTTATTGTGTATATATTGTATATGAAATATTTGCGACCTGTGAGGTGTTAAATACAAAACTCAACATAAAAAGGAACTTCTATGGTCGTTGTTCGCGTATTGGATAAGCTAAGCTTTTCTATTTTCTAAATCATCAATACTAAATAAACGTGTTCCACGGTAAAGGTCTGTTTCTTCTGTTCCGGAAGACTTACCATCTAGTAGAATCCGCCATAGCGGTTTCTGAAAATAGTCAAGGCTTATTAATTAGTCAATCCTCTACAAGTCTACTTCGAAATCAATTCACTTCATATATTTTTGTCGTATTTGTTCGTCATCGTTTAAGTCAAAACGAATAAATTAATACATTTCTTCTTTTAAGAATTAATTAAGGACTGCATTTCGACAATGTCTCGCCAAAAGTTGGAATATTTTACTTCAGGATCTATTTACTCAAACGTATGTCCCACGTTTGCATAAGTAATAATAAATTGAATTCGGTTACTTTAGTTTATGCATTTTAAAATAGATCGGTTAAAATTATCAATTTATTCATTTGTAATGCTTACCGTGAAATTAAATTTCATTTATCACTGACATTATCTAAAAATTTGTGTTTGGTGTACACGAATTTTGAGTTTGTAATTCCTTCTCCAACCACTCTCTGAAAATCAATATGCAGTGTAACTTAATTGCAGAAAACGTCGACTATTCCGAATAACAATAATAAATTGTAAGGTGTAAAAATTCAGTCAATGAAAAAAATTTACTTTACGTCATTTACTTGATATTGTGATTGGCTAGCAATTTTGATTGAGCAATACTTTGACACGGAATTGCTAAACGTAGACAAACAAAGGCAAAATCAATTGCTCTTGATTTCCATCTCCCTAACTCTCTCACCTAACTGTATCGTGAAACCGGTCCAATTTGCGTGCAACAAAACTGGGAGGGTCAATGCTGTGATTTAGAGCTAAGGAAATATGGTGTGATGGCGTAATAAACTTTTGCTTTAATCCAATTCGCTATAATGAAGTTGCACGTGTTTAAGCCCATGTCAGTTTAACAACAAAGTCATTGAAATTGGAAAATGAGAACAAACTTTTGCATTTAATCACATCAGGTGTCACGCCTAAATCCAATAGTTATTCCATTCAGAATTCTAAATAATTAAGGATAATATGTATAAGGTATATATAAGTGATATACCTCCTTTAGTCCAATATGCCGTAACCGCTAAGCGTGGTCGCTCGTTGAAAATGCAAGAAATGTGCAATGTACCATAATTGCTCGATTTTACACCAAAGTGTAATCTAATTGATGTTCCTCCTCGTTCTTCGTAAAGTTAAAACCGTTTAAGTCGCACATACGTGTCACGGAACCACTGGATTAGGAAAATTAACAGCTACAGCATGTGAAGAATCAAAAGAATGGGAGGCTGGAAGTACTAATTGATGGTAATGTCAACGTGCACATACTTTTCTCATTAGTTATTCGAACTCAAAAGTCATTAAAGAGAAGGATGTTAGAGATTTGTCAGAAAGCTAAGACAATGTGAAAGAGTGAAGTGGGTAACCATTTTGTCGAGAAAATTTGATATGAGGCATTGAGAGTGATAAAGGATTTAAGAAATGGAAGATAAATCGAAATTTTTTTATCTATTCATAAGTAAGAATATTAATTGAACGATGAAGTTATTATTATGAAGTAGCGGTTCGTAGAGTGAGAAAAATGAAGTTCACAATTTGGAGAAGCAAATGATGGTGAAATGTTGGGTGGTGAGTTGCACATCAAAAATGTTTGCACATAGCAGGAATCTTCTTTGACCCCTCCCTTCATTATTTTACGCAAATTAATATGGCTCCTATATGTACGCTCGCCTATTGTCGAGTTCAATCGAAGTTGGATGATAGAAGAGTTCCTGTTTTGTGGTAAATCCTGGAATTACTACGCTGTTATTTGTGTCCAAAAGATTAATCGACATTAATTGATCGTATTGCGTTTGTGTGCGGTTTAAAATAGAGTTTATTACCTGGATTTACAAGAAGGGCAGTTGGAATTATCAAAATATTCATCCGCATTTAACCTAGAATATCTGGAAGAGACAATGCAAAGAATCCCATAAAGCAAAATGAATAAGTTGTTCATAGGGATCAATTAATTGTAATGCCTGTATGATTGAATTATAGGTGAAGTCCAAACTACTTGGATTATTCGAAGTGGTTGAGTTAAGCGAATAAAATAAATGAGGAAAATTGAGGCGATTGGATAAAATGAATGCGTAACGCACTGACTAAAGCCGCGTGTCTGATCATCAACAACAGATATAAGGTTAAAAGAAGCTGTATGTGCAGATTTATACAAAGTCTACATTTTGCCCGAACTTTAAAAACTGATCAAATAAAGTCTTAATAAATGTTTGTTAAACTATCCGTAGAAGTTTTTCTATTATATGCTGCATTGGAAATAGCGCTCAATATACCAAACTTTTAGTTCCAAAATAATGATCAACGCTGTTCACTGATTTGTTCTTTAATCTTGAAAGTCAGTCTTGCAGAAACATAAATTATGAAACATAAATTATAAATGCACATGGAAAAAGTGAACTTGAAGGAGTTTACGCGTTTCAAAATAGTGAATAACTGGTGTGACTGTTAGGCATCTTCCATATGCAGAACTTTTGTTCTTGGATTGACTTTAAACCTGATTTTCGTAAAGCTTAGGGAATTGGTGAATATCTTTGCAGTTTTGATAGCCCAAGTTTGTATGAAATCTAATTGAAAATAATGATCAACGCTGTTCACTGATTTGTTCTTTAATCTTGAAAGTCAGTCTTGCAGAAAGTTAATAATCTAACAAAGGAAACATTTTTGCAATATAAATGACGCACATATATGAATGAGTGATATTTGTCCATCAAAACAGTGAACAGTTGTATGAGCTTCGAGTTGGCTCCAGTTCTGAATCTATAATCAATTGCTCAGACCAAGGTGAATTTATAGTTTATTGAATTCTCTAATCTAACGAGGTAAAAAAAACTTGAATTTGTTAACTATACACATTTCCTTAGAAGAAAAAAAAACACAACTTTGCTCGACACAAAACCAAATAAAATTGGTCTCGATCAGGACTTTAATAGTTGTATTATGATTCTTCTCAATAAGCCTCTTTAAGCATTTTTGGAAGACCCATAAATTAAAAGCAACATTTTATATTACACAATGACGTAGATGAAATTTGTTTAACGTGTGAAATGGATGTCCTTATAAGCAGATTAATTAACAATTTAAATGCGTATTTACCAAATTCAAATTGTACAGTCAACTAACTCACAATGAATATATTTACATCGAAAATTTGGCAGTAGAAAATCGTACACTGGAACATTGGACAAACTAAAATTTGGCAAAGAGAAGTAGTCAGTAAATAATACTTGCCTTTGAAAAAGTCACTGCTTCAAGTGGAATAATATGAATTTTCCAATGCCTAATAAAATAACAACATTGCATTGAAAACTCGACGTTCGCATTTTACCCTAAAGCGAAGTTAACTTTTCCATCAATATGATTGCTTCAAACTGGAAAAAAATTTTAAGTTAATGTTGATGCTGAAAAGCACTATTTTATACACGACATTTTGTTCAATACTTAACGAATAAATTTAATTTTACACTAAAATGAACAAACGATATTTTATTTTAATAGCAACTTCCACGCAATTCTCTAAATAATTTCAACCCTACATATGAATTAATAATCATATGTTTTTGAATGACACATACATATATATATATATATATATACACTATGACGAGAAGACTTCAACTATAGCTTCATATAGCGTTAGAGATTTAGTGCCCTTGCAGTAAACAGATCACTTTCTATAAGGGATGTATCTGTTGCATAATTGTCTTCAGCCGCAACGTAAATATCACCTTCATCACAATAATCCTAAAGCACGATAATTAATGCGATTTCTTTGATTTCTCATAAACATGGGCTCCATTGCATATTACATATATACATATATATTATATTAGCTCAGTTCACTTAACCATGATTCTCAAATCACCAAGTCACATCGAGCTTAAAATGGATTTCCAGAACTCTTTACACAAACTTGGTACTTGAGCGTCACTGTGACAGAAACTGCATTTTCTCCTATAGCACCATCACCGCCATGAGGCTAGAAATATAGAGGAATAGAAGTACCTTCATTCACAGTGTTCAAGAGGTACTATGGGACTATGCGCGTGTATTTTGGTACAGTGCACTAGAGTACCAATGCTGAACAAAGAATTACCATGCCAATTCAACACGTACGCTCAATCAAGTTGAGAAAAATTACTTAATTAATTTCGAGAGCCATCTCATACTGGGTGATTTGGCAATAGAGGTGACTGACAGAGGATAAGTCATAGCGTATTCTTGTAGCAATCTGCAACATTTGCTTGCGTATACGTAGGATGCACATTCACATTGCTCATGGCAAGCTAGACATTTGTTGAACTGAGTGAATAATTTCTTGCATGTATGAGTGCGTGCTTGTGTGCGTGTATGGGCTTCGTCGAATAGTCTACTGCGACCATAAGCATACTTTTCTCCATCATGTTCTATTTTGTTTAAATTGAAGTCTGCTTCTCAATCATTATCATACATTAACTGTGTGTCCTTCTTCCTATGGCACTAGAGACAATCTACTTTCACTCTAGGTCACATTTAGCTACTTGGTCTAAAGTCGAAGATATGCTATTTGCAGTTTGCGTATGCATTTCTTTAATCCATTGCAGCCTTGGTTGCTTCAATCCCTTATTCAAGCACTCAATCGCTGAACAACTGTGCACAAACTATTACTCTTGGTTAATAATGATTGCACGTATAAAATTACTTTCAAAATGCAAACGCAAAAATTTGCGTATAAGTGAGGCAACAGACCACAATAGCACGCATCACTGCCACACGAAAACTTCATAAATCAATACTTACATACACATATTACAATATCTCACTTACTTACTTACCTACTTGCTTGCAGGCAAGATCACTGGAATTGCATCCACTCATACAGCACCACCACCATCGCTAATTCACTACTGCATGAGGCTAAAAATAAGTTATCTCGGTAGTTCTTTTACTCACTGTGTGTATTGTCGCGAGGTGCACGACAATAACAAAGCTGAACATGGAGTTCCTATGTCCACTCGGCACACAGGCTCAATAAACTTAAGGAGACAAACCTAATTTCGGCCGTCTCTTCATATAAGGGAATTATTTCAACGTCATAGAGATGTACCACTTACAATAAGTCATAGCGTGTTCATGCAGCAGTCCGCGACATTTGCTGTGTATACGCTTGTTTTGTATTGACTTAATTCATGGCATTATTCACTTTGCTCAAGGTGCATTCGTTGAATTGAGGGAATATTTCCTCACGGCTTTGTGCGTGCGTACTTCGTTGAATTGTCCACTGCGTGCATGCGCATATTTAGCGAGTCGCCTCGATGGTATGCTGTTGCTGCTGTTGTTATTGTTGTACAACGTTTTTGCGAGTAAATTCTATTAAGTTACCCAATTGTTTTAATTCTGCGTTAAATATGTACGCCATTCCTACATCTTTTATTGCTCTAAATTATGCGCAAACAAACAGTGAGCAATTAATTAGCACTAATACAATTGCAGCTATTATTTCCTTCAAATTTAAATTAATGATACAATATTATTCAAATTAATATACTTTCATATCTTGAAACAATTATTCGCTATGCATCTGGAGACATTACGAAAACAACTTAAATTTATGATGACTGGAAAAGCTCGCGTTGTCACTATTCACATCTCATGAAATTATATCTTACAACACTTTCTTTATTGTGTATATATTGTATATGAAATATTTGCGACCTGTGAGGTGTTAAATACAAAACTCAACATAAAAAGGAACTTCTATGGTCGTTGTTCGCGTATTGGATAAGCTAAGCTTTTCTATTTTCTAAATCATCAATACTAAATAAACGTGTTCCACGGTAAAGGTCTGTTTCTTCTGTTCCGGAAGACTTACCATCTAGTAGAATCCGCCATAGCGGTTTCTGAAAATAGTCAAGGCTTATTAAGTAGTCAATCCTCTACAAGTCTACTTCGAAATCAATTCACTTCATATATTTTTGTCGTATTTGTTCGTCATCGTTTAAGTCAAAACGAATAAATTAATACATTTCTTCTTTTAAGAATTAATTAAGGACTGCATTTCGACAATGTCTCGCCAAAAGTTGGAATATTTTACTTCAGGATCTATTTACTCAAACGTATGTCCCACGTTTGCATAAGTAATAATAAATTGAATTCGGTTACTTTAGTTTATGCATTTTAAAATAGATCGGTTAAAATTATCAATTTATTCATTTGTAATGCTTACCGTGAAATTAAATTTCATTTATCACTGACATTATCTAAAAATTTGTGTTTGGTGTACACGAATTTTGAGTTTGTAATTCCTTCTCCAACCACTCTCTGAAAATCAATATGCAGTGTAACTTAATTGCAGAAAACGTCGACTATTCCGAATAACAATAATAAATTGTAAGGTGTAAAAATTCAGTCAATGAAAAAAATTTAGTTTACGTCATTTACTTGATATTGTGATTGGCTAGCAATTTTGATTGAGCAATACTTTGACACGGAATTGCTAAACGTAGACAAACAAAGGCAAAATCAATTGCTCTTGATTTCCATCTCCCTAACTCTCTCACCTAACTGTATCGTGAAACCGGTCCAATTTGCGTGCAACAAAACTGGGAGGGTCAATGCTGTGATTTAGAGCTAAGGAAATATGGTGTGATGGCGTAATAAACTTTTGCTTTAATCCAATTCGCTATAATGAAGTTGCACGTGTTTAAGCCCATGTCAGTTTAACAACAAAGTCATTGAAATTGGAAAATGAGAACAAACTTTTGCATTTAATCACATCAGGTGTCACGCCTAAATCCAATAGTTATTCCATTCAGAATTCTAAATAATTAAGGATAATATGTATAAGGTATATATAAGTGATATACCTCCTTTAGTCCAATATGCCGTAACCGCTAAGCGTGGTCGCTCGTTGAAAATGCAAGAAATGTGCAATGTACCATAATTGCTCGATTTTACACCAAAGTGTAATCTAATTGATGTTCCTCCTCGTTCTTCGTAAAGTTAAAACCGTTTAAGTCGCACATACGTGTCACGGAACCACTGGATTAGGAAAATTAACAGCTACAGCATGTGAAGAATCAAAAGAATGGGAGGCTGGAAGTACTAATTGATGGTAATGTCAACGTGCACATACTTTTCTCATTAGTTATTCGAACTCAAAAGTCATTAAAGAGAAGGATGTTAGAGATTTGTCAGAAAGCTAAGACAATGTGAAAGAGTGAAGTGGGTAACCATTTTGTCGAGAAAATTTGATATGAGGCATTGAGAGTGATAAAGGATTTAAGAAATGGAAGATAAATCGAAATTTTTTTATCTATTCATAAGTAAGAATATTAATTGAACGATGAAGTTATTATTATGAAGTAGCGGTTCGTAGAGTGAGAAAAATGAAGTTCACAATTTGGAGAAGCAAATGATGGTGAAATGTTGGGTGGTGAGTTGCACATCAAAAATGTTTGCACATAGCAGGAATCTTCTTTGACCCCTCCCTTCATTATTTTACGCAAATTAATATGGCTTTTATATGTACGCTCGCCTATTGTCGAGTTCAATCGAAGTTGGATGATAGAAGAGTTCCTGTTTTGTGGTAAATCCTGGAATTACTACGCTGTTATTTGTGTCCAAAAGATTAATCGACATTAATTGATCGTATTGCGTTTGTGTGCGGTTTAAAATAGAGTTTATTACCTGGATTTACAAGAAGGGCAGTTGGAATTATCAAAATATTCATCCGCATTTAACCTAGAATATCTGGAAGAGACAATGCAAAGAATCCCATAAAGCAAAATGAATAAGTTGTTCATAGGGATCAATTAATTGTAATGCCTGTATGATTGAATTATAGGTGAAGTCCAAACTACTTGGATTATTCGAAGTGGTTGAGTTAAGCGAATAAAATAAATGAGGAAAATTGAGGCGATTGGATAAAATGAATGCGTAACGCACTGACTAAAGCCGCGTGTCTGATCATCAACAACAGATATAAGGTTAAAAGAAGCTGTATGTGCAGATTTATACAAAGTCTACATTTTGCCCGAACTTTAAAAACTGATCAAATAAAGTCTTAATAAATGTTTGTTAAACTATCCGTAGAAGTTTTTCTATTATATGCTGCATTGGAAATAGCGCTCAATATACCAAACTTTTAGTTCCAAAATAATGATCAACGCTGTTCACTGATTTGTTCTTTAATCTTGAAAGTCAGTCTTGCAGAAAGTTAATAATCTAACAAAGGAAACATTTTTGCAATATAAATGACGCACATATATGAATGAGTGATATTTGTCCATCAAAACAGTGAACAGTTGTATGAGCTTCGAGTTGGCTCCAGTTCTGAATCTATAATCAATTGCTCAGACCAAGGTGAATTTAAAGTTTATTGAATTCTCTAATCTAACGAGGTAAAAGAAAAACTTGAATTTGTTAACTATACACATTTCCTTAGAAGAAAAAAAACACAACTTTGCTCGACACAAAACCAAATAAAATTGGTCTCGATCAGGACTTTAATAGTTGTATTATGATTCTTCTCAATAAGCCTCGTTAAGCATTTTTGGAAGACCCATAAATTAAAAGCAACATTTTATATTACACAATGACGTAGATGAAATTTGTTTAACGTGTGAAATGGATGTCCTTATAAGCAGATTAATTAACAATTTAAATGCGTATTTACCAAATTCAAATTGTACAGTCAACTAACTCACAATGAATATATTTACATCGAAAATTTGGCAGTAGAAAATCGTACACTGGAACATTGGACAAACTAAAATTTGGCAAAGAGAAGTAGTCAGTAAATAATACTTGCCTTTGAAAAGTCACTGCTTCAAGTGGAATAATATGAATTTTCCAATGCCTTATAAAATAACAACATTGCATTGAAAACTCGACGTTCGCATTTTACCCTAAAGCGAAGTTAACTTTCCCATCAATATGATTGCTTCAAACTGGAAAAAAAATTTAAATTAATGTTGATGCTGAAAAGCACTATTTTATACACGACTTTTTGTTCAATACTTAACAAATAAATTTAATTTTACACTAAAATGAACAAACGATATTTTATTTTAATAGTAACTTCCACGCAATTCTCTAAATTATTTCAACCCTACATATGAATTAATAATCATATGTTTTTGAATGACACATACATATATATATATATATATATATATATATGCCAAATATTTTTGATCGAAATCCCATTGCTCCAGTTTCGTCATATATGAACTAGATTTCACTTGCATATCAAGTAATACCGCTCTTAAAGACATCATTGGCTTATCCGACAGCCAATCGCTCACCACTTTACATAAGCAAATTCATTCTCACTGAAAAAACATCTCTGTTTCTATTTAAACGACTTCTGCCTGTCTGCGAGTCGCCTCGATGGTATGCTGTTGCTGCTGTTGTTATTGTTGTACATCGTTTTTGCGAGTAAATTCTATTAAGTTACCCAATTGTTTTAATTCTGCGTTAAATATGTACGCCATTCCTACATCTTTTATTGCTCTAAATTATGCGCAAACAAACAGTGAGCAATTAATTAGCACTAATACAATTGCAGCTATTATTTCCTTCAAATTTAAATTAATGATACAATATTATTCAAATTAATATACTTTCATATCTTGAAACAATTATTCGCTATGCATCTGGAGACATTACGAAAACAACTTAAATTTATGATGACTGGAAAAGCTCGCGTTGTCACTATTCACATCTCATGAAATTATATCTTACAACACTTTCTTTATTGACACAATATTCAACTTAATCGATGATGCAACGTTAACTTAGAGAGACATTGGTCATTTCTGACAATAAATATGTTAATATTTCTTAATCATAGATTACATCAGTTACTTCTTCTTTTTTATTATTGGCTCCTGATTGGCATTTTAACTGGCTGCAAGAATCTCCAATGTGGTCAATTCACTTGTCAAATTTTATTCTGCCAAGTTTTCGTTAATTATACTACAGTAATTTATTAGTCACTATTAGTTCGAATTTGACAAATTATATGCTACAATAGTGCTCATGCTTTATGAGCGGTTGTGATGAAAAGCTATGATGGAAATTTGGGGAATAAACGTTGGGTAGCGATTGAATACCATTATAGTAACGTTAATTGTCACTTTCGTGAAAGTAAACATTTCACCAAAGTTGTTCAGAGAATGACAGGTGGCACTTGAGCACAGAGTGTTTAAGTGGCATCTTGTGAAAAAAATGTAAGAAATAGTATGCAAATCATGGAATTCAATTTTTACTACAGAAGATATGTACATATTCGTGCATTTACGCAGTGTGTTGTTGGTAGTTTAAAAGGCAACATTTGATTGTGCATTTCATGATGTCTATTTATTTTTCAAAAATCCTAGTAAACATCCTTCCCACAGTTGCCTAATTTTCATCAATTTCGTTCAATCAAATCACTTGGATGTCATGCTTGAAGGGAAAATAAACACTGGAAGATTCGCAAAATTATAACTAGCGCCATTTCTGACAACACAATTATTGTTGAGCATGAGGAAGCTAGGACTAGAAATTTATTCCTCGCCAAAGTGATAGATTTTCCAAAGTCTAGTAGAATAGAAAAGCTTCTTCTCAAATGAGTTGAGTACGACCAGTTGGAGGTTAAATAATCGTTAAGTTAAAGCTCCAATCATTGTATTACGATAGAGAGCATCATTCTCACAACTGCACAATATCAACGGAGATCTAGTTTTGAAAAACTTATATTTCCAAGTGTTTGATCCTAGAGCTTTGAATGTAAATTTATTTCGCAGTTGGTTTATCAATATAACATCAAAGTTTTGTTTCCAGTTGTGTTTTCAAAGCAGTTAAACCAGGTTATTATCTTTATGTATACGAGGATGCCAACCAGAGCCCATATTCCATCAATTATTACTTTTTCCTTTCTGTCATATTTGGTGGAAATTGCAATTCGCGAATCGTTTCCATTTGTTAGATATAAAGAAGTAAATAGTTCTGAGTGCATTAAATTTTCCACTAAAGGTTGGAAATCCAAAACCATGGTACAATTTTTAATTTTAATAGATTATTCATTTGTTGGAGGCTTTGATGTTGCCCCACTCTGTGAAGCCTGAAGTCAACTAAATGGCTATTGATAACAATCATAAAGCCTGCCACTAGACATAAACAAATATATCGAAAACTTTTCAGAGCTTTATTTCCTTTCTTGTAGGGTTTTTCCATAGGCATATATACGTATATGTATTTAAATTTTTTTTTCAAACATAAATGTAAAATAACTTCTTATTTCTACGCTAAAAGACTAAAAGTCTTTTTTGTTTAATGTTTACTTAATCAATGACAGTCTAATCAGTTTTGATAGCGCACGTGTTGAGGAAATCAACTTGAAATTGTGTTTTTCTACCTAGAAGGCTATTCTGTTGTACTAATTGGCTTCCTAAGCAAAGATTATTTTTATTTTAAAACAGCGCCAAATGCATATGGAAAAGTTAGAAGCCTTAAAGTCGAAACCCATGACTATTTGAATTTCAGACTATTGAGCTCGCCAGTTTCGTTTAGGTCGATTTCAATCTAATAGAAAAAAGTGCATCCGTTTTTATTCGCAAAATCATATTCGTTATAGGCTCGAATTAAAATGATCACATCAAACAGCCCGAGTGTCGATCTGAATCATTCCTACAGATGAATTAACAAAAGGTCATAACAGGTGATCTCTTCTCCATAAACTGCCAATTAGTGCGTATTTTCTCTTTCCATTATTCTAGTAATGTCCAAGCAATTCAGAATCTACTCTTTACAACCACAGCGAACAATTTTGATAAGGAAAATTAAATTGATGCTTTATTTCATGGAAATTATCAAAATGATTTAATTCAATTTAACTGAGTATTAACCATTTAAAAATTAATTAATAATGATAATTAATTTCGGGTTTTTCATTGCTAAAGGTTTAATTTTCCATAGTTCTCTACTCAGAGCGTGAGTTGAACTCAAAGATAAGAGGTTTCGGTTTGTCAGCTTTTACATAACTCACAAATTAAATGAAATCGTTAAAACACTTTACAGGGCATCAGTCACTCAATTTACGCATAGCATTTACATAAATTATCATTTACTGTAAATAACATGTACCCATTCAATATCTTTGTTCTAAATTGCAGTTGCTAATTTTGTTAAAATTGAATTTTTTTTATTTATGCGGTATTTTTTATGGTTTCACATTGTACCCAACTGTACAATATCGCCCTCCGCATAGTTCGTTTCTCCCTTAGATAGCTCCACTACAACTTGGCCGTATGCATTTTGAAGTTTAAAGTTGTTGATAGGTTCTTATGAGCGCAAAATATTCCAGATTTATCCTAATTGCAATTCGTTGTGGAATAATGTGATGTGACTTCAACATTCTACTGAGCTTAAGGAATTGATGCTCTAAGCATGAGTTATTACTAAACAGTTGACATTATTGAATTTCGATATTGATTTATGGATTTCATCAGACGTTGCAAATGAAAGATGATTAAGTACTAAAAACGCTTGTTGTAGCACATTTACTAAAAAATATTTACCCATTTTCCTTTTGTTTGGTATCGGATTTGTGTTAACTTATTTTCGATAAATGACTCAATCTTTGAAATATTAGATAGGCAACAAAACATGCTTCGTTTGTGGTATATAAATTATATATCATTATATAATTATATATATATATATTTAGGTCATTTTGTATTTTGTATATTTTGTAATATTTTGTAATAGGTGATTTTTCTTTCATAGTGGATAAATGGTTTATTTTACATACATTTGTAAATTAGACATAGAGGAGGCCATTGAATAGAGGATTTAGTTGGGAAATAAAATCCGATGAAAAAAATGAAAATGAAAATAATTTTGAGAGAAATAAGTTAACTGCACCATTTTCGAACTTCAGATGCTATTCGATATCGGTGGGAGAACGCAATCTACGTGCTGTTTCGGTACGCAATATTGGTTCTGAGCGGAGTAAAAATCTGCCCTTCTATGCCGTAGGTGGTGCTGGCCACTATGCTTTGTGCCACCAGCCAATGCAGCACTCTAAAGCTGTGTAGTTCAAGCGTATGCAGAACAGCAAAAGCAATGCTAGAGTGCATGCTAACGGTGTCACAACAGTCTATCCACTGAAAGAGTGACAGTGTGTGACAGTGTTTTCTGTGTGCGAGTTTGTGTGTTTATGTTCCAACCCACATAATCTTGATATACCCACGCACCTGTTGACTGCATCAGATATGCGTGCATATGTCCAAGGGCTCATGTGCTAGGCGAAATAAGCTTTGGTGGTGACAGCCCTCGCGTTTTCTGTTGCATAATCGGCTTCTTTTTCCTCGTGGTCATAAAATGCGGTGTCGTCTTTATCCAACCCGTAATTATTATCCCCATCACAAGAACCCTCAAATGCGTTTCTCTACTATCGTCGAGCACGATTCTTCCGATTTCTTTGTATTCTCATAACTTAAGCAGTATTGCGCTCATTTTTACTGCATTCCATTTTTGTCATGTGTGTGTCGGAGCTTTCTAGCAAGGCAAGAGAAATTTGGAAGAAGAACAAAAAGAAACAAGTAGGAATACATGCAATGGAGCCCATGTTTATGAGAAATCAAAGAAATCGCATTAATTATCGTGCTTTAGGATTATTGTGATGAAGGTGATATTTACGTTGCGGCTGAAGACGATTATGCAACAGATACATCCCTTATAGAAAGTGATCTGTTTACTGGAAGGGCAATAAATCTCTAACGCTTTTTCCGGTATATTTATTTGCAAGATTTGAACTCGAATCTTACAGAATTTAATTTTTCCTTACTGCTATCAGCGTCCATGTGTTTAAATTTAGGTTTTCTTCAACAATACCAAATTGCCTTCTTCTCCTTCTTCTTCTTCTTCATCTTCAAAGTGGTTATTTTCTCCAACTAATAAATCTGCAGGTTAATCCATTTCATTGCTATAAAGTTCACAAATCCCCATAAGCTAAATTCTAATCATTTTACGTTTATTAAAGTGAATAAGATGTTTAAATTTCAAATTCTGAGACTCTTTGCGAAAAGTGGCCACTTTGGAGGTGATATCAAACAAGTCACTTTTGTTGAAGAAGACGAACCGGGATTGAAAAATAAGGATACAGTAAGGAAGAATAAATTCAGAAAGAGACGTGTTCAAATCTTGCAAATATATACCGGAAAAATGGGGTGTGCGATAGACTTACCTCCACGTGGTGCACCCTGGGCAACGTATACTCATACGGCAAAAAAGTCTATAAATCGGCAGTTGACTTCAAACTTCATGAGCCATTCGAATGAATTTCACATTTCGCCAATTCACCAACACTCAACATATCTCATCTCTTCTCTACCTTTTCGTCTATCTCTTTTCGTCACTCTTATGCCAAATATCTTGACTTATGAGACTTTGATGTGCTTCTTCTAATGATAACAACCATAATGCCTGCCATTTGATAGAAATAAATATATCGGTAAACTTGTCAGAGTTGCATTTCTCTTTCAGTAGAGTTTTCACCCGCGCGTATGCTTTTATCTCATATCTGCTGGAGTTGCAGTTTGCGTATGCATTTCTTTAATCCATTGCAGCCTTGGTTGGTTCAATCCCTTATTCAAGAACTCAATCGCTGACATAAACAAATATATCGAAAACTTTTCAGAGCTTTATTTCCCTTCTAGTAAGGTTTTTCCATAGGCATATATACGTATATATATTTAAATTTTTTTTTCAAACATAAATGTAAAATAACTTCTTATTTCTACGCTAATACTTGATAGATAACTGTGTTTGTATTCAGCATTCCCGTTGGAGGAAGAGACTTCAATCATGGAATGCAGTGGCTTGCGATTAAATTCCATTACATATAGCAATTGTTTAAATTCTGCGTTCAATATGTACTTCATTCATATATCCATTATTTGCTCTAAATTATGTGCATTCGAATATCGCAAGTAAAACTTGAGGAATTAAGATAGGAAATAAAATGCGTTTGCTGTTTAACAGTGAAATAAAATAGCTGCTATAAGCAATTGAATGGTTTTAAAGAGAATCGAGTAGTCAAATCTAACAATGGCGTATGATGCCTGCATGATTCTTAAATGAATTAACATTTATGCCCAGTTAAATATCAAAGAATCGATATTAAAGAAAACAAATCATACATGTAAGTAGAACAAACGAATTCGAAGGAGTGCACGTGATTCGCAATCGTGAATAATTAATATGATTGACAAACAGGCTGTTAACGCTCATGAACTCAGCCACTATAGGAAAATATTTTGGTATAGGATTGGTGAATAAATCATTATATCAGACTAAAAGTCTTTTTTGTTTAATGTTTACATAATCAATGACAGTCTAATCAGTTTTGATAGCGCACGTGTTGAGGAAATCAACTTGAAATTGTGTTTTTCTACCTAGAAGGCTATTCTGTTGTACTAATTGGCTTCTTAAGCAAAGATTATTTTTATTTTAAAACAGCGCCAAATGCATATGGAAAAGTTAGAAGCCTTAAAGTCGAAACCCATGACTATTTGAATTTCAGACTATTGAGCTCGCCAGTTTCGTTTAGGTCGATTTCAATCTAATAGAAAAAGTGCATCCGTTTTTATTCGCAAAATCATATTCGTTATAGGCTCGAATTAAAATGATCACATCAAACAGCCCGAGTGTCGATCTGAATCATTCCTACAGATGAATTAACAAAAGGTCATAACAGGTGATCTCTTCTCCATAAACTGCCAATTAGTGCGTATTTTCTCTTTCCATTATTCTAGTAATGTCCAAGCAATTCAGAATCTACTCTTTACAACCACAGCGAACAATTTTGATAAGGAAAATTAAATTGATGCTTTATTTCATGGAAATTATCAAAATGATTTAATTCAATTTAACTGAGTATTAACCATTTAAAAATTAATTAATAATGATAATTACTTTCGGGTTTTCATTGCTAAAGGTTTAATTTTCCATAGTTCTCTACTCAGAGCGTGAGTTGAACTCAAAGATAAGAGGTTTCGGTTTGTCAGCTTTTACATAACTCACAAATTAAATGAAATCGTTAAAACACTTTACAGGGCATCAGTCACTCAATTTACGCATAGCATTTACATAAATTATCATTTACTATAAATAAATGATCAGATCAACCTTTTCAACTCAGAACAGATTTGCTCACTTTGAAAGGAGACCTCTAATAGAAATCTTACTAGCTAGGGCTACCATCACAATATGGCTAGGAACAGCCAAAATGCTTCAGAATATTGTTTGCTTTGTCATGGGCATCAGCAAGAAATCATATGTTGCAAGTACTCTGCTTCCGTCAAACTCATCTACTGAATATTATATAGTAAAACAAATATGACAAGTGGGAGAAAAGAGTGGTTTGGTATTGGCTGAGGGAATATCCTTCCACCTAAATAGCGTCAAATACCTAGGGTAAATTAATTCGCCAGTGGAAAACTCTGCAATGTTTTGTTTTAGTAAATTGTTTTCATCACTCAATAAATAATTGTATATGAAATATTTGCGACCTGTGAGGTGTTAAATACAAAACTCAACATAAAAAGGAACTTCTATGGTCGTTGTCCGCGTATTGGATAAGCTAAGCTTTTCTATTTTCTAAATCATCAATACTAAATAAACGTGTTCCACGGTATAGGTCTGTTTCTTCTGTTCCGGAAGACTGACCATCTAGTAGAATCCGCCATAGCGGTTTCTGAAAATAGTCAAGGCTTATTAATTAGTCAATCCTCTACAAGTCTACTTCGAAATCAATTCACTTCATATATTTTTGTCGTATTTGTTCGTCATCGTTTAAGTCAAAACGAATAAATTAATACATTTCTTCTTTTAAGAATTAATTAAGGACTGCATTTCGACAATGTCTCGCCAAAAGTTGGAATATTTTACTTCAGGATCTATTTACTCAAACGTATGTCCCACGTTTGCATAAGTAATAATAAATTGAATTCGGTTACTTTAGTTTATGCATTTTAAAATAGATCGGTTAAAATTATCAATTTATTCATTTGTAATGCTTACCGTGAAATTAAATTTCATTTATCACTGACATTATCTAAAAATTTGTGTTTGGTGTACACGAATTTTGAGTTTGTAATTCCTTCTCCAACCACTCTCTGAAAATCAGTATGCAGTGTAACTTAATTGCAGAAAACGTCGACTATTCCGAATAACAATAATAAATTGTAAGGTGTAAAAATTCAGTCAATGAAAAAAATTTACTTTACGTCATTTACTTGATATTGTGATTGGCTAGCAATTTTGATTGAGCAATACTTTGACACGGAATTGCTAAACGTAGACAAACAAAGGCAAAATCAATTGCTCTTGATTTCCATCTCCCTAACTCTCTCACCTAACTGTATCGTGAAACCGGTCCAATTTGCGTGCAACAAAACTGGGAGGGTCAATGCTGTGATTTAGAGCTAAGGAAATATGGTGTGATGGCGTAATAAACTTTTGCTTTAATCCAATTCGCTATAATGAAGTTGCACGTGTTTAAGCCCATGTCAGTTTAACAACAAAGTCATTGAAATTGGAAAATGAGAACAAACTTTTGCATTTAATCACATCAGGTGTCACGCCTAAATCCAATAGTTATTCCATTCAGAATTCTAAATAATTAAGGATAATATGTATAAGGTATATATAAGTGATATACCTCCTTTAGTCCAATATGCCGTAACCGCTAAGCGTGGTCGCTCGTTGAAAATGCAAGAAATGTGCAATGTACCATAATTGCTCGATTTTACACCAAAGTGTAATCTAATTGATGTTCCTCCTCGTTCTTCGTAAAGTTAAAACCGTTTAAGTCGCACATACGTGTCACGGAACCACTGGATTAGGAAAATTAACAGCTACAGCATGTGAAGAATCAAAAGAATGGGAGGCTGGAAGTACTAATTGATGGTAATGTCAACGTGCACATACTTTTCTCATTAGTTATTCGAACTCAAAAGTCATTAAAGAGAAGGATGTTAGAGATTTGTCAGAAAGCTAAGACAATGTGAAAGAGTGAAGTGGGTAACCATTTTGTCGAGAAAATTTGATATGAGGCATTGAGAGTGATAAAGGATTTAAGAAATGGAAGATAAATCGAAATTTTTTTATCTATTCATAAGTAAGAATATTAATTGAACGATGAAGTTATTATTATGAAGTAGCGGTTCGTAGAGTGAGAAAAATGAAGTTCACAATTTGGAGAAGCAAATGATGGTGAAATGTTGGGTGGTGAGTTGCACATCAAAAATGTTTGCACATAGCAGGAATCTTCTTTGACCCCTCCCTTCATTATTTTACGCAAATTAATATGGCTCCTATATGTACGCTCGCCTATTGTCGAGTTCAATCGAAGTTGGATGATAGAAGAGTTCCTGTTTTGTGGTAAATCCTGGAATTACTACGCTGTTATTTGTGTCCAAAAGATTAATCGACATTAATTGATCGTATTGCGTTTGTGTGCGGTTTAAAATAGAGTTTATTACCTGGATTTACAAGAAGGGCAGTTGGAATTATCAAAATATTCATCCGCATTTAACCTAGAATATCTGGAAGAGACAATGCAAAGAATCCCATAAAGCAAAATGAATAAGTTGTTCATAGGGATCAATTAATTGTAATGCCTGTATGATTGAATTATAGGTGAAGTCCAAACTACTTGGATTATTCGAAGTGGTTGAGTTAAGCGAATAAAATAAATGAGGAAAATTGAGGCGATTGGATAAAATGAATGCGTAACGCACTGACTAAAGCCGCGTGTCTGATCATCAACAACAGATATAAGGTTAAAAGAAGCTGTATGTGCAGATTTATACAAAGTCTACATTTTGCCCGAACTTTAAAAACTGATCAAATAAAGTCTTAATAAATGTTTGTTAAACTATCCGTAGAAGTTTTTCTATTATATGCTGCATTGGAAATAGCGCTCAATATACCAAACTTTTAGTTCCAAAATAATGATCAACGCTGTTCACTGATTTGTTCTTTAATCTTGAAAGTCAGTCTTGCAGAAACATAAATTATGAAACATAAATTATAAATGCACATGGAAAAAGTGAACTTGAAGGAGTTTACGCGTTTCAAAATAGTGAATAACTGGTGTGACTGTTAGGCATCTTCCATATGCAGAACTTTTGTTCTTGGATTGACTTTAAACCTGATTTTCGTAAAGCTTAGGGAATTGGTGAATATCTTTGCAGTTTTGATAGCCCAAGTTTGTATGAAATCTAATTGAAAATAATGATCAACGCTGTTCACTGATTTGTTCTTTAATCTTGAAAGTCAGTCTTGCAGAAAGTTAATAATCTAACAAAGGAAACATTTTTGCAATATAAATGACGCACATATATGAATGAGTGATATTTGTCCATCAAAACAGTGAACAGTTGTATGAGCTTTGAGTTGGCTCCAGTTCTGAATCTATAATCAATTGCTCAGACCAAGGTGAATTTAAAGTTTATTGAATTCTCTAATCTAACGAGGTAAAAAAAACTTGAATTTGTTAACTATACACATTTCCTTAGAAGAAAAAAAAAACACAACTTTGCTCGACACAAAACCAAATAAAATTGGTCTCGATCAGGACTTTAATAGTTGTATTATGATTCTTCTCAATAAGCCTCTTTAAGCATTTTTGGAAGACCCATAAATTAAAAGCAACATTTTATATTACACAATGACGTAGATGAAATTTGTTTAACGTGTGAAATGGATGTCCTTATAAGCAGATTAATTAACAATTTAAATGCGTATTTACCAAATTCAAATTGTACAGTCAACTAACTCACAATGAATATATTTACATCGAAAATTTGGCAGTAGAAAATCGTACACTGGAACATTGGACAAACTAAAATTTGGCAAAGAGAAGTAGTCAGTAAATAATACTTGCCTTTGAAAAAGTCACTGCTTCAAGTGGAATAATATGAATTTTCCAATGCCTAATAAAATAACAACATTGCATTGAAAACTCGACGTTCGCATTTTACCCTAAAGCGAAGTTAACTTTTCCATCAATATGATTGCTTCAAACTGGAAAAAAATTTTAAGTTAATGTTGATGCTGAAAAGCACTATTTTATACACGACATTTTGTTCAATACTTAACGAATAAATTTAATTTTACACTAAAATGAACAAACGATATTTTATTTTAATAGCAACTTCCACGCAATTCTCTAAATAATTTCAACCCTACATATGAATTAATAATCATATGTTTTTGAATGACACATACATATATATATATATACACTATGACGAGAAGACTTCAACTATAGCTTCATATAGCGTTAGAGATTTAGTGCCCTTGCAGTAAACAGATCACTTTCTATAAGGGATGTATCTGTTGCATAATTGTCTTCAGCCGCAACGTAAATATCACCTTCATCACAATAATCCTAAAGCACGATAATTAATGCGATTTCTTTGATTTCTCATAAACATGGGCTCCATTGCATATTACATATATATTACATATATATATATATATATCTATATATATATATATATATTAGCTCAGTTCACTTAACCATGATTCTCAAATCACCAAGTCACATCGAGCTTAAAATGGATTTCCAGAACTCTTTACACAAACTTGGTACTTGAGCGTCACTGTGACAGAAACTGCATTTTCTCCTATAGCACCATCACCGCCATGAGGCTAGAAATATAGAGGAATAGAAGTACCTTCATTCACAGTGTTCAAGAGGTACTATGGGACTATGCGCGTGTATTTTGGTACAGTGCACTAGAGTACCAATGCTGAACAAAGAATTACCATGCCAATTCAACACGTACGCTCAATCAAGTTGAGAAAAATTACTTAATTAATTTCGAGAGCCATCTCATACTGGGTGATTTGGCAATAGAGGTGACTGACAGAGGATAAGTCATAGCGTATTCTTGTAGCAATCTGCAACATTTGCTTGCGTATACGTAGGATGCACATTCACATTGCTCATGGCAAGCTAGACATTTGTTGAACTGAGTGAATAATTTCTTGCATGTATGAGTGCGTGCTTGTGTGCGTGTATGGGCTTCGTCGAATAGTCTACTGCGACCATAAGCATACTTTTCTCCATCATGTTCTATTTTGTTTAAATTGAAGTCTGCTTCTCAATCATTATCATACATTAACTGTGTGTCCTTCTTCCTATGGCACTAGAGACAATCTACTTTCACTCTAGGTCACATTTAGCTACTTGGTCTAAAGTCGAAGATATGCTATTTGCAGTTTGCGTATGCATTTCTTTAATCCATTGCAGCCTTGGTTGCTTCAATCCCTTATTCAAGCACTCAATCGCTGAACAACTGTGCACAAACTATTACTCTTGGTTAATAATGATTGCACGTATAAAATTACTTTCAAAATGCAAACGCAAAAATTTGCGTATAAGTGAGGCAACAGACCACAATAGCACGCATCACTGCCACACGAAAACTTCATAAATCAATACTTACATACACATATTACAATATCTCACTTACTTACTTACCTACTTGCTTGCAGGCAAGATCACTGGAATTGCATCCACTCATACAGCACCACCACCATCGCTAATTCACTACTGCATGAGGCTAAACATAAGTTATCTCGGTAGTTCTTTTACTCACTGTGTGTATTGTCGCGAGGTGCACGACAATAACAAAGCTGAACATGGAGTTCCTATGTCCACTCGGCACACAGGCTCAATAAACTTAAGGAGACAAACCTAATTTCGGCCGTCTCTTCATATAAGGGAATTATTTCAACGTCATAGAGATGTACCACTTACAATAAGTCATAGCGTGTTCATGCAGCAGTCCGCGACATTTGCTGTGTATACGCTTGTTTTGTATTGACTTAATTCATGGCATTATTCACTTTGCTCAAGGTGCATTCGTTGAATTGAGGGAATATTTCCTCACGGCTTTGTGCGTGCGTACTTCGTTGAATTGTCCACTGCGTGCATGCGCATATTTAGCGAGTCGCCTCGATGGTATGCTGTTGCTGCTGTTGTTATTGTTGTACAACGTTTTTGCGAGTAAATTCTATTAAGTTACCCAATTGTTTTAATTCTGCGTTAAATATGTACGCCATTCCTACATCTTTTATTGCTCTAAATTATGCGCAAACAAACAGTGAGCAATTAATTAGCACTAATACAATTGCAGCTATTATTTCCTTCAAATTTAAATTAATGATACAATATTATTCAAATTAATATACTTTCATATCTTGAAACAATTATTCGCTATGCATCTGGAGACATTACGAAAACAACTTAAATTTATGATGACTGGAAAAGCTCGCGTTGTCACTATTCACATCTCATGAAATTATATCTTACAACACTTTCTTTATTGTGTATATATTGTATATGAAATATTTGCGACCTGTGAGGTGTTAAATACAAAACTCAACATAAAAAGGAACTTCTATGGTCGTTGTTCGCGTATTGGATAAGCTAAGCTTTTCTATTTTCTAAATCATCAATACTAAATAAACGTGTTCCACGGTAAAGGTCTGTTTCTTCTGTTCCGGAAGACTTACCATCTAGTAGAATCCGCCATAGCGGTTTCTGAAAATAGTCAAGGCTTATTAAGTAGTCAATCCTCTACAAGTCTACTTCGAAATCAATTCACTTCATATATTTTTGTCGTATTTGTTCGTCATCGTTTAAGTCAAAACGAATAAATTAATACATTTCTTCTTTTAAGAATTAATTAAGGACTGCATTTCGACAATGTCTCGCCAAAAGTTGGAATATTTTACTTCAGGATCTATTTACTCAAACGTATGTCCCACGTTTGCATAAGTAATAATAAATTGAATTCGGTTACTTTAGTTTATGCATTTTAAAATAGATCGGTTAAAATTATCAATTTATTCATTTGTAATGCTTACCGTGAAATTAAATTTCATTTATCACTGACATTATCTAAAAATTTGTGTTTGGTGTACACAAATTTTGAGTTTGTAATTCCTTCTCCAACCACTCTCTGAAAATCAATATGCAGTGTAACTTAATTGCAGAAAACGTCGACTATTCCGAATAACAATAATAAATTGTAAGGTGTAAAAATTCAGTCAATGAAAAAAATTTACTTTACGTCATTTACTTGATATTGTGATTGGCTAGCAATTTTGATTGAGCAATACTTTGACACGGAATTGCTAAACGTAGACAAACAAAGGCAAAATCAATTGCTCTTGATTTCCATCTCCCTAACTCTCTCACCTAACTGTATCGTGAAACCGGTCCAATTTGCGTGCAACAAAACTGGGAGGGTCAATGCTGTGATTTAGAGCTAAGGAAATATGGTGTGATGGCGTAATAAACTTTTGCTTTAATCCAATTCGCTATAATGAAGTTGCACGTGTTTAAGCCCATGTCAGTTTAACAACAAAGTCATTGAAATTGGAAAATGAGAACAAACTTTTGCATTTAATCACATCAGGTGTCACGCCTAAATCCAATAGTTATTCCATTCAGAATTCTAAATAATTAAGGATAATATGTATAAGGTATATATAAGTGATATACCTCCTTTAGTCCAATATGCCGTAACCGCTAAGCGTGGTCGCTCGTTGAAAATGCAAGAAATGTGCAATGTACCATAATTGCTCGATTTTACACCAAAGTGTAATCTAATTGATGTTCCTCCTCGTTCTTCGTAAAGTTAAAACCGTTTAAGTCGCACATACGTGTCACGGAACCACTGGATTAGGAAAATTAACAGCTACAGCATGTGAAGAATCAAAAGAATGGGAGGCTGGAAGTACTAATTGATGGTAATGTCAACGTGCACATACTTTTCTCATTAGTTATTCGAACTCAAAAGTCATTAAAGAGAAGGATGTTAGAGATTTGTCAGAAAGCTAAGACAATGTGAAAGAGTGAAGTGGGTAACCATTTTGTCGAGAAAATTTGATATGAGGCATTGAGAGTGATAAAGGATTTAAGAAATGGAAGATAAATCGAAATTTTTTTATCTATTCATAAGTAAGAATATTAATTGAACGATGAAGTTATTATTATGAAGTAGCGGTTCGTAGAGTGAGAAAAATGAAGTTCACAATTTGGAGAAGCAAATGATGGTGAAATGTTGGGTGGTGAGTTGCACATCAAAAATGTTTGCACATAGCAGGAATCTTCTTTGACCCCTCCCTTCATTATTTTACGCAAATTAATATGGCTCCTATATGTACGCTCGCCTATTGTCGAGTTCAATCGAAGTTGGATGATAGAAGAGTTCCTGTTTTGTGGTAAATCCTGGAATTACTACGCTGTTATTTGTGTCCAAAAGATTAATCGACATTAATTGATCGTATTGCGTTTGTGTGCGGTTTAAAATAGAGTTTATTACCTGGATTTACAAGAAGGGCAGTTGGAATTATCAAAATATTCATCCGCATTTAACCTAGAATATCTGGAAGAGACAATGCAAAGAATCCCATAAAGCAAAATGAATAAGTTGTTCATAGGGATCAATTAATTGTAATGCCTGTATGATTGAATTATAGGTGAAGTCCAAACTACTTGGATTATTCGAAGTGGTTGAGTTAAGCGAATAAAATAAATGAGGAAAATTGAGGCGATTGGATAAAATGAATGCGTAACGCACTGACTAAAGCCGCGTGTCTGATCATCAACAACAGATATAAGGTTAAAAGAAGCTGTATGTGCAGATTTATACAAAGTCTACATTTTGCCCGAACTTTAAAAACTGATCAAATAAAGTCTTAATAAATGTTTGTTAAACTATCCGTAGAAGTTTTTCCATTATATGCTGCATTGGAAATAGCGCTCAATATACCAAACTTTTAGTTCCAAAATAATGATCAACGCTGTTCACTGATTTGTTCTTTAATCTTGAAAGTCAGTCTTGCAGAAAGTTAATAATCTAACAAAGGAAACATTTTTGCAATATAAATGACGCACATATATGAATGAGTGATATTTGTCCATCAAAACAGTGAACAGTTGTATGAGCTTCGAGTTGGCTCCAGTTCTGAATCTATAATCAATTGCTCAGACCAAGGTGAATTTATAGTTTATTGAATTCTCTAATCTAACGAGGTAAAAAAAAACTTGAATTTGTTAACTATACACATTTCCTTAGAAGAAAAAAAAAACACAACTTTGCTCGACACAAAACCAAATAAAATTGGTCTCGATCAGGACTTTAATAGTTGTATTATGATTCTTCTCAATAAGCCTCTTTAAGCATTTTTGGAAGACCCATAAATTAAAAGCAACATTTTATATTACACAATGACGTAGATGAAATTTGTTTAACGTGTGAAATGGATGTCCTTATAAGCAGATTAATTAACAATTTAAATGCGTATTTACCAAATTCAAATTGTACAGTCAACTAACTCACAATGAATATATTTACATCGAAAATTTGGCAGTAGAAAATCGTACACTGGAACATTGGACAAACTAAAATTTGGCAAAGAGAAGTAGTCAGTAAATAATACTTGCCTTTGAAAAGTCACTGCTTCAAGTGGAATAATATGAATTTTCCAATGCCTTATAAAATAACAACATTGCATTGAAAACTCGACGTTCGCATTTTACCCTAAAGCGAAGTTAACTTCCCCATCAATATGATTGCTTCAAACTGGAAAAAAAATTTAAATTAATGTTGATGCTGAAAAGCACTATTTTATACACGACTTTTTGTTCAATACTTAACAAATAAATTTAATTTTACACTAAAATGAACAAACGATATTTTATTTTAATAGTAACTTCCACGCAATTCTCTAAATTATTTCAACCCTACATATGAATTAATAATCATATGTTTTTGAATGACATACATATATATATTTTTGATCGAAATCCCATTGCTCCAGTTTCGTCATATATGAACTAGATTTCACTTGCATATCAAGTAATACCGCTCTTAAAGACATCATTGGCTTATCCGACAGCCAATCGCTCACCACTTTACATAAGCAAATTCATTCTCACTGAAAAAACATCTCTGTTTCTATTTAAACGACTTCTGCCTGTCTGCGAGTCGCCTCGATGGTATGCTGTTGCTGCTGTTGTTATTGTTGTACAACGTTTTTGCGAGTAAATTCTATTAAGTTACCCAATTGTTTTAATTCTGCGTTAAATATGTACGCCATTCCTACATCTTTTATTGCTCTAAATTATGCGCAAACAAACAGTGAGCAATTAATTAGCACTAATACAATTGCAGCTATTATTTCCTTCAAATTTAAATTAATGATACAATATTATTCAAATTAATATACTTTCATATCTTGAAACAATTATTCGCTATGCATCTGGAGACATTACGAAAACAACTTAAATTTATGATGACTGGAAAAGCTCGCGTTGTCACTATTCACATCTCATGAAATTATATCTTACAACACTTTCTTTATTGACACAATATTCAACTTAATCGATGATGCAACGTTAACTTAGAGAGACATTGGTCATTTCTGACAATAAATATGTTAATATTTCTTAATCATAGATTACATCAGTTACTTCTTCTTTTTTATTATTGGCTCCTGATTGGCATTTTAACTGGCTGCAAGAATCTCCAATGTGGTCAATTCACTTGTCAAATTTTATTCTGCCAAGTTTTCGTTAATTATACTACAGTAATTTATTAGTCACTATTAGTTCGAATTTGACAAATTATATGCTACAATAGTGCTCATGCTTTATGAGCGGTTGTGATGAAAAGCTATGATGGAAATTTGGGGAATAAACGTTGGGTAGCGATTGAATACCATTATAGTAACGTTAATTGTCACTTTCGTGAAAGTAAACATTTCACCAAAGTTGTTCAGAGAATGACAGGTGGCACTTGAGCACAGAGTGTTTAAGTGGCATCTTGTGAAAAAAATGTAAGAAATAGTATGCAAATCATGGAATTCAATTTTTACTACAGAAGATATGTACATATTCGTGCATTTACGCAGTGTGTTGTTGGTAGTTTAAAAGGCAACATTTGATTGTGCATTTCATGATGTCTATTTATTTTTCAAAAATCCTAGTAAACATCCTTCCCACAGTTGCCTAATTTTCATCAATTTCGTTCAATCAAATCACTTGGATGTCATGCTTGAAGGGAAAATAAACACTGGAAGATTCGCAAAATTATAACTAGCGCCATTTCTGACAACACAATTATTGTTGAGCATGAGGAAGCTAGGACTAGAAATTTATTCCTCGCCAAAGTGATAGATTTTCCAAAGTCTAGTAGAATAGAAAAGCTTCTTCTCAAATGAGTTGAGTACGACCAGTTGGAGGTTAAATAATCGTTAAGTTAAAGCTCCAATCATTGTATTACGATAGAGAGCATCATTCTCACAACTGCACAATATCAACGGAGATCTAGTTTTGAAAAACTTATATTTCCAAGTGTTTGATCCTAGAGCTTTGAATGTAAATTTATTTCGCAGTTGGTTTATCAATATAACATCAAAGTTTTGTTTCCAGTTGTGTTTTCAAAGCAGTTAAACCAGGTTATTATCTTTATGTATACGAGGATGCCAACCAGAGCCCATATTCCATCAATTATTACTTTTTCCTTTCTGTCATATTTGGTGGAAATTGCAATTCGCGAATCGTTTCCATTTGTTAGATATAAAGAAGTAAATAGTTCTGAGTGCATTAAATTTTCCACTAAAGGTTGGAAATCCAAAACCATGGTACAATTTTTAATTTTAATAGATTATTCATTTGTTGGAGGCTTTGATGTTGCCCCACTCTGTGAAGCCTGAAGTCAACTAAATGGCTATTGATAACAATCATAAAGCCTGCCACTAGACATAAACAAATATATCGAAAACTTTTCAGAGCTTTATTTCCTTTCTTGTAGGGTTTTTCCATAGGCATATATACGTATATGTATTTAAATTTTTTTTTCAAACATAAATGTAAAATAACTTCTTATTTCTACGCTAAAAGACTAAAAGTCTTTTTGTTTAATGTTTACTTAATCAATGACAGTCTAATCAGTTTTGATAGCGCACGTGTTGAGGAAATCAACTTGAAATTGTGTTTTTCTACCTAGAAGGCTATTCTGTTGTACTAATTGGCTTCTTAAGCAAAGATTATTTTTATTTTAAAACAGCGCCAAATGCATATGGAAAAGTTAGAAGCCTTAAAGTCGAAACCCATGACTATTTGAATTTCAGACTATTGAGCTCGCCAGTTTTGTTTAGGTCGATTTCAATCTAATAGAAAAAAGTGCATCCGTTTTTATTCGCAAAATCATATTCGTTATAGGCTCGAATTAAAATGATCACATCAAACAGCCCGAGTGTCGATCTGAATCATTCCTACAGATGAATTAACAAAAGGTCATAACAGGTGATCTCTTCTCCATAAACTGCCAATTAGTGCGTATTTTATCTTTCCATTATTCTAGTGATGTCCAAGCAATTCAGAATCTACTCTTTACAACCACAGCGAACAATTTTGATAAGGAAAATTAAATTGATGCTTTATTTCATGGAAATTATCAAAATGATTTAATTCAATTTAACTGAGTATTAACCATTTAAAAATTAATTAGTAATGATAATTAATTTCGGGTTTTTCATTGCTAACGGTTTAATTTTCCATAGTTCTCTAGTCAGAGCGTGAGTTGAACTCAAAGATAAGAGGTTTCGGTTTGTCAGCTTTTACATAACTCACAAATTAAATGAAATCGTTAAAACACTTTACAGGGCATCAGTCACTCAATTTACGCATAGCATTTACATAAATTATCATTTACTATAAATAAATGATCAGATCAACCTTTTCAACTCAGAACAGATTTGCTCACTTTGAAAGGAGACCTCTAATAGAAATCTTACCATCACAATATGGCTAGGAACAGCCAAAATGCTTCAGAATATTGTTTGCTTTGTCATGGGCATCAGCAAGAAATCATATGTTGCAAGTACTCTGCTTCCGTCAAACTCATCTACTGAATATTATATAGTAAAACAAATATGACAAGTGGGAGAAAAGAGTGGTTTGGTATTGGCTGAGGGAATATCCTTCCACCTAAATAGCGTCAAATACCTAGGGTAAATTAATTCGCCAGTGGAAAACTCTGCAATGTTTTGTTTTAGTAAATTGTTTTCATCACTCAATAAATAATTGTATATGAAATATTTGCGACCTGTGAGGTGTTAAATACAAAACTCAACATAAAAAGGAACTTCTATGGTCGTTGTTCGCGTATTGGATAAGCTAAGCTTTTCTATTTTCTAAATCATCAATACTAAATAAACGTGTTCCACGGTATAGGTCTGTTTCTTCTGTTCCGGAAGACTTACCATCTAGTAGAATCCGCCATAGCGGTTTCTGAAAATAGTCAAGGCTTATTAAGTAGTCAATCCTCTACAAGTCTACTTCGAAATCAATTCACTTCATATATTTTTGTCGTATTTGTTCGTCATCGTTTAAGTCAAAACGAATAAATTAATACATTTCTTCTTTTAAGAATTAATTAAGGACTGCATTTCGACAATGTCTCGCCAAAAGTTGGAATATTTTACTTCAGGATCTATTTACTCAAACGTATGTCCCACGTTTGCATAAGTAATAATAAATTGAATTCGGTTACTTTAGTTTATGCATTTTAAAATAGATCGGTTAAAATTATCAATTTATTCATTTGTAATGCTTACCGTGAAATTAAATTTCATTTATCACTGACATTATTTAAAAATTTGTGTTTGGTGTACACGAATTCCTTCTCCAACCACTCTCTGAAAATCAATATGCAGTGTAACTTAATTGCAGAAAACGTCGACTATTCCGAATAACAATAATAAATTGTAAGGTGTAAAAATTCAGTCAATGAAAAAAATTTACTTTACGTCATTTACTTGATATTGTGATTGGCTAGCAATTTTGATTGAGCAATACTTTGACACGGAATTGCTAAACGTAGACAAACAAAGGCAAAATCAATTGCTCTTGATTTCCATCTCCCTAACTCTCTCACCTAACTGTATCGTGAAACCGGTCCAATTTGCGTGCAACAAAACTGGGAGGGTCAATGCTGTGATTTAGAGCTAAGGAAATATGATGTGATGGCGTAATAAACTTTTGCTTTAATCCAATTCGCTATAATGAAGTTGCACGTGTTTAAGCCAAGGTCAGTTTAACAACAAAGTCATTGAAATTGGAAAATGAGAACAAACTTTTGTATTTAATCACATCAGGTGTCACGCCTAAATCCAATAGTTATTCCATTCAGAATTCTAAATAATTAAGGATAATATGTATAAGGTATATATAAGTGATATACCTCCTTTAGTCCAATATGCCGTAACCGCTAAGCGTGATCGCTCGTTGAAAATGCAAGAAATGTGCAATGTACCATAATTGCTCGATTTTACACCAAAGTGTAATCTAATTGATGTTCCTCCTCGTTCTTCGTAAAGTTAAAACCGTTTAAGTCGCACATACGTGTCACGGAACCACTGGATTAGGAAAATTAACAGCTACAGCATGTGAAGAATCAAAAGAATGGGAGGCTGGAAGTACTAATTAATGGTAATGTCAACGTGCACATACTTTTCTCATTAGTTATTCGAACTCAAAAGTCATTAAAGAGAAGGATGTTAGAGATTTGTCAGAAAGCTAAGACAATGTGAAAGAGTGAAGTGAGTAACCATTTTGTCGAGAAAATTTGATATGAGACATTGAGAGTGATAAAGGATTTAAGAAATGGAAGATAAATCGAAATTTTTTTATCTATTCATAAGTAAGAATATTAATTGAACGATGAAGTTATTATTATGAAGTAGCGGTTCGTAGAGTGAGAAAAATGAAGTTCACAATTTGGTGAAGCAAATGATGGTGAAATGTTGGGTGGTGAGTTGTACATCAAAAATGTTTGCACATAGCAGGAATCTTCTTTGACCCCTCCATTCATTATTTTACGCAAATTAATATGGCTTTTATATGTACGCTCGCCTATTGTTGAGTTCAATCGAAGTTGGATGATAGAAGAGTTCCTGTTTTGTGGTAAATCCTGGAATTACTACGCTGTTATTTGTGTCCAAAAGATTAATCGACATTAATTGATCGTATTGCGTTTGTGTGCGGTTTAAAATAGAGTTTATTACCTGGATTTACAAGAAGGGCAGTTGAAATTATCAAAATATTCATCCGCATTTAACCTAGAATATCTGGAAGAGACAATGCAAAGAATCCCATAAAGCAAAATGAATAAGTTGTTCATAGGGATCAATTAATTGTAATGCCTGTATGATTGAATTATAGGTGAAGTCCAAACTACTTGGATTATTCGAAGTGGTTGAGTTAAGCGAATAAAATAAATGAGGAAAATTGAGGCGATTGGATAAAATGAATGCGTAACGCACTGACTAAAGCCGCGTGTCTGATCACCAACAACAGATATAAGGTTAAAAGAAGCTGTATGTGCAGATTTATACAAAGTCTACTTTTTGCCCGAACTTTAAAAACTGATCAAATAAAGTCTTAATAAATGTTTGTTAAACTATCCGTAGAAGTTTTTCTATTATATGCTGCATTGGAAATAGCGCTCAATATACCAAACTTTTAGTTCCAAAATAATGATCAACGCTGTTCACTGATTTGTTCTTTAATCTTGAAAGTCAGTCTTGCAGAAAGTTAATAATCTAACAAAGGAAACATTTTTGCAATATAAATGACGCACATATATGAATGAGTGATATTTGTCCATCAAAACAGTGAACAGTTGTATGAGCTTCGAGTTGGCTCCAGTTCTGAATCTATAATCAATTGCTCAGACCAAGGTGAATTTAAAGTTTATTGAATTCTCTAATCTAACGAGGTAAAAGAAAAACTTGAATTTGTTAACTATACACATTTCCTTAGAAGAAAAAAAACACAACTTTGCTCGACACAAAACCAAATAAAATTGGTCTCGATCAGGACTTTAATAGTTGTATTATGATTCTTCTCAATAAGCCTCGTTAAGCATTTTTGGAAGACCCATAAATTAAAAGCAACATTTTATATTACACAATGACGTAGATGAAATTTGTTTAACGTGTGAAATGGATGTCCTTATAAGCAGATTAATTAACAATTTAAATGCGTATTTACCAAATTCAAATTGTACAGTCAACTAACTCACAATGAAAATATTTACATCGAAAATTTGGCAGTAGAAAATCGTACACTGGAACATTGGACAAACTAAAATTTGGCAAAGAGAAGTAGTCAGTAAATAATACTTGCCTTTGAAAAGTCACTGCTTCAAGTGGAATAATATGAATTTTCCAATGCCTTATAAAATAACAACATTGCATTGAAAACTCGACGTTCGCATTTTACCCTAAAGCGAAGTTAACTTTCCCATCAATATGATTGCTTCAAACTGGAAAAAAAATTTAAATTAATGTTGATGCTGAAAAGCACTATTTTATACACGACTTTTTGTTCAATACTTAACAAATAAATTTAATTTTACACTAAAATGAACAAACGATATTTTATTTTAATAGTAACTTCCACGCAATTCTCTAAATTATTTCAACCCTACATATGAATTAATAATCATATGTTTTTGAATGACACGTACATATATATATATATATATATATATATATGCCAAATATTTTTGATCGAAATCCCATTGCTCCAGTTTCGTCATATATGAACTAGATTTCACTTGCATATCAAGTAATACCGCTCTTAAAGACATCATTGGCTTATCCGACAGCCAATCGCTCACCACTTTACATAAGCAAATTCATTCTCACTGAAAAAACATCTCTGTTTCTATTTAAACGACTTCTGCCTGTCTGCGAGTCGCCTCGATGGTATGCTGTTGCTGCTGTTGTTATTGTTGTACAACGTTTTTGCGAGTAAATTCTATTAAGTTACCCAATTGTTTTAATTCTGCGTTAAATATGTACGCCATTCCTACATCTTTTATTGCTCTAAATTATGCGCAAACAAACAGTGAGCAATTAATTAGCACTAATACAATTGCAGCTATTATTTCCTTCAAATTTAAATTAATGATACAATATTATTCAAATTAATATACTTTCATATCTTGAAACAATTATTCGCTATGCATCTGGAGACATTACGAAAACAACTTAAATTTATGATGACTGGAAAAGCTCGCGTTGTCACTATTCACATCTCATGAAATTATATCTTACAACACTTTCTTTATTGACACAATATTCAACTTAATCGATGATGCAACGTTAACTTAGAGAGACATTGGTCATTTCTGACAATAAATATGTTAATATTTCTTAATCATAGATTACACCAGTTACTTCTTCTTTTTTATTATTGGCTCCTGATTGGCATTTTAACTGGCTGCAAAGAATCTCCAATGTGGTCAATTCACTTGTCAAATTTTATTCTGCCAAGTTTTCGTTAATTATACTACAGTAATTTATTAGTCACTATTAGTTCGAATTTGACAAATTATATGCTACAATAGTGCTCATGCTTTATGAGCGGTTGTGATGAAAAGCTATGATGGAAATTTGGGGAATAAACGTTGGGTAGCGATTGAATACCATTATAGTAACGTTAATTGTCACTTTCGTGAAAGTAAACATTTCACCAAAGTTGTTCAGAGAATGACAGGTGGCACTTGAGCACAGAGTGTTTAAGTGGCATCTTGTGAAAAAAATGTAAGAAATAGTATGCAAATCATGGAATTCAATTTTTACTACAGAAGATATGTACATATTCGTGCATTTACGCAGTGTGTTGTTGGTAGTTTAAAAGGCAACATTTGATTGTGCATTTCATGATGTCTATTTATTTTTCAAAAATCCTAGTAAACATCCTTCCCACAGTTGCCTAATTTTCATCAATTTCGTTCAATCAAATCACTTGGATGTCATGCTTGAAGGGAAAATAAACACTGGAAGATTCGCAAAATTATAACTAGCGCCATTTCTGACAACACAATTATTGTTGAGCATGAGGAAGCTAGGACTAGAAATTTATTCCTCGCCAAAGTGATAGATTTTCCAAAGTCTAGTAGAATAGAAAAGCTTCTTCTCAAATGAGTTGAGTACGACCAGTTGGAGGTTAAATAATCGTTAAGTTAAAGCTCCAATCATTGTATTACGATAGAGAGCATCATTCTCACAACTGCACAATATCAACGGAGATCTAGTTTTGAAAAACTTATATTTCCAAGTGTTTGATCCTAGAGCTTTGAATGTAAATTTATTTCGCAGTTGGTTTATCAATATAACATCAAAGTTTTGTTTCCAGTTGTGTTTTCAAAGCAGTTAAACCAGGTTATTATCTTTATGTATACGAGGATGCCAACCAGAGCCCATATTCCATCAATTATTACTTTTTCCTTTCTGTCATATTTGGTGGAAATTGCAATTCGCGAATCGTTTCCATTTGTTAGATATAAAGAAGTAAATAGTTCTGAGTGCATTAAATTTTCCACTAAAGGTTGGAAATCCAAAACCATGGTACAATTTTTAATTTTAATAGATTATTCATTTGTTGGAGGCTTTGATGTTGCCCCACTCTGTGAAGCCTGAAGTCAACTAAATGGCTATTGATAACAATCATAAAGCCTGCCACTAGACATAAACAAATATATCGAAAACTTTTCAGAGCTTTATTTCCTTTCTTGTAGGGTTTTTCCATAGGCATATATACGTATATGTATTTAAATTTTTTTTTCAAACATAAATGTAAAATAACTTCTTATTTCTACGCTAAAAGACTAAAAGTCTTTTTTGTTTAATGTTTACTTAATCAATGACAGTCTAATCAGTTTTGATAGCGCACGTGTTGAGGAAATCAACTTGAAATTGTGTTTTTCTACCTAGAAGGCTATTCTGTTGTACTAATTGGCTTCTTAAGCAAAGATTATTTTTATTTTAAAACAGCGCCAAATGCATATGGAAAAGTTAGAAGCCTTAAAGTCGAAACCCATGACTATTTGAATTTCAGACTATTGAGCTCGCCAGTTTCGTTTAGGTCGATTTCAATCTAATAGAAAAAAGTGCATCCGTTTTTATTCGCAAAATCATATTCGTTATAGGCTCGAATTAAAATGATCACATCAAACAGCCCGAGTGTCGATCTGAATCATTCCTACAGATGAATTAACAAAAGGTCATAACAGGTGATCTCTTCTCCATAAACTGCCAATTAGTGCGTATTTTATCTTTCCATTATTCTAGTAATGTCCAAGCAATTCAGAATCTACTCTTTACAACCACAGCGAACAATTTTGATAAGGAAAATTAAATTGATGCTTTATTTCATGGAAATTATCAAAATGATTTAATTCAATTTAACTGAGTATTAACCATTTAAAAATTAATTAATAATGATAATTAATTTCGGGTTTTTCATTGCTAAAGGTTTAATTTTCCATAGTTCTCTACTCAGAGCGTGAGTTGAACTCAAAGATAAGAGGTTTCGGTTTGTCAGCTTTTACATAACTCACAAATTAAATGAAATCGTTAAAACACTTTACAGGGCATCAGTCACTCAATTTACGCATAGCATTTACATAAATTATCATTTACTGTAAATAACATGTACCCATTCAATATCTTTGTTCTAAATTGCAGTTGCTAATTTTGTTAAAATTGAAATTTTTTTATTTATGCGGTATTTTTTATGGTTTCACATTGTACCCAACTGTACAATATCGCCCTCCGCATAGTTCGTTTCTCCCTTAGATAGCTCCACTACAACTTGGCCGTATGCATTTTGAAGTTTAAAGTTGTTGATAGGTTCTTATGAGCGCAAAATATTCCAGATTTATCCTAATTGCAATTCGTTGTGGAATAATGTGATGTGACTTCAACATTCTACTGAGCTTAAGGAATTGATGCTCTAAGCATGAGTTATTACTAAACAGTTGACATTATTGAATTTCGATATTGATTTATGGATTTCATCAGACGTTGCAAATGAAAGATGATTAAGTACTAAAAACGCTTGTTGTAGCACATTTACTAAAAAATATTTACCCATTTTCCTTTTGTTTGGTATCGGATTTGTGTTAACTTATTTTCGATAAATGACTCAATCTTTGAAATATTAGATAGGCAACAAAACATGCTTCGTTTGTGGTATATAAATTATATATCATTATATAATTATATATATATATATTTAGGTCATTTTGTATTTTGTATATTTTGTAATATTTTGTAATAGGTGATTTTTCTTTCATAGTGGATAAATGGTTTATTTTACATACATTTGTAAATTAGACATAGAGGAGGCCATTGAATAGAGGATTTAGTTGGGAAATAAAATCCGATGAAAAAAATGAAAATGAAAATAATTTTGAGAGAAATAAGTTAACTGCACCATTTTCGAACTTCAGATGCTATTCGATATCGGTGGGAGAACGCAATCTACGTGCTGTTTCGGTACGCAATATTGGTTCTGAGCGGAGTAAAAATCTGCCCTTCTATGCCGTAGGTGGTGCTGGCCACTATGCTTTGTGCCACCAGCCAATGCAGCACTCTAAAGCTGTGTAGTTCAAGCGTATGCAGAACAGCAAAAGCAATGCTAGAGTGCATGCTAACGGTGTCACAACAGTCTATCCACTGAAAGAGTGACAGTGTGTGACAGTGTTTTCTGTGTGCGAGTTTGTGTGTTTATGTTCCAACCCACATAATCTTGATATACCCACGCACCTGTTGACTGCATCAGATATGCGTGCATATGTCCAAGGGCTCATGTGCTAGGCGAAATAAGCTTTGGTGGTGACAGCCCTCGCGTTTTCTGTTGCATAATCGGCTTCTTTTTCCTCGTGGTCATAAAATGCGGTGTCGTCTTTATCCAACCCGTAATTATTATCCCCATCACAAGAACCCTCAAATGTGTTTCTCTACTATCGTCGAGCACGGTTCTTCCGATTTCTTTGTATTCTCATAACTTAAGCAGTATTGCGCTCATTTTTACTGCATTCCATTTTTGTCATGTGTGTGTCGGAGCTTTCTAGCAAGGCAAGAGAAATTTGGAAGAAGAACAAAAAGAAACAAGTAGGAATACATGCAATGGAGCCCATGTTTATGAGAAATCAAAGAAATCGCATTAATTATCGTGCTTTAGGATTATTGTGATGAAGGTGATATTTACGTTGCGGCTGAAGACGATTATGCAACAGATACATCCCTTATAGAAAGTGATCTGTTTACTGGAAGGGCAATAAATCTCTAACGCTTTTTCCGGTATATTTATTTGCAAGATTTGAACTCGAATCTTACAGAATTTAATTTTTCCTTACTGCTATCAGCGTCCATGTGTTTAAATTTAGGTTTTCTTCAACAATACCAAATTGCCTTCTTCTCCTTCTTCTTCTTCTTCATCTTCAAAGTGGTTATTTTCTCCAACTAATAAATCTGCAGGTTAATCCATTTCATTGCTATAAAGTTCACAAATCCCCATAAGCTAAATTCTAATCATTTTACGTTTATTAAAGTGAATAAGATGTTTAAATTTCAAATTCTGAGACTCTTTGCGAAAAGTGACCACTTTGGAGGTGATATCAAACAAGTCACTTTTGTTGAAGAAGACGAACCGGGATTGAAAAATAAGGATACAGTAAGGAAGAATAAATTCAGAAAGAGACGTGTTCAAATCTTGCAAATATATACCGGAAAAATGGGGTGTGCGATAGACTTACCTCCACGTGGTGCACCCTGGGCAACGTATATTCATACGGCAAAAAAGTCTATAAATCGGCAGTTGACTTCAAACTTCATGAGCCATTCGAATGAATTTCACATTTCGCCGATTCACCAACACTCAACATATCTCATCTCTTCTCTACCTTTTCGTCTATCTCTTTTCGTCACTCTTATGCCAAATATCTTGACTTATGAGACTTTGATGTGCTTCTTCTAATGATAACAACCATAATGCCTGCCATTTGATAGAAATAAATATATCGGTAAACTTGTCAGAGTTGCATTTCTCTTTCAGTAGAGTTTTCACCCGCGCGTATGCTTTTATCTCATATCTGCTGGAGTTGCAGTTTGCGTATGCATTTCTTTAATCCATTGCAGCCATGGTTGGTTCAATCCCTTATTCAAGCACTCAATCGCTGACATAAACAAATACATCGAAAACTTTTCAGAGCCTTATTTCCCTTCTAGTAGGGTTTTTCCATAGGCATATATACGTATATATATTTAAATTTTTTTTCAAACATAAATGTAAAATAACTTCTTATTTCTACGCTAATACTTGATAGATAACTGTGTTTGTATTCAGCATTCCCGTTGGAGGAAGAGACTTCAATCATGGAATGCTGTGGCTTGCGATTAAATTCCATTACATATAGCAATTGTTTAAATTCTGCGCTCAATATGTACTTCATTCATATATCCATTATTTGCTCTAAATTATGTGCATTCGAATATCGCAAGTAAAACTTGAGGAATTAAGGTAGGAAATAAAATGCGTTTGCTGTTTAACAGTGAAATAAAATAGCTGCTATAAGCAATTGAATGGTTTTAAAGAGAATCGAGTAGTCAAATCTAACAATGGCGTATGATGCCTGCATGATTCTTAAATGAATTTAAATTAATGCCCAGTTAAATATGAAAGAATCGACATTAAAGAAAACAAATCATACATGTAAGTAGAACAAACGAATTCGAAGGAGTGCACGTGATTCGCAATCGTGAATAATTAATATGATTGACAAACAGGCTGTTAACGCTCATGAACTCAGCCACTATAGGAAAATATTTTGGTATAGGATTGGTGAATAAATCATTATATCAGACTAAAAGTCTTTTTTGTTTAATGTTTACTTAATCAATGACAGTCTAATCAGTTTTGATAGCGCACGTGTTGAGGAAATCAACTTGAAATTGTGTTTTTCTACCTAGAAGGCTATTCTGTTGTACTAATTGGCTTCTTAAGCAAAGATTATTTTTATTTTAAAACAGCGCCAAATGCATATGGAAAAGTTAGAAGCCTTAAAGTCGAAACCCATGACTATTTGAATTTCAGACTATTGAGCTCGCCAGTTTCGTTTAGGTCGATTTCAATCTAATAGAAAAAAGTGCATCCGTTTTTATTCGCAAAATCATATTCGTTATAGGCTCGAATTAAAATGATCACATCAAACAGCCCGAGTGTCGATCTGAATCATTCCTACAGATGAATTAACAAAAGGTCATAACAGGTGATCTCTTCTCCATAAACTGCCAATTAGTGCGTATTTTCTCTTTCCATTATTCTAGTAATGTCCAAGCAATTCAGAATCTACTCTTTACAACCACAGCGAACAATTTTGATAAGGAAAATTAAATTGATGCTTTATTTCATGGAAATTATCAAAATGATTTAATTCAATTTAACTGAGTATTAACCATTTAAAAATTAATTAATAATGATAATTAATTTCGGGTTTTTCATTGCTAACGGTTTAATTTTCCATAGTTCTCTAGTCAGAGCGTGAGTTGAACTCAAAGATAAGAGGTTTCGGTTTGTCAGCTTTTACATAACTCACAAATTAAATGAAATCGTTAAAACACTTTACAGGGCATCAGTCACTCAATTTACGCATAGCATTTACATAAATTATCATTTACTATAAATAAATGATCAGATCAACCTTTTCAACTCAGAACAGATTTGCTCACTTTGAAAGGAGACCTCTAATAGAAATCTTACCATCACAATATGGCTAGGAACAGCCAAAATGCTTCAGAATATTGTTTGCTTTGTCATGGGCATCAGCAAGAAATCATATGTTGCAAGTACTCTGCTTCCGTCAAACTCATCTACTGAATATTATATAGTAAAACAAATATGACAAGTGGGAGAAAAGAGTGGTTTGGTATTGGCTGAGGGAATATCCTTCCACCTAAATAGCGTCAAATACCTAGGGTAAATTAATTCGCCAGTGGAAAACTCTGCAATGTTTTGTTTTAGTAAATTGTTTTCATCACTCAATAAATAATTGTATATGAAATATTTGCGACCTGTGAGGTGTTAAATACAAAACTCAACATAAAAAGGAACTTCTATGGTCGTTGTTCGCGTATTGGATAAGCTAAGCTTTTCTATTTTCTAAATCATCAATACTAAATAAACGTGTTCCACGGTATAGGTCTGTTTCTTCTGTTCCGGAAGACTTACCATCTAGTAGAATCCGCCATAGCGGTTTCTGAAAATAGTCAAGGCTTATTAATTAGTCAATCCTCTACAAGTCTACTTCGAAATCAATTCACTTCATATATTTTTGTCGTATTTGTTCGTCATCGTTTAAGTCAAAACGAATAAATTAATACATTTCTTCTTTTAAGAATTAATTAAGGACTGCATTTCGACAATGTCTCGCCAAAAGTTGGAATATTTTACTTCAGGATCTATTTACTCAAACGTATGTCCCACGTTTGCATAAGTAATAATAAATTGAATTCGGTTACTTTAGTTTATGCATTTTAAAATAGATCGGTTAAAATTATCAATTTATTCATTTGTAATGCTTACCGTGAAATTAAATTTCATTTATCACTGACATTATCTAAAAATTTGTGTTTGGTGTACACAAATTTTGAGTTTGTAATTCCTTCTCCAACCACTCTCTGAAAATCAATATGCAGTGTAACTTAATTGCAGAAAACGTCGACTATTCCGAATAACAATAATAAATTGTAAGGTGTAAAAATTCAGTCAATGAAAAAAATTTAGTTTACGTCATTTACTTGATATTGTGATTGGCTAGCAATTTTGATTGAGCAATACTTTGACACGGAATTGCTAAACGTAGACAAACAAAGGCAAAATCAATTGCTCTTGATTTCCATCTCCCTAACTCTCTCACCTAACTGTATCGTGAAACCGGTCCAATTTGCGTGCAACAAAACTGGGAGGGTCAATGCTGTGATTTAGAGCTAAGGAAATATGGTGTGATGGCGTAATAAACTTTTGCTTTAATCCAATTCGCTATAATGAAGTTGCACGTGTTTAAGCCAAGGTCAGTTTAACAACAAAGTCATTGAAATTGGAAAATGAGAACAAACTTTTGTATTTAATCACATCAGGTGTCACGCCTAAATCCAATAGTTATTCCATTCAGAATTCTAAATAATTAAGGATAATATGTATAAGGTATATATAAGTGATATACCTCCTTTAGTCCAATATGCCGTAACCGCTAAGCGTGATCGCTCGTTGAAAATGCAAGAAATGTGCAATGTACCATAATTGCTCGATTTTACACCAAAGTGTAATCTAATTGATGTTCCTCCTCGTTCTTCGTAAAGTTAAAACCGTTTAAGTCGCACATACGTGTCACGGAACCACTGGATTAGGAAAATTAACAGCTACAGCATGTGAAGAATCAAAAGAATGGGAGGCTGGAAGTACTAATTGATGGTAATGTCAACGTGCACATACTTTTCTCATTAGTTATTCGAACTCAAAAGTCATTAAAGAGAAGGATGTTAGAGATTTGTCAGAAAGCTAAGACAATGTGAAAGAGTGAAGTGGGTAACCATTTTGTCGAGAAAATTTGATATGAGACATTGAGAGTGATAAAGGATTTAAGAAATGGAAGATCAATCGAAATTTTTTTATCTATTTATAAGTAAGAATATTAATTGAACGATGAAGTTATTATTATGAAGTAGCGGTTCGTAGAGTGAGAAAAATGAAGTTCACAATTTGGAGAAGCAAATGATGGTGAAATGTTGGGTGGTGAGTTGTACATCAAAAATGTTTGCACATAGCAGGAATCTTCTTTGACCCCTCCATTCATTATTTTACGCAAATTAATATGGCTTTTATATGTACGCTCGCCTATTGTTGAGTTCAATCGAAGTTGGATGATAGAAGAGTTCCTGTTTTGTGGTAAATCCTGGAATTACTACGCTGTTATTTGTGTCCAAAAGATTAATCGACATTAATTGATCGTATTGCGTTTGTGTGCGGTTTAAAATAGAGTTTATTACCTGGATTTACAAGAAGGGCAGTTGAAATTATCAAAATATTCATCCGCATTTAACCTAGAATATCTGGAAGAGACAATGCAAAGAATCCCATAAAGCAAAATGAATAAGTTGTTCTTAGGGATCAATTAATTGTAATGCCTGTATGATTGAATTATAGGTGAAGTCCAAACTACTTGGATTATTCGAAGTGGTTGAGTTAAGCGAATAAAATAAATGAGGAAAATTGAGGCGATTGGATAAAATGAATGCGTAACGCACTGACTAAAGCCGCGTGTCTGATCACCAACAACAGATATAAGGTTAAAAGAAGCTGTATGTGCAGATTTATACAAAGTCTACTTTTTGCCCGAACTTTAAAAACTGATCAAATAAAGTCTTAATAAATGTTTGTTAAACTATCCGTAGAAGTTTTTCTATTATATGCTGCATTGGAAATAGCGCTCAATATACCAAACTTTTAGTTCCAAAATAATGATCAACGCTGTTCACTGATTTGTTCTTTAATCTTGAAAGTCAGTCTTGCAGAAAGTTAATAATCTAACAAAGGAAACATTTTTGCAATATAAATGACGCACATATATGAATGAGTGATATTTGTCCATCAAAACAGTGAACAGTTGTATGAGCTTCGAGTTGGCTCCAGTTCTGAATCTATAATCAATTGCTCAGACCAAGGTGAATTTAAAGTTTATTGAATTCTCTAATCTAACGAGGTAAAAGAAAAACTTGAATTTGTTAACTATACACATTTCCTTAGAAGAAAAAAAACACAACTTTGCTCGACACAAAACCAAATAAAATTGGTCTCGATCAGGACTTTAATAGTTGTATTATGATTCTTCTCAATAAGCCTCGTTAAGCATTTTTGGAAGACCCATAAATTAAAAGCAACATTTTATATTACACAATGACGTAGATGAAATTTGTTTAACGTGTGAAATGGATGTCCTTATAAGCAGATTAATTAACAATTTAAATGCGTATTTACCAAATTCAAATTGTACAGTCAACTAACTCACAATGAAAATATTTACATCGAAAATTTGGCAGTAGAAAATCGTACACTGGAACATTGGACAAACTAAAATTTGGCAAAGAGAAGTAGTCAGTAAATAATACTTGCCTCTGAAAAGTCACTGCTTCAAGTGGAATAATATGAATTTTCCAATGCCTTATAAAATAACAACATTGCATTGAAAACTCGACGTTCACATTTTACCCTAAAGCGAAGTTAACTTCCCCATCAATATGATTGCTTCAAACTGGAAAAAAAATTTAAATTAATGTTGATGCTGAAAAGCACTATTTTATACACGACTTTTTGTTCAATACTTAACAAATAAATTTAATTTTACACTAAAATGAACAAACGATATTTTATTTTAATAGTAACTTCCACGCAATTCTCTAAATTATTTCAACCCTACATATGAATTAATAATCATATGTTTTTGAATGACATATACATATATATATTTTTGATCGAAATCCCATTGCTCCAGTTCGTCATATATGAACTAGATTTCACTTGCATATCAAGTAATACCGCTCTTAAAGACATCATTGGCTTATCCGACAGCCAATCGCTCACCACTTTACATAAGCAAATTCATTCTCACTGAAAAAACATCTCTGTTTCTATTTAAACGACTTCTGCCTGTCTGCGAGTCGCCTCGATGGTATGCTGTTGCTGCTGTTGTTATTGTTGTACAACGTTTTTGCGAGTAAATTCTATTAAGTTACCCAATTGTTTTAATTCTGCGTTAAATATGTACGCCATTCCTACATCTTTTATTGCTCTAAATTATGCGCAAACAAACAGTGAGCAATTAATTAGCACTAATACAATTGCAGCTATTATTTCCTTCAAATTTAAATTAATGATACAATATTATTCAAATTAATATACTTTCATATCTTGAAACAATTATTCGCTATGCATCTGGAGACATTACGAAAACAACTTAAATTTATGATGACTGGAAAAGCTCGCGTTGTCACTATTCACATCTCATGAAATTATATCTTACAACACTTTCTTTATTGACACAATATTCAACTTAATCGATGATGCAACGTTAACTTAGAGAGACATTGGTCATTTCTGACAATAAATATGTTAATATTTCTTAATCATAGATTACACCAGTTACTTCTTCTTTTTTATTATTGGCTCCTGATTGGCATTTTAACTGGCTGCAAAGAATCTCCAATGTGGTCAATTCACTTGTCAAATTTTATTCTGCCAAGTTTTCGTTAATTATACTACAGTAATTTATTAGTCACTATTAGTTCGAATTTGACAAATTATATGCTACAATAGTGCTCATGCTTTATGAGCGGTTGTGATGAAAAGCTATGATGGAAATTTGGGGAATAAACGTTGGGTAGCGATTGAATACCATTATAGTAACGTTAATTGTCACTTTCGTGAAAGTAAACATTTCACCAAAGTTGTTCAGAGAATGACAGGTGGCACTTGAGCCAGAGTGTTTAAGTGGCATCTTGTGAAAAAAATGTAAGAAATAGTATGCAAATCATGGAATTCAATTTTTACTACAGAAGATATGTACATATTCGTGCATTTACGCAGTGTGTTGTTGGTAGTTTAAAAGGCAACATTTGATTGTGCATTTCATGATGTCTATTTATTTTTCAAAAATCCTAGTAAACATCCTTCCCACAGTTGCCTAATTTTCATCAATTTCGTTCAATCAAATCACTTGGATGTCATGCTTGAAGGGAAAATAAACACTGGAAGATTCGCAAAATTATAACTAGCGCCATTTCTGACAACACAATTATTGTTGAGCATGAGGAAGCTAGGACTAGAAATTTATTCCTCGCCAAAGTGATAGATTTTCCAAAGTCTAGTAGAATAGAAAAGCTTCTTCTCAAATGAGTTGAGTACGACCAGTTGGAGGTTAAATAATCGTTAAGTTAAAGCTCCAATCATTGTATTACGATAGAGAGCATCATTCTCACAACTGCACAATATCAACGGAGATCTAGTTTTGAAAAACTTATATTTCCAAGTGTTTGATCCTAGAGCTTTGAATGTAAATTTATTTCGCAGTTGGTTTATCAATATAACATCAAAGTTTTGTTTCCAGTTGTGTTTTCAAAGCAGTTAAACCAGGTTATTATCTTTATGTATACGAGGATGCCAACCAGAGCCCATATTCCATCAATTATTACTTTTTCCTTTCTGTCATATTTGGTGGAAATTGCAATTCGCGAATCGTTTCCATTTGTTAGATATAAAGAAGTAAATAGTTCTGAGTGCATTAAATTTTCCACTAAAGGTTGGAAATCCAAAACCATGGTACAATTTTTAATTTTAATAGATTATTCATTTGTTGGAGGCTTTGATGTTGCCCCACTCTGTGAAGCCTGAAGTCAACTAAATGGCTATTGATAACAATCATAAAGCCTGCCACTAGACATAAACAAATATATCGAAAACTTTTCAGAGCTTTATTTCCTTTCTTGTAGGGTTTTTCCATAGGCATATATACGTATATGTATTTAAATTTTTTTTTCAAACATAAATGTAAAATAACTTCTTATTTCTACGCTAAAAGACTAAAAGTCTTTTTGTTTAATGTTTACTTAATCAATGACAGTCTAATCAGTTTTGATAGCGCACGTGTTGAGGAAATCAACTTGAAATTGTGTTTTTCTACCTAGAAGGCTATTCTGTTGTACTAATTGGCTTCTTAAGCAAAGATTATTTTTATTTTAAAACAGCGCCAAATGCATATGGAAAAGTTAGAAGCCTTAAAGTCGAAACCCATGACTATTTGAATTTCAGACTATTGAGCTCGCCAGTTTCGTTTAGGTCGATTTCAATCTAATAGAAAAAAGTGCATCCGTTTTTATTCGCAAAATCATATTCGTTATAGGCTCGAATTAAAATGATCACATCAAACAGCCCGAGTGTCGATCTGAATCATTCCTACAGATGAATTAACAAAAGGTCATAACAGGTGATCTCTTCTCCATAAACTGCCAATTAGTGCGTATTTTATCTTTCCATTATTCTAAAAATGTCCAAGCAATTCAGAATCTACTCTTTACAACCACAGCGAACAATTTTGATAAGGAAAATTAAATTGATGCTTTATTTCATGGAAATTATCAAAATGATTTAATTCAATTTAACTGAGTATTAACCATTTAAAAATTAATTAATAATGATAATTAATTTCGGGTTTTTCATTGCTAACGGTTTAATTTTCCATAGTTCTCTAGTCAGAGCGTGAGTTGAACTCAAAGATAAGAGGTTTCGGTTTGTCAGCTTTTACATAACTCACAAATTAAATGAAATCGTTAAAACACTTTACAGGGCATCAGTCACTCAATTTACGCATAGCATTTACATAAATTATCATTTACTATAAATAAATGATCAGATCAACCTTTTCAACTCAGAACAGATTTGCTCACTTTGAAAGGAGACCTCTAATAGAAATCTTACCATCACAATATGGCTAGGAACAGCCAAAATGCTTCAGAATATTGTTTGCTTTGTCATGGGCATCAGCAAGAAATCATATGTTGCAAGTACTCTGCTTCCGTCAAACTCATCTACTGAATATTATATAGTAAAACAAATATGACAAGTGGGAGAAAAGAGTGGTTTGGTATTGGCTGAGGGAATATCCTTCCACCTAAATAGCGTCAAATACCTAGGGTAAATTAATTCGCCAGTGGAAAACTCTGCAATGTTTTGTTTTAGTAAATTGTTTTCATCACTCAATAAATAATTGTATATGAAATATTTGCGACCTGTGAGGTGTTAAATACAAAACTCAACATAAAAAGGAACTTCTATGGTCGTTGTTCGCGTATTGGATAAGCTAAGCTTTTCTATTTTCTAAATCATCAATACTAAATAAACGTGTTCCACGGTATAGGTCTGTTTCTTCTGTTCCGGAAGACTTACCATCTAGTAGAATCCGCCATAGCGGTTTCTGAAAATAGTCAAGGCTTATTAAGTAGTCAATCCTCTACAAGTCTACTTCGAAATCAATTCACTTCATATATTTTTGTCGTATTTGTTCGTCATCGTTTAAGTCAAAACGAATAAATTAATACATTTCTTCTTTTAAGAATTAATTAAGGACTGCATTTCGACAATGTCTCGCCAAAAGTTGGAATATTTTACTTCAGGATCTATTTACTCAAACGTATGTCCCACGTTTGCATAAGTAATAATAAATTGAATTCGGTTACTTTAGTTTATGCATTTTAAAATAGATCGGTTAAAATTATCAATTTATTCATTTGTAATGCTTACCGTGAAATTAAATTTCATTTATCACTGACATTATTTAAAAATTTGTGTTTGGTGTACACGAACCAACCACTCTCTGAAAATCAATATGCAGTGTAACTTAATTGCAGAAAACGTCGACTATTCCGAATAACAATAATAAATTGTAAGGTGTAAAAATTCAGTCAATGAAAAAAATTTAGTTTACGTCATTTACTTGATATTGTGATTGGCTAGCAATTTTGATTGAGCAATACTTTGACACGGAATTGCTAAACGTAGACAAACAAAGGCAAAATCAATTGCTCTTGATTTCCATCTCCCTAACTCTCTCACCTAACTGTATCGTGAAACCGGTCCAATTTGCGTGCAACAAAACTGGGAGGGTCAATGCTGTGATTTAGAGCTAAGGAAATATGATGTGATGGCGTAATAAACTTTTGCTTTAATCCAATTCGCTATAATGAAGTTGCACGTGTTTAAGCCAAGGTCAGTTTAACAACAAAGTCATTGAAATTGGAAAATGAGAACAAACTTTTGTATTTAATCACATCAGGTGTCACGCCTAAATCCAATAGTTATTCCATTCAGAATTCTAAATAATTAAGGATAATATGTATAAGGTATATATAAGTGATATACCTCCTTTAGTCCAATATGCCGTAACCGCTAAGCGTGATCGCTCGTTGAAAATGCAAGAAATGTGCAATGTACCATAATTGCTCGATTTTACACCAAAGTGTAATCTAATTGATGTTCCTCCTCGTTCTTCGTAAAGTTAAAACCGTTTAAGTCGCACATACGTGTCACGGAACCACTGGATTAGGAAAATTAACAGCTACAGCATGTGAAGAATCAAAAGAATGGGAGGCTGGAAGTACTAATTAATGGTAATGTCAACGTGCACATACTTTTCTCATTAGTTATTCGAACTCAAAAGTCATTAAAGAGAAGGATGTTAGAGATTTGTCAGAAAGCTAAGACAATGTGAAAGAGTGAAGTGGGTAACCATTTTGTCGAGAAAATTTGATATGAGACATTGAGAGTGATAAAGGATTTAAGAAATGGAAGATCAATCGAAATTTTTTTATCTATTCATAAGTAAGAATATTAATTGAACGATGAAGTTATTATTATGAAGTAGCGGTTCGTAGAGTGAGAAAAATGAAGTTCACAATTTGGAGAAGCAAATGATGGTGAAATGTTGGGTGGTGAGTTGTACATCAAAAATGTTTGCACATAGCAGGAATCTTCTTTGACCCCTCCATTCATTATTTTACGCAAATTAATATGGCTTTTATATGTACGCTCGCCTATTGTTGAGTTCAATCGAAGTTGGATGATAGAAGAGTTCCTGTTTTGTGGTAAATCCTGGAATTACTACGCTGTTATTTGTGTCCAAAAGATTAATCGACATTAATTGATCGTATTGCGTTTGTGTGCGGTTTAAAATAGAGTTTATTACCTGGATTTACAAGAAGGGCAGTTGAAATTATCAAAATATTCATCCGCATTTAACCTAGAATATCTGGAAGAGACAATGCAAAGAATCCCATAAAGCAAAATGAATAAGTTGTTCATAGGGATCAATTAATTGTAATGCCTGTATGATTGAATTATAGGTGAAGTCCAAACTACTTGGATTATTCGAAGTGGTTGAGTTAAGCGAATAAAATAAATGAGGAAAATTGAGGCGATTGGATAAAATGAATGCGTAACGCACTGACTAAAGCCGCGTGTCTGATCATCAACAACAGATATAAGGTTAAAAGAAGCTGTATGTGCAGATTTATACAAAGTCTACTTTTTGCCCGAACTTTAAAAACTGATCAAATAAAGTCTTAATAAATGTTTGTTAAACTATCCGTAGAAGTTTTTCTATTATATGCTGCATTGGAAATAGCGCTCAATATACCAAACTTTTAGTTCCAAAATAATGATCAACGCTGTTCACTGATTTGTTCTTTAATCTTGAAAGTCAGTCTTGCAGAAAGTTAATAATCTAACAAAGGAAACATTTTTGCAATATAAATGACGCACATATATGAATGAGTGATATTTGTCCATCAAAACAGTGAACAGTTGTATGAGCTTCGAGTTGGCTCCAGTTCTGAATCTATAATCAATTGCTCAGACCAAGGTGAATTTAAAGTTTATTGAATTCTCTAATCTAACGAGGTAAAAGAAAAACTTGAATTTGTTAACTATACACATTTCCTTAGAAGAAAAAAAACACAACTTTGCTCGACACAAAACCAAATAAAATTGGTCTCGATCAGGACTTTAATAGTTGTATTATGATTCTTCTCAATAAGCCTCGTTAAGCATTTTTGGAAGACCCATAAATTAAAAGCAACATTTTATATTACACAATGACGTAGATGAAATTTGTTTAACGTGTGAAATGGATGTCCTTATAAGCAGATTAATTAACAATTTAAATGCGTATTTACCAAATTCAAATTGTACAGTCAACTAACTCACAATGAAAATATTTACATCGAAAATTTGGCAGTAGAAAATCGTACACTGGAACATTGGACAAACTAAAATTTGGCAAAGAGAAGTAGTCAGTAAATAATACTTGCCTCTGAAAAGTCACTGCTTCAAGTGGAATAATATGAATTTTCCAATGCCTTATAAAATAACAACATTGCATTGAAAACTCGACGTTCGCATTTTACCCTAAAGCGAAGTTAACTTCCCCATCAATATGATTGCTTCAAACTGGAAAAAAAATTTAAATTAATGTTGATGCTGAAAAGCACTATTTTATACACGACTTTTTGTTCAATACTTAACAAATAAATTTAATTTTACACTAAAATGAACAAACGATATTTTATTTTAATAGTAACTTCCACGCAATTCTCTAAATTATTTCAACCCCACATATGAATTAATAATCATATGTTTTTGAATGACATATACATATATATATTTTTGATCGAAATCCCATTGCTCCAGTTCGTCATATATGAACTAGATTTCACTTGCATATCAAGTAATACCGCTCTTAAAGACATCATTGGCTTATCCGACAGCCAATCGCTCACCACTTTACATAAGCAAATTCATTCTCACTGAAAAAACATCTCTGTTTCTATTTAAACGACTTCTGCCTGTCTGCGAGTCGCCTCGATGGTATGCTGTTGCTGCTGTTGTTATTGTTGTACAACGTTTTTGCGAGTAAATTCTATTAAGTTACCCAATTGTTTTAATTCTGCGTTAAATATGTACGCCATTCCTACATCTTTTATTGCTCTAAATTATGCGCAAACAAACAGTGAGCAATTAATTAGCACTAATACAATTGCAGCTATTATTTCCTTCAAATTTAAATTAATGATACAATATTATTCAAATTAATATACTTTCATATCTTGAAACAATTATTCGCTATGCATCTGGAGACATTACGAAAACAACTTAAATTTATGATGACTGGAAAAGCTCGCGTTGTCACTATTCACATCTCATGAAATTATATCTTACAACACTTTCTTTATTGACACAATATTCAACTTAATCGATGATGCAACGTTAACTTAGAGAGACATTGGTCATTTCTGACAATAAATATGTTAATATTTCTTAATCATAGATTACACCAGTTACTTCTTCTTTTTTATTATTGGCTCCTGATTGGCATTTTAACTGGCTGCAAAGAATCTCCAATGTGGTCAATTCACTTGTCAAATTTTATTCTGCCAAGTTTTCGTTAATTATACTACAGTAATTTATTAGTCACTATTAGTTCGAATTTGACAAATTATATGCTACAATAGTGCTCATGCTTTATGAGCGGTTGTGATGAAAAGCTATGATGGAAATTTGGGGAATAAACGTTGGGTAGCGATTGAATACCATTATAGTAACGTTAATTGTCACTTTCGTGAAAGTAAACATTTCACCAAAGTTGTTCAGAGAATGACAGGTGGCACTTGAGCCAGAGTGTTTAAGTGGCATCTTGTGAAAAAAATGTAAGAAATAGTATGCAAATCATGGAATTCAATTTTTACTACAGAAGATATGTACATATTCGTGCATTTACGCAGTGTGTTGTTGGTAGTTTAAAAGGCAACATTTGATTGTGCATTTCATGATGTCTATTTATTTTTCAAAAATCCTAGTAAACATCCTTCCCACAGTTGCCTAATTTTCATCAATTTCGTTCAATCAAATCACTTGGATGTCATGCTTGAAGGGAAAATAAACACTGGAAGATTCGCAAAATTATAACTAGCGCCATTTCTGACAACACAATTATTGTTGAGCATGAGGAAGCTAGGACTAGAAATTTATTCCTCGCCAAAGTGATAGATTTTCCAAAGTCTAGTAGAATAGAAAAGCTTCTTCTCAAATGAGTTGAGTACGACCAGTTGGAGGTTAAATAATCGTTAAGTTAAAGCTCCAATCATTGTATTACGATAGAGAGCATCATTCTCACAACTGCACAATATCAACGGAGATCTAGTTTTGAAAAACTTATATTTCCAAGTGTTTGATCCTAGAGCTTTGAATGTAAATTTATTTCGCAGTTGGTTTATCAATATAACATCAAAGTTTTGTTTCCAGTTGTGTTTTCAAAGCAGTTAAACCAGGTTATTATCTTTATGTATACGAGGATGCCAACCAGAGCCCATATTCCATCAATTATTACTTTTTCCTTTCTGTCATATTTGGTGGAAATTGCAATTCGCGAATCGTTTCCATTTGTTAGATATAAAGAAGTAAATAGTTCTGAGTGCATTAAATTTTCCACTAAAGGTTGGAAATCCAAAACCATGGTACAATTTTTAATTTTAATAGATTATTCATTTGTTGGAGGCTTTGATGTTGCCCCACTCTGTGAAGCCTGAAGTCAACTAAATGGCTATTGATAACAATCATAAAGCCTGCCACTAGACATAAACAAATATATCGAAAACTTTTCAGAGCTTTATTTCCTTTCTTGTAGGGTTTTTCCATAGGCATATATACGTATATGTATTTAAATTTTTTTTTCAAACATAAATGTAAAATAACTTCTTATTTCTACGCTAAAAGACTAAAAGTCTTTTTGTTTAATGTTTACTTAATCAATGACAGTCTAATCAGTTTTGATAGCGCACGTGTTGAGGAAATCAACTTGAAATTGTGTTTTTCTACCTAGAAGGCTATTCTGTTGTACTAATTGGCTTCTTAAGCAAAGATTATTTTTATTTTAAAACAGCGCCAAATGCATATGGAAAAGTTAGAAGCCTTAAAGTCGAAACCCATGACTATTTGAATTTCAGACTATTGAGCTCGCCAGTTTCGTTTAGGTCGATTTCAATCTAATAGAAAAAAGTGCATCCGTTTTTATTCGCAAAATCATATTCGTTATAGGCTCGAATTAAAATGATCACATCAAACAGCCCGAGTGTCGATCTGAATCATTCCTACAGATGAATTAACAAAAGGTCATAACAGGTGATCTCTTCTCCATAAACTGCCAATTAGTGCGTATTTTCTCTTTCCATTATTCTAGTAATGTCCAAGCAATTCAGAATCTACTCTTTACAACCACAGCGAACAATTTTGATAAGGAAAATTAAATTGATGCTTTATTTCATGGAAATTATCAAAATGATTTAATTCAATTTAACTGAGTATTAACCATTTAAAAATTAATTAATAATGATAATTAATTTCGGGTTTTTCATTGCTAAAGGTTTAATTTTCCATAGTTCTCTACTCAGAGCGTGAGTTGAACTCAAAGATAAGAGGTTTCGGTTTGTCAGCTTTTACATAACTCACAAATTAAATGAAATCGTTAAAACACTTTACAGGGCATCAGTCACTCAATTTACGCATAGCATTTACATAAATTATCATTTACTATAAATAAATGATCAGATCAACCTTTTCAACTCAGAACAGATTTGCTCACTTTGAAAGGAGACCTCTAATAGAAATCTTACCATCACAATATGGCTAGGAACAGCCAAAATGCTTCAGAATATTGTTTGCTTTGTCATGGGCATCAGCAAGAAATCATATGTTGCAAGTACTCTGCTTCCGTCAAACTCATCTACTGAATATTATATAGTAAAACAAATATGACAAGTGGGAGAAAAGAGTGGTTTGGTATTGGCTGAGGGAATATCCTTCCACCTAAATAGCGTCAAATACCTAGGGTAAATTAATTCGCCAGTGGAAAACTCTGCAATGTTTTGTTTTAGTAAATTGTTTTCATCACTCAATAAATAATTGTATATGAAATATTTGCGACCTGTGAGGTGTTAAATACAAAACTCAACATAAAAAGGAACTTCTATGGTCGTTGTCCGCATATTGGATAAGCTAAGCTTTTCTATTTTCTAAATCATCAATACTAAATAAACGTGTTCCACGGTATAGGTCTGTTTCTTCTGTTCCGGAAGACTTACCATCTAGTAGAATCCGCCATAGCGGTTTCTGAAAATAGTCAAGGCTTATTAAGTAGTCAATCCTCTACAAGTCTACTTCGAAATCAATTCACTTCATATATTTTTGTCGTATTTGTTCGTCATCGTTTAAGTCAAAACGAATAAATTAATACATTTCTTCTTTTAAGAATTAATTAAGGACTGCATTTCGACAATGTCTCGCCAAAAGTTGGAATATTTTACTTCAGGATCTATTTACTCAAACGTATGTCCCACGTTTGCATAAGTAATAATAAATTGAATTCGGTTACTTTAGTTTATGCATTTTAAAATAGATCGGTTAAAATTATCAATTTATTCATTTGTAATGCTTACCGTGAAATTAAATTTCATTTATCACTGACATTATTTAAAAATTTGTGTTTGGTGTACACGAACCAACCACTCTCTGAAAATCAATATGCAGTGTAACTTAATTGCAGAAAACGTCGACTATTCCGAATAACAATAATAAATTGTAAGGTGTAAAAATTCAGTCAATGAAAAAAATTTAGTTTACGTCATTTACTTGATATTGTGATTGGCTAGCAATTTTGATTTAGCAATACTTTGACACGGAATTGCTAAACGTAGACAAACAAAGGCAAAATCAATTGCTCTTGATTTCCATCTCCCTAACTCTCTCACCTAACTGTATCGTGAAACCGGTCCAATTTGCGTGCAACAAAACTGGGAGGGTCAATGCTGTGATTTAGAGCTAAGGAAATATGATGTGATGGCGTAATAAACTTTTGCTTTAATCCAATTCGCTATAATGAAGTTGCACGTGTTTAAGCCAAGGTCAGTTTAACAACAAAGTCATTGAAATTGGAAAATGAGAACAAACTTTTGTATTTAATCACATCAGGTGTCACGCCTAAATCCAATAGTTATTCCATTCAGAATTCTAAATAATTAAGGATAATATGTATAAGGTATATATAAGTGATATACCTCCTTTAGTCCAATATGCCGTAACCGCTAAGCGTGATCGCTCGTTGAAAATGCAAGAAATGTGCAATGTACCATAATTGCTCGATTTTACACCAAAGTGTAATCTAATTGATGTTCCTCCTCGTTCTTCGTAAAGTTAAAACCGTTTAAGTCGCACATACGTGTCACGGAACCACTGGATTAGGAAAATTAACAGCTACAGCATGTGAAGAATCAAAAGAATGGGAGGCTGGAAGTACTAATTAATGGTAATGTCAACGTGCACATACTTTTCTCATTAGTTATTCGAACTCAAAAGTCATTAAAGAGAAGGATGTTAGAGATTTGTCAGAAAGCTAAGACAATGTGAAAGAGTGAAGTGGGTAACCATTTTGTCGAGAAAATTTGATATGAGGCATTGAGAGTGATAAAGGATTTAAGAAATGGAAGATAAATCGAAATTTTTTTATCTATTCATAAGTAAGAATATTAATTGAACGATGAAGTTATTATTATGAAGTAGCGGTTCGTAGAGTGAGAAAAATGAAGTTCACAATTTGGAGAAGCAAATGATGGTGAAATGTTGGGTGGTGAGTTGCACATCAAAAATGTTTGCACATAGCAGGAATCTTCTTTGACCCCTCCCTTCATTATTTTACGCAAATTAATATGGCTCCTACATGTACGCTCGCCTATTGTTGAGTTCAATCGAAGTTGGATGATAGAAGAGTTCCTGTTTTGTGGTAAATCCTGGAATTACTACGCTGTTATTTGTGTCCAAAAGATTAATCGACATTAATTGATCGTATTGCGTTTGTGTGCGGTTTAAAATAGAGTTTATTACCTGGATTTACAAGAAGGGCAGTTGAAATTATCAAAATATTCATCCGCATTTAACCTAGAATATCTGGAAGAGACAATGCAAAGAATCCCATAAAGCAAAATGAATAAGTTGTTCATAGGGATCAATTAATTGTAATGCCTGTATGATTGAATTATAGGTGAAGTCCAAACTACTTGGATTATTCGAAGTGGTTGAGTTAAGCGAATAAAATAAATGAGGAAAATTGAGGCGATTGGATAAAATGAATGCGTAACGCACTGACTAAAGCCGCGTGTCTGATCACCAACAACAGATATAAGGTTAAAAGAAGCTGTATGTGCAGATTTATACAAAGTCTACTTTTTGCCCGAACTTTAAAAACTGATCAAATAAAGTCTTAATAAATGTTTGTTAAACTATCCGTAGAAGTTTTTCTATTATATGCTGCATTGGAAATAGCGCTCAATATACCAAACTTTTAGTTCCAAAATAATGATCAACGCTGTTCACTGATTTGTTCTTTAATCTTGAAAGTCAGTCTTGCAGAAAGTTAATAATCTAACAAAGGAAACATTTTTGCAATATAAATGACGCACATATATGAATGAGTGATATTTGTCCATCAAAACAGTGAACAGTTGTATGAGCTTCGAGTTGGCTCCAGTTCTGAATCTATAATCAATTGCTCAGACCAAGGTGAATTTAAAGTTTATTGAATTCTCTAATCTAACGAGGTAAAAGAAAAACTTGAATTTGTTAACTATACACATTTCCTTAGAAGAAAAAAAACACAACTTTGCTCGACACAAAACCAAATAAAATTGGTCTCGATCAGGACTTTAATAGTTGTATTATGATTCTTCTCAATAAGCCTCGTTAAGCATTTTTGGAAGACCCATAAATTAAAAGCAACATTTTATATTACACAATGACGTAGATGAAATTTGTTTAACGTGTGAAATGGATGTCCTTATAAGCAGATTAATTAACAATTTAAATGCGTATTTACCAAATTCAAATTGTACAGTCAACTAACTCACAATGAAAATATTTACATCGAAAATTTGGCAGTAGAAAATCGTACACTGGAACATTGGACAAACTAAAATTTGGCAAAGAGAAGTAGTCAGTAAATAATACTTGCCTCTGAAAAGTCACTGCTTCAAGTGGAATAATATGAATTTTCCAATGCCTTATAAAATAACAACATTGCATTGAAAACTCGACGTTCGCATTTTACCCTAAAGCGAAGTTAACTTTCCCATCAATATGATTGCTTCAAACTGGAAAAAAAATTTAAATTAATGTTGATGCTGAAAAGCACTATTTTATACACGACTTTTTGTTCAATACTTAACAAATAAATTTAATTTTACACTAAAATGAACAAACGATATTTTATTTTAATAGTAACTTCCACGCAATTCTCTAAATTATTTCAACCCTACATATGAATTAATAATCATATGTTTTTGAATGACACATACATATATATATATATATATATATGCCAAATATTTTTGATCGAAATCCCATTGCTCCAGTTTCGTCATATATGAACTAGATTTCACTTGCATATCAAGTAATACCGCTCTTAAAGACATCATTGGCTTATCCGACAGCCAATCGCTCACCACTTTACATAAGCAAATTCATTCTCACTGAAAAAACATCTCTGTTTCTATTTAAACCACTTCAGCCTGTCTCATCCCGGAATCTGAGAAATTTATCAGAACAGCGTTTCAAAGATGCTTAGCTCAGTTCACTTAACCATGATTCTCAAATCACCAAGTCACATCGAGCTTAAAATGGATTTCCAGAACTCCTTACACAAACTTGGTACTTGAGCGTCACTGTGACAGAAACTGCATTTTCTCCTATAGCACCATCACCGCCATGAGGCTAGAAATATAGAGGAATAGAAGTACCTTCATTCACAGTGTTCAAGAGGTACTATGGGACTATGCGCGTGTATTTTGGTACAGTGCACTAGAGTACCAATGCTGAACAAAGAATTACCATGCCAATTCAACACGTACGCTCAATCAAGTTGAGAGAAATTACTTAATTAATTTCGAGAGCCATCTCATACTGGGTGATTTGGCAATAGAGGTGACTGACAGAGGATAAGTCATAGCGCATTCTTGTAGCAATCTGCAACATTTGCTTGCGTATACGTAGGATGCACATTCACATTGCTCATGGCAAGCTAGACATTTGTTGAACTGAGTGAATAATTTCTTGCATGTATGAGTGCGTGCTTGTGTGCGTGTATGGGCTTCGTCGAATAGTCTACTGCGACCATAAGCATACTTTTCTCCATCATGTTCTATTTTGTTTAAATTGAAGTCTGCTTCTCAATCATTATCATACATTAACTGTGTGTCCTTCTTCCTATGGCACTAGAGACAATCTACTTTCACTCTAGGTCACATTTAGCTACTTGGTCTAAAGTCGAAGATATGCTATTTGCAGTTTGCGTATGCATTTCTTTAATCCATTGCAGCCTTGGTTGCTTCAATCCCTTATTCAAGCACTCAATCGCTGAACAACTGTGCACAAACTATTACTCTTGGTTAATAATGATTGCACGTATAAAATTACTTTCAAAATGCATACGCAAAAATTTGCGTATAAGTGAGGCAACAGACCACAATAGCACGCATCACTGCCACACGAAAACTTCATAAATCAATACTTACATACACATATTGCAATATCTCACTTACTTACTTACCTACTTGCTTGCAGGCAAGGTCACTGGAATTGCATCCACGCATACAGCACCACCACCATCGCTAATTCACTACTGCATGAGGCTAAAAATAAGTTATCTCGGTAGTTCTTTTACTCACTGTGTGTATTGTCGCGAGGTGCACGACAATAACAAAGCTGAACATGGAGTTCCTATGTCCACTCGGCACACAGGCTCAATAAACTTAAGGAGACAAACCTAATTTCGGCCGTCTTTTCATATAAGGGAATTATTTCAACGTCATAGAGATGAACCACTTACAATAAGTCATAGCGTGTTCATGCAGCAGTCCGCGACATTTGCTGTGTATACGCTTGTTTTGTATTGACTTAATTCATGGCATTATTCACTTTGCTCAAGGTGCATTTGTTGAATTGAGGGAATATTTCCTCACGGCTTTGTGCGTGTGTACTTCGTTGAATTGTCCACTGCGCGCATGCGCATATTTAGCGAGTCGCCTCGATGGTATGCTGTTGCTGCTGTTGTTGTTGTTGTACAACGTTTTTGCGAGTAAATTCTATTAAGTTACCCAATTGTTTTAATTCTGCGTTAAATATGTACGCCATTCCTACATCTTTTATTGCTCTAAATTATGCGCAAACAAACAGTGAGCAATTAATTAGCACTAATACAATTGCAGCTATTATTTCCTTCAAATTTAAATTAATGATACAATATTATTCAAATTAATATACTTTCATATCTTGAAACAATTATTCGCTATGCATCTGGAGACATTACGAAAACAACTTAAATTTATGATGACTGGAAAAGCTCGCGTTGTCACTATTCACATCTCATGAAATTATATCTTACAACACTTTCTTTATTGACACAATATTCAACTTAATCGATGATGCAACGTTAACTTAGAGAGACATTGGTCATTTCTGACAATAAATATGTTAATATTTCTTAATCATAGATTACACCAGTTACTTCTTCTTTTTTATTATTGGCTCCTGATTGGCATTTTAACTGGCTGCAAAGAATCTCCAATGTGGTCAATTCACTTGTCAAATTTTATTCTGCCAAGTTTTCGTGAAGTGTTAGATTTCTGTGTTGGCATCTGCTTGAGTGAAGTGTTGTTGGTTGCTGATACGAAATGCTTCTCTCCTTACCAACATCCGTGTCAGCATTTACGTTAAATCGAGTATTAATGGCTCACTATTTTCTTTGTTCGACCCCTTTTAATCGTGATAAACTTAACCACTCTCTAGTTCTTGACCATTTTAAAAGTATTTCATGCAAAAAATATGGCAAAATATGTTCAGTTGTTTATATTTTATGATTAAATTGTGCGCTTCTCTCTTCGATTAACCTGATATAGCAATTAAACAAAATGTCAAATGCGCTATCAACAAGATTCAGTGTAACAGTAATAAAACAGAACAGAATTAGACTAGATGAAATTGCATAGTGTAAAAAACGCAGTATTAGATATGGATTCAGGAATTGCTTAAAACTAAATTAGGAGATCGTCTCCGAAATCTAACGCTTCGAAAAAATGTCAAGTACGTTGGCTCTAATAAGTACTGGAGTGTATTTAGGTAATATATATATGTACGTAATTTATTCCATGTTGAATGACATGTTTGGAAACTTTATTTGTCATAAGTAAGTGCCATGACAAACAAAATCGAATGAAAACGCCGTTCTAAATTTTTCACTTATATAATGATAAACAAAGGCCCGATGCAGAGATGGATGCTAAATAAAGTGAAAAGTGACATGATGCGGTTAGACACAATTTAAAAAATAGAAATCTTTGACAAATCGTATGAATTACACATTTTTACATTAAATAAGAAGTTTTGGATAATGTGTTAGCCTCTTAGACCACTCCCAACTACTAATCAACAAAGAATGTGACAATGGTAAATTGATTGCCATATTAAGATATAAAGAATAGTTTTCTATACTAGGTCTTGATCTGAAACATCAGAACATGAACCACTTTGGATAAATGCAAGAAATGCAGACGGTTAAAGTCATGAAATTAAAATTATTCTGCTATCCATCATTAGTGTAAAATTAACAGATGTTATCGACTGTTCAACTAGTTTACGCTCACATGGGTACGCAAACCGCAGATCTTTCTCGATTTCAGTGTTAATATACTTATTCTACTGAATTTTATAACCAATAGTCATATTTTGGACAGAAATCATTTAATCTCACCATCGTGCACAGTAAGATTTATCTTCAATGGGCATTTCCTAAGTTAACCTATCTCGAATACTGGCATTTCACCAATGTTCAGAACGGTTTGTAGGTGCATAGATCACAGTCCACCACAGTCTGAACCCTTATACAGAAACCATGGATCTTTCTATTGGCATTCTTGCTGCGTGCCATAGACAATTTTGATGAACTATATCTTTAAGAAAAGACGATTATCCTCATCACAATTACATTTTTCTTATCGTCAGACTACGTTTGCTTCTGTGTTGAGAATTCGGCGAGTCGAAGAGGATCTCTATTACCAATACTTGGAATGCAGATTTAAATTTGCGCCAAGCTCTCTCCCAAGACCAAAACTCTTTACCCCAAATATTCATAAACAATTCAATTCACCTTATACATAAATTCTCAAAAGACCTTTGTGTATTCAAGCTGACTGACTGTGGCTGTTTACCTTAATATGTTTTCTTTGAGTGATCTGCATGGTTGCTGACACGAAAAGCTTCACAAATATCTCGTCTCACTTCCGACCCCCGAGTCAGCGCTTATGTTAAACTGAATAGTAATTGCTCCTATTTGTTTTATGGGATCCATTTTAACCGAACCCACTTGATCACTCTCTAGCATTTAACAATTTTAAAATATTTTGAAAATAATTTAAAGCTACCTCGTGTCAACCGCTGACATCTTCAACCAACTTTTACGCTTGCGTATTGTCAAATTTGTACCGCATTTTACATTCAAATTCGATAAGGCAGGTTAGATGCGCAGAAACGTAATAGGTCGATACATTGCAAATCTCATAATTAAATTACTGCCATCATTGTTTGCCGAATATTTTAGAAATTGGACTTGAGAAGGTGATAGCAAAGCATTGTATTTATACATTCAATTACATGGAAGACGTATACCACTGCGGTGTATGTCTGAGCTTAATAAAGAAAGAATGATTATCACTTTATTTGCGTTTGTCTCGCTGCAATTAACTGTCGTCTTGGTAACCAGGTGGTTTAAATTTGCTTGATTCAACTTGTTCGATAATCGTGACACCACCATATGGGAAAACGGAACCCCTAATATTTGTTGCAGATGGCAAAAGGATAAGTGTGAATAGGAACGAAATAATCTATTTGTTTGTGTTTTAATTCTATTATGGAGTCGTGAATTATAGGAAAATAGCATGAAGTCACGCGCTTAAAATTTTCGAAAGCTTATGCTTTGCTTATTGAAATCAAGGAAATCAAACGACATCTTTTGAAGTCTTGAGGGCGTGAGTACACAACACGTGCAACTTCACCATAGCAAATTGGATCAAAACGAGAACTCCTGGACTCATAACATTATGTTGCCTCCGCTCTAAATCACATCATTGACCTTCCCAGTTTTATTACACACAAATTTCACCGGTTTCTCGATACAGTTAGGTGATTAAGGGAAGTGGAAATCAAAAGCAATCGATTTTGCCTCTGTTTGTCTACGTTTTGCAACTCAAAACATGTGAACATCAAACACAAATTTTTAAATAATGTCAGTGATAAATGAAATTTAATTTCACGGTAAGCATTACACTTCGCAACCGTAATGGTGTTGACTACAGCAAATTGGAATAAGTCATGTCTGAACCAAGATTGAAAGCAACTTTTCATCCCAAAATAAGCGTGGAACAAATTTTACTTATCACTACTCAATTTTTAATTTCTTGCTAGCAGTCGAATTACGCAGTAGTTGGTGGAATGAAAGCTACTATTGCGCTAATGATAGAGAAAAGCGCTTGATTAAGTGAAGATCTAAAGGTGCTTTTCATTGAAATTTTTTTCACATTCATAATATTATGTCAAGTCTTCTCAACCCCCCTGTTGGAATGAGGGTAGCGATTTACCTACCTTCGCTCACACCATCTTTTGCCTTATCAAACAAATAGTGGAAAAGGATTGAAGAAGTAGACGTATACTTTTATCGATTATGATAGCCCGCGAATAACCAATCAAGAAATGGTTACATAATAAGTACTTGCTCTATGCTGCCAAGTATTGCATATATTTAACAAGATTTGAGAATTCTGTTGAAAGTGTACAAATTGAATTCATATATTGATTGGATTAAGATTTCTCACATGTTATCCCAGACCTCATTTGTGCACTGATATTCGTGGCGGGATAATTCCAATTGATTCATATTTATCTGATAAGCTTTGGGATGCAGAGACAATTTTCTCATCGACCATTCCTGTAGATTGGTGGGAGTATTCAAATTATTTCCTTTACTTACTTACAACGCGTCCACCACTTGTTGTCACATTAACACTCCACTTTATCGATTTGTTAATAGTTTGTTCTACAAACACCGTGGTGTGATAAGGGTAATTGTAGCATAGGGGTGAAATAATGTAAAGCCTCTTTTAACAAACATGTTTAAAGTGTCATATATAGAGCACTAAAGTAACAAACAAAAGCTAATTGGACTAAGAAATATTGGAAATACCTCATTTTTTATGATTCAACGTGCACACAACTCAGATGGTGGTAACGAGAGGGGATATTTGAGCATCATTTTGTGCCAAAAGCCTACTACTCCGGTCAACATCAGTCAACACTGAACTATTTAAGTTGCATTTTGAGTGCATATTAAGAGGGCTTCATTAATTTAGCTTATTACTTATCATTAAAATGCGCTAATAGTTGGACCACTTTAAAGAATTCTTATGCATATTGCAATTTATATATTTTAATTGAATGCATATTGCCAATCATTTTTCACTGGATCAATTAGCAAACCTGTACAAACGAAATATTGGCAAGTAATTATTAGGTCTAGAATTTTGATCACGCCGTTTTTCAAAAGTTGGTGGTAGTAGCTGGCAGTATTTGGAATATATTAATCGCAGATTTCGAACATTTTGTTTTGGCGTGGTAAATATAATCATACTTTGATATGACTTAATTTGTGTTTGTATAATAATAAAATGTTTTATGAAATATGTCCGAATTTGAACCGAATTCTCGTGATTTGCTGGAACTATTGCTTTTTAATTACAGTATGTAAAAAACTGCAGACTGGCTGAGTCTCACCGAATTATCTCAGATACTTATGGTAAAAAGGCTATTAGTGAAAGAATGTATCGGCAGGAATGGTATAAACGTTTAAAAAGGTGAGAAGTGATCTTGATGTCAACGAAGAGGGTTGAAAATTTAAGGAAAAATTGAGGGTGAAAGTTGTTGAAGATGCAGAATTGGAGGCGAACTGTGTCAAAATGTGTTTCTCTACTATCGTCGAGCACGGTTCTTCCGATTTCTTTGTATTCTCATAACTTAAGCAGTATTGCGCTCATTTTTACTGCATTCCATTTTTGTCATGTGTGTGTCGGAGCTTTCTAGCAAGGCAAGAGAAATTTGGAAGAAGAACAAAAAGAAACAAGTAGGAATACATGCAATGGAGCCCATGTTTATGGGAAATCAAAGAAATCGCATTAATTATCGTGCTTTAGGATTATTGTGATGAAGGTGATATTTACGTTGCGGCTGAAGACGATTATGCAACAGATACATCCCTTATAGAAAGTGATCTGTTTACTGGAAGGGCAATAAATCTCTAACGCTTTTTCCGGTATATTTATTTGCAAGATTTGAACTCGAATCTTACAGAATTTAATTTTTCCTTACTGCTATCAGCGTCCATGTGTTTAAATTTAGGTTTTCTTCAACAATACCAAATTGCCTTCTTCTTCTTCATCTTCAAAGTGGTTATTTTCTCCAACTAATAAATCTGCAGGTTAATCCATTTCATTGCTTTAAAGTTCACAAATCCCCATAAGCTAAATTCTAATCATTTTACGTTTATTAAAGTGAATAAGATGTTTAAATTTCAAATTCTGAGACTCTTTGCGAAAAGTGGCCACTTTGGAGGTGATATCAAACAAGTCACTTTTGTTGAAGAAGACGAACCGGGATTGAAAAATAAGGATACAGTAAGGAAGAATAAATTCAGAAAGAGACGTGTTCAAATCTTGCAAATATATACCGGAAAAATGGGGTGTGCGATAGACTTACCTCCACGTGGTGCACCCTGGGCAACGTATACTCATACGGCAAAAAAGTCTATAAATCGGCAGTTGACTTCAAACTTCATGAGCCATTCGAATGAATTTCACATTTCTCCAATTCACCAACACTCAACATATCTCATCTCTTCTCTACCTTTTCGTCTATCTCTTTTCGTCACTCTTATGCCAAATATCTTGACTTATGAGACTTTGATGTGCTTCTTCTAATGATAACAACCATAATGCCTGCCATTTGATAGAAATAAATATATCGGTAAACTTGTCAGAGTTGCATTTCTCTTTCAGTAGAGTTTTCACCCGCGCGTATGCTTTTATCTCATATCTGCTGGAGTTGCAGTTTGCGTATGCATTTCTTTAATCCATTGCAGCCTTGGTTGGTTCAATCCCTTATTCAAGCACTCAATCGCTGAACAACTGTGCACAAACTATTACTCTTGGTTAATAATGATTGCACGTATAAAATTATTTTCAAAATGCATACGCAAAAATTTGCGTATAAGTGAGGCAACAGACCACAATAGCACGCATCACTGCCATACGAAAACTTCATAAATCAATACTTACATACACATATTACAATATCTCACTTACTTACTTACCTACTTGCTTGCAGGCAAGGTCACTGGAATTGCATCCACTCATACAGCACCACCACCATCGCTAATTCACTACTGCATGAGCCTAAAAATAAGTTATCTCGGTAGATCTTTTACTCACCGTGTGTATTTTCGCGAGGTGCACGACAATATAAAATCCAAGTTTTGTTTCCAGCTGTGTTTTCAAAGCAGTTAAACCAGGTTATTATCTTTATGTATACGAGGATGCCAACCAGAGCCAATATTCCATCAATTCTAACTTTTTTCTTTTTGTCATATTTGGTGGAAATTGCAATTCGAGAATCGTTTCCATTTGTTAGATATGAAGAAGGAAATAGTTCTGAGTGCATTCAATTTTCAACTAAAGGCTGGGATTCCAAAACCATGGTACAATTTTTAATTTTAATAGAATATTCCCCTTTAATTCATATTGCGTTCATATTGCCATTATGAATTTTTTATTAACTTTTTCAAAATATATGTGATTAGGAAAGAGAAAAAGTGAACTGTTTTATAACGGAATAACAAAATTTTGTACACTATATCTATATAAAAGCCTGCATAGGAAACAAGCCAAGGTGATATGCCTATGGAGATGAAAGACTGTAGAAGAACATGTACCTGGAAACTACTGCGGCAGGTTTTATTCAAACGCATTGATTTTGTGATTGAATTCGCTTAATTTAAAAAATGGGATCTTTAAAAACTTAATTGCGTTGATCTAAAGAAAAATTTGACAAAGTATTATCTTTTATTCATTAGATTAGAAGTAACTTGTAATAATAATTTTTTTTAATTTAAAGCAAACTTTGCGCTTATATGGTATAATACTCCTTCTCCTACTTCCATTTGAATATCGCCAGTTAAACTTTAAGAATTAACATGAGAAAAAAATACTTGTGCTGTTTAACAGTGAAATAAAATAACCGCTATAAGTAATTGAGTGGATTTAAAGAAAATCGAATAGTCTTTTGGCCGCCCTCTTGACTATGGAGGCTTTGATGTTCCCCCCTCCGTGAAGCCTAAAGTCAACTAAATGGCTATTGATAGCAATCATAAAGCCTGCCACTAGACATAAACAAATATATCGAAAACTTTTCAGAGCTTTATTTCCCTTCTAGTAGGGTTTATCCATAGGCATATGTACGTATATGTATTTAAATTTTTTTTTCAAACATAAATGTAAAATAACTTCTTATTTCTACGCTAATACTTGATAGATAACTGTGTTTGTATTCAGCATTCCCGTTGGAGGAAGAGACTTCAATCATGGAATGCAGTGGCTTGCGTTTAAATTCCATTACATATAGCAATTGTTTAAATTCTGCGTTAAATATGTACTTCATTCATATATCAATTATTTGCTCTAAATTATGTGCATTCGAATATCGCAAGTAAAACTTGAGGAATTAAGGTAGGAAATAAAATGCGTTTGCTGTTTAACAGTGAAATAAAATAGCTGCTATAAGCAATTGAATGGTTTTAAAGAGAATCGAGTAGTCAAATCTAACAATGGCGTATGATGCCTGCATGATTCTTAAATGAATTAACATTTATGCCCAGTTAAATATCAAAGAATCGACATTAAAGAAAACAAATCATACATGTAAGTAGAACAAACGAATTCGAAGGAGTGCACGTGATTCGCAATCGTGAATAATTAATATGATTGACAAACAGGCTGTTAACGCTCATGAACTCAGCCACTATAGGAAAATATTTTGGTATAGGATTGGTGAATAAATCATAATATCAGACTAAAAGTCTTTTTTGTTTAATGTTTACTTAATCGATGACAGTCTAATCAGTTTTGATAGCGCACGTGTTGAGGAAATCAACTTGAAATTGTGTTTTTCTACCTAGAAGGCTATTCTGTTGTACTAATTGGCTTCTTAAGCAAAGATTATTTTTATTTTAAAACAGCGCCAAATGCATATGGAAAAGTTAGAAGCCTTAAAGTCGAAACCCATGACTATTTGAATTTCAGACTATTGAGCTCGCCAGTTTCGTTTAGGTCGATTTCAATCTAATAGAAAAAAGTGCATCCGTTTTTATTCGCAAAATCATATTCGTTATAGGCTCGAATTAAAATGATCACATCAAACAGCCCGAGTGTCGATCTGAATCATTCCTACAGATGAATTAACAAAAGGTCATAACAGGTGATCTCTTCTCCATAAACTGCCAATTAGTGCGTATTTTCTCTTTCCATTATTCTAGTAATGTCCAAGCAATTCAGAATCTACTCTTTACAACCACAGCGAACAATTTTGATAAGGAAAATTAAATTGATGCTTTATTTCATGGAAATTATCAAAATGATTTAATTCAATTTAACTGAGTATTAACCATTTAAAAATTAATTAATAATGATAATTAATTTCGGGTTTTTCATTGCTAAAGGTTTAATTTTCCATAGTTCTCTACTCAGAGCGTGAGTTGAACTCAAAGATAAGAGGTTTCGGTTTGTCAGCTTTTACATAACTCACAAATTAAATGAAATCGTTAAAACACTTTACAGGGCATCAGTCACTCAATTTACGCATAGCATTTACATAAATTATCATTTACTATAAATAAATGATCAGATCAACCTTTTCAACTCAGAACAGATTCGCTCACTTTGAAAGGAGACCTCTAATAGAAATCTTACCATCACAATATGGCTAGGAACAGCCAAAATGCTTCAGAATATTGTTTGCTTTGTCATGGGCATCAGCAAGAAATCATATGTTGCAAGTACTCTGCTTCCGTCAAACTCATCTACTGAATATTATATAGTAAAACAAATATGACAAGTGGGAGAAAAGAGTGGTTTGGTATTGGCTGAGGGAATATTCTTCCACCTAAATAGCGTCAAATACCTAGGGTAAATTAATTCGCCAGTGGAAAACTCTGCAATGTTTTGTTTTAGTAAATTGTTTTCATCACTCAATAAATAATTGTATATGAAATATTTGCGACCTGTGAGGTGTTAAATACAAAACTCAACATAAAAAGGAACTTCTATGGTCGTTGTCCGCGTATTGGATAAGCTAAGCTTTTCTATTTTCTAAATCATCAATACTAAATAAACGTGTTCCACGGTATAGGTCTGTTTCTTCTGTTCCGGAAGACTTACCATCTAGTAGAATCCGCCATAGCGGTTTCTGAAAATAGTCAAGGCTTATTAAGTAGTCAATCCTCTACAAGTCTACTTCGAAATCAATTCACTTCATATATTTTTGTCGTATTTGTTCGTCATCGTTTAAGTCAAAACGAATAAATTAATACATTTCTTCTTTTAAGAATTAATTAAGGACTGCATTTCGACAATGTCTCGCCAAAAGTTGGAATATTTTACTTCAGGATCTATTTACTCAAACGTATGTCCCACGTTTGCATAAGTAATAATAAATTGAATTCGGTTACTTTAGTTTATGCATTTTAAAATAGATCGGTTAAAATTATCAATTTATTCATTTGTAATGCTTACCGTGAAATTAAATTTCATTTATCACTGACATTATCTAAAAATTTGTGTTTGGTGTACACGAACCAACCACTCTCTGAAAATCAATATGCAGTGTAACTTAATTGCAGAAAACGTCGACTATTCCGAATAACAATAATAAATTGTAAGGTGTAAAAATTCAGTCAATGAAAAAAATTTAGTTTACGTCATTTACTTGATATTGTGATTGGCTAGCAATTTTGATTGAGCAATACTTTGACACGGAATTGCTAAACGTAGACAAACAAAGGCAAAATCAATTGCTCTTGATTTCCATCTCCCTAACTCTCTCACCTAACTGTATCGTGAAACCGGTCCAATTTGCGTGCAACAAAACTGGGAGGGTCAATGCTGTGATTTAGAGCTAAGGAAATATGATGTGATGGCGTAATAAACTTTTGCTTTAATCCAATTCGCTATAATGAAGTTGCACGTGTTTAAGCCCATGTCAGTTTAACAACAAAGTCATTGAAATTGGAAAATGAGAACAAACTTTTGCATTTAATCACATCAGGTGTCACGCCTAAATCCAATAGTTATTCCATTCAGAATTCTAAATAATTAAGGATAATATGTATAAGGTATATATAAGTGATATACCTCCTTTAGTCCAATATGCCGTAACCGCTAAGCGTGGTCGCTCGTTGAAAATGCAAGAAATGTGCAATGTACCATAATTGCTCTATTTTACACCAAAGTGTAATCTAATTGATGTTCCTCCTCGTTCTTCGTAAAGTTAAAACCGTTTAAGTCGCACATACGTGTCACGGAACCACTGGATTAGGAAAATTAACAGCTACAGCATGTGAAGAATCAAAAGAATGGGAGGCTGGAAGTACTAATTAATGGTAATGTCAACGTGCACATACTTTTCTCATTAGTTATTCGAACTCAAAAGTCATTAAAGAGAAGGATGTTAGAGATTTGTCAGAAAGCTAAGACAATGTGAAAGAGTGAAGTGGGTAACCATTTTGTCGAGAAAATTTGATATGAGGCATTGAGAGTGATAAAGGATTTAAGAAATGGAAGATAAATCGAAATTTTTTTATCTATTCATAAGTAAGAATATTAATTGAACGATGAAGTTATTATTATGAAGTAGCGGTTCGTAGAGTGAGAAAAATGAAGTTCACAATTTGGAGAAGCAAATGATGGTGAAATGTTGGGTGGTGAGTTGTACATCAAAAATGTTTGCACATAGCAGGAATCTTCTTTGACCCCTCCATTCATTATTTTACGCAAATTAATATGGCTTTTATATGTACGCTCGCCTATTGTTGAGTTCAATCGAAGTTGGATGATAGAAGAGTTCCTGTTTTGTGGTAAATCCTGGAATTACTACGCTGTTATTTGTGTCCAAAAGATTAATCGACATTAATTGATCGTATTGCGTTTGTGTGCGGTTTAAAATAGAGTTTATTACCTGGATTTACAAGAAGGGCAGTTGAAATTATCAAAATATTCATCCGCATTTAACCTAGAATATCTGGAAGAGACAATGCAAAGAATCCCACAAAGCAAAATGAATAAGTTGTTCATAGGGATCAATTAATTGTAATGCCTGTATGATTGAATTATAGGTGAAGTCCAAACTACTTGGATTATTCGAAGTGGTTGAGTTAAGCGAATAAAATAAATGAGGAAAATTGAGGCGATTGGATAAAATGAATGCGTAACGCACTGACTAAAGCCGCGTGTCTGATCATCAACAACAGATATAAGGTTAAAAGAAGCTGTATGTGCAGATTTATACAAAGTCTACTTTTTGCCCGAACTTTAAAAACTGATCAAATAAAGTCTTAATAAATGTTTGTTAAACTATCCGTAGAAGTTTTTCTATTATATGCTGCATTGGAAATAGCGCTCAATATACCAAACTTTTAGTTCCAAAATAATGATCAACGCTGTTCACTGATTTGTTCTTTAATCTTGAAAGTCAGTCTTGCAGAAAGTTAATAATCTAACAAAGGAAACATTTTTGCAATATAAATGACGCACATATATGAATGAGTGATATTTGTCCATCAAAACAGTGAACAGTTGTATGAGCTTCGAGTTGGCTCCAGTTCTGACGTTCGCATTTTACCCTAAAGCGAAGTTAACTTTCCCATCAATATGATTGCTTCAAACTGGAAAAAAAATTTAAATTAATGTTGATGCTGAAAAGCACTATTTTATACACGACTTTTTGTTTAATACTTAACAAATAAATTTAATTTTACACTAAAATGAACAAACGATATTTTATTTTAATAGTAACTTCCACGCAATTCTCTAAATTATTTCAACCCTACATATGAATTAATAATCATATGTTTTTGAATGACATATACATATATATATTTTTGATCGAAATCCCATTGCTCCAGTTTCGTCATATATGAACTAGATTTCACTTGCATATCAAGTAATACCGCTCTTAAAGACATCATTGGCTTATCCGACAGCCAATCGCTCACCACTTTACATAAGCAAATTCATTCTCACTGAAAAAACATCTCTGTTTCTATTTAAACGACTTATGCCTGCCTCGTCTCGGAATCTGAGAAATTTATCAGCACAGCGTTTCAAAGATGTTCAGCTCAGTTCACTTAACCAGGATTCTCAAATCACCAAGTCACATCGAGCTTAAAATGGACTTCCAGAACTCTTTACACAAACTTGGTACTTGAGCGTCACTGTGACAGAAACTGCATTTTCTCCTATAGCACCATCACCGCCATGAGGCTAGAAATATAGAGGAATAGAAGTACCTTCATTCACAGTGTTCAAGAGGTACTATGGGACTATGCGCGTGTATTTTGGTACAGTGCACTAGAGTACCAATGCTGAACAAAGAATTACCATGCCAATTCAACACGTACGCTCAATCAAGTTGAGAGAAATTACTTAATTAATTTCGAGAGCCATCTCATACTGGGTGATTTGGCAATAGAGGTGACTGACAGAGGATAAGTCATAGCGTATTCTTGTAGCAATCTGCAACGTTTGCTTGCGTATACGTAGGATGCACATTCACATTGCTCATGGCAAGCTAGACATTTGTTGAACTGAGTGAATAATTTCTCGCATGTATGAGTGCGTGCTTGTGTGCGTGTATGGGCTTCGTCGAATAGTCTACTGCGACCATAAGCATACTTTTCTCCATCATGTTCTATTTTGTTTAAATTGAAGTCTGCTTCTCAATCATTATCATACATTAACTGTGTGTCCTTCTTCCTATGGCACTAGAGACAATCTACTTTCACTCTAGGTCACATTTAGCTACTTGGTCTAAAGTCGAAGATATGCTATTTGCAGTTTGCGTATGCATTTCTTTAATCCATTGCAGCCTTGGTTGCTTCAATCCCTTATTCAAGCACTCAATCGCTGAACAACTGTGCACAAACTATTACTCTTGGTTAATAATGATTGCACGTATAAAATTACTTTCAAAATGCATACGCAAAAATTTGCGTATAAGTGAGGCAACAGACCACAATAGCACGCATCACTGCCACACGAAAACTTCATAAATCAATACTTACATACACATATTGCAATATCTCACTTACTTACTTACCTACTTGCTTGCAGGCAAGGTCACTGGAATTGCATCCACTCACACAGCACCACCACCATCGCTAATTCACTACTGCATGAGGCTAAAAATAAGTTATCTCGGTAGTTCTTTTACTCACTGTGTGTATTGTCGCGAGGTGCACGACAATAACAAAGCTGAACATGGAGTTCCTATGTCCACTCAGCACACAGGCTCAATAAACTTAAGGAGACAAACCTAACTTCGGCCGTCTTTTCATATAAGGGAATTATTTCAACGTCATAGAGATGAACCACTTACAATGCCGGCGACATTTGCTGTGTATACGCTTGTTTTGTATTGACTTAATTCATGGCATTATTCACTTTGCTCAAGGTGCATTTGTTGAATTGAGGGAATATTTCCTCACGGCTTTGTGCGTGTGTACTTCGTTGAATTGTCCACTGCGCGCATGCGCATATTTAGCGAGTCGCCTCGATGGTATGCTGTTGCTGCTGTTGTTGTTGTTGTACAACGTTTTTGCGAGTAAATTCTATTAAGTTACCCAATTGTTTTAATTCTGCGTTAAATATGTACGCCATTCCTACATCTTTTATTGCTCTAAATTATGCGCAAACAAACAGTGAGCAATTAATTAGCACTAATACAATTGCAGCTATTATTTCCTTCAAATTTAAATTAATGATACAATATTATTCAAATTAATATACTTTCATATCTTGAAACAATTATTCGCTATGCATCTGGAGACATTACGAAAACAACTTAAATTTATGATGACTGGAAAAGCTCGCGTTGTCACTATTCACATCTCATGAAATTATATCTTACAACACTTTCTTTATTGACACAATATTCAACTTAATCGATGATGCAACGTTAACTTAGAGAGACATTGGTCATTTCTGACAATAAATATGTTAATATTTCTTAATCATAGATTACACCAGTTACTTCTTCTTTTTTATTATTGGCTCCTGATTGGCATTTTAACTGGCTGCAAAGAATCTCCAATGTGGTCAATTCACTTGTCAAATTTTATTCTGCCAAGTTTTCGTGAAGTGTTAGATTTCTGTGTTGGCATCTGCTTGAGTGAAGTGTTGTTGGTTGCTGATACGAAATGCTTCTCTCCTTACCAACATCCGTGTCAGCATTTACGTTAAATCGAGTATTAATGGCTCACTATTTTCTTTGTTCGACCCCTTTTAATCGTGATAAACTTAACCACTCTCTAGTTCTTGACCATTTTAAAAGTATTTCATACAAAAAATATGGCAAAATATGTTCAGTTGTTTATATTTTATGATTAAATTGTGCGCTTCTCTCTTCGATTAACCTGATATAGCAATTAAACAAAATGTCAAATGCGCTATCAACAAGATTCAGTGTAACAGTAATAAAACAGAACAGAATTAGACTAGATGAAATTGCATAGTGTAAAAAACGCAGTATTAGATATGGATTCAGGAATTGCTTAAAACTAAATTAGGAGATCGTCTCCGAAATCTAACGCTTCGAAAAAATGTCAAGTACGTTGGCTCTAATAAGTACTGGAGTGTATTTAGGTAATATATATATGTACGTAATTTATTCCATGTTGAATGACATGTTTGGAAACTTTATTTGTCATAAGTAAGTGCCATGACAAACAAAATCGAATGAAAACGCCGTTCTAAATTTTTCACTTATATAATGATAAACAAAGGCCCGATGCAGAGATGGATGCTAAATAAAGTGAAAAGTGACATGATGCGGTTAGACACAATTTAAAAAATAGAAATCTTTGACAAATCGTATGAATTACACATTTTTACATTAAATAAGAAGTTTTGGATAATGTGTTAGCCTCTTAGACCACTCCCAACTACTAATCAACAAAGAATGTGACAATGGTAAATTGATTGCCATATTAAGATATAAAGAATAGTTTTCTATACTAGGTCTTGATCTGAAACATCAGAACATGAACCACTTTGGATAAATGCAAGAAATGCAGACGGTTAAAGTCATGAAATTAAAATTATTCTGCTATCCATCATTAGTGTAAAATTAACAGATGTTATCGACTGTTCAACTAGTTTACGCTCACATGGGTACGCAAACCGCAGATCTTTCTCGATTTCAGTGTTAATATACTTATTCTACTGAATTTTATAACCAATAGTCATATTTTGGACAGAAATCATTTAATCTCACCATCGTGCACAGTAAGATTTATCTTCAATGGGCATTTCCTAAGTTAACCTATCTCGAATACTGGCATTTCACCAATGTTCAGAACGGTTTGTAGGTGCATAGATCACAGTCCACCACAGTCTGAACCCTTATACAGAAACCATGGATCTTTCTATTGGCATTCTTGCTGCGTGCCATAGACAATTTTGATGAACTATATCTTTAAGAAAAGACGATTATCCTCATCACAATTACATTTTTCTTATCGTCAGACTACGTTTGCTTCTGTGTTGAGAATTCGGCGAGTCGAAGAGGATCTCTATTACCAATACTTGGAATGCAGATTTAAATTTGCGCCAAGCTCTCTCCCAAGACCAAAACTCTTTACCCCAAATATTCATAAACAATTCAATTCACCTTATACATAAATTCTCAAAAGACCTTTGTGTATTCAAGCTGACTGACTGTGGCTGTTTACCTTAATATGTTTTCTTTGAGTGATCTGCATGGTTGCTGACACGAAAAGCTTCACAAATATCTCGTCTCACTTCCGACCCCCGAGTCAGCGCTTATGTTAAACTGAATAGTAATTGCTCCTATTTGTTTTATGGGATCCATTTTAACCGAACCCACTTGATCACTCTCTAGCATTTAACAATTTTAAAATATTTTGAAAATAATTTAAAGCTACCTCGTGTCAACCGCTGACATCTTCAACCAACTTTTACGCTTGCGTATTGTCAAATTTGTACCGCATTTTACATTCAAATTCGATAAGGCAGGTTAGATGCGCAGAAACGTAATAGGTCGATACATTGCAAATCTCATAATTAAATTACTGCCATCATTGTTTGCCGAATATTTTAGAAATTGGACTTGAGAAGGTGATAGCAAAGCATTGTATTTATACATTCAATTGCATGGAAGACGTATACCACTGCGGTGTATGTCTGAGCTTAATAAAGAAAGAATGATTATCACTTTATTTGCGTTTGTCTCGCTGCAATTAACTGTCGTCTTGGTAACCAGGTGGTTTAAATTTGCTTGATTCAACTTGTTCGATAATCGTGACACCACCATATGGGAAAACGGAACCCCTAATATTTGTTGCAGATGGCAAAAGGATAAGTGTGAATAGGAACGAAATAATCTATTTGTTTGTGTTTTAATTCTATTATGGAGTCGTGAATTATAGGAAAATAGCATGAAGTCACGCGCTTAAAATTTTCGAAAGCTTATGCTTTGCTTATTGAAATCAAGGAAATCAAACGACATCTTTTGAAGTCTTGAGGGCGTGAGTACACAACACGTGCAACTTCACCATAGCAAATTGGATCAAAACGAGAACTCCTGGACTCATAACATTATGTTGCCTCCGCTCTAAATCACATCATTGACCTTCCCAGTTTTATTACACACAAATTTCACCGGTTTCTCGATACAGTTAGGTGATTAATGGAAGTGGAAATCAAAAGCAATCGATTTTGCCTCTGTTTTTCTACGTTTTGCAACTCAAAACATGTGAACATCAAACACAAATTTTTAAATAATGTCAGTGATAAATGAAATTTAATTTCACGGTAAGCATTACACTTCGCAACCGTAATGGTGTTGACTACAGCAAATTGGAATAAGTCATGTCTGAACCAAGATTGAAAGCAACTTTTCATCCCAAAATAAGCGTGGAACAAATTTTACTTATCACTACTCAATTTTTAATTTCTTGCTAGCAGTCGAATTACGCAGTAGTTGGTGGAATGAAAGCTACTATTGCGCTAATGATAGAGAAAAGCGCTTGATTAAGTGAAGATCTAAAGGTGCTTTTCATTGAAATTTTTTTCATATTCATAATATTATGTCAAGTCTTCTCAACCCCCCTGTTGGAATGAGGGTAGCGATTTACCTACCTTCGCTCACACCATCTTTTGCCTTATCAAACAAATAGTGGAAAAGGATTGAAGAAGTAGACGTATACTTTTATCGATTATGATAGCCCGCGAATAACCAATCAAGAAATGGTTACATAATAAGTACTTGCTCTATGCTGCCAAGTATTGCATATATTTAACAAGATTTGAGAATTCTGTTGAAAGTGTACAAATTGAATTCATATATTGATTGGATTAAGATTTCTCACATGTTATCCCAGACCTCATTTGTGCACTGATATTCGTGGCGGGATAATTCCAATTGATTCATATTTATCTGATAAGCTTTGGGATGCAGAGACAATTTTCTCATCGACCATTCCTGTAGATTGGTGGGAGTATTCAAATTATTTCCTTTACTTACTTACAACGCGTCCACCACTTGTTGTCACATTAACACTCCACTTTATCGATTTGTTAATAGTTTGTTCTACAAACACCGTGGTGTGATAAGGGTAATTGTAGCATAGGGGTGAAATAATGTAAAGCCTCTTTTAACAAACATGTTTAAAGTGTCATATATAGAGCACTAAAGTAACAAACAAAAGCTAATTGGACTAAGAAATATTGGAAATACCCCATTTTTTATGATTCAACGTGCACACAACTCAGATGGTGGTAACGAGAGGGGATATTTGAGCATCATTTTGTGCCAAAAGCCAAAAGCTTTAAAGTCCAAACCCATGACTATTTGAATTTCAGACTATTGAGCTCGCCAGTTTCGTTTAGGTCGATTTCAATGTAATAGAAAAAAGTGCATCCGTTTTTATTCGCAAAATCATATTCCTAATAGGCTCGATTTAAAATGATCACATCAAACAGCCCGAGTGTCGATCTGAATCATTCCTACAGGTGAATTAACAAAAGGTCATAACAGGTGATCTCTTCTACATAAACTGCCAATTAGTGCGTATTTTATCTTTCCATTATTCTAGTAATGTCCAAGCAATTCAGAATCTACTCTTTACAACCACAGCGAACAATTTTGATAATAAAAATTAAATTGATGCTTTATTTCATGGAAATTATCAAAATGATTTAATTCAATTTAACTGAGTATTAACCATTTAAAAATTAATCAATAATGATAATTAATTTAGGGTTTTTCATTGTTAAAGTTTTAATTTTCCATAGTTCTCTAGTCAGAGCGTGAGTTGAACTCCAAGATAAGAGGTTTCGGTTTGTCAGCTTTTACATAACTCACAAATTAAATGAAATCGTTAAAACACTTTACAGGGCATCAGTCACTAAATTTACGCATAGCATTTACATAAATTATCATTTACTGTAATTAAATGATCAGATCAACCTTTTCAACTCAGAACAGATTTGCTCACTTTGAAAGGAGACCTCTAATAGAAATCTTACTAGCTAGGGCTACCATCACAATATGGCTAGGAACAGCCAAAATGCTTCAGAATATTATTTGCTTTGTCATGGGCATCAGCAACAAATCATATGTTGCAAGTACTCTGCTTGCGTCAAACTCATCTACTGAATATTATATAGTAAAACAAATATGACAAGTGGGAGAAAAGAGTGGTTTGGTATTGGCTGAGGGAATATCCTTCCACCTAAATAGCGTCAAATACCTAGGGTAAATTAATTCGCCAGTGGAAAACTCTGCAATGTTTTGTTTTAGTAAATTGTTTTCATCACTCAATAAATAATTGTATATGAAATATTTGCGACCTGTGAGGTGTTAAATACAAAACTCAACATAAAAAGGAACTTCTATGGTCGTTGTCCGCGTATTGGATAAGCTAAGCTTTTCTATTTTCTAAATCATCAATACTAAATGAACGTGTTCCACGGTATACGTCTGTTTCTTCTGTTCCGCAAGACTTACCATCTAGGAGAATCCGACATAGCGGTTTCTGAAAATAGTCAAGGCTTATTAAGTAGTCAATCCTCTACAAGTCTACTTCGAAATCAATTCACTTCGTATATTTTTGTCGTATTTGTTCGTCATCGTTTAAGTCAAAACGAATAAATTAATACATTTCTTCTTTTAAGAATTAATTAAGGACTGCATTTCGACAATGTCTCGCCAAAAGTTGGAATATTTTACTTCAGGATCTATTTACTCAAACGTATGTCACACGTTTCCATAAGTAATAATAAATTGAATTCGGTTACTTTAGTTTATGCATTTTAAAATAGATCGGTTAAAATTATCAATTTATTCATTTGTAATGCTTACCGTGAAATTAAATTTCATTTATCACTGACATTATCTAAAAATTTCTGTTTGGTGTACACATATTTTGAGTTTGTAATTCCTTCTCCAACCACTCTCTGAAAATCAATATGCAGTGTAACTTAATTGCAGAAAACGTCGACTATTCCGAATAACAATAATAAATTGTAAGGTGTAAAAATTCAGTCAATGAAAAAAATTTAGTTTACGTCATTTACTTGATATTGTGAATGGCTGGCAATTTTGATTGAGCAATACTTTGACACGGAATTGCTAAACGTAGACAAACAAAGGCAAAATCAATTGCTCTTGATTTCCATCTCCCTAACTCTCTCACCTAACTGTATCGTGAAACCGGTCCAATTTGCGTGCAACAAAACTGGGAAGGTCAATGCTGTGATTTAGAGCTAAGGAAATATGATGTGATGGCGTAATAAACTTTTGCTTTAATCCAATTCGCTATAATGAAGTTGCACGTGTTTAAGTCAAGGTCAGTTTAACAACAAAGTCATTGAAATTGGAAAATGAGAACAAACTTTTGCATTTAATCACATCAGGTGTCACGCCTAAATCCAATAGTTCTTCCATTCAGAATTGGAAATAATTAAGGATAATATGTATAAGGTATATATAAGTGATATACCTCTTTTAGTCCAATATGCCGTAACCGCTAAGCGTGATCGCTCGTTGAAAATGCAAGAAATGTGCAATGTACCATATTTGTTCGATTATACACCAAAGTGTAATCTAATTGATGTTTCTCCTCGTTCTTCGTAAAGTTAAACCCGTTTAAGTCGCATATACGTGTCACGGAACAACTGAATTAGGAAAATTAACAGCTACAGCTTGTGAAGAATCAAAAGAATGGGAGGCTGGAAGTACTAATTAATGGTAATGGCAACGTGCACATACTTTTCTCATTAGTTATTCGAACTCAAAAGTCATTAAAGAGAAGGATGTTAGAGATTTGTCAGAAAGCTAAGACAATGTGAAAGAGTGAAGTGGGTAACCATTTTGTCGAGAAAATTTGATATGAGACATTGAGAGTGATAAAGGATTTAAGAAATGGAAGATCAATCGAAATTTTTTTATCTATTCATAAGTAAGAATATTAATTGAACGATGAAGTTATTATTATGAAGTAGCGGTTCGTAGAGTGAGAAAAATGAAGTTCACAATTTGGAGAAGCAAATGATGGTGAAATGTTGGGTGGTGAGTTGTACATCAAAAATGTTTGCACATAGCAGGAATCTTCTTTGACCCCTCCATTCATTATTTTACGCAAATTAATATGGCTTTTATATGTACGCTCGCCTATTGTTGAGTTCAATCGAAGTTGGATGATAGAAGAGTTCCTGTTTTGTGGTAAATCCTGGAATTACTACGCTGTTATTTGTGTCCAAAAGATTAATCGACATTAATTGATCGTATTGCGTTTGTGTGCGGTTTAAAATAGAGTTTATTACCTGGATTTACAAGAAGGGCAGTTGAAATTATCAAAATATTCATCCGCATTTAACCTAGAATATCTGGAAGAGACAATGCAAAGAATCCCATAAAGCAAAATGAATAAGTTGTTCATAGGGATCAATTAATTGTAATGCCTGTATGATTGAATTATAGGTGAAGTCCAAACTACTTGGATTATTCGAAGTGGTTGAGTTAAGCGAATAAAATAAATGAGGAAAATTGAGGCGATTGGATAAAATGAATGCGTAACGCACTGACTAAAGCCGCGTGTCTGATCACCAACAACAGATATAAGGTTAAAAGAAGCTGTATGTGCAGATTTATACAAAGTCTACTTTTTGCCCGAACTTTAAAAACTGATCAAATAAAGTCTTAATAAATGTTTGTTAAACTATCCGTAGAAGTTTTTCTATTATATGCTGCATTGGAAATAGCGCTCAATATACCAAACTTTTAGTTCCAAAATAATGATCAACGCTGTTCACTGATTTGTTCTTTAATCTTGAAAGTCAGTCTTGCAGAAAGTTAATAATCTAACAAAGGAAACATTTTTGCAATATAAATGACGCACATATATGAATGAGTGATATTTGTCCATCAAAACAGTGAACAGTTGTATGAGCTTCGAGTTGGCTCCAGTTCTGACGTTCGCATTTTACCCTAAAGCGAAGTTAACTTTCCCATCAATATGATTGCTTCAAACTGGAAAAAAAATTTAAATTAATGTTGATGCTGAAAAGCACTATTTTATACACGACTTTTTGTTTAATACTTAACAAATAAATTTAATTTTACACTAAAATGAACAAACGATATTTATTTTAATAGTAACTTCCACGCAATTCTCTAAATTATTTCAACCCTACATATGAATTAATAATCATATGTTTTTGAATGACATATACATATATATATTTTTGATCGAAATCCCATTGCTCCAGTTTCGTCATATATGAACTAGATTTCACTTGCATATCAAGTAATACCGCTCTTAAAGACATCATTGGCTTATCCGACAGCCAATCGCTCACCACTTTACATAAGCAAATTCATTCTCACTGAAAAACATCTCTGTTTCTATTTAAACGACTTATGCCTGCCTCGTCTCGGAATCTGAGAAATTTATCAGCACAGCGTTTCAAAGATGTTCAGCTCAGTTCACTTAACCAGGATTCTCAAATCACCAAGTCACATCGAGCTTAAAATGGACTTCCAGAACTCTTTACACAAACTTGGTACTTGAGCGTCACTGTGACAGAAACTGCATTTTCTCCTATAGCACCATCACCGCCATGAGGCTAGAAATATAGAGGAATAGAAGTACCTTCATTCACAGTGTTCAAGAGGTACTATGGGACTATGCGCGTGTATTTTGGTACAGTGCACTAGAGTACCAATGCTGAACAAAGAATTACCATGCCAATTCAACACGTACGCTCAATCAAGTTGAGAGAAATTACTTAATTAATTTCGAGAGCCATCTCATACTGGGTGATTTGGCAATAGAGGTGACTGACAGAGGATAAGTCATAGCGTATTCTTGTAGCAATCTGCAACGTTTGCTTGCGTATACGTAGGATGCACATTCACATTGCTCATGGCAAGCTAGACATTTGTTGAACTGAGTGAATAATTTCTTGCATGTATGAGTGCGTGCTTGTGTGCGTGTATGGGCTTCGTCGAATAGTCTACTGCGACCATAAGCATACTTTTCTCCATCATGTTCTATTTTGTTTAAATTGAAGTCTGCTTCTCAATCATTATCATACATTAACTGTGTGTCCTTCTTCCTATGGCACTAGAGACAATCTACTTTCACTCTAGGTCACATTTAGCTACTTGGTCTAAAGTCGAAGATATGCTATTTGCAGTTTGCGTATGCATTTTCTTTAATCCATTGCAGCCTTGGTTGCTTCAATCCCTTATTCAAGCACTCAATCGCTGAACAACTGTGCACAAACTATTACTCTTGGTTAATAATGATTGCACGTATAAAATTACTTTCAAAATGCATACGCAAAAATTTGCGTATAAGTGAGGCAACAGACCACAATAGCACGCATCACTGCCACACGAAAACTTCATAAATCAATACTTACATACACATATTGCAATATCTCACTTACTTACTTACCTACTTGCTTGCAGGCAAGGTCACTGGAATTGCATCCACTCACACAGCACCACCACCATCGCTAATTCACTACTGCATGAGGCTAAAAAATAAGTTATCTCGGTAGTTCTTTTACTCACTGTGTGTATTGTCGCGAGGTGCACGACAATAACAAAGCTGAACATGGAGTTCCTATGTCCACTCAGCACACAGGCTCAATAAACTTAAGGAGACAAACCTAACTTCGGCCGTCTTTTCATATAAGGGAATTATTTCAACGTCATAGAGATGAACCACTTACATGCCGGCGACATTTGCTGTGTATACGCTTGTTTTGTATTGACTTAATTCATGGCATTATTCACTTTGCTCAAGGTGCATTTGTTGAATTGAGGGAATATTTCCTCACGGCTTTGTGCGTGTGTACTTCGTTGAATTGTCCACTGCGCGCATGCGCATATTTAGCGAGTCGCCTCGATGGTATGCTGTTGCTGCTGTTGTTGTTGTTGTACAACGTTTTGCGAGTAAATTCTATTAAGTTACCCAATTGTTTTAATTCTGCGTTAAATATGTACGCCATTCCTACATCTTTTATTGCTCTAAATTATGCGCAAACAAACAGTGAGCAATTAATTAGCACTAATACAATTGCAGCTATTATTTCCTTCAAATTTAAATTAATGATACAATATTATTCAAATTAATATACTTTCATATCTTGAAACAATTATTCGCTATGCATCTGGAGACATTACGAAAACAACTTAAATTTATGATGACTGGAAAAGCTCGCGTTGTCACTATTCACATCTCATGAAATTATATCTTACAACACTTTCTTTATTGACACAATATTCAACTTAATCGATGATGCAACGTTAACTTAGAGAGACATTGGTCATTTCTGACAATAAATATGTTAATATTTCTTAATCATAGATTACACCAGTTACTTCTTCTTTTTATTATTGGCTCCTGATTGGCATTTTAACTGGCTGCAAAGAATCTCCAATGTGGTCAATTCACTTGTCAAATTTTATTCTGCCAAGTTTTCGTGAAGTGTTAGATTTCTGTGTTGGCATCTGCTTGAGTGAAGTGTTGTTGGTTGCTGATACGAAATGCTTCTCTCCTTACCAACATCCGTGTCAGCATTTACGTTAAATCGAGTATTAATGGCTCACTATTTTCTTTGTTCGACCCCTTTTAATCGTGATAAACTTAACCACTCTCTAGTTCTTGACCATTTTAAAAGTATTTCATACAAAAAATATGGCAAAATATGTTCAGTTGTTTATATTTTATGATTAAATTGTGCGCTTCTCTCTTCGATTAACCTGATATAGCAATTAAACAAAATGTCAAATGCGCTATCAACAAGATTCAGTGTAACAGTAATAAAACAGAACAGAATTAGACTAGATGAAATTGCATAGTGTAAAAAACGCAGTATTAGATATGGATTCAGGAATTGCTTAAAACTAAATTAGGAGATCGTCTCCGAAATCTAACGCTTCGAAAAAATGTCAAGTACGTTGGCTCTAATAAGTACTGGAGTGTATTTAGGTAATATATATATGTACGTAATTTATTCCATGTTGAATGACATGTTTGGAAACTTTATTTGTCATAAGTAAGTGCCATGACAAACAAAATCGAATGAAAACGCCGTTCTAAATTTTTCACTTATATAATGATAAACAAAGGCCCGATGCAGAGATGGATGCTAAATAAAGTGAAAAGTGACATGATGCGGTTAGACACAATTTAAAAAATAGAAATCTTTGACAAATCGTATGAATTACACATTTTTACATTAAATAAGAAGTTTTGGATAATGTGTTAGCCTCTTAGACCACTCCCAACTACTAATCAACAAAGAATGTGACAATGGTAAATTGATTGCCATATTAAGATATAAAGAATAGTTTTCTATACTAGGTCTTGATCTGAAACATCAGAACATGAACCACTTTGGATAAATGCAAGAAATGCAGACGGTTAAAGTCATGAAATTAAAATTATTCTGCTATCCATCATTAGTGTAAAATTAACAGATGTTATCGACTGTTCAACTAGTTTACGCTCACATGGGTACGCAAACCGCAGATCTTTCTCGATTTCAGTGTTAATATACTTATTCTACTGAATTTTATAACCAATAGTCATATTTTGGACAGAAATCATTTAATCTCACCATCGTGCACAGTAAGATTTATCTTCAATGGGCATTTCCTAAGTTAACCTATCTCGAATACTGGCATTTCACCAATGTTCAGAACGGTTTGTAGGTGCATAGATCACAGTCCACCACAGTCTGAACCCTTATACAGAAACCATGGATCTTTCTATTGGCATTCTTGCTGCGTGCCATAGACAATTTTGATGAACTATATCTTTAAGAAAAGACGATTATCCTCATCACAATTACATTTTTCTTATCGTCAGACTACGTTTGCTTCTGTGTTGAGAATTCGGCGAGTCGAAGAGGATCTCTATTACCAATACTTGGAATGCAGATTTAAATTTGCGCCAAGCTCTCTCCCAAGACCAAAACTCTTTACCCCAAATATTCATAAACAATTCAATTCACCTTATACATAAATTCTCAAAAGACCTTTGTGTATTCAAGCTGACTGACTGTGGCTGTTTACCTTAATATGTTTTCTTTGAGTGATCTGCATGGTTGCTGACACGAAAAGCTTCACAAATATCTCGTCTCACTTCCGACCCCCGAGTCAGCGCTTATGTTAAACTGAATAGTAATTGCTCCTATTTGTTTTATGGGATCCATTTTAACCGAACCCACTTGATCACTCTCTAGCATTTAACAATTTTAAAATATTTTGAAAATAATTTAAAGCTACCTCGTGTCAACCGCTGACATCTTCAACCAACTTTTACGCTTGCGTATTGTCAAATTTGTACCGCATTTTACATTCAAATTCGATAAGGCAGGTTAGATGCGCAGAAACGTAATAGGTCGATACATTGCAAATCTCATAATTAAATTACTGCCATCATTGTTTGCCGAATATTTTAGAAATTGGACTTGAGAAGGTGATAGCAAAGCATTGTATTTATACATTCAATTACATGGAAGACGTATACCACTGCGGTGTATGTCTGAGCTTAATAAAGAAAGAATGATTATCACTTTATTTGCGTTTGTCTCGCTGCAATTAACTGTCGTCTTGGTAACCAGGTGGTTTAAATTTGCTTGATTCAACTTGTTCGATAATCGTGACACCACCATATGGGAAAACGGAACCCCTAATATTTGTTGCAGATGGCAAAAGGATAAGTGTGAATAGGAACGAAATAATCTATTTGTTTGTGTTTTAATTCTATTATGGAGTCGTGAATTATAGGAAAATAGCATGAAGTCACGCGCTTAAAATTTTCGAAAGCTTATGCTTTGCTTATTGAAATCAAGGAAATCAAACGACATCTTTTGAAGTCTTGAGGGCGTGAGTACACAACACGTGCAACTTCACCATAGCAAATTGGATCAAAACGAGAACTCCTGGACTCATAACATTATGTTGCCTCCGCTCTAAATCACATCATTGACCTTCCCAGTTTTATTACACACAAATTTCACCGGTTTCTCGATACAGTTAGGTGATTAAGGGAAGTGGAAATCAAAAGCAATCGATTTTGCCTCTGTTTGTCTACGTTTTGCAACTCAAAACATGTGAACATCAAACACAAATTTTTAAATAATGTCAGTGATAAATGAAATTTAATTTCACGGTAAGCATTACACTTCGCAACCGTAATGGTGTTGACTACAGCAAATTGGAATAAGTCATGTCTGAACCAAGATTGAAAGCAACTTTTCATCCCAAAATAAGCGTGGAACAAATTTTACTTATCACTACTCAATTTTTAATTTCTTGCTAGCAGTCGAATTACGCAGTAGTTGGTGGAATGAAAGCTACTATTGCGCTAATGATAGAGAAAAGCGCTTGATTAAGTGAAGATCTAAAGGTGCTTTTCATTGAAATTTTTTTCACATTCATAATATTATGTCAAGTCTTCTCAACCCCCCTGTTGGAATGAGGGTAGCGATTTACCTACCTTCGCTCACACCATCTTTTGCCTTATCAAACAAATAGTGGAAAAGGATTGAAGAAGTAGACGTATACTTTTATCGATTATGATAGCCCGCGAATAACCAATCAAGAAATGGTTACATAATAAGTACTTGCTCTATGCTGCCAAGTATTGCATATATTTAACAAGATTTGAGAATTCTGTTGAAAGTGTACAAATTGAATTCATATATTGATTGGATTAAGATTTCTCACATGTTATCCCAGACCTCATTTGTGCACTGATATTCGTGGCGGGATAATTCCAATTGATTCATATTTATCTGATAAGCTTTGGGATGCAGAGACAATTTTCTCATCGACCATTCCTGTAGATTGGTGGGAGTATTCAAATTATTTCCTTTACTTACTTACAACGCGTCCACCACTTGTTGTCACATTAACACTCCACTTTATCGATTTGTTAATAGTTTGTTCTACAAACACCGTGGTGTGATAAGGGTAATTGTAGCATAGGGGTGAAATAATGTAAAGCCTCTTTTAACAAACATGTTTAAAGTGTCATATATAGAGCACTAAAGTAACAAACAAAAGCTAATTGGACTAAGAAATATTGGAAATACCTCATTTTTTATGATTCAACGTGCACACAACTCAGATGGTGGTAACGAGAGGGGATATTTGAGCATCATTTTGTGCCAAAAGCCTACTACTCCGGTCAACATCAGTCAACACTGAACTATTTAAGTTGCATTTTGAGTGCATATTAAGAGGGCTTCATTAATTTAGCTTATTACTTATCATTAAAATGCGCTAATAGTTGGACCACTTTAAAGAATTCTTATGCATATTGCAATTTATATATTTTAATTGAATGCATATTGCCAATCATTTTTCACTGGATCAATTAGCAAACCTGTACAAACGAAATATTGGCAAGTAATTATTAGGTCTAGAATTTTGATCACGCCGTTTTTCAAAAGTTGGTGGTAGTAGCTGGCAGTATTTGGAATATATTAATCGCAGATTTCGAACATTTTGTTTTGGCGTGGTAAATATAATCATACTTTGATATGACTTAATTTGTGTTTGTATAATAATAAAATGTTTTATGAAATATGTCCGAATTTGAACCGAATTCTCGTGATTTGCTGGAACTATTGCTTTTTAATTACAGTATGTAAAAAACTGCAGACTGGCTGAGTCTCACCGAATTATCTCAGATACTTATGGTAAAAAGGCTATTAGTGAAAGAATGTATCGGCAGGAATGGTATAAACGTTTAAAAAGGTGAGAAGTGATCTTGATGTCAACGAAGAGGGTTGAAAATTTAAGGAAAAATTGAGGGTGAAAGTTGTTGAAGATGCAGAATTGGAGGCGAACTGTGTCAAAATGTGTTTCTCTACTATCGTCGAGCACGGTTCTTCCGATTTCTTTGTATTCTCATAACTTAAGCAGTATTGCGCTCATTTTTACTGCATTCCATTTTTGTCATGTGTGTGTCGGAGCTTTCTAGCAAGGCAAGAGAAATTTGGAAGAAGAACAAAAAGAAACAAGTAGGAATACATGCAATGGAGCCCATGTTTATGAGAAATCAAAGAAATCGCATTAATTATCGTGCTTTAGGATTATTGTGATGAAGGTGATATTTACGTTGCGGCTGAAGACGATTATGCAACAGATACATCCCTTATAGAAAGTGATCTGTTTACTGGAAGGGCAATAAATCTCTAACGCTTTTTCCGGTATATTTATTTGCAAGATTTGAACTCGAATCTTACAGAATTTAATTTTTCCTTACTGCTATCAGCGTCCATGTGTTTAAATTTAGGTTTTCTTCAACAATACCGAATTGCCTTCTTCTTCTTCATCTTCAAAGTGGTTATTTTCTCCAACTAATAAATCTGCAGGTTAATCCATTTCATTGCTTTAAAGTTCACAAATCCCCATAAGCTAAATTCTAATCATTTTACGTTTATTAAAGTGAATAAGATGTTTAAATTTCAAATTCTGAGACTCTTTGCGAAAAGTGACCACTTTGGAGGTGATATCAAACAAGTCACTTTTGTTGAAGAAGACGAACCGGGATTGAAAAATAAGGATACAGTAAGGAAGAATAAATTCAGAAAGAGACGTGTTCAAATCTTGCAAATATATACCGGAAAAATGGGGTGTGCGATAGACTTACCTCCACGTGGTGCACCCTGGGCAACGTATACTCATACGGCAAAAAAGTCTATAAATCGGCAGTTGACTTCAAACTTCATGAGCCATTCGAATGAATTTCACATTTCTCCAATTCACCAACACTCAACATATCTCATCTCTTCTCTACCTTTTCGTCTATCTCTTTTCGTCACTCTTATGCCAAATATCTTGACTTATGAGACTTTGATGTGCTTCTTCTAATGATAACAACCATAATGCCTGCCATTTGATAGAAATAAATATATCGGTAAACTTGTCAGAGTTGCATTTCTCTTTCAGTAGAGTTTTCACCCGCACGTATGCTTTTATCTCATATCTGCTGGAGTTGCAGTTTGCGTATGCATTTCTTTAATCCATTGCAGCCTTGGTTGGTTCAATCCCTTATTCAAGCACTCAATCGCTGAACAACTGTGCACAAACTATTACTCTTGGTTAATAATGATTGCACGTATAAAATTACTTTCAAAATGCATACGCAAAAATTTGCGTATAAGTGAGGCAACAGACCACAATAGCACGCATCACTGCCATACGAAAACTTCATAAATCAATACTTACATACACATATTACAATATCTCACTTACTTACTTACCTACTTGCTTGCAGGCAAGGTCACTGGAATTGCATCCACTCATACAGCACCACCACCATCGCTAATTCACTACTGCATGAGCCTAAAAATAAGTTATCTCGGTAGATCTTTTACTCACCGTGTGTATTTTCGCGAGGTGCACGACAATATAAAATCCAAGTTTTGTTTCCAGCTGTGTTTTCAAAGCAGTTAAACCAGGTTATTATCTTTATGTATACGAGGATGCCAACCAGAGCCAATATTCCATCAATTCTAACTTTTTTCTTTTTGTCATATTTGGTGGAAATTGCAATTCGAGAATCGTTTCCATTTGTTAGATATGAAGAAGGAAATAGTTCTGAGTGCATTCAATTTTCAACTAAAGGCTGGGATTCCAAAACCATGGTACAATTTTTAATTTTAATAGAATATTCCCCTTTAATTCATATTGCGTTCATATTGCCATTATGAATTTTTTATTAACTTTTTCAAAATATATGTGATTAGGAAAGAGAAAAAGTGAACTGTTTTATAACGGAATAACAAAATTTTGTACACTATATCTATATAAAAGCCTGCATAGGAAACAAGCCAAGGTGATATGCCTATGGAGATGAAAGACTGTAGAAGAACATGTACCTGGAAACTACTGCGGCAGGTTTTATTCAAACGCATTGATTTTGTGATTGAATTCGCTTAATTTAAAAAATGGGATCTTTAAAAACTTAATTGCGTTGATCTAAAGAAAAATTTGACAAAGTATTATCTTTTATTCATTAGATTAGAAGTAACTTGTAATAATAATTTTTTTTAATTTAAAGCAAACTTTGCGCTTATATGGTATAATACTCCTTCTCCTACTTCCATTTGAATATCGCCAGTTAAACTTTAAGAATTAACATGAGAAAAAAATACTTGTGCTGTTTAACAGTGAAATAAAATAACCGCTATAAGTAATTGAGTGGATTTAAAGAAAATCGAATAGTCTTTTGGCCGCCCTCTTGACTATGGAGGCTTTGATGTTCCCCCCTCCGTGAAGCCTAAAGTCAACTAAATGGCTATTGATAGCAATCATAAAGCCTGCCACTAGACATAAACAAATATATCGAAAACTTTTCAGAGCTTTATTTCCCTTCTAGTAGGGTTTATCCATAGGCATATGTACGTATATGTATTTAATTTTTTTTTTCAAACATAAATGTAAAATAACTTCTTATTTCTACGCTAATACTTGATAGATAACTGTGTTTGTATTCAGCATTCCCGTTGGAGGAAGAGACTTCAATCATGGAATGCAGTGGCTTGCGTTTAAATTCCATTACATATAGCAATTGTTTAAATTCTGCGTTAAATATGTACTTCATTCATATATCAATTATTTGCTCTAAATTATGTGCATTCGAATATCGCAAGTAAAACTTGAGGAATTAAGGTAGGAAATAAAATGCGTTTGCTGTTTAACAGTGAAATAAAATAGCTGCTATAAGCAATTGAATGGTTTTAAAGAGAATCGAGTAGTCAAATCTAACAATGGCGTATGATGCCTGCATGATTCTTAAATGAATTAACATTTATGCCCAGTTAAATATCAAAGAATCGACATTAAAGAAAACAAATCATACATGTAAGTAGAACAAACGAATTCGAAGGAGTGCACGTGATTCGCAATCGTGAATAATTAATATGATTGACAAACAGGCTGTTAACGCTCATGAACTCAGCCACTATAGGAAAATATTTTGGTATAGGATTGGTGAATAAATCATAATATCAGACTAAAAGTCTTTTTTGTTTAATGTTTACTTAATCGATGACAGTCTAATCAGTTTTGATAGCGCACGTGTTGAGGAAATCAACTTGAAATTGTGTTTTTCTACCTAGAAGGCTATTCTGTTGTACTAATTGGCTTCTTAAGCAAAGATTATTTTTATTTTAAAACAGCGCCAAATGCATATGGAAAAGTTAGAAGCCTTAAAGTCGAAACCCATGACTATTTGAATTTCAGACTATTGAGCTCGCCAGTTTCGTTTAGGTCGATTTCAATCTAATAGAAAAAAGTGCATCCGTTTTTATTCGCAAAATCATATTCGTTATAGGCTCGAATTAAAATGATCACATCAAACAGCCCGAGTGTCGATCTGAATCATTCCTACAGATGAATTAACAAAAGGTCATAACAGGTGATCTCTTCTCCATAAACTGCCAATTAGTGCGTATTTTATCTTTCCATTATTCTAAAAATGTCCAAGCAATTCAGAATCTACTCTTTACAACCACAGCGAACAATTTTGATAAGGAAAATTAAATTGATGCTTTATTTCATGGAAATTATCAAAATGATTTAATTCAATTTAACTGAGTATTAACCTTTAAAAATTATTAATAATGATAATTAATTTCGGGTTTTTCATTCTAAAGGTTTAATTTTTCCCATAGTTCTCTAGTCAGAGCGTGAGTTGAACTCAAAGATAAGGAGGTTTTGTTTTTTTCAGCTTTTACATAACTCACAAATTAAATGAAATCATTAAAACACTTTACAGGGCATCAGTCACTCAATTTACGCATAGCATTTACATAAATTATCATTTACTATAAATAAATGATCAGATCAAACTTTCAACTCAGAACAGATTCGCTCACTTTGAAAGGAGACCTCTAATAGAAATCTTACCATCACATATGGCCTAGGAACAGCCAAAATGCTTCAGAATATTGTTTGCTTTCTCATGGGCATCAGCAAGAAATCATATGTTGCAAGTACTCTGCTTCCGTCAAACTCATCTACTGAATATTATATAGTAAAAACAAATATGACAAGTGGGAGAAAAGAGTGGTTTGGTATTGGCTGAGGGAATATTCTTCCACCTAAATAGCGTCAAATACCTAGGGTAAATTAATTCGCCAGTGGAAAACTCTGCAATGTTTTGTTTTAGTAAATTGTTTTCATCACTCAATAAATAATTGTATATGAATATTTGCGACCTGTGAGGTGTTAAATACAAAACTCAACATAAAAAGGAACTTCTATGTTCGTTTTCCGCGTATTGGATAAGCTAAGCTTTTCTATTTTCTAAATCATCAATACTAAATAAACGTGTTCCACGGTATAGGTCTGTTTCTTCTGTTCCGGAAGACTTACCATCTAGTAGAATCCGACATAGCGGTTTCTGAAAATAGTCAAGGCTTATTAAGTAGTCAATCATCTACAAGGTCTACTTCGAAATCAATTCACTTCATATATTTTGTCGTATTTGTTCGTCATCGTTTAAGTCAAAACGAATAAATTAATACATTTCTTCTTTTAAGAATTAATTAAGGACTGCATTTCGACAATGTCTCGCCAAAAGTTGGAATATTTACTTCAGGATCTATTTACTCAAACGTATGTCCCACGTTTGCATAAGTAATAATAAATTGAATTCGGTTACTTTAGTTAGGCATTTTAAAATAGATCGGTTAAAATTATCAATTTATTCATTTGTAATGCTTACCGTGAAATTAAATTTCATTTATCACTGACATTATCTAAAAATTTGTGTTTGGTGTACACGAACCAACCACTCTCTGAAAATCAATATGCAGTGTAACTTAATTGCAGAAAACGTCGACTATTCCGAATAACAATAATAAATTGTAAGGTGTAAAAATTCAGTCAATGAAAAAATTTAGTTTACGTCATTTACTTGATATTGTGATTGGCTAGCAATTTTGATTTAGCAATACTTTGACACGGAATTGCTAAACGTAGACAAACAAAGGCAAAATCAATCGCTCTTGATTTCCATCTCCCTAACTCTCTCACCTAACTGTATCGTGAAACCGGTCCAATTTGCGTGCAACAAAACTGGGAGGGTCAATGCTGTGATTTAGAGCTAAGGAAATATGGTTGTGATGGCGTAATAAACTTTTGCTTTAATCCAATTCGCTATAATGAAGTTGCACGTGTTTAAGCCCATGTCAGTTTAACAACAAAGTCATTGAAATTGGAAAATGAGAACAAACTTTTGCATTTAATCACATCAGGTGTCACGCCTAAATCCAATAGTTATTCCATTCAGAATTCTAAATAATTAAGGATAATATGTATAAGGTATATATAAGTGATATACCTCCTTTAGTCCAATATGCCGTAACCGCTAAGCGTGGTCGCTCGTTGAAAATGCAAGAAATGTGCAATGTACCATAATTGCTCTATTTTACACCAAAGTGTTAATCTAATTGATGTTCCTCCTCGTTCTTCGTAAAGTTAAAACCGTTTTAAGTCGCACATACGTGTCACGGAACCACTGATTAGGAAAATTAACAGCTACAGCATGTGAAGAATCAAAAGAATGGGAGGCTGGAAGTACTAATTGATGGTAATGTCAACGTGCACATACTTTTCTCATTAGTTATTCGAACTCAAAAGTCATTAAAGAGAAGGATGTTAGAGATTTGTCAGAAAGCTAAGACAATGTGAAAGAGTGAAGTGGGTAACCATTTTGTCGAGAAAATTTGATATGAGGCATTGAGAGTGATAAAGGATTTAAGAAATGGAAGATAAATCGAAATTTTTTAGCTATTCAATAAGTAGAATATTAATTGAACGATGAAGTTATTATTATGAAGTAGCGGTTCGTAGAGTGAGAAAAATGAAGTTCACAATTTGGAGAAGCAAATGATGGTGAAATGTTGGGTGGTGAGTTGTACATCAAAATGTTTGCACATAGCAGGAATCTTCTTTGACCCCTCCATTCATTATTTTACGCAAATCAATATGGCTCCTATATGTACGCTCGCCTATTGTTGAGTTCATTCGAAGTTGGATGATAGAAGAGTTCCTGTTTTGTGGTAAATCCTGGAATTACTACGCTGTTATTTGTGTCCAAAAGATTAATCGACATTAATTGATCGTATTGCGTTTGTGTGCGGTTTAAAATAGAGTTTATTACCTGGATTTACAAGAAGGGCAGTTGAAATTATCAAAAATATTCATCCGCATTTAACCTAGAATATCTGGAAGAGACAATGCAAAGAATCCCACAAAGCAAAATGAATAAGTTGTTCATAGGGATCAATTAATTGTAATGCCTGTATGATTGAATTATAGGTGAAGTCCAAACTACTTGGATTATTCGAAGTGGTTGAGTTAAGCGAATAAAATAAATGAGGAAAATTGAGGCGATTGGATAAAATGAATGCGTAACGCACTGACTAAAGCCGCGTGTCTGATCATCAACAACAGATATAAGGTTAAAAGAAGCTGTATGTGCAGATTTATACAAAGTCTACTTTTTGCCCGAACTTTAAAACTGATCAAATAAAGTCTTAATAAATGTTTGTTAAACTATCCGTAGAAGTTTTTCTATTATATGCTGCATTGGAAATAGCGCTCAATATACCAAACTTTTAGTTCCAAAATAATGATCAACGCTGTTCACTGATTTGTTCTTTAATCTTGAAAGTCAGTCTTGCAGAAAGTTAATAATCTAACAAAGGAAACATTTTTGCAATATAAATGACGCACATATATGAATGAGTGATATTTGTCCATCAAAACAGTGAACAGTTGTATGAGCTTCGAGTTGGCTCCAGTTCTGACGTTCGCATTTTACCCTAAAGCGAAGTTAACTTTCCCATCAATATGATTGCTTCAAACTGGAAAAAAAATTTAAATTAATGTTGATGCTGAAAAGCACTATTTTATACACGACTTTTTGTTTAATACTTAACAAATAAATTTAATTTTACACTAAAATGAACAAACGATATTTTATTTTAATAGTAACTTCCACGCAATTCTCTAAATTATTTCAACCCTACATATGAATTAATAATCATATGTTTTTGAATGACATATACATATATATATTTTTGATCGAAATCCCATTGCTCCAGTTTCGTCATATATGAACTAGATTTCACTTGCATATCAAGTAATACCGCTCTTAAAGACATCATTGGCTTATCCGACAGCCAATCGCTCACCACTTTACATAAGCAAATTCATTCTCACTGAAAAAACATCTCTGTTTCTATTTAAACGACTTATGCCTGCCTCGTCTCGGAATCTGAGAAATTTATCAGCACAGCGTTTCAAAGATGTTCAGCTCAGTTCACTTAACCAGGATTCTCAAATCACCAAGTCACATCGAGCTTAAAATGGACTTCCAGAACTCTTTACACAAACTTGGTACTTGAGCGTCACTGTGACAGAAACTGCATTTTCTCCTATAGCACCATCACCGCCATGAGGCTAGAAATATAGAGGAATAGAAGTACCTTCATTCACAGTGTTCAAGAGGTACTATGGGACTATGCGCGTGTATTTTGGTACAGTGCACTAGAGTACCAATGCTGAACAAAGAATTACCATGCCAATTCAACACGTACGCTCAATCAAGTTGAGAGAAATTACTTAATTAATTTCGAGAGCCATCTCATACTGGGTGATTTGGCAATAGAGGTGACTGACAGAGGATAAGTCATAGCGTATTCTTGTAGCAATCTGCAACGTTTGCTTGCGTATACGTAGGATGCACATTCACATTGCTCATGGCAAGCTAGACATTTGTTGAACTGAGTGAATAATTTCTTGCATGTATGAGTGCGTGCTTGTGTGCGTGTATGGGCTTCGTCGAATAGTCTACTGCGACCATAAGCATACTTTTCTCCATCATGTTCTATTTTGTTTAAATTGAAGTCTGCTTCTCAATCATTATCATACATTAACTGTGTGTCCTTCTTCCTATGGCACTAGAGACAATCTACTTTCACTCTAGGTCACATTTAGCTACTTGGTCTAAAGTCGAAGATATGCTATTTGCAGTTTGCGTATGCATTTCTTTAATCCATTGCAGCCTTGGTTGCTTCAATCCCTTATTCAAGCACTCAATCGCTGAACAACTGTGCACAAACTATTACTCTTGGTTAATAATGATTGCACGTATAAAATTACTTTCAAAATGCATACGCAAAAATTTGCGTATAAGTGAGGCAACAGACCACAATAGCACGCATCACTGCCATACGAAAACTTCATAAATCAATACTTACATACACATATTACAATATCTCACTTACTTACTTACCTACTTGCTTGCAGGCAAGGTCACTGGAATTGCATCCACTCACACAGCACCACCACCATCGCTAATTCACTACTGCATGAGGCTAAAAATAAGTTATCTCGGTAGTTCTTTTACTCACTGTGTGTATTGTCGCGAGGTGCACGACAATAACAAAGCTGAACATGGAGTTCCTATGTCCACTCAGCACACAGGCTCAATAAACTTAAGGAGACAAACCTAACTTCGGCCGTCTTTTCATATAAGGAATTATTTCAACGTCATAGAGATGAACCACTTACAATGCCGGCGACATTTGCTGTGTATACGCTTGTTTTGTATTGACTTAATTCATGGCATTATTCACTTTGCTCAAGGTGCATTTGTTGAATTGAGGGAATATTTCCTCACGGCTTTGTGCGTGTGTACTTCGTTGAATTGTCCACTGCGCGCATGCGCATATTTAGCGAGTCGCCTCGATGGTATGCTGTTGCTGCTGTTGTTGTTGTTGTACAACGTTTTTGCGAGTAAATTCTATTAAGTTACCCAATTGTTTTAATTCTGCGTTAAATATGTACGCCATTCCTACATCTTTTATTGCTCTAAATTATGCGCAAACAAACAGTGAGCAATTAATTAGCACTAATACAATTGCAGCTATTATTTCCTTCAAATTTAAATTAATGATACAATATTATTCAAATTAATATACTTTCATATCTTGAAACAATTATTCGCTATGCATCTGGAGACATTACGAAAACAACTTAAATTTATGATGACTGGAAAAGCTCGCGTTGTCACTATTCACATCTCATGAAATTATATCTTACAACACTTTCTTTATTGACACAATATTCAACTTAATCGATGATGCAACGTTAACTTAGAGAGACATTGGTCATTTCTGACAATAAATATGTTAATATTTCTTAATCATAGATTACACCAGTTACTTCTTCTTTTTTATTATTGGCTCCTGATTGGCATTTTAACTGGCTGCAAAGAATCTCCAATGTGGTCAATTCACTTGTCAAATTTTATTCTGCCAAGTTTTCGTGAAGTGTTAGATTTCTGTGTTGGCATCTGCTTGAGTGAAGTGTTGTTGGTTGCTGATACGAAATGCTTCTCTCCTTACCAACATCCGTGTCAGCATTTACGTTAAATCGAGTATTAATGGCTCACTATTTTCTTTGTTCGACCCCTTTTAATCGTGATAAACTTAACCACTCTCTAGTTCTTGACCATTTTAAAAGTATTTCATACAAAAAATATGGCAAAATATGTTCAGTTGTTTATATTTTATGATTAAATTGTGCGCTTCTCTCTTCGATTAACCTGATATAGCAATTAAACAAAATGTCAAATGCGCTATCAACAAGATTCAGTGTAACAGTAATAAAACAGAACAGAATTAGACTAGATGAAATTGCATAGTGTAAAAAACGCAGTATTAGATATGGATTCAGGAATTGCTTAAAACTAAATTAGGAGATCGTCTCCGAAATCTAACGCTTCGAAAAAATGTCAAGTACGTTGGCTCTAATAAGTACTGGAGTGTATTTAGGTAATATATATATGTACGTAATTTATTCCATGTTGAATGACATGTTTGGAAACTTTATTTGTCATAAGTAAGTGCCATGACAAACAAAATCGAATGAAAACGCCGTTCTAAATTTTTCACTTATATAATGATAAACAAAGGCCCGATGCAGAGATGGATGCTAAATAAAGTGAAAAGTGACATGATGCGGTTAGACACAATTTAAAAAATAGAAATCTTTGACAAATCGTATGAATTACACATTTTTACATTAAATAAGAAGTTTTGGATAATGTGTTAGCCTCTTAGACCACTCCCAACTACTAATCAACAAAGAATGTGACAATGGTAAATTGATTGCCATATTAAGATATAAAGAATAGTTTTCTATACTAGGTCTTGATCTGAAACATCAGAACATGAACCACTTTGGATAAATGCAAGAAATGCAGACGGTTAAAGTCATGAAATTAAAATTATTCTGCTATCCATCATTAGTGTAAAATTAACAGATGTTATCGACTGTTCAACTAGTTTACGCTCACATGGGTACGCAAACCGCAGATCTTTCTCGATTTCAGTGTTAATATACTTATTCTACTGAATTTTATAACCAATAGTCATATTTTGGACAGAAATCATTTAATCTCACCATCGTGCACAGTAAGATTTATCTTCAATGGGCATTTCCTAAGTTAACCTATCTCGAATACTGGCATTTCACCAATGTTCAGAACGGTTTGTAGGTGCATAGATCACAGTCCACCACAGTCTGAACCCTTATACAGAAACCATGGATCTTTCTATTGGCATTCTTGCTGCGTGCCATAGACAATTTTGATGAACTATATCTTTAAGAAAAGACGATTATCCTCATCACAATTACATTTTTCTTATCGTCAGACTACGTTTGCTTCTGTGTTGAGAATTCGGCGAGTCGAAGAGGATCTCTATTACCAATACTTGGAATGCAGATTTAAATTTGCGCCAAGCTCTCTCCCAAGACCAAAACTCTTTACCCCCAAATATTCATAAACAATTCAATTCACCTTATACATAAATTCTCAAAAGACCTTTGTGTATTCAAGCTGACTGACTGTGGCTGTTTACCTTAATATGTTTTCTTTGAGTGATCTGCATGGTTGCTGACACGAAAAGCTTCACAAATATCTCGTCTCACTTCCGACCCCCGAGTCAGCGCTTATGTTAAACTGAATAGTAATTGCTCCTATTTGTTTTATGGGATCCATTTTAACCGAACCCACTTGATCACTCTCTAGCATTTAACAATTTTAAAATATTTTGAAAATAATTTAAAGCTACCTCGTGTCAACCGCTGACATCTTCAACCAACTTTTACGCTTGCGTATTGTCAAATTTGTACCGCATTTTACATTCAAATTCGATAAGGCAGGTTAGATGCGCAGAAACGTAATAGGTCGATACATTGCAAATCTCATAATTAAATTACTGCCATCATTGTTTGCCGAATATTTTAGAAATTGGACTTGAGAAGGTGATAGCAAAGCATTGTATTTATACATTCAATTGCATGGAAGACGTATACCACTGCGGTGTATGTCTGAGCTTAATAAAGAAAGAATGATTATCACTTTATTTGCGTTTGTCTCGCTGCAATTAACTGTCGTCTTGGTAACCAGGTGGTTTAAATTTGCTTGATTCAACTTGTTCGATAATCGTGACACCACCATATGGGAAAACGGAACCCCTAATATTTGTTGCAGATGGCAAAAGGATAAGTGTGAATAGGAACGAAATAATCTATTTGTTTGTGTTTTAATTCTATTATGGAGTCGTGAATTATAGGAAAATAGCATGAAGTCACGCGCTTAAAATTTTCGAAAGCTTATGCTTTGCTTATTGAAATCAAGGAAATCAAACGACATCTTTTGAAGTCTTGAGGGCGTGAGTACACAACACGTGCAACTTCACCATAGCAAATTGGATCAAAACGAGAACTCCTGGACTCATAACATTATGTTGCCTCCGCTCTAAATCACATCATTGACCTTCCCAGTTTTATTACACACAAATTTCACCGGTTTCTCGATACAGTTAGGTGATTAATGGAAGTGGAAATCAAAAGCAATCGATTTTGCCTCTGTTTTTCTACGTTTTGCAACTCAAAACATGTGAACATCAAACACAAATTTTTAAATAATGTCAGTGATAAATGAAATTTAATTTCACGGTAAGCATTACACTTCGCAACCGTAATGGTGTTGACTACAGCAAATTGGAATAAGTCATGTCTGAACCAAGATTGAAAGCAACTTTTCATCCCAAAATAAGCGTGGAACAAATTTTACTTATCACTACTCAATTTTTAATTTCTTGCTAGCAGTCGAATTACGCAGTAGTTGGTGGAATGAAAGCTACTATTGCGCTAATGATAGAGAAAAGCGCTTGATTAAGTGAAGATCTAAAGGTGCTTTTCATTGAAATTTTTTTCATATTCATAATATTATGTCAAGTCTTCTCAACCCCCCTGTTGGAATGAGGGTAGCGATTTACCTACCTTCGCTCACACCATCTTTTGCCTTATCAAACAAATAGTGGAAAAGGATTGAAGAAGTAGACGTATACTTTTATCGATTATGATAGCCCGCGAATAACCAATCAAGAAATGGTTACATAATAAGTACTTGCTCTATGCTGCCAAGTATTGCATATATTTAACAAGATTTGAGAATTCTGTTGAAAGTGTACAAATTGAATTCATATATTGATTGGATTAAGATTTCTCACATGTTATCCCAGACCTCATTTGTGCACTGATATTCGTGGCGGGATAATTCCAATTGATTCATATTTATCTGATAAGCTTTGGGATGCAGAGACAATTTTCTCATCGACCATTCCTGTAGATTGGTGGGAGTATTCAAATTATTTCCTTTACTTACTTACAACGCGTCCACCACTTGTTGTCACATTAACACTCCACTTTATCGATTTGTTAATAGTTTGTTCTACAAACACCGTGGTGTGATAAGGGTAATTGTAGCATAGGGGTGAAATAATGTAAAGCCTCTTTTAACAAACATGTTTAAAGTGTCATATATAGAGCACTAAAGTAACAAACAAAAGCTAATTGGACTAAGAAATATTGGAAATACCCCATTTTTTATGATTCAACGTGCACACAACTCAGATGGTGGTAACGAGAGGGGATATTTGAGCATCATTTTGTGCCAAAAGCCAAAAGCTTTAAAGTCCAAACCCATGACTATTTGAATTTCAGACTATTGAGCTCGCCAGTTTCGTTTAGGTCGATTTCAATCTAATAGAAAAAAGTGCATCCGTTTTTATTCGCAAAATCATATTCGTTATAGGCTCGAATTAAAATGATCACATCAAACAGCCCGAGTGTCGATCTGAATCATTCCTACAGATGAATTAACAAAAGGTCATAACAGGTGATCTCTTCTCCATAAACTGCCAATTAGTGCGTATTTTATCTTTCCATTATTCTAGTAATGTCCAAGCAATTCAGAATCTACTCTTTACAACCACAGCGAACAATTTTGATAAGGAAAATTAAATTGATGCTTTATTTCATGGAAATTATCAAAATGATTTAATTCAATTTAACTGAGTATTAACCATTTAAAAATTAATCAATAATGATAATTAATTTAGGGTTTTTCATTGTTAAAGTTTTAATTTTCCATAGTTCTCTAGTCAGAGCGTGAGTTGAACTCCAAGATAAGAGGTTTCGGTTTGTCAGCTTTTACATAACTCACAAATTAAATGAAATCGTTAAAACACTTTACAGGGCATCAGTCACTAAATTTACGCATAGCATTTACATAAATTATCATTTACTGTAATTAAATGATCAGATCAACCTTTTCAACTCAGAACAGATTTGCTCACTTTGAAAGGAGACCTCTAATAGAAATCTTACTAGCTAGGGCTACCATCACAATATGGCTAGGAACAGCCAAAATGCTTCAGAATATTATTTGCTTTGTCATGGGCATCAGCAACAAATCATATGTTGCAAGTACTCTGCTTGCGTCAAACTCATCTACTGAATATTATATAGTAAAACAAATATGACAAGTGGGAGAAAAGAGTGGTTTGGTATTGGCTGAGGGAATATCCTTCCACCTAAATAGCGTCAAATACCTAGGGTAAATTAATTCGCCAGTGGAAAACTCTGCAATGTTTTGTTTTAGTAAATTGTTTTCATCACTCAATAAATAATTGTATATGAAATATTTGCGACCTGTGAGGTGTTAAATACAAAACTCAACATAAAAAGGAACTTCTATGGTCGTTGTCCGCGTATTGGATAAGCTAAGCTTTTCTATTTTCTAAATCATCAATACTAAATGAACGTGTTCCACGGTATACGTCTGTTTCTTCTGTTCCGCAAGACTTACCATCTAGGAGAATCCGACATAGCGGTTTCTGAAAATAGTCAAGGCTTATTAAGTAGTCAATCCTCTACAAGTCTACTTCGAAATCAATTCACTTCGTATATTTTTGTCGTATTTGTTCGTCATCGTTTAAGTCAAAACGAATAAATTAATACATTTCTTCTTTTAAGAATTAATTAAGGACTGCATTTCGACAATGTCTCGCCAAAAGTTGGAATATTTTACTTCAGGATCTATTTACTCAAACGTATGTCACACGTTTCCATAAGTAATAATAAATTGAATTCGGTTACTTTAGTTTATGCATTTTAAAATAGATCGGTTAAAATTATCAATTTATTCATTTGTAATGCTTACCGTGAAATTAAATTTCATTTATCACTGACATTATCTAAAAATTTCTGTTTGGTGTACACATATTTTGAGTTTGTAATTCCTTCTCCAACCACTCTCTGAAAATCAATATGCAGTGTAACTTAATTGCAGAAAACGTCGACTATTCCGAATAACAATAATAAATTGTAAGGTGTAAAAATTCAGTCAATGAAAAAAATTTAGTTTACGTCATTTACTTGATATTGTGAATGGCTGGCAATTTTGATTGAGCAATACTTTGACACGGAATTGCTAAACGTAGACAAACAAAGGCAAAATCAATTGCTCTTGATTTCCATCTCCCTAACTCTCTCACCTAACTGTATCGTGAAACCGGTCCAATTTGCGTGCAACAAAACTGGGAAGGTCAATGCTGTGATTTAGAGCTAAGGAAATATGATGTGATGGCGTAATAAACTTTTGCTTTAATCCAATTCGCTATAATGAAGTTGCACGTGTTTAAGTCAAGGTCAGTTTAACAACAAAGTCATTGAAATTGGAAAATGAGAACAAACTTTTGCATTTAATCACATCAGGTGTCACGCCTAAATCCAATAGTTCTTCCATTCAGAATTGGAAATAATTAAGGATAATATGTATAAGGTATATATAAGTGATATACCTCTTTTAGTCCAATATGCCGTAACCGCTAAGCGTGATCGCTCGTTGAAAATGCAAGAAATGTGCAATGTACCATATTTGTTCGATTATACACCAAAGTGTAATCTAATTGATGTTTCTCCTCGTTCTTCGTAAAGTTAAACCCGTTTAAGTCGCATATACGTGTCACGGAACAACTGAATTAGGAAAATTAACAGCTACAGCTTGTGAAGAATCAAAAGAATGGGAGGCTGGAAGTACTAATTAATGGTAATGGCAACGTGCACATACTTTTCTCATTAGTTATTCGAACTCAAAAGTCATTAAAGAGAAGGATGTTAGAGATTTGTCAGAAAGCTAAGACAATGTGAAAGAGTGAAGTGGGTAACCATTTTGTCGAGAAAATTTGATATGAGGCATTGAGAGTGATAAAGGATTTAAGAAATGGAAGATAAATCGAAATTTTTTTATCTATTCATAAGTAAGAATATTAATTGAACGATGAAGTTATTATTATGAAGTAGCGGTTCGTAGAGTGAGAAAAATAAAGTTCACAATTTGGAAAAGCAAATGATGGTGAGATGTTGGGTGGTGAGTTGTACATCAAAAATGTTTGCACATAGCAGGAATCTTCTTTGACCCCTCCCTTCATTATTTTACGCAAATTAATATGGCTCCTATATGTACGCTCGCCTATTGTTGAGTTCAATCGAAGTTGGATGATAGAAGAGTTCCTGTTTTGTGGTAAATCCTGGAATTACTACGCTGTTATTTGTGTCCAAAAGATTAATCGACATTAATTGATCGTATTGCGTTTGTGTGCGGTTTAAAATAGAGTTTATTACCTGGATTTACAAGAAGGGCAGTTGAAATTATCAAAATATTCATCCGCATTTAACCTAGAATATCTGGAAGAGACAATGCAAAGAATCCCATAAAGCAAAATGAATAAGTTGTTCATAGGGATCAATTAATTGTAATGCCTGTATGATTGAATTATAGGTGAAGTCCAAACTACTTGGATTATTCGAAGTGGTTGAGTTAAGCGAATAAAATAAATGAGGAAAATTGAGGCGATTGGATAAAATGAATGCGTAACGCACTGACTAAAGCCGCGTGTCTGATCATCAACAACAGATATAAGGTTAAAAGAAGCTGTATGTGCAGATTTATACAAAGTCTACTTTTTGCCCGAACTTTAAAAACTGATCAAATAAAGTCTTAATAAATGTTTGTTAAACTATCCGTAGAAGTTTTTCTATTATATGCTGCATTGGAAATAGCGCTCAATATACCAAACTTTTAGTTCCAAAATAATGATCAACGCTGTTCACTGATTTGTTCTTTAATCTTGAAAGTCAGTCTTGCAGAAAGTTAATAATCTAACAAAGGAAACATTTTTGCAATATAAATGACGCACATATATGAATGAGTGATATTTGTCCATCAAAACAGTGAACAGTTGTATGAGCTTCGAGTTGGCTCCAGTTCTGACGTTCGCATTTTACCCTAAAGCGAAGTTAACTTTCCCATCAATATGATTGCTTCAAACTGGAAAAAAAATTTAAATTAATGTTGATGCTGAAAAGCACTATTTTATACACGACTTTTTGTTTAATACTTAACAAATAAATTTAATTTTACACTAAAATGAACAAACGATATTTTATTTTAATAGTAACTTCCACGCAATTCTCTAAATTATTTCAACCCTACATATGAATTAATAATCATATGTTTTTGAATGACATATACATATATATATTTTTGATCGAAATCCCATTGCTCCAGTTTCGTCATATATGAACTAGATTTCACTTGCATATCAAGTAATACCGCTCTTAAAGACATCATTGGCTTATCCGACAGCCAATCGCTCACCACTTTACATAAGCAAATTCATTCTCACTGAAAAAACATCTCTGTTTCTATTTAAACGACTTATGCCTGCCTCGTCTCGGAATCTGAGAAATTTATCAGCACAGCGTTTCAAAGATGTTCAGCTCAGTTCACTTAACCAGGATTCTCAAATCACCAAGTCACATCGAGCTTAAAATGGACTTCCAGAACTCTTTACACAAACTTGGTACTTGAGCGTCACTGTGACAGAAACTGCATTTTCTCCTATAGCACCATCACCGCCATGAGGCTAGAAATATAGAGGAATAGAAGTACCTTCATTCACAGTGTTCAAGAGGTACTATGGGACTATGCGCGTGTATTTTGGTACAGTGCACTAGAGTACCAACGCTGAACAAAGAATTACCATGCCAATTCAACACGTACGCTCAATCAAGTTGAGAAAAATTACTTGATTAATTTCGAGAGCCATCTCATACTGGGAGATTTGGCAATTGACGTGACTGACAGAGGATAAGTCATAGCGCATTCTTGTAACAATCTGCAACATTTACTTACATATACGTAGGATGCACATTCACATTGCTCATGGCAAGCTAGACATTTGTTGAACTGAGTGAATAATTTCTCGCATGTATGAGTGCGTGCTTGTGTGCGTGTATGGGCTTCGTCGAATAGTCTACTGCGACCATAAGCATACTTTTCTCCATCATGTTCTATTTTGTTTAAATTGAAGTCTGCTTCTCAATCATTATCATACATTAACTGTGTGTCCTTCTTCCTATGGCACTAGAGACAATCTACTTTCACTCTAGGTCACATTTAGCTACTTGGTCTAAAGTCGAAGATATGCTATTTGCAGTTTGCGTATGCATTTCTTTAATCCATTGCAGCCTTGGTTGCTTCAATCCCTTATTCAAGCACTCAATCGCTGAACAACTGTGCACAAACTATTACTCTTGGTTAATAATGATTGCACGTATAAAATTACTTTCAAAATGCATACGCAAAAATTTGCGTATAAGTGAGGCAACAGACCACAATAGCACGCATCACTGCCACACGAAAACTTCATAAATCAATACTTACATACACATATTGCAATATCTCACTTACTTACTTACCTACTTGCTTGCAGGCAAGGTCACTGGAATTGCATCCACTCACACAGCACCACCACCATCGCTAATTCACTACTGCATGAGGCTAAAAATAAGTTATCTCGGTAGTTCTTTTACTCACTGTGTGTATTGTCGCGAGGTGCACGACAATAACAAAGCTGAACATGGAGTTCCTATGTCCACTCAGCACACAGGCTCAATAAACTTAAGGAGACAAACCTAACTTCGGCCGTCTTTTCATATAAGGGAATTATTTCAACGTCATAGAGATGAACCACTTACAATGCCGGCGACATTTGCTGTGTATACGCTTGTTTTGTATTGACTTAATTCATGGCATTATTCACTTTGCTCAAGGTGCATTTGTTGAATTGAGGGAATATTTCCTCACGGCTTTGTGCGTGTGTACTTCGTTGAATTGTCCACTGCGCGCATGCGCATATTTAGCGAGTCGCCTCGATGGTATGCTGTTGCTGCTGTTGTTGTTGTTGTACAACGTTTTTGCGAGTAAATTCTATTAAGTTACCCAATTGTTTTAATTCTGCGTTAAATATGTACGCCATTCCTACATCTTTTATTGCTCTAAATTATGCGCAAACAAACAGTGAGCAATTAATTAGCACTAATACAATTGCAGCTATTATTTCCTTCAAATTTAAATTAATGATACAATATTATTCAAATTAATATACTTTCATATCTTGAAACAATTATTCGCTATGCATCTGGAGACATTACGAAAACAACTTAAATTTATGATGACTGGAAAAGCTCGCGTTGTCACTATTCACATCTCATGAAATTATATCTTACAACACTTTCTTTATTGACACAATATTCAACTTAATCGATGATGCAACGTTAACTTAGAGAGACATTGGTCATTTCTGACAATAAATATGTTAATATTTCTTAATCATAGATTACACCAGTTACTTCTTCTTTTTTATTATTGGCTCCTGATTGGCATTTTAACTGGCTGCAAAGAATCTCCAATGTGGTCAATTCACTTGTCAAATTTTATTCTGCCAAGTTTTCGTGAAGTGTTAGATTTCTGTGTTGGCATCTGCTTGAGTGAAGTGTTGTTGGTTGCTGATACGAAATGCTTCTCTCCTTACCAACATCCGTGTCAGCATTTACGTTAAATCGAGTATTAATGGCTCACTATTTTCTTTGTTCGACCCCTTTTAATCGTGATAAACTTAACCACTCTCTAGTTCTTGACCATTTTAAAAGTATTTCATACAAAAAATATGGCAAAATATGTTCAGTTGTTTATATTTTATGATTAAATTGTGCGCTTCTCTCTTCGATTAACCTGATATAGCAATTAAACAAAATGTCAAATGCGCTATCAACAAGATTCAGTGTAACAGTAATAAAACAGAACAGAATTAGACTAGATGAAATTGCATAGTGTAAAAAACGCAGTATTAGATATGGATTCAGGAATTGCTTAAAACTAAATTAGGAGATCGTCTCCGAAATCTAACGCTTCGAAAAAATGTCAAGTACGTTGGCTCTAATAAGTACTGGAGTGTATTTAGGTAATATATATATGTACGTAATTTATTCCATGTTGAATGACATGTTTGGAAACTTTATTTGTCATAAGTAAGTGCCATGACAAACAAAATCGAATGAAAACGCCGTTCTAAATTTTTCACTTATATAATGATAAACAAAGGCCCGATGCAGAGATGGATGCTAAATAAAGTGAAAAGTGACATGATGCGGTTAGACACAATTTAAAAAATAGAAATCTTTGACAAATCGTATGAATTACACATTTTTACATTAAATAAGAAGTTTTGGATAATGTGTTAGCCTCTTAGACCACTCCCAACTACTAATCAACAAAGAATGTGACAATGGTAAATTGATTGCCATATTAAGATATAAAGAATAGTTTTCTATACTAGGTCTTGATCTGAAACATCAGAACATGAACCACTTTGGATAAATGCAAGAAATGCAGACGGTTAAAGTCATGAAATTAAAATTATTCTGCTATCCATCATTAGTGTAAAATTAACAGATGTTATCGACTGTTCAACTAGTTTACGCTCACATGGGTACGCAAACCGCAGATCTTTCTCGATTTCAGTGTTAATATACTTATTCTACTGAATTTTATAACCAATAGTCATATTTTGGACAGAAATCATTTAATCTCACCATCGTGCACAGTAAGATTTATCTTCAATGGGCATTTCCTAAGTTAACCTATCTCGAATACTGGCATTTCACCAATGTTCAGAACGGTTTGTAGGTGCATAGATCACAGTCCACCACAGTCTGAACCCTTATACAGAAACCATGGATCTTTCCATTGGCATTCTTGCTGCGTGCCATAGACAATTTTGATGAACTATATCTTTAAGAAAAGACGATTATCCTCATCACAATTACATTTTTCTTATCGTCAGACTACGTTTGCTTCTGTGTTGAGAATTCGGCGAGTCGAAGAGGATCTCTATTACCAATACTTGGAATGCAGATTTAAATTTGCGCCAAGCTCTCTCCCAAGACCAAAACTCTTTACCCCAAATATTCATAAACAATTCAATTCACCTTATACATAAATTCTCAAAAGACCTTTGTGTATTCAAGCTGACTGACTGTGGCTGTTTACCTTAATATGTTTTCTTTGAGTGATCTGCATGGTTGCTGACACGAAAAGCTTCACAAATATCTCGTCTCACTTCCGACCCCCGAGTCAGCGCTTATGTTAAACTGAATAGTAATTGCTCCTATTTGTTTTATGGGATCCATTTTAACCGAACCCACTTGATCACTCTCTAGCATTTAACAATTTTAAAATATTTTGAAAATAATTTAAAGCTACCTCGTGTCAACCGCTGACATCTTCAACCAACTTTTACGCTTGCGTATTGTCAAATTTGTACCGCATTTTACATTCAAATTCGATAAGGCAGGTTAGATGCGCAGAAACGTAATAGGTCGATACATTGCAAATCTCATAATTAAATTACTGCCATCATTGTTTGCCGAATATTTTAGAAATTGGACTTGAGAAGGTGATAGCAAAGCATTGTATTTATACATTCAATTGCATGGAAGACGTATACCACTGCGGTGTATGTCTGAGCTTAATAAAGAAAGAATGATTATCACTTTATTTGCGTTTGTCTCGCTGCAATTAACTGTCGTCTTGGTAACCAGGTGGTTTAAATTTGCTTGATTCAACTTGTTCGATAATCGTGACACCACCATATGGGAAAACGGAACCCCTAATATTTGTTGCAGATGGCAAAAGGATAAGTGTGAATAGGAACGAAATAATCTATTTGTTTGTGTTTTAATTCTATTATGGAGTCGTGAATTATAGGAAAATAGCATGAAGTCACGCGCTTAAAATTTTCGAAAGCTTATGCTTTGCTTATTGAAATCAAGGAAATCAAACGACATCTTTTGAAGTCTTGAGGGCGTGAGTACACAACACGTGCAACTTCACCATAGCAAATTGGATCAAAACGAGAACTCCTGGACTCATAACATTATGTTGCCTCCGCTCTAAATCACATCATTGACCTTCCCAGTTTTATTACACACAAATTTCACCGGTTTCTCGATACAGTTAGGTGATTAATGGAAGTGGAAATCAAAAGCAATCGATTTTGCCTCTGTTTTTCTACGTTTTGCAACTCAAAACATGTGAACATCAAACACAAATTTTTAAATAATGTCAGTGATAAATGAAATTTAATTTCACGGTAAGCATTACACTTCGCAACCGTAATGGTGTTGACTACAGCAAATTGGAATAAGTCATGTCTGAACCAAGATTGAAAGCAACTTTTCATCCCAAAATAAGCGTGGAACAAATTTTACTTATCACTACTCAATTTTTAATTTCTTGCTAGCAGTCGAATTACGCAGTAGTTGGTGGAATGAAAGCTACTATTGCGCTAATGATAGAGAAAAGCGCTTGATTAAGTGAAGATCTAAAGGTGCTTTTCATTGAAATTTTTTTCATATTCATAATATTATGTCAAGTCTTCTCAACCCCCCTGTTGGAATGAGGGTAGCGATTTACCTACCTTCGCTCACACCATCTTTTGCCTTATCAAACAAATAGTGGAAAAGGATTGAAGAAGTAGACGTATACTTTTATCGATTATGATAGCCCGCGAATAACCAATCAAGAAATGGTTACATAATAAGTACTTGCTCTATGCTGCCAAGTATTGCATATATTTAACAAGATTTGAGAATTCTGTTGAAAGTGTACAAATTGAATTCATATATTGATTGGATTAAGATTTCTCACATGTTATCCCAGACCTCATTTGTGCACTGATATTCGTGGCGGGATAATTCCAATTGATTCATATTTATCTGATAAGCTTTGGGATGCAGAGACAATTTTCTCATCGACCATTCCTGTAGATTGGTGGGAGTATTCAAATTATTTCCTTTACTTACTTACAACGCGTCCACCACTTGTTGTCACATTAACACTCCACTTTATCGATTTGTTAATAGTTTGTTCTACAAACACCGTGGTGTGATAAGGGTAATTGTAGCATAGGGGTGAAATAATGTAAAGCCTCTTTTAACAAACATGTTTAAAGTGTCATATATAGAGCACTAAAGTAACAAACAAAAGCTAATTGGACTAAGAAATATTGGAAATACCTCATTTTTTATGATTCAACGTGCACACAACTCAGATGGTGGTAACGAGAGGGGATATTTGAGCATCATTTTGTGCCAAAAGCCTACTACTCCGGTCAACATCAGTCAACACTGAACTATTTAAGTTGCATTTTGAGTGCATATTAAGAGGGCTTCATTAATTTAGCTTATTACTTATCATTAAAATGCGCTAATAGTTGGACCACTTTAAAGAATTCTTATGCATATTGCAATTTATATATTTTAATTGAATGCATATTGCCAATCATTTTTCACTGGATCAATTAGCAAACCTGTACAAACGAAATATTGGCAAGTAATTATTAGGTCTAGAATTTTGATCACGCCGTTTTTCAAAAGTTGGTGGTAGTAGCTGGCAGTATTTGGAATATATTAATCGCAGATTTCGAACATTTTGTTTTGGCGTGGTAAATATAATCATACTTTGATATGACTTAATTTGTGTTTGTATAATAATAAAATGTTTTATGAAATATGTCCGAATTTGAACCGAATTCTCGTGATTTGCTGGAACTATTGCTTTTTAATTACAGTATGTAAAAAACTGCAGACTGGCTGAGTCTCACCGAATTATCTCAGATACTTATGGTAAAAAGGCTATTAGTGAAAGAATGTATCGGCAGGAATGGTATAAACGTTTAAAAAGGTGAGAAGTGATCTTGATGTCAACGAAGAGGGTTGAAAATTTAAGGAAAAATTGAGGGTGAAAGTTGTTGAAGATGCAGAATTGGAGGCGAACTGTGTCAAAATGAAACAGGTGGAAATGATTGAGAAAGAAGGATTTTGGGCACCCTATGAGTTTAAACCAAGAGATATCGAGCGACGTTTGTTTACTGAACACTATTTTAGATTATCTTAATGCATTGGAAATAGGAGATTACAATCCTGTTCTAAGATACGGTCTGGACTGCCAAGTGATTATTTAATGTCAGATCTATAATGCTTTGGTTAATGCAACCAGCAAATCAAAATGTGTTTCCAAATTTATGAAATTTATGGATTTATTTATTTTATTTATTTATTTGAGCTTCCCTTTTAAGCCTTAACTATATCCTAAAACCTCTACATCAGATTCTTCCGTTTGAAAAGACTCTCATACATAGCTAAGTTACATCAAAGCTATAGAGGAAATGAATGTATCATAAAGGTCACTTATATTTGAGTTGTCTTGTGGTATCAATGCAACGACTGGAAGCTTAGTCATTATCAACATAACGGTTTGATAAAGCAAAAGTAGTCTTTCGATCGGTATTTGTCTGTGTGTTCTGCGCACTCATGATCGTGATAAATCCATGCTCGAAGTTGAACGGCCGCACCTTCAAACCCTCTTTGTGTGCCCTACATTTTTCCAAAGACTTTCACTGCTCTTTGCTGCCACTTACTTATTTTCTTTTAATTATTTAGACAATAACATAAGGGTTTAATTGAAAATTTATTGGTCTAAAATGATTTTAACAAATACAATTTGTAATAAACGTTATAAAGTAAACAAATTTAAGTTGTTTATTGCTTTTGATGCAAAGTGTGTATGATGTATATGATCAAATAGGGATTGGCAAGTGACGTCTACATCATAAATCCGTTATATTTTGATCAGAGTATTTTCTATCACACTTTAATAGTTTTACTTTATAAAGTTCACTTCAGAACAAAACGATTTTTAATGTAATTACATCTGTCACCGTCCAATATTTAAAAATAACGCATATATGAAGATCATATTAGGCTAACAAATATGTAAAATCACCAAATTTATATTTCAATCTCATCGATCTCCACTATAGAAAAGGTGTGGGATTTTCGTAAAGCATTTTCTTTTAACATTCCTGAACACCACTCCACCGGAAGCCAACACAGAAATCTGGCACTCCAAAGAAAGCGCCAAAGTCAGCAGTCAAAGGAGGAATCATATTTGTTGCATTTCCTTTAAAGTGCTAACGATGGCCTAAAGGTGGATTCTCCAGATTTGTGGTGCAATAGTAGCTTTCATTCCGTCAAATAGTGCGTTATTCGACTGCTAAAATGAGAATCTTTGAAAAAGTTGACTTGATCAATTTTAAGGTGACAATAAGATTAACAATCTTAATTTTACGTTCGATTTAAATCATTGCTTCAACATTTAGTCATCAAATATTACTCCATTCCCCACCCTTCAACCAAAACAGGAGTGATGGTAGCCCATCTGTCATTCGTGTTGAAAAAAATATTTAAAACTTTATGAATTATAATAAGAGTCAATTGTAAAGCAATTAATTGTTTATTTCCCAAAGAATAAAGCATAATTTCCTCAATAAATCGTCGCGTAAGATTTTATTGTGCCTCATATTAAAATTCAATTTTCTACGAATAAAATTATCATAAATACTAGCAGAATTTAGTAGAATAGTTGCAATGAAGACATAAAGGGGTAAATATTAACGGCTTTCATAATGCATTCTTTTCAAGTACTTTCAATGCTGTCTTTCTTTAAATATTTGTTTTACTGCATAATATTCACTAGACGATTTAGTTAGAAACAAAGCGTTAGAAGAACGTTCATATTAGCTGCTGAGCTTGACAAAGTCTTTAAACTTTTTCATCATAACTGCTAATTGGCTCAATTCATCATTTCAATTAACTTTTGGATATTCTTAAAATCACGTCAGGCCCTCTCAACCCATCGGTTAGAATGAGGCTGGCACTTTTCTTACGTTCGTCTCTGAAATAGATTTCTCTTTTCTTTGAGTTATTACTAAACACTGAGCAAAGTTAGAATAGTGCGTACTATTAACAAACCTGCTGAAGCTGAGAAAGAAGCTTTACAATTTCGTATGAGCATTTTCGGTCACATGGCACTATTCCGAACTCATTTGACTCTAACGAATGCATGCTACAATGGTCCTTATTACATCAAGGTGTTAGCAAAGCAAATTATCAATAAATCGATGAATTGAAGCTTGAATGAGACAAGGATTGGTGAATGCGTTGTTCGTAAGTAATGGAAATAATTTGACCACGCCAACTAACCTACAGGAGGGGTCAATGAGAAAATTATCTGTGTGTATCAGAAAGTTTATCAGGTAAGTATGATTCAGTGAAATTATTCCACTACGAATATTAGTGCAAAAACGAATTTAGAATTATATGTGAGAATCTTATTTCAATAAATTTTTGAATTTCATTAGCACATTTTTAACGGAATTCTCAATTCTTGTGAAATAAATGCAAATTTTGGCTGAATAGAGAAAGAACTTATTTTGGAACTATTTCGTGATTGATTATTCACGAGCTATTGTAATCGACAGGGGTCTACGTCTACTTCGTAAAACCTATTCTCCTAAGGGACCGATAAGGCAAAAGATGGTGTGAAACAGTAATCGGTTAATAGGTTTTCTATAGGTCAAACGTGTAGTAGTGATTTAAAAGTGAGCCATGATGAATTAGATTATTTCAAAACTTATTTTGGTTGAAAAGCCGTATTCAATCTTACTGCAAAGACGTTTGTTAATTGATGAAGTGGTCTTAAGATACGCAGCAAACAACCCCATTAAGGATGAGGAGTTGTAGGATATCCTATGTATAAATAAGCATTTGCCTATAACCGCGTACTAATAATGGCAGGCTGTCCATTAAAATTAAAGGGATATTGATCTTGACTAAGTGAAGATCTAAAAGTGCTTTTCATTGTAATTTTTTGATATTCATAAAATCATATCAAGTCCTCTCAAAGCCCGGTAGGAATGAGGGTAGCACTTTTCCTACCTTCGCCCTTAAATAGAATATTCTTTTCACTGAACTACGACAAATACCAGCAGTTCAATTAAGAACAGCTGGAGCAGTGCACATGATTGTAAACTACGCTGACGATAGTACAGGAGCGTCCTATTTTAATTTACTTTGAGTATTGTTGGTCGCATGATGCAATTTCAATATCAATTACTTCAAATTAATAGCCGCTTTTGAGTAGACTGCATTTACGATAGAAGGAATCTGTCTACCATTAATTTCATGAACTACTTATTGTGAACCAGTTGTGCAAGATTGAGTTCAATCTACCTTAATCGTTTAAATTAGTTTAACCTTTATTTATTCGTAACTTTAAAATGATCTGATTAAAATCCACACTCCCACTAACCTTTCAAATTTTGTTTCTCTTCATGTGTTGTTACTCCTAATCATATTGCGATTACACATGAAACAAATGGTGTTAGGTTTGGCTTACTTAAACTTCAATGTGCCACACACCGATGTGGGCTCCATTCGTTTCTGAGTTGAGCAACGTTGTAGGATTTCTCAATAGACTTCACAAAATTGTTGGTCTAGTTAAATGTTAAATATTGACTTATGGCTAAATATCATAAAGTGCACATCCGTGATAAAAGGAAATGTAAAATTGATCATTGAGCACATTTGTACCATATGATCCTAGCAATTATTTCCATGCGTCGTTGAAAGTCTAAATTGTATCCAACCTGCCGTCGACGTCATTAATAGGAGAGTTTCCAATTTGTGAATCCGTCTATCAGAATTTCGGAATAACGCACCTTTACGTACCTCAAATGCATATTTGATCTTCATTAAATTTTTGAGCAAATGAATTCACATACCTCTTTGTTCAATTTAACTCTTTGTTAATAAAGGAAAGTGTATTTAACGAAGAAAGAACGTGATTTTAATTTGATAAATATGAATATATAGCGATGATGAAATGTAATTACTGAGTAAATCGGAGAATGACTTCCACATCGCCAGTTACTTCCAATTGCACATTTCTATCAAAATCCTACTATTCATTTTATCTATCTTTTATCTATTTTATCTACGCATTGCACCACTTCTTTTAAGTAAAAAATGCTAAATATTTAGCAAACAGCGCTCAGTACAATGTCACTCTTGCGATTAACACGAATCAAAAGTTTCGACCTAATGAACCAAAGTTTTAATTGGTATTTAAAAACTGGTCTTATTAAATTGGTATCTAAGCCAATTAGAACATGTCGTAATCCCATACCCTTGCACAGTGTGTTAATTAGATATTCTATTCCACCCTTCATTACATATCTTCTCTCGTCACCTCATAACGTGTCTCATCTCAGCCATACCTCTTTGTCTATTTGACTCATTTTCCACTCACTCCTACAAGTCTGTTTCATCTGTTAGCCATAGACTGGACATTAAATCTGATGAAATGATTATACTAATCAGAAAGATATCGAAATATTCCTTTCATTTTGATCAGAAAGAGAGAGAGAGAGAGAGAGGGAAAGAGAGAGAGAATAATTAAATAATTTACCAATAGCTAATAGCAATATCCGTATATGAGCCTGCTGTCTAGACAAAATTTAGGGTTGTATTTCTGGTCAGGTAGGAATGCTGATTAAGAAGAATCTGAACCATTGTTTCACCTGAATCTTTGTGATAGATTACATTGTGGCAGATTACATGTGTTTGCATCGATTGCGGAATTATAATTGCGCGCAAAATTGTAATTCTTTAGTTTCAAATTTGATAACCATAAATGTATGTATTTGAGATTGGTACTGCGATTAATTCCAACACTCTCACACATTGATTTTGTGAAAGAAAAACATTATTTTCAAGTTTAATTATAAATAACTTTCAATGGGCTGACATATCTAACACGTGCACCTAAAAAGCTACAAAGCTAATGATATCTTTTTATTCAATTGAATTCATTAAAAAACTAAAATAGGTTCATTTTATATTTAAAGAAGTCACTTAATTCCGTTCTGACTCCTAACACCAACCAATAAATAATCTATCGTTCAAAAAGTATCCCTGGCATTAGTTTGAAGAAATCGTGCTACCCAAGATGAAATGATGAGGATGTAGATGCGAACAAAATACTTGAGAAATGATATGGAATAGAAGTCAAGATTCTTAAGGCCAATGTAATTGAGAGAGTTGGAATTATGTACCCTTTAATGGAATTGACTGCCACGACAGCAGCTTGGCATTAACAGGGGAAAATTTGGTTTAAATTCGTTTAAGTGTTTTATGGGTAACAATGAATTCATTTCTTTTCGACTTTATTCATTTACCATTGTTAGCTACACCCATCTCCACTACGTTATTTGAGTAGTTTTCATGCCATAAAAAAATATATATATATATATATATATATGTATAAAGAGGTGCGACAAATGTGAAAGCCCTCTTGTAAGCAAATGATTACTGACCTTTTTCGTTTTGGTTTTGTTGCAAATAAATATGTCCTTTGAAATTGTGGACAAAGATTTGCTAGTAAAGGCAGTAAAGGCATAGCCATTTCGATTTTTTCCAGAGTATGACATTTCATTAACAACAGCCATTGGCAAGTCAATATTTGGATATTTCCTGGCAATAATTTTCTGCAGAAATGACTTTAGGATGAAACAAACGTATTCAATAGCGTCATATGTGCCTCGAATGATGCTTTAATGACTTTAGGTAAAATATAAAATAAACTTTGAAGTGGTAGTTTTCTGAAGGGTTTCATTGATTATTTGCAAGTAAATCTGAATATATAATTGGCTTTTCAATCAGTAAACTGGCATTTCCCATGTGTTTCAGTGCTATCTTTACTGACGAGAACCGTTAAAATCCATTGAAAATGTCATAGTCGTGAAAGAAATTGAGTTTAATTAGTTCGTATCAACCGAAAGCTGTCTTTTTATTTCTTTACAAATTCTACGATCCAGGTTTGCAAGCAAGTCACTCGTCTTTTATTCCATCTGCATTTGTAGATGTGTTTAGTTTACTCTATTCACTTGACCTCATATATATTTTTTTAATTTTGTTACTATGTGGATCTTAAAGTAAATACAGTCTTCACTTACACCCAACAATCATCAACGAATCTATAGGTAAATTGACTTGGTAACCTCCATTGTGTTAGCAAAAGTCATTCTGTCAAAATTTGAGTTCAATTAAAAGTGTTTGGCTTGATTGTCTCATTGCTGAAAGTGGGAAAACAATTAATTCAGACGCTGAAGACGTGGAAAAATGAAGTCTAGACAGAAGCGTGAGGTAAAATTGTGGAATTTGCGCTCCTTTGCACTAGGTTCATTGTTCAACCACACAGAGATTAGCAAAATTATAGATGGGACGTAGATATGATGTAAAGCATTTTGCATCAAATCGAGCATTAATAACTTCTGAAGGTGACAATTCAGAGTATCTTACGTTCTGATGCGAATTGTGCTCATCGAATTTCAATTACACTCTTTTAAAGTGGTTGAATCGATTTATAATTGGCGAAATAAGAAATTTCTGAGATGTGAAAATATTTGATTGCTGGTATCGAATTACCAGGCAGAATTGGTTTAGTTTAGTGCACTCAATGTGAACCAAATTATTCCTTAAAAGCATTAATTCTATCCATTTTTCAATGTGCTCGTATGACGTATGCAAGCAAATGCGGAGGCACTTGAAATTCATCGAGACTCGAGTCGTAGGCGTGTAAATTTATTGGCACCAAGAAATTGTTTTAAACGATTTTATCATGAGAAAATTTTACTAAGGCCTTTAGAAAGCAATTGATTGATCACTAATTAGAGGTAGATTTATTTGAGTTAGGAAATTTTATGTATTCTTCATTTTTTCGCTACTTATTGCACTAATTTCTTTCTAAAACTAATTTGTATGTTTTTAGCAACAGATAAGAAAGTCATTACATTAAAATTAAACTTATTAACCGGCCTCGATTAGTTTTTCTTCCTTGTTATCAAACACATTGAGTTATTGCTACATTATTGCTGGTCACTCATGGAGACAAGATGACCTGATGGTTTTCGAAAGAATAGTTTCTCTAGGTATGACAATAGGATTGGAACGTATAGAAGAAGATATTTTAAAACATTGTGAATTGCAACATGAGTCAATTGTAAAGTAATTTATTGCTGATTACTTAAAGAAAGAAGCAGACTTTTCTCAATAAGTCGCCTTGTAAGATTTTAGTTTGCCTCATTGTCAAAGAAAATTTTCCAAGTATAAAAATATAATAATTTCTAGCAGAATTTAGTAGAATAGTTGCAATGAAGTCATAAATAGGTAAAATTGGTAACTCCATTCATGATAACACAGAGTTACAAGGATCAAAATCCACTTTCACGTTAACCTCTAAATTGAGCTCGATACTCAATAAAATGTTAGATTTATTTTGCTGTAGTATATCAGCCTCAAGCTTTGAGTTCCGATTGACAAAATCATTCACATGACTTCACAATACCATCAAAGAACAAGATTCAAAGTGGTCATTCCTAGAGCTTCGAAAGTAAATTTATTTTGTAGTCGTTTATCAATACAACATCAAAGTTTTGAAATGCTTCGCTCCTCTCAAACTCAGATTTTTAAGTTCCATGTATAATGGCGCTCCCGCGATTACCCAGAGGTATGTTTTGACCAACTGAACTTACAATTGCACTATTTACTTCGGAAATTGATCTACTGGATAAAGTTTTGTCAGGAATGAAGCACATGTAGCACTTTCCCACCACACATATAAGTCTGGTTAGTGTGCTAATTTCATAAAACCCTTCCTACTTCCGAACAATTGAGAACGGTAAGTCGACCAATTAAATCTATTGTGCATAATTTTGACTTTTCTTCATCATTGAGTTTGCCACCGTCACTCACTGTCGATGTGGACTTTCACGCGTATTTCCCACGTATTCGCCCCATACTTTACATATTTTCCATCTTATTCATTGACGTTTCTCTAATAAGCCTCTTACCACACTTAAACCATCGCATTTCAACTTCAGAAAGTCAGCCGTATTTGCTAGCACCAAGCTGTCCATTAAAACTTAAGGATATTGACCTTGACAAAGTGAAGATCTAAAGGTGCTTTTCATTGTAATTTTTCCTATTCATGAATGGAATGAGGTTTGTGCTTTTCTTACATTCGCCCTTAAAATAGAAGCTTCTTTCCTTTGAACTACGGCAATTAAGAACAGCTGGAGCAGTGCACATGATCACAAACTACGCTGACGATAGCGCAGGAGCGTCTTATTTTAATTTTCTTAGAGCATTGTCGGTCTTATGGTGCAACTCCAAACTCAATTGCTTCAAAATAATAGTCGCTTTTGAGTAGGCTGCATTTACGAGAGAAGGAATCTGTCTACCAATAATTTCATGAACAACTTATTGTGAATCACATGTGCGCCCTTAATTTCAATCTATCCCATATCGTTTACATTGTTTTAAGCCAAAATATATTCATCAAATTAAAATGGTCTCTTGAAATTCCACACTTCCACTAACTTTTCAAATTTCTCCCTTGTCTTGTTACTCATAACCATATCGCGATTACACTTACATTGCTTAAACTTCAATGTGCCACATACTGATGTGGGCTTCATTCGTTTCTGAGTTGAGCAACGTTGTAGGATTTCTCAATAGACTTCACAAAATTGTTGGTCTAGTTAAATGTTGGATATTGACTAATGGCTAAATATCATAAAATGCACATCTGTGATAAAGGGAAATGTAAAGTTGATTATTGAGCACATTTGTGCCATATGATTCTTGCAATTATTGCCATGCGTCATTGAAAGTCTAAAATGTATTTAACCTGCCGTCTACGTCATTAATATGAGAGTTTCCAATTTGTGAATCAGTCTATCACAATTTCGGTATAACGCATCATTTCGTACTTCAAATTCACATTTGATCTTAGTCTTATTTCTGTCTGTTAAATTTTTGAACAAATGATTTCACAAACCTATCAGTCCAATTTAACTTTATATTACCCAGAGGAAAGTGTATTTAACAAAAGAAAAACGTGATTTTAATTTGACAAATATGAATATATAGCTGAGTGGATCGGAGGACGACTTCCACATCGTCAGTTACTTTCAATTACACATTTCTTTCGAAATCCTAATATTTATTTTGTCTATTATTCCCATCTGCGCCATTCAAATGGGGCATTTAGTCTTATTATGACACAATTTTAAGTACCTTTGCATTATCACATGCTTTGTAATCAATGCTTCATTCCACCAATTACAGGTTTGTAGTGATTTTAAAAAGAGATTGTGTTTTATACAAGAGTTCTTATTCAAAATTGAGTGAGGCAAATGTTGAAACATTCTCATGAACAAATGATTGCTATTGTAATGTTCATTTCTAATGTTCACCTTGAAATTAAATTTCATTTATCGCTGACATTTTTTAGAAAATTTGTGTTTGGTCTGCACATGTTTCGAGTTAGTAATTCCTTCTCCAACCACTCTGTGTAAATCGATATGCAGTGTAACTCGAATCGCCATTTAATTACAGATAACGTGCTGCCTGCGAAGATAGTGTACGTAGAGGTTGTTTTAGCTTTGTGTTTCATTGCTTTTAATTTTTAGCATCCGCTAGGAATTATAAAAGATCGCGAATATGGCACAAACGTAGACAATGGTGGCCGTTACGTGCAAGGCCAATTAATTAATGATCCCCATTATAGTAATTAAAGCCAATGATTTCCTTTGTGTTATTTACATAACTACTCTCTAATGACATTGTAGAACATTGCAAATTTACCCTCAATAACGTTAAACAATTCGTAGAAATACTTTGTTTTTGCTGAAGGGCTTTTGTATTGTCAAATTTGTCTCCAATTGTGTGTTCATGGCAGTTAAACCAGGTAATTATCTTGATGTGTAATAGGATGCCAACCAGAGTCCATAGTCCATCAATTCTAATTTTGGCTTTCGGTCATATTTAGGAGAAGCTGTAATTCAAGAATAGATTCCATTTGGTACATAAGAAGAAGGAAATAGTTATGATATTAAATTTTCAAATAAAGAGTGGAATTCCAAAACCATGGTACAATGAAATCTTCATTTCTATTGGTCATGGGAAAATTTATATTGTTCTACTCGAAAAATGACATTGCTAAATGAATGCAATAAATAAGAACAAGTTTGTGCACTTTTTTTCTAATAAATCGATAATTGACTTCTTTGGAAAGTTACTTTATCTGAATCAAATTTATTTCAAAGTTATCTCTGCGAATTTTATTCTTGAATGTTACCTTAAAGTACAAAATATGTATTCATATTTGTGGCTCATTAGTAATATATAATGATTGAAATATTATCACTCGAACTAATCAGGTAATATGCATCTAGAAAGGAAAAATTTATGGGCGTTAAAATACAGCGTTATTGCCCCATGTTGAGTGACGGGAGGCTCATACAAATTGACATTAAACTGTGTCCTGCAATGGAAAGAACCCTGAATTCGCAGTATTGTGTCGTCGTTATTTTCTCCAAAACCTCCTATTTCAATTGCGTGTTTAATGATTTTTCTCCATACATTTTTAAATAGTAGCTTCCATTCAGAAAACTACTAGATAGCTTACCCGCTATTACTAAAATAATCAAAACCGTTTGCATGACAACTGGTTAGGGAGTCATTGATAAAAATATCTCTAGAGTTCGGCTTACTAATCCGATCCGATGTATGATTTCAGCATACTTTCGATGCAATACCGTATACATAAAATGTTATAGGCTATAAAACGAGCGATGAAATCTTTTCTCTCATTTGCTATATTAATGCATCATGTGTTCTCTACCGATTAATCTCTACCCCACTCAAAACAATTTTTCGTTAGACCTAGTATATTTGATTAATTAAAATAACATGCCCAGTATACAAATTTCTTCTAATTCACTTATTTGACATCCATAACATCCTGTAACATGTAGTTTTCACTCGACTACATCTATGACTTATGTAAACAAATATTCACAAAACTTTAGACTTTACTTCAGGAAAACTCCAAAATGCATAATCTCTTAAAAAGTTAATGTAAATCTATCACCTCCTCTGAGTAGTGTCTTTAGTAACTTTTTCTAAGTGATTGATTTCCGTGTCGGTTTCTGTCCGATTGATTTGCAGGACGGTTGAAATAAGGCTTAGTGGAAATATACTGATAATTCTCAAGGCGGAGACTCATGAAAATGAAGCGTTGGGTGAGCGATTTCACGTATTTGTTAGCCTAGTGTAATTTTCACATATATTTTATTGTTCTACATATAGAACAATGGGTATATGTGATAACAAATATAAAAAATTGATGGATTTTGCACGTTTTCATATATCTCATTTTCACTAAAGTGCATTTGCTATTGTGCTGTGGCTTAGAGTCAATGAAGCGTTCTGTATTCAATACCTCATTACTTTCATTTATGCATCCGTGTGTTACATCTGTGTATATTGAACCACAGATAGTATGGATCTTGCACCATTATGCCAATTATAAATTTATGCGTGTTGCAATAATTTCTTGCATTAATCGAAGTGTTCAGATTCAAATTAATTGGTAATTGAATTGTATAAAACAGTGGCAAATTGTGCAACACACTTTTGAAAAAGTGATTAGAATTCTATTTGTTTTTACCTTGTTGCAGTTGAAAGATTTTCCTAGAATAGAGGGCGCAGATTTGCCTGTTTCAACTTGTTCAAGAATTGTGGCAACGCCGCAGGGGAAAACAGAGCCACTAATATTCAATGCGGAGAAAACAAGCGTTTCCAGAAATTAAATACAAAATACATTTTATTGATTACTGTTTTCAGGATATCTATGCCACATTGAAAGGAGCCTCTTTCAAAATCACCATTCAGAATGGCGGTTGCTATAATCAAACCGAATTAATTGGACAACCCTGTTACCAATATGATGGTAATCATTTCCCACATGCCATTTGAATAAAATATCTAAACTTACTATATAGATTACTTAAACATTACACTTAATGATGTTACAAGCATCGAGGAACTGCGTGTTTATGGAAGCAAATATATGTGCATTGCAAAATTTGTCCCAAATTGTCAATTCAAATCTGTTGAACCAGGTAAGATTAGCAGAATCGCACTAAGCTACTATCAAAAAGATATGATATTTAAATTTGACTTTGAAATTTTGGGTATTAATGATGTCGTTTTCGGTTATTTATAGGAAACGTTATACCACAAGTGTCTTTTCCGTTTGTCAGGTTTGAGGAAGGAATGAGTTCTGTTAAATTTAACTTTTCCATTAAGGGAAAGGATTACAAATTCAACGTACGTTAATCTATATTATAATTAAAACAATCCCATAGCAAACCTTAATGCTTTGAGTTGTTATTACAATTTTCTAAAGCAAATTTTGTTTTGATGTTTAAATATTTTACTCCTTTATGTTTTCATAAAATTATTTTACAAATATTTATTATTTATTAATTTTTCAAAAATTACCAACACCTCTCACTTAATCTATTTAAGAGCTATTTGCAAAATATACATGGCCGGCTTTGTACATGGTTGGGTGAAGTTGTTGATATGGACATGTCTAAGATAAATTGTGGTGAGTAGCATTGATTTTCGGTTTTAATTCTTTTGTTGCAAAGCGAACTTCACGAAGAACGTGGCAGAAGACCAATTGGATGGCACATTTGAGTATCACCGAGCAAATATGGAATCTAGCACTTTTCTCCTATTTTCAACGAGAACATCAAGTGTAGCAGTGACTGTATACTGGACAATAAAAGGTATATCTCCTTTAAATAACGCATATATCATCTCAATTTTTTGCTATTCTGAAAGAAAAGTCTATTTTCTTTAGGTCTGTCGCCTGATGTGATTGAATGTTAAAGTTAGTTCATGATTGTTAATTGCATTAATGTTTTTTGTTTTATCTAAAATCGCCTTGATCTTGATCATTAAACCGTATAATCAATTAGTTTTAGTAAGGAAAAACCATTTGCATTAATTATTCAGTAGAAAATCGATTACAGTAATCATACTGTTCGTTGCATCGAGAGTTGGTTTATTATTTACACAATCTTTCAAAAAGATAAAGTAAAAAATTTTGATAGTTAACTCAATTGAACGTGAATTGATATAATAACTACGGAACATTTAATATTTACCATAAAATAGATGAGTTAAAAGAAATATTTTTATAATTTGTAATTTTTCAGAGAATGAACCAATAATAACAACAAGCATTGGTCAGTACACCTTTAAATTGACAGATTTTAAAAAGTGTTGGCAAGATTGTTTTTTACCTTTCTAATTTTTATTGGAAATCAATGTTAAACTTAAAATTTTAAAATATATGTATCTATACTATACTAAATGCCTTGGCTATTGAAATACAAATGCTGTGATGTTTTAATCATAAATGATTTACACTATATAAAGGCTTTCTAATGCCACATATTAGGTTGCAAATTTGGATCAATATTCTCAAGTAAGTTATTAGTTTATATATAATATTTATAATAATTCAAAACTTTCTATGTCAATCAGGCGCTAAATCTCAATTTTGTTTTAGCAGTTGTCTTCGGATTCACCCAATGGATTTTCATATGACTGCAGGAAAGCGAGCATCACGATCCACTATTTCATTTTCCTTAAAAAATTACAGAATGTTATAGTTAGCATGTCAGTAAGATAATTGTAAAAGTAATATAAAGTAAAATATTTAATTTTTGGAAGCTAAACCGGTTATCGTTAACAGATTTATAATTGCATCTCTTTTAAAATCTATCGATCTACTATTTTTGTTTAAATGTCCAGTTTTCTCTAATCAAAATGTGAGTAGTGATAGTGATTTTCGAAGATATACTAAGGCCTTTAGAAGAGAAATTCGACGCATTATGTTTGGAGTAAAAATGGAAAGCCTGGCTCATGCCATTTTACTTTAACTATAAACAAAATTAATAGGCAGACTGTTGAGTTGCTTAATAAAACAAAGTTCTATCTTCTTCCACGAAAGATGTTTATTAAAACATATTTACTCTTTAATTTAATTCATTCATCAATAAATTTATTGATATTGAATTCACTAATTATAAACAAACCAAAATATGTCTCTTATTCAAATTTTGGTAAAGGTTCAATTTACGGAGTTAGATGAGCTTTGGAGTCCATATGGTAGAAACAGCTCAGCATATGTAATGAAAAGTTAAAATAAGATCCGAATTAAAATGGAATGGTGATTCACTTTTGGTTTTAGATTAAATATACACAGACTGAAATGAATGAAAACTATTTACAATGCATACGTGCACGAGTTAATGGGAACACCGAAAATTTGCGAAGCATAACTCCAATTATCTACACTTAGGTAGAATCAACTCCTTTGTGATTGGCAACGATTAGATCAATTTAAATAAAATGGGCTACGTTGTTTAAGTGAAACATTTAATTGAGAAAGTATGCGTCATAATGTAAAATTTCTGAGATTGGTACATGTTCAATCGCCAACATTCCCATTGCTAGTCTACAAGTAAATAAAAGATTTCAGGGTCTTCTTAGGCATGAAAAACGATGGCATAGCATCTCAATATACTACGTTGTTGAAGTTTACATTGGAAGCGTGATCGATTGATATTTAATTGGGAATTGAATGAATACATTGGTTAAATGCCAATATGCTCATTAACTAAAGGAAATATGATTTAATTAAAAAGTTTATTTAACTTACGCTTTCATTTTGGATACCTTTCATTATTAATCTTGCTTAATCTTTCAAGTTATTTTAGTGACTGCTTGTCGATGATATCAAAGGCATGTGTCCCAAAGTGCATGTTCAAGCAAGCTGAATCAGGTTAGAAGCATTCGAATGCTAGAGATGGTAACATCGAAGCTACAATGCCTGTTTTAAAACTGTAAATTATTCATTCACATGGTATTTCTTTTGGGTTATTTTAGGATATGATATACCACAAGTATCGTTCTTCGTTTGCCAGATTTGCAAATGGAAAAAATTCTGTTGAAATAAAATTTTCTTATTTATTAATTATTTGCTTATTCTACTAAACAGGTTGCTCAATTAGATCCATTTCATAAGCAACTTTTTCCTTTTTTGAAGTCACCATCAGTTTTAAATGTGTTTTGATTCCTCCATTTACTTGAACTCATATTTTGTTAAATTCAGTTATTCTTGGAATAAAAATATGGGGTTTAAAGTAATTACAGCCATCCAGTCTTGAGTTACAGTCATTTATCGTTACACTGACGTCGGAAACATGGATTCAAATGTTGGCGCAAATTATAGCACCTTACAATTTAAATCTTTGTAATTTTGAGTCCATCTAATGCTGTTACACATGCCTCCCCACATAAAAGATTGTACGTGATTATAAATTGAGTTAGCCCATAGCTAAGAGATCGAAGGAATATTGAAGAGGACTTAATGGACAGGTATGGATAGTGCATGATAAGTTCAGATGGAATGTTAGTACTTGTGATAAAATAAGGCAATACGCAAGATGTCGACTAGATTCTGAGCAATTAAAAAAATTTGAAGTTTAATGTAATGTAATTAGAATAATTGTATATTGGGTTTCTTAAAGATATTTTTTTATAGATAAATAATCAGTTTCTCGTTACAAAGTGAACTCAGAAATTATTAAATTCTGTAATTAAGATGCACAAATCATCTACTTTTAGCCTCTCGAAACACCAAGTCTACCAAATTTTGTCAGTTATAATTATATTAATTTAAAATTATGCAAATGACAATAGGCACAAAAAGATGATTTTGAATATCTCAAACCTGAAGGTCAAAATATGAAACTTGATCTCGTGTGGACTAGATCAAATGTCCTACCGCACAGAGTTAAGTAAAGTGATTGTTGGACCGTGGAAATGATATAGGCCATTTTGTATCAATGCGAGATTTGACAGATTTTGAAGGTGTCATTGAAGTGAAACTTATGATCTGATGCGAATTAAGTCTTTGGAATTTCAATTGTACTACTTTTATTCATTAAACTCCAGAATTCCATCTTAAGTTTCCTTTGTGCTTATATCACATCTTCACCTATTTTATTCTTCAAGTTAAGACAGTGCACACTTATGGATAAAGATGCGTTCGAGATTTGAAATTTGAATGTCTGTATATTCATATAAGATGTATAAAAACCTACTTTCTTTGAATCGACCAAAGGAAGAGCTCTATAAATTTGTTAATTTCAATGTCACCTCCCTCCTTTAACTCTCTGTTCATTTATACTTTGTTAACCGGCTTTGTAGACGAAACCCTATTACGCCAATCATCATTTCAAGGCTATTGAAATAAAGGAATACAATAAATAAAGTTAAAGAGAGATTCGAATTAATTGAGAGGATTCAAATAATATTAACCTAATTGCTTAAATGCTTATCCGAATCCGAGAAGCTGTACAATCTTTTGATTTCACAAGCATTTGCAAAGTCGGTGTGAATCTATTAGACTGGCAAAACACCCTTTTCATACTATTATTCTCGATAAATGACTGTTTAAAACACATACATTAATCAGCCGAATTGTAAATTTGAAAAGATTCTTCAAATATTATTATTTTTTTTTCATTCAGCCATTGTGAATATTATGACAGTACTTGAAAATTGAAGTTTTAAAATGATGTCTTGGTAATTCAAAATATTTATAGATAAACAAAATTTACCTGCTGCTTTGTTTGGTAAAATTGACATAATTAATTTTAATAAATTATTAATATATTTTGATAATTATTTGTTCCAATCTTTAAATGTCAAAGGTTTTGATCACCTAGTTTTGGTACAATAAGTACCAACAAGAAATGGTTAGTCTACATGGAAATTGGCACACTTGAGCACATTTTACCTTGCACCAATAACGTTTTTTTAAACTATTATATTTTGTGTCTATTAAATACAAGGTAGTCTTTTAACTGCATTTCGACTTCGATTTAAGAGATTCCGATTCGTGCATTTACACCTTTTTAGAGCACATTTCAAAATTCATGAGATCATTGTCCTATATTGATTATTTGAAAATTTTACTGTCAACGTAACCTCCTTGAAATAATTATCAAAGTGAAAGATCTTGAAAAGAATGACAATAAGCTAAATTAATTTGATTGAGTTCATTTGTCACAGTGCTATCGTTCTTTATGTTGTAATACATAAAGGTTTACAAAATTCGATATATATTTCTAAGCAAGTCATTCAGTTATGCGAAATATTTAATATGAAAATTGTATGCTACGCGTGCACCACATATAACACAAAGAAAGTAGCTCTAATCTTGTATGCATGGAGCGATCTCTATTTAAAAAAAGATCAGAAAGTGAGACATATTTTAATTCCACGTTACTGTGCACTTTTACTGATTAAATGACTTCAATATTTACTTGTGCACACAGGAGGTCTTGATTGGCAAAACGTTGATAATTACATTGTCAACACACTGTTCTACTAAATGTTATCAGTAGTAATCCATTATTGGTCATAATTTTTTTCAAAGTACCAATCTCAATTACACTCGTTTAATTAATGTTAGAGGTCATTATTGCTAGCTGCCTCTATCAATATGTTCATAAGAGCCTACTTGAATATCCAACGTAATCTAGCTACAAAAGACATTATCTCAACAATTATGGTGTAATGTATTATTTCTAACATTGTTAAAAAGCTTCTTTATACTAACGTTCTATCACAACTCATGATATTTCAAAATTTTAACAGTTATTAAAATCGCGTTAAATATACAAACACTGTTACGCAGAAGAATATCCAAAATAACTTTTGTATAAATCAAATAAACCTTTTAATGGGTTGGATAGGATTAAATTCCTTTCAAATGAATCACCGTTTATTAGCTGGCAGATGACAATCGTTCTTTAACAATTTTCACTAAGAATGATGAAATATATGCGTGTCTGATCAATTCCGTTTTAATTCCACTTCTAATCTAGTAATGCGCTAATATTCACAGAATGCCCGAGTTAATATACATTGAATAAGGTGAAAAAGTTAAATTTTGACTTTCATAAACCCAGGGAAAATCACTGAAAGCTATGAATGCATTAGTTGCATACCATTCCGAATTAAAGAATTAAAATTTACATTGAGTAAATTTTAATGATACACAAGGTTAAAACGCAGCAAAATATCAATGCAATATTTGTATAAAACATAAATAATAAATGCACATCGATGAAGTGGACTTGAAGGCGTTCACGCGTTTCAAAGTAGTGGAAAATGGGTGTGACTGTTAGGCATTCTCCCTATAAAGAACTTTTGTTATTGGATTGAGTTTAAATCGGATTTTCGTAACGTTTAGATAATTGGTGAATATCTTTACAGTTTCGATAGCCCCAGTTTTGTGAATTTCTAATTAAAATTGCACTTTTCATCTCAGAAGCTTGTTTTGGGGTAATTATATTATAATACAGAAAGTAACCTTTTTTACATTAATCAATTTATATTTCGCATTCACATTTACACCAAGTGTTGCATTTAAATTTTCTCCATTTGTCAGTTGGTTTGAATAAGCCACTTTTAAGAAATAAATAAATAAATGAATAAACGTGTGTAGAGTACGTCAACGCATGCGCGCATACACAAGCCTGAAGGTGCGGCCGTGCAACTTTGCGTATGGATTGAAACCGAAGATCACATTGCCAATCAAAAGGCCTCGTTTATTTTATTAAATCCGGCGTGCTGATTATGACTAAATTGCCTATGTTGCGCACTGCACCACACATACATCTCAAAAAATTGTGCTCCTTTTAATACGTCTGTTTATTCTATGATTTGACGGTAGCTTAGCTAATTCTGGGAAACTTACCAGCTAGAAGAATCTGTCATAGGGGTTTCTTAGACTACTCAAGGCTATTTGTGTAGCTAATCCACTACAAATGATTAGAGTTCGTTAATAACTGATTTGATATTTAGCCGATTTCACGCTTATTTCGAAAGATAATAATAAATGTTGAATAGTGCATATTTAAGTTATTTTAAATCTTTACGCTGAATTTTACCTTGCCAAGTATATTTCTGGTAGGTAATATAAGAGGATCCAATTGTGAGACACAAAACGCCAACTATTGGCTCAACACATTATTCTGCAAAGTTTCATTTCCACAGTCAATGTTTTTAATTCAATTGCTTCGATTTAATTTCAATGGAGTTGAAAATGAAGGATAAGTAATAAATCTCACACAATTTTTGCTAGAAATGCGGTAGGTGATATATAATATCCACTAGAAGATTTGGTTTGGAACAAAGCATTAATAATACATTCATGTTTGCTGTCCTTCTTGAAAACGTCGAAACTAATTCGGACGTAAGTGTGTATTGGCCATCCATGATCATTTTAAGCAATTTTTAGATATCGCTAAAATCACTCGAAAAACTTAATGTTCACATAGGGTGGCAGAAAGTTACTAAATTGAGGCCATGTACTCTTTACTGGGGAGTTATACATCTATTTTTAACTTACCAGGTCTGTGGTAAAGTGTACTCATCGTAAATAAATAACAAAGACGTAAATATATTATAATTGAATTGGCGAGTGAACTATGATAATGCAATATATTTTGCACCTCTCATCCTATTTCCCAGATTCATCTAGAAGAATCGAACAAAATACTTTTCATCGCCCGATTGTGAGTGAACACCATTATTGAATTTTAATTGACTGGATAACTTTATTTACAACAGATTGTAATGATTTTTCTAACTTTTATTAAAACCTTCTTTGATAATTTCTTTCGATTCCAACGTATTTCTTCCAGGGTATGACCAAGAAACTGTAAGTGAGTAGTTGATGAATGACTGCCTTGGCAATCGATCGTTTAATTAGACTAGGAAATGTAATATGTGTGTTAGGTGAATAAGGACTTGCAGAAAGATAGCCGTGTTGGCAAACGAAAGAGATAAAGATTCAATTCATAATTGTTCTTAGATTGACTTCTACCAGTGGACAATTCAAACAGTGGACAATACTGTAAACGATGCTGTATATATGAGAGTAGCTACAACAGTACTCATGATCACCACTTTTGCTGACGAAAAGAAACAGCTTTTAATTTTACTTTACGACAGATTTGCTTCAATTTAATAGACATTCATATGTTAACTGCATTTTTGATTGATAGAATCCTGTCCTTTATTCACCTTATTTATCCCATTTTATGAGCCATGTTTTCCTACTTGATTTTAATCTACTCCAAAAAATTCTATTTGTTTGTTTTAATCTTTAAATAATTGCTAGATTAACATAATCTGTTAAACGTTAACATTTAATCAAGTTATTAAATTTACTCACATCATGCTTTGCTGCTGGCAACATTAACGCGACTACATCTTCACCATATTCATTTGCATATATTGAAGCCAATAATTGTTGGTGGTTTCATGCTGAAACAACTGATTCAAATTGCTAAATTCATGCGTGACTTTTACCCGTTTCTCTGCTGAGTGATGCTGAAGAATATAGCAAAAGACTTCACACCATTGCTTTCCTAGTCAGATGTTGGATATCGTTTTAACGTTATGTAGCTGATAGTCTACACTTCTGGGAAAAGAAGATGCCACTTTGATTATTGAGTATGCTTTCTACTGTTCGGCTCTAGCAACAATGTCTCTGTACTAAAAAATATATTTACTCTGCAGTCTATGTCATTCATTGGAAAGATTGTAAGTTATGAAAACGTTCACCACGATTTCAACATTAAACACTTTTTCTTGAGTGAAATGTGCATTTCTTCTGATTTATGAACTGACCAATTTTCGGCCTCCTCTTTGAATTGATCTAAGCTTTATGATATCACAAACCTACTAGAACAATAAAATTTCTGAGTGTCGAATTTGCCGAAAATTTTGTTTTACTGTAAAATATTCGTTAAATTAAATGTGCTTGTTGAACATCGACGTTCGCAGAAATCTTTTAAATAGTCTCACCTTAGTTTGTTACTTGAAGCCTTAAGCTATTATGGAATCTAATATCTCCTTTTAATTTTTAAGAGGAACATCACAAGTATGGGTGTTTTTTATTGGGTAAAGAAGTATGCCCATTTAAGATAAATATATTAATTTATGACATCCTCAAGATTGAATATCTTCCTTTTAGCATGTCGCCTGATAAAATTGACTGCAGAAGTTGTTTTTCTTCATTTAATTGTCACTCTTTTGCTAATAAATGGATGCGCATATGCATATTTATCCGGAACGCATAGTAAAACACTACTGCAAAGAGAAAACAGAAAAACCTTGCTTTTATTTGGATTATAATTGTAATAAATTTGAAATTTACAGAAGACAAGATTTAGCTACTTTTGCACTCAGCTCCAAATTATATATACATACTCTTGGCTATACAGGTAAGACATTTTTCAAAGTATTAATTTTGCATATTCTCAATGAGATGTCTTTTGTTTAAGAAGCCAATTAGTACAACAGAATGGCCATTCAATTACTTATAGCAGTTATTTTATTTCACTGTTAAACAGCACAAGTATTTTTTTCTCATTTTAATTCTTCAAGTTTAACTGGCGATATTCAGTTGGAAGTAGGAAAAAGTGTATAAGAAGAAAAATTACTATTACAAGTTACTTTTATTCTAATGGATAAAAGATACTACTTTGTCAAATTTTTCTTTAGATCAACGCAATTAAGTTTTTAAAGATCCCAATTTTTAATTAGGCGAATTCGATCACAAAATCGATGCGTTTGAATATAACTTGCCGCAGTAGTTTCCAGGTACATGTTCTTACACAGTCTTTCCTCTCCATAGGCATATCACCTTGGCGTGTTTCCTAAGCAGGCTTTTATGTAGATATAGTGTACAAAGAAATATGACCTAGAGTGAAAGAAGATTGTCTCTAGTGCCATAGGAAGAAGGACACACAGTTAATGTATGATAATGATCGAGAAGCAGACTTCAATTTAAACCAAATAGAACATGATGGAGAAAAGTATGCTTATGGTCGCAGTAGACTATTCGACGAAGCACATACACGCACACAAGCACGCACTCATACATGCAAGAAATTATTCACTCAGTTCAACAAATGTCTAGCTTGCCATGAGCAATGTGAATGTGCATCCTACGTATATGTAAGTAAATGTTGCAGATTGTTACAAGAATGCGCTATGACTTATCCTCTGTCAGTCACGTCAATTGCCAAATCTCCCAGTATGAGATGGCTCTCGAAATTAATCAAGTAATTTTTCTCAACTTGATTGAGCGTACGTGTTGAATTGGCATGGTAATTCTTTGTTCAGCGTTGGTACTCTAGTGCACTGTACCAAAATACACGCGCATAGTCCCATAGTACCTCTTGAACACTGTGAATGAAGGTACTTCTATTTCTCCATATTTCTAGCCTCATGGCGGTGATGGTGCTATAGGAGAAAATGCAGTTTCTGTCACAGTGACGCTCAAGTACCAAGTTTGTGTAAAGAGTTCTGGAAATCCATATTAAGCTCGATGTGCCTTGGTGATTTGAGAATCATGGTTAAGTGAACTGAGCTGAACATCTTTGAAACGCTGTGCTGATAAATGTCTCAGATTCAGGGACGAGGCAGGCATAAGTCGTTTAAATTGAAATAGAGATGTTTTTTCAGTGAGAATGAATTCAATTCAATCATGCAGGCATTACAATTAATTGATCCCTATGAACAACTTATTCATTTTGCTTTATGGGATTCTTTGCATTGTCTCTTCCAGATATTCTACGTTAAATGCGGATGAATATTTTGATAATTTCAACTGCCCTTCTTGTAAATCTAGGTAATAAACTCTATTCTAAACCGCACACAAACGCAATACGATAAATTAATGACGTTTAATCTTTTGGACACAAATAAAAGCGTAGTAATTCCAGGATTTACCACAAAACAGGAACTCTTCTATCATCCAACTTCGATTGAACTCAACAAAAGGCGAGCGTACATATAGGACCCATATTAATTTGCGTAAAATAATGAAGGGAGGGGTCAAAGAAGATTCCTGCTATGTGCAAACATTTTTGATGTACAACTCACCACCCAACATCTCACCATCATTTGCTTTTCCAAATTGTGAACTTTATTTTTCTCACTCTACGAACCGCTACTTCATAATAATAACTTCATCGTTCAATTAATATTCTTATTTATGAATAGATAAAAAAATTTCGATTTATCTTGCATTTCATAAATCTTTTATCACTCTCAATGCCTCATATCAAATTTTCTCGAAAAAGTAGTTACCCAATTCACTCTTTCACATTGTCTTAGCTTTCTGACAAATCTCTAACATCGTTCTCTTTAATGATTTTTGAGTTCGAATAACTAATGAGAAAAGTATGTGCACGTTGTCATTACCATCAATTAGTACTTCCAGTCTCCCATTCTTCTGATTCTTCACATGCTGTAGCTGTTAATTTTCCTAATCCAGTTGCTCCGTGACACGTATATGCGACATAAACGGGTTTAACTTTACGAAGAACGAGGAAAAACATCAATTAGATTACACTTTGGTGTATAATCGAACAAATATGGTACATTGCACATTTCTTGCATTTTCAACGAGCGATCACGCTTAGCGGTTACGGCATATTGGACTAAAAGAGGTATATCACTTATATATACCTTATACATATTATCCTTAATTATTTCCAATTCTGAATGGAAGAACTATTGGATTTAGGCGTGACACCTGATGTGATTAAATGCGAAAGTTTGTTCTCATTTTCCAATTTCAATGACTTTGTTATTAAACTGTCCTTGACTTATACACGTGCAACTTCATTATAGCGAATTGGATTAAAGCAAAAGTTTATTACGCCATCACATCATATTTCCTTAGCTCTAAATCACAGCATTGACCCTCCCAGTTTTGTTGCACGCAAATTGGACCGGTTTCACGATACAGTTAGGTGAGAGAGTTAGGGAGATGGAAATCAAGAGCAATTGATTTTGCCTATGTTTGTCTACGTTTAGCAATTCCGTGTCAAAGTATTGCTCAATCAAAATTGCTAGCCAATCACAATATCAAGTAAATGACGTAAACTAAATTTTTTTCATTGACTGAATTTTTACACCTTACAATTTATTATTGTCATACGGAATAGTCGACGTTTTCTGCAATTAAGTTACACTGCATATTGATTTTCAGAGAGTGGTTGGAGAAGGAATTACAAACTCAAAATATGTGTACACCAAACACGAATTTTTAGATAATGTCAGTGATAAATGAAATTTAATTTCACGGTAAGCATTACAAATGAATAAATTGATAATTTTAACCGATCTATTTTAAAATGCATAAACTAAAGTAACCGAATTCAATTTATTATTACTTGTGGAAACGTGTGACATACGTTTGAGTAAATAGATCCTGAAGTAAAATATTCCAACTTCTGGCGAGACATTGTCGAAATGCAGTCCCTAAGACGAAGTAACTGGAGTAATCTGTGATTAAGAAATATTAACATATTTATTGTCAGAAATGACTAATGTCTCTCTAAGTTAACGCCGCATCATCGATTAAGTTGAATATTGTGTTAATAAAAAAAAGTGTTGTAAGATATAATTTCATGAGATGAGAATAGTGACAATTCAAGTTGTTTTTCGTAATGTCTCCAGATGCATAGTGAATAATTGTTTCAAGATTTAAGAGTATATTAGTTTGAATAATATTGTATCATTAATTTAAATTTGAAGGAAATAATAGCTGCAATTGTATTATTGCTAATTAATTGCTCACTGTTTGTTTGCGCATAATTTAGAGCAACATTAGATGTAGGAATTGCGTACATATTTAACGCAGAATTAAAACAATTGCGTAACGTAATGGAATTTAATCGCAAAAACGTTGTACAACAATAACAACAGCAGCAACTGCATACCATCGAGGCGACTCGCTAAATATGCGCATGCGCGCAGTGGAAGTACACACGCACAAAGCCGTGAGGAAATATTCACTCAATTCAACAAATGCGCCTTGAGCAAAGTGAATAATGCCATGAATTAAGTTGATACAAAACAAGCTTATACACAGCAAATGTCGCGGAATGCTACATGAACACGCTATGACTTATTCCAAGTGGTTCATCTCTATGACGTTGAAATAATTCCCTTATATGAAGAGACGGCCGAAATTAGGTTTGTCGACTTAAGTATATTGAGCCTGTGTGCTGAGTGGACATGGGAACTCCATATTCAGCTTTGTTATTGTCGTGCACCTCGCCAAAGTTGTGCAAAAGTTGTTCAGCGATTGAGTGCTTGAATAAGGGATTGAACCAACCAAGGCTGCAATGGATTAAAGAAATGCATACACAAACTGCAAATCCAGCAGATATGAGATAAAAGCATCCGTGCGGGTGAAAAACTCTACTGAAAGAGAAATGCAAATCTGACAAGTTTTCCGATATATTTATTTATATCAAATGGCAGGCTTTATGGTTGTTATCATTAGAAGAAGCACATCAAAGTCTCATAAGTCAAGATAATTGGCATAAGAGTGACGAAAAGAGATAGACGAAAAGGTAGAGAAGAGATGAGATAGGTTGATTGTTGGTGAATTGGCGGAATGTGAAATGCATTCGGATGGCTCATGAAGTTTGAAGTCAACTGCCGATTTATAGACTTTTTTGCCGTATGAGTATACGTTGCCCAGGGTGCACCACGTGGAGGTAAGTCTATCGCACACATCATTTTTCCGGTATATATTTGCAAGATTTGAACACGTCTCTTTCTGAATTTATTCTTCCTTACTGTATCCTTATTTTTCAATCCCGGTTCGTCTTCTTCAACATAAGTTTGATATCACCTCCAAAGTGGTCACTTTTCCACTTTGAAGATGAAGAAGAAGGCAATTTGGTATTGTTGAAGAAAACCTAAATTTAAACACATGGACGCTGATAGCAGTAAGGAAAAATTAAATTCTGTAAGATTCGAGTTCAAATCTTGCAAATAAATATACCGGAAAAAGCGTTAGAGATTTATTGCCCTTCCAGTAAAAAGATCACTTTCTATAAGGGATGTATCTGTTGCATAATCGTCTTCAGCCGCAACGTAAATATCACCTTCATCACAATAATCCTAAAGCACGATAATTAATGCGATTTCTTTGATTTCTCATAAACATGGGCTCCATTGCATTTATTCCTACTTGTTTCTTTTTGTTCTTCTTCCAAATTTCTCTTGCCTTGCTAGAAAGCTCCGACATCACACATGACAAAAAATGGAATCCAGTGAAAATGAGCGCAATACCGCTTAAGTTATGAGAATGCAAAGAAATCGGAGGAACCGTGCTCGAGGATAGTAGAGAAACGCATTTGAGGGTTCTTGTGATGGGGATAATAATTACGGGTTGGATAAAGACGACACCGCATTTTATGGCCACGAGGAAAAAGAAGCCGATTATGCAACAGGAAACGCGAGGGCTGTCACCATCAAAGCTTATTTCGCCTCGCACATGAGCCCTTGGATATAGGCACGCATATCTGATGCAGTCAACAGGTACGCGGGTATATCAAGATTATGTGGTTTGGAACGTAAGCACACAAACTCGCACACAGAAAAGAGTAGGCCGGTACTGCCGCACTGCTGATGTGCTAAGTACTACTCCACTGTCACTCCATCAGTGGATAGACTGTTGTGACACCGTTAGCATGCACTCTAGCATTGCTTTTGCTGTCCTGCATACGCTTGAACTACACAGCTTTAGAGTGCTGCATTGGCTGGTGGCACAAACCATAGTGGCCAGCACCACCTACGGCATAGTAGGGCAGATTTTTACTCCTCTCAGAACCACTATTGCGTACCGAAACAACACGTAGATTGCGTTCTCCCACCGATATCGAATAGCATCTGTAGGTCGAAAATGATGAAGTTAACTTACTTCTCTCAAAATTATTTTTACTTTCATTTTTTTTATCGGATCCTATTTCACAACTAAATCCTCTATTCAATGGCCTCCTCTATGTCTAATTTACAAATGTATGTAAAATAAACCATTTATCCACTTTGAAAAAGAATGACCTAATACAAAATATTACAAAATATACAAAATACAAAATGACTTACAATATATATATATATATATATATATATATATACATTAGGATAATTTATATATCACAAACGAAACATGTTTTGTTGCCTATCTAATATTTCACAGATTGAGCCATTTATTGAAATTAATTTAAGACAAATCCGATACCAAACAAAAGGAAAATGGGTAAATATTCTTTAGTTAATGTGCTACAACAAGCGTTTTTAGTACTTAATCATCTTTCATGTGCAACGTCTGATGAAATCCATAAATCAATATCGAAATTCAATAATGTCAACTGTTTAGTAATAACTCATGCTTAGAGCATCAATTCCTTCAACTCAGTAGAAAGTTGAACTCACATCACATTATTCCACAACGAATTGCAATGCTACCATGCAATTAGCATGATATTGACAAAATCTACTGCACCATCTATCATGCTATGCGTAGAAAAATATCATCGAATGCATAGAAATGCGTCGTAAAAAATATTTGTGTGATTTTGTGTATTTCGTGTAACCACCAACGCTCTTGTAATTGGGAAAAAAATGAATAAATTTGGAATATAATATTTCACTGAAAGCGCAGAGCATTTGAAAATCCATACTTTAATGTGTAATGGCAAGTCAGTAATTTATACTAATTTATCCCTTTGCCTATCTAAAGTCTCGTTAATTTACTTTAGAAGACTAAAAGTGATCATAATGCATTGAAAAAAACAAGAAAACGCCACGACTATCCGATTTAATAATTGCTATTTGCATGCGCTAAGTAAATGGCAATGACTGTTTATCAAAAAATGAGAAAAAAACACGTAGAGATGTGTGTCTTTGAATAATTGATTTACTGTGTCACTCTGAGGATAACAAATGCTTTTAGTAATTACGAGAAAGTTTGCTCTGGATCTCACAAACGCTTCATCAGTTTGTTAACATATAATGCAGTAGCAGTTAAAATTTTCGTTGCTCAACAAATATGTTGTAAATGTGCGAAATTATTGCTTAATAAACCAAGACAACGATTTGCGTGTCCACTATGTGGTAATTTTATTGTTGCCATATTCGTGGCAAGCGTTTTTTAAATCTTATTAAAATTCATTATTGTTTGAGTAACTTTTTTCACTATCTATTAATAGCCAACCCTTGGGCCTGTTGTTGGTAGAAATTATTTAGAAATAAATATAATTACTACAACATTGACACTGACAACATTTATTGAAAAGGGTTTTTGAATGGTTAAACGTAAATGATCTGCGAACCTTGTGATTATGTGTCTTAATTGCATAGTTCACTAATCTTCGACTTCGCCTTGGGCCGAGTAATTGATTATCTGTCCATAACAATGTTTAACCTAACCTTAACTGAACCTGAAGCTTGCATACTTTTAATAAAATCCATATCGAAAGCGAGTTAGAACGTGCAGACTCAATTAACCAGTAAAATAAAAGATTATTAAATGCGCATTTATTAGGAAATCTGACAGACTAGAAATGCTTCGGCGACTCAAGATCTATTATGGATGAGCAGATGAAACTTTGCAAATTCATTAAAAATATTTCATGACTCATTTTGAGATCACATCTCAACCTATTTTATTAAATTAGCTTTAAACTTTCGCTTAATTTTGTGCAATATTTTAAATCTGCTTTATGTATCCTGTTTGCTATCAAGTAACAAATGCTTGGCTTTACTACAATCACAAATACCCAGCGGCAAGTATTCGCTGCGAATTAGAAGACTATTAGAGGAAATCAATTACTATCTTGCAGATAAGACAAAATTCGACATTCGCTTGTCTTATCTTATAAAACGGCATCTAATAGCACTTAGTTTATAAACATAATTTTCCCTTTAACCATTGATGTTTCTTTAGCCTAAAGAAATATTACGGTGTTTTAGCAATGTCTAAAAATTACTTGAAATGATCATGAATGCCAAATACACACTCATGTCCGAATAATTTTCGGCATTTCCAAGTAGTGCAGCAAACATGAATGCATTGTTAATACTTTGTCCCAAGCCAAATCTTCTAGTGGATAATATATACCAAAACAAATATTGAAAGAAGGATTAATGAATGCGATTGAAAAGAATGCATATGGAAATCTTGTAAGCCATGAGCATCTGATGTTTGCTTTAACAAGTCCATTTGAGCTCTGAAATAAGCATTTGTATACAAAAACATGCGTAATCTGTGTGTTCTGTGGAAGTCATACTATTGAGTTGAACAAATACTTGCTTCATCGTCACAACTATTTCAACTTGACTAAATCATTTCTGAAAAAGATTCCAAGGAAGAAAAAGTACGTTAAACATCCAGAATGAATATGTAAAGCATTTCCAGTTTAAACAATTAAAAATAATTTAACTATGCACTATTCAACCTTTAGTCTTTTTTTTCAGAATAAGCTTGAAATCGGCTAAATATCAAACCAGTTATTAATGAACTCTAAACACTTGTAGTGGATTAGCTACACAAATAGCCTTGACTAGTCCCAGAAACCCCCATGGCAGATTCTCCGAGTTGGTAAGTCACCCGAAATTAGCCAAGTTACCGCCAAGTTACAGAATAAACAGACGTATTTGTGATGTATGTGTGGTGTGGTGTGGTGTGTAACATAGGAAGTTTAGTCTTAATCAGCATGGCGGATTTAATAATACAAACGAGACCTTTTGATTGGCTGTGTGTTCTCCGGACTCAAAGTTGCACGGCCGCACCTTCAAGCATGCCTATGCGCACATGCGGTGACGTGTTCCACATTCTGTTAAGCATAAGATTGGAAAGTAAAATCCATTATTTTCTTAAACGTGGTTTACTTAAACCAATTAAAAAATGGAGAAAATTTGAATGCAACACTTGGAGCAAATGATGAAGACAAATATGAACTGATTAATGTAAACAAGATTTAATAGATTACTTAAAACAAACTTCCAAGATGGAAAGTGCAATTTCAATTAGATTTCATACAAACTTGGGCTATCAAAACTGCAAAGATATTCACCAATTCCCTAAGCTTTACGAAAATCAGGTTTAAAGTCAATCCAAGAACAAAAGTTCTGTATATGGAGGATGCCTAACAGTCACACCAATTATTCACTATTTTGAAACGCGAAAACTCCTTCAAGTTCACTTTTTCCATGTGCATTTATAATTTATGTTTCATAAATATATTGCATTGATATTTAGCTGGGTTTTATCTTTTCGTATTATTTAAATTTACTCATTTCAAATTATACTACTTTTATTCAGAATAGTATGCAACTAATGCATTCATAGCTCTCAGTAACTTTCCTTGTTTTAAGCAAATTCAGAATTTGATTTTTTCATTTTATTCAATGAATATTAACTCGGGCATTCTGTGAGCACTAACTCATCACAAAGTTGGAACTCTAATCAGAACGGAATTGAACGGACACGCACATATTTCATCATTCTCAGAGGAAATGACAAATGAACGAATGCCAACCGTAAGCTGGCAAATTGTGATTCATTTGAGAGGATTTTAATCCTATCCAACCCACTAAAAAGGTTTATTTGATTTATACAAGATTCATTTAAAATGCTTAAACGCTTCATTTTGGATATTTTTCGGTTCAACAGTGTTCGTACATTTGACCTGTTTATAAAAACTGTTAAAGTATTGAAATATCATTGGCTGTGATAGAATGTTTGTATAAAGAAGCTTCTTAACAGTCTTAGAAATAAGAAATTACGCATAATTTTTGAAAGAATGTTTTTGTAGCTGCATCACGTTAAATATTCAAGTAGGCTCATATGAACACATTGATAGAAACAGCTAGCAATAATGGCCTCTAACATTGATTAAACGAGTGTAATTGAGATTGGTAATTTGAAAGACAATTATGCCTAATTATGGATTACTTCTGGTGAAATTTAGTAGAACGGTGTGTTAAAACTGTAATTATCAACGTTTTGCCAATCAAGACCTCCTGTGTGCACAAGTACATATAGAAGTCATTTAATCAGTAAAAGTGCACAGTAACGTGGAATTAAAATATATCTCACTTTCCGATCTTTTTTTCAAATGGAGATCGCTCCATTCACACAAGATAAGAGCTACTTTCTTTGTGTTATTTATTAAATCGTTTACATTTGTTAAATTTATATTTTAATATAATCACTATTTAACTGTTACTAAAAAGATACCAATGAGTTTTAGAAAGCAATTAGCGTAAGTAGTAGCGACAAAATTAAAAATGTGTGAAGTTTCCTAGCTCAAATAAATCTTAGCTAGCCAAACCGATTACTCTCATTTTAGCAAAGTTGAGAACAGTTAGTGTAATCTGCCACTAGAGATGACTACATCACAGTCTGGATGACACTCCACCTCGTTTCAGGAATCGCAGATCATTCTCTAAGCATTTGTGCTATATGTTATTAGAAATTTCAGTGGACTATATGTCAAGAAAACGAAAATTAACGTCTATATAAGAGCATTTCCCTAACGTCAAATTACAATGACTCCTGCAATTCAAATTTGGCGATGCGTAGCGGTTCTCTCTCACCAATAATTGGAACTCAGATTGACATTTACCTCATTTTCGCTTTCATTGGTAGAATATCTTTGCACCAAATACCTAAAATATTTAAATCTTCCCTAACATCTTCCACCACCAACACTTTCGTAATTGGTAAAAGATGGGAAAATTAGAAATATTAAATTTCATTGAAAGCGCAGAGCATTTGGAAATTCATGCTTTAAAGTGTAATGGTATTTCGTCAAGTTCTACCAATTTATTCCTTTGCCTATTTTAGGTGTCATGCATTTAGAAGATCGCAATTGATCAGCGTGTTTTGAAAAAAATCAAGAAAACTCCATAATCATATGACTTAATAATTGTTATTTGCATGCGCGATGTAAATGCAAATGATTGTTCATCAAAAAGTGAAAAAAAACACATGAAAGTATTTCTTGAAATAAACAAAAAATGTTTAAGTTAATTAGGCAGGAATATTGAAACTTGTGTTACTTTTCACTTTGCAAATAGCATATCTTCGACTTTAGACTAAGTAGCTAAATGTGACCTAGAGTGAAATTAGATTGTCTCTAGTGCCATAGGAAGAAGGACACACAGTTAATGTATGATAATGATTGAGAAGCAGTCTTCAATTTAAACAAAATAGAACATGATGGAGAAAAGCATGCTTATGGTCGCAGTAGACTATTCAACGAAGCACATACACGCACACAAGCACGCACTCATACATGCAAGAAATTATTCACTCAGTTCAACAAATGTCTAGCTTGCCATGAGCAATGTGAATGTGCATCCTACGTATACGCAAGTAAATGTTGAAGATTGCTACAAGAATGCGCTATGACTTATCCTCTGTCAGTCACCTCTATTGCCAAATCTCCCAGTATGAGATGGCTCTCGAAATTAATTAAGTAATTTTTCTCAACTTGATTGAGCGTACGTGTTGAATTGGCATGGTAATTCTTTGTTCAGCATTGGTACTCTAGTGCACTGTACCAAAATACACGCGCATAGTCCCATAGTACCTCTTGAACACTGTGAATGAAGGTACTTCTATTTCTCCATATTTCTAGCCTCATGGCGGTGATGGTGCTATAGGAGAAAATGCAGTTTCTGTCACAGTGACGCTCAAGTACCAAGTTTGTGTAAAGAGTTCTGGAAATCCATATTAAGCTCGATGTGCCTTGGTGATTTGAGAATCATGGTTAAGTGAACTGAGCTGAACATCTTTGAAACGCTGTGCTGATAAATTTCTCAGATTCCGAGACGAGGCAGGCATAAGTCGTTTAAATAGAAACAGAGATGTTTTTTCAGTGAGAATGAATTTGCTTATGTAAAGTGGTGAGCGATTGGCTGTCGGATAAGCCAATGATGTCTTTAAGAGCGGTATTACTTGATATGCAAGTGAAGTCGAGTTCATATATGACGAAACTGGAGCAATGGGATTTCGATCAAAAATATTTGATATATATATATATATATATATGTCATTCAAAAACATATGATTATTAATTCATATGTAGGGTTGAAATTATTTATAGAATTGCGTGGAAGTTGCTATTAAAATAAAATATCGTTTGTTCATTTTAGTGTAAAATTAAATTTATTCGTTAAGTATTGAACAAAAAGTCGTGTATAAAATAGTGCTTTTCAGCATCAACATTAATTTAAATTTTTTTTTCCAGTTTGAAGCAATCATATTGATGGGAAAGTTAACTTCGCTTTAGGGTAAAATGCGAACGTCGAGTTTTCAATGCAATGTTGTTATTTTATTAGGCATTGGAAAATTCATATTATTCCACTTGAAGCAGTGACTTTTTCAAAGGCAAGTATTATTTACTGACTTCTTCTCTTTGCCAAATTTTAGTTTGTCCAATGTTCCAGTGTACGATTTTCTACTGCCAAATTTTCGATGTAAATATTTTCATTGTGAGTTAGTTGACTGTACAATTTGAATTTGGTAAATACGCATTTAAATTGTTAATTAATCTGCTTATAAGGACATCCATTTCACACGTTAAACAAATTTCATCTACGTCATTGTGTAATATAAAATGTTGCTTTTAATTTATGGGTCTTCCAAAAATGCTTAAAGAGGCTTATTGAGAAGAATCATAATACAACTATTAAAGTCCTAATCGAGACCTATTTTATTTGGTTTTGTGTCGAGCAAAGTTGTATTATTTTTCTTCTAAGGAAATGTGTATAGTTAACAAATGCAAGTTTTTTTTTACCTCGTTAGATTACAGAATTCAATAAACTTTAAATTCACCTTGGTCTGAGCAATTGATTATAGATTCAGAACTGGAGCCAACTCGAAGCTCATACAACTGTTCACCGTTTAGATGGACAAATATCACTCAATCACATATGTGCGTCATTTACATTGCAAAAATGTTTCCTTTGTTAGATTATTAACTTTCTGCAAGACTGAATTTCAAGATTAAGAAACAAATCAGTGAACAGCGTTGATCATTGTTTTGGAACTAAAAGTTTGGTATATTGAGCGCTATTTCTAATGCAGCATATAATAGAAAAACTTTTACGGATAGTTTAACAAACATTTATTAAGACTTTATTTGATCAGTTTTTAAAGTTCGGGCAAAAAGTAGACTTTGTATAAATCTGCACATACAGCTTCTTTTAACCTTATATCTGTTGTTGATGATCAGACACGCGGCTTTAGTCAGTGCGTTACGCATTCATTTTATCCAATCGCCTCAATTTTCCTCATTTATTTTATTCGCTTAACTCAACCACTTCGAATAATCCAAGTAGTTTGGACTTCACCTATAATTCAATCATACAGGCATTACAATTAATTGATCCCTATGAACAACTTATTCATTTTGCTTTATGGGATTCTTTGCATTGTCTCTTCCAGATATTCTAGGTTAAATGCGGATGAATATTTTGTTAATTTCAACTGTCCTTCTTGTAAATCTAGGTAATAAACTCTATTCTAAACTGCACACAAACGCAATACGATAAATTAATGACGTTTAATCTTTTGGACACAAATAAAAGCGTAGTAATTCCAGGATTTACCACAAAACAGGAACTCTTCTATCATCCAACTTCGATTGAACTCAACAAAAGGCGAGCGTACATATAGGACCCATATTAATTTGCGTAAAATAATGAAGGGAGGGGTCAAAGAAGATTCCTGCTATGTGCAAACATTTTTGATGTACAACTCACCACCCAACATCTCACCATCATTTGCTTTTCCAAATTGTGAACTTTATTTTTCTCACTCTACGAACCGCTACTTCATAATAATAACTTCATCGTTCAATTAATATTCTTATTTATGAATAGATAAAAAAATTTCGATTTATCTTGCATTTCATAAATCTTTTATCACTCTCAATGCCTCATATCAAATTTTCTCGAAAAAGTAGTTACCCAATTCACTCTTTCACATTGTCTTAGCTTTCTGACAAATCTCTAACATCCTTCTCTTTAATGACTTTTGAGTTCGAATAACTAATGAGAAAAGTATGTGCACGTTGACATTACCATCAATTAGTACTTCCAGCCTCCCATTCTTTTGATTCTTCACAAGCTGTAGCTGTTAATTTTCCTAATCCAGTGGTTCCGTGACACGTATGTGCGACTTAAACGGGTTTAACTTTACGAAGAACGAGGAGAAACATCAATTAGATTACACTTTGGTGTATAATCGAACAAATATGGTACATTGCACATTTCTTGCATTTTCAACGAGCGATCACGCTTAGCGGTTACGGCATATTGGACTAAAAGAGGTATATCACTTATATATACCTTATACATATTATCCTTAATTATTTCCAATTCTGAATGGAAGAACTATTGGATTTAGGCGTGACACCTGATGTGATTAAATGCAAAAGTTTGTTCTCATTTTCCAATTTCAATGACTTTGTTATTAAACTGTCCTTGACTTAAACACGTGCAACTTCATTATAGCGAATTAGATTAAAGCAAAAGTTTATTACGCCATCACATCATATTTCCTTAGCTCTAAATCACAGCATTGACATTCCCAGTTTTGTTGCACGCAAATTGGACCGGTTTCACGATACAGTTAGGTGAGAGAGTTAGGGAGATGGAAATCAAGAGCAATTGATTTTGCCTATGTTTGTCTACGTTTATCAATTCCGTGTCAAAGTATTGCTCAATCAAAATTGCTAGCCAATCACAATATCAAGTAAATGACGTAAAGTAAATTTTTTTCATTGACTGAATTTTTATACCTTACAATTTATTATTGTTATTTGGAATAGTCGACGTTTTCTGCAATTAAGTTACACTGCATATTGATTTTCAGAGAGTGGTTGGAGAAGGAATTACAAACTCAAAATATGTGTACACCAAACAGAAATTTTTAGATAATGTCAGTGATAAATGAAATTTAATTTCACGGTAAGCATTACAAATGAATAAATTGATAATTTTAACCGATCTATTTTAAAATGCATAAACTAAAGTAACCGAATTCAATTTATTATTACTTATGGAAACGTGTGACATACGTTTGAGTAAATAGATCCTGAAGTAAAATATTCCAACTTTTGGCGAGACATTGTCGAAATGCAGTCCTTAATTAATTCTTAAAAGAAGAAATGTATTAATTTATTCGTTTTGACTTAAACGATGACGAACAAATACGACAAAAATATACGAAGTGAATTGATTTCGAAGTAGACTTGTAGAGTTGAAAAGGTTGATCTGATAATTTATTTACGGCAAATGATAATTTATGTAAATGCTATGCGTAAATTGAGTGACTGATGCCCTGTAAAGTGTTTTAACGATTTCATTTAATTTGTGAGTTATGTAAAAGCTGACAAACCGAAACCTCTTATCTTGGAGTTCAACTCACGCTCTGACTAGAGAACTATGGAAAATTAAAACTTTAACAATGAAAAACCCTAAATTAATTATCATTATTGATTAATTTTTAAATGGTTAATACTCAGTTAAATTGAATTAAATCATTTTGATAATTTCCATGAAATAAAGCATCAATTTAATTTTTATTATCAAAATTGTTCGCTGTGGTTGTAAAGAGTAGATTCTGAATTGCTTGGACATTACTAGAATAATGGAAAGATAAAATACGCACTAATTGGCAGTTTATGTAGAAGAGATCACCTGTTATGACCTTTTGTTAATTCACCTGTAGGAATGATTCAGATCGACACTCGGGCTGTTTGATGTGATCATTTTAAATCGAGCCTATTAGGAATATGATTTTGCGAATAAAAACGGATGCACTTTTTTCTATTACATTGAAATCGACCTAAACGAAACTGGCGAGCTCAATAGTCTGAAATTCAAATAGTCATGGGTTTGGACTTTAAAGCTTCTAGCTTTTCCATATGCATTTGGCGTAGTTTTAAAATAAAAATAATCTTTGCTTAAGAAGCCAATCAGTACAAGAGAATAGCCTTCTAGGTAGAAAAACACAATTTCAAGTTGATTTCCTCAACACGTGCGCTATCAAAACTGATCAGACTGTCATTGATTATGTAAACATTAAACAAAAAAGACTTACAGTCTGATATAATGAATTATTCACCAATCCTATACCAATAGATTTTCCTGTAGTGGCTGAGTTCATGAGCGTTAACAGCCTGTTTGTCAATCATATTAATTATTCACGATTGCGAATCACGTGCACTCCTTCGAATTCGTTTGTTCTACTTACATGTATGATTTGTTTTCTTTAATGTCGATTCTTTGATATTTAACTGGGCATAAATGTTAATTCATTTAAGAATCATGCAGGCATCATACGCCATTGTTAGATTTGACTACTCGATTTTCTTTAAAACCATTCAATTGCTTATAGCAGTTATTTTATTTCACTGTTAAACAGCAAAAGCATTATTTTTCCTATCTTAATTTTTCAAGTTTTACTTGCGATTTTCGAATGCACATAATTTAGAGCAATAATTGATATACGAATGGAGTACATAGCTAACGCAGAATTTAAACAATTGTTTTATGTAATGGAATTTAATCGCAAGCCACTGCATTCCATGATTGAAGTCTCTTACTCCAACGAGAAGGCTGAATACAAACACAGTAAGATAAGAAGTTATTTTACATTTATGTTTGAAAAATAAAAATATATATATATATATATATATATATATATATATATATATGTATACATGACTATGTAAAAACCCTACTGGAAGGGAAATAAAGCTCTGTAAAGTTTTCGATATATTTGTTTATGTCTAGTGGCAGGCTTTATGATTGTTATCAATAGCCATTTAGTTGACTTCAGGCTTCACAGAGTTGGGGTACATCAAAGCCTCCAAAGTCAAGAGAGTGGCCATAAGACTATTCGATTTTCTTTAAAACCATTCAATTGCTTATAGCAGCTATTTTATTTCACTGTTAAACAGCACAAGTATTTTTTCCTCATTTTAATTCTTCTTTTCAATGAACTACTGTAAACGATGCTGTATATATGAGAGTAGCTACAACAGTACTCATGATCACCACTTTTGCTGACGAAAAGAAACAGCTTTTAATTTTACTTTACGACAGATTTGCTTCAATTTAATAGACATTCATATGTTAACTGCATTTTTGATTGATAGAATCCTGTCCTTTATTCACCTTATTTATCCCATTTTATGAGCCATGTTTTCCTACTTGATTTTAATCTACTCCAAAAAATTCTATTTGTTTGTTTTAATCTTTAAATAATTGCTAGATTAACATAATCTGTTAAACGTTAACATTTAATCAAGTTTTTAAATTTACTCACAACATGCTTTGCTGCTGGCAACATTAACGCGACTACATCTTTACCATATTCATTTGCATGAATTGAAGCCAATAATTGTTGGTGATTTCAAATTGCTAAATTCATGCGTGACTTTAACCCGTTTCTCTGCTGAGTGATGCTGAAGAATATAGCAAAAGACTTCACACCATTGCTCTCCAAGTCAGATGTTGGATATCCTTCTAACGTAATGTAGCTGATAGTCTACACTTCTGGGAAAAGAAGATACCACTTTGATTCTTGAGTATGCTTTCTACTGTTCGGCTCTAGCAACAATGTCTCTGTACTAAAAAATATATTTACTCTGCAGTCTATGTCATTCATTGGAAAGATTGTAAGTTATGAAAAAGTTCACCACGATTTCAACATTAAACACTTTTTCTTGAGTGAAATGTGCACTTCTTCTGATTTATGAACTGACCAATTTTCGGCCTCCTCTTTGAACTGATCTAAGCTTTATGATATCACAAACCTACTAGAACAATAAAATTTCTGAGTGTCGAATTTGCCGAAAATTTTGTTTTACTGTAAAATATTCGTTAAATTAAATGTGCTTGTTGAACATCGACGTTCGCAGAAATCTTTCAAATAGTCTCACCTTAGTTTGTTACTTGAAGCCTTAAGCTATCATGGAATCTAATATCTCCTTTTTAAGAGGAACATCACAAGTAGGAGTTTTATTTATTGGGTAAAGAAGGTATGCCCAATTGAGATAAATATATTAATTTATGACATCCTCAAGATTAAATATCCTCCTTTTAGCATGTCGCCTGATAAAAATTGACTGCAGAAGTTGGTTTTCTTTTTTTAATTGTCATTTTTTTGCTAATAAATGGATGCACATATGCATATTTATCTGGAACGCATAGTTAAATACTCCTGTAAATAGAAACAGCAAAAAACCCTGCTTTTATTCGGATTATAATTGTAATTAATTTGAAATTAAAATTAAGTGGAGTTCACATGGTAAATTTATTTGGCAAAGATTTAAAAAGTATATTTTTGTTAAAATTCTCACTTAAATTAACACAAGACAAGATTAAGCTACTTCTGCACTCAGCCTTAAATTGTATATATATATATATATATATATATATATATATATATATATACACTTCAAGTTCACTTTTTCCATGAGCATTTATAATTTATGTTTCATAAATATATTGCATTGATATTTAGCTGGGTTTTATCTTTATCTTTTATCTTTTTACATTATTTAACTTTACTCATTTCAAATTATACTACTTTTATTCAGAATAGTATGCAACTAATGCATTCATAGCTCTCAGTAACTTTCCTTGTTTTAAGCAAATTCAGAATTTGATTTTTTCATTTTATTCAATGAATATTAACTCGGGCATTCTGTGAGCACTAACTCATCACAAAGTTGGAACTCTAATCAGAACGGAATTGAACGGACACGCACATATTTCATCATTCTCAGAGGAAATGACAAATGAACGAATGCCAACCGTAAGCTGGCAAATTGTGATTCATTTGAGAGGATTTTAATCCTATCCAACCCACTAAAAAGGTTTATTTGATTTATACAAGATTCATTTAAAATGCTTAAACGCTTCATTTTGGATATTTTTCGGTTCAACAGTGTTCGTACATTTGACCTGTTTATAAAAACTGTTAAAGTATTGAAATATCATGGGCTGTGATAGAATGTTTGTATAAAGAAGCTTCTTAACAGTCTTAGAAATAAGAAATTACGCATAATTTTTGAAAGAATGTTTTTGTAGCTGCATCACGTTAAATATTCAAGTAGGCTCATATGAACACATTGATAGAAACAGCTAGCAATAATGGCCTCTAACATTGATTAAACGAGTGTAATTGAGATTGGTAATTTGAAAGACAATTATGCCTAATTATGGATTACTTCTGGTGAAATTTAGTAGAACGGTGTGTTAAAACTGTAATTATCAACGTTTTGCCAATCAAGACCTCCTGTGTGCACAAGTACATATAGAAGTCATTTAATCAGTAAAAGTGCACAGTAACGTGGAATTAAAATATATCTCACTTTCCGATCTTTTTTTCAAATGGAGATCGCTCCATTCACACAAGATAAGAGCTACTTTCTTTGTGTTATTTATTAAATCGTTTACATTTGTTAAATTTATATTTTAATATAATCACTATTTAACTGTTACTAAAAAGATACCAATGAGTTTTAGAAAGCAATTAGCGTAAGTAGTAGCGACAAAATTAAAAATGTGTGAAGTTTCCTAGCTCAAATAAATCTTAGCTAGCCAAACCGATTACTCTCATTTTAGCAAAGTTGAGAACAGTTAGTGTAATCTGCCACTAGAGATGACTACATCACAGTCTGGATGACACTCCACCTCGTTTCAGGAATCGCAGATCATTCTCTAAGCATTTGTGCTATATGTTATTAGAAATTTCAGTGGACTATATGTCAAGAAAACGAAAATTAACGTCTATATAAGAGCATTTCCCTAACGTCAAATTACAATGACTCCTGCAATTCAAATTTGGCGATGCGTAGCGGTTCTCTCTCACCAATAATTGGAACTCAGATTGACATTTACCTCATTTTCGCTTTCATTGGTAGAATACCTTTGCACCAAATACCTAAAATATTTAAATCTTCCCTAACATCTTCCACCACCAACACTTTCGTAATTGGTAAAAGATGGGAAAATTAGAAATATTAAATTTCATTGAAAGCGCAGAGCATTTGGAAATTCATGCTTTAAAGTGTAATGGTATTTCGTCAAGTTCTACCAATTTATTCCTTTGCCTATTTTAGGTGTCATGCATTTAGAAGATCGCAATTGATCAGCGTGTTTTGAAAAAAATCAAGAAAACTCCATAATCATATGACTTAATAATTGTTATTTGCATGCGCGATGTAAATGCAAATGATTGTTCATCAAAAAGTGAAAAAAAACACATGAAAGTATTTCTTGAAATAAACAAAAAATGTTTAAGTTAATTAGGCAGGAATATTGAAACTTGTGTTACTTTTCACTTTGCAAATAGCATATCTTCGACTTTAGACTAAGTAGCTAAATGTGACCTAGAGTGAAATTAGATTGTCTCTAGTGCCATAGGAAGAAGGACACACAGTTAATGTATGATAATGATTGAGAAGCAGTCTTCAATTTAAACAAAATAGAACATGATGGAGAAAAGCATGCTTATGGTCGCAGTAGACTATTCAACGAAGCACATACACGCACACAAGCACGCACTCATACATGCAAGAAATTATTCACTCAGTTCAACAAATGTCTAGCTTGCCATGAGCAATGTGAATGTGCATCCTACGTATACGCAAGTAAATGTTGAAGATTGCTACAAGAATGCGCTATGACTTATCCTCTGTCAGTCACCTCTATTGCCAAATCTCCCAGTATGAGATGGCTCTCGAAATTAATTAAGTAATTTTTCTCAACTTGATTGAGCGTACGTGTTGAATTGGCATGGTAATTCTTTGTTCAGCATTGGTACTCTAGTGCACTGTACCAAAATACACGCGCATAGTCCCATAGTACCTCTTGAACACTGTGAATGAAGGTACTTCTATTTCTCCATATTTCTAGCCTCATGGCGGTGATGGTGCTATAGGAGAAAATGCAGTTTCTGTCACAGTGACGCTCAAGTACCAAGTTTGTGTAAAGAGTTCTGGAAATCCATATTAAGCTCGATGTGCCTTGGTGATTTGAGAATCATGGTTAAGTGAACTGAGCTGAACATCTTTGAAACGCTGTGCTGATAAATTTCTCAGATTCCGAGACGAGGCAGGCATAAGTCGTTTAAATAGAAACAGAGATGTTTTTTCAGTGAGAATGAATTTGCTTATGTAAAGTGGTGAGCGATTGGCTGTCGGATAAGCCAATGATGTCTTTAAGAGCGGTATTACTTGATATGCAAGTGAAGTCGAGTTCATATATGACGAAACTGGAGCAATGGGATTTCGATCAAAAATATTTGATATATATATATATATATATGTCATTCAAAAACATATGATTATTAATTCATATGTAGGGTTGAAATTATTTATAGAATTGCGTGGAAGTTGCTATTAAAATAAAATATCGTTTGTTCATTTTAGTGTAAAATTAAATTTATTCGTTAAGTATTGAACAAAAAGTCGTGTATAAAATAGTGCTTTTCAGCATCAACATTAATTTAAATTTTTTTTTCCAGTTTGAAGCAATCATATTGATGGGAAAGTTAACTTCGCTTTAGGGTAAAATGCGAACGTCGAGTTTTCAATGCAATGTTGTTATTTTATTAGGCATTGGAAAATTCATATTATTCCACTTGAAGCAGTGACTTTTTCAAAGGCAAGTATTATTTACTGACTTCTTCTCTTTGCCAAATTTTAGTTTGTCCAATGTTCCAGTGTACGATTTTCTACTGCCAAATTTTCGATGTAAATATTTTCATTGTGAGTTAGTTGACTGTACAATTTGAATTTGGTAAATACGCATTTAAATTGTTAATTAATCTGCTTATAAGGACATCCATTTCACACGTTAAACAAATTTCATCTACGTCATTGTGTAATATAAAATGTTGCTTTTAATTTATGGGTCTTCCAAAAATGCTTAAAGAGGCTTATTGAGAAGAATCATAATACAACTATTAAAGTCCTAATCGAGACCTATTTTATTTGGTTTTGTGTCGAGCAAAGTTGTGTTATTTTTCTTCTAAGGAAATGTGTATAGTTAACAAATGCAAGTTTTTTTTTACCTCGTTAGATTACAGAATTCAATAAACTTTAAATTCACCTTGGTCTGAGCAATTGATTATAGATTCAGAACTGGAGCCAACTCGAAGCTCATACAACTGTTCACCGTTTAGATGGACAAATATCACTCAATCACATATGTGCGTCATTTACATTGCAAAAATGTTTCCTTTGTTAGATTATTAACTTTCTGCAAGACTGAATTTCAAGATTAAGAAACAAATCAGTGAACAGCGTTGATCATTGTTTTGGAACTAAAAGTTTGGTATATTGAGCGCTATTTCTAATGCAGCATATAATAGAAAAACTTTTACGGATAGTTTAACAAACATTTATTAAGACTTTATTTGATCAGTTTTTAAAGTTCGGGCAAAAAGTAGACTTTGTATAAATCTGCACATACAGCTTCTTTTAACCTTATATCTGTTGTTGATGATCAGACACGCGGCTTTAGTCAGTGCGTTACGCATTCATTTTATCCAATCGCCTCAATTTTCCTCATTTATTTTATTCGCTTAACTCAACCACTTCGAATAATCCAAGTAGTTTGGACTTCACCTATAATTCAATCATACAGGCATTACAATTAATTGATCCCTATGAACAACTTATTCATTTTGCTTTATGGGATTCTTTGCATTGTCTCTTCCAGATATTCTAGGTTAAATGCGGATGAATATTTTGTTAATTTCAACTGTCCTTCTTGTAAATCTAGGTAATAAACTCTATTCTAAACTGCACACAAACGCAATACGATAAATTAATGACGTTTAATCTTTTGGACACAAATAAAAGCGTAGTAATTCCAGGATTTACCACAAAACAGGAACTCTTCTATCATCCAACTTCGATTGAACTCAACAAAAGGCGAGCGTACATATAGGACCCATATTAATTTGCGTAAAATAATGAAGGGAGGGGTCAAAGAAGATTCCTGCTATGTGCAAACATTTTTGATGTACAACTCACCACCCAACATCTCACCATCATTTGCTTTTCCAAATTGTGAACTTTATTTTTCTCACTCTACGAACCGCTACTTCATAATAATAACTTCATCGTTCAATTAATATTCTTATTTATGAATAGATAAAAAAATTTCGATTTATCTTGCATTTCATAAATCTTTTATCACTCTCAATGCCTCATATCAAATTTTCTCGAAAAAGTAGTTACCCAATTCACTCTTTCACATTGTCTTAGCTTTCTGACAAATCTCTAACATCCTTCTCTTTAATGACTTTTGAGTTCGAATAACTAATGAGAAAAGTATGTGCACGTTGCCATTACCATTAATTAGTACTTCCAGCCTCCCATTCTTTTGATTCTTCACAAGCTGTAGCTGTTAATTTTCCTAATTCAGTTGTTCCGTGACACGTATATGCGACTTAAACGGGTTTAACTTTACGAAGAACGAGGAGAAACATCAATTAGATTACACTTTGGTGTATAATCGAACAAATATGGTACATTGCACATTTCTTGCATTTTCAACGAGCGATCACGCTTAGCGGTTACGGCATATTGGACTAAAAGAGGTATATCACTTATATATACCTTATACATATTATCCTTAATTATTTCCAATTCTGAATGGAAGAACTATTGGATTTAGGCGTGACACCTGATGTGATTAAATGCAAAAGTTTGTTCTCATTTTCCAATTTCAATGACTTTGTTATTAAACTGTCCTTGACTTAAACACGTGCAACTTCATTATAGCGAATTGGATTAAAGCAAAAGTTTATTACGCCATCACATCATATTTCCTTAGCTCTAAATCACAGCATTGACATTCCCAGTTTTGTTGCACGCAAATTGGACCGGTTTCACGATACAGTTAGGTGAGAGAGTTAGGGAGATGGAAATCAAGAGCAATTGATTTTGCCTATGTTTGTCTACGTTTATCAATTCCGTGTCAAAGTATTGCTCAATCAAAATTGCTAGCCAATCACAATATCAAGTAAATGACGTAAACTAAATTTTTTTCATTGACTGAATTTTTACACCTTACAATTTATTATTGTTATTTGGAATAGTCGACGTTTTCTGCAATTAAGTTACACTGCATATTGATTTTCAGAGAGTGGTTGGAGAAGGAATTACAAACTCAAAATATGTGTACACCAAACAGAAATTTTTAGATAATGTCAGTGATAAATGAAATTTAATTTCACGGTAAGCATTACAAATGAATAAATTGATAATTTTAACCGATCTATTTTAAAATGCATAAACTAAAGTAACCGAATTCAATTTATTATTACTTATGGAAACGTGTGACATACGTTTGAGTAAATAGATCCTGAAGTAAAATATTCCAACTTTTGGCGAGACATTGTCGAAATGCAGTCCTTAATTAATTCTTAAAAGAAGAAATGTATTAATTTATTCGTTTTGACTTAAACGATGACGAACAAATACGACAAAAATATACGAAGTGAATTGATTTCGAAGTAGACTTGTAGAGTTGAAAAGGTTGATCTGATAATTTATTTACGGCAAATGATAATTTATGTAAATGCTATGCGTAAATTGAGTGACTGATGCCCTGTAAAGTGTTTTAACGATTTCATTTAATTTGTGAGTTATGTAAAAGCTGACAAACCGAAACCTCTTATCTTGGAGTTCAACTCACGCTCTGACTAGAGAACTATGGAAAATTAAAACTTTAACAATGAAAAACCCTAAATTAATTATCATTATTGATTAATTTTTAAATGGTTAATACTCAGTTAAATTGAATTAAATCATTTTGATAATTTCCATGAAATAAAGCATCAATTTAATTTTTATTATCAAAATTGTTCGCTGTGGTTGTAAAGAGTAGATTCTGAATTGCTTGGACATTACTAGAATAATGGAAAGATAAAATACGCACTAATTGGCAGTTTATGTAGAAGAGATCACCTGTTATGACCTTTTGTTAATTCACCTGTAGGAATGATTCAGATCGACACTCGGGCTGTTTGATGTGATCATTTTAAATCGAGCCTATTAGGAATATGATTTTGCGAATAAAAACGGATGCACTTTTTTCTATTACATTGAAATCGACCTAAACGAAACTGGCGAGCTCAATAGTCTGAAATTCAAATAGTCATGGGTTTGGACTTTAAAGCTTCTAGCTTTTCCATATGCATTTGGCGTAGTTTTAAAATAAAAATAATCTTTGCTTAAGAAGCCAATCAGTACAAGAGAATAGCCTTCTAGGTAGAAAAACACAATTTCAAGTTGATTTCCTCAACACGTGCGCTATCAAAACTGATCAGACTGTCATTGATTATGTAAACATTAAACAAAAAAGACTTACAGTCTGATATAATGAATTATTCACCAATCCTATACCAATAGATTTTCCTGTAGTGGCTGAGTTCATGAGCGTTAACAGCCTGTTTGTCAATCATATTAATTATTCACGATTGCGAATCACGTGCACTCCTTCGAATTCGTTTGTTCTACTTACATGTATGATTTGTTTTCTTTAATGTCGATTCTTTGATATTTAACTGGGCATAAATGTTAATTCATTTAAGAATCATGCAGGCATCATACGCCATTGTTAGATTTGACTACTCGATTTTCTTTAAAACCATTCAATTGCTTATAGCAGTTATTTTATTTCACTGTTAAACAGCAAAAGCATTATTTTTCCTATCTTAATTTTTCAAGTTTTACTTGCGATTTTCGAATGCACATAATTTAGAGCAATAATTGATATACGAATGGAGTACATAGCTAACGCAGAATTTAAACAATTGTTTTATGTAATGGAATTTAATCGCAAGCCACTGCATTCCATGATTGAAGTCTCTTACTCCAACGAGAAGGCTGAATACAAACACAGTAAGATAAGAAGTTATTTTACATTTATGTTTGAAAAATAAAAATATATATATATATATATATATATATATATATATATGTATACATGACTATGTAAAAACCCTACTGGAAGGGAAATAAAGCTCTGTAAAGTTTTCGATATATTTGTTTATGTCTAGTGGCAGGCTTTATGATTGTTATCAATAGCCATTTAGTTGACTTCAGGCTTCACAGAGTTGGGGTACATCAAAGCCTCCAAAGTCAAGAGAGTGGCCATAAGACTATTCGATTTTCTTTAAAACCATTCAATTGCTTATAGCAGCTATTTTATTTCACTGTTAAACAGCACAAGTATTTTTTCCTCATTTTAATTCTTCTTTTCAATGAACTACTGTAAACGATGCTGTATATATGAGAGTAGCTACAACAGTACTCATGATCACCACTTTTGCTGACGAAAAGAAACAGCTTTTAATTTTACTTTACGACAGATTTGCTTCAATTTAATAGACATTCATATGTTAACTGCATTTTTGATTGATAGAATCCTGTCCTTTATTCACCTTATTTATCCCATTTTATGAGCCATGTTTTCCTACTTGATTTTAATCTACTCCAAAAAATTCTATTTGTTTGTTTTAATCTTTAAATAATTGCTAGATTAACATAATCTGTTAAACGTTAACATTTAATCAAGTTTTTAAATTTACTCACAACATGCTTTGCTGCTGGCAACATTAACGCGACTACATCTTTACCATATTCATTTGCATGAATTGAAGCCAATAATTGTTGGTGATTTCAAATTGCTAAATTCATGCGTGACTTTAACCCGTTTCTCTGCTGAGTGATGCTGAAGAATATAGCAAAAGACTTCACACCATTGCTCTCCAAGTCAGATGTTGGATATCCTTCTAACGTAATGTAGCTGATAGTCTACACTTCTGGGAAAAGAAGATACCACTTTGATTCTTGAGTATGCTTTCTACTGTTCGGCTCTAGCAACAATGTCTCTGTACTAAAAAATATATTTACTCTGCAGTCTATGTCATTCATTGGAAAGATTGTAAGTTATGAAAAAGTTCACCACGATTTCAACATTAAACACTTTTTCTTGAGTGAAATGTGCACTTCTTCTGATTTATGAACTGACCAATTTTCGGCCTCCTCTTTGAACTGATCTAAGCTTTATGATATCACAAACCTACTAGAACAATAAAATTTCTGAGTGTCGAATTTGCCGAAAATTTTGTTTTACTGTAAAATATTCGTTAAATTAAATGTGCTTGTTGAACATCGACGTTCGCAGAAATCTTTCAAATAGTCTCACCTTAGTTTGTTACTTGAAGCCTTAAGCTATCATGGAATCTAATATCTCCTTTTTAAGAGGAACATCACAAGTAGGAGTGTTATTTATTGGGTAAAGAAGGTATGCCCAATTGAGATAAATATATTAATTTATGACATCCTCAAGATTAAATATCCTCCTTTTAGCATGTCGCCTGATAAAAATTGACTGCAGAAGTTGGTTTTCTTTTTTTAATTGTCATTTTTTTGCTAATAAATGGATGCACATATGCATATTTATCTGGAACGCATAGTTAAATACTCCTGTAAATAGAAACAGCAAAAAACCCTGCTTTTATTCGGATTATAATTGTAATTAATTTGAAATTAAAATTAAGTGGAGTTCACATGGTAAATTTATTTGGCAAAGATTTAAAAAGTATATTTTTGTTAAAATTCTCACTTAAATTAACACAAGACAAGATTAAGCTACTTCTGCACTCAGCCTTAAATTGTATATATATATATATATATATATATATATATATATATATATATATATATATATACACTTCAAGTTCACTTTTTCCATGAGCATTTATAATTTATGTTTCATAAATATATTGCATTGATATTTAGCTGGGTTTTATCTTTATCTTTTATCTTTTTACATTATTTAACTTTACTCATTTCAAATTATACTACTTTTATTCAGAATAGTATGCAACTAATGCATTCATAGCTCTCAGTAACTTTCCTTGTTTTAAGCAAATTCAGAATTTGATTTTTTCATTTTATTCAATGAATATTAACTCGGGCATTCTGTGAGCACTAACTCATCACAAAGTTGGAACTCTAATCAGAACGGAATTGAACGGACACGCACATATTTCATCATTCTCAGAGGAAATGACAAATGAACGAATGCCAACCGTAAGCTGGCAAATTGTGATTCATTTGAGAGGATTTTAATCCTATCCAACCCACTAAAAAGGTTTATTTGATTTATACAAGATTCATTTAAAATGCTTAAACGCTTCATTTTGGATATTTTTCGGTTCAACAGTGTTCGTACATTTGACCTGTTTATAAAAACTGTTAAAGTATTGAAATATCATGGGCTGTGATAGAATGTTTGTATAAAGAAGCTTCTTAACAGTCTTAGAAATAAGAAATTACGCATAATTTTTGAAAGAATGTTTTTGTAGCTGCATCACGTTAAATATTCAAGTAGGCTCATATGAACACATTGATAGAAACAGCTAGCAATAATGGCCTCTAACATTGATTAAACGAGTGTAATTGAGATTGGTAATTTGAAAGACAATTATGCCTAATTATGGATTACTTCTGGTGAAATTTAGTAGAACGGTGTGTTAAAACTGTAATTATCAACGTTTTGCCAATCAAGACCTCCTGTGTGCACAAGTACATATAGAAGTCATTTAATCAGTAAAAGTGCACAGTAACGTGGAATTAAAATATATCTCACTTTCCGATCTTTTTTTCAAATGGAGATCGCTCCATTCACACAAGATAAGAGCTACTTTCTTTGTGTTATTTATTAAATCGTTTACATTTGTCAAATTTATATTTTAATATAATCACTATTTAACTGTTACTAAAAAGATACCAATGAGTTTTAGAAAGCAATTAGCGTAAGTAGTAGCGACAAAATTAAAAATGTGTGAAGTTTCCTAGCTCAAATAAATCTTAGCTAGCCAAACCGATTACTCTCATTTTAGCAAAGTTGAGAACAGTTAGTGTAATCTGCCACTAGAGATGACTACATCACAGTCTGGATGACACTCCACCTCGTTTCAGGAATCGCAGATCATTCTCTAAGCATTTGTGCTATATGTTATTAGAAATTTCAGTGGACTATATGTCAAGAAAACGAAAATTAACGTCTATATAAGAGCATTTCCCTAACGTCAAATTACAATGACTCCTGCAATTCAAATTTGGCGATGCGTAGCGGTTCTCTCTCACCAATAATTGGAACTCAGATTGACATTTACCTCATTTTCGCTTTCATTGGTAGAATACCTTTGCACCAAATACCTAAAATATTTAAATCTTCCCTAACATCTTCCACCACCAACACTTTCGTAATTGGTAAAAGATGGGAAAATTAGAAATATTAAATTTCATTGAAAGCGCAGAGCATTTGGAAATTCATGCTTTAAAGTGTAATGGTATTTCGTCAAGTTCTACCAATTTATTCCTTTGCCTATTTTAGGTGTCATGCATTTAGAAGATCGCAATTGATCAGCGTGTTTTGAAAAAAATCAAGAAAACTCCATAATCATATGACTTAATAATTGTTATTTGCATGCGCGATGTAAATGCAAATGATTGTTCATCAAAAAGTGAAAAAAAAACACATGAAAGTATTTCTTGAAATAAACAAAAAATGTTTAAGTTAATTAGGCAGGAATATTGAAACTTGTGTTACTTTTCACTTTGCAAATAGCATATCTTCGACTTTAGACCAAGTAGCTAAATGTGCACTTTTGACATTATGTCCATTAGGCAAAATGCCATTAATGCTTATTAATGACTGGAAAAAATTTATAGAACCAAACGAACCTTCATGCCTTTAAAGTGAAGAATTTGAGTATTTCATTCTCGAAATGTAGATGCCAATATACATACGTATACGTGAAGCATTCCCTTGACATTCTGTGAATATTGCCGCACTCTTTTCTTAGAGTAGCAGTTCTACTGGTCTTGTTTGGGCAAAAACACATTGCATCACTATCATTAATAAATTAAATGTGGAATGAGATTCGACAGATAAACAAAAAACGAAAAATATTTCTCCGAATGGCGTTTATTATTTTGTCTGCATTTTCACTTTCAAATCTATTAGTTATAGCATTTTTTAAAATGTTCTACACCATATCTGCGTTCTGTTTCACTCTTTAACTCTGCGCAGTGTGTAGTATTTGATCTAGTGTATATGAGTTCAAGATTCACGATTTGACCTTCAGTTTGGAGAAACTATCTATTAACAGCCAACCCTTGGGCCTGTTGTTGGTAGAAATTATTTGGAAATAAATATAATTACTGCAACATTGACACTGACTACATTTATTGAAAAGGGTTTTTGAATGATTAAACGCAAATGGTCTGCGAACCTTGTGATTATGTGTCTTAATTGCATAGTTCAATAATCTTCGACTTCGCCTCGGGCCGAGTAATTGATTATCTGTCCATAACAATGTTTAACTTAACCTTGACTGAATCTGTAGCTTGCACAACCGTTTATTTTTTATATGGGCAGGTATCATTCAATCTCGAATGTACGTCATTTACTTTGCGAACAAATTTCTTCTAGTTAGACAGTGATCGCTAAATCCAGTGATCTGTATTTATTGTTTAAAAAGTAACCTTCACTACTTATGGCAATGCCTTCCTAATATTGATTTTGTACTAATTTAACGTTTATTATGGCAGGTCTTCTGATTAATTATATCTTGAGCACCTAGCCTTTTAGAAACCATTGGATCATCGAATTTTCACGATTGGCCGGCCCTACTGGAACAAGTACTCATGACTTTTTATAACAAAAAGGGTAAAAATATCTACACTATTTGGTAAATTTGAATATCTATTAAATAAAATTAATATTGACCTGCCAATGAAGTCACACCAGCGATAATTAGAAAACAATTAACGAAATAATTAGCGACAATATGCGTTTAGTGAAGCTTCCAAGCTCAGATATTGCATCTACAATTAATGATTACTCAGCTTAAGCTTAAAACAAAATAAATGGTGCCGAGTAGATTAAAATCGATAGAGAACACATTATGCATAACAATCTGTAAATAAGATGAATGATAGAAATTTTTTCATCATTCCTAAATGCAGCCTACACGATAACGACTATTAGTTTGAAGCAGATTGGCTGTAAATTAAAAGCTGCTTTCTTTTAGTCGGCACAATTGGTGAATATCTCTACTGCTGTAGCTATTCTCAAATAAACAGCAGAGTTGTGCATTAGTTCAAAGATAGCAAACTTTATTACAGAAACGAATGTAAGAACAGTGCAAATCTCAAGCTAATTAGGACGTTGGGAGCACTTGATTTGATTTTAGGAATGTCCAAAAATTGTTTGAAATGATGAAGAATGGCAAATAGCAGCTAATTTGGAAAGCTTTTATGACATAGTAAATCACAGCAACTAAAATGAATTTGTTGCTAATGCTTTTTTATAAATCAAATTGTGGATTGAATTCTATGTTGTAAAACAATTATTGCAAGCAAGATTAATGAAAGTTATTTCAATGAATGCATATGAAAATTTTGAAGCCACGAACTATTCACAATTGGCCTCGTATTGCTTTACTTTGACAAATATATTTATGCTTAAATGAAATGCATGTAAGTTCTGAGGTTTAGGAAAACAGACTATTGAGTTCAAAAAAACTTGCTTCCTCAATACAACTAGTTTGTCATGTCTGAATCATTTTGGTAAATATCCAAAGCATGAAGAGATAGCTAAACACCTGGAATGATTATTTGAAGCATTCATGAAAACTAGTGGCCACAGACCAATTGGGAGAGTTTCTTTATTTTATTAATTGTCCCTAGGCATCGTAAGGCACCAATGAAGAACCCTTAACCAATACAGTCATTACAGGAGTCATTGTAATTTGACTCTTATATAGACGTTAATTTTCGTTTTCTTGACATATAGTCCACTGAAATTTCTAATAACATATAACACAAATGCTTAGAGAATGATCTACGATTCCTGAAACGAGGTGGAGTGTCATCCAGACTGTGATGTAGTCATTTCTAGTGGCAGATTACACTAACTGTTCTCAACTTTGCTAAAATGAGAGTAATCGGTTTGGCTAGCTAAGATTTATTTGAGCTAGGAAACTTCACACATTATGCATAACAATCTGTAAATAAGATGAATGATAGATAATTTTTCATCATTCCTAAATGCAGCCTACACGATAAGGACTATTAGTTTGAAGCAGATTGGCTGTAAATTAAAAGCTGCTTTCTTTTAGTCGGCACAATTGGTGAATATCTCTACTGCTGTAGCTATTCTCAAATAAACAGCAGAGTTGTGCATTAGTTCAAAGAAAATTAACTTTTATTACAGAAACGAATGTAAGAACATAGCAAATCTCAAGCTAATTAGGACGTTGGGAGCACTTGAATTGATTTTAGGAATGTCCAAAAATTGTTTGAAATGATGAAGAATGGCAAATAGCATTTGGCGTAGTTTTAAAATAAAAATAATCTTTGCTTAAGAAGCCAATCAGTACAAGAGAATAGCCTTCTAGGTAGAAAAACACAATTTCAAGTTGATTTCCTCAACACGTGCGCTATCAAAACTGATCAGACTGTCATTGATTATGTAAACATTAAACAAAAAAGACTTACAGTCTGATATAATGAATTATTCACCAATCCTATACCAATAGATTTTCCTGTAGTGGCTGAGTTCATGAGCGTTAACAGCCTGTTTGTCAATCATATTAATTATTCACGATTGCGAATCACGTGCACTCCTTCGAATTCGTTTGTTCTACTTACATGTATAATTTGTTTTCTTTAACATCCATTCTTTGTTATTTAACTGGGCATAAATTTAAATTCATTTAAGAACCATGCAGGCATCATACGCCATTGTTAGATTTGACTACTCGATTTTCTTTAAAACCATTCAATTGCTTATAGCAGTTACTGTATTTCACTGTTAAACAGCACAAGTATTTTTTCTAATTTTAATTCTTAAAGTTTAACTGGCGTTATTCAAATGGAAGTAGGAGAAGGTGTATTATACAATATAAGCGCAAAGTTTGCTTAAAATTAAGAAAATTTATTATTACAAGTTACTTTTAATCTAATGAATAAAAGATACTACTTTGTCAAATATTTCTTTAGATCAGCGCAATTTAGTTTTTAAAGATCCCATTTTTTAATTAAGCGAATTCGATCACAAAATCGATGCGTTTGAATATAACCTGCCGCAGTAGTTTCCAGGTACATGTTCTTCCACAGTCTTTCCTCTCCATGGGCATATCACCTTGGCGTGTTTCCTAAGCAGGCTTTTATGTAGATATAGTGTACAAAGAAATATGACCTAGAGTGAAAGTAGATTGTCTCTAGTGCCATAGGCAATAGGACACACAGTTAATGTATGACGATGATTGAGAAGCAGACTTCAATTTAAACAAAATAGAACATGATGGAGAAAAGTATGCTTATGGTCGCAGTAGACTATTCGACGAAGCCCATACACGCACACAAGCACGCACTCATACATGCAAGAAATTATTCACTCAGTTCAACAAATGTCTAGCTTGCCATGAGCAATGTGAATGTGCATCCTACGTATACGCAAGCAAATGTTGCAGATTGCTACAAGAATGCGCTATGACTTATCCTCTGTCAGTCACCTCTATTGCCAAATCTCCCAGTATGAGATGGCTCTCGAAATTAATTAAGTAATTTTTCTCAACTTGATTGAGCGTACGTGTTGAATTGGCATGGTAATTCTTTGTTCAGCATTGGTACTCTAGTGCACTGTACCAAAATACACGCGCATAGTCCCATAGTACCTCTTGAACACTGTGAATGAAGGTACTTCTATTTCTCCATATTTCTAGCCTCATGGCGGTGATGGTGCTATAGGAGAAAATGCAGTTTCTGTCACAGTGACGCTCAAGTACCAAGTTTGTGTAAAGAGTTCTGGAAATCCATATTAAGCTCGATGTGCCTTGGTGATTTGAGAATCATGGTTAAGTGAACTGAGCTGAACATCTTTGAAACGCTGTGCTGATAAATTTCTCAGATTCCGAGACGAGGCAGGCATAAGTCGTTTAAATAGAAACAGAGATGTTTTTTCAGTGAGAATGAATTTGCTTATGTAAAGTGGTGAGCGATTGGCTGTCGGATAAGCCAATGATGTCTTTAAGAGCGGTATTACTTGATATGCAAGTGAAGTCGAGTTCATATATGACGAAACTGGAGCAATGGGATTTCGATCAAAAATATTTGATATATATATATATATATGTCATTCAAAAACATATGATTATTAATTCATATGTAGGGTTGAAAATATTTAGAGAATTGCGTGGAAGTTACTATTAAAATAAAATATCGTTGGTTCATTTTAGTGTAATATTAAATTTATTCGTTAAGTATTGACCAAAAAGTCGTGTACAAAATAGTGCTTTTCAGCATCAACATTAATTGTTTTGGAACTAAAAGTTTGGTATATTGAGCGCTATTTCTAATGCAGCATATAATAGAAAAACTTTTACGGATAGTTTAACAAACATTTATTAAGACTTTATTTGATCAGTTTTTAAAGTTCGGGCAAAAAGTAGACTTTGTATAAATCTGCACATACAGCTTCTTTTAACCTTATATCTGTTGTTGATGATCAGACACGCGGCTTTAGTCAGTGCGTTACGCATTCATTTTATCCAATCGCCTCAATTTTCCTCATTTATTTTATTCGCTTAACTCAACCACTTCGAATAATCCAAGTAGTTTGGACTTCACCTATAATTCAATCATACAGGCATTACAATTAATTGATCCCTATGAACAACTTATTCATTTTGCTTTATGGGATTCTTTGCATTGTCTCTTCCAGATATTCTAGGTTAAATGCGGATGAATATTTTGTTAATTTCAACTGTCCTTCTTGTAAATCTAGGTAATAAACTCTATTCTAAACTGCACACAAACGCAATACGATAAATTAATGACGTTTAATCTTTTGGACACAAATAAAAGCGTAGTAATTCCAGGATTTACCACAAAACAGGAACTCTTCTATCATCCAACTTCGATTGAACTCAACAAAAGGCGAGCGTACATATAGGACCCATATTAATTTGCGTAAAATAATGAAGGGAGGGGTCAAAGAAGATTCCTGCTATGTGCAAACATTTTTGATGTACAACTCACCACCCAACATCTCACCATCATTTGCTTTTCCAAATTGTGAACTTTATTTTTCTCACTCTACGAACCGCTACTTCATAATAATAACTTCATCGTTCAATTAATATTCTTATTTATGAATAGATAAAAAAATTTCGATTTATCTTGCATTTCATAAATCTTTTATCACTCTCAATGCCTCATATCAAATTTTTACGAAAAAGTAGTTACCCAATTCACTCTTTCACATTGTCTTAGCTTTCTGACAAATCTCTAACATCCTTCTCTTTAATGACTTTTGAGTTCGAATAACTAATGAGAAAAGTATGTGCACGTTGCCATTACCATTAATTAGTACTTCCAGCCTCCCATTCTTTTGATTCTTCACAAGCTGTAGCTGTTAATTTTCCTAATTCAGTTGTTCCGTGACACGTATATGCGACTTAAACGGGTTTAACTTTACGAAGAACGAGGAGAAACATCAATTAGATTACACTTTGGTGTATAATCGAACAAATATGGTACATTGCACATTTCTTGCATTTTCAACGAGCGATCACGCTTAGCGGTTACGGCATATTGGACTAAAAGAGGTATATCACTTATATATACCTTATACATATTATCCTTAATTATTTCCAATTCTGAATGGAAGAACTATTGGATTTAGGCGTGACACCTGATGTGATTAAATGCAAAAGTTTGTTCTCATTTTCCAATTTCAATGACTTTGTTATTAAACTGTCCTTGACTTATACACGTGCAACTTCATTATAGCGAATTGGATTAAAGCAAAAGTTTATTACGCCATCACATCATATTTCCTTAGCTCTAAATCACAGCATTGACCTTCCCAGTTTTGTTGCACGCAAATTGGACCGGTTTCACGATACAGTTAGGTGAGAGAGTTAGGGAGATGGAAATCAAGAGCAATTGATTTTGCCTTTGTTTGTCTACGTTTAGCAATTCCGTGTCAAAGTATTGCTCAATCAAAATTGCTAGCCAATCACAATATCAAGTAAATGACGTAAACTAAATTTTTTTCATTGACTGAATTTTTACACCTTACAATTTATTATTGTTATTTGGAATAGTCGACGTTTTCTGCAATTAAGTTACACTGCATATTGATTTTCAGAGAGTGGTTGGAGAAGGAATTACAAACTCAAAATATGTGTACACCAAACAGAAATTTTTAGATAATGTCAGTGATAAATGAAATTTAATTTCACGGTAAGCATTACAAATGAATAAATTGATAATTTTAACCGATCTATTTTAAAATGCATAAACTAAAGTAACCGAATTCAATTTATTATTACTTATGGAAACGTGTGACATACGTTTGAGTAAATAGATCCTGAAGTAAAATATTCCAACTTTTGGCGAGACATTGTCGAAATGCAGTCCTTAATTAATTCTTAAAAGAAGAAATGTATTAATTTATTCGTTTTGACTTAAACGATGACGAACAAATACGACAAAAATATATGAAGTGAATTGATTTCGAAGTAGACTTGTAGAGGATTGACTACTTAATAAGCCTTGACTATTTTCAGAAACCGCTATGGCGGATTCTACTAGATGGTAAGTCTTCCGGAACAGAAGAAACAGACCTATACCGTGGAACACGTTTATTTAGTATTGATGATTTAGAAAATAGAAAAGCTTAGCTTATCCAATACGCGGACAACGACCATAGAAGTTCCTTTTTATGTTGAGTTTTGTATTTAACACCTCACAGGTCGCAAATATTTCATATACAATTATTTATTGAGTGATGAAAACAATTTACTAAAACAAAACATTGCAGAGTTTTCCACTGGCGAATTAATTTACCCTAGGTATTTGACGCTATTTAGGTGGAAGGATATTCCCTCAGCCAATACCAAACCACTCTTTTCTCCCACTTGTCATATTTATTTTACTATATAATATTCAGTAGATGAGTTTGACGCAAGCAGAGTAATTGCAACATATGATTTGTTGCTGATGCCCATGACAAAGCAAACAATATTCTGAAGCATTTTGTCTGTTCCTAGCCATATTGTGAAGGTAGCCTTAGCTAGTAAGATTTCTATTAGAGGTCTCCTTTCAAAGTGAGCAAATCTGTTCTGAGTTGAAAAGGTTGATCTGATAAAACTCCTTCCTAAATTCTGAAATTTGTGTGAAAAACAACAAGTAATCAAGATAAAACGAATGCATTTCAAATGCGTTATTTTTAAGTTCTTGGGGTCAATAAATATCCTACTTGAATGTTTCACATAAGGAGGCTTGCAACTAAGAAATGTTTTTTGTCGTTATCGAGTGATTTCCCAGATGCTGCTTTCGTTATCAGCACTTTCTTCTCATCAATTCTATCACATTGATCTTTTTCTTTCAAATCATTAAATGGTAACAAGGTGAGATAATTCCCGTATAAAATGGCTAAAAGTAAGAAGGGTCATTGTTTAATGTAAGGATTATCACCTAGTGTTTAATGTTCTTGCTAATGAAGATTCACCAATGCTTGTTTTTGCTAAATGTGTAAATCACTGAATATCGATAAATTTTGAGGTTTATAAGATAAGCACGCTTATGAGGTTGAAACGCAGAATATTTTGCAACTTATTAATTAATACTTGCGCGAATCGAACTTACTTCCTAATACCTTTTTCATATTGATTCAATTGCTTTCAGTTGTGAGTTGGCCATGGGATGTGAGAATTCCCACCAAATATATAAATAGAAAACCAGATGATTTTGAGAATTTAAGGTCAGATTATGGGTGATTTTCCTTATTCAGCGACCATCTTTTCACTAACATCATTTACGCTTTTGAGAATAAACTGTTTTGACACTCTTGGTGGTCATTTACTTCACATAAATTCTAATTTTCGTGTTCTGAAAAGAAGCACTATGAATGATTAATAGTGATGCGATTAAACTAACAATAATTGAATTTGCTATAAGTGATTCAGACTGGATGAAGAACATTTTTGATATCTACTGGACTAGAATAATTATTAATTCATATTTAACGACCAGACTAAGGCCAACAGTTGGAGTGTACTTATAAATGCGAGTGGGAAATGAGTCCAATGAGCCAACAGTCTTATTGTATAGTTGGGATGAGACACGCTGTGAGGTGAAGAGAGACGAAATGTAATGAAGGGTGGACTAGAATATTTAATTAACACACTGCGCAAGGGTGTGGGATTATGACATGTTCTAATTTGCTTAAATGCCAACTTAATAAGATCGGTTTTTATATTCTTATTAAAACTTTTGTTTATTAAGTCGAAACTTGTGATTCATTTTAATCCCAAGAATGACACCGAACTTCGCGCTTTTCGCTAAATATTCAGCATTTTTAATTTAAAAGAGATGGTGCAGTGCAGAAAAACCACGACACATTTTAAATGGTTTTTAATGTAGATAATTTTTGGAGCGCTGTGATAGTCAGCAGTGCAAAATTGTCTTCATTAAGTGAACATACGTGGAGGTTCAGTTGAGGGAAGCCGATGCGGGCGTAAGCGAGATTGCACTTCATTTACTTCAAAGAAGACGCTCTTCCCCTTTGATGACATCGACTTCTGTTTCAAAATAAAGGAGAACCTGCGAGTATCCATTAATCCCTCATTGGGGCCAGATTTTCCTGAGCGCATCATTGTCTTATTGACCACCAAACCACACGTCTCATGACTCTTCTACGGTTGCACTTTCATCACACGTGTTCTGCTAACATTTATATGAAGTAATTATATTTATTTATAAATTATTTCACACCACCTCAAACACAATTAAATTGATGCTCAAAAGAAATATTTCACTCAACGAATCTCGATTTCAGCATTTAAAAATAGCTGCATAAACGAGACGCCACTTAAGCACTTCGTGCTCAAGTGCCACATGTCATTCTCTGAACAACTTCGGTAAAATGTTCACTTTGACGGTAGTGACAATTAACGTCACTATAATGGAATTTAATCGCGACCCACTGAATTCCACAATTTATTCCACAAATTTCATCATAGTTTTAGCTCATAATCGCACATAACGCATGAACACTATTATAGCATATAATCTTTCAAATAAAACTACTAGAGACTAATAAATTACTTTAGTATAATTAACGATTTGAGCTCATCGGAGATTCCTTCCAGCCAGTTAAAATGCAAATTAGTAACCAACAATAAAGGAGACGAAGTAACTAGGGCAATCTATGATTATGAAATATCGAAATTTTTTAATTGTGTTAGTAAAGAAAGTGTTGTAAAATGCAATTTTATGAGATGAGAAAAGTGACAACTCGAGCTTTTTTAGTCATCATAAATGTAAGTAGTTTTTCGTAATGTCTCCAAATGCATAGCGAATAATTGTCACTGCGCCACTGTATTTTCAAGATTCAAAAGCGTATTGAATTGATTGATATTGTATCATTAATTTAAATTTGAAAGAAAAAATAGCTGTAATTGTAATCATGCTAATTAATTGCTCACTGTTTGTAGACACCGCATGCCACCGACGTTAACCAATCAATCCTATTTGTAAGTTATAGCTTTTAAGGACCTTGCATTAAATTTTAAAATAGTTCACCAACACAATTTAACCAAATAAAAGGCAGATATATAAAAGTTTGAAATTTTGGAGCACGCATATAAGCAAATGTTTATTAATCGCAACCCACTGTATTCCAAAGTTAATTCAACAAATTTCAATCATGGATTTTCATCATAATCGGTCATAATGCATGTGCACTATTGTAGCATATAATTTGTCAAATTCGAACTACTAGTGACTAATAAATTACTTTAGTATTTTCAACGAAAACTTGGCAGAATAACATTTGACAAGTGAATTGACCACATTGGAGATTCTTTTCAGCCAGTTAAAATGCCAATTAGGAGCCAATAATGAAGAAGCCGAAGTAACTGGAGTAATCTATGATTAAGAAATTGTAACATTTTTCGTCAGAAATGACCAATGCCTCTCAAAGTTGACGTCGCATCATTGATTAAGTTGAATATTATGTTAATAAAGAATGTGCTTTAAGATACAATTTTATGAGGTGAGAAAATTGACAACGCAAGCTTTTACTGGTCATCATATATTTAAATTGTTTTTGTAAAGTCTCCAGGTACATAGCAAATAATTGTCACTGCCCTTCTGTAGTCTCAAGATTCGAAAGCGTATTGATTTGATTAATATTGCATCATTAATTTAAATTTGAAGGAAATAATAGCTTTTATTGTAATCGTGCTAATTAATTGCTCACTTGTTGTTTGCACATAATTTAGAGCAATAATAGATATACATAGTTAACGGATAGTTATGCATAGTTAACGCAGATTTAGCAGATAGCATCTCATAGTAAGGTTTCAGTTATTTTTCACGTATCTCCACGTTTTCACTTGCTTTTCCAGAGTAGATATTAAAAACAAGAATATTTTTTTGTTTGTTAGAATTTATAAGCAAAGCACTTTAACTAACCCATTCTTCTAATGGTTAATCGATTTTGAGCACGAAATTACACGATTTCGATATGAATACGATCATATATTCGTCTTTGACTAGGAACCACTTGGTGTTCAATGTGCGCGTGCACAGAGCTAACACATTCGTTTATTTAATTTATTTATTCAATTAATTTTAAAAATTTGTCTCTGACGCATATGACTGAAGTTATAATGCTGAGTGCAAATCAGTTCATGAACCCTCGTCATAAATTCAAAATTCGTGTAATGCACTGAGGTGCGTGAATTTTGAAAGCAGCATACCTCATTGTAACCTATTTAATTACTCCACAGCGGATATAATTTTAAAAGCACATTTATGAAAAGTAAAACAAAGTTCAACTTTAAAAGAATGCTAAATTTAATGATAATGATTTAATGTCAATCAACACGGGGATTGTGAACGAATAGATCTGCTTCTAACAACATGGTCAACAGTCAAACGTATTGAATCAACATGGATCAACACAGAATGCCAAAGTTGTAATAAAGTGTCAATGTGAGCAAAAAAAATTTTAGGAAAGCCGATAGTGCCTCTTGCGGGTTCACGCAAAAATTGGTCGTAGAGCACTGTTTTGCAGAGACATGTGACGATATTTTGCACATTGAGCTAAGTATAATACCCGTTCAAGTCTGCACTTAAATCATTGAAATTATCTGATAAACTTGAAGCTCGAAAATAGATAAATGAAGCTTTTGAAGCAGATTTAGTAAAAATATAGTGTGGTAGGGAAGATAGAAATTGGAGGAGAACACATGATTCACGATAACGAATAATATGAATAATAGGTATAATCCCTCCACGTTTGAATACTGCCTCCTTATGGAAAATTATTGGTTAAGTGGGGGAGGTTAATGGATCTTGAAATTCTTCATCTGATTGACAATTAATTCGGCAAATTGAAATATGATCATACTTACTTAACTTCTTCTTAAATGGTGATCAAGAAAGCCTATTTTGAGGATTCTCGCATTAGCAGGCGAATTACGCCGTATTTAATGGAATGAAATCTTCTACTTTCGTACCGATAACGAATTGTGTTCAAATCACACTCTATATAGGCGATTAGGATGAAATCATCTAAGACACGAATTCTTGAATTCATAAAGTTTTTTTTTTGCCAATCTCGGTTCAACTTTAACTATTTAATCCTATTTCGTTTTGAAAAATGAGTGCAGTTTTAAAGACATACATATAAATTCATACGTGATACCTATTGTTCGTCTATTTTGAAAAGGAAATTGTCATTCCTTTCTTCAATTCATATGTTGCAGTTGATATACAATGAACAGTTGAAAAGGTTTTCACAGTAATGAAAAAAAATGTTGCATTTCCACACCACGACAAATGACTCCGTTTAATGTATATATATTTTACAGTGTCCACCTTTTAAATATCAAGCAGAAATGTGCGTGAAAACGGCCCTTTGACTTATTCAATCACGTTTTGACTGTTCTTTACAATCCGGATAGTCATCCATTTTTCTTACCAATTCCTCATTCAGCTCCTAACTGCACCTTCCATCCCAACCGTTGACATCTTTTCAATACGCATGCTGTCAAACCTAACTGATCTTCGTATCGCTCTTGAAAGACTCTGATTTCATTTTAGCTTTAGGCAGAATGATAAAACTGAAAAATTTCACATTTTCACATTTCATATATATATATAGGTCATTTTGTATTTTGTATATTTTGTCATATATTGTATTAGGTCATTTTTCTTTCAAAGTGGATAAATGGTTTATTTTACATACATTTGTAAATTAGACATAGAGGAGGCCATTGAATAGAGGATTTAGTTGTGAAATAGGATCCGATAAAAAAAATGAAAATAAAAGTAATTTTGAGAGAAGTAAGTTAACTTCACCATTTTCGACCTACAGATGCTATTCGATATCGGTGGGAGAACCCAATCTACGTGTTGTTTCGGTACGCAATATTGGTTCTGAGAGGAGTAAAATTCTGCCCTACTATGCCGTAGGTGGTGCTGGCCACTATGCTTTGTGCCACCAGCCAATGCAGCACTCTAAAGCTGTGTAGTTCAAGCGTATGCAGGACAGCAAAAGCAATGCTAGAGTGCATGCTAACGGTGTCACAACAGTCTATCCACTGATGGAGTGACAGTGGAGTGGTACTTAGCGGCGGCAGTACCGGCCTACTGTATTCTGTGTGCAAGTTTGTGCGTTTATGTTCCAACCCACATAATCTTGATATACCCACGCACCTGTTGACTGTATCAGATATGCGTGGCTATATCCAAGGGCTCATGTGCGAGGCGAAATAAGCTTTGATGGTGACAGCCCTCGCGTTTTCTGTTGCATAATCGGCTTCTTTTTCCTCGTGGCCATAAAATGCGGTGTCGTCTTTATCCAACCCGTAAATGTCATCCCCATCACAAGAACCCTCAAATGCGTTTCTCTACTATCCTCGAGCGCGGTTCTTCCGATTTCTTTGTATTCTCATAACTTAAGCGGTATTGCGCTCATTTTCACTGGATTCCATTTTTTGTCATGTGTGATGTCGGAGATTTCTAGCAAGGCAAGAGAAATTTGGAAGAAGAACAAAAAGTAACAAGTAGGAATAAATGCAATGGAGCCCATGTTTATGAGAAATCAAAGAAATCGCATTAATTATCGTGCTTTAGGATTATTGTGATGAAGGTGATATTTACGTTGCGGCTGAAGACGAATATGCAACAGATACATCCCTTATAGAAAGTGATCTGTTTACTGGAAGGGCAATAAATCTCTAACGCTTTTTCCGGTATATTTATTTGCAAGATTTGAACTCGAATCTTACAGAATTTAATTTTTCCCTACTGCTATCAGCGTCCATATGTTTAAATTTAGGTTTTCTTCAACAATACCAAATTGCCTTCTTCTCCTTCTTCTTCTTCTTCATCTTCAAAGTGGTTATTTTCTCCAACTAATAAATCTGCAGGTTAATCCATTTCATTGCTTTAAAGTTCACAAATCCCCATAAGCTGAATTCAAAATCATTTGACGTTTATTAAAGTGAATAAGATGTTTAAATTTCAAATTCTGAGACTCTTTGGGAAAAGTGGCCTTTTTGGAGGTGATATCAAACAAGTCACTTTTGTTGAAGAAGACGAACCCGGATTGAAAAATAAGGATACAGTAAGGAAGAATAAATTGAGAAAGAGACGTGTTCAAATCTTGCAAATATATACCGGAAAAATGGGGTGTGCGATAGACTTACCTCCACGTGGTGCACTCTGGGCAACGTATACTCATACGGCAAAAAAGTCTATAAATCGGCAGTTGACTTCAAACTTCATGAGCCATCCGAATGCATTTCACATTTCGCCAATTCACCAACACTCAACATATCTCATCTCTTCTCTACCTTTTCGTCTATCTCTTTTCGTCACTCTTATGCCAATTATCTTGACTTATGTGACTTTGATGTGCTTCTTCTAATGATAACAACCATAAAGCCTGCTATTTGATATAAATAAATAAATAGGAAAACTTGTCAGATTTGCATTTCTCTTTCAGTAGAGTTTTCACCCGCACGGATGCTTTTATCTCATATCTGCTGGATTTGCAGTTTGTGTATGCATTTCTTTAATCCATTGCAGCCTTGGTTGGTTCAATCCCTTATTCAAGCACTCAATCGCTGAACAACTTTTGTACAAACTATTACTCTTGGTTACTAATGATTGCACGTATAAAATTATTTTCAAAATGCATACGCAAAAATTTGCGTATAGGTGAGGCAACAGACCACAATAGCACGCATCACTGCCACACGAAAACTTCATAAATCAATACTTACATGCACATATTACAATATCTCACTTACTTACTTACCTACTTGCTTGCAGGCAAGGTCACTGGAATTGCATCCACTCATACAGCACCACCACCATCGCTAATTCACTACTGCATGAGGCTAAAAATAAGTTTTCTCGGTAGTTCTTTTACTCACTGTGTGTATTGTCGCGAGGTGCACGACAATAACAAAGCTGAACATGGAGTTCCCATGTCCACTCAGCACACAGGCTCAATATACTTAAGTCGACAAACCTAATTTCGGCCGTCTTTTCATATAAGGGAATTATTTCAACGTCATGGAGATGAACCACTTGGAATAAGTCGTAGCGTGTTCATGCAGCAGTCCGCGACATTTGCTCTGTATACGCTTGTTTTGTATTAACTTAATTCATGGCATTATTCACTTTGCTCAAGGCGCATTTGTTGAATTGAGTGAGTATTTCCTCACGGCTTTGTGCGTGTGTACTTCCACTGCGCGCATGCGCATATTTAGCGAGTCGCCTCGATGGTATGCAGTTGCTGCTGTTGTTATTGTTGTACAACGTTTTTGCGATTAAATTCCATTACGTTACGCAATTGTTTTAATTCTGCGTTAAATATGTACGCAATTCCTACATCTAATGTTGCTCTAAATTATGCGCAAACAAACAGTGAGCAATTAATTAGCAATAATACAATTGCAGCTATTATTTCCTTCAAATTTAAATTAATGATACAATATTATTCAAACTAATATACTCTTAAATCTTGAAACAATTATTCGCTATGCATCTGGAGACATTACGAAAAACAACTTGAATTTATGATGACTGGAAAAGCTCGCGTTGTCACTATTCTCATCTCATGAAATTATATCTTACAACACTTTCTTTATTAACACAATATTTAACTTAATCGTTGATGCGGCGTTAACTTAGAGAGACATTGGTCATTTCTGACAATAAATATGTTAATATTTCTTAATCCCAGATTACTCCAGTTACTTCGTCTTCTTTATTATTGGCTCCTAATTGGCATTTTAACTGGCTGCAAAGAATCTCCAATGTGGTCAATTCACTTGTCAAATTTTATTCTGCCAAGTTTTCGTTAATTATACTACAGTAATTTATTAGTCACTATTAGTTCGAATTTGACTTATTATATGCTACAATAATGCTCATGCATTATGAGCGGTTGTGATGAAAAGCTATGATGGAAATTTGGGGAATAAACGTTGGGTAGCGATTGAATTCCATTATAGTAACGTTAATTGTCACTCCCGTGAAAGTAAACATTTTACCAAAGTTGTTCGGAGAATGACAGGTGACACTTGAGCACGGAGTGTTTAAGTGGCATCTTGTGAAAAAAATGTAATAAATAGTATGCAAATCATGGAATTCAATTTTTACTACAGAAGATATGTACATATTCGTGCATTTACGCAGTGTGTTGTTGGTAGTTTAAAAGGCAACAGTTGATTGTGCATTTCATGATGTCCATTTATTTTTCAAAAATCCTAGTAAACATCCTTCCCACAGTTGCCTAATTTTCATCAATTTCGTTCAAACAAATCACTTGGATGTCATGCTTGAAGGGAAAATAAACACTGGAAGATTCGCAAAATTATAACTAGCGCCATTTCTGACAACACAATTATTGTTGAGCATGAGGAAGCTAGGACTAGAAATTTATTCCTCGCCAAAGTGATAGATTTTCCAAAGTCTAGTAGAATAGAAAAGCTTCTTCTCAAATGAGTTGAGTACGACCAGTTGGAGGTTAAATACTCGTTAAGTTAAAGCTCCAATCATTGTATTACGATAGAGAGCATCATTCTCACAACTTCACAATATCAACAGAGATCTAGTTTCGAAAAACTTATATTTCCAAGTGGTTGGTCCTAGAGCTTGAATGTAAATTTATTTCGCAGTTGGTTTATCAATATAACATCAAAGTTTTGTTTCCAGTTGTGTTTTCAAAGCAGTTAAACCAGGTTATTATCTTTATGTATACGAGGATGCCAACCAGAGCCCATATTCCATCAATTCTAACTTTTTCCTTTCTGTCATATTTGGTGGAAATTGCAATTCGGGAATCGTTTCCATTTGTTGGATATGAAGAAGTAAATGGTTCTGAGTGCATTAAATTTTCAACTAAAGGTTGGGATTCCAAAACCATGGTACAATTTTTAATTTTAATAGAATATTCCCCTTTAATTCATATTGCATTCATATAACAATTATGAATGTTTTATTAACTTTTTCAAAATATATGTGATTAGGAAAGAGAAAAAGTGAACTGTTTTATAACGGAAATAACAAAAATTTTGTACACTTTATCTATATAAAAGCCTGCTTAGGAAACAAGCCAAGGTGATATGCCTATGGAGATGAAAGACTGTGGAAGAACATGTACCTGGAAACTACTGCGGCAGGTTATATTCAAACGCATCAATTTTGTGGTCGAATTCGCCTAATTAAAAAATGGGATCTTTAAAAACTAAATTGCGCTGATCTAAAGAAAAATTTGACAAAGTAGTATCTTTTATTCATTAGATTAAAAGTAACTTGTAATAACAATTTTTCTTTAATTTGAAGCAAACATTACGCTTATATGGTATAATACACCTTCTCCTACTTCCATTTGAATATCGCCAGTTAAACTTGAAGAATTAAAATGAGAAAAAATACTTGTGCTGTTTAACAGTGAAATAAAATAACTGCTATAAGCAATTGAATGGTTTTAAAGAAAATCGAGTAGTCAAATCTAACAATGGCGTATGATGCCTGCATGGTTCTTAAATGAATTTAAATTTATGCCCAGTTAAATAACAAAGAATGGATGTTAAAGAAAACAAATTATACATGTAAGTAGAACAAACGAATTCGAAGGAGTGCACGTGATTCGCAATCGTGAATAATTAATATGATTGACAAACAGGCTGTTAACGCTCATGAACTCAGCCACTACAGGAAAATCTATTGGTATAGGATTGGTGAATAATTCATTATATCAGACTGTAAGTCTTTTTTGTTTAATGTTTACATAATCAATGACAGTCTGATCAGTTTTGATAGCGCACGTGTTGAGGAAATCAACTTGAAATTGTGTTTTTCTACCTAGAAGGCTATTCTCTTGTACTGATTGGCTTCTTAAGCAAAGATTATTTTTATTTTAAAACTACGCCAAATGCATATGGAAAAGCTAGAAGCTTTAAAGTCCAAACCCATGACTATTTGAATTTCAGACTATTGAGCTCGCCAGTTTCGTTTAGGTCGATTTCAATGTAATAGAAAAAAGTGCATCCGTTTTTATTCGCAAAATCATATTCCTAATAGGCTCGATTTAAAATGATCACATCAAACAGCCCGAGTGTCGATCTGAATCATTCCTACAGGTGAATTAACAAAAGGTCATAACAGGTGATCTCTTCTACATAAACTGCCAATTAGTGCGTATTTTATCTTTCCATTATTCTAGTAATGTCCAAGCAATTCAGAATCTACTCTTTACAACCACAGCGAACAATTTTGATAATAAAAATTAAATTGATGCTTTATTTCATGGAAATTATCAAAATGATTTAATTCAATTTAACTGAGTATTAACCATTTAAAAATTAATCAATAATGATAATTAATTTAGGGTTTTTCATTGTTAAAGTTTTAATTTTCCATAGTTCTCTAGTCAGAGCGTGAGTTGAACTCCAAGATAAGAGGTTTCGGTTTGTCAGCTTTTACATAACTCACAAATTAAATGAAATCGTTAAAACACTTTACAGGGCATCAGTCACTAAATTTACGCATAGCATTTACATAAATTATCATTTACTGTAAATAAATGATCAGATCAACCTTTTCAACTCAGAACAGATTTGCTCACTTTGAAAGGAGACCTCTAATAGAAATCTTACTAGCTAAGGCTACCATCACAATATGGCTAGGAACAGCCAAAATGCTTCAGAATATTGTTTGCTTTGTCATGGGCATCAGCAACAAATCATATGTTGCAATTACTCTGCTTGCGTCAAACTCATCTACTGAATATTATATAGTAAAATAAATATGACAAGTGGGAGAAAAGAGTGGTTTGGTATTGGCTGAGGGAATATCCTTCCACCTAAATAGCGTCAAATACCTAGGGTAAATTAATTCGCCAGTGGAAAACTCTGCAATGTTTTGTTTTAGTAAATTGTTTTCATCACTCAATAAATAATTGTATATGAAATATTTGCGACCTGTGAGGTGTTAAATACAAAACTCAACATAAAAAGGAACTTCTATGGTCGTTGTCCGCGTATTGGATAAGCTAAGCTTTTCTATTTTCTAAATCATCAATACTAAATGAACGTGTTCCACGGTATACGTCTGTTTCTTCTGTTCCGCAAGACTTACCATCTAGGAGAATCCGACATAGCGGTTTCTGAAAATAGTCAAGGCTTATTAAGTAGTCAATCCTCTACAAGTCTACTTCGAAATCAATTCACTTCGTATATTTTTGTCGTATTTGTTCGTCATCGTTTAAGTCAAAACGAATAAATTAATACATTTCTTCTTTTAAGAATTAATTAAGGACTGCATTTCGACAATGTCTCGCCAAAAGTTGGAATATTTTACTTCAGGATCTATTTACTCAAACGTATGTCACACGTTTCCATAAGTAATAATAAATTGAATTCGGTTACTTTAGTTTATGCATTTTAAAATAGATCGGTTAAAATTATCAATTTATTCATTTGTAATGCTTACCGTGAAATTAAATTTCATTTATCACTGACATTATCTAAAAATTTCTGTTTGGTGTACACATATTTTGAGTTTGTAATTCCTTCTCCAACCACTCTCTGAAAATCAATATGCAGTGTAACTTAATTGCAGAAAACGTCGACTATTCCGAATAACAATAATAAATTGTAAGGTGTAAAAATTCAGTCAATGAAAAAAATTTAGTTTACGTCATTTACTTGATATTGTGAATGGCTGGCAATTTTGATTGAGCAATACTTTGACACGGAATTGCTAAACGTAGACAAACATAGGCAAAATCAATTGCTCTTGATTTCCATCTCCCTAACTCTCTCACCTAACTGTATCGTGAAACCGGTCCAATTTGCGTGCAACAAAACTGGGAAGGTCAATGCTGTGATTTAGAGCTAAGGAAATATGATGTGATGGCGTAATAAACTTTTGCTTTAATCCAATTCGCTATAATGAAGTTGCACGTGTTTAAGTCAAGGTCAGTTTAACAACAAAGTCATTGAAATTGGAAAATGAGAACAAACTTTTGCATTTAATCACATCAGGTGTCACGCCTAAATCCAATAGTTCTTCCATTCAGAATTGGAAATAATTAAGGATAATATGTATAAGGTATATATAAGTGATATACCTCTTTTAGTCCAATATGCCGTAACCGCTAAGCGTGATCGCTCGTTGAAAATGCAAGAAATGTGCAATGTACCATATTTGTTCGATTATACACCAAAGTGTAATCTAATTGATGTTTCTCCTCGTTCTTCGTAAAGTTAAACCCGTTTAAGTCGCATATACGTGTCACGGAACAACTGAATTAGGAAAATTAACAGCTACAGCTTGTGAAGAATCAAAAGAATGGGAGGCTGGAAGTACTAATTAATGGTAATGGCAACGTGCACATACTTTTCTCATTAGTTATTCGAACTCAAAAGTCATTAAAGAGAAGGATGTTAGAGATTTGTCAGAAAGCTAAGACAATGTGAAAGAGTGAATTGGGTAACTACTTTTTCGAGAAAATTTGATATGAGGCATTGAGAGTGATAAAGGATTTAAGAAATGCAAGATAAATCGAAATTTTTTTATCTATTCATAAATAAGAATATTAATTGAACGATGAAGTTATTATTATGAAGTAGCGGTTCGTAGAGTGAGAAAAATAAAGTTCACAATTTGGAAAAGCAAATGATGGTGAGATGTTGGGTGGTGAGTTGTACATCAAAAATGTTTGCACATAGCAGGAATCTTCTTTGACCCCTCCCTTCATTATTTTACGCAAATTAATATGGGTCCTATATGTACGCTCGCCTTTTGTTGAGTTCAATCGAAGTTGGATGATAGAAGAGTTCCTGTTTTGTGGTAAATCCTGGAATTACTACGCTTTTATTTGTGTCCAAAAGATTAAACGTCATTAATTTATCGTATTGCGTTTGTGTGCAGTTTAGAATAGAGTTTATTACCTAGATTTACAAGAAGGACAGTTGAAATTAACAAAATATTCATCCGCATTTAACCTAGAATATCTGGAAGAGACAATGCAAAGAATCCCATAAAGCAAAATGAATAAGTTGTTCATAGGGATCAATTAATTGTAATGCCTGTATGATTGAATTATAGGTGAAGTCCAAACTACTTGGATTATTCGAAGTGGTTGAGTTAAGCGAATAAAATAAATGAGGAAAATTGAGGCGATTGGATAAAATGAATGCGTAACGCACTGACTAAAGCCGCGTGTCTGATCATCAACAACAGATATAAGGTTAAAAGAAGCTGTATGTGCAGATTTATACAAAGTCTACTTTTTGCCCGAACTTTAAAAACTGATCAAATAAAGTCTTAATAAATGTTTGTTAAACTATCCGTAAAAGTTTTTCTATTATATGCTGCATTAGAAATAGCGCTCAATATACCAAACTTTTAGTTCCAAAACAATTAATGTTGATGCTGAAAAGCACTATTTTGTACACGACTTTTTGGTCAATACTTAACGAATAAATTTAATATTACACTAAAATGAACCAACGATATTTTATTTTAATAGTAACTTCCACGCAATTCTCTAAATATTTTCAACCCTACATATGAATTAATAATCATATGTTTTTGAATGACATATATATATATATATATATCAAATATTTTTGATCGAAATCCCATTGCTCCAGTTTCGTCATATATGAACTCGACTTCACTTGCATATCAAGTAATACCGCTCTTAAAGACATCATTGGCTTATCCGACAGCCAATCGCTCACCACTTTACATAAGCAAATTCATTCTCACTGAAAAAACATCTCTGTTTCTATTTAAACGACTTATGCCTGCCGCGTCCCGGAATCTGAGAAATTTATCAGCACAGCGTTTCAAAGATGTTCAGCTCAGTTCACTTAACCATGATTCTCAAATCACCAAGGCACATCGAGCTTAATATGGATTTCCAGAACTCTTTACACAAACTTGGTACTTGAGCGTCACTGTGACAGAAACTGCATTTTCTCCTATAGCACCATCACCGCCATGAGGCTAGAAATATAGAGAAGTAGAAGTACCTTCATTCACAGTGCTCAAGAGGTACTATGGGACTATGCGCGTGTATTTTGGTACAGTGCACTAGAGTACCAATGCTGAACAAAGAATTACCATGCCAATTCAACACGTACGCTCAATCAAGTTGAGAAAAATTACTTAATTAATTTCGAGAGCCATCTCATACTGGGTGATTTGGCAATAGAGGTGACTGACAGAGGATAAGTCATAGCGCATTCTTGTAGCAATCTGCAACATTTGCTTGCGTATACGTAGGATGCACATTCACATTGCTCATGGCAAGCTAGACATTTGTTGAACTGAGTGAATAATTTCTTGCATGTATGAGTGCGTGCTTGTGTGCGTGTATGGGCTTCGTCGAATAGTCTACTGCGACCATAAGCATACTTTTCTCCATCATGTTCTATTTTGTTTAAATTGAAGTCTGCTTCTCAATCATCGTCATACATTAACTGTGTGTCCTATTGCCTATGGCACTAGAGACAATCTACTTTCACTCTAGGTCATATTTCTTTGTACACTATATCTACATAAAAGCCTGCTTAGGAAACACGCCAAGGTGATATGCCCATGGAGAGGAAAGACTGTGGAAGAACATGTACCTGGAAACTACTGCGGCAGGTTATATTCAAACGCATCGATTTTGTGATCGAATTCGCTTAATTAAAAAATGGGATCTTTAAAAACTAAATTGCGCTGATCTAAAGAAATATTTGACAAAGTAGTATCTTTTATTCATTAGATTAAAAGTAACTTGTAATAATAAATTTTCTTAATTTTAAGCAAACTTTGCGCTTATATTGTATAATACACCTTCTCCTACTTCCATTTGAATAACGCCAGTTAAACTTTAAGAATTAAAATTAGAAAAAATACTTGTGCTGTTTAACAGTGAAATACAGTAACTGCTATAAGCAATTGAATGGTTTTAAAGAAAATCGAGTAGTCAAATCTAACAATGGCGTATGATGCCTGCATGGTTCTTAAATGAATTTAAATTTATGCCCAGTTAAATAACAAAGAATGGATGTTAAAGAAAACAAATTATACATGTAAGTAGAACAAACGAATTCGAAGGAGTGCACGTGATTCGCAATCGTGAATAATTAATATGATTGACAAACAGGCTGTTAACGCTCATGAACTCAGCCACTACAGGAAAATCTATTGGTATAGGATTGGTGAATAATTCATTATATCAGACTGTAAGTCTTTTTTGTTTAATGTTTACATAATCAATGACAGTCTGATCAGTTTTGATAGCGCACGTGTTGAGGAAATCAACTTGAAATTGTGTTTTTCTACCTAGAAGGCTATTCTCTTGTACTGATTGGCTTCTTAAGCAAAGATTATTTTTATTTTAAAACTACGCCAAATGCATATGGAAAAGCTAGAAGCTTTAAAGTCCAAACCCATGACTATTTGAATTTCAGACTATTGAGCTCGCCAGTTTCGTTTAGGTCGATTTCAATGTAATAGAAAAAAGTGCATCCGTTTTTATTCGCAAAATCATATTCCTTATAGGCTCGATTTAAAATGATCACATCAAACAGCCCGAGTGTCGATCTGAATCATTCCTACAGGTGAATTAACAAAAGGTCATAACAGGTGATCTCTTCTACATAAACTGCCAATTAGTGCGTATTTTATCTTTCCATTATTCTAGTAATGTCCAAGCAATTCAGAATCTACTCTTTACAACCACAGCGAACAATTTTGATAATAAAAATTAAATTGATGCTTTATTTCATGGAAATTATCAAAATGATTTAATTCAATTTAACTGAGTATTAACCATTTAAAAATTAATCAATAATGATAATTAATTTAGGGTTTTTCATTGTTAAAGTTTTAATTTTCCATAGTTCTCTAGTCAGAGCGTGAGTTGAACTCCAAGATAAGAGGTTTCGGTTTGTCAGCTTTTACATAACTCACAAATTAAATGAAATCGTTAAAACACTTTACAGGGCATCAGTCACTAAATTTACGCATAGCATTTACATAAATTATCATTTACTGTAAATAAATGATCAGATCAACCTTTTCAACTCAGAACAGATTTGCTCACTTTGAAAGGAGACCTCTAATAGAAATCTTACTAGCTAGGGCTACCATCACAATATGGCTAGGAACAGCCAAAATGCTTCAGAATATTATTTGCTTTGTCATGGGCATCAGCAACAAATCATATGTTGCAAGTACTCTGCTTGCGTCAAACTCATCTACTGAATATTATATAGTAAAACAAATATGACAAGTGGGAGAAAAGAGTGGTTTGGTATTGGCTGAGGGAATATCCTTCCACCTAAATAGCGTCAAATACCTAGGGTAAATTAATTCGCCAGTGGAAAACTCTGCAATGTTTTGTTTTAGTAAATTGTTTTCATCACTCAATAAATAATTGTATATGAAATATTTGCGACCTGTGAGGTGTTAAATACAAAACTCAACATAAAAAGGAACTTCTATGGTCGTTGTCCGCGTATTGGATAAGCTAAGCTTTTCTATTTTCTAAATCATCAATACTAAATGAACGTGTTCCACGGTATACGTCTGTTTCTTCTGTTCCGCAAGACTTACCATCTAGGAGAATCCGACATAGCGGTTTCTGAAAATAGTCAAGGCTTATTAAGTAGTCAATCCTCTACAAGTCTACTTCGAAATCAATTCACTTCGTATATTTTTGTCGTATTTGTTCGTCATCGTTTAAGTCAAAACGAATAAATTAATACATTTCTTCTTTTAAGAATTAATTAAGGACTGCATTTCGACAATGTCTCGCCAAAAGTTGGAATATTTTACTTCAGGATCTATTTACTCAAACGTATGTCACACGTTTCCATAAGTAATAATAAATTGAATTCGGTTACTTTAGTTTATGCATTTTAAAATAGATCGGTTAAAATTATCAATTTATTCATTTGTAATGCTTACCGTGAAATTAAATTTCATTTATCACTGACATTATCTAAAAATTTCTGTTTGGTGTACACATATTTTGAGTTTGTAATTCCTTCTCCAACCACTCTCTGAAAATCAATATGCAGTGTAACTTAATTGCAGAAAACGTCGACTATTCCAAATAACAATAATAAATTGTAAGGTGTAAAAATTCAGTCAATGAAAAAAATTTACTTTACGTCATTTACTTGATATTGTGAATGGCTGGCAATTTTGATTGAGCAATACTTTGACACGGAATTGCTAAACGTAGACAAACAAAGGCAAAATCAATTGCTCTTGATTTCCATCTCCCTAACTCTCTCACCTAACTGTATCGTGAAACCGGTCCAATTTGCGTGCAACAAAACTGGGAAGGTCAATGCTGTGATTTAGAGCTAAGGAAATATGATGTGATGGCGTAATAAACTTTTGCTTTAATCCAATTCGCTATAATGAAGTTGCACGTGTTTAAGTCAAGGTCAGTTTAACAACAAAGTCATTGAAATTGGAAAATGAGAACAAACTTTTGCATTTAATCACATCAGGTGTCACGCCTAAATCCAATAGTTCTTCCATTCAGAATTGGAAATAATTAAGGATAATATGTATAAGGTATATATAAGTGATATACCTCTTTTAGTCCAATATGCCGTAACCGCTAAGCGTGATCGCTCGTTGAAAATGCAAGAAATGTGCAATGTACCATATTTGTTCGATTATACACCAAAGTGTAATCTAATTGATGTTCCTCCTCGTTCTTCGTAAAATTAAAACCGTTTAAGTCGCATATACGTGTCACGGAACCACTGGATTAGGAAAATTAACAGCTACAGCATGCGAAGAATCAAAAGAATGGGAGACTGGAAGTACTAATTAATGGTAATGGCAACGTGCACATACTTTTCTCATTAGTTATTCGAACTCAAAAATCATTAAAGAAAACGATGTTAGAGATTTGTCAGAAAGCTAAGACAATGTGAAAGAGTGAATTGGGTAACTACTTTTTCGAGAAAATTTGATATGAGGCATTGAGAGTGATAAAGGATTTAAGAAATGCAAGATAAATCGAAATTTTTTTATCTATTCATAAATAAGAATGTTAATTGAACGATGAAGTTATTATTATGAAGTAGCGGTTCGTAGGGTGAGAAAAATAAAGTTCACAATTTGGAGAAGCAAATGATGGTGAGATGTTGGGTGGTGAGTTGTACATCAAAAATGTTTGCACATAGCAGGAATCTTCTTTGACCCCTCCCTTCATTATTTTACGCAAATTAATATGGGTCCTATATGTACCCTCGCCTATTGTTGAGTTCAATCGAAGTTCGATGATAGAAGAGTACCTGTTTTGTGGTAAATCCTGGAATTACTACGCTTTTATTTGTGTCCAAAAGATTAAACGTCATTAATTTATCGTATTGCGTTTGTGTGCGGTTTAGAATAGAGTTTATTGCCTAGATTTACAAGAAGGGCAGTTGAAATTATCAAAATATTCATCCGCATTTAACCTAGAATATCTGGAAGAGACAATGCAAAGAATCCCATAAAGCAAAATGAATAAGTTGTTCATAGGGATCAATTAATTGTAATGCCTGTATGATTGAATTATAGAAGAAGTCCAAACTGCTTGGATTATTCGAAGTGGTTGAGTTAAGCAAATAAAATAAATGAGGAAAATTGAGGCGATTGGATAAAATGAATGCGTAACGCACTGACTAAAGCCGCGTGTCTGATCATCAACAACAGATATAAGGTTAAAAGAAGCTGTATGTGCAGATTTATACAAAGTCTACTTTTTGCCCGAACTTTAAAAACTGATCAAATAAAGTCTTAATAAATGTTTGTTAAACTATCCGTAAAAGTTTTTCTATTATATGCTGCATTAGAAATAGCGCTCAATATACCAAACTTTTAGTTCCAAAACAATGATCAACGCTGTTCACTGATTTGTTTCTTAATCTTGAAATTCAGTCTTGCAGAAAGTTAATAATCTAACAAAGGAAACATTTTTGCAATGTAAATGACGCACATATGTGATTGAGTGATATTTGTCCATCTAAACGGTGAACAGTTGTATGAGCTTTGAGTTGGCTCCAGTTTTGAATCTATAGTCAATTGCTCAGACCAAGGTGAATTTAAAGTTTATTGAATTCTGTAATCTAACGAGGTAAAAAAAAACTTGCATTTGTTAACTATACACATTTCCTTAGAAGAAAAAAAACACAACTTTGCTCGACACAAAACCAAATAAAATAGGTCTCGATCAGGACTTTAATAGTTGTATTATGATTCTTCTCAATAAGCCTCTTTAAGCATTTTTGGAAGACCCATAAATTAAAAGCAACATTTTATATTACACAATGACGTAGATGAAATTTGTTTAACGTGTGAAATGGATGTCCTTATAAGCAGATTAATTAACAATTTAAATGCGTATTTACCAAATTCAAATTGTACAGTCAACTAACTCACAATAAAAATATTTACATCGAAAATTTGGCAGTAGAAAATCGTACACTGGAACATTGGACAAACTAAAATTTGGCAAAGAGAAGTAGTCAGTAAATAATACTTGCCTTTGAAAAAGTCACTGCTTCAAGTGGAATAATATGAATTTTCCAATGCCTAATAAAATAACAACATGCCATTGAAAACTCGACGTTCGCATTTTACCCTAAAGCGAAGTTAACTTTCCCATCAATATGATTGCTTCAAACTAGAAAAAAAAATAAATTATTGTTGATGCTGAAAAGCACTATTTTATACACGACTTTTCGTTCAATACTTAACGAATAAATTTAATTTTACACTAAAATGAACAAACGATATTTTATTTTAATAGTCTGCACGTCCTAACTTGCTTTCGATATGGATGTTATCAAAAGTATGCAAGCTTCAGATTCAGCCAAGGTTAAGTTAAACACTGTTTTGGACAGCTAATCAATTACTCGGCCCGAGGCGAAGTCGAAGATAATTGAACTATGCAATTAAGGCACATAATCACAAGGTTCGCGGATCATTTACGTTTAACCATTCAAAAACCCTTTTCAATAAATGTAGTCAGTGTCAATGTTGCAGTAATTATATTTATTTCCAAATAATTTCAACCAACAACAGGCCCAAAGGTTGGCTGTTAATAGATAGTATCTCCAAACTGAAGGTCAAATCGTGAATCTTGAACTCATATACACTAGATCAAATACTACACACTGCGCAGAGTCAAAGAGTTAAACAGAACGCAGATATGGTGTAGAGCATTTTAAAAATTGCTATAACAAATAGATTCGAAGGTGAAAATGCAGAGAAAATAATAATCTGATGCGAATTTGTCTTTGCAAGTTAAATAATACCAAATTGTTTGGTCTAAGGTGAAGTTACACGTCAATAAACTCTGTAATATAAAGAAGTAAAAGAAAATGGAATTTGTGAACTATATACATTCACCAAGGCAAATACGAAATCAAATACCATCAATTCCGAGTGAGACCTTAATTACTGAATTTTAATTGTACTCAGTGCGCTTTTACACCTTTTTACAGATACGTAAATTGTAAAAGAGTATTTTTTTACCTCATAATGACTTAGACGAATTTCGTTTGTGGTGTCAAGGGCTGGATTTTGATGCGAAATTGGAGTAAAAAATTGTTAATTTTTTTCATCGAAATAGCTAACTTAAATGATCATTAGAAAGCCTATTAGGACATGACACTGTATGCGGACAGAGTGAAAATAGTTACTCGAACAAAAGGGAATTTTAATAAGATTTAAAAAACGCTTGATTTGAATATGGCAACAATAAAAATACCACATAGTGGACACGCAAATCGTTGTCTTGGTTTATTAAGCAATAATTTCGTACATTTACAACATATTTGTTGAGCAACGGAAATTTTAACTGTTACTGCATTATATGTTAACAAACTGATGAAGCGTTTGTGAGATCCAGAGCAAAATTTCTCGTAATTACTAAAAGCATTTGTTATCCTCAGAGTGACACAGTAAATCAATTATTTAAAGACACACATCTGTACGTGTTTTTTTCTCATTTCTTGATAAACAGTCATTGTCATTTACTTAGCGCATGCAAAAAGCAATTATTAAGTGGGATAGTTATGGCGTTTTCTTGTTTTTTCAATGCATGATGATCACTTTTAGTCTTCTAAAGTAAATTAATGGCACTTTAGGTAGGCAAAGGGATAAATTAATATAAATTAATGACTAACCATTACACATCAAAGTATGGATTTTCAAATGCTCTGCGCTTTCAGTGAAATATTATATTCCAAATTTATTCATTTTTTTCCCAATTACAAGAGCGTTGGTGGTTACACGAAATACACAAAATCACACAAATATTTTTTAAGACACATTGCTATGCATTCGGTGATATTTTTCTACGCATAACATGATAGATGGTGTAGTAGATTTTGTCAATATCATGCTAATTGCATGATATCATTGTATATAAATATAATTTATATATTATATATATATATATATATATAAGGAAGATATTTAATCTTGTGGATGTCATAAATTAATATATTTATCTCAATTGGGCATACCTTCTTTACCCAATAAATAACACTCCTACTTGTGATGTTCCTCTTAAAAATTAAAAGGAGATATTAGATTCCATGATAGCCTAAGGCTTCAAGTAACAAACTAAGGTGAGACTATTTGAAAGATTTCTGCGAACGTCGATGTTCAACAAGCACATTTAATTTAACGAATATTTTACAGTAAAACAAAATTTTCGGCAAATTCGACACTCAGACATTTTAATTGGTCTGGCAGGTTTGTGATATCATAAAGCTTAGATCAATTCAAAGAGGAGGCCGAAAATTGGTCAGTTCATAAATCAAAAAGTGTTTAATGTTGAAATCGTGGTGAGCTTTTTCATCACTTACAATCTTTCCAATGAATGACATAGACTGCAGAGTAAATATATTTTTTAGTACAGAGACATTGTTGCTAGAGCCGAACAGTAGAAAGCATACTCAAGAATCAAAGTGGTATCTTCTTTTCCCAGAAGTGTAGACTATCAGCTACATTACGTTAGAAGGATATCCAACATCTGACTTGGAGAGCAATGGTGTGAAGTCTTTTGCTATATTCTTCAGCATCACTCAGCAGAGAAACGGGTAAAAGTCACGCATGAATTTAGCAATTTGAAATCACCAACAATTATTGGCTTCAATTCATGCAAATGAATATGGTAAAGATGTAGTCGCGTTAATATTGCCAGCAGCAAAGCATGTTGTGAGTAAATTTAAGAACTTGATTAAATGTCAACGTTTAACAGATTATGTTAATCTAGCAATTATTTAAAGATTTAAACAAACAAATAGAATTTTTTGGAGTAGATTAAAATCAAGTAGGAAAACATGGCTCATAAAATGGGATAAATAAGGTGAATAAAGGACAGGATTCTATCAATCAAAAATGCAGTTAACATATGAATGTCTATTAAATTGAAGCAAATCTGTCGTAAAGTAAAATTAAAAGCTCATTCTTTTCGTCAGCAAAAGTGGCGATCATGAGTACTGTTGTAGCTACTCTCATATATACAGCATCGTTTACAGTAGTTCATTGAAAAGAAGCTTTTACTTCAGAAACTAATGTTTCTGGTTGAACTCTCGATTCTAACCAGGGTGTTAAGAGGACGTGAAGCGATTTTACGAATATCAAAAAGATTCATTGAAATGATGAATGCAAATTTATTAATATTCATTTTAAGTCGAATGCATAAAGATAAACAAATTGTCCCTTCAGGTTAAGTTATTAAAAATAAGTAATTTGAAGTTCAGATTTAAAATAAAAATTAAATGACTCTGAAATAATCTTTAGAAAGTGACATCAAATATGAATAAAGTTTACAGTGAATAGATATATATGTGACTAATTGGTGAGGCAATAATACGTCACTCTTTTTAAGTTAACAATGTACGTAAAATATTAAATTTATTGCTAAATGGAGTCAATGAAAAAGAATGAGTATAAAACTGGTTTGTACTGTACTTAAATATAAGTAAATATAAGTAATATAAGCAAATAATTGATTCGGAGCTGTATGTTAGCCATACACGTTTTCCATGCAAATGAACACAATGATGTGATGGCTTTGCAATAATCGCTTGAAAATTAACCACAGAGACGAATGGCTAATTTAGTAAATAGTAATAAACGGTTAAAATTTACGAATTTAATATTTACTAATCGTTGACATTTCAATATGAAAATTACAGTAATCAGTAGAATTAGTGATATGAAGATATGGCGGTTGAATTGGCAAATTAATTCAACACCGAGGTTGATATTAATATCGGCATTGTTCGGTGTGAAGAGTGGTGAAATGATTTCGCATAGGTGCCTTCACTGAGTTCTCACGAAGAGGTGCGCATTGAACGCCATTTCACACGAATGCACCTATGTTCGGCAAATTCATATTTCCTTGTCTTTTGAACGTCGTACTAATTGCATGATAACTTGGCTGCGATTGTAGGGATAAAGGAACCAGAAATTAGTTATTTGAATCCTGTTCTTATTGTTAGGTCAATATTATTAGGTCTACAACTTGGTTTCCGCCATGTTCCAAAAGATGGAGGACAATCCTTTCCCCTACTAAATGCAAATTTATTAATATTTATTTTAAGTCGAATGCATAAAGGTAAACAATTTGTCCCTTCAGGTTTAATTATTTGTAATAGGCAAACTGAAGTTCGGATTTAAAATTAAACTTAAATCACTCTGAAATAATCCTTAGAAATTAACACCTTTAAAGTGCTCATGCGTGTTGGGCGCATTCTACAGATTTGTGGTGCAATAGAAGCTTTCATTCCAACAACTAGTGCGTTATTCGACTGCTAAAAGAAATATTTTTGAAGTAAAACTTGACTTGATCACTTTTAAGGTGACATTTAGATAAAAACTCTTAATTGTGATATGGAAAATTTATTGACAATCAAACTCATTATTCCAATATCTATTCATCAAACCTTCTTCCACTCCTCACCCCTCAACCAATACAAGAGTGATGGCAGCCCATCTATCATTCGTGTTATACTTTCCTTATCATGAACATCAACAAGCTCTACAAAGTAAGAAAAAGCACTAGAAAGATTTTAGCAGAATACAAGAAAGTGAGTACGAGAGTCTAGGCGTGAGATTGGAATTTCAAAATCGTCCGCATATCGTATTACGCAATAAATATATTCACGTACATTGTTCTTGCTTATAAAAAGAGGAAATCGTACTTTTGCAAATACATAAATAAAGTAATAAATCAAGTAGAGACGAAATGAAGGCAACTAAGCGAGATAGAACCCGAATGAGACACGTTATGTACCCACTTCACTTTGCCGTCAACGGGATGCCTACTACTGACAAGTTCTGTTTATTCCATTCTAAACGGAGGTTAGCGCAGGCACATTTGTATTACGAATTTAGAATCATAACAAACTTAAAGGAAAATAAGCACTCCTATTGATAAATGGAGCAATGCCAATGCAGCACTCTAAAGCTGTGTAGTTCAAGCGTACGCAGAACAGAAAAAGCAATGCTAAAGTGCATGCTAACGGTGTCACAACAGTCTATCCACTGATGGAGTGACAGTGGAGTGGTACTCAGCACATCAGAAGTGCGGCATTACCGGCCTACTGTTTTCCGTGTGCGAGTTTGTGTGTTTATGTTCCAACCCACATAATATTGATATACCCACGCACCTGTTGACTGTATCAGATATGCGTGGCTATATCCAAGGGCTCATGTGCGAGGCGAAATAAGCTTTGATGGTGACAGCCCTCGCGTTTTCTGTTGCATAATCGGCTTCTTTTTCCTTGTGGCCATAAAATGCGGTGTCGTCTTTTCTTTAGGCTAAAGAAACATCAATGGTTAAAGGGAAAATTATGTTTATAAACTAAGTGCTATTAGATGCCGTTTAATAAGATAAGACAAGCGAATGTCGAATTTTGCCTTATCTGCAAGATATTAATTGATTTCCTCTAATAGTCTTCTAATTCGCAGCGAATACTTGCCGCTGGGTATTTGTGATTGTAGTAAAGCCAATCATTTGTTCCTTGATAGCAAACAGGATACATAAGGCAGATTTAAAATATTGCACAAAATTAAGCGAAAGTGTAAAGCTAATTTAAACAAAAAGGTGGAGATGTGATCTCAAAATGAGTCATTAAATATTTTTAATGAATTTGCAAAGTTTCATCTGTTCATCCATAATAGATCTTGAGTCGCCGGAGCATATCTAGTCTGTCAGATATTCTAATAAATGCACATTTACTAATCTTTTATTTTACTGGTTAATTGAGTCTGCACGTTCTAACTCGCTTTCGATATGGATCTTATCAAAAGTATGCAAGCTTCAGATTCAGCCAAGGTTAAGTTAAACATTGTTTTGGGCAGCTAATCAATTATTCGGCCTGAGGCGAAGTCGAAGATTCTTGAACTATGCAATTAAGACACATAATCACAAGGTTTGCGGATCATTTACGTTTAACCATTCAAAAACCCTTTTCAATAAATGTTGTCAGTGTCAATGTTGTAGTAATTATATTTATTTCCAAATAATTTCTACCAACAACAGGCCCAAGGGTTGGCTGTTAATAGATTGTTTCTCCAAGATGAATTTCAAATCGCGAATCTTAAAACTCGCATACACTAGATCAAATACTACACACTGCGCAGAGTCAAAGAGTTAAACAGAACGCAGATATGGTGTAGAACATTTTAAAAATTGCTATAACTAATAGATTCGAAGGTGAAAATGCAGAGAAAATAATAATCTGATGCGAATTTGTCTTTTCAAGTTAAATAATACCAAATTGTTTGGTCTAAGGTGAAGTTACACGTCAATAAACTCTGTAATATAAAGAAGTAAAAGAAAATGGAATTTGTGAACTATATACATTCACCAAGGCAAATACGAAATCAAATACCATCAATTCCTAGTGAGACCTTAATTACTGAATTTTAATTGTACTCAGTGCGCTTTTACACCTTTTTACAGATACGTAAATTGTAAAAGAGTATTTTTTTACCTCCTAATGACTTAGTCGAATTTCGTTTGAGGTGTCAAAGGGCTGGATTTTGATGCGAAATTGGAGTAAAAAATTGTTAATTTTTTTCATCGAAATAGCTAACTTAAATGACCATTAGAAAGCCTATTAGGACATGACACTGTATGCGGACAGAGTGAAAATAGTTACTCGAACAAAAGGGAATTTTAATAAGATTTAAAAAACGCTTGATACGAATATGGCAACAATAAAAATACCACATAGTGGACACGCAAATCGTTGTCTTGGTTTATTAAGCAATAATTTCGTACATTTACAACATATTTGTTGAGCAACGGAAATTTTAACTGTTACTGCATTATATGTTAACAAACTGATGAAGCGTTTGTGAGATCCAGAGCAAAATTTCTCGTAATTACTAAAAGCATTTGTTATCCTCAGAGTGACACAGTAAATCAATTATTTAAAGACACACATCTGTACGTGTTTTTTTCTCATTTCTTGATAAACAGTCATTGTCATTTACTTAGCGCATGCAAAAAGCAATTATTAAGTGGGATAGTTATGGCGTTTTCTTGTTTTTTCAATGCATGATGATCACTTTTAGTCTTCTAAAGTAAATTAATGGCACTTTAGGTAGGCAAAGGGATAAATTAATATAAATTAATGACTAACCATTACACATCAAAGTATGGATTTTCAAATGCTCTGCGCTTTCAGTGAAATATTATATTCCGAATTTATTCATTTCACATTGTACCCGACTGTACAATATCGCTCTCCGCATTGTTCGTTTCTCCCTGAGATAGCTCCACTACAACTTGGCCGTATGCATTTTGAAGTTTAAAGTTGTTGTTAGGTTCTTATGAGCGCAAAATATTACAGATTTATCCTAATTGCGATTCGTTGTGAAATAATGTGATGTGACTTCAACTTTCTACTGAGTTGAAGGAATTGGTGCTCTAAGCATGAGTTATTACTAAACAGTTGACATTATTGAATTTCGATATTGATTTATGGATTTCATCAGACGTTGCACATGAAAGATGATTAAGTACTAAAAACGCTTGTTGTAGCACGTTTACTAAAAAATATTTACCAATTTTCCTTTTGTTTGGTATCGGATTTGTCTTAACTTATTTTCGATAAATGGCTCAATCTTTGAAATATTAGATAGGCGACAAAACATGCTTCGTTTGTGATATATAAATTATATATCATTATATTATTATATATATATATATTTTTTATATAATATATAAATATATATATATAAGGTCATTTTCTATTTTGTATATTTTGTCATATTTTGTATTAGGTCATTTTTCTTTCAAAGTAGATAAATGGTTTATTTTACATACATTTGTAAATTAGACATAGAGGAGGCCATTGAATAGAGGATTTAGTTGTGAAATAGGATCCGATAAAAAAAATGAAAATAAAAGTAATTTTGAGAGAAGTAAGTTAACTTCACCATTTTCGACCTACAGACGCTATTCGATATCGGTGGGAGAACGCAATCTACGTGTTGTTTCGGTACGCAATAGGAATTCTGAGCGGAGTAAAAATCTGCCCTTCTATGCCGTAGGTGGTGCTGGCCACTATGCTTTGTGCCACCGGCCAATGCAGCACTCTAAAGCTGTGTAGTTCAAGCGTATTCAGAACAGCAAAAGCAATGCTAGAGTGCATGCTAACGGTGTCACAACAGTCTATCCACTGATGGAGTGACAGTGGAGTGGTACTTAGCACATCAGCAGTGCAGCAGTACCGGCCTACTCTTTTCTGTGTGCGCGTTTGTGTGTTTATGTTCCAACCCACATAATCTTGATATACCCGCGTACCTGTTGACTGCATCAGATATGCGTGCCTATATCCAAGGGCTCATGTGCGAGGCGAAATAAGCTTTGATGGTGACAGCTCTCGCGTTTTCTGTCGCATAATCGGCTTCTTTTTCCTCGTGGCCATAAAATGCGGTGTCGTCTTTATCCAATCCGTAATTATTATCCCCATCACAAGAACCCTCAAATGCGTTTCTCTACTTTCGTCGAGCACGGTTCTTCCGATTTCTTTGTATTCTCATAACTTAAGCGGTATTGCGCTCATTTTTACTGGAATCCATTTTTTGTCATGTGTGTGTCGGAGCTTTCTAGCAAGGCAAGAGAAATTTGGAAGAAGAACAAAAAGAAACAAGTAGGAATAAATGCAATGGAGCCTATGTTTATGAGAAATCAAAGAAATCGCATTAATTATCGTGCTTTAGGATTATTGTGATGAAGGTGATATTTACGTTGCGGCTGAAGACGATTATGCAACAGATACATCCCTTATAGAAAGTGGTCTGTTTACTGCAACAGCAATAAATCTCTAACGCTTTTTCCGGTATATTTATTTGCAAGATTTGAACTCGAATCTTACAGAATTTAATTTTTCCTTACTGCTATCAGCGTCCATGTGTTTAAATTTAGGTTTTCTTCAACAATACCAAATTGCCTTCTTCTCCTTCTTCTTCTTCTTCATCTTCAAAGTGGTTATTTTCTCCAACTAATAAATCTGCAGGTTAATCCATTTCATTGCTTTAAAGTTCACAAATCCCCATAAGCTGAATTCTAATCATTTGACGTTTATTAAAGTGAATAAGATGTTTAAATTTCAAATTGTGAGACTCTTTGGGAAAAGTGACCACTTTGGAGGTGATATCAAACAAGTCACTTTTGTTGAAGAAGACGAACCCGGATTGAAAAATAAGGATACAGTAAGGAAGAATAAATTCAGAAAGAGACGTGTTCAAATCTTGCAAATATATACCGGAAAAATGGGGTGTGCGATAGACTTACCTCCACGTGGTGCACCCTGGGCAACGTATACTCATACGGCAAAAAAGTCTATAAATCGGCAGTTGACTTCAAACTTCATGAGCCATTCGAATGCATTTCACATTCCGCCAATTCACCAACACTCAACATATCTCATCTCTTCTCTACCTTTTCGTCTATCTCTTTTCGTCACTCTTATGCCAATTATCTTGACTTATGAGACTTTGATGTGCTTCTTCTAATGATAACAACCATAAAGCCTGCCATTTGATATAAATAAATAAATAGGAAAACTTGTCAGCGTTTCATTTCCATTTTAGTAGAGTTTTCACCCGCACGGATGCTTTTATCTCATATCTGCTGGATTTGCAGTTTGTGTATGCATTTCTTTAATCCATTGCAGCCTTGGTTGGTTCAATCCCTTATTCAAGCACTCAATCGCTGAACAACTTTTGTACAAACTATTACTCTTGGTTACTAATGATTGCACGTATAAAATTATTTTCAAAATGCATACGCAAAAATTTGCGTATAGGTGAGGCAACAGACCACAATAGCACGCATCACTGCCACACGAAAACTTCATAAATCAATACTTACATGCACATATTACAATATCTCACTTACTTACTTACCTACTTGCTTGCAGGCAAGGTCACTGGAATTGCATCCACTCATACAGCACCACCACCATCGCTAATTCACTACTGCATGAGGCTAAAAATAAGTTTTCTCGGTAGTTCTTTTACTCACTGTGTGTATTGTCGCGAGGTGCACGACAATAACAAAGCTGAACATGGAGTTCCCATGTCCACTCAGCACACAGGCTCAATATACTTAAGTCGACAAACCTAATTTCGGCCGTCTTTTCATATAAGGGAATTATTTCAACGTCATGGAGATGAACCACTTGGAATAAGTCGTAGCGTGTTCATGCAGCAGTCCGCGACATTTGCTCTGTATACGCTTGTTTTGTATTAACTTAATTCATGGCATTATTCACTTTGCTCAAGGCGCATTTGTTGAATTGAGTGAGTATTTCCTCACGGCTTTGTGCGTGTGTACTTCCACTGCGCGCATGCGCATATTTAGCGAGTCGCCTCGATGGTATGCAGTTGCTGCTGTTGTTATTGTTGTACAATGTTTTTGCGATTAAATTCCATTACGTTATGCATTTGTTTTAATTCTGCGTTAAATATGTACGCAATTCCTACATCTAATGTTGCTCTAAATTATGCGCAAACAAACAGTGAGCAATTAAATTAGTACCAATACAATTGCAGCTATTATTTCCTTCAAATTTAAATTAATGATACAATATTATTCAAATTAATATACTTTTAAATCTTGAAACAATTATTCACTATGCATCTGGAGACATTACGAAAAACAACTTAAATTTATGATGACCGGAAAAGCTCGCGTTGTCACTATTCTCATCTCATGAAATTATATCTTACAACACTTTCTTTATTAACACAATATTTAACTTAATCGATGATGCGGCGTTAACTTAGAGAGACATTGGTCATTTCTGACAATAAATATGTTATTATTTCTGAATCCCAGATTACTCCAATTACTTCGTCTTCTTTATTATTGGCTCCTAATTGGCATTTTAACTGGCTGCAAAGAATCTCCAATGTGGTCAATTCACTTGTCAAATTTTATTCTGCCAAGTTTTCGTTAATTATACTACAGTAATTTATTAGTCACTATTAGTTCGAATTTGACTTATTATATGCTACAATAGTGCTCATGCATTATGAGCGGTTGTGATGAAAAACTGTGATGGAAATTTGGGGAATAAACGTTGGGTAGCGATTGAATTCCATTATATATATATATATATAATAGAAATAATAATGTTAAATATAATGTTAAATATATATAATAATAATATATAATAATATGTAAAAATAATAATAATAGTATATATAATAATATATTTATAATATATATATAATAATATATATAAATAAATATCATGTTAAATTAGTACAAAATCAATATTAGGAAGGCATTGCCATAAGTCGTGAAGGTTACTTCGTAAATAATAAATACAGATCACTGGATTTAGCGATCACTGTCTAACTAGAAGAAATTTGTTCGCAAAGTAAATGACGTACATGTGAGATTGAATGATACTCGCCCATATAAAAAATCAACGGTTGTGCAAGCTTCCGATTCAGTCAAGGTTAAGTTAATCATTGTTATGGACAGAAAATCAATTACTTGGCCCGAGGCGAAGTCGAAGATTCTTGAACTATGCAATTAAGGCACATAATCACAAGGTTCACGGATCATTTACGTTTAACCATTCAAAAACCCTTTTCAATAAATGTTGTCAGTGTCAATGTTGTAGTAATTATATTTGTTTCTAAATAATTTCTCTTGACAACAGGACGAAAGTTTGGCTGTTAATAGATTGTTTCTCCAAGATGAATTTCAAATCGCGAATCTTAAAACTCGCATACACTAGATCAAATACTACACACTGCGCAGAGTTAAAGAGTGAAACAGAACGCAGATATGGTGTAGAACATTTTAAAAATTGCTATAACTAATAGATTCGAAGGTGAAAATGCAGAGAAAATAATAAACGCTATTCGGAGCAATATTTTTCCACATACATTAGACCGCTTTGAGGATGCGTTCAAATAAACGTTTTTTGTTTATCTGTCGAATTTCATTCCACATTTAATTTATTAATGATAGTGATGCAATGTGTTTTTGCCCAAACAAGACCAGTAGAACTGCTACTCTAAGAAAAGAGTGTAATAATATTCACAGATTGTCAAGGGAATGCTTCACGTATATGTATAATGGCATCTACAATTTGAGTATGAAATACTCAAATTCCTCACCTTAAAGGCATGAAGGTTCGTTTGTTTCTATAAATTTTTTCCGATCATTAATAAGCATTAATGGTATTTTGCCTAATGGACATAATGTCAAAAGTGCACATTTAGCTACTTGGTCTAAAGTCGAAGATATGCTATTTGCAAAGTGAAAAGTAACACAAGTTTCAATATTCCTGTCTAATTAACTTAAACATTTTTCGTTTATTTCAAGAAATACTTTCATGTGTTTTTTTTCACTTTTGATGAACAATCATTTGCATTTACATCGCGCATGCAAATAGCAATTATTAAGTCATATGATTATGGAGTTTTCTTGATTTTTTTCAAAACACGGTGTTCAATTCGATCTTCTAAATGCATGACACCTAAAATAGGCAAAGGAATAAATTGGTAGAACTTGACGAAATACCATTACACTTTAAAGCATGAATTTCCAAATGCTCTGCGCTTTCAATGAAATTTAATATTTCAAATTTGTTTCATCTTTTACCAATGTCGAAAGTATTGGTGGTGGAAGATGTTAGGGAAGATTTAAATATTTTAGGTATTTGGTGCAAAGGTATTCTACCAATGAAAGCAAAAATGAAGTAAATGTCAATCTGAGTTCCAATTATTGGTGAGAGAGAACCACTACGCATCGCCAAATTTGAATTGCAGGAGTCATTGTAATTTGATGTTAGGGAAATGCTCTTATATAGACGTTGATTTTCGTTTTCTTGACATATAGTCCACTGAAATTTCTAATAACATATAGCACGAATGCTTAGAGAATGATCTGCGACTCCTGAAACGAGGTGGAGTGTCATCAAGACTGTGATGTAGTCATCTCTAGTGGCAGATTACACTAACTGTTCTCGACTTTGCTAAAATGGGAGTATTCGGTTTGGCTAGCTAAGATTTATTTGAGCTAGGAAACTTCACAGATTTTTAATTTTGTCACTTTTACTTACCCTAATTGCTTTATAAAACTCATTGGTATCTTTTTAGTAACAGTTAAATAGTGATTATATTAAAATAAAAATTTAACAAATTGAAATGATTTAATAAATGACACAAAAAAAGTAGCTTTTATCTTGTGAAGAGTTCGGTGTTCGGCATTGTTCGGTGTGAAGAGTGGTGAAATGACTTCGCATAGGTGCCTTCACTGAGTTCTCACGAAGAGGTGCGCATTGAACGCCATTTCACACGAATGCACCTATGTTCGGCAAATTCATATTTCCTTGTCTTTTGAATGTCTTACTAATTGCATGATAACTTGGCTGCGATTGTAGGGATAAAGAAACCAGAAATTAGTTATTTGAAGCCTGTTCTTATTGTTAGGTCAATATTATTAGGTCTACAACTTGGTTTCCGCCATTTTCAAAAAGATGGAGGACAATTCTTTCCCCTACTTAATGCAAATTTATTAATATTTATTTTAAGTCGAATGCATAAAGGTAAACGATTTGTCCCTTCAGGTTTAATTATTTGCAATAAGCAATCTGAAGTTCAGATTTAAAATTGAACTTAAATCACTCTGAAATAATCCTTAGAAATTAACACCTTTAAAGTGCTCATGCGTGTTGGGCGCATTCTACAGATTTGTGGTGCAATAGAAGCTTTCATTCCAACAACTAGTGCGTTATTCGACTGCTAAAAGAAATATTTTTGAAGTAAAACTTGACTTGATCACTTTTAAGGTGACATTTAGATAAAAACTCTTAATTTTTGATATAGTAAATTTATTGACAATCAAATTCATTATTTCAATATCTATTCATCAAACCTTCTTCCACTCCTCACCTCTCAACCAATACAAAAGTGATGGCAGCCCATCTATCATTCGTGTTATACTTTCCTTATCATGAACATCAACAAGCTCTACAAAGTAAGAAAAAGCACTGGAAAGATTTTAGCCGAATCCAAGAACCAAGAGATGAACCAGTTAGAATAAGTCGTGGCGTGTTCATGCAGCAGTTTGCGACATTTGCTGTGTATACGCTTGTTTTGTATTAACTCAATTCATGGCATTTTTCACTTTGCTCAAGTCGCATTTGTTGAATTGAGTGAATATTTCCTCACGGCTGTGTGCGTGTGTACTTCGTTGAATTGTCCACTGCGCGCATGCGTATATATAGCTGTTATCTACTACAATAGTGTTTATGCATTATGAGCGATTATAATGTAAAACTATGATTGGAATTTGCGGAATAAATTTTGGAATGCAGTGGGTTGCGGTTAAATTCCATTATGGCAACGTTAATTGACGCTATCGTCAAAGCAAACACTTTATCAAAGTGGTTCGGAGAATGACAGGTGACACTTGAGCACGGAGTGCTTAAGTGGCATCTTGTGAAAATTGAAATTCATGTGAAGTAAATCGACACGAAGAGCGTTAAGGCAGTTTATTCTCAAAAGTGCAAATGAGGGTCACAGAATAAGGAAAGTCAACCATACACAGACCTTAAAATCACAAACTCATCTGATTTTCTATTAATATATTTGGTGGAATATCTTACATCCCATTGCCAACCCACAACTGAAAGCAATTGAACTAATATGAAAACAGTGTTCGAATCACGCAATTATTGATTAGTAAATTTAAAATTGCTCTGCGTTTCAACCTCATGGGCATGCTTTTCATGTAAACGTCAAAATTTATTGATATTCATTGAATAACCCATTTAGCAGAAACAAGTATTGGTGAACCAGTATTATTAGGAACATTAATCAATGGGTGATAATCGTTACATTAAATGATTACTCATCAGATCTTTGGCCAAATCTGTCGAGAATTCTATTATTTTGTTACACTTTGATGATTTGATAGAATAGCGTAATTGTAATGTAATTGATGAGAAGAAAGCGCTGATAACGAAAGCAACATCTAGGAAATCACTCGATAACGACAAAAACATTTCTTAGTTGCAAGCCTCCCTATGTGAAACATTCAAGTAGGATATTTATTGACCCCCAAGAACTTAAAAATAGCGCATTTGAACTGCATTCGTTTTGTCTTGCTTACTTTTTGTTGTCCACACAAATTTCAGGAGTTAGTCAGGAGTGCTATCAGATCAACTTTTTCAACTCAGAACAGATTTGCTCACTTTGAAAGAAGACCTGTAATAGAAATCTTACTAGCTAAGGCTACCATCACAATATGGCTAGGAACAGCCAAAATACTTCAGAATATTGTTCGCGTTGTCATGGGCATCAGCAAAAAATCACATGTTGCAAGTACTTTGCTTCCGTCAAACTCGTCTACTAAATATTATATAGTAAAACAAATATTACAAGTGAGAGAAAAGAGTGGATTTTTATTGGCTGAGGGAATATCATTACACCTAAATAGCGTCAAATACCTAGGGTAAATTAATTCGCCAGTGGGAAACTCTGCAATGTTTTGTTATAGTAAATTATTTTCATCATTCAATGAATAATTGTATAAGAAATAAGTAATAATAAATTGAATTCGGTTACTTTAGTTTATGCATTTTAAAATAGATCGGTTAAAATTATCAATTTATTCATTTGTAATGCTTACCGTGAAATTAAATTTCATTTATCACTGACATTATCTAAAAATTTCTGTTTGGTGTACACATATTTTGAGTTTGTAATTCCTTCTCCAACCACTCTCTGAAAATCAATATGCAGTGTAACTTAATTGCAGAAAACGTCGACTATTCCAAATAACAATAATAAATTGTAAGGTGTAAAAATTCAGTCAATGAAAAAAATTTACTTTACGTCATTTACTTGATATTGTGAATGGCTGGCAATTTTGATTGAGCAATACTTTGACACGGAATTGCTAAACGTAGACAAACAAAGGCAAAATCAATTGCTCTTGATTTCCATCTCCCTAACTCTCTCACCTAACTGTATCGTGAAACCGGTCCAATTTGCGTGCAACAAAACTGGGAAGGTCAATGCTGTGATTTAGAGCTAAGGAAATATGATGTGATGGCGTAATAAACTTTTGCTTTAATCCAATTCGCTATAATGAAGTTGCACGTGTTTAAGTCAAGGTCAGTTTAACAACAAAGTCATTGAAATTGGAAAATGAGAACAAACTTTTGCATTTAATCACATCAGGTGTCACTCCTAAATCCAATAGTTCTTCCATTCAGAATTGGAAATAATTAAGGATAATATGTATAAGGTATATATAAGTGATATACCTCTTTTAGTCCAATATGCCGTAACCGCTAAGCGTGATCGCTCGTTGAAAATGCAAGAAATGTGCAATGTACCATATTTGTTCGATTATACACCAAAGTGTAATCTAATTGATGTTCCTCCTCGTTCTTCGTAAAATTAAAACCGTTTAAGTCGCATATACGTGTCACGGAACCACTGGATTAGGAAAATTAACAGCTACAGCATGCGAAGAATCAAAAGAATGGGAGACTGGAAGTACTAATTAATGGTAATGGCAACGTGCACATACTTTTCTCATTAGTTATTCGAACTCAAAAATCATTAAAGAAAACGATGTTAGAGATTTGTCAGAAAGCTAAGACAATGTGAAAGAGTGAATTGGGTAACTACTTTTTCGAGAAAATTTGATATGAGGCATTGAGAGTGATAAAGGATTTAAGAAATGCAAGATAAATCGAAATTTTTTTATCTTTTCATAAATAAGAAACCCACAGATGGTTTTTCAAGTAATTGCAGCAATTCAGTCTTGTCTCACATTCGTTTAATGTGATTATTAGCAAATTCATACCTAAACTGACCTTATTAGCTACTATTGATTCCATGTACAAAGAAATAAGTATTTCATTACAGTTGTTAGTTAATTCTGCAGCTCATCAGTCATCGATTATGTGATGTTAAAAAAGAAGTGCTTTGTCAATCCACCGTTTGAGTAACCCTAGAAATGTTTAAGATGTGTTTGCGAATATGCTCGTGCTAAGCGAAATAAGTTTTGGTAATGGATAGTATGAGCATTAAGTGTGCTTTTGGAGAATTGTCATAGTTAAGTCTAATAGAGAAGAACACGGTAGGGCAAATTCCCACATCTGAAGACCAAGTCAATTAACTTCCCATTATCTCAGTGCATAAAATGGAAACGCTATGCGTCGATCCTCGATAAGGGAGAGACTCACGCTCCTAATACGTTTCTCCATTTGACGTCTTACAATGTATAGTGCTAATTGTCAAGATAATTATTTATCCAATTCACATAATTAAAGAGTAAAATTGAATGTTCCGGTTGTTGGACACTACTGTGCGATTATCAGAATATGATCATCATGCAATGCTAAAATCAGTCCATGGCAAACAGTAATTTCTCAAACTAGTCTTTAGAATTAAACGCTCCAAAACAGTTCTTCTACACAGAGGGAGTCTGTGAGTAATAAGAAACCACGTAGATGTGATGAATTTCCATTCAGCTGGATCAATTATTCTATTAATAGTACTGACATAATTGTAATTAAAACAAAACGGAATAAGTCCGTGGTTCCATTCATGCTGCCAATCGTATTCGAAAGCCATATATGCGCTTCGAATGTTGTTTTATTGATTTTGGGGTTAATTTCTCTCCACACTTGAAACAGTAATCTTCTGAAAGTTTTCACTCATGAGAATTGGATAAGTGCGAGGAAATCAGAAGGTATAATTCGTTTGTTAATTGGTGAAATGGTCTTTCCTTTGTAATTCTTTCATTCTTCATCTGTTAAGATACTGTCTTAACCTATCTGCAAGTAATTAAAAGCGTAACTGCGGCAGTTGAAATTGAGTTTGATTCTATTCCATCAAAAATATACCGTCATTCTTTGCCTGACTTTTTCTTCTAATCAGGTTTCTCATTCGTTTCCACGTTTGCAAGCAAGTTATTCATTTTTGTAGTCACCCTCATTTATTTATTTGCTCTGTTTTCTCTATTCACTTGAGCGCGTATTTTGTTCAGCTTAGTTCTTTTGGGAATCCACATATGGATTTTCATGTAATTGCAGTCATTTAGTCTTGTCTCATATTCGTTTAATATGATTATTAGCAAATATATATCTAAATTGATTCCATGAATAAAGAAATGAATATTCCATTGCAATTGTTGTTTAATTCAGGAGCTTATCAGCCATTAATTATATGAGCTTAAAAAGAAGTGCTTTGTCAATGCATCGTTTGAGTAACCCTAGAAATGTTTAAGATGAGTTTGCGAATAAGTTCGTGCTGAGCGAAATGGATTTTGGTAATGGATAGTACTAAACACTCCATGAACATTTGTTTCACTATCGATTTAAAATTGATTTAGTTGTTAACGTTTCTTTTAAATCAAATTTATTTTCAATTCTAAACTGTAATCTCTTCAAAATCTCCGACATCTTGTCAAGTAGGTGTGCAATAATCACGCGAGTCCCGGTGAACTCAATTATCTGGCTATCAAGTCATCACGAGATGCGCATATATCTCAAGCAAATCCATATTTGAGCGCTAAAACAAATTAGCTATAACGAAGCAGAACAGCGAATAATTGTTTTAATTAGCGGTATTCAATCAATATTTTTATACTTCTGTTCACAAGAATTGTTTGACGCATCAAATCTCTAGAGACTAATTCATGTCCTCTGTTGCATTTACCGAAATGAACGATATTCCAAATCTTCCCTATTTAATCCAATCAACTAAAAATTATAGCAATAAAAGTATTAACTTTAATGATTTCTCGAAAACGCATTTCCATAAATAGTATAACTTAGTGTTTTGCCAAATTTTACGTATTTAATCACATTGTTATCGAAATACTGCAATATTTCGAGCAACAATAAGTAATCAAACTAAAATAAGAGAATTTGAAATGCATTACTTCTAAATGTCATTCGACCATTTATTGCAGTGGTAATGCATTAATAATTAGCGTATTGAAGCAAAGTACACAAAGCATGTGACAGGCAAATTTGCCGCAGAATTTGAGTGAAGGAAACTGAGACATTGTTACAAAATGAAATGATCAACTACGAAAGTGCTTAGAAATTAAACGAAATTATAAAACTCTAATAAACTCGAGTTCAAACCATTTAGGACTGAATAGATAATAAATCCTTGCGACATTTTGTAGCACTAATCCTGCACGTCAACAATATCACCAGAACATAAATGTTAAAATTCATGGAAAAGCAATAGCCATAATAATCTTATGAGGATCCATAAGGCACTTTGTGAGTTTTGGGCAAACGTTGAATATGTAAAGTGAGACCAAATGCTTTGTGGACATTTCGGTCAATTATTTAAAATATGAAAGCACACATAAGTTCAATTTAAGGCGACACGATGGAATAACTGGAATTGCATGTTCAAAGGTAATAAGAATGTGCTGCTTATAAAATTTTGCCAACGCTTTTGGCAATTACTGGAAGCCACGATCGAAACGACTTTATTAACTTAGATGCGCTTTGTGTTGTTTCAATGACCAACATCCACAAATTGCAATAATAAAATGCATATAGAAAATCTGTGGTCAAATATGCGTTTTAAATTAAAAAAAAACATTGCAATATCAGATGAAATGTGTTTCTTTAACAGATGTTACAATCATTAAAGGCAATAAATTCAATGATACCTATGTGAGATGGAGAAGAGAGTTAAGGAAGAAGAGCATAGCGGTACACGATAAACAGGATAAATAATGAATACCGTTCCATCATTTGCAAATACACAATCCACATGAATAAATAAAGGTTTGAAGAAAATAGAATTTGAAGTGTTACTTTTGATCGGCGATTCATATATCAAAATAAAATTACAAGGTGCTTTTGCTAAATTTCATTATGCGAGAATCATGTAAATTGATTTAAAATTTGTTTAAGCATGTGATCTGAACAGTCTCCTCTTTATGTCCCGTCATGGATTGATTTTAATTCATAATGTATTAAAAGTTATCTGAGTATTTCGTCACTGCATACCTTTGATAGACATATTAAAATTAAAAAAAATTGACGAATATTTTTTACAAATTATCGTAATCTAATGAGACACTCATTCATAGAATAATTGAATCTAACAAGCCTAAATTATTGAGACAGAGATTTATAAAGAAATTTTTAGAGAATTGTTCAAAAAGTGCACCTCTTAATTCATATGGTGATCGATCTAAATTGTTTAGTTGAAAATTTCACGCACTATTTAGTCTCGTTGACATGTTTAAGTAAGCAAAAGATTTTGAAAAAATAATGTCAATGCAAATAATTTTCATTTTTGCCCATTCACTATGAAAGATTCAATATAACTCCACGTAAATTCCTCAATAATAGAGTTAAACCGCTCTTGAATGTGATATCATTTTAGCCAATTGCATTGAAAAAACGTTGCTTATCAAGATACAAACTTCCTAATACTGAAAAAAATTACGGAAAATTTTTCAGTAAAAGTGCATATATGATGTAATTCATATCCAAATCCTGCCATTTTTTTTGGACAAGTGCAGTACTCGAAGGTAAATAAAATTATTTGAGAAAGTTCCCATGTTCATGGGAATGCCGTCTTTAACCGTGTTAATGTAGTGGTCTCTACAAAGTAATCGAATCAAATTTACGTATTACCTTCGATAACATATGGCAAAACATTTAATTTACAATTTACTAATGTATGATATCTGGGTGCATACACAACCATCATTTCTTCCTCAGGAAAACGCTGCTTTGATATTTTGCAACAAAGGTCAGAAAAAATTAATCTATTTAAATGGAGGGAGGAAAGAAGTGGAAATGCGAATCTCAGCATACTATGAAAAGTTGGAAATGTGTGACACTTGTAAGTGGCGTGAGTGATAGTGAGATGACGTTGAGTGCAAAACACTGGTCGATGTGGCGGTACATGTTGATGACATGGGAGGAGGATGGAAAATACATTGGCAGAAGAGAGGACACGTACAAGTGTCAACATTTGGCATGACAGCACTTTTGATAGGTACGTAGAAAGTACTTTAATTGATCATGCGGTGGGGGCGGTGGTTCAGTGAATAAATTAAATGCCTAGAAAAACAGATGCCACACACTAAAAATAAACCATCGGCCAACTGCCGTCGTCAAATGTGGCTGACAAACGAACTGATGGAATTTGAACTTCTTGTATTTGACAAAACTGCAGTCATTTGGTTGTCAGAAAAGATGGAGTAGAATGCACTCAAGTTGAACGCACATTATCGTAAAGTTAATTAATAGTTTCTTCTTGATGCGATGCATAATGAAAGAATTTTTATCACACGATGGTGCCTTTAATGGGTGAAGTCTCATATCTGTCAACCTAAATATTGTCGCTTATTCTATTCGATCAACGTTTGTCCACAAAATATGGACTTCTCGCGTTTAAATGTGTAATTCTTATTGGAACTCTATCCTTATGAAATTCACTGATTTTGAGTATGAAAATGACATTTAAGTTTTTAATTAGAATATTTACTTATTTTGAATACTCCTGGAACACAGTTTTTTACCTCTTGTGTCACCATGATCGCATGACTGTATTTTAGTGGACACCAACTCAATGCTGTTTATTATTGGCTTTTAAATGCATGTGGTAACTAATACGTGGGTCTCTTGGATTCTCATTATCGAATTTGAGAATGAAAATGTACTGGGTATTTAACCGCTTCAATTACCCCATGAAGTAATTGTAATATACCCACTCTTCGTTCCCAGTAAGAATGCGATGGGGTAATCTCTCTCGCTTTTGCCTCTCCAGCAGCAGTTCTGCATCTTCAACAACTTTTTCACTCACCACTACGCCGGTCGGTCTTCGACAGCAGAATCACCACTCACCACTTTAAAATTTGGAACCATTCCCGTCGACAAGTCCTGACATCAATAGCCGTCAAATCATAGTTATCTGAGATAATTCGGTGAGCATCAGCCTCAGCCGCAAATGTTTTCATATTGATGCAAAAAATGGAATACTTCCCACAAATGACGAGAATTCGGTTTAAATTCGATTATATTTAATAGCAATTCCCATTCTTATGGAAACACAAATTGAGTTATATCGAAGCGATTTTATATTTAAAAATGTTAAAATAAAGTGTTCGACATCTGGGATTAATATATTTCAACCACTACCGACTATAACCGACGTCTTTTGGTAAACGGCGGGACAAAGTCGTAGACCTAATAATTAATTTTGTATACACTAAGACCCACATTTTAGGAGCTCTTATACGGCAAGTGTCGTTTCCTTTCGCTAAATTTGAAGAAGAAAAGGGGGTTTTGTTAATATTATATTTAATGTGATAGGATTGAATTACACATCAGAGGTGTATTTATTTTCCATCAATTTTAAGAACTCATTGCATTGTAAATTTGATAACATAAATGTGTGAGAAATAAGCACATCTTGAAATCGTCATTCAATCATTTACCAGAAAAGTTGAATTTGGCAGAATCACTTGCTTTTTCAAATCGAGCGAACGGAAGCGATACTTCTGGTATAGCAAATCCTAATGCAACTAAAAGAAACACCTTATACAAAACACGTCATAGGAAAGCAACGTTCTAGTATAATTAACCTCATCTCATCATTCGCAGCAATGAAACTCCTCTAACCTTCTTCAACGTCCTTGAATTTGCACTTTGGGGCAAAATTTGCAAGACAGAATCTATCCTTTCCTGCGACATGCAGTTGACTGATATTTGTACGTCAATAATCGATCTATTTATTATATAACATGTACATTTTCTATTTTGATGGCTCAATCAGGTTCATTCATTACGAGTAGGATTTGCGGAAAATGTCGACAAATAAATAGTCTATGTAATAAAATCAGTATTTACTTATAGAAGTCCATAAAAAATTAATGTTGGGCGAAAGATTCAAGTTCAATAACTACCTCTATTTCAATTTGCATAATAAATAAGTACAAAAATTGTAAATTTTGGATTCCACCATCTTTCAAGTCAATGCATTATTTCATTCTTAACGAATAAACAATGCGCATTTCCAGAAAAAGTCTATAAATAGCTTATGTCTGCCAATTGCATTTTTTCAATTTAGAATAGGTTTATTTACATATTGCAGCATTAAGTTTAATTTTGCATTTTTTTATATGAGAAAAAAAATGCTAATTTAATTGCTTTTTAATTGTATGAATGTAAACAACATACGCGTTGATGTAGTAGAAAGAACATATTCTGTTTGTAAACAGAACGATAAAATTTCTATTTATATGGAAATGTATTGCAATGAATAAATTGAAACCATCTTTGACATTCAGCTATATCAGGGAACGGGCCTAAAATGTCAGACAATTTTAGTTTGGCAAATTTATCAAAAAATGTATGATGCGTTGAGAACAGGAAATACTTTTTTTCTTCCAAAAAACAGAAATTCCTACATTTAATTTTTCATCTTCTATTTCAAAACCCGTGGTTTCCTCACCATCTTTTCGTTCATACACAACTGTGCCATCTAGTTGATCTTTGGCCGTGTTTTCCATAAGATTCACTGTTAAAATTAAAATTAAATCTCTTTTTCATTTTAATTCTTAAATTTTTGCCGCAGTTTTCTCCCCTCAAACTCTTATCGATATTCATTCCAATCCATATGCATTTAAGAAAATTGTTCTTGTACAAACGAACCCTATAGATAGAAACAGTTATAGAGTTTAAACAGCAATCTATCATTACTATGAGAGTAAGCTAATTTGAATGGAAATGTAAATAGTAATCATACATTTATGCAATGGGTTTTTAAACTTTTCAAAAAAACGAACACACCTTTGACGTGGAATTCAATCCTTTCACAGAAAAGGTAATATTAACGCTTTCCTTCTACAAATTTAGCGAGAGGAAACGACACTTGAGATATAAGAGATCCTAAAATTTCGAGCAAAGATTATTCAAATTAATTGAAAATATTATTATTTATTCTTTATAAAAAACGCTAACATTGATGTATTTCTTACCTGATTCAACAGGTTTGAATTCACACTTTGGCACAAATGTCGCAAAACAACGTCTCTTTGCTCCAATGACAAACAAGCTTTTGAATTGTGCAGTGTCATTCATCGTAATAATGACATCGTCTATTGAAAATTTAGCGATTAAATACTTAAGTGGGAAATGGAAATCTTTACTTGAATTCAGATTACATGGCTTTCCAATCTACTCGTTATTCCTAGTACAAGTGCCATTGAATATCGAAATTTTTTCCCATATTTGTTAAATTCCACCTCAATAGACTAAAGGCAAGAACAAATTAAGAACTTATTAAAGATAACTGCCAACAGAAAATTTCATAGTGTCGGTTTTGCCACTTGGTTTAGCAACGATTCTTGAACATGTTGAATCCGTTAAAGGTGAACATTCTACCTCAAAAGGAACAAACATTTGCAACAAAGTAAAAGCAAAAAGGCAAACAATCATTCTAGTTGTCGCGTTTGTCAGTAGGCCTTATGGATTCATATATCACTTTTATATCATAACATTGACACTGCGCACTCATAGGATGCGATACTTTATTGAATTAGGTCCATTTTTATTGGTTATTAAAAATAGGGAGAAACAAAAGGCGATGAAAATGAAAATAATTCAATTCGCTATTGAATGCACCCATTCACCAAGCAAATGCAATAAAATAAGGATTGAGTGCATGAAATACACGAATCACCATTTTTACAGTTTCATAGAAAAAACGCACATAGCCTAATGGAAAAGAAATATCATTCAATACTTAGATGTCATCCAACTCAGGTGTTGGAGGTGGGAAGTGATATTGCGATTTATCTAAAAGTAACCCATGGGCATTATATTTCTATTCTCAGAGCAAAGTCATCTTAAATAATAAAACAAAACAATTGAGAAAATTATAATATTAATAATAATAACGAACTTTAAATTTTGACAAGCAAAATATCAATATCCACTATGCAGAATTTGTTTAGACTTCTCCAAATTGTCGAGTGAGCAGTACTTAATTATCGCGGCTATATTTTAACCCATTTTATCTTAACACGATCATTCAAACGTCTTTTGGTTCAGTTTTATTGGAATCAATCAAACACATTATGTATCTCCCACTACAAAAGACCTTCGCCGTTTAAATTCTTCTATTTTAAGAGCAATTAAATTAGGGTTTTCCCCAATATATGCAACAATTCAAAATTAAACTAAAAGTAGAGATGTGTAATTATATATAATCTGAATTACGACATTACGATTTGCAGACATAAGATAATTATAAACTTATACTTGTAACGCAGATTGGTTTATCGTTAAGAATGGAATAAAGTGATTGCGTGAATAATGGTAGAATTCAAATAAGTAAATTATTTTATTTAATAGTCATTTCACTGGATTTTAAAAATTACATTTCATTTCAGAATTTTTCTTCACAAAAAGAAACCGCGAAATTAAATAGTGTGAAATATTAGTGGTAGTACTGTGAAATATATTAACTACAGATGTCGAACACTTTGTTTTGACACTTGTAAATATAAATCCACTTTAATATAACTTTACTTCTGTTTGTATTAGAATTCACTTTTTAATTCAATGTAACCGAATTTAAACCAAATTTTCGTCATTGGCGGGAAGTATTGCTATTTTATTTCAATATGAAAAAAAGTGCTGACTAGCTCAGACTCGCCGGATTATCTCAGATACCTAGGATAAAAAGCTATTAGTGACAGAATGTCGGAGAGAACGGTTCCAATGTTTTAAGTGTGAGTGCTGATTTTGCGGTCGAAGACCATCATGGTGGTGTCAGGAAAAAGTATTTAAAGATGCAGAATACGAGGCGAGCGATTTGACCATTAAAGAGCTGCTCTTTCGTCCAGACTCCAACTCTTCGGCCTAATGATGAAAGGATCACTTTTCAATTCGAATTCTGCAGAGAATGCTGTTGGGCATTTAGCACTCCTGTTTCTGCTTTTAATATGAATGTAATTTTTAGCCAAAGTAGTTACATTCAATATTCGAAAAGTATGTTTTACTGCTAAATATGTAAAATTATGCAATTTAAAGAATTTTTTTTTAAAAACGGGGTCACAGTTCATACTTAATGTATATAATTTGTAACTTACGCCTTTGTCATGCCATGGTTTTGGTGTCAATGTCTATCTTGCACTAATTAGAAAGGTTTGCAATTGCATCCAAGTTTTCGAGATTTTTTCAATATAATAAGCGTTGAAAAATTGCTTCAATGTGCAAAATGGACAAAGATTTGTTGACACTGATCTATTATACCACATTTACCGGCGTGCCATTAGCAGTGCGCCAAATGACTGGGCAAATGCATCTTGATAAATTGGTCGATGCCCCTGATTTGATCAGCCAAGGTTAAAAAATAACACACAAGCTGCCAGCTAGGCAATTAAATAATTAAATGACCAAGAACATTTTCTATTATTATTTCATGAGTTCACTTGACCAATGCCAGATGAGTGTAAGTATTATATACTGACATTGTCAAGACTAAAACAACCGGCAAAGTCATTCGTGTCTTTACTAGATTTCGTTCTAGCATCAACGAAAATTTAATAATTATAGTTATTGATTAGCACAGTGATAATTGAAGAAAATTAAGACACCAAGTGGCTTGAGAGTAGTCCGGATAACATCTTTTTATCATTTGTTCTAACAATTTGGAATTTTTATCCAAATTACTGCATTTATTTGAAAGGAGTGACAAAATAATTTGCTTGAGGGGGATCAACGTATGCACCCCTCATGATGCGTATAAAAAAAACTTAGTACCGCATGTTATTGTTCATGTGTTCCAATCTCCTTTAAATCATCAAAGAAGCGAAAACACAACATTAAACAATGTGGAATATGTGATAAGTAGATCATACTAACGAATAAAAGAAATGACTTTCTTAATTTTTCAATACCAACAGCTTCATTCATCAAAATGGTGAGGATTTTTTCCAAAGCACTATCTTCAAATAAGTGTAAACACCAACTGAACAGAGAGGATTTTAAAGAGATGATTATGCAGATAAAGTAAGCCTGATGTTCACTTACGAATGCCTTAAAACATTCGGTTGGTTGGAAGCAAATCAAATTGAAGAACTCGTAATTTAGAGTCAATCACAGATTTACACGCGAAGACACTTAAGGAATAACAGTAGACTAAATCTAAGAGGTGTATATTGAATCACATTTGAGGAAGCCTAATATGACTTAAATGTTACCATAATGGATTTCTTCTCATTGTGAAACACGCGCAGTGAATGGAAAGGTCGCAGATTTAGTTGAATGCAGATTGGATTTAGCCAAAATACAAAATGCGTTCAAATGTATATCTTAGCCTTATCGTTTTAATCGAAGATACATTTTTAGTAAAATAAAAGAAAATTAAGCGTCGAGCATAAAAAAATCGATGGAGAACACATGATTCGCAATAAAGCATCGATAAAGTAAGAGAGAGATGGGCTCTTGTCGCTCATTCATAAACAGACTCATGTTGCAGTACTTTCGTTTGAATGAATTGTAATAGAAATATGAAATCATATAATAATGAATAATTTGCTGCAGAAGGAAAGATTATCTCTATTATAAATCAACGCCAAATACCTATGCAAAATGTTGGAATGTTGAGTTTACCAAGTTTGCCGATTTTGCTGCCAATCTACTGGACAAACGAGCATCTGTTGTTTATTCGAGACATTATTTTCGAAAAAAGCCCTATTTAAAATGCGCACACTAGAGAGCCTGGATGTTGATTTTAACCATTTCTACTGATGAATTACCAATGGATAAATCCAGTGATTACTCCATCCTAACCTGCGAATTCGTGTCATGTTTACCTTTCCAGTAGCTAAGTAATGTCTTAGTTATTTATGATCGACTTCCTGCAGCAACAATGAGCAATTTTAATAAAAGAAAATATTGAATTGATACTTTGTTTTAGTGATATTGTCGAAAAATGATTTAATTCATTTGTAAATATTTATCGAACAACTCACGTGTTGATGTAGTAGGAGGAACATATTCTGTTTGGAAACAAAATAATTGAATTTCATTTTATATGAAAAATCATTGCAATAAATAAAGTGGAACCAATTTCAGCACTCAGCTTTACGAGGAGACGGGCCTATAAAGAACAGATATATTTCGTTTGGCAAAATTTTCAAAAATATATGATGTTTGAAGAACAGGTGAACCTTGTTTCCCTATTCTTAACTTGAGATTTTTAATTTCAAATTGTGAGCTTTCTACGTTACTTACACTTCCACACTCAAAAATATAGTCTGGTTGGTCTTTTACTGAATTTGCCCTAACTCCTTCTTCAAATTTAACTAAAGGAAATGATGGTTGCGGTATAAGATCTCCGAAAATTTCCGACAAAGACTATTCAAAATTAATAATTAGGACTACAACCTTCACCAAAAGATGGCGGTAATAGTGGAAAAATATTAGTGTGAAATATTAGTGGTAGTACTGTAAAATATATTGATCACAGATGTCAAACACTTTGTTCTCACATTTGTAAGTATAACTCCACTTTGATATAACTTTACTTCTCTTTGTATTATAATGCACCTTTCAATTCAATGTATCCAAAGTTCAACCAAATTGCCGTCATCTGCGAGAAATAACAATTTTTGATTTCAATATGAAAAATGTGCTGACTGGCTGAGACTCACCGGATTATCTCAGGTATCTAGAGTAAAAGTGCTATTAATGGCAGAATGTGTCGGAGAGAATGGTTCTAATGTTTTAGGTTGGGACTAAATTGCAATACGAATTCCATGGGCTCCCACGAGAGTATTTTGAATTCTGTTGCATCAGTGATTGGAATATTAATATATTTTATAGTAACGTTGGAGATTACATATTTCAGATGCGAAATGGAAATCTTTACCAGATTCCTTATTACATGTCTCAAGAGTCAGCACGCCCCGAATATTACAAGCACTATTGTCGATCAAAATTCCCCCCTTTAAGTTTTTTGGTTGTGCCTCGATACTCTGAAAGTTAAAATGAATTAAGAAATTAGAGAAATAGAAATAGAAATACAAATTCGCAAACGATCAGTGAACATGTTGAATTTGGCAAAACTGAACATTCTTTCACAAAAATGAACATTCATTTGCAACAAAGTCGAAACGAAAAAACTAGCGATCATTAATCGGTGCGTTTGCCAACATTTGCCACAGATTTATATAGCCCTTCATACACTACATTGAGATTGTGCACTCTTAGGAAGCAATAAATTTGAGGTCGCCAATATCCACGACATGCCAAAGACGCAGCCTGCACTCTTAAGTGGGTTTGTGAAATATTGGAATTGGATAAAATTAAAAATAAGGAAATTCAGTTCTAAAGAAGTGCCAACCGCTTGTCGACAGATTTGGTTGCTCAAATGTAACTGCTTTTTTGTAAAAAATTATATTGCAAGCATGATGAACCATGTTGAAAGAAATGGAATGTTATATATGACTAAAAAGATACCAGTCTCTTGATTTGACCGACGGTAACAGTATTTTTCAATCCATTAAAGGCAATATTTTGGCGTTGATTTGTAATTGAAATTGTGATTTTATAATTTTAAACTTGATTTGTACACAAAAGAAATATATGGAACTACAACTTTAATAGCAAATCATCAAAATGTTGCATTTACGTCTTCCAAATGGATGAAATCAATTTACTTGTGTCTTTTTGTTGATGTAGCCTATTCTGTCAATTAAAATGATAGATTCACGCATGACCAGGTTTAAGTGTTATCAAATGACATGCATAGCTTTAGTTGCACGAATTGCTCCAAAATATACTCATATTGAGATTTTTAACCTTCACTCTAATAAAGAAATATAATCTTTCAAATTTCAAAACATTAGACGGTGAATAACATCGTTACTTCATATTTTGAACAAGGAAGCTTTAAAGTGAACTATGTGAGAATATTTCTCAACTTGATCATGCTTATTCTCCAAAGTACAAGTATACGCCAATACGTTAAGCAATGGAGATGTGGGTGAATCAATCAAATACTTGCTTGACTCAAGTTAAGAATGACGTTTCATTCTCGTTGTTCAAAATTTTGCATTCACCATGAGTTTCAAATTGGCAGCTTTAATTGATTAATTCGAATTGGCTAATCAATCTCTAAAAAATGTCCCAATTATCTCTCGAAATGTCTTTTCTGTTAAATGAAGCATCCTAAGCAGACTAGATGAGTCAGAGTACCCCAATTGAAGTGCAAACTAAAGAGAAACTCTCACATTGATTTGGAAGTGGAATTGTAATTTCGCAATTTTAAACCTAATATTTGCACAATAGTAATAAATGGCACCACGAGTTTAATTGCTAGTCATCGAAATGTCACATTTACGCCTTCCAATACGGATGATTGCTACATAACATGTGACTTGTTGTTGATGTTCCCAATTTTCCACTTGAAATAATCGATTCTCCATGACCTGATAATCACTGTCAAGACAAACAGAGCAACAAATATCTAACTAGCTTCTTATTTCTAACAAATAAATGCAGATTCCGCCAATATTTTGTTGAAAGGAACTGTCTCTGCGGTTTGAACACTTTTGGATTTCTGCACAGTGGAAAGTTTGGGCGATTCGGACTCTAAGGGATATTTTTTCAAAGCAACAAGTAACTGCATTCTCTGATTCAATGATTATGCAGCCAGACAAATCTCCTCTTTTGTCTTCCATTCCAAATAAAGAAATGTAATTATTTCCTCATCTTTATTGCTCAAAGGCATCTTCAAATTGTTTTTTTAGGAAAAATCGTATCGCCACCTTGAATTATACTACAAAAGTCGACTCAACGCACTTAATGCCATTCCATTGCGCGAAATTGCAATGAGGTAACACATTGCATTTTGAAATCTTTGCAAAGAGGTGAGATAAAAAGACGTGGTAGAACTAAAAAATGAGTATTTATAGAAGATATGCCGCCAAAAACGTGGTAGCCATTGTGCCAGTTATGGTAACTCCCATTAATAAAAGTAAGCAATAGGAGAAGATTTCAGTTTAGTTTTCGTAATTTGTCGGCAATGTTTTGCTCATTTTGACACTGCAGATATTAAATAAAAAAGAGAGCTTTAATGAGATAGCAAATGTTTGCTTCGGAATTTAAATTGATTAAATCAATTATCTGTACTGTCATGAGTTCTACCTGCCATCATTTTACCAATGAACCAATATGACTCTTCTGTATCAAAATTTGTCAGAAATTGAAGAGAGGCAGTTAAAAACCACCTCATGAAATGCGTTTCTACTGAAATTGATTTATTACACAAATCCACCTAGCGTGTGGGATTGCAATGTTGAGACAAGATAAAAATTGTTCCAATCAAGCATTCTTTCTTGAAATTGACAGCAGTACTTTTTAAGATTTACCTAATTTCAAACACTAAAAATGAATCCTTTTCTCGAGGAGATTCATTCATGGTGTTATTCTGGTACACATGCGGCTAAATTTGACAGTCAATTTGTCCTTAGCTGCGCCAAGGTGTAATCTAGCGCCTTATGGAGTTGTAAAGGAATTTTACGTATGACTTCAGTGGTGCTCCCTTCAAATACCAAACAGATTCATGCATAAGACAATAGTCGAAGCGTTCAAATTCTAGACAGGTGCGTTGATTGAATTGCATAGACGACAATATTAGGTTAGTAGATGTGAGATGTTACCCATAACTACACCACATTGTGATTAAACATTTCTATTTCACGATAACTTGCGTTTATTTTGAGTGTACTCTACTTCACTTGTTCCGCCAACTAAACGATCCAAGATTGCTCAATAATGGTCTTCCTTTTAACACAACATCTGGAAGAAAGTGGTCGAATCACTAATGTTAAACTTGGTAGTATAGTATTTGACCATTGCAGAATGTTGATTGATTGATGATTTGTTAAGTGTTTCCACCACTCACCACTGCACGTCTTCTCTAACGCCATCAGAACTAGAACAGCTAATTCAAGACATTCTTTTCAAATATCACATTTTAATTGCATGCTTATTCTATCACTGATTGTAATGCAAACAAAACCTTTCACACGATCGCAGACTCTTACACACATTTCGCAAACAGATACAGTCAATTATCTTTGATTAATATTTTTATTCTACAAACTAGGTTGTACATTTGGACCCAACTTCTTATTCACATTTGCCATTTAAGTAGACACTTGCTGATTTTCATGATCTTCGCTTAAACTACTCGGCGGTGCTCGTATTAAGATCAACTGAGTTTTCCTTGTGCTCAAAAAGCAAATGCTAGAAGTCATAACTCAAATTAATTAGCTATTGCAGGATTTACGTGTTTTAAGTTTTCATCACAGATGTCATCCACATGAATGAATACGCTTTACTTCTTCCATAAATTAATCAAATATTTCGACCTTTGGGCAGATATATGAAAGTTCATTTATTCCCATTTGTATTCAGGCAGATCTAAAATAAATACTATTTGGTGGTTTGAGATTTCATTTATCAATTTTATTGGATTTAAGACATCTGTCACGAGATAGTGACAATTCATATGGACCTCTTTAATCTTCATGCTTCCAGACTCCTTTCAATGTTACTGTGAAAAATCGCCTTAAAATACCCGAACGATATAAAAAAATCACTTTAATCTGTTTTTATGCTTACTTTCAATTCAATACCACATTAGAGAAAGAACAAAGACCCGAATTTCAAGGCTCTTCCGAAGATGTTGCAATTGTAAACGATAAATTAAAGTGAATTTAGTTCGGTGTAGACTGAAAATAAATGAAAACAATAGCATTCAACTATTTTAGTATCGTACTACCGAAGCGATTTATATCATCATTCGTGATAATTTTTAAGAATCCAAAGTCGACACCCGATCACCCAATCACATGTCCTTGTTTCTTATCAACTTATCTTCAGTGGGAAGTACAACTTTCAATCTAAAGGCACGTGGGAAAAAAATACATTTATAAAAGAGCAGAATTCCAGTGCATTTAAGACCAAGTCTTGTGTACCTATAGGATAAACTATCAAAGAGCGCTTTTTCTCTCCCCATTTCAAGTGTTCCTATTTTCGTGAACTAACAGTTCAGAGATTCTACCATTTGAATAATAAATTGGCTGAAGACTAGAAAATTTTATTCAAAATTTCTACAAATGTTCAAATACTACGGAATAATTTCAGTTTTTTAAGGCTCATATTCAATAACGTACACTCTCCACTCTACTTTGAAATGAATTCAACTTTTAATCAATATTCAGTTTCTATGCGGTGGAATAAAATTCTAAGAAAGCCTATAAGAACCCGAAGAGACGATTAATGGTGTCTTCAAGGAAGACCAAATCGCGAAGTAAATGTGCTCGAGTGTTTGATAAATTGAAAATAAATACTATAAGTTAAAAATCCTTTCATTAAATCTGTTTTTTTTTATTCAATAAAACGAGTATTATCCTGTGTGTTCGAACTTGAAAGCGCACTTTAATGAAACATTAATGCATTAACTGTTGATAATAATGAATATGTGAAGTACTGTGTCTGAAGTATAAAAACCTCCACTCAATGGCTAACGATTGCTCTCTCAGGTGCTCTACACAATATGTCTTACGATGCTATTATTTCAAACAAATTCTTGCTGGCGCACACATTCACGCTCCTACGTTTTTAATATTGAAAACTGCCATTTACCAATTCCAGCTGAATTGTTGTAACATTTGATACGCCTATTTCAATTTATTTGCGCACAGAGTAATAAAACAGAAACCTCTTACGCGTTTAAATTGGATGCACTCTTTTCCACCAGTTCTGTCTTGCAAACGGCTTAAGATTGTACAGTTATACAATCCTAATTTCACGGTCTTCCTAAGATTTGAACTTGAACTCTTCCTCTTGTTTCTTAATTAAATTTACTTTCTCTTCTTACTTTTTCTTGAAGTTTGTGTTGAAAATGAAGGCACAATGTAAATTTTATTCAATAACAAACATAATCTTTTCACAATTCCTGTTGTCAATTGTAGTAGAAAATGTGAGAAGGACACAGTACAATTTCAGCTGGATTGCACTTTCGAGTTTCAAACCAATGATATTGAAAATATCGCCTGTCTTTGTGCAGTTAATTGAGAAATCATTTACTCTTGTCCCAGTGGTATCAGTTACTCTCAACTGGCTAAGAGAAGGTATAGTGTCATCCGAATGTACATTTTACTAAGATCTGATTGACATAGGAAACAAATATGCTCCCTTTAGGCGCGTCTCTTGGTAGATTTGAATGCGAAATCGGTTTCTACCTGGTAATTACAGGGCTCCTGTCGACAAATTATAAATTAATCATATATTTTGACCTTTTGACAGATAAAAGAAAGTTTATTTGATCCCATTTGTATGCAGGTATTCTAAAATACTTGAGTAGATCCAAAATAGTACTAATTAGTTCACAAGTGGACTTTAAATGCAACCAATATTTTACACACAAACTCATATTCTCTCTCGCATTAAACTGCACAATATTGCCTTTCGTAATCGTTGGAAACTGGGGGACATTTTTCCCCACTTCCTATGGATTACATTAACGAGAAAATCACTGAACTTTACAAAATTGGGTTGGTGTCAAGTCTTCGATCCTTTGAATACTTTAAACCAGATTTACAAAGTCAACATCAGTAAATTCGGTATCAAAGGTTTACTTGAGGGTAGGGAGATAGAATTTTTACATATAATTATTAATACAATTAAATCAACTAAATTTTAAAATTAACTAAATGCTCCTATTTTAATTTACTTTTACTTCTTCTACTTAAGATCTCCTAGTTCAAGGGCACAGATTTTCAATGCTTCCAGAAGTACATGCGCGAAGTTGTACGGCCGCACCCTCAAACCCACAAGATATAAAATGGTGATATAAATCTGTAAAAAATGTTGACAAACGCATTAAACAAATGATCGTTAGTACTTTCGTTTTAACGTTGACGCAAATGAATGTCTTTTATGGAATGGAGGGTCCAAATTTGCTAGATTCAATTTGGTCAAGAATCATCGCAACACCAAGTGGAAAAACGGAACCTATGATATTTTCTGAGGATGATAGCTCAGTACACATATATTTTTTGTATAACGTAGTAATTTGTTGTTTCTTTCAGCTTATTATACTAGACATAATTTGTAATTACCTCTTAAAATATTTATTTTGCTATTTAAGACCTGTGGCCTGATAAAGTTGAATGCCAAAGTGGGTTTTAGTCTGTTCATTTCAATAATTTTGCATATAAATTGAGAGACATACATTTTGTTCGACAACAGAATAATTTGCTCCTTCTCCTACTACCACCACTACTTCACGTTTGTTGTTTAAATACTACTTATTTAAACATAAACCAAATTTGCATATTTTTCACTAATGTTTGGAAGCTTGCCAAATTAAACTAACTTGTTCCATTTCATAAGAATTCTTTAAAAGAAAACAGGTAAATATTAGGATTCTAAACATGATTTTTTCAAAAAAATCCATTTACTTAACTTGTATTACAGAGTTTAAATTTTTTAGAAACATTTACTGCAATACTTTTCCATATAAATTGAAAATTACATTTTTCTGCTTACAAACAGATTATGCTTCTCCTACTAAAACTGCACGTATGCTGTTTATAACTTTAAAGCAATTTAATTTGAATTTGTTCTCTAATATATAGTAAACTAAATGTGGCGAAGTGCAATTACACAAAATCTAAATTGTGACATTGAAATTGGCAGGCTAAGGCAAATTTGTACCTACGCTAATGTTCGTCTCTCCTACAATGGACTTCCGCCTCTAACGATTCCCTTCTATTCTGTAGCTATTAAATAAGAAAAAAATAGTCCAAAACACGCAAATGTGACAGCTTAGAAATCAAAAGGATATTGAAAAGCAGCTAATTCAAGCACACACTTGATGCATATGGGTTTAGTAAAGAGTGATATTACTTGGTCGAGAAACACGACAATGTAGAAAAATATTTGATATTCATCAAAGAAATGACCGGTGTTTCACGTACTACGAATTGGTCGGTGAACCCTGCTATGTACATCCTGGTAATGATTTCCTATGATCACTTACAATTTTCCACATAGATTACTTAAATAAGTGGCACAAGGAAATTCGATGAACTACGTCTCATTGGAAGCACTTATATTTGTATTGTCAAATTTGTCGCAAATTGCCAATGCAAATCTGTTAATTCAGATAAGATACGCAGAATTGCAATGGTGTAATAACTAGAGGCTATAACATTTAAATAAATTTGTCATATGATGAATATTACCAATATTGCTTCTCATTGATTTGTAGGAAATTTTTATGCCCCAAGTGTCATTTCCGTTTGTTAGATCTGAGGAAGGAATGAGTTCTGCTAAAATTAATTTTTCCATTAAAAGAAAGAACTTAGACACTGAAGTGTTTTTATTTTCTTTTAAATGAGAACAATACGTTGGGAATTGTATTAATTTAAAATGCGATTTTATTTAAGATTAACATTTTAATAAAAAATAAGACTGGGAAAGCAACTGGCTTGATAACAATTTAATTAACATTACATGGTAAACTCATTTACTCAATTTGATTTGTGATTCGCAGATTCAAGTAATGACTTTCATGCCACTGTTTACGTATAGTTCTTAAACAGTGCAAATGAATGATCAAATCATGTCACGCAAGGTGAAATTTTGCAATGTATTAATAATATCAAAACTTCATTCTATTTAATGTGAAGTTATGGAAGAACAATAGGCCATTTTGTAAATGGATTGATAGAATTGTTGTTTTGAATCAATCTCAAAACTATTGTAGCGAGCCATATTGAATTTTTGATGGTGTATTTCGAACTATACAAGGGCAAAACATTAATTCATGAGAAAATTTCACTGAAAACTCGGCAAAGAATCAGCTGGATTACACCTTATAATATCACCAAGATGGGGTGGAAACCAGCAAAATTTTCATTTCCGATTCTCAGATTCATTTGTAGCAATTAGTATCTATTAAGGGAAAGGCTGTGTGTCTATTTTTGAATACTTGTACATATACAAATAGATTCCTTATTTTGAAAAATATGTTAAGTTCAGATTTTTAACCTGATATAATGGAATGTGAAAGCTGGTTCTCATTTATTACTTACGATATTACTGTTATTAAAATTCAAAGCAATCCTCAATTTGTAAACTGAATAAGATACGCCCATTACGTTCAACCCAAAATATTGCAGGAAATAAAGAGACCGCATTCGTTTACTTTGATTTATGCATTTTAAGCCGAATCGATTAAAACTATCAATTTATTCAATTATAATGTTCTCCTGAATCAATATTTCCTTTTGTTCGATTACGGTACTTATTAAAATTGCGTTTTCGAAAATTTTAAATTCACATGCATTATTGTGTGTTACTATATTCAAATTTGGATTGTTGAAATGCCCATAGTTGCATGCGCTATAGGAAGAAGACATACAATATACAACCCAGGATGTTATTTCATACAAATTAAAACATAATTGGTTTAATTGAGTTAGTGAAGCGTTGCACACGACTCTTGTGATACATTCTGAGCAGTTATTTGCATTCAGCGTTATAAAAAACAAAATAAAAGAAGATGTGAGTATTGTTGTTGGATGTACACAGGTTCTGAGCTTCTTATTCGATCTCTACCTACTATATGGTAATCATTCTGCACTGTGATTTGAGTTGCCGTTAAATCGCGATCCTCGATCTCAAGCTAAGCTCATCGCTTACAGAGAACGCAGACAAATGTGAATAGTAATAATAATAAGTTACAAAGACTACAAATCCAGTCAATGGATAATATTTAGTTAGAGCCCTTCCGTTGGTATTTAGAATACCTCTAAGTTGCTTACTATGTGAATGCTAAATAATATTTTGAATAATGCAATAGGCACAAAATGAGTCTGATTATCAATTTGTTTTTAAATGAAGGTGAAATTAATAAACGCAATACGATTATTTAATGTTTTAATGTCTCATTGAGATATTTACTGACTTAAACTTAAGCTTATTGTAAGTATTGACTTTTCAATTCACAGAAATTGTACAGTATAACACTCTTTAATGAATTCAATACTCCATTCAAACGATGAAGCTTATTTACCTTATATTAGTCTAGATCCTTCCCAACCAAGAATGTGTAAGTACTACCTAATCACAGATCTTGATCTCAATGAAGTAGTGACTCACATCTCTTTTCACCTGTTCTAAAGTTCGTACGAAGAAACTTCAATTTTAAATTTCAAATTAACTCACAACAAAGAGATTTCATCACCCTTTTTAAAATTGAATATGTTTGCGCCAATATTCACCTCTACAAGGCTTCAAATTTGATTTAAACGTATACAATTATTGAAGTAAAATTTGTTAATATCGGCATAGTTCAGACGAATAAATAGTAAGCATTGGCTCGAAAATACAATTAAACATTTGGCACAGTTTTATATATCAAATTACCAATTAATCTGTATTTGTGCATCTGGATAAAATCCAAGCATTCGTTTCAACAACCCTAAGTTTTCAATTGTGCAATAATGCAAGTCTCTAAAGATCCATAATGCGCCAGCAGCATCACCCATTGGAATGATATGTGATTTTTGTGAAACATTCTTTTCAATAATTGTAAACGTCAATCGAACAGAAGCCAGCATAGAAAAGTAACACGTTTTATGGTATATGGTATATTCTAAAGATTTGTTGATATTTTAATAGTCGCGGTTCAAAATAAAATTTCAGAGAGATTCCATGCAGAATTGAATGGAGGTAAATATTTAAATTGAATATTTCGCTCAACACTTAGTCAAAATATTTAATGCAACAAAAGTCTTATTTTACAAAATGGCTGTATAAACACTGTGTCACAGTAGCTCTCTCTAAGTTGGTACTCACAACATGATTAAATATTTATCCATTTATAATTGTTTGTTCACATAATGAGAATCTCCATGATACCATGATATAAGATCTGGCTCAATCCGATCGTGGAAAACAGAACCCACGATATTTTTGTGAAATCGAGGAAGTGTGCGCAAATTAAATAAAGTAAGTGGACGACGAAATAGCTTAGAAACACAATCACTGAAAGATGCAAGCTGTGAGAAGGTAAACAGCGAGTTTGAATATATGGAAGTAAAAGAGATGCAGTCTAGAAATAATGCTCTAATGCGGCTTGACCATAAGATTTCCACATCTGACCTTATTTACTTCACAGATAGTGGACCAAAAATGAACTAAAGCAATCCGAATATCTACAATTGACCTCATAAAATTTCGAATCAAATTTCTGCAGCTTATGATGGCGACGAATCCGTAACGAGATCATGAAGAAGATCAAGATTGATCAAGTGGGGTAAAATCATGTGCCAGCTATAATATAAAAAATTAATTTTATTTAACAATTTCATGAATATGTTACGCATTTCTCAGCTGCACTTCAGAATAAAAGCTGCCTTCAAATAATTCACAAACATGTTTTATGAAGCTGTTATGGTCATTTTGATAAATCCAGTATAATCCCACTAATGTGAATGTCAAGATATAACTGCGAATATACAGGTCAAATCAAGGAAGAAGCGTCCTTAATCCCTTTACTCTTGAGGGAGGTCAACGTATATACCCATTATGTTGCGTATAAATACAAACTTAGCACCGCATGTTATTGTTCATGTGTTCCAATCTCTTCTAAATCATCGAATAAGCGAAAACACAACATTAAACCTTGTAAAGTAGGTGATAAGTAGATCAGACTAACGGACGAGAGAAATGACTTACATAATTCTTCAAATTCAATAGCCTCACCCACCAAAATGATGAAGAATTTTTAAAAAGCAATAATTCAATAATTCTAAGCACCAATTTAACAGGCAACCCAGAAATCTGGCAATTCAAAGAAAATGGTAAGGTCAGCAGCCTGGAGGTGTCTTATTTGCTCCCACTCCTCCTGTGACGTTATGCATTTTCGGGTTGACATAATGAAAATTCGACAGTTTTATGGATTTTGGAAAGATGTTCATGCAGATGAAGGCTTAAAACTATCGGTTTGATGGAAGCACATCAAAGTGAAGAACTTGTAATTCAAAGTCAATTACAGAGTTACGCGCAAAGACACTTAAGGAATAACAGCAGGCGAAACCTAAGGGTAGGATAATAAATCACATTGAAGGAAGCCTAATATGACCCATATGTTACCATAACGAAGTAATTCTTATTTTGAAACACGCTTAGTGAATGTAAAGGTCGCAGATCTAGTAGAATTAAGATTGGATTTAGCGAAGTGTTGTTGGAGCCATATTACAAACGTGTAAAACTATATATCTTAGCCTTATCGTTTTAATCAAAGAAACATTTTGAGTGAAATTAAAGAAAATGTAAGATAGAGCAGAAATGAATCGATGGAGAACACATGATTCGCAATAAATCATCAATAAAGTATGTGAGAGATAGGCTCTTGTCATTCATTCGTAAACAGGCTCATGTTGCCGAACTTTCGTTTGAATGAATACTAATAGAAAAATGAAATTCTAAAATAATTAGTGATTTGCTGCAGAAGGAAAGATTATCATTATTTTAAATCAACACTAAATGCATATACACATGTTAGAAGCCTTAGAGTGGAAACCCATGATCGTTTGAATGTTGGACTGTTGAATTCACCAAGTTTGTCAATGTCGCTTCCAATCTATTGGAGACATTATTTTCGATAAAAGACTTTTTTAAAATGAGCACACCAAAGAGCCTGGATGTTGATTCTAACCATTCTACTAATGAATTAACAATGGATAAATCCAGTGATCTCTCCTTTCTAACCTGCCAATGCGTGTCATATTTACCTTTCTAGTAGTCAAGTAATGTCTTAGTAATTTATGATCTTCTCTGTGCAGCTACATGGAGCAATTTTAATAAAAGAAAATATTTAATTGATACATTGTTTTGGGGAAATTGTCAAAAAAAAATGATTAATTCATTTGTAAATGCTTATTAGATTTGTTTCGTACAATAAACCGAATTTTTTTATTTTTTACTTAAATTTTTTAATTTCAAATTGTAAGCTTTCTTCACTACTTTCACTTCCATGCTCAAAGATGTAATCTGGTTGATCTTTTACCGAGTTTTCCTAATTTCTTACCGCATTTTTCTTGAATAAACTTCTCATCGACAGTCATTCCCATTCCACAGACGTTGAAGCAGATCTACCCTGAGCAAACGGACATTAAAGACAAACCAAGTATGAGTAAGCTAATTTTAAAGAATATGCAAATAGTAATCACACGTTTATGTTATCCAATTTGTTTTGACATCTTTAAATATAATCTTGTTTTGATATGGCTCAATTTTTGTTTGCAACAGAATAGAAATTGTTATTAAATACAATCGAATCTAAACCAAATTCTCGTCATTTTTATGCTTCAATATGAAGACATCTGCGGCTGAGGCTGATGCTCACCGGATTATCTCAGATACCTATGATTTGACTGCTGTTAGTGACAGGACATGTCGGCGGGAATGGTCTTGATAAAAACCTAGTTAAGAAGAGTTTGTTGACTGAGAAAGGCTTTTAAAATTTGTTCCGAATACCCGAAATTATTTGAAAATCCATTGAGTGATTCCAAAAAGAAATAAATCAAGAGAAAACATTGGTCTTAGTGAATAGTTGAAATATGACAAATGAATAATCGCAAATGTTCACAAAATAAATAACTTGGCGGGGAATACTAATCCATTTGTGCATGCAATATCGTTGAATAAATAAATAATTAAAGGGTAGTAATAACCATGAGGAATCATATCATTAGTTGAATTAAAAAATACTACGATCCCTATAAGAGAACTCGCAAAGACTATAAAATGTTGTCTAATATTTAATGTTAGCCTCTAACCCAAAGCCATTCAAGCTAACACACCAATCACATGGAAATACGCATCCCACAATGTAAGCAAATATAAGCTTACCATTGCTCGTTGTCGTGAAGATGTTGCCACCCTCTGAAAATATCAAACTCGCAGTGGTTATGCAGCTCTTCAGTTGAATAAGAATCTTTTTCGCATTAAGTGTTTAATTAAATATTGAACGAAATATTCAATATCTATTTGAGCATGCAGCCTAAATCACTGAATCCCCATTTTGACTCACCAATTATATTTTTAAGTGTTCACGATTCTAATAATGCAAAAGTAAATTATTAATTATTTATTAATTTTTAAATGGAAACTAAATGACTTATAAGTACAGGAGTTGATTCATTTGGATTCCCACATCCTTCGAGCCAATTACTCTGCGTTACTAGTTCAAGTCTCCAATTGTCTTATGTCTGCCAATTCAATGACCCGATTTAGATTTTCTTAATGCAAAGCACCACATTTAGTTAAATTTTGAATTCGTTCCATTTATTAAAGAAAAGTTCAAATTTAATTGCTTTTAAATTACGATTATTTAAACAGCGCACGTGCGGTTGGCGTGCCGGGTGACATATTCTGCTTCCAAACAAAAAAATAAATAAATTTCAATTTAAAGGTATTGCAATGAACCCATTGAAACTCACTTTGACATTCAGCTATATCAGGGGACCGGCCTAAAAAAGCAGACATACTTAGTTATTTTCATCAATCTACAAATGCATGATGAATTTGGAAGAGACATTACTTTTTCGTTCAATGTCTAGAAGCTCTGGCAAATTATTTTCAATACAAAAATGTTGTGCTTTCTCCGCTACCATAGATGTATGTTCAAAGTTGTAATCCAGTTGATAATTTACCGTGCTTTTTGTTAAGTTCTCTTTTGATTTTGAATTAAAAGGAATTAAGTTGTTTAAACATGGCTCTTAATAGCCTACCACATTTTCAGGCTTATAATTCGCATTGAAAATCATTCCTTTCCAAATAAATTGAAATTCGATATACTTAAACAATTTGATCTTATGAAGAAGACATATGAGAATGTTAAAATATCAAATCATGAACTCTATAATAACCACAATTGAATGTATTTTTTTAAACAAAATCCAACATTTACGACATCAAATTTTCAAAATACTGAGTTATTAAATTTAATGAAAACTGAACACATATCTACCAAAAGCCATTTATTTTGGATCTACTCAAGTATTTTACAATACCTGAGTACAAATGGGAATAGATGAACTTTCATATATCTGCAAAACCTCGAAATATTTGATAAATTTATAAAAAAAAGGTAAAGCGTATACATTCATTTGGATGCTATCTGCAATGAAAACTTAAAACACACTCTTGTAAATCTTGCAAAGGCAAAATTATTTGATTTATGACTTCTAATATACGATTTCGTGAGCCCAAACATAACTCAGTTTATCTAAATACGAGCCCCGCTGAGTAGTTTAAGCGAAGATCATGAAGATCAGCAAGTGCCTACTTAAATGAAAAATTTGCATAAGATGTTGGTTCCAACTGTACAGCCTATTTTGTAGTATAAAAGTATTAATCAAAGATAATTGACTGTATCTGTTGGCAAAATTTGTGGATGAAACTGCGATCGTGTTAAAAGTATTGTTTGCATTACAATCAGTGAAAGAATAAACATGCAATTTATGTGTGATGTTTGTTAAGGTGTTTTGAATGTGCTGCTGTATTTAAGACAGCGTTAGGAAAGACGTGCAGTGGTGAGTGTAGGAAATTCTCAACAAATAAAAGAGAGCTTCAATGAGGGAGCAACTGTTTGCTTCGGAATTCAAATTGATTAGATCAATTATCTGCACTGTCGTGAGTTCCACCTGCCATCATTTTACCAATGAACCAATATGACTCTTCTGTATCAAAATTTGTCAGTAATTGAAGAGAGGCAGTTAAAAAACACCTCATTAAATGCGTTTCTACTGAAATTGATTTAGTACACAAATTCACTTGGAGAGGGGATTGCAAAGTTGAGACGAGCAAAAAATTGTTCCAATCAAGCATTCCTTCTTGAAATTGACAACAGTACTTGAGATTTACTTAATTTCAAACACTACAAATGAATTCTTCTTTCGAGATGTTTCATTCATGTTAGACATCAGCCACTTGGCTTTGCTATTCTGGTACACATGTTTCTAAATTTGACAGTCAATTTGTTCTTTGCTGCGCCGAATTGTAATCTAGCGATTTATGGAGCTAGTAAAGGAATGTTTACGCATGACTTCAGAGGTGCTTCAGTCAAATATCAAAATGTTCCATGCATAAGACAATAGGCGAGGAGTCCAAATTTTAGATGCGTGTGATGTTGATATGATAAAACTGGCACAGAGCTAAATCATGAGATACAATTCTGACAACAGTTAATTTTGATTGGCTGTGAGCTCTGCCCACGCTATTATAAGTTCATAGGCAACATGCCGGCAAATTCTCTAGCTTTCGGGATTGTAAAAGATTTATTTGTTCGGACACCTTGACTTTTTGTTCTCCACAGATTTGAAATTGTGAAAAAAAATCGAAAGTGTTCTTGGTCATCGTAGGTGTTAAATATTTTTTAATTGCACAGTTTGCAGCCTGCGCGTTATTAGTAAACCTTGGCTGATCAAATCCAAAGCATCAACCAATTTATCGAGATGCCTTTTTCCAGCCAATTAGCTCACGGCTAATGAAATGAACGTTAATGAGGCTTTTTCGCGTTCATCTTACAAGTAATCTATCAGTATACTATCCTGAAAGTATGGTTCAAAAATAGAAAATGTGAAATCAAGCTACCAATTTGGCTCCTATACAAAAGCTTTCTTAGTATTACCCACATGTATAAGGGTATATCACATTTTAGATTAGTCTACCTCTTCTCTCATTGAAACAACTTATGCTTGCGCAAGGTTAGGTCACTTTCTGCACGACAGCTGGGCGAAATTGATTGAAGCCGCAATGCAAAGTATAAGACCATTTTAAATTGTTAATTGATTGCTGATTGGCGGAGAAATATCTGCATTCTCCATCGAACTTCTCTAAAGGAATTTGGACCACGGATGCATATCAAGAACGCCTTTGTAAATATCCCATTCGTAATAGTTGCACACTTTTCCCAGCATGGATAGTAATGGAAACAACATCTTTTAAAATTTTACAAATAAGTGCGGCAAATCGTCTTTGAATAGGGTTTTTAAGCTTAAAAGTAGATCGCACTGCTGAATCTTTTTTCTTAAGAAAATTAATCATCTACGTTAACACTTGCTGAGGTTCATGAGCTTTGTTACAACTCCTCACTGGACCTCGCATTTTGTTTAAATGAGACTGGTTTAGTATCAAACAAACAAATGCTTAGTGAAAAAAGTGAAAGAATAATATTTTTTGGTTAAAAGTAAAGTGTCAATAATTGGACAATAATTCTTTCGGTTACAAATTTAATCTTGACGATGCCATTGTATTAGCCATTGACCATGACAAAATTGATTGAATTGGATTAAAAGTATGTGAGGACGCAGGGGATTTGTCAAGCCAAATTGTTGCATTCAAGATGGTTGGACAATTCTATCTAGAAAGTTTTGGGATAGGGGGCCTCTCTACCCTTTACTCAGCTTCCAACTCAGCAGCACAGATTTTGGCACTTAGTGAACTTTCGCTCAAAAGCAGTTTGGAATTTTGTATATTGACGTATTTAAGTATTTATTATTTTTTTTCAATATTATTTTTGAATTGCTAGTTGTATCATCCACATTTGTTTATCGATGATACCTATGTTGGCGCGCATAAGTTTACATCCTCTCGTAATGTCCTACGATCAAACTCAATTGTAACTTGCAAAGCTAACTCAAAATGAATAGGTATCTTCATCCTGTTCCCACCCACGATGTGATGATAATAGTGTTTTTTCTTTACAATACTTCAATTTCGTTCTCAATTGTTGCAATTGTTAAAGTGGTTTGTGTTAATAACTGCTTATATCCGACACCCCTCCTAAGTGCGCATGCATCCGTAAATTAAAAAAATACCCTTTATACTTAAATCAATATCAGTGGTCATGAAATTTTGGCAAATTGAATATTAACATATCACACAATTTTAATTGAATCCATTGTTTAAGGCAACAATTTTTGATGGAATAATAAGCAACGATTTGTTTTAAGCACAATGATAATTCGATTATTCAATGTAATAAACGGCTTGTAAATGATGTGGTTAAGCACTGTCAATCATCTGTGAAACATTTGTATCTGGATAACTGTAATTATTTGAACACCCATTGAGTGATTCCGAGCAGAACTGAAAAAGCCAAACATTGAATTTAGTAAATAATTGAATTATGAGTAAAATATATTTGCAGATGTCCACAAAACGAATAACATGCCTGAGAAAAGGAATCCACCTTTGCATGCTATTTTGTTGAAAGAAAATATGAAACACAGATTAGGACATGCTTGATTTAATTTAAATTAAATCTCGTCAATAATCAATCGGCAAAGTATTTGTATTAAAACGTTTGGGGCATAATTTAAATAAACATCTCTGTGAAAATAAATTTTCCTAGATTGAAAAATCATTTCTATTATTTGAATGTAGCTTCAAAAGATTAGACTTCGTAGAATAAATTAAACCACATAGGGTATTATCGAAAATGCCTGTCAGAATGCAAACAAACATAGACTTACCTCCACTTGTTGTTGCCTCTGAAATCATCAAAAACGCAGTTCTTATACAGCTATTTAATTAAATTTGGGCGAAATATTCAAGTTCAATAACTAACTCCATTTGAGTTTGCATGATGAATAAGTAAAAAAGTTGTAACTTTTGGATTCCAACATCTTTTAAGCCAATGCATTATTTTATTCTTAACGAAATGACAATGTGTATAACTAGTAAAAGTCTATAATTAACTTATATCTGCCAATTACAATTTTGAAATTTTGATTATGTTTATTTGCATATCGCTGAATCTAGTTTAATTTTGTATTTTTTATATATTTGAGAAAAATTTTAATTTGATTGCTTTTTAATTAGATGAATGTAAACAACGTACGTGGCGTTGTAGTAGGAGGAGCATATTCTGTTTGTAAACAGAACGATTAAATATCTATTTATTTGGAAATGTATTGCAATGAATAAAATGAAACCAACTTTGGCATTCAGCTACATCAGGCGACCGACCTAAAATGTCAGATAATTTTAGTTTGGAAAATTTATAAAAAAAGTATGATGCGTTGAGAACAAGAAATACCTTTTTTCTCCCAAAAAACAGAAATCCCTATTCCTGATATTCCATTTTCTATTTCAAAATTCGCGATTTAATCGTTCATACACAACTGTGCCATCTAGTTGATCTTTTGCCGAGTTTTCCGTAAGGTTCACTATTGACATTAGAAATAGAGTAATAAAGTTGTTCAAATCTCTCCTTCCATTGTAATTCTTAAAATAGGTATTGAAGGTGGGAAGAGATATTGCGGCTAACCTATAACAGATGCGTGGGCATTATATTTCTCTATCTGAGCAAATTTGTTTTAAATAATTAAAAAAAACGATTAAAAAACTATTAAATTAAATTTTAACGAACTTAAAGTTTTGACAAGTAAAACATCAATATCCAATATGCGGAATTTGTTTAGCATTCTCCAAATTATAGAGCTTGCAGAAACCAATGATCGAGGCGATATTTTAACCTATTTTATCTTTACACGATCATTCAAACGCCTTTGGGTTCAGTTTTATTAAAATGCATAAAATGCGGATCATTAACTACCCCATCTCATTCACTTCGGTTCTGGTTTGTTACTTTAAAGCATCGTTATTGAAATGAGAATACAATTTTTTCAACAAGCGGCCTAACAATTACAAATCTTGAGTGATTTATTAAACAAAAAAGTGTATCTGCATCCACAGCAGAATTATTTTAGTTTGGAATACATGAAAGAGAAAAGCACAATTGTAAATGCTAAAGTGAATGAATAAATTTGATTTATGCTTCGTTTGACCTTTTCTTGCCCTTTTCATTGCTTCGATAAATCAGTTTCGATCGTCTGATTAGTCACTTGCATAAATATTGCGGTCGTGATAGGGGCTCAAGTAATTTTGATCAGTCTACCCTATCCTTTGTGATGCAAGAGCAGGCAGACAGCATGTGTTTTAATCATGACAGGAACTTTCTTATGGACCTATAATCAGCTATAACTGATATAAATCATAGGCAACATCAAGAGCTCTGTCTAATAATTTGCACTTAGGTATTTAGGACAAGTCCACAAAATGCTTGCACTATGGATTAGACAAGCGGAATCGAATTTTGCCATAATTGTTAAGATAGCAATGAAGTCGGTGGTGGAATCTGGTGTGATGAGGAAATCTTTGTAGTGCAAAGTAAATTAATACCGATTCTTTACTACCAATATTGTCAAATCAAAAGATTCTTTAGGGATTAAAATGCATCCAATGCTTAAATGTATTTGCTCATATGATAAACGGGTATGAAACATCTACGCAACATTGACCTGTTTAGGGGATCTATCAGTGATATGAAACCACGTGAATGTGATGAATTTCTAATTCATGTGAATTACTTGTATCTTTGAGTCGCGTAGAAAAAAAAACCATCTCTTCTGACTTTATGAAAAATAAGATAAAATTTGCATCTATTTTCTACGAATTGTGCAATTTTATGTAATTTCAAGAAGCTGTGTAGAATTTTCGACATATTTACATTTTTTGGCAAAATCATCAGATTCCGCCTATTTGTATGTATATAAACTTGCGAAGTGTATAGAAAGAAGCAAAAAGATTTGTTTTAATTATAATTATGTCAGTACTATTAATAGAATAATTGATCCAGCTGAATGGAAATTCATCACATCTACGTGGTTTCTTATTACTCACAGACTCCCTCTGTGTAGAAGAACTGTTTTGGAGCGTTTAATTCTAAAGACTAGTTTGAGAAATTACTGTTTGCCAAGGACTGATTTTAGCATTGCATGATGATCATATTCTGATAATCGCACAGTAGTGTCCAACAACCGGAACATTCAATTTTACTCTTTAATTATGTGAATTGGATAAATAATTATCTTGACAATTAGCACTATACATTGTAAGACGTCAAATGGAGAAACGTATTAGGAGCGTGAGTCTCTCCCTTATCGAGGATCGACGCATAGCGTTTCCATTTTATGCACTGAGATAATGGGAAGTTAATTGACTTGGTCTTCAGATGTGGGAATTTGCCCTACCGTGTTCTTCTCTATTAGACTTAACTATGACAATTCTCCAAAAGCACACTTAATGCTCATACTATCCATTACCAAAACTTATTTCGCTTAGCACGAGCATATTCGCAAACACATCTTAAACATTTCTAGGGTTACTCAAACGGTGGATTGACAAAGCACTCCTATTTTAACATCACATAATCGATGACTGATGAGCTGCACAATTAACTAACAACTGTAATGAAATACTTATTTCTTTGTACATGGAATCAATAGTAGATAATAATGTCAGTTTAGGTATGAATTTGCTAATAATCACATTAAACGAATGTGGGACAAGACTGAATTACTGCAATTACTTAAAAAACCATCTGTGGGTTCCCAAAAGAACTAAATTGAACAAAATAAGGGCTCAAGTGAGTAGAGAAAACAGAGCAAATAAATATATGAGGGTGACTACAAAAATGAATAACTTGCTTGCAAACGTGGAAACGAATGAGAAACCTGATTAGAAGAAAAAGTCAGGCAAAGAATGACGGTATTTTTTCGATGGAATAGAATCAAACTCAATTTCAACTGCCGCAGTTACGCTTTTAATTACTTGCAGATAGGTTAAGACAGTATCTTAACAGATGAAGAATGAAAGAATTACAAAGGAAAGACCATTTCACCAATTAACAAACGAATTATACCTTCTGATTTCCTCGCACTTATCCAATTCTCATGAGTGAAAACTTTCAGAAGATTACTGTTTCAAGTGTGGAGAGAAATTAACCCCAAAATCAATAAAACAACATTCGAAGCGCATATATGGCTATCGAATACGATTGGCAGCATGAATGGAACTCACTAATTTCTACCCCAAATTTGTATTCCTTAGTTCATGGTTGACAAGAATTTAGTAAAATAGCATTGTGAAGGCATATTCTAGTGACCTTCGTATTCGTGTTTGCATTAGTGATATCGACAATTTAAAACCCTCACAAATGTAAGTATGTGTCAAAAGTAGATTTCATGATTATCCCTTGATGAAACCTTGTCCTAAGTGAATTATTAGATTTATTACTAATGGAAGTTGAGGTGGCTCGACTTAGAAATTTTATAAATTTATGAAAAAGCAACTTGCATTGATATCAGCTCTTTCATAATGCCAATTTTAGAAGTGCATTATAAAAATGAAAGAATTAACGCTTAAATAGGTGTCAAAGTGTCAAATTGATTTTCCAAATAGGCCCCAGAAACTAGAGTGTCTTAATATTAACCATAACTTGAAGTTCACCTTGGACCCTAAGCAGGCATTGTTTGGATAATTTCAAATGGTATACAAATTTTGCAATGGTCTGTTGCTCTCTGGCATAGACCAACACTCAGTTAAAGGATTCTTTAAGTGTGATGATAAATTGCATTTGTTCTCATGATTTTTTGACACAATAATATGATAAGGTGAAGCATAAATTCGAACAGTTTTAATATGACCTACTTTAAGCAACTAATCTAGAACTGTACAGTTGAAGAGGAGATTCAAACGCTGGTGTACTTCTTATTTTAATCTTGACAAAATCGGTCAATTGCATAATGTGTATAATGCTTTGCTGACATAGAATGCTCAATTCTCGAGATTTATTTATTTCACACTATTTTACGCTGTGTTGATAAATTGTGTCAGAATTAATTTTGCTTTGATGGTTTTGTATACTTGAAGGTTTATTTGACCCAAGAGAGATAGATAATCTATCTTGATGACTTAATCTCTAACATTTAGAATACACACGTCCATCGGTTCGATTAGATCACACACAGATTTTAAAGTGTTCCCAATATGCCACGTATGCGGATTTGTCAACCGTAAAGTCTAATACTTTCTCTCTTTTTTAAAAGCATAATGTATAATCTGTTTGTAAACTGTTTTACTCAAGTGAATGGCAAATTATCGAGATACTCATGAATTCCTTCAGTCTTACTTAATTAAATTAAGTAAATTGAATAAATAATTAATGAAGCAAAATTAACTAGTTGCATAACATATTGTAGGCAAGTCACTGTGTATAAGCAATTGAAAATTGTCAAGATTTAAGTGGTACTTACATTACATGTTTTTCTCGAATGATAGCATCACATTTAAAAATTCACAGCTAGTGCTATGACTGTTAGAGAAATGTACTGTCACCGCCATCAAATCAAGAAACTGGATTCTTTTTAATCATCGATAGCTTTCCATTACTTCCAACCTGGTTCATCATGCTCTCAAAATAATTTATTAAAAAAATCCAATTACATTTGGGCAATCATATCCGTCGACAAACAGTTGGACAATTCTTTAGAAAGTGAGTTAAACCAAGGCCATAAGTGTGTAAGGCAAGAGAGAAATGTCAATTTAGTAGAGGGGTGAATTAATGTCACCGCAATGTGAGTAGAAACGGGGCTGAGATTAAAGTACTCGATTAGTGAATATCGAGTGTACTCAAAGAATATGTTGGGCTTATTTTTGAGAAAATAGCTGAATATATGCATGTTTCGCTCATTTTTCGCCGTTATTTGTGCCTTCAAAACGCAAAAAGTTTTGAGCTATGGTAAGAAAGTAAAGCTTGTCATCAGTTATGCAACTACTTTGTACATTTTTTCCACATCTCCTTGAGACGCAGGTTCGGAAAGATAGTCAAAAGATAAAATAAGTTGAAAAACCACAGAGACAATTGGTCATTGTAAGCTCGATTGTTTCAGGATTCTAACCTTCTTCCGTGGACTGGATTTAAGCACTCAATTTGCCAAAATTTAAAGTTAATTAGAATCCGTATTTATATTTATATTCTCCTCAGGCCAACTTTGCGCAAGGGTACAGCAAAGTAAAGCCATGGGTTGCTTCTAGATGAACCGAAGAATCTCTTCTCTTTTCCAATATTTGAGTTGGATTACATCTAAATTACTAATTGACATTTTTATCTCTGTGAGGCTGTTCACTTACATATTATTAAAAATGGCATAAGTAGAAATTCGGCCCTGTTGTTCATGCATTCAATGGTTATTGAAATACATTTGCTTTCTGAATAGATATACTCAATAACCAATTGAACTGAATTTCCTTAATGCCACTTTCATCATCCTCCAATATTTCACAAACCTACTTAAAAGCGTAGCCTGTGTCTTTAGCCTGTCGTAGATATTGGTGACCTCACATTTATTGCTTCTTCAAAGCGCACAATCTCAATATAGTGTGTATAAAAGGGCTATACAAATCGGTGAAAAATGTTGACAAACGCACCGAAAAATGATCGCTAGTTTTATCGTTTCGACATTGTTGAAAATGAATGTTCCTTTTTGGGATGGAAGGTTCGGTTTTGCCGGATTCAACTTGTTCACGAATCGTTGCAACATCAAGTGGCAAGGCGAACACTATGACGTTTTCTGTAGGCCGTATTAAGTTATTTATTTTTTTCTGTCTCATTTATTTATATTTATGTTTCTCTAAGTTCTTAATTTGTTTTCAGTTTCAGAGTATCGAGGCACAATTGAAAAACATAAAGGGGGACATTTTGATCGACAAGAGTGCTTGTTATATTCGTGGCGTGCTGACTGGGGACACTTTTAATGAGAAATCTTGTAAAGATTTCCACTTCGCATCTGGAACCTCTAATCACCAAATTTACTATAAAATATGTTAATACTCTAATTAATGATGTCACAGAATTCAAAACACTGACTGTCGTGGGAGCCAATAGAATTCGTATTGCTATTTGTCCCAACGTGTGAATTCAAGCCTGTTATACAAGGTTAGAAATACATTAAAGTTATCGCATATTAAATAACATGAATAATAATGTTTTCATTTATTTTTAAATATACCATGTCTGAGAGAGCATTTAACCCAAACATCGTTTTGTTTTGCTAGATTTGAGGAAGAAAAGCGAACCGTCAATATTAGCTTCTCTGTGAAAGGATTGAATTCCACCTCAGACGTGTGCTTACTTTTCAATACATTCAATGATTCAATATTTTTTAAATTTGATGTCGTAAATGTTGGATGTTGTTAAATAAAAATATTCAATTTTGGTTATGATAAAGTTCATAATTTGATATTTTAACATTCTCATATGTCTTCCCCATAAGATCAAATTATTTAGGCATATCGAATTGCAGTGCATTTGGAAAGGAATGATTGTCAATACGAATCATAGTCCTAAAAAATGTGTAGGCTATTAAGTGTTACAATGAAAGCTTTGTTTAAACAACGTAATTCCTACTTAATTAAAATCAAAAGAGAACTTATCAGAAAGGGCGGTGAATCATCAACTGGATTACATCCTTAAATTTACATCTAAGGAAGCGGAGAAAGCACAAACTTTTTCTTTTGAAAATGACTTTTCAGCAATAGAAGCTTCTATATATTGAACGAAAAGTAATGACTCTTCCGAATGCATCATGCATTTGTAGATTGATGAACATTACTAAATATGTCTGCCTTTTTGGGTCGGTCACCTGATACAGATGAATGTCAAAGTGGGTTTCAATGAGTTCATTGCAATACCTTTCCATTTAAATTAAAATTTATTTATTTTTTGTTCGGAAGCAGAATATGTGTCACCCGTCACGCCAACCGCACGTGCGTTGTTTAAGTAATATTAATTTAAAAGCAATTAAAGTTTAAATTTTCTTTAATATATAGAACGAATTCAAAGTTAGACTAAATGTAATGCCTAGCTGAATTTCAAAAGGGGTTCACTTATTCAACAATATAGGATGCAGAAGTAAATTCGTATTCACCGCCAAGTTATTCATTATGTGGACATTTGCAATTATTCATTTGTCATATTTCAACTATTCACTAAGGCTAATGACTTCTCTTGATTTATTTCTCTTTGGAATCACTAAATGGATTTTCAAATAATTTCGGTTATCGGATCAAATTTAAAAGTATTTCTCAGACAGCAAACTCTTCTTAACTAGGACTTTATCAAGACTTTTATTTCATTAAATTGTCTAATTGACATTGTGTTTACAAATAAATATGTGTGTATTAATGAATCGAAAATCATTGTCAAGAACTAGGAGTTTAATAGGAAATTGCCCAATTTTCAGAACTGTAATAGCCGCAGATATTGACTCAATATTACTATTAAAGTTGTGCAAGCGTAGCCAATGTTGCGTTAAACAATTTGGCGGAAAAATAAAGAAATTAGCACAAACCACCGTAACGATTGAATGAGTTCAGGTGCGAATTTGAGTATAGTAGAGGCGAACACTATCGTCAACACAACATAAGTGGAGATAGAGTGAGGAAGACAATTCATTGTCAATTAATCAGGCAAGTAGGAAGAGAAGTATTATTGTACGAAATTCAGAGAGTGCAAATACCTGTGTGACAAGATTAGCCACAGAAGAATTGTTGTTTCACGGTTCAAAAGCACATATTCTAAAAGTAAAGCAAAACTAAAATAATATGATCATAGAACTAACTGACTGGTCAATTGCAGTCATAATCTGAAATAATCTCTGAGATTTTTAAATTGGTAATAATGAAAGAATGAAATGAACTGAAACATTTGCATAAAATGTGTCTAACTTGAATGCGAAATTGAAATGATTTAATTTGTTCTAACTTCTATTAAATTTCCGTATTTCAATGTCTTGTTGAGTGCACAATCGTAATACAACGAAACTAAGCCGTCTCACGCACGATAGCCCGTTCTGGAATCAGAAGAGCCACCGAAGCAGAAGTACTGATCACTCAAATCTTTTAGAAGGTGTCTTCATTTACCAACTTCCGTATTGAATATTAATTAGTAAAAACGTGATTGTGTGCTTAAATGATATCTCAATTCTAATTGGTTGGATATCACCTAAGATTAATGTGCATTTCGAAGGACAATGCGAAAGAGAGAGAGGAAAGAAGTGAAAATGAGAACCTGAGCATATTATGAAAATTTGGAAATGTGTGACACTTGTAAGTGAAGTGAGTGATAGTGAGATGACGATGAGTGCAAAACATCGTTCGATGTGGCGGTACATGTTGATGACAAGGAAGGAGGATGGAAAATACATTGGCAGGAGAGACGACACGTGCAAGTGCCAACATTTGGCATAACAGCACTTTTGATAAATACGTAGGAAGTACTTAAGATGACCAGGCGGTGGAGGTGGTGGTTCAGTGAAAAACTTGAATATCTAGAAAATGAGATGTAACACACTAACAATATCCATAGACCAACCACCGTAGTCAAATCTGGTTGACAAACGAACTGTTGGAATTTGAACTCATTGTATTTGACGAAACTGCAGCCATTTAGTTGTCATAGGAGATGGAGTAAAATGCATCTAAGTTGAAGCATATTGTAGTAAAATTAATTAATGTTTTGCTTTTAATTAGATACAAATGCAGAATTTTTCATCACGAGAGGGTGTGTCTAATGGGCGACGTCTCACATCTGCCAACCTAAATATTGTCGCCTATTCAATTCGAACAGCGTTTGTCCACAAAATACTGACTTCTCGCGTTTCAATGTGTAATTCTTATTGCTATTCTGTTCTTATGAAATTCTCTAATTTCAAAATTTGAAACAAGCATAATGATTGCGATTTGAGAATGAAATGACATTTAAGTTATTAATCAGAATATTTGCTTATTACGAATACTCCTGAGAAAACATTTTTTTTACCTGTTGTGCTCCTGTGATAGCATGGATGTCTTTTAGTGGACACCAATTCAGTGCCGTGCATTATTGGCTTTAACTGCATAGGATAACCAATACGCAGGTCTTTTCGATTCTCAAGATCGATTTTTAGAATGAAATTTAATGGGTAATTAACCGATTCAATTGCCCCAAGAGTTATTATAATGTACCCACGCTTCGTCCCCAGTAAGAAAACAATGGGGAAATCTATCTCGATTTTGCCTTTCCAGCAGCAGTTCACATCTCATAGTTTGAACTCGCGGGGCACCCAATATCCTTCTTTCTCGATTATTCATAACTGTTTCAGGCGTTTTGAAATTGCCTGCTCACTGATACGCAATGAGTCTGATAATTCTTCTTAAGTTTGGCGTGTTTCTTCAATAAGAAGCGCCTCCAATTCTGGATCTTCAACAACTTTTTCCAATCAGCACTTCAAACGTTGGAACCATTCCCGCCGACAAGTCCTGTAACTAATAGCCGTCAAATCATAAGTATCTGAGATAATCCGGTGAGCTTCAGCCTCATCCGCAAGCGTCTTCATATTGTAGCATAATAACCATACTTCTCGCAAATGATGAGAATTCCGTTTGAATTCGAATATATCTAATAACAATTTCTATTCTAATGCAAACAAATTGCTTTCTTTAAAAGTGGGGTTATATTTAAAAATGTCAAAATAAAGTGTTTGGCATCTATGATCTAATAAGTTTCAACTACTACCGACTACTACCGCCGTCTTTTTGTAGACGGTTGAAGCAAGGCCGTAGACCTAATAATTCATTTTGAACATTCTATGATCCACATTTTAGGAGCTCTAATACCCCAATTATCGATTCTTTTCGCTAAGCTTGAAAAAAGGGTTTCCTTTAATATAAGATTTAAAATGAAAGGATTGAATTACACATTGGATGTGTCTTTATTTTTCATCAAGTTTAAGAACTCATTGCACTGTAAATTTGATAACATAAATGTGTGAGAAATAAGCACATCTTGAAGTCGTCATTCAATCATTTACCAGAAAAGTTAACTTTGACAGAATCCCTTCCTTCTTCAAATTGAGTAAACGGAAACGATACGCCTAGTATAGCATCTTTTAAACTAACCAAAAGGAGATAATGTGGTGACTCTCAGCCAGTCCGCACATTTTTTTCATATTGAAATAAAAAAGCAATACTTCCCGCTAATGACGAGAATTTAGTTTAAATTCGGATGCATTGAATTAAAAAGTAATTACAATGCAAACAGAGGTAAAGTTATATTAAGGTAGGGTTGTACTTGCAAGTGTCAGAACAAAGTGTTCGACACCAGTAACTAGCACATTTCACATTAATACCACTAATATTTCACACTAATATATTTCCACTACTACCGCCATCTTTTGGTAAAGTTTTCAGGCCTAATAATTAATTTTGAAAATATTTTGGAGAAATTTTAGGAGGTCTTATACCGCAACTATAATTTCCTTTCGCTAAATTTGAAGAAGGAAAGGGAGTTCCGTTAATATTAAATTTACTGTAAAAGGGTTGAATTCCACATTGGAGGTGGGTTTATTTTCCATCAAGTTTAAAAACTAATTGCATTGTAAATTTGATAACATAAACGTAAGATTACTATTTACGTATTCATTCAAATTACCTCAATCTTACTTGGTTTATCTTTAAGGTCTGTTTGCACAATGAAGATCTACTCCAACGTCTATGGAATGGGAATGACTGTCGATGAGAAGTTTAGTCAAGAAATTATTACTTGCAATTTAAGAAAAACGCGGTAAAAGTTAACCGGATTAAATCTTTGGGAATGGAATTGAAAGTAATGAAGAAAGCTTACAATTTGAAATTAAATATCTCAAGTCAAGAATAGGAAATTCTGTTTATTGGAAGAAACAAGTTTTATCCGTTCTCCAAACATCATATATTTTTGAAAATTTTGCCAAACGAAATATATCTGTCCTTTATAGGCCCATCTCCTGATATAGCTGAGTGCCAAAGTTGGTTTCACTTTATTCATTGCAATGCTTTTTCATATAAAATGAAATTCAATTTTTTTTGTTTACAAACAGAATATGTTCCTTCTAATACATCAACACATGAGTTGTCTAATAAGCATTTACAAATGAATTAAATCATTTTTTGACAATTTCACCAAAACAACGTATCAATTCAACATTTTCTCCTCATGACATTGCTCGCTGTAGCTGCACAGAGTAGATCATAAATTACTAAGACATTACTTGACTACTGGAAAGATAAATGCAACACGAATTGGCAGGTTAGGAAGGAGAGATCACTGGATTTATCCATTAGTAATTGATCAGTAAGAATGGTTTGAATCAACATCCAGGCTCTTTGGTGTACTCAATTTGAATGAGGCTATTAACTAATTGAAGGCAACAAACAAAATTGCAGAAAATCGCAATGATTATAAAGTGGCAGCCAATTACTCTTTCAGTTGTCCCAGATCACTTCAAAATTTATTCTACCAGAGTCGCTGTCTTGGTCTCTGCACAAGTAGCTATTGAATTGAGTACATGGTCATTTTACTGCATAAATCATTTCCCTTATTTATTTAGAAATGAATGAATCCTAGTTTGAGTGGCTGATAGCCTTGACAATACCAATAAATTAATGCCGTCTGTAAAATGGGAACACAATTTATGTGCATAACTATCACACATCTGCAGTTGATTATCTCATTCCTTAAGAGCGATTTATCTAGATACTGAAAGAGAGCTTGCTGAAAACAATATATTCGTTTGAAGCATTTTTAAGACATATGACGAAGTTCATGTATAGATTTACAGAACTGCAAAATTTTCGTATGTAGATCATTCAAGTACTACAACCAACTGTATAATTTATCGAGGATTTGCTTGAATAGAATGACGATTAGTCGTAAAAGGAGATTCGGCCGTTTACGGTGTTCAACTTGTCTGATTATGATGTCCAAAGAGTACAATCGTCGGCGGCATTATTCAGCAAATTTAAAATATGATGAGAGAATGCAATGGAAGTAATTGAATAGGAACATTTCCTTCAATGGAAATTTCTAAATAATGCAAACTTTCTTCTCTGAATTTGGGCTAAGTGAAGAGGCATAATTTTAATCATCCTAATTGTGAATATGATTGTGTTAAGTAAGAATAAGAGGCAATGCCGTGTGGCAGTGTGAGATTTCTAATATGACGATTTTAATAACTTTCATGGAAGTGAAAGATTTGCCTTATTGAAGATGATGACATCTAATATAAACCTGTTTAATAAGCTAATTGATCTGAGGCTGATTCAGCCAATTAGTTTAGTTTTGATAAAACTGGCACAGAGCAGAAATATGTCGGAAGAATATGGCAATGAATTACAATAAAATTCAATTTCCTTGTGTAAAACCCTATTATTTCTACAATGTATTTATTCTATTAGCTTAAGGAAAATAGTTATTCGTGGAACTGCAATGTCATAGGAAACACCAAAATATTCTAGTAATTTATCAACAAAAGTTCAACAACCCCAAATGCATAATTTACTCTGAAAGGAATAGCACACAAATTGAGAAATCCTTATTAAAAATTAATCATTAATTTGCTTCTAACCAATTACAAACGCCTAGACCAAGAGAAATCACTTCCACAGAAATCCGTTGGTACTTGGTTCTGAAACTTGTACTGCGTACAATACTTCTAAACTTTGACTAAATCCCAACCATCATCGTAGTATGAAATTGTTCCCAATGCTGGCTAAGCTATCTCAGCAATATTGACAATACAGAATGCGTGTGATGTTGCTTTGATAAAACTGGTACATAGCTAAATCATTAAATACGGTTCTGGCTGAGCAACGGTTAATTATTGATTGGCTGGGAGCTCTGCTCACGCCATTTCACTTGAACATGTGAAACATGTTGGAAAATTCTCTAGTGCTCGATATCGTTCAAGATTTCTTTTGTTCAGACATTGTGGCCTTATTTTCTCCACAAACTAGAAACTGTGAAAAAAATAGAAAATATTATTGGCCATTGTAGGTGTTAAATATTTTTTAATTGCACAGTTTGCGTTATTATTTAACCTTGGCTGATCAAATCAAAAGCATCGATCAATTTATCGAGATGCATTTTTCCAGCCAATTATCGCACGGCTAATGACATGCCCCAAATCAATTATTTTTACAAAATCGCAATGAAACCAACGTTAATGAGTTGTTTTCGCGTTCATCTTACAAGTAATCTAACAATAGAGTATCCTAATAGTACGGGGGCCGATTTGTTGCATGAATAGTTGTTTGGAAAATTCAATATAGAAAGTTTTAGGATAGAAGACGTCTTTACGCTTTACTCCACTTCCAATAATTACTAAGCAACACAGATTTTGGCACTTAATGCACTTATGACAGTATCTGTAAAACAAAGGTATTTTATGCGTTTAATTTATTCCAATTCAGGTGAACTGATTGAGATTACTTTCAATTTAAAAGTATCAGTTTTATTCTTTGCTAGTTTACCACATCAATCAATAACTAATTTAGCATTCACAAAACATTCTTAACATTCATTTGAAGAAATTGTGACTCCCGATAAGAACTGCTGTAAGCATCGATATTTGGGTCACAATATGTGATGTCAAAAATATGTTGTTGAAGCAAGTTAACCTCGTCATAAATGTTGAACTTTGTAAAATTTCAGGGCATGAACAGGTAACCACAACAAGCGATGAAAAGTCTGCATGAGAAATGACAGATTTCAGTGCATTTTAAATCATCTGCAGTTCACCAGTAGCTTTTATTGCCGAATAAACTATTTTTGCCCTAAATATATTTTTTGTACCTTTCAACTGCATTTCCATTTCAATTTAAGGGCATCCAAAATCAAAGTATTTATTTAATATAAGCAAGCATTGTGGATCCTCAGCCTTTAAAAAACTCACTTATAATGTATGAGTTGACTGAACCATATTATTTGGTCAAAATTGGCACTGATTTAATTTATTCAATGAAATATTTAACAAAGTGACCAAACTTGAAAAAATTTTGCATAATTTTAAATGTTTTTGATTAGGTAAACTTTGTGCTGTGTTGAGTATCCTAATAATTTATAAAGCACAATAGGTTGCGCAATTGGATATATTTTCTCAATCAGGTTATTCCATTTTAAGAGATATCATTGAAAATCGATTTTACTGTTAAAATCTCTCAGTGAAATTTCAAATGAATGCAACAAATCTAGGAATGAATCCCACACATTTATTTGTATTGGCAACTCTAAAATACAGAATGCTAAGTGGCCAACTTTTGAATTAATTTAAATGATAATGAACGAGAGTATTTGCAAGTAGATGACAAGTGTCCAAGTCAATTTATTGAAATCGTAAATAGCAATATGTATTTGTTCTAAAAACACACCAACAGGTGAGGTACAAAACCTGGTTAGGAGTAAAAGGAGATTTCTGGAGTATATGAGCAGCCTTATATGTTGTATTATCTGAGCACCACTTGTTCTCTTTACTGGGAACAGTTATTTAACCCTAACTGCCCTTTAATTAAGAGCAACTAGGGTTTACCAAGTACTTGCAGGTTCTCGACTATTTCAAAACCTTTGTCTTTGACAGGCAGAGGAGAATGCATCTTCTTTGAGGAAATCGAGATACATGCTTTGTATTTTCATTTATAACTCTACACAATCCTTTTACTTTCCTCAAATAAACTTCTTCGCATTGCGGCATAAATTGGAACTATTGGCAGGGCTCATTTTCAATGTAATCTAAAAATAACAAATTTAGGAAATAAGAATTTGATGACGAAATGGTAGCAATGTATGAACTAATATCAATACCATGAATTTATAGTATTTCTAAGTCAAGCCACCTCAATTTTCACTAGTAATAAATCTAATAATTCGCTTAGGACAAGTTTTCATTAAGGAATAATCATGAAATCAACTTTGACGCATACTTAAATTTTTGAGGGTTTTAAGTTGTCGATTTCACTAATGCAAACACGAATACGAAGATCACTGGAATATGCCTTCACAAAGCTATTTTACTTAATTCTCTTAATAATATTAATTTCATTACTGAAACTATTAACTTCATATGTCAAACGTGAACTAATGAATACAAATTTTGTTTAAAATTTAATGAGTTATCCAAGACCAGTCAATATAAGTCGCTGTTTTCCCGGTTATTGGCTAGTACAACTACGAAAATTTCACTAAAACATATACGAATGTATTTTAAGATATAGTTAAAATTAAATGTGCGCGTTTCTTCTATTTAATCCTAAACTCCCTGAATAAATGCTACATTAAAATGATGGGCATACACTTTTGCATTTCTATCCGTCTTAAAAAATTGTAATTGATTTCAAAATATAAAGAGAGAAATTAGAAAAAAAAGCAATTCCAACCATTATTGTTTGGGTCGCAGAACTAATTTACGATCATTCACGATTTGAAAAATCAAACGAGCAATTGGTTTATCGCTCGAATTTCTAATTTTTTTCCATTTACATTTTGAAATCGACTACAACTTTTAAGTTGGGCAACATGATATCATCTTCAATAGTATCCCCAACACAAATATATTTTGCTTATTTACAAACACCTGAGTTAATGTTCTAGCAAACGCATTTTTTCACTTTAGATCTCTTTGAACCAGAAATTTACAACATGTGAGTGACAATATGCTTGTATGAGTTCATTAAATGGAAACCTAACTTAACAATAAGAAGTTCACAGTGTCATACGTATGAAAACGTTTCAGTCACGATTAAAACACAAGATGTCTGCTTGCTCATACTTCACAAAGAATAGAGCAGACTGATCCAAATTACTTAAGCACATATCACACCCACAATATTTCTGCAAATGACTATTCTGGTGACCGTAAATGAGTTATCGAAGCGATGAAAAGGGCAATAAGAGGATAAACGAAGCACAAATCAAATTTATTCATTCACTTTAGAATTTACAATTGTGCTTTTCTCTTTCATTAAGTAAGCTCTAGGCGTGTTCCAAACTAAAATGATTCTGCTGTGGATGCAGATACACTATATTTGGCTAATAAATCATGCAAAATTAAAACTTTTAGGCAGCGTGTTGAATGAAATTTTATTTTCATTTCACTTTAGATGCTATAAAATATCAAACTAGAACCGAAAGGAATGAGATGGGTTGGTTAGTAATTTGCCTTATCTATCACACCATAATGATTTTAGCAACAGGCGGCACGCATCCAAAAGTTCCTCAATTAAGATGCCCGGTATAAGATAATTCTAAAGTATAAAACTCTCATCTGACAACTCATTGCACGTCTCTCTTCTCCGTCGTTACAAAAGTACGTCGGTATAATTTCACTTTGCGTAAAATGTCACTAAGTTTTGCTCCGATAATTGTTCTTTATATTGTTCTCACAATTAAAAAATCACGCTGAGTAAAAACGAAGTCCCAATAGTTAGGATCTTTCTCACGCTGTAGTATATGAATAAAATAAGTTCAATTTAAATTAGAGGATGCATAGTCAATGGATTTTTTTGCGAAAGTTACTTATATTCACTTACTATTTGTGCAGTGATTTAATACATCATCGCATTTCGATGGTTTCGCAAACTCCTCCAAATATTAATTTCCGGACAAAACCATCTTGGGAATGTTGTTCTAATAATCAGTCATAATTCGAAGCAAATTTATAATTTCAATGCAGAAAAAACTGAAATATTTCCTTAAGTCATTTTTAGGTCAATATTAACTTACAATTCTTAATAAAAATGAAGAGTGTATGAATTATTTAGCTTTTAATATGGTACATGCTTTGAATTTCATTCGGCTCTAAAATCATCAAAATGGAAGTGGTTATACAGCTATTTAGTTGAATAATTATGTTTTTTCGCATTAGGAGAAATATTTAATATAAAAAACCATCTCTATTTGATTGTTCATGTTAAATCTTTGGAGTTTCTTCTTACGAATAAAAATTTTGAGGTTATATTTAATTTTTAGAATCCAGCAGAATGACTATTAAATAAAAGAGTTCATTTATTTGAATTCTATCATTATTCAAGCCATCACTTTATACCATTCTTAACGATAAACAAATCTGCGTTACAAGCATAAGTTTATAGTTACCTTATGTCTGCCAATCGTAATGTCGTAATTCAGATTATATTTAATTACACATCGCTAACTTTAGTTTGATTATGAATTTTTCCATATATTGGGAGGAGCATAACGTGTTTGATTGATTCCAATAAAAAAGAACCAAAGGACGTTTGAATGATCGTGTAAAGTTATTGCAGGATCGATAATTTGAAGAATCCTAAACTACTTCTGCATGGTAGATATTTATATTTTACTTGTCAAAGTTTAAAGCTCGTTAAAATTAAATTTTTTAATTTTCTTAATTGTTTTTTATTTAAATAATTTAAACAACCCTACTACGAGAAGATAAATATTTTGCCTAGAGGTTACTTCTAAGTAAACCGCAGTATCTCTTTCCACCTCCACTACCTGAGTTAGATGAAATCTAAGAATTGAATGATATTTCTTTTTCTCTCAGGCTATTTGCCTATTTCCTATGAAACTCTAAAATTTGTGATTCGTGTATTTCATGCATTTAATACTTATTTCATTGCATTTGCTTGGTGAATGGGTGCATTCAATAGCGAATTGGACCATTGTCACTTTCATCGCCTTCAAATATCTCTCATACACACATAAGGTCGTCAATTGAGTCCTTGGCATTTTGTTTGGCTCCCATTTCTAATTACCAATAGAAATTCTACTAATTCAGTAACTTATCGCATCTTATAAGTGCACAGTGTCAATGTAATGGTATAAAATAGATATATAAATCTGTGGAAAGTGCAGACAACCCGACAACTAGAATGATCGTTTGCCTTTTTGTTTTGACTTTGTTGCAAATGTTTGTCCTTTTTAGGGTAGAGGGTTCAGGTTTAACGGATTCAACATGTTCAAGAATCGTCGCAACTCCAGGTGGCAAAACCGACACCATGAATTTTTTTGTTGGCAGTCTAACTGTAAAAATTAATTTATTTTAATAAATTCTTAATTTATTGTTGCTTTTAGTACATTGAGGTGGAATTTAAGGGCGTAAAGGAAGATATTTCGATCGACAATAATGTTTGTACTATTAATAACGAGTCAGTTGGGAAACCTTGTGGTGCCAAGTCAGGTAAAGATTTCCATTCCGCACTTAAAGTATTTTATCGTCAAATTTTTAATAGACGGTGTCATTATTACAATTAATGACACTGCACAATTCAAAACCTTGTTTGTCATTGGAGGAAAGAGACGTTGTATTGCTACTTTTGTGCCAAAGTGTGAATTCAAGCCCGTTGAATTAGGTATAAAATACATTAAAGTTAGCGTTTATTACAAAGATTAAACAATAATATTTTCAATTAATTTGAAGATTCTTGTCCAAATTTTAGGCCAACTCATACCGCAAGCAGCGTTTCCCTTTGCTAAATTTGCAAAAGGAAAGCGTAGCGTTAACATTACCTTTTCTGTGAAAGGATTGAGTTCCAAATCATGGGTGTGTTTATTTTTTAAGCTTCGAATAAGTTAAAAGAGGCATTACATTGTTAATTTGAAAACATAAATGCATGGTTCCTGTCTACATATTCATTCAAATTAGCTTACGCCCATGTTAATGATAGTTTGCTATTAAAACTCTATAACTGTTTTTATCTCTAAGGCCTATTTGTACAAGAACTATTTACTTCAATGTTTATGGAATGGATTGACTGTCGATAAAAATTCAAGTCAAGAAAACTGTGGTAAGAATTTAAGAATTAAAATGGAAGCGAGATTTGAAAATCTTTATAACTATATCTCAAATGTCAAAAGTGAATCTTACTGAAAACACAGCCAAAGATCAATTAGATGGCACAGTTGTATGTGAAAGAGTAAATGAGGAGGAAATCGCGGATTTTGTAATATACGATGGAAAATCAAGAATAGGGATTTCCGTTTTTTGGGAAAAAAAAGGTATTTCCTGTTCTTAACCATCGTACATTTTTTATAAATTTGTCAAACTAAAAGTGTCTGCCATTTTAGGCCCGTCTCCTGATATAGCTGAATGCCAAAGTTGGTTTCAATTTATTCATTGCAATCCTTTTCCATATAAATAGAAATTTAATCGTTCTAATTACAAACAGAATATGTCCCTTCTATTACACCAACGCGTACGTTCTTTACATTCATCCAATTCAAAAGCCATCAAATTAGAATTTTCCTCTTATATTTAAAAAATACACCATTAAAATAAATGCAGGAATGTGTAAATAAACATAATCTAAATTTTAAAACTGCGATTGGCAGACATAAGTTAATTATAGACCTTTACTATTAATGCGCATTGTCTTTTGGTTATGAATTAAATAAGGCATTGGCTTGAAATATGCTGGAATCCAAAAGTTACAACTCTTGTACTTGTTCATCATGCAAACTCAAAAGAAGATAGTTGTTAAAATTGAATATTTCGTCTAACATTAATTAAATGACTGTATAACAACTGCGTTTTTGATGATTTCAGAGGCGACAACAAATGAAGGTAAGTCTTTGTTTGTTTGCATTCTGACAAGATTTTTCGATAATAGCCTATGTGGTTCAATTTATTCTTCGAGGTCGAATGTTTTAAAGCTAAAATTAAATAAGAGAAGAGATTTACCAATGCAAATAATTCGTCGATTAATCATTGACACGAGTTAAATTGAATTAGATCAAGCACGTCTACTCTGTGTTTCCTCTTCATGACATATTTTCTTTCAACAAAATAGCATGCGCACTTGGATTCCTCTTCTTAGGTCGGTTATTTATTTTGTGGATATATGCAATTATGTTTTTATCATACTTCAATTATTTGCTAAAGATATCGCATGGTTTTATTCAGTTCTACTTGGAATCACTCAATGGATGTTTAAATAATTACACTTATCCAGATACAAATGTTTTACAGATGATTGACAGTGTTTAACCACATCGTTTACAATCCGTTTTATACATTAAATTGTCGAATTAACTTTGTGCTTAAAACAAATTGTTGCTTATTATTGCATCAAAATTGTTGCCTTAAACGATGCATTAAATTAAAATTGTGTGATATGTTAATATTCAATTTGCCAAAATTTCATGACCACTGATATTGATTGAAGTATTAAGCTAATTTTTTATTTGGAAATGCATACGCACTTAAGAGTGATGTGGGATATAGGCAGTTTTAAATACAATCCATCTTACTATTGCAACCGTTAAGAACGAAATTGAAGTATTGTAAAGGAGAACACTATCCTCATCACACTGTCAAAACTGAGTTTGATCCTAGGACATTACGAGAGGTTGTAAACTTATGCGCGCGAACACAGGCTTCATGGATAAACAAATGTGGATGATACAACTAGCGATTCACAAATAATATTGAATAAAATAAAAAATCCTCAAATACGCCAATATACGAAATTCCAAACTGCTTTTGAGCAATTGCGAAAATTCACTAAGTGCCAAAATCTGTGTTGCTGAGTAATTATTGGAAGCGGAGTAAAGTGTGAAGAGGTCCTCTATCCCAAAAATTTCTAGATAGAATTATCTAAACATCTTCCATGCAACAATTTGGCTTGACAAATATCCTACTTTCACACATACTTTTAATCCAAGTCAATCAATTTTGTCATGGTCAAAGATTAATACAATGACATTGACAAGATTAAATATTGTAACTGAAAGAATTATTGTCCAGTAATTGACACTTTACTTTCAATCAAAGAAAATTATTTTTTCACTTTGTTCATTAAACATTTGCTAAGGTATAAATCACGTAGGTAAAATCAAGATGTAGGTAAGATAAATATGATGTGCGTCAAATTTGTAAAATTAAGAAAAAAATGATTGGCAAACAGATGGTCTTCATTAAACGAACATATTGTGTGGTAGGAAATATAGAAATTGAAGGAGAACACATGATTCACAATAATGCACAATGTGAATGATAGGTATATTAGCTCTACGTTTGAATACTGCCTGAATATAAAAAATTACGGGTTTAGTTGTGGAATTAAATGGATCTTGAAGTGCTTCATCATATTGAAAATTAATTTGGCAAATGAAATATTAGCATACTTTTTTAACTTTGACTCTTTAATCCTCTGTCGATCTAAAAGATGAGTTCAGTTTTATGCCCATACGTAAAAATTAAAATATGATACGTATTATTCGCCTATTTCGATAAAAAATGTCATTCATTGTATATTTTTCAATCCACGTTTTGTAATTGGTATGTAATGGACACAATTTGTACGAGCAATAGTGAGAGTAAAATTTCATAAAAATACAACAAATGGTGCACAAAAATTGTGACAAATGCAGAGTATACATGTGTTATTCTGGTGCATAGAAGCATACAGTAAACTGAAATTAAACAAATGAAAAAGTTTTCGCTGATTTTAAACCAATGTTGTATTTCCACACCACGACAAATAGCTCTGTTCAATGGATACATTGCATTGTGTCCACCCTTTAAATATCAAGCAGAAATGTGCGTGAAAACCACCAATTGACTTATTCAACCACAGTTGAAATGTTCTTCACAATTCGGACAATCTCCCATATTTCTTACCAATTCCTTTTTCTGCCCAAACCGCGCCTTCCATCTCAACCATTGACATCTTTTCAACACGCATGCTGTCAAACCTAACTCGTATTCGTCTCACTTTTGAAAGACTTTGATTGCATTTTAGCTTTAGGCAGAATGGAAAAATAGAAAAATTTCACATTTCTGCATTCCATTTTACGCAACATTTCTACAAAGAATAAACATTCAAATTAAAATAAATACATTGAATTTTAAATCCATCTAAATAACGCATCCGTTGATATGATAATTTTTTATGTGGCGGTTTAATTAGCCAATAGTTCTATGAAATCATTTCTCAATTATACTATTCCGGCAGAAAATTGATCCTTATAAGGCGGTACGCACAAAGTTCGTTCCAGTGGATTGAAATCCACTTTAAATACGTTAAAGAATTACAATCAAATTGCCTCCTCACATTCTTAAAACAAGCCCTTTGCATTAATGCTAAAACCTGATTGATTTTGAACTAATCTATCAGAAAAGGGTCTAAATTGTTAGCCTCAATAAGTGTGGCATAAAAGATCTTTAGAATGCCAAGTTTATCAACTTTCTCATTTCTAATTTCGATATGAAATCATTCACCTTGTTGCTCTCTCATATTCAGAAGAGCAATGATCAATCTGAATTAGATGATGGCAAAGACAGTGTCAACATTATTTCCTACAAACGGTTCGAAGAAATATTTATCATGAAATAAAACTTGTGTGGAAAACTTGTAGTCAGATAATGCTCATATTATGAGCTAATGAAAAAGAACGCAATGCACAATTTCTTCCTGTATGACAGTGAGCTGAAGAAAGCTGCATCATATCGACATAAATCTTGAAAAGCATAAATGGGCATTCATTAGCGAGAATGCATATTTTGCCAGCAAAAATTCTGCTCCAATCAGATAATGTAAGAGTTGGAAAACCTTAGTGAATGCAATAATTACGGTGTGCATTTCGATGGGGGAATCGCCAAGTCATAGATAAGAAGAGCATTTGCACATTGTTCATAGTCTCACTCTTTCAGATTATTATTTCATCTTCAATTTAGTCGTTCAGGATAATTTGTGTTATGTATTGCTAATATTGTCAGCATGTAGACAGCGTAAGGATATAGCACTTCGCATCAAGATACCTTGCCTTCAAGTAGACTATTTTAAGAGAGGCATAACTTACTATGTGCTTCATGGGAATAGATCTGATGGTGTTTGTTCCGTGGCTGAAGCCTCTAACTCTAACGAGGAGGTTAAATTCAATTTCAACTTTTAATTGTGTTATTTGCGAACATTTATATGTGAAAAGTATTAGTGTGGATGTTGGAAGTTATTCTTCAGATATAAATGTAATAATGTAATAATTTAAGATGAAATCATTAAAATGCTTATGGAAGGCAACACATTAAACTCCACTGGATAGGTTGCATTCATTTCTTTGTGGTTTTATTCAGGTAATTCTGTTCTTCCACACATCTCTCCTACGTTAAATAAGTCTTTTTTAAGTCATACCTTTTGATGACCTTGCATTAAATTTTAAATTAGTGCACCAAAACAATTTATTCATATAAACGGCAAATATGTAAAAGTTCCTATATCTTGCAACTCACTGTTTAGGCTATCATAAAATTTTCCCTTCAAAATAGGAAACCCGAATTGTAAGGTTGTAATTGTAACTGGAACCCTTGTAAACAAGAATTTGGCAACGATTTCCTATTTACTAATCAGGCATTGAATTGAAACCATTGAACTGAATACATTAATATTACAATTGATGACGTTACAAAATACGATCAACTATTTGTCGATCATAATAAAGGCGTATGTGTTGCTAAATTTTGTTTCAAATTGCATTGTCAAGCACGTTGAACCAGATTAGAAGTATTCGAATACAAGGGATGATAACATCGAGACTACATTTATTGTAGAAAAATTTGTAATGATTACTTCTACTAGTATTCCGGTTGGATTACTTTAGGACATTTGATGCCACAAGTATCGTTTTTGTTTGCCAGATATGCAAATGGAAAAAATTCTGTTGATAGAGACAGCTTACTTTGTGCTTCATAAGAATATATCTAATGATGTTACTTCCGTGGGTGAAGTCTCTTACTCCAACCAGAAGGTTGAATAAAATTATTACGACTGATTGTGTTATTAGCAAACACAGATTTGTGAGAAGTATTAATGTGAAAGGTGGAAGTTGCTTTTCAGAGGTAAATGTAATAATGAAAGAATTTTAGCTAAAATCCGTAAAATGCCTATGGGTTCATTTCTTTACGATTTTATTCAGGAAATTTGTATTTGCACACAGCCCTCCTTCGTTAATTAAGTCTTTTTTATGTCAGAGCTTTTGATGACCATGCATTGAATTTTAAACGAGTGCAACAACACAATTGACCCATATAAAAGTTTGAAATATGTTGAAACACGAGTGTTTTTTTCGAATCAGGCATTTAGTTGCCAACCATTTATACCACAAGTATCTTTTCCGTTTGCCAGATTTGCGAATGGAGAGAATTCTGTTGAAATAAAATTGTCCATAAATGGATCGGAAAGCAATGTGGATGTGAGTTTGTATTTTAGTGAGATTTTATTTTATCTATTTATATATTGGGTAAGTTAATATGAAAACGTGACTATAATCTAGTTGTCATTTTACGCTATAAAAGCCATCAATTTATATTCTCTTTAAGAATCATTTGCAAGTGGGAGTTTCGACTTTATGTGAATGGACTGGAACGAAAGTCAAATCGATTAACAATTCGAAATATTGTATTGAGTAAATATGAGCTCAATGATAATGCAATATACGCAATATAATATCAAATATTTAAATCAATAGAAGACTTAACTAAAAACGAGGCTGATGATCGCCTTGATTACACACTTGAGTACAAACTGGTGAACCAGAAGCGGAAGAAATGAGTAATTTTGCCTTTATACGAAAGAATCAGGCATAGGAGTTTCTGTCTATTAGAAGGACAAAATGGTATTCTACATTTTGAAAGCCCACTTTTCTTGATTTATTCGCCATACCTATAGTATCTTCTCACTCTAGGGGAGTCTCCTGATTGCGCCGAGTGTAGAAGTAAGTTTCAATACTTGTCCCTTTATAACTGAAATTCATAGCCACTTTGTTTGCGAAAACTTTTTCAACATCGCCAAAGCATGCAAGCTAATTAGATACTTTATGCCATAAAATATTTTATAAATCAGTATTAATCTAAAAATTTATCATATTAAAGAAATAGATAATAATCTCTTTGCATGGCTCATTTAAACAATGCTGGTCTAATAACTTCAAATCCTCTTGAACCTGAAAAAATGCTAATTTATCAATTGCTAACCGAATTCACATTCATATAATTTGGAATATATTTTCGCGCAGATTTGGTAGTATTCAAAATTGCTAATTCAGAGAGTGTGCAAAGTAAAATCTATCACAAATAGTCAGATGAATTGAGAACTAGCGCTTAAAATTGTATTATAGAAGGTGCTGACGAAAATAAGAAGTTCACTTCACCAAGTGACAGTAATGATATTAACATTTTTCATTTCTTTCAGAGCATGTCAACTCATTAACAACAAGCCGTGGTAAGTCAGTATTTGCATTCATCCTAATAATCGTATTCAAAAGCATCATATGAGCTACGAATGATGTTTTAATGTAACCTTCAAGTGACGCACCTTAAAAGATAGAAACATTGTAGCAAAGAGTTTCGAAGAAAATGAATCGGACGTTTGAAAATTCTGCGTTTCTAATTCAATTTTTTTTCCCATAGAACAGATTCGAATAATTGTATAGATCTTCTTTCAAAACTATGAAAAGTTAAATATAGACTTGAATTGCACTAGGTGTTTGATACTTTCCTCTGTTTACTGACACCTACGTTTAACTTTCCAACAGAACAACTTTTCAGTTATTGATTACGGCGTTTCCGCCTCCTAAGTGTCCACATCCAAAAAGAAATACTTTGACTGGATCAATAGGATTATCACCTATGGTGAGGTTGATGCTCTTGCCTAGTGGCAAAATATAATATAATAAATAAACAAATATACCAATAAGCTGTGCAAATCAAATAAGTAATACTTTATTTCAGGTAATTTTCTTTATTAAACTCTAAACTAAACAAATATTTTGATTGAAAGAATTCAGTATGTTGTGTTTCTTTATATTCATGCTCTAAAGTGTCACTTTAATGCAAATCACCGATTGTGATAAGTACTTCCATTGATAGCTGTTTTAGTGTTAAGCAATAAATTTATCTTGTTTCAAAAATATGTTGGAGATTTGTCTGAAAAATGAGTGGTCCTTTAAGCATATAAAAAATGATTGCCTTGCGAAAGTTAGGTCCATGTAAAACAATATTGAGTTTATTAAAAATGTAGGGAGAAAACAGCTCATCACACGACTTCTCGGTTGAATGCATTTGCAAAGTGTTAAGAAACCAAGTGTAATAATATGCGGGGTAGAGATTATCCAACAATATAAAGTATAGGCAATGTCGATGGATCTCAAAATAAATCTATTAAAAATCCATTAATCATTAGATACCAAATAAGGTCAAAATCTGATATATACATATGCAAAATTGGCAAATTGGTTTAATAAATCCTGTTTTCTTTGAGCTTTTGCAGCTCACAATTGGTCGCCTTTAATGCCCTAGTATTGCATGCCAATCTGGTCATTAGTGTTCGGCGTCCTTAAAATTCTTCACAAAGAAGGGATTTAGGAAGCATTAAAAAAATCCCTACATTCATGCCAAATAAAGGAAAGTTTCATTCATAGATAAAAAGCGGCTAAGATTAACTTCACTTACTTTAAGAGTAATATCGTATTGCACAATGTATAGATCTTAGTTCCAGTTCTTAAATTAACTTGAGTGATTATAGATCTGCTGCATTGAGAACAAATATGATTGGCTTTTGTAAGAATTTTACTGAGACTCCTCAATCTGTACACACCGTCTCATCAAAGAAGCTAGATTCCAAAACTTTACGACTAATGCATGAAAGTAACACAATTCTGTGAAACTAAATACGAATTTTGCTCTTTAGGATTCAGATTTTTTTCCACGTTCTGGAAGAACTTAAACACGTGGGCCGTCTCTTTTGTTCTGGAAGGAATACTTTTGCTACCAAGGCCCGAGAAAAGCAGAAGCCAAGAGTTATGTCGGATGTTGATTTCCATTTTAAAGATGAAGCACAGGGAAATCTTTTTAAAACCCGTTGAAACTTTGGATGAAATAAACGGTGATATGGTTTTGCCTCTTGTTCTATAGTTCGTCCTGGAATACGAAAATCACCACGCATACGACGAAAAATATGTCGCGAAATGCCATCGACTTATGAAGGTAAAATGGCGTCCCGATCCCCAAAAGAAGCGTTTATCGGATGCTTCAATTTCCGATGTAGAAATAGAAACGCATTTTACTAATTTGATCCGAAGTGATCGTAACGTTAGTCTCGCCGCAGAGAAGCTTATGATAATCAAGTCCTGCGTTGTTGATGAGAAGAGCAAAGACGAGTATCATTCGATCTAGGTCTGTCAAATTTTCATATCGAATTAAGAGTGTTAGGTGTATAAGAAAGACTACAATGAGTAGGCGAATGCGCGTTCTGAAGGTATCATAAGATCATGAAGACAATCTGAGTAATGAAGCCACCCTGTTCCTGAAACACAAGAACAGCCGCAAGAAAGAACTGGCGATCCCGAACGCACAGCGGAAGAACAGCGTCGACGTATAGTGAATCCTCAGTTGGGCTTGTTAGGCCGTTTGCTCTGACGAATGCACTGTACTGCTGTGTATGGTGAAAATGAAAATGAAATTATCATAAAAAATCTCTCCAGTGATGATAATAAAATGCTTAACCAGCGTATCGCTGGAACCATCTTCAATCTGAAGACACTTTCAATCAATAAAGATTAGGAGAGTGGCGAAGAAAATTTTAACGTTATTCTTCCCTATTTGGACAATGCCCAATCTATCGTGAATGATGAGTTTGCACTATCTGAAGATGGAAGCCAACATATGTTAGAAAAATGTCAACATCAAGTTTTCTCGAGATGCGTGCCGGTTCGAGAAAGAGGGAAATGCTCTGTTCGTCAAGCACACCCCTTTCAAATCCTTGAACTTAGGCATCTTCGTGCACAGGTAGTCTGCTAAAAATTTATTACTCTAATTAGGAGTTTTGATCAAATAATGTATGCCTAACTCTTAGAAATATTTACTTAGTAATGCGAATTCAACAATCCAATATGCTTCAGGATGAAAAATATAAGACAAAAGGAGGCGTTAGACATTGTTGTAATCATCCCGAGAATTTCCTGGTTTAAACCAGGCCGATTTATTCATTTATTGGTTTGGCTATCATGCAAGATAGGGGTGGAATTGTTTTAATGCCCAATATTGGTTTTATGAATAATTTCGCTTCCAATTGGTTAGAGCCGTCAGCTACAATACTTCTAGTACGTGACGACGTATGGGTAGCGCGTATGCATACAGAGATTTAGGTCACAACATACTAATTAGCAATGATTGATTTCAAATGAGTGATTTTAAAAAAAACGGGAATTTGAAATTTGCTTGGAAATTATCATGTCTATGTATATAGTAGGTTTAAAGGAAAGGTAAATTTGTCATTAAGCTTGATTAGGTAAGTTCAATAAATCTGACTGAAACTCGGATATCGGTAACGTTAAATGCATCTAAAGTGAATCGTAGTGAGTATCATTTTAATTTAATTACAATGATATGAATCAAGCACTAGTGATGAGCAAGCCCTAAATATTTTGAACGATAAGTCCTACAGAAAGTAATTGCAAATGCTAAAATATGAATTCTGAAGCCTTAGACAATGTGGGCAAAATGATTACTTAAAACAGATTCGTCAAGCAAGTCTGTGGTGTTCTCACTCTATGTATTACTTCACTACTTGCCGAGTTAACAATTTTAGGTTTGCTCTCACTTTGAAGAACTCAAATTTTGACACACAACTGCTCTCTCTTGAATCACTGACGATAATTTTACGCTGATTGCTTTTTAGATGGACAAATTAATTAAGTACTCAAAGGGTATTCTAAATCGCCCGTTTTAACAGCACAGTTTTCTTCTCCCTCAAAATTGACTTTTGCTTAGTTTTCTTTTTCCATCTCTCTTCATTCCTCTATTCATCGCTTTTACTCCACGATTGTCCAATCTCCAACTGGTCGTACTCAATTGATTTAAAAAGAAGCTATTCTATTCTGCTAGACTTTGGAAAGTCTATCTCTTTGACCAGGAACTATTTCTAGGCCTAGCTTCGTCATGCTCAAAAATAATTGTGCTCTCAGAATTGGCGCTATTTATAATTCTGCAAATCGTCCAGTGTTGATTTTCGCCTCAAGAACGACATCCGAGTAATTCGTTTGAACGAAATTGACGAGAATTAGGCGAGAGTAGGAAGGGTGTTTACTAAGATTATGTAAAAATAAAATAGGCATCATGAAATGCACAATCTAGTGTTGTCTTTTAAACTGCCTACAACACACTGCGTAAATGCACGAATATGTACATATATTCTATAGAAAAAATTAAATTTCATGATTTGCATACTATTTCTTACATTTGACTATCTTTTGTTGAGAGATTCATGGAGAGATTAGCGTCGTGAGTTTCGCCAGTTAAAATCAATGCATTGAATAGAATTGATGTAACAGCACCAATTATTAATAAGTACTGACGATTGTTGATAGAAATTCGATCAATATTCCAGAGAACAAAATTTAGATTAAGGGAAAAGAAGAGGTGAGTTTACCAGAAAGTGATTGCTGAACAACCAGAATCTGGAATCCTGAAGTTGTTCCTTGCCTCTCTACTTGTTTGTTTTCTGATATTAGTATTTCGAGCTCAGCCAATTTCACGCATTGCTCTAATCACGCAGGGAAAAATAGTTGCTAGTATTTCAGCACCATTTATTCCGCTTACTTGAAACTACGGGAGAAAAGTGATTTTAAGAAAGGATTTGTACTTCCAATCAAGCTCGTGGGTGAATTGAACACAATGAATCGCAAAAAATGCATTTAAAAAGTATTTAACCGTCGAATTCTTACAGATTTAATGTGCTCCGAAATTGTACATCGTACACAGAATGACATTGGTTACAAAATCACAGTAGAGCTTTACGTAGCTTCAGGTATATACATCTATGGAAACGAATTTCATGAAACCTTCTGAACATTGATGAAATGCTAACAATCAAGTTTAATTAATAGTAAAATTATCTATTGAAAGCCAATTCTATTTTGCCTGATAGTCAGGTTAAAACGGTACTGAATTAAATATGATCATTACTAATAAAAGTTAGTAGAATATGCGTGTTGATGTTTAATTTGGAAATATTTGCGATTAGTGCACTCATGCGTGGATAAGTTAATAAGACAAGCTCACAACGACGAGGCATTGAGAGCAAACTGAAGTTAAGATATAATTAGTAAGTAAAAAGACATCTTATATTGTGTATTTCTTATGAAAATCACCCGTTTTAAAAACTTATTTGGATGATAGAACAGTTCCTGTTTTTGGTAAATCCTGGAATTACTATGCTCTTATTTGTGTCCAAAAGATTAAACGTCATTAATGTATCGTATTGCGTTTGTGTTCAGTTTATAATAGAGTTTATTACAAGTTTAGAGTTTACAAGAAAGACGGTTGAAGTTATCAAAGTATTCATCCGCATTTAACCTGGAATATCTGGAAGAAACGATGCAAAACATCCGATAAAGCAAAATAAATAACTTGTTCATAGGGATCAATTATAGGAGAAGTCCAAACTACTTGAATTATTCGAAGTGGTGGGGTTAAGCAAATAAAAAGAAATCAGGAAAATTAAGGCCATTGGAAAATGAATGCGTAACGCACAAACTAAAGCCACAAGCCCGATCATCAACAACAGATATAAGGCGAAAGGAAGCTGTATTTGTAGATTTATACAACCTCTACTTTTTGCCAGAACTTTAAAACTGATCAAATAAAGCTTCAATAAATGTTTGTTAAACTATCCATAAAATTTTTTCTATTATATGTTGCATTAGAAATAGCGCTCAATATACCAAATTTTTACTTCAAAAACAACAATCAACGCTGTTCACTGATTTGTTTCTTAATCTTGAAGGTCAGTCTTGCGGGAATTTTATCAATTGAAAAGTTATGGAAAATTATGCAAAGAGTATTATAATCTTTTAAATAATCGCTGGCAATGCCAACGCAGAAATTATCTTCCCCATCGCCTGTGAATAAATATTTTGTATCTTGGTTCTTCTCAATAATCATCTTTAACCATTTTCAAAAGACGCGTTTATTAAAAGCACCATTTTGTATTACACAATGGCTTAGTGAAAATTTGTTTATAATGTGAAGTAGTCGCCTTTGGAAACGTAGTTGACTTAAACAATTATCTATCCTTAGATTGTTGAACAAAAGTTTGCATTAATCTTTTATCGTCTTCGTGAAGAAAAGCTTTTTTTCAGGCATATTTATTGTATTCTCTAGAGTGCAAATATCCTCGGCCACACGCCATTTCTTTCATTCCTTATTCAACGGTGAAATATATAAAACCTAAAGACAATTTAGAAAATGGTTCTAATAAAATAAACTCAATTTTAAAGGGACATTTTGATGTTGAACGATTTGTTTGTCTTTTTAAAAAAATTTCATAAAAGAAGTAGACTCATCTAGTCAACTTTAAATTTATTGCTGTTTGTACATATGCTATAGCTGCACTTACCCCAGACTGCTTACAACTCTCATCTTAGAGACTGCACAGATGAAAAACGGAATTCATTTTGGTTAGTTCATTATCAATGCAATCGTGTTGTGCTTGGCATATGAATTAATAATTAGAGGCATTTAAATATTCGAAACACCACACTTTATAAAATTTAAATAGCAAAATTAAATGAAAAGTAGGAAGCAAGTAGGGCAGGTCGTTTTTAGTGAATTGTGTGTGAATAAATTCATGAAGAGAAGTAATACTATTTAGAGTCAACTGAATCGTTTATCACGAATTCTTTGATTCCGCTTATTCGATTTGCATATATGATTTTTCTAAAAACGTTGTGCGATTGTATCTAGCTGTGTGCTTATTTTAGAATTTAATTAAAAAGTGTTCATTGTAAATTGTATTGCTCTAATTAAGAGTTGTGATCAACTAATGCATGCCTAGCTCTTAGAAATATGTATTTAATAATGCAAATCAGCAGTCGACTGTTGTTCCAGACATATAAAATCTCCGAATCTGCTCAAACCATCGATGGCCAAGGCGTTCATTTTAATAAATACTTACTTAACTTCCAGGAAATCACAATATCTCACACTATAGGACAACTTGTGTAAGGGACTGCATTTACTTCTATTTTCATATCGGTGACTTATTTTTGTTAACCATTTGAGAAGAGTATCCCAATACTTACTTAGTGTTTCAATCCACATGGCCTTGACCAGTTAAGAATAAAAACCGAATATTGTTTGACAGAGCAGTCACTATCACTTCGTTTCAGTACCTCTTCAGCGTCATAATTCTCATTGCCAAATAGTGATCCACCAAGTATTTATATGCTGCTTACAAGAATAATTTGAAAGTCTTCATTTTTGCAGTTATAACTAGCACTACCAATTATATACTTTGATTGTTAATACCACCAGGTATTACCCAAAAGTTCGTGTTGATCTGTAGCGTTATTCTCACTTTCACTTCTTCATTGCTTAATTAAAATTATGTATGTAAAATTATGTATGTTAATGCGTCTTGAAATAAGTCACTGTACCGCTGCATCTTATGCATTTTTGGCAATTTGATTTATGCAAATGATATTATCATAAATGATTTTGTTTAGTATGGAATGACATTTTTAGATAACAGGATAAATGCGACAAGGAATATGGTGAAAGTGTTGTATAGGGCAAATGTTCTTTCCATTTTGACCTAGTGATATAAAGATTATAAATTAAATCGACTTGTTTTCCAAATTCTACTCAGTGCTTATTTGTGCAACAGTTCGCACAGCAATTATTTTTTTTCCTCGCTGATTGAGCGTAAGTTTTTATTAATCTTAAATGATGGATTTGTGGAAATTGCATTGCTTCGAATTGAGTACTTATTTACAATTACTTTTCTAGTGCGTTCAATAGCTTAGAGCTTTATGGGAAAGTGAGACGCGTTAATATGCAACGATATGATTGATTTAGTCAGCGGATTATCAAATGCAACTCAAGAGTACATGTGCTATAAACTACATGGATTTACAACTCTCCTTAATTTCTAATAACACTGTGCAAGAATAATATTGGCAATATTATATGAATTTGTTTTAAAAATATTAAGAAACTTTCGTAATGATCTTTCATGGGTTTACATGAAGATATGACATTGTCCCAGCCTTTATATTTTCAAGGTTTCACTGCAATGTCGGGATACTGATTTCTCAATGTTATTAAATGCCATGGCTCTGCATTTAAAATTTTAGGAGAATGAGGGGAGAGCTGGTCACTACCTGGTGAATTGTGTCGTTTTATAGTCAATAAGGCACGATAAAATTTGACTTTACATTATTACGGTACTGTCACCATCCACTTTTGATTCTGCTGCACGAAACATTACAAATCGGTGTGTCGATAACACTTTTATTTCGTAAGTCACTAATTACGGCAAAAGATTGTGTTTATTATGAGTGGAAGAGGAAGCGTGCCTGGTCACTTTCTTTGCAAGTATTCGAACTTGACAAAGAACACAGCGAAAGAAAAAAGGGTGCCTCGAAAATGTTAACAGGAGGCAGTGATAATTTTTTATCTGAGAATGGATGTGGCGACTTTAGTGAGACAAACCAATTGAGGAATGAGGGTTGAAGAATGAATCGTAAATAGGGAGTTAAATCAAAGTTTGAAGTTAGGGTTTAATGCATAGTAATCGAAATTAAAAGAATTATTAACGTGAACGGGTGTTGAAGAACTGTTAAAGTAATTGGTGGGAAGTGTGGTTGGAAAGAAGTATGCAAATTTCTCAATCATTATCGGGCTTATAACCACAGCGTAAAATCAAATGATATTTTATAATTCAATCACGCTTTCTTAGAATTAAGTTGCCTCATTCACTATATTAAATTCCACTCTGAGTCATGAACAGAACGTTCGATAATGTAAAAGCTCCTATGTGGCACTCAGACTATGGTTTTGACATGCAAATATGATAGTTAAAATATTGGGTTTAGCCAAGCTACTTCACGACTTATTATGAATAAGCAGATAGATTGGGCATTAATGCTAGGTTGAGTTATTCGAATCTTTGAAAAGTATTTTGCCTTCGTAACAATTATAATTACCAATGGAATGTTATTGCACAAAATCCTAGTTATTCTATTACAATCCCCTCTTGGATATCTTTTTCTAAATTACAACTCTTAAAATAAATGGTCATCGAATTGATTACTTCTTTTCAATTTAATTTTCAAATGTATTCTGCTAATCGATAAACCGACAGAATACTGATGAATGGGAAGAGAATGAAAGCTGGTCGAGTTTGTGCCATGAATATACTTAATCCAATCAAATAATAGCTAAACGTGTCCAAAAGACGGACAACGACCATGAAAGTTCCGTTGAGGTTGAGTTTTGCATTCAACACCTCACAGGCTACAAATATTTCATATACAAATACTTATTGAGTGCTGAAAATAATTTGCTAAACTAAAACATTGCAGAGTTTACCACTGGCCAATTCATTTGCCCTAGGTATTTGACGTTATTTAGAGGGAAGGATATTTCCCCAGCCTTCACTAAACCATTCATGTCTCCTACTTGCAATATTGTTTTACTATATAATATTCAGTAGATGACTTTGACTGAAGCAGAGCACTTGCAACATATGATTTTTTGCTGATGTTCATGACAAATCGAACAATATTCTGAGGCATTTTGATTGCTCCTAACACCTTTGTGATGGCAGCCTTAGCTAGTAAGATTTCTATTACAGGTGTCTTCTCGAAGTGAGCAAATTTGCTCTGAGTTGAAAAGGTAGATCTGATAACATTCTCATCTAAATCATATAAACAGGATAAAACGAATGCATTTGCAATGCGCTATTCTTAAGTTCTTGAAGTCAAGAAATATCCTACTCGGAAGTATCACGTGATGATGTATACAATTGGGAACTTAAGTTGAAATGTGGTGCAAAAAACTTGAACTGCTTAGACTCTCTGTTTTTTCGTCGTTATCGAGCGATTTTCCAGATGTTGCTTCCATTATCAGCACTTTCTACTCATCAATTATATCACATTGATCCTTTTCTTCCGAATCATCAAATAGTAACAGAATGAGAGAATTCTCGTCAAAAATGGCTGAAGTCAGATGTAAAATTATTTAATGTAGCGATTATCACCCAGTGATTAATGTTCTTACTTATACATATTTACAAATTGGTTAATCACTGAACATTGATAAACTTTGTCGTTTATAAGCTAAGCATCCCTATGTGAACGTGTCAGTGGGTTGAAGAGCAGAGCAATTTTAAATTTACTAATCGCCACTTGCTTGATTTGAACTTACTTTTTAACACTATTGTCAGATTGGTTCAATTGCTTTTAGTTATGAGCTGGCAGTGAGATGTGAGTTTTCCCACTAAATATATAAATAGAAAATCAGATGAGTTTGTGACTTTAAGGGCAGAGTATGGGTGACTTTCCTTATCCTGTGACTATCTTTATACTACGCTCATTTACACTTTTGTGAATAAACCGCCTAAACACATTTTGTGTCGATTTATTTCACATGAATTCCAATTTTCACATTCTGAATTGAGGCAAATTAATTGATTGATTGATTGGTTGATTGGTAGTGATGTGATTAAAATAGCACTCCTGGAATTCGCTAAAAGTGATTCTGGTCGGGGCGAAGAGTATTTTTAAGGTATCTTTCTGATTAGTGCAATCATTTCATCATATTTAATGTTCAGTCTATGGCTAACAGATGAAGCAGTCTGTAAGTGTGAGTGGGAAATGAGTCCAATGGGCCAAGACTCTTATTGGGCAAGGAGGTCGGGTTGAGATGAGACACATTTTGAGGCGAAGAGAGAAGAAGAAATGTAATTAAAAGTGGGCCAGATTTCTTATTAACACACTGCGAAAGAGTGTGGGATTACGACATGCTCTAATTTGAATAGACACCAATGTAATAAGATCAGTTTTTAAATAGCAATTAAAACTTTGGTTCATTAGTTCGAAACTTGTGGCGATGTTAATCGCAAGAATGACACTTTAATTAGCGCCCTTCACTGAATATTTAGTATTTTCAATTCAAAAGAAGTGGGACAGTGCAGAAAAGCGATGATACATTGTAACTGTTTTGTAAAGTTGATAATTTTTGGAGCTCTGTGCAAGTCAGCAGTGCAAAATCGTCTAAATTAAGTGAATATGCGTAGAGATTCAGCTGAGGGAAGTAGGTGCTCAATTAAATTGATGCTCATTGGAATTTTTTCACATATCTTATTCAATAGAGTTATTTGCAAGCCACTTTAAAATAGTTGTCTATACAAGACGCTACTTAAACACTCCGTACTCAAGTGTCACACGTTATTCTCTGGTCAACTTATGTAAAATGTTTACTTTGAAGATAGTTACAATTAACGACACTATGATGGCATTTAATCGCAAACCACTGCATTTCAACGTTTATTCTGCAAATTCCAATCATAGGTTTTCATCATAATCGCACTTTATGCATGAACAATATTGTAGCATATAATTTTTCCAAAACTGAACTACTGGAGACAGATAAATTACTTTAGTATAATTAACAAAAATTCTTGGCAGAATAATATTTGACAAGTGAATTGACCACATTGGAGATTCTTTCCAGCCAGTTAAAATGCAATTTAGGAGCCAATAATAAAAAAGACGTAGTAACTAGAGTAATCTATGATTAAGAAATATTAACATATTTATTGTCAGAAATGACCAATGCCACTCTAAATGAAAATCTACTTTGTTCTGACTTGGAAAATTTGATGATAGCGCCATTGCTCATGTAATTAGAGTGCTTGTAAAGAATATTTCTTAATAAATCTCACAAGCAAAACTAAAGTTCCATGTTTCCACATAATTAGAAGACATTTTTCTATTTTTTTTTAATTTTATTTTGCGTATCTTTGTACATACGCACATATATTTCACTAAAACGACAAATCAGAATCACAAATTGAAGAAAATCTGGAATTTGTAATCGAAAAATCTGCGATTTCACGGTTCTGTGACATTATGGATTTAACATCAACCATCAGGTCTAAATGTAAATCAAACGCTTTCCTCTTTTGTCTTAGAGATGGAAACCTTCATATCTGGAACGACTGCATAAATGACTAGTTAATAAGAGAATCTTCAAATAGGCAGATGCCAAGAACACAGGTTTACGTTTTGTTTAAATAATTGTATTACCATCTACTTGACGCAATTCAAGATGATACAGGTACTATGCAAACACAAATAATAAAAAATGCGATTCATCGATTTTCCATTATATTTGATTCATATGGAATCAATATGAAATTGTTGTATTCGGTGTAGACACAGTTCTAGATCCTATTGAACCAGGCAAGGCTGACACAACTATTTCTGAAGAGACATTTCTTTACAGAAAAGCCAAGACGAATTCAGTGATTATTATTTGATCGAGAACCAGCTTCACCATTTTCCCTAGTTTTATATCTCTTTTTAACAATACATTTGAATCTGAGGAAAATAATGGACATTAGATTTTGATCTATTAAGGCAAAAGTTGAATATATCGTTCACTGAAATAATAAGGGGTTAAAATCCATATTTGTTCCGCATATGATGCAAAGATGCAATGTTATTTGACATTCCAATTAAATCAGGCTTCAATTTTTTCCATGATTCAAGATATCTATGATTCATTTCTAATTAACTTCCACGTGGTATAATGTATTAACGTGTGTACAGCAGTATACACTGTTTAATATTGATTTTTTCCTTTGAATTCTATGCTTCAAAAATATGCCGCTGAATAAATGAAAAGGAACTCACTCCATCCAAGCCCACACAACGTTCTCTATCTTTGGTCCAGAACCATTCAAGTTAGCATCAATAAATTGCGAATATATAATTAATGGTTGTTCAATTTTATAGGCTGTATTAATGGGCGATGGTGACTTATCTACCATTAAATTTGTTGATGCTTTATGTTCAGTCATGCGTTCTCCTGCTCCTTAAAAACAAACTATGGGAGGTATGGCGTAAGGGGTACAAAATATATCATGTGTCTCAGAACAAAAGGCAACTATAATGAATGATTGACAGGTTAATATTACTCGTGTATACAGCCTATATGTGAACAACTTACGAATTAAGGTAAACGCCATGCTTCATATCGGGAGAAGTATTAAACTTATTGCTAGACAAATATGCTCCTTAATTTGCTGGTAGTTGGTAAGATTGGTCGTCTGTTTCATTTATTAGATCGAATAAAACAATGATTGAAGTTAAAATACAAATATATACTTATAGAACCAATTAAAAAGAAACCTTTAATGGTGGGTGGCACGCAGAATAACAGAATAAGTTGAGTTATTGCACATGCATAGAAGCGACTAGGATACAATATCCTGCATATTGATGAATTGTCAGTAATTGTGAGAATTTATGCATTAACTATTAATTTTCATATGCCTTTAACTAAATTCTCACTATTTCTAACATTATTTGGTAGAAAATCTGTATTGCAGCTGCAGTCTGATGGATTTGGACAAGTAAATTAGAGGAACATTCATTTGCTAAGAGTTGATCCCAATTATTTATTATTAGATATATTTATATAACTCAAGTGTTGATGATTGCATGTTTCGTAATTTACTCTAGTGATTCGCAAAACAACGAGTTTTGTATTGATAAATTTGTCCCAAATAGAACGTTTAAATCTGATGAACCAACTTAAATATTTTGAGTTGCACTAGGTTATTTGTTAGAAACTATAATGCATTAATCGTCTTGTTTAAATAAGGTGAATAAGCAATAATACCCTCTGTCTATTTTTAGCGGACGTTATACCGCAGACATAGTCTCCATTTAAGAGATTTAAAGTAGAATAACGGTTTCTTTCAATTAGGTTCACCTAAAGAAGAACTCATTACAACACATCAGTGTTTCTAATATCATTATGCACTTGAAGCAATTGCATTTTAATTAAAAATAGTAAATCTGAATTTTTTATTTGAAAAGAAAAGGTATTGATTTTTTATTAACTTTATGTTGAGAGATTATAAAGTTAAAAATGTTTAATCACAAAAATAGGAAGAAAATAAGAATAACTAATATATCCTTCAAAAGATGGTGATGTGGCTATAAATTGTTTAAGTTGTCTTAATGTCTTAAGGATGCGTTCGGTGAATATTGATAGTTCCTCAGCTTCCGTTTTTTGGTATCGAACGTAATAAACGATTAAAAATCATCATTGATTTTGGAAAGTTTGGACATTTTTAACGCACGCAAACTTTCTAAAGTCAGTTGCAATAGCAGTTAGAAAGAGCAAAAATTTTAAAATCACTAACTCAGTCTCCGGTCAGAGTTACTTAACAAAATGAATGTTAGAATACCTACTAAAATGAAACTTCTCTGATCCCACTTGCTAGATTGTTTCTATTTCATACCCTTGAAAGTTACAATATCTCACATTCAAACAGCCTTTTTCTTAACTGTAACTGAGTAGAATGTTTCCAAATGACATTTTAGAATGACATTTATTATGTTTTTTAGTTGATTTCATAAACAAATCTAGAGTCCTTTTTAATAGTTTAATAGCCAACCATATGTCACATTTGACGATCATTCTGCCTCAAACTAATGTGTGGTGTTTATTTCTATTCATGTTTGATGAAAGCTTTTTAACACATTACCAGGTTAATGGGCAATCAATACGACCTTGGCAATAAAAGATCGACGATTTATGTTCACTTAAATTCAGTATCTATAGTATTTGTGTGCCGAAGAATTATATTTTCTTTGAAGAACTCAGATGATTTCCAAGCATTTATTTTCGTTGCCGCCATGTATTTGCACACGAGAATTTTGATTTTCAAAACGTAAGCAAAGTTCACGTGAAAACCATTAAGTCATCAAGGGAAAACCAGCAAAAAGTCAACATAATAGCAATAAATTTCATAATATCTTCATAAGCGAAAAATTTGATAATAATAGATTAAAAATAGATAACAGGCACGCATCCGCAAACTGTAAATCTCAACAATGTGAAAGTCTTGTTCCACTTGATTTCATCCTATCCAACAACTCAGAACGTCGCCGAATTTTTTTATTATTATTTGGCATGATATCATTACCCTCCAAAAGGAGCAGATATCCTTCACGGATAATGGCTATTGTTATCTGCTTTGCGTATTGATTGATAAATTCTGCTATAAACATATCTCAGAGTTACCTCTGGATCCCACCAATTTTAGAATAAATAACATCACAAAATGCGACGAACGGTGACACTCCGGACTACGTTTGCACTGCCAAATTCGCCACGAAACGGGAATACAAGCCTGTTGAGGCAGGCTAGACAAACAGAGGTATAAAGGACTATTAACTAGGGCCTGTAGTGCTTTTAATTTGTGCTTAAATAATGCACATTATTAAATTTTGTTTTGGGTTGTTTTAGGAAACGTTCTACCTAAAGTATCGTTTTCGCCTATTAGATTTGTAGAAAGAAAGAGTTTAGATGAAAGTAACTTCTCCATATAAGGAATTCATAACAGAGGACCGGTGTCTAAACTTTCAATTTATCCTAGCAATATTCGTATTTATAAATTGGATGCCATCAATTTTGATTTGTGATTTTAAATTTTAATACTTCATCTCATAATTAGGATTTATGCTAAATGGAAATATAAAATAATTAGCCTTCACTTAACTCACAGTTAATAACATGAATACCAAAGATTATTTTTCTTACAAAGACTTGAGCATTGGCAAATTATAGTTGCGTTCTCAAGAGAAGATTTTTTTAATTTGACGTTGTTGGTATCTATTTGTGGAAGACTATACTGAATTGCCAGGGTTATGCAATTCAACTTGAGAAATTGAAAAGTGTTTTCTAAATGGATATTTACACTGAACTTAACAAAAATAACAGCTGAATTAAATATTGGAGTAATTATTCATTTGATCATTGTATAATTACAAAGCTATATTTACATTAGGTGATTATAACATAAATTATCAAAATTTACTGTTTTTTATGACATAAGCAGAAGTGGACGGAGGTTATGAGAAATTTTTCTGAGTCAAGATTCATCTCTTGATTGAACGGGTCTTTGCATTTGCAACCTTGAACTCAGGTAATTGCACTGTGAATAAGGAAGAACACACTAAGCCTGAACTTAAAAATGTACACTTAAGAAACTATTAAATCTTTCATATTGAGCACTGTTCAACATGCAACGTAAGATAATAGCTTAAATTAGATGAACAGAATTAAAAATATCTTCTACAAAAAATAGAGAAGAAGAAGCGTTTTCTGTAAAAATTAGGATTTTGACCAATGTTACAAAAAGAATTTGATGCTTTCAAGAAAGTCATTTTTGAGGCAGTCGTTGCAATATTCTTAAAATTAACCTGAGACAAGTTCATTATCAATTCAATGCTATGCAAATGTGAAGTCCAGCTGATCTCGTGCAGCATTCTCTGCAAATTTTCCATATAACAAAAGATGGCCATTATGAAATTTGAATAGCATTTCTTACCACAGTAATTTTAAAACGGTTCCTGAATAGCTTTATTTCTGATTATAAAATCACGATTGAATGGAACATCTTCAAGTAAAATAAGTTGAGATAATTTATCTAATTAACTTTGCATGATCTGAGCAAATCAGCAAGTTTAATACCAGCTCAGCAAATTAATTACTTTCATTTCCAGACGACAAAAAAGTTTATGTTGACAGATCCATGGTTCAATTATTTCATAATTAATAGGATAATAACAACTGGTATCTGCCATTGCTATGAACAATTCCTGATCTTCCATTCTGTCTGCATTCATTTTCATCTTGAAATTTTCACTCAAATTGAAGAACTCGAGAGAAGATATATGAAAGTGCAGCAAATTCAGAAACTTTATCACGATTAAATGATTATCTATATATTCGTTTTTGGTTTGAAATCAATAATTAATAAGCATGAAATAGAGACTTTTATCTAATTTTATCAAATTATTTGAAAATTGTAGCAGCTCTATATGCGGAAACAGAAGCACTTATACTCGCTACCTACAAATTTAGTGCATGTAGAGACTGCCACAAGTTAGTTCTTCATAGAGATGCAGTGTAAGCATCATTGTAGACTCTCAAATGTATCTTTTTTATATCAGAAAAAATAATTACACAAACACAATTTGTCATTTACACTTTGAAATAAAGAAAACTTCAATTTGTCTATGCCATGTATTTATAACCAAGAATCCTTATTTATGACGTCCAATTTATAAATGCAAAAATTGTAAGTCTAATTTTAAAATAGACGCACCGCTTCCTTTAATGAATTTCTCATATAGTCAAGTTAATTTTAATGAAAATCTTTCCAGTACCCAAGGCATTGTAGCGGATAAGCTACCTAACTAAGTCTAAATGGTACTGGTTGGTGAATGACGCTATAAACATATCTCAAAGCAACCTCTGGATTTCTCTAATATGCGAATAACTAGCATCACAAGATTCAAAGAACTGCGCCACTATGGATTATGTGTGCGCTGCTTAATTCTTCACGATAAATTCAATCAAGTTTGCTGAAACAGTTTAGACAATCAGAGATGTGATAGGCTATTTAAAAGAGCGTATAATACTTTTAATTTAAGTTTAAACGAGGCAAGCTATATTTTAGGAATCTTTCGATCTGAAGTGCTTTTACGCTTGTAACAAGTGAATAAGGAAAGATTATCGTTAAACTTAACTTCTCAACATGAGAAATTCATTACATCCATCCGTCCATCCAGTTTATACACAAGTGTGTAATCAAGACGATCGTCAGCCACGTTTTTAGTTAAGCCTCCTTTAGATTTAAACATTTGATATTAGGTTTCGTAAATTGCACTATCATTGTGCCAATATTTTCTTACTACAATATTTCAGACTGGTGCTCGAATCGGCTGTTATTCTAGTCCATTCACATCGAGCCCAATATCCAACGAGCAAATTACTCTTAAAGAGAATATGTTCATGGCATTTTTGATATAAAATTAAAACTAGATAAAAAAACTTCAGTCAATTCAATTTTAATGACGTTTTTAATTAGCTTAATCTAATATACAAAGAGTTAAAATTCAATCTCAGTGAAAAAACAAACTCACATTCACATTGCTTACCGATCCATTTATGGAAAATTTTTCCAACAGAATTCTTTCCATTTGCAAATCTGGCAAACGAAAACGATACTTGTGGCATCAAACATCCTAAAGTAATCCAACAGAAATACTAGTAGAAGTAATCATTACAAATTTTTCTACAATAAATGTAGTCTCGATGTTATCATCTCTTATATTCGAATAATTCTAATCTGGTTCAACGTGCTTGACAATGCAATTTGAAACAAAATTTAGCAACACATACACCTTTATTATGATCGACAAATAGTTGATCGTATTTTGTAACGTCATCAATTGTAATATTAATGTATTCAGTTCAATGGTTTCAATTCAATGCCTGATTAGTAAATAGGAAATCGTTGCCAAATTCTTGTTTACAAGGGTTCCAGTTACAATTACAACCTTACAATTCGGGTTTTCTATTTTGAAGGGAAAATTTTATGATAGCCTAAACAGTGAGTTGCAAGATATAGGAACTTTTACATATTTGCCGTTTATATGAATAAATTGTTTTGGTGCACTAATTTAAAATTTAATGCAAGGTCATCAAAAGGTATGACTTAAAAAAGACTTATTTAACGTAGGAGAGATGTGTGGAAGAACAGAATTACCTGAATAAAACCACAAAGAAATGAATGCAACCTATCCAGTGGAGTTTAATGTGTTGCCTTCCATAAGCATTTTAATGATTTCATCTTAAATTATTACATTATTACATTTATATCTGAAGAATAACTTCCAACATCCACACTAATACTTTTCACATATAAATGTTCGCAAATAACACAATTAAAAGTTGAAATTGAATTTAACCTCCTCGTTAGAGTTAGAGGCTTCAGCCACGGAACAAACACCATCAGATCTATTCCCATGAAGCACATAGTAAGTTATGCCTCTCTTAAAATAGTCTACTTGAAGGCAAGGTATCTTGATGCGAAGTGCTATATCCTTACGCTGTCTACATGCTGACAATATTAGCAATACATAACACAAATTATCCTGAACGACTAAATTGAAGATGAAATAATAATCTGAAAGAGTGAGACTATGAACAATGTGCAAATGCTCTTCTTATCTATGACTTGGCGATTCCCCCATCGAAATGCACACCATAATTATTGCATTCACTAAGGTTTTCCAACTCTTACATTATCTGATTGGAGCAGAACTTTTGCAAGCATTCTCGTTGATGCATGCTCATTTATGCATTCCACGATCAATGTCGATATGCTGAAGCTTTCTTCAGCTCACTGTCATGCAGGAAGTAATTGTGTCTATTGTGTGAATATAGATAGGACCAAAAGAAAATATTAGAATTGATAGATTATTTCTTCGAATAGCTTAACGTTAATGAGGGTAACTTTACAATGTTCTACAATGTCATTAGGGATTAGAGATATCAGGGATCACCAATCAAATCATTTTCCTGTTTTTGGGTTAAATCCTGGAATTACTATGCTTTTATTTGTGTCCAAAAAATTAAACGTCATTAATGTATCGTATTGCGTTTGTGTTCGGTTTAGAGTAGAGTTTATTACCTAGATTTACAAGAAGGACAGTTGAAGTTATCATGGTATTCATCCGCATTTAACCTGGAATATCTGGAAGAGACAATGCAAAGAATCCTATAAAGCAAAATGAATAAGTTGTTCATAGGGATCAATTAATTGTAATGCCTGTTCGTGAACTTAAATCCCAATTGAAACCTTAATATTTACCAAATTTTTTTATGGCCATCTTTTGATCTGGTTAAGCCTTCATCTATGCCATATACATTTGTCTAAGTAGAATTGACTGAAAAGTAGATTGTGTACTTTATTGTTGGAGGCCTTTTGTCGGTAACAGCTTACGTCAGTTAAAGTTGCCAACAGTTTGACCAAATGTGACCCTATAAATTGTGATTTACATTTAAACTAAATGGATTTAGAAATACTAAAGATTAAAAATAATGCACTTACATAAAGGCATCTATTGCCGTCTTTTTGTGATTATAATCGGTTCATGAGAAGTGAAGAAAATTTTATATGTAGGTGGACACGTGATATACAATAAGTGAGAAGTAAAGTGAACGATGCGTAATAGGGAGCGGATCGCTACGCTAATAAGCTTTTATAGCAAGTTCTTCAGGTTTTGAAATGCTTTTAGGAGTACTTAAGCTGCTCCAATGCTATAGAGGAAACAAACGTATGACCTTGAAAATATTTATTTTGTCTAGGTGTGTTTTTACAGACTGGGAGGTTGTCACTATGCGCAAGTTCGGCTGTATTGTCCATGTCATGATAGCAAATTCATAACCCTCAAGTTTTGCAAACTAGTACGATTCCGCATAGAAGGAAACCATAGGAATATGTGTTTGAGGGCAATCAACCCTTCTAATCAGGGGTTGAGAGATTTTACGAATATCAAAAAGATTAATTGAAATGATGAGGAATGTCAAATAGCAGGTACCTTGAACGTGCTTCTGATGCTATATACCAAACCACATCGCCTTCCATCTTAAGCATCAAAAGCAATTCGATTATTGATTTTATATTAGGTTTACAGCTTTGTCACATCGTTTTTGTAATTTGAGGCTTTATTACAATAAACTTTTGCATAAATCAAGTTTCAAAGTTCTTTTCATTGTTAGCCACTACTGGTTCATCTCTCATCCAGCAGGTGAATGCCCCGGTAACAAATGTTAGGATCCATGAGTTGATCAAAATATTCACTTCTTCATACAAAATTTAGTGCTGGTCAGCTAGGCCGTGTGCACTTGGGCAAAATAGGTGAGCGAAATCATATGGGGCAACATCTGGAGAGTACAGAGGGTGAAGTAGAATTTCCAATTTCAATGTTTTGAAATACGATTTCACCACTTGGCAACGTGATGAAGTCTAACATTATCATGCTCTAAAATAGCAATATTGTGTCTCTCGTTGTCTTTGTGTTCGTTTTTTTCCTTTTTTGAGCACGACTAAGGAGCATCAATTGCATTCTATAACACTCAAACGCAATGGCTTCAGGCAGTTTTAGAAACTCGTAATAAATTACGCCATAGATGTTCGTCGGCCGAGATGTTGACGTAGCAGTATGACCTCTGGGCAATCCCCCCATGATTTTCTGCGCTTATAGTTATTATGTCGATTTATCAGCCATAAAAAAGATTTGCTTCAAATTACACAAAACCATGACACAATTTTTTTCCAAATTTCCTATTTTCTGTAGCATTTGGCTATTAAACTTAACTGATTTAAAATTGCGGCCAATCAACAAGTTTAATAATTCACCTAAATGGAAGGCATTTCTCACTAAAATGGTAAGTGTATGTATGAATTTACACATATTTGAAATGAGGTAATGATGACAGACCTATCACACTATTGCTGTGCGTTTAGATGCCTAGACATGAAATCTGCTTCTCCTTCTCCAGCAAACTGGCTGTTGCATGATCATCAATGATTAAGTGAAGTTGTATTGGATAAATTAAGAGCTAAAATGCTTCATTTCTATGTTTAAAATTGTTAAATCATGAAATTTCGCTTTTGTTAACACAAGCTTCAATTATATTTTCGAGAAATGTAATATAATTACTAAGTAGGTTCTACTCACACCAATGTCTGCTTAATGAACACAAGTCGGAGTTTCTGGATAATTCAACGGGTGTCTGCACAATAACTAAAAAATTCACGGCTAAATTTATAAAACCAATAATTTTGTCAATGCATGTGGAGAAGCCGCACCAGTTTACCAATTTATGGCTTCATTGTAACTATTCTACTAAATTCTGCTAGTAATTATGATATTTCTATTTGTAGAAAATCAAATTTTAATATGAGGCATAATTAAATCTTACACGGTGATTTACTGAGGAAATTATGCTTTATTCTTTAAGAAATAAACCATTAATTGCTTTACAAATGACTCAGCATAATTCATAATGTTTTAAAATATCTTATTGTATTGTATTGGCTATATTGGTTGAAGGGTGGAGAGTGGGGAAAGATTCGATGAATAAATGTTAGAACAATGAACTTGATCGAAGGTAAATTTTTCATATCAAAAATTAAGAGTGTTTATCTTATTGTCGAATTTAACTTGATCAAGTCAGCTTTTTCAAATATTCTCGCTTTAGCAGTCGAATAACGCACTAGTTGGCAGAATGAAAGCTACTATTGCACCACAAATCTGGAGAATCCACCTTAAGGCCATCGTTAGCACTTTAAAGGAAATGTAACAAATATGATTCCTTCTTTGGCTGCTGACTTTGGAGCTTTCTTCGGAGTGCCAGATTTTTGTCTTAGCTTCCGAAGGATTGTTAAAAGAAAAGGGTTTACAAAAATCTCGCATCTTTCCATAGTGGAGGTTAATGAGATTAAAATATAAATTTGGTGATTTCACATATTTGTTAGTAAATAAATCAATTTTTTTCTAAATGAAGCTCACAGTTAAATACCACTGCTTAGCGTTTTTAGGAAAATCCTATATACAAGTCGAGTAAAGGGAATCAAAGGTGCAATTGATAGACAGGCCTCCTACACTCATGAAAGCAGATTCCATATGAGAAACGTTTGTCATGGGTTTAATAATTATTTCATTAAATTAGACTTTTAACATGATTTTCATAACGCTTACGTTAGTGGTGACTGTTTGTTCAGATTTGATTGCCCACGCTTAGGTGCAATCGATTTGAAATTGTTGTTATTTTTACAACTTGGAAAACGGTTGTGCTGTATTTGCCCGTGAAAACAAGAAAAAACAATCCATAAACACTCTTAAATATGACTATCCTCATATAAGCATTATTCAATCGCTTTCCCAAGTAATTTGCAAAATGTTTGCATAATACAATCATTGAGAACACTTTCTGGTGCAAAGGAACCTCCACGCTTAGGAGAGGAAAATGGATGACCTTCAAGTGCGTCCGAAGTTGCTTGAGTACGATATGTGATGTGACAAATTGGTTTTACTAAGCACGTTGTAAAACACGTTGTTTAACGATTACTTAGGTTTACCTTGAGTACACTCTTCTCTTTCGATTCTGACATGCAAACCACTAAAATCAGTCAACATTTTTAGACCTCGGCGATTTCATCTTTCAGTAACTGAACACATTTTGCCATTTGAGTTTTCATTACAGATTTAATGAATAAATTAGAGTAATTGAACTTGTAAAGGCAAAATTCCCATCAGATCATAAGTTGCTTATCGTTATCACCTTCAATAGCTATTAGTGCTCACATTAGAACAGAATGGCCTACATCATATCTGCATTCCATCTATCACTTTGTTTAACTCTGTGCAGTCGGACATTAGATTTAATCCACACGCATTCAAGTTTCACGGTTTGTGTTGAATTTCACTTTACAAAACTTTGCGCATCTTCTAAGTCGTTTTCTTAGTACGATAAGTGAAGAATGCATATCCAGAATAGCCTAGGCCCTTCAAAACAGCGAAATCCGCTGCTCATCAAATTAGGTCTTCTAGCTGCACCCAAACACAGTTTCTAACACTATTCAAATTTGCGTAATTGCAGAGAATCTAGTCGACATCTTGCATATTGCCCTATTTTATCCTAAGTACTACCATTCCATCTGAACTTATCATGCTTTATCCATACCTGTCCATTAGGTCCGCTTCAGTATCCTTTCGATCTCCTAGTTGTGGACTGACACAATTGATAATCTGGTGCAATCTCTAATGTAGGGAGGCATGCGCAACAGTATTAGATTGAACTCAAAATCACAAAGGTGAACACCTTCAACTGAACTCATAGTTCTACAGAATACCTGTTTATTCAATGTTAAACAGTGATTGGTTTTAAACACAATAGCAGTTATTCAATTCAAGTTATTTCTCGAATTTTTAGTGATTATAATAAATGAAGGTAACTCAGGGCTGGATGGCTGTAATTACTTGAAGTTCAATATTGTTATTCCAAGAAGAACTTAATTAAACAAAACATGAGTTCAAGTAAATGGGGAATCAAAACACATTATTAACTGAATTCGACTTCAAAAAAAGAAATAACATGCCTGTGAATGACAATCCGATTGAGCAACCTGTTTAGTAGAGTAAGGAAAGTAGTGAACGACAGTATATTTTTTGAAGAAATAGAATAAAACTCAATTCCAATCAAGAAAATGACTATTGAAACGATGTCATTTAGTTTAGTTAGGTATCTAAAGCAATGGAGTATTCAGTTAATAAATAGGAAAGACCATTCACCAATTTCAAGAACAATTATTTGCCCAGATATCGTTTCACAATTTAAAAAAATCCACCGCTTCGAAGTTAACTTTAGTTTTATCCTAGTATCATAAGATGTCTTTGAATACAACTGTTGAGATGAATGCGAATACTGACTTACCACTGCTTGTTTTTAATGCTTTGCCATGCTCTGAAATAGAATCGAACTCAATTTCAATTAAGGCAAGAACTATTGAAATACTTTCATTTAGTTTTTTAGGCATATAAAGCAGTGAAGTATTCAGTGAACAAATAGGAAAGACCATTCATCAATTTCAAGACTAATTATTTGTTCAGACTTCGTTACGCTCAATCATATCTAATAAGTACAACTTTTAAAAAATCTACTGCTTCAGAGTTAAGTCTAGTTTTATTCTAGTATAATTTAAACATCATTCGAAGCACATAAGATGTCTTCGAATACGATTGTTGAGATGAATGCAAATACTGACTTACCACTGCCTGTTGTTGTTGCTGATGGGTTGTCATGCTCTGGAAAATATGAAAAATATAAATACCATTACTTTGCCCACTAGTTGAATTAGCAATTTTGAGTATCACCAATTCTGCGCGAAAATATATTTCAAATTATATGAATGTGAAATCGATTGGCGCTTAATAACTTGACATTTTTTTAAATTCAAGAGGGTTTACATTTGTTAACCGAGCATTTTTTAAATAAACCATGTAAAGAGATAGTTATCATTTTCTTTACTATGGTAGTTTTTTTGATAAATACAAATTTGTTAAATATTTTATGGATTAAATATTTAATTAGCACGCATGCTTTAGTAATATTAAAAAATTTTCCCAAACACAATAGCTATGCATTTCAGTTTTAAAGGTAAAATAGTGTACTTTTCAATTTGAAACTTACTTCTACACTCGACTATATCAGGGGACTCCCCTATAGTGAGAAAATAACTCAGTTATGTCAAATAAATGAAGAAAAGAGTGCTTTCAAAATGTAAAATACCTTTTTCCTTCCAGTAGACAGAAACTCCTACACTTGATTCTTTCGTTGAAAAAGCAAAATTAGTTCTATCTGCCGGTTCTGGCCCTTCTCTCTGTTTATCCGGTTTGTACTCAAGTGTGTAATCAAGTGTGTAATCAAGACGATCGGCCACCATGTTTTTAGTTAAGTTTCCTTTAGATTAAATAATGGGTATTAGTTTGCGTAAATTGCACTATCATTGTGCTCATATTTACTCACTACAATATTGCGGATATTTCGTTCCAAAGCTCGAATTGGCTGTCATTCCAGTCCATTCACATACAATCTCATCCCCACTCGTAACTTACTATAAAAGAGAAGATATTTATGGCTTTTATAACATAAAATTACAACTAGAATAAAAAAAACGAAAGTCAATTCAATTATCATCACTTTTTCAAATTAACTTAATCCAATACATAAATAGTTAAAATTCAATCTCACTGAAACACAAACTCACCTTCTCATTGCTTTCCGATCCATTTATGGAAAATTGTATTTCAACAGAACTCTCCCCATTTGCAAATCTGGCAAACGGAAACGATACTTGTGGTATCACATTTCCTAAAATAATCCAACAGAAATACTAAGAGAATAAATTATTTAAAATTTTACTACAAACATTGCAGCCTCGGTGTTATCATCTCTAGCATTCGAATACTTCTAACCTGCTTTAACGGGCTTGAATATGCACTTTGGGGCAAAATTAGCAACACATAGGCCACTTAAGTCCTCGACACGCAGTTGATTGTATTTTGTAACGTCATCAATTGTGATATTAAGGTAGTCTATAAAATGGTTAGCAATTAGATGTCTGATTAGCAAATAGACAATCGTTACCAGATTCGTTTTTACAAGGGTTCCCAACCACTTTGCCCTCCACCTTACAATCTGGACTTTCTATTGTGCCGGTAAACACCTCGGATTGCCCATAGAGGAGGAAGTCCTGAAAGTTGCAAAATAAAAGAAGATCACTCAATTAAATCATTACTTACGCCAGGCCCATACACAGAAAATATCATGGGTTCTGTTTTCCCAGTTGGTGTTGCGACGATTCTTGAACATGTAGAATGCGATAAACCTTTGCCCTCTATTGCAAAGAGGGCATTTATTTGCAACGAAAACAAGACGAAAAGATTGGCAAACATTTGCTTATATGCGTGTTTTAACATATTTCAAACTTCTATATATATGCCTTTTATATAGTTAAAGTGTGCCGGCGCACTCGTTTAAAATTTTATACAAGGTCATCAAAAGCTATGGCATGAAAAGGACTTAATTAGCGTAGGAGGGATGTGTGCAAAGACAGAATTACCTGAAAAAAACCCATAAAGAAATGAATCCAACCTATTCAATGGAGCTTAATACGTTGCTTTCCATAAGCGTTTTACTAATTTAAACTTAAATTCTTTCATTATTACATTTGTTTTTGAAAAATAATTTCCAACTCACTCACGAATACTTTTCATCAATCCGTGTTTGCAAATAACACAAATAAAAGTTGAAATTGTATTCAACCTTCTCGTTGGAGTTAGAGACTTCACCCACGGAATAAACACCATCAGATATATTCCCTTGAAGCTTACAGTAGGTTATGCCTCTCTTAATATAGTTTACTTGAAGGCAAGACATCTTGATTCGAAGCATTATATCATTATGCTGTCTATATTTTAACAATATTAGCAATACACAACACACATTATTCTGAACGACAACTTAAGACGCTCAAATAAATAGAAGATGAGATAATAATCTGAGAGAGAAAGAGTATAAACAATGAGCCAATGCCCTTCTTTATTTTGACTTAGCGATTTCCCTATGAAAATGCAAACAAGATATTTTAAAACATCGTGAATTGCAATATGAGTCGATTGTAAAGTAATTAATTGTCGATTTCTTAAAAAAAACAGACTTTTCTCAATAAATGGCCGTGTAAGATTTTATTATGCCTCATGGTCAAAGCAAATTTTCCAAGAATAAAAATACCATAATTACTAGCAGAGTTTAGTAGAATAGTTGCAATGAAGTCATAAATAGGTAAAACTGGTGACTCCATTCATGATACCACAGGGTTGCAAGGATCAAAATTCACTTTCACGTTGACCTCTAAATTGAGCTCGATACTCAATAAAATGTTCAGCTTATTTTTATCAGCCTCCAGCTTTGCGTTCCGATTGACAATACCATTGCATAAATTTTGGAAAAATCAAATTAGTGCCCGTCATTCACAACAAAATAACTTTGGTGCAATTGATAGACAGGCTAGCTACACTCATTTCAGCAGCCTGCATATGAGAAACGTGTGCTATTGGTTTAATTAATATTCCATTATCCAGTAGATCAATTTCCGAAGTGGAAATACGATGGTTTAAGTGTGGTAAGAGGCTTATTAGAGAAACGTCAATGAATAAGATGGAAACTATGTAAAGTATGGGGCGAATACGTGGGAAATACGGGTGAAAGTCCACATCGACATTAAGTGACGGTGGCAAACTCAATTGTGAAGAAAAGTCCAAATTATGCACAATAGATTTAATTGGTCGACTTACCGTTCTCATTTGATAGGAAGTAGAGAGGGTTTTATGAAATTAGCACACTAACCAGACTTACATGTGTGGTTGGAAATTGCTACATGTGCTTCATTCCTGACAAAACTTTATCCAGTAGATCAATTTCCGAAGTAAATAGTGCAATTGTAAGTTCAGTTGGTTAAAACATACCTCTGGGTAATCGCGGGAGCGCCATTATACATGGAACTTAAAAAATCTGAGTTTGAGAGGAGGGAAGCATTTCAAAACTTTGATGTTGTATTGATAAACGACTGCAAAATAAATTTACTTTCGAAGCTCTAGGAACGACCACTTTGAATCTTGATCTTTGATGGTATTGTGAAGTTATGGGAATGGAGTTGTCAGTCGGAACGCAAAGCTTGAGGCTGACATACTACAGCAAAAATAAGCTGAACATTTTATTGAATGTCGAGCTCAATTTAGAAGTCAACGTGAAAGTGAATTTTGATCCTTGGAACTCTGTTATCATGAATGAAGTTACTAGTTTTACCTATTTATGATTTCATTGCAACTATTCTGTTAGTAATTATGGTATTTTTATTCTTGGAAAATTTGCTTTGACCATGAGGCATAACAAAATATTACACGGCGATTCAATGTGGAATGTATACTTTATTCTTTAAGAAATTGACAATTAATCACTTTACATTTGACTTATAATAAAATTCATATTGTTTTAATATATATTTTTTACACGTTTCAATCCTATTGTCATTATATATTTCATCTGAGGCCTCCATCACACTCACATTAAACGCACGAACACACTCGTTAAAATTCCCAAATGTAGGCGACACCACATGGTATTTTAAATGAATCTGGCACAAATTAAACTCACTTTTTTTAAAATGGACTAGTTCGTATTGCCAATTCAATCAAATGAATACTTTTCCGGGAAAAAGGGTGAAATATATGCATGTCTGAACATGACACTTTGGACCGCCAAAATAATCAAATAGTGTGCTAAAATTCGCACAGTCTGGATAAATAATCGATTGTTGAATTTGCATTATTAAGTACATATTTACAAGAGTTAGGCATGCACTAGTTGATCACAACTCTTAATTTTAGAGCCATAAAATTTACGATCCGCAACTTTTAATTAAAATTTCTATTATGCACACTGCTAAATACCATTGCATAAATTTTTGGAAAAATCATCAAAATAACTTTGGTGCAATTGATAAGCAGTCTTCCCACACATATGACAGCAGCCTCCATATGAGAAAGGTTTGCTATTGGTTTAATAAATATTCCATTAAATTAGACTTTAAACATGTTTTCCCAACGCCTAGGTTAGTGGTGACTGTTTGTTCAGATTTGATAACCCACGCATAGGCACAATCAATTTGAAATTGTTGTTATTTACAACAAAGAAGACGATTGTGCTGTAATTGGCCAAAAAAAACAGGGAAAAACAATCCATAAACACTCTTAACGAGGGAGGGAGATATATTAGCGATCGAACTATAAGGTGTCACTTGTCATCATGCCAAACTTAATGATATACGGCTTTCTTATTTAATTAAGCTCAAAGACACACATTTTCGTAAAAATTAACAGGTCACCATACTTTTCAATGCACAATGCAAATGAATATAGCAAATATTTGAACACAGAGGCAGAATGGTTGACCGACATGGAAATATGATTTCTCCTCTTTGATTTGGTGATTGACGACTACTTAAAAGAAGTATGGAGCAATGATTTGGCTTGCACAGCCTACCGATATTTTGCATTTACTTCAAACACTTCAAATCTCGGAAAACTGATATTGGGAGATAATTGTCAATACAAGATGCAATTCCTTAATAAGCACAAGAAATTTTGCTTTGGACGTCATAAATGCTTCCTGTTTTTGGCAAAATTTAATGCATTGAGTATTATTCAATTTTTGTTGCTCATCAATTATGTTGCAAATGTAATTCAACTAAATAATTGCTAAATGAACAAAAAATCAACAACTTCTTTGCTCTTTAGTGATTTTGATGTTGCTGGTATTCGTGATGAATGATTTATTTGACCCTTCATGTAATTATTTACACACAATTCACTAAAAATGACCTGTTCTAATTGCTTTCTGCTTTTCATTTAATTTTGTTATTCAACTACCATAGCGTGCGGTGTTCCGAATAGTTAAGTGCTTCTATTTTCATTCAGTCACTTTCAATAAAATTGCTTAAACTAAATTTCTGCATAAATCACTAATCAAAAATGCCGAGCACAACACGATTGCCATCGATAGTAAACTACCCAAAATAAATTCGTTGGATTATAGAATTCGTTAAACTTTGAATTCACCTCGGTTTTGGCAATTGATTATCGATTCATCACTGAAGTCAACTCAAAGCTCATACAATTGTTCATTGTATTGATGGACAAATATCACTCAATCTCAAGTGCGCGTCATGTACTTTGTAACCACGTTTCATTTGATTAGACAGTGATCGTTCTAATCAACGATATCTATGTATGGCTTTTGAAGTCATCTTCAACGCCTTGCGACAACACCTTAATTTTGAAATTAGAAGTGTCAGGAATAAGCTCACTTTAGTCCTAATATTATTTTAACGTTCAATATGATAGGTCTTCTGATTGTTTATGCTTGGAGAACCTGGCGTTTTGGAAACTATCGGATCATCTTATCTTCATGATTGGCCAGCAACCCTGGAACAAGTGCTCCTGACCTTAGTTAAGAAGAAAGGAAAAATAAAATCCACACCATTTTGGTAGATTTTAATTTTTCTTCAATACAATGACTAATAAATTGCCACCAAAATCAAGCTAACGAGGTTCAGAAGGGAATTAATGCAATTATTATCGATAATAAAGGATAAGTGGGGAGTCCAAGCTCAAATATGACTACCTTCATATAAGCATTATTCAATTGCTTTCTAAAGTTATTTGGAAAATAGGCGCATGATACAGTCATTCGGAACATTTTCTGGTGCAAAAGAATCTTCAAGCTTAAGCCAGGAAAAAGGATGACCTTCAAGTGCTTCCGGAGTTGCTTGATAACGACATGTAATGCGACAAATTGGTTTTACTAAGCACGTTGTAAAACTGAAGGAATTCAGACGTTTAACGATTAATTGGTTTTACATTGAGTACAGTCTTCTCTTTCGGTTCTGACATGCAAACCACTAAAATCAGTCAACATTTTTAGAGATCGTGATTTCATATTTCAGTAACTTTGAACATATTTTGCTGTTTGAGTTTTCATTCCGGATTAAATGAATAAAATTAGATTAATTGAACTTGTAAAGGCACAAGCAGTTTGGACTTCTTCTATAATTCAATCATACAGGCATTACAATTAATTGATCCCTATGAACAACTTATTCATTTTGCTTTATGGGATTCTTTGCATTGTCTCTTCCAGACATTCTAGGTTAAATGCGGATGAATATTTTGATAATTTCAACTGTCCTTCTTGTAAATCTAGGTAATAAACTCTATTCTAAACTGCACACCAACGCAATACGATAAATTAATGACGTTTAATCTTTTTGACACAAATAACAGCGTAGTAATTCCAGGATTTACCACAAAACAGGAACTCTTCTATCATCCAACTTCGATTAAACTCAACAATAGGCGAGCGTACATATAGGAGCCATATTAATTTGCGTAAAATAATGAAGGGAGGGGTCAAAGAAGATTCCTGCTATGTGCAAACATTTTTGATGTACAACTCACCACCCAACATCTCACCATCATTTGCTTCTCCAAATTGTGAACTTCATTTTTCTCACTCTACGAACCGCTACTTCATAATAATAACTTCATCGTTCAATTAATATTCTTACTTATGAATAGATAAAAAATTTCGATTTATCTTGCATTTCTTAAATCCTTTATCACTCTCAATGCCTAATATCAAATTTTCTCGAAAAAATAGTTACCCAATTCACTCTTTCACATTGCCTTAGCTTTCTGACAAATCTCTAACATCCTTCTCTTTAATGATTTTTGAGTTCGAATAACTAATGAGAAAAGTATGTGCACGTTGCCATTACCATTAATTAGTACTTCCAGCCTCCCATTCTTTTGATTCTTCACATGCTGTAGCTGTTAATTTTCCTAATCCAGTGGTTCCGTGACACGTATATGCGACTTAAACGGTTTTAACTTTACGAAGAACGAGGAGGAACATCAATTAGATTACACTTTGGTGTAAAATCGAGCAATTATGGTACATTGCACATTTCTTGCATTTTCAACGAGCGACCACGCTTAGCGGTTACGGCATATTGGACTAAAAGAGGTATATCACTTATATATACCTTATACATATTATCCTTAATTATTTCCAATTCTGAATGGAATAACTATTGGATTTAGGCGTGACACCTGATGTGATTAAATGCAAAAGTTTGTTCTCATTTTCCAATTTCAATGACTTTGTTACTAAACTGTCCTTGACTTAAACACGTGCAACTTCATTATAGCGAATTGGATTAAAGCAAAAGTTTATTACGCCATCACATCATATTTCCTTAGCTCTAAATCACAGCATTGACCCTCCCAGTTTTGTTGCACGCAAATTGGAACGGTTTCACGATACAGTTAGATGAGAGAGTTAGGGAGAAGGAAATCAAGAGCAATTGATTTTGCCTTTGTTTGTCTACGTTTAGCAATTCCGTGTCAAAGTATTGCTCAATCAAAATTGCTAGCCAATCACAATATCAAGTAAATGACGTAAACTATATTTTTTTCATTGACTGAATTTTTACACCTTACAATGTATTATTGTTATTCGGAATAGTCGACGTTTTCTGCAATTAGGTTACACTGCATATTGATTTTCAGAGAGTGGTTGGAGAAGGAATTACAAACTCAAAATATGTGTACACCAAACGCAAATTTTTGAATAATGTCAGTGATAAATGAAATTTAATTTCACGGTAAGCATTACAAATGAATAAATTGATAATTTTAACCGATCTATTTTAAAATGCATAAACTAAAGTAACCGAATTCAATTTATTATTACTTATGGAAACGTGTGACATACGTTTGAGTAAATAGATCCTGAAGTAAAATATTCCAACTTTTGGCGAGACATTGTCGAAATGCAGTCCTTAATTAATTCTTAAAAGAAGAAATGTATTAATTTATTCGTTTTGACTTAAACGATGACGAACAAATACGACAAAAATATATGAAGTGAATTGATTTCGAAGTAGATTTGTAGAGGATTGACTACTTAATAAGCCTTGACTATTTTCAGAAACCGCTATGGCGGATTCTCCTAGATGGTAAGTCTTGCGGAACAGAAGAAACAGACGTATACCGTGGAACACGTTTATTTAGTATTGATGATTTAGAAAATAGAAAAGCTTAACTTATCCAATATGCGGACAACGACCATAGAAGTTCCTTTTTATGTTGAGTTTTGTATTTAACACCTCACAGGTCGCAAATATTTCATATACAATTATTTATTGAGTGATGAAAACAATTTACTAAAACAAAACATTGCAGAGTTTCCCACTGGCGAATTAATTTACCCTAGGTATTTGACGCTATTTAGGTGGAAGGATATTCCCTCAGCTAATACCAAACCACTCTTTTCTCCCACTTGTAATATTTGTTTTACTATATAATATTCAGTAGATGAGTTTGACGGAAGCAGAGTACTTGCAACATATGATTTGTTGCTGATGCCCATGACAAAGCAAACAATATTCTGAAGCATTTTGTCTGTTCCTAGCCATATTGTGATGGTAGCCTTAGCTAGTAAGATTTCTATTAGAGGTCTCCTTTCAAAGTGAGCAAATCTGTTCTGAGTTGAAAAGGTTGATCTGATCACACACATGATCCGACACACACATGACAAAAAATGGAATGCAGTAAAAATGAGCGCAATACTGCTTAAGTTATGAGAATACAAAGAAATCGGAAGAACCGTGCTCGACGATAGTAGAGAAACGCATTTAAGGGTTCTTGTGATGGGGATAATAATTACGGGTTGGATAAAGACGACACCGCATTTTATGGCCACGAGGAAAAAGAAGCCGATTATGCAACAGAAAACGCGAGGGCTGTCACCATCAAAGCTTATTTCGCCTCGCACATGAGCCCTTGGATATAGGCACGCATATCTGATGCAGTCAACAGGTACGCGGGTATATCAAGATTATGTGGGTTGGAACATAAACGCACAAACTCGCACACAGAAAACAGTAGGCCGGTACTGCCGCACTACTGATGTGCTAAGTACCACTCCACTGTCACTCCATCAGTGGATAGACTGTTGTGACACCGTTAGCATGCACTCTAGCATTGCTTTTGCTGTCCTGCATACGCTTGAACTACACAGCTTTAGAGTGCTGCATTGGCTGGTGGCACAAACCATAGTGGCCAGCACCATCTACGGCATAGTAGGGCAGATTTTTACTCCTCTCAGAACCAATATTGCGTATCGAAACAACACGTAGATTGCGTTCTCCCACCGATATCGAATAGCATCTGTAGGTCGAAAATGGTGAAGTTAACTTACTTCTCTCAAAATTATTTTTATTTTCATTTTTTTTATCGGATCCTATTTAACAACTAAATCCTCTATTCAATGGCCTCCTCTATGTCTAATATACAAATGTAGGTAAAATAAACCATTTATCCACTTTGAAAGAAAAATGACCTAATACAAAATATGACAAATATGCACAATACAAAATGATATATAATATATATATATATATATATATATATATATATATATATAATGATATATAATTTATATATCACAAACGAAGCATGTTTTGTTGCCTATCTAATATTTCTAAGATTGAGCCATTTATCGAAAATAAGTTAAGACAAATCCGATACCAAACGAAAGGAAAATGGGTAAATATTTTTTAGTAAACGTGCTACAACAAGCGTTTTTAGTACTTAAACATCTTTCATGTGCAACGTCTGATGAAATCCATAAATCAATATCGAAATTCAATAATGTCAACTGTTTAGTAATAACTCATGCTTAGAGCACCAATTCCTTCAACTCAGTAGAAAGTTGAAGTCACATCACATTATTCCACAACGAATTGCAATTAGGATAAATCTGGAATATTTTGCGCTCATAAGAACCTAACAACAACTTTAAACTTCAAAATGCATACGGCCAAGTTGTAGTGGAGCTATCTAAGGGAGAAACGAACAATGCGGAGAGCGATATTGTACAGTCGGGTACAATGTGAAACCATCAAAAATACCGCATAAATAAAAAAATTTCAATTTTAACAAAATTAGTAACTGCAATTTAGAAGAAAGATATTGAATGGGAACAAGTTATTTACAGCAAATGATAATTTATGTAAATGCTATGCGTAAATTGAGTGACTGATGCCCTGTAAAGTGTTTTAACGATTTCATTTAATTTGTGAGTTATGTAAAAGCTGACAAACCGAAACCTCTTATCTTTGAGTTCAACTCACGCTCTGACTAGAGAACTATGGAAAATTAAAACTTTAACAATGAAAAACCCTAAATTAATTATCATTATTGATTAATTTTTAAATGGTTAATACTCAGTTAAATTGAATTAAATCATTTTGATAAGTTCCATGAAATAAAGCATCAATTCAATTTTCTTATCAAAATTGTTCGCTGTGGTTGTAAAGAGTAGATTCTGAATTGCTTGGACATTACTAGAATAATGGAAAGATAAAATACGCACTAATTGGCAGTTTATGGAGAAGAGATCACCTGTTATGACCTTTTGTTAATTCATCTATAGGAATGATTCAGATCGACACTCGGGCTGTTTGATGTGATCATTTTAAATCGAGCCTATAAGGAATATGATTTTGCGAATAAAAACGGATGCACTTTTTTCTATTACATTGAAATCGACCTAAACGAAACTGGCGAGCTCAATAGTCTGAAATTCAAATAGTCATGGGTTTGGACTTTAAGGCTTCTAGCTTTTCCATATGCATTTGGCGTAGTTTTAAAATAAAAATAATCTTTGCTTAAGAAGCCAATTAGTAGCAGGGGAATAGCCTTCTAGGTAGAAAAACACAATTTCAAGTTGATTTCGTCAACACGTGCGCTATCAAAACTGATCAGACTGTCATTGATTAAGTAAACATTAAACAAAAAAGACTTTCAGTCTGATATAATGAATTATTCACCAATCCTATACCAAAATATTTTCCTATAGTGGCTGAGTTCATGAGCGTTAACAGCCTGTTTGTCAATCATATTAATTATTCACGATTGCGAATCACGTGCACTCCTTCGAATTCGTTTGTTCTACTTACATGTATAATTTGTTTTCTTTAATGTCGATTCTTTGATATTTAACTGGGCATAAATGTTAATTCATTTAAGAATCATGCAGGCATCATACGCCATTGTTAGATTTGACTACTCGATTTTCTTTAAAAACATTCAATGGCTTATAGCAGTTATTTTATTTCACTCTTAAACAGCAAAAGCATTATTTTTCCTATCTTAATTTTTCAAGTTTTACTTGCGATTTTCGAATGCACATAATTTAGAGCAATAATTGATATACGAATGGAGTACATAGCTAACCCAGAATTTAAACAATTGTTTTATGTAATGGAATTTAATCGCAAGCCACTGCATTCCATGATTGAAGTCTCTTACTCCAACGCCTATGGAAAAAACCCTACTGGAAGGGAAATAAAGCTCTGAAAAGTTTTCGATACATTTGTTTATGTCTAGTGGCAGGCTTTATGATTGTTATCAATAGCCATTTAGTTGACTTCAGGCTTCACAGAGTGGGGGTACATCAAAGCCTCCAAAGTCAAGAGAGTGGCCATAAGACTATTCGATTTTCTTTAAAACCATTCAATCGCTTATAGCAGCTATTTTATTTCACTGTTAAACAGCACAAGTATTTTTTTCTCATTTTAATTCTTCAAGTTTAACTGGCGATATTCAAATGGAAGTAGGAGAAGGTGTATTATACAATATAAGCGTAATGTTTGCTTCAAATTAAAGAAAAATTGTTATTACAAGTTACTTTTAATCTAATGAATAAAAGATACTACTTTGTCAAATTTTTCTTTAGATCAGCGCAATTTAGTTTTTAAAGATCCCATTTTTTAATTAGGCGAATTCGACCACAAAATTGATGCGTTTGAATATAACCTGCCGCAGTAGTTTCCAGGTACATGTTCTTCCACAGTCTTTCATCTCCATAGGCATATCACCTTGGCTTGTTTCCTAAGCAGGCTTTTATATAGATAAAGTGTACAAAATTTTTGTTATTTCCGTTATAAAACAGTTCACTTTTTCTCTTTCCTAATCACATATATTTTGAAAAAGTTAATAAAACATTCATAATTGTAATATGAATGCAATATGAATTAAACGGGGAATATTCTATTAAAATTAAAAATTGTACCATGGTTTTGGAATCCCAACCTTTAGTTGAAAATTTAATGCACTCAGAACTATTTACTTCTTCATATCTAACAAATGGAAACGATTCCCGAATTGCAATTTCCACCAAATATGGCAGAAAGGAAAAAGTTAGAATTGATGGAATATGGGCTCTGGTTGGCATCCTCGTATACATAAAGATAATAACCTGGTTTAACTGCTTTGAAAACACAACTGGAAACAAAACTTTGATTTTTATATTGATAAACCAACTGCGAAATAAATTTACATTCAATCTCTAGGATCAACCACTTGGAAATATAAGTTTTTCAAAACTAGATCTCCGTTGATATTGTGAAGTTGTGAGAATGATGCTCTCTATCGTAATACAATGATTGGAGCCTTAACTTAGCGATTATTTAACCTCCAACTGGTCGTACTCAACTCATTTGAGAAGAAGCTATTCTATTCCACTAGACTTTGGAAAATCTATCACTTTAGCGAGGAATAAATTTCTAGTCCTAGCTTCCTCATGCTCAAAAATAATTGTGTTGTCAGAAATGGCGCTAGTTATAATTTTGCGAATCTTCCAGTGTTTATTTTCCCTTCAAGCATGACATCCAAGTGATTTGTTTGAACGAAATTGATGAAAATTAGGCAATTGTGGGAAGGATGTTTACTAGGATTTTTGAAAAATACATAGACATCATGAAATGCACAATCAAACGTTGCCTTTTAAACTACCAACAACACACTGCGTAACTGCACGAATATGTACATATCTTCTGTAGTAAAAATTGAATTCCATGATTTGCATACTATTTCTTACATTTTTTTCACAAGATGCCACTTAAACACTCCGTGCTCAAGTGTCACCTGTCATTCTCCGAACAACTTTGGTGAAATGTTTACTTTCACGGGAGTGACAATTAACGTTACTATAATGGTATTCAATGGCTACCCAACGTTTATTCCCCAAATTTCCATCATAGCTTTTCATCACAACCGCTCATAATGCATGAGCACTATTGTAGCATATAATTTGTCAAATTCGAACTAATAGTGACTAATAAATTACTGTAGTATAATTAACGAAAACTTGGCAGAATAAAATTTGACAAGTGAATTGACCACATTGGAGATTCTTTGCAGCCAGTTAAAATGCCAATTAGGAGCCAATAATAAAGAAGACGAAGTAACTGGAGTAATCTAGGATTAAGAAATATTAACATATTTATTGTCAGAAATGACCAATGTCTCTCTAAGTTAACGTCGCATCATCGATTAAGTTGAACATTGTGTTAATAAAGAAAGTGTTGTAAGATATAATTTCATGAGATGAGAATAGTGACAACGCGAGCTTTTCCAGTCATCATAAATTTAAGTTGTTTTTCGTAATGTCTCCAGATGCATAGCGAATAATTGTTTCAAGATTTAAAAGTATATTAATTTGAATAATATTGTATCATTAATTTAAATTTGAAGGAAATAATAGCTGCAATTGTATTGGTACTAATTAATTGCTCACTGTTTGTTTGCGCATAATTTAGAGCAACATTAGATGTAGGAATTGCGTACATATTTAACGCAGAATTAAAACAATTGCGTAACGTAATGGAATTTAATCGCAAAAACGTTGTACAACAATAACAACAGCAGCAACTGCATACCATCGAGGCGACTCGCTAAATATGCGCATGCGCGCAGTGGACAATTCAACGAAGTACACACGCACAAAGCCGTGAGGAAATATTCACTCAATTCAACAAATGCGCCTTGAGCAAAGTGAATAATGCCATGAATTAAGTTAATACAAAACAAGCGTATACACAGCAAATGTCGCGAACTGCTGCATGAACACGCTACGACTTATTGTAAGTGGTTCATCTCTATGACATTGAAATAATTCCCCTAAATGAAAAGACGGCCGAAATTAGGTTTGTCTCCTTAAGTTTATTGAGCGTGTGTGCTGAGTGGACATGGGAATTCCATGTTCAGCTTTGTTATTGTCGTGCACCTCGCGACAATACACACAGTGAGTAAAAGAACTACCGAGATAACTTATTTTTAGCCTCATGCAGTAGTGAATTAGCGATGGTGGTGGTGCTGTATGAGTGGATGCGATTCCAGTGACCTTGCCTGCAAGCAAGTAGGTAAGTAAGTAAGTGAGATATTGTAATATGTGTATGTAAGTATTGATTTATGAAGTTTTCGTGTGGCAGTGATGCGTGCTATTGTGGTCTGTTGCCTCACTTATACGCAAATTTGTGCGTATGCATTGTGAAAGTAATTTTATACGTGCAATCATTATTAACAAAGAGTAATAGTTTGTGCAAAAGTTGTTCAGCGATTGAGTGCTTGAATAAGGGATTGAAGCAACCAAGGCTGCAAAGATTAAAGGATTAAAGAAATGCATACGCAAACTGCAAATCCAGCAGATATGAGATAAAAGCATCCGTGCGAGTGAAAAACTCTACTGAAAGAGAAATGAAACTCTGACAAGTTTACCGATATATTAATTTATATCAAATGGCAGGCTTTATGGTTGTTATCATTAGAAGAAGCACATCAAAGTCTCATAAGTCAAGATAATTGGAGTCAAGATAAGATAAGAGTGACGAAAAGAGATAGACGAAAATGTAGAGAAGAGATGAGATATGTTGAGTGTTGGTGAATTGGCGAAATGTGAAATTCATTCGGATGGCTCATGAAGTTTGAAGTCAACTGCCGATTTATAGACTTTTTTGCCGTATGAGTATACGTTGCCCAGGGTGCACCACGTGGAGGTAAGTCTATCGCACACCCCATTTTTCCGGTATATATTTGCAAGATTTGAACACGTCTCTTTCTGAATTTATTCTTCCTTACTGTATCCTTATTTTTCAATCCCGGTTCGTCTTCTTCAACAAAAGTGACTTGTTTGATATCACCTCCAAAGTGGTCACTTTTCCCAAAGAGTCTCAGAATTTGAAATTTAAACATCTTATTCACTTTAATAAACGTCAAATGATTAGAATTCAGCTTATGGGGATTTCTGAACTTTAAAGCAATGAAATGGATTAACCTGCAGATTTATTAGTTGGAGAAAATAACCACTTTGAAGATGAAGAAGAAGAAGAAGGAGAAGAAGGCAATTTGGTATTGTTGAAGAAAACCTAAATTTAAACACATGGACGCTGATAGCAGTAAGGAAAAATTAAATTCTGTAAGATTCGAGTTCAAATCTTGCAAATAAATATACCGGAAAAAGCGTTAGAGATTTATTGCCCTTGCAGTAAACAGATCACTTTCTATAAGGGATGTATCTGTTGCATATTCGTCTTCAGCCGCAACGTAAAAATCACCTTCATCACAATAATCCTAAAGCACGATAATTAATGCGATTTCTTTGATTTTTCATAAACATGGGCTCCATTGCATTTATTCCTACTTGTTTCTTTTTCTTCTTCCAAATTTCTCTTGCCTTGCTAGAAAGCTCCGACACACACATGACAAAAAATGGAATGCAGTAAAAATGAGCGCAATACTGCTTAAGTTATGAGAATACAAAGAAATCGGAAGAACCGTGCTCGACGATAGTAGAGAAACGCATTTAAGGGTTCTTGTGATGGGGATAATAATTACGGGTTGGATAAAGACGACACCGCATTTTATGGCCACGAGGAAAAAGAAGCCGATTATGCAACAGAAAACGCGAGGGCTGTCACCATCAAAGCTTATTTCGCCTCGCACATGAGCCCTTGGATATAGGCACGCATATCTGATGCAGTCAACAGGTACGCGGGTATATCAAGATTATGTGGGTTGGAACATAAACACACAAACTCGCACACAGAAAACAGTAGGCCGGTACTGCCGCACTACTGATGTGCTAAGTACCACTCCACTGTCACTCCATCAGTGGATAGACTGTTGTGACACCGTTAGCATGCACTCTAGCATTGCTTTTGCTGTCCTGCATACGCTTGAACTACACAGCTTTAGAGTGCTGCATTGGCTGGTGGCACAAACCATAGTGGCCAGCACCATCTACGGCATAGTAGGGCAGATTTTTACTCCTCTCAGAACCAATATTGCGTATCGAAACAACACGTAGATTGCGTTCTCCCACCGATATCGAATAGCATCTGTAGGTCGAAAATGGTGAAGTTAACTTACTTCTCTCAAAATTATTTTTATTTTCATTTTTTTTATCGGATCCTATTTAACAACTAAATCCTCTATTCAATGGCCTCCTCTATGTCTAATATACAAATGTAGGTAAAATAAACCATTTATCCACTTTGAAAGAAAAATGACCTAATACAAAATATGACAAAATATGCACAATACAAAATGATATATAATATATATATATATATATATATATATATAATGATATATAATGATATATAATTTATATATCACAAACGAAGCATGTTTTGTTGCCTATCTAATATTTCTAAGATTGAGCCATTTATCGAAAATAAGTTAAGACAAATCCGATACCAAACGAAAGGAAAATGGGTAAATATTTTTTAGTAAACGTGCTACAACAAGCGTTTTTAGTACTTAAACATCTTTCATGTGCAACGTCTGATGAAATCCATAAATCAATATCGAAATTCAATAATGTCAACTGTTTAGTAATAACTCATGCTTAGAGCACCAATTCCTTCAACTCAGTAGAAAGTTGAAGTCACATCACATTATTCCACAACGAATTGCAATTAGGATAAATCTGGAATATTTTGCGCTCATAAGAACCTAACAACAACTTTAAACTTCAAAATGCATACGGCCAAGTTGTAGTGGAGCTATCTAAGGGAGAAACGAACAATGCGGAGAGCGATATTGTACAGTCGGGTACAATGTGAAACCATCAAAAATACCGCATAAATAAAAAAATTTCAATTTTAACAAAATTAGTAACTGCAATTTAGAAGAAAGATATTGAATGGGAACAAGTTATTTACAGCAAATGATAATTTATGTAAATGCTATGCGTAAATTGAGTGACTGATGCCCTGTAAAGTGTTTTAACGATTTCATTTAATTTGTGAGTTATGTAAAAGCTGACAAACCGAAACCTCTTATCTTTGAGTTCAACTCACGCTCTGACTAGAGAACTATGGAAAATTAAAACTTTAACAATTAAAAACCCTAAATTAATTATCATTATTGATTAATTTTTAAATGGTTAATACTCAGTTAAATTGAATTAAATCATTTTGATAAGTTCCATGAAATAAAGCATCAATTCAATTTTCTTATCAAAATTGTTCGCTGTGGTTGTAAAGAGTAGATTCTGAATTGCTTGGACATTACTAGAATAATGGAAAGATAAAATACGCACTAATTGGCAGTTTATGGAGAAGAGATCACCTGTTATGACCTTTTGTTAATTCATCTATAGGAATGATTCAGATCGACACTCGGGCTGTTTGATGTGATCATTTTAAATCGAGCCTATAAGGAATATGATTTTGCGAATAAAAACGGATGCACTTTTTTCTATTACATTGAAATCGACCTAAACGAAACTGGCGAGCTCAATAGTCTGAAATTCAAATAGTCATGGGTTTGGACTTTAAGGCTTCTAGCTTTTCCATATGCATTTGGCGTAGTTTTAAAATAAAAATAATCTTTGCTTAAGAAGCCAATTAGTAGCAGGGGAATAGCCTTCTAGGTAGAAAAACACAATTTCAAGTTGATTTCGTCAACACGTGCGCTATCAAAACTGATCAGACTGTCATTGATTAAGTAAACATTAAACAAAAAAGACTTTCAGTCTGATATAATGAATTATTCACCAATCCTATACCAAAATATTTTCCTATAGTGGCTGAGTTCATGAGCGTTAACAGCCTGTTTGTCAATCATATTAATTATTCACGATTGCGAATCACGTGCACTCCTTCGAATTCGTTTGTTCTACTTACATGTATAATTTGTTTTCTTTAATGTCGATTCTTTGATATTTAACTGGGCATAAATGTTAATTCATTTAAGAATCATGCAGGCATCATACGCCATTGTTAGATTTGACTACTCGATTTTCTTTAAAAACATTCAATGGCTTATAGCAGTTATTTTATTTCACTCTTAAACAGCAAAAGCATTATTTTTCCTATCTTAATTTTTCAAGTTTTACTTGCGATTTTCGAATGCACATAATTTAGAGCAATAATTGATATACGAATGGAGTACATAGCTAACCCAGAATTTAAACAATTGTTTTATGTAATGGAATTTAATCGCAAGCCACTGCATTCCATGATTGAAGTCTCTTACTCCAACGCCTATGGAAAAAACCCTACTGGAAGGGAAATAAAGCTCTGAAAAGTTTTCGATACATTTGTTTATGTCTAGTGGCAGGCTTTATGATTGTTATCAATAGCCATTTAGTTGACTTCAGGCTTCACAGAGTGGGGGTACATCAAAGCCTCCAAAGTCAAGAGAGTGGCCATAAGACTATTCGATTTTCTTTAAAACCATTCAATCGCTTATAGCAGCTATTTTATTTCACTGTTAAACAGCACAAGTATTTTTTTCCCATTTTAATTCTTCAAGTTTAACTGGCGATATTCAAATGGAAGTAGGAGAAGGTGTATTATACAATATAAGCGTAATGTTTGCTTCAAATTAAAGAAAAATTGTTATTACAAGTTACTTTTAATCTAATGAATAAAAGATACTACTTTGTCAAATTTTTCTTTAGATCAGCGCAATTTAGTTTTTAAAGATCCCATTTTTTAATTAGGCGAATTCGACCACAAAATTGATGCGTTTGAATATAACCTGCCGCAGTAGTTTCCAGGTACATGTTCTTCCACAGTCTTTCATCTCCATAGGCATATCACCTTGGCTTGTTTCCTAAGCAGGCTTTTATATAGATAAAGTGTACAAAATTTTTGTTATTTCCGTTATAAAACAGTTCACTTTTTCTCTTTCCTAATCACATATATTTTGAAAAAGTTAATAAAACATTCATAATTGTAATATGAATGCAATATGAATTAAACGGGGAATATTCTATTAAAATTAAAAATTGTACCATGGTTTTGGAATCCCAACCTTTAGTTGAAAATTTAATGCACTCAGAACTATTTACTTCTTCATATCTAACAAATGGAAACGATTCCCGAATTGCAATTTCCACCAAATATGGCAGAAAGGAAAAAGTTAGAATTGATGGAATATGGGCTCTGGTTGGCATCCTCGTATACATAAAGATAATAACCTGGTTTAACTGCTTTGAAAACACAACTGGAAACAAAACTTTGATTTTTATATTGATAAACCAACTGCGAAATAAATTTACATTCAATCTCTAGGATCAACCACTTGGAAATATAAGTTTTTCAAAACTAGATCTCCGTTGATATTGTGAAGTTGTGAGAATGATGCTCTCTATCGTAATACAATGATTGGAGCCTTAACTTAGCGATTATTTCTGGATAATTCAACGGGTGTCTGCACAATAACTAAAAAATTCACGGCTAAATTTATAAAACCAATAATTTTGTCAATGCATGTGGAGAAGCCGCACCAGTTTACCAATTTATGGCTTCATTGTAACTATTCTACTAAATTCTGCTAGTAATTATGATATTTCTATTTGTAGAAAATCAAATTTTAATATGAGGCATAATTAAATCTTACACGGTGATTTACTGAGGAAATTATGCTTTATTCTTTAAGAAATAAACCATTAATTGCTTTACAAATGACTCAGCATAATTCATAATGTTTTAAAATATCTTATTGTATTGTATTGGCTATATTGGTTGAAGGGTGGAGAGTGGGGAAAGATTCGATGAATAAATGTTAGAACAATGAACTTGATCGAAGGTAAATTTTTCATATCAAAAATTAAGAGTGTTTATCTTATTGTCGAATTTAACTTGATCAAGTCAGCTTTTTCAAATATTCTCGCTTTAGCAGTCGAATAACGCACTAGTTGGCAGAATGAAAGCTACTATTGCACCACAAATCTGGAGAATCCACCTTAAGGCCATCGTTAGCACTTTAAAGGAAATGTAACAAATATGATTCCTTCTTTGGCTGCTGACTTTGGAGCTTTCTTCGGAGTGCCAGATTTTTGTCTTAGCTTCCGAAGGATTGTTAAAAGAAAAGGGTTTACAAAAATCTCGCATCTTTCCATAGTGGAGGTTAATGAGATTAAAATATAAATTTGGTGATTTCACATATTTGTTAGTAAATAAATCAATTTTTTTCTAAATGAAGCTCACAGTTAAATACCACTGCTTAGCGTTTTTAGGAAAATCCTATATACAAGTCGAGTAAAGGGAATCAAAGGTGCAATTGATAGACAGGCCTCCTACACTCATGAAAGCAGATTCCATATGAGAAACGTTTGTCATGGGTTTAATAATTATTTCATTAAATTAGACTTTTAACATGATTTTCATAACGCTTACGTTAGTGGTGACTGTTTGTTCAGATTTGATTGCCCACGCTTAGGTGCAATCGATTTGAAATTGTTGTTATTTTTACAACTTGGAAAACGGTTGTGCTGTATTTGCCCGTGAAAACAAGAAAAAACAATCCATAAACACTCTTAAATATGACTATCCTCATATAAGCATTATTCAATCGCTTTCCCAAGTAATTTGCAAAATGTTTGCATAATACAATCATTGAGAACACTTTCTGGTGCAAAGGAACCTCCACGCTTAGGAGAGGAAAATGGATGACCTTCAAGTGCGTCCGAAGTTGCTTGAGTACGATATGTGATGTGACAAATTGGTTTTACTAAGCACGTTGTAAAACACGTTGTTTAACGATTACTTAGGTTTACCTTGAGTACACTCTTCTCTTTCGATTCTGACATGCAAACCACTAAAATCAGTCAACATTTTTAGACCTCGGCGATTTCATCTTTCAGTAACTGAACACATTTTGCCATTTGAGTTTTCATTACAGATTTAATGAATAAATTAGAGTAATTGAACTTGTAAAGGCAAAATTCCCATCAGATCATAAGTTGCTTATCGTTATCACCTTCAATAGCTATTAGTGCTCACATTAGAACAGAATGGCCTACATCATATCTGCATTCCATCTATCACTTTGTTTAACTCTGTGCAGTCGGACATTAGATTTAATCCACACGCATTCAAGTTTCACGGTTTGTGTTGAATTTCACTTTACAAAACTTTGCGCATCTTCTAAGTCGTTTTCTTAGTACGATAAGTGAAGAATGCATATCCAGAATAGCCTAGGCCCTTCAAAACAGCGAAATCCGCTGCTCATCAAATTAGGTCTTCTAGCTGCACCCAAACACAGTTTCTAACACTATTCAAATTTGCGTAATTGCAGAGAATCTAGTCGACATCTTGCATATTGCCCTATTTTATCCTAAGTACTACCATTCCATCTGAACTTATCATGCTTTATCCATACCTGTCCATTAGGTCCGCTTCAGTATCCTTTCGATCTCCTAGTTGTGGACTGACACAATTGATAATCTGGTGCAATCTCTAATGTAGGGAGGCATGCGCAACAGTATTAGATTGAACTCAAAATCACAAAGGTGAACACCTTCAACTGAACTCATAGTTCTACAGAATACCTGTTTATTCAATGTTAAACAGTGATTGGTTTTAAACACAATAGCAGTTATTCAATTCAAGTTATTTCTCGAATTTTTAGTGATTATAATAAATGAAGGTAACTCAGGGCTGGATGGCTGTAATTACTTGAAGTTCAATATTGTTATTCCAAGAAGAACTTAATTAAACAAAACATGAGTTCAAGTAAATGGGGAATCAAAACACATTATTAACTGAATTCGACTTCAAAAAAAGAAATAACATGCCTGTGAATGACAATCCGATTGAGCAACCTGTTTAGTAGAGTAAGGAAAGTAGTGAACGACAGTATATTTTTTGAAGAAATAGAATAAAACTCAATTCCAATCAAGAAAATGACTATTGAAACGATGTCATTTAGTTTAGTTAGGTATCTAAAGCAATGGAGTATTCAGTTAATAAATAGGAAAGACCATTCACCAATTTCAAGAACAATTATTTGCCCAGATATCGTTTCACAATTTAAAAAAATCCACCGCTTCGAAGTTAACTTTAGTTTTATCCTAGTATCATAAGATGTCTTTGAATACAACTGTTGAGATGAATGCGAATACTGACTTACCACTGCTTGTTTTTAATGCTTTGCCATGCTCTGAAATAGAATCGAACTCAATTTCAATTAAGGCAAGAACTATTGAAATACTTTCATTTAGTTTTTTAGGCATATAAAGCAGTGAAGTATTCAGTGAACAAATAGGAAAGACCATTCATCAATTTCAAGACTAATTATTTGTTCAGACTTCGTTACGCTCAATCATAATAAGTACAACTTTTAAAAAATCTACTGCTTCAGAGTTAAGTCTAGTTTTATTCTAGTATAATTTAAACATCATTCGAAGCACATAAGATGTCTTCGAATACGATTGTTGAGATGAATGCAAATACTGACTTACCACTGCCTGTTGTTGTTGCTGATGGGTTGTCATGCTCTGGAAAATAAAAAAAATATAAATACCAT